>JAGMTT010000002.1:2400000-3600000 GCA_019721355.1 Aspergillus sp. MEXU 27854
CCCTTATTCTTCTCCATTTTATTACTTGATGATGACCCCGAATCTCTCTCGGTTGTTACGTGATGCATTTTCCTTTTGAAATGAGATCTTTCTGCTGGTCGGAAGAGCGCTGGCCTGGCATTCTAGAAAAATCATATATGATAAATGATACATGGTTTATGGCGGATGATATCTTGTTATTTACCGGGATCAGATCTTCCCCGCAAATCTACAAAATGGTATAGATGCTTAAATGGGACTTAAGGTTTCTTTTATTAGGACACACAGCGACCAGAAGTAACAAAAATGAAATGGGTACCAACTCCGTGGAATCAATAAAAGGAGAACTCATGCCCTGACGGCCCCGAGTTCTTCTCGAACCGCCGTATCTGTCCTGATCTTCTATCTTGAGATATGTCTTTTGTCTCATGACACATACATACAACGTAAGTTAAGAAAGCAACAAAAGTTAGCATTTTTTTCTTTCACCCCGCATCATTCGCTTCATTTCCGCATCTGCTCTCTCTCGACCTCGTACATGAAATCGAAGTAGGGCTTATCGAAATGGTGCACACGCACGTAACCGTCTTCTCCGCCGGAAGCATAGGCGGTACCGTTGGGATGAACACCGACGGTGTTGAGGGGACCGAAGTGGCCACGGACACGGCCAATCTCGTCCTCGAAGACCTTGTGGTAGAAACGAGCCTCGAATTTACCCTGGCGGGCAGATGTCGTGGTGACATCCATGGCGGCCTGACCACCACCGAGGATCACGTAGTCCTTCTTGGGGGTGATCGTGGCACTGTTGAGGGGGGTATCGGCAACGTAGGTCTTGAGGATGGCGAGGTTACGAGAGGAGATGAGCTAGATTGTGTCAGCTAACGGCCGAATTCCGCAAGTTACAAATTGGATGTGAACGTACTTTGGCAGACTTGTCTTTGGACGCGGTGATGAAGTAGGTGCGGTCGGCGGAGAACTGGATGTCGTTGATCTGGTGGTCGAACTCGTGGGCCTGGACGTTCTCCAGCTGCTCACCGGTCTGTTTCATTCAAAGTCAGCGCCATGTTCACACGCAGGTCTCTTGACTGTGAGATGACGCACCTTGGCATCGTACTGGGAGATGCTGCCATCCTCGTGTCCAGCAATAATGTACTTGCCCAGGTAGCTCCAGCCGGCCACCGTTGCCTTGCTCTCGTTGCAGGTGATCCGCAGGCTGGGCTCCTCGGCCTGGTTCTGGAAGTTGTCCTCGTAGCTGATGTCCAGCACGCTGATAGCACCCAAGAAGCCCATACGCTTCTCCGTCACGGCCAACAGCTGGGTTCCATCGGGGCTGAACTCGACCCGCTTGACGGCCGTCGGGAATTCCCACACCTTCACGCACTCGCCCGTCTTGACGTTCCATAGTCGCACGGAATTGTCTGCCGAACCGGTTGCCAGGAGAACAGTGTTGGGGCTCACGTCGACCGTCCAGATGGCACCCAGATGGCCGTTGTAGGTACCGAGTCGCTCGCCGTTGGCAGTCCACCACGCACACACAACCTTATCCTTGGACACGGAGAAAAGGAGATCGCCATCGCGGTTGAATTTGATCTGGTTCAGGGACCGTTCCTATAGACCGAGGGAGATCCCAGTTAGTTTTGCTGCGATTCGATCTGAGGGGCATCCGAGAGAATCTGCGGATGGGGTTCGAGGCAAAAACGCACATGTCCCGAAAGCAAAATAGGCCGCATACTGGGCGGTCGGGCTGTGATTCAGGGAGTAAAATCGACAAAGAGGAGAGGAGGCGACAACGGTAGGAATCGTCTGTGACCGACGTTGTCCACAAGGCGGAAAGCTGGCGGGGATGCTGGCGGGCGTTCAAAGTCGGCGTTGTCAGACTAGCGCTGTGAATTTGATCGCACACTACCCGGCTTGCCTGCCAAGACCTTCCTGTTCGAGACGGTTTGGATGGGCGGCCAGACATCTCGGAGGGAATGATTGATCCGTTCCGAGTATATCCCACGTGATGAGCACCAGCCCTACTCCATTTATCTGATGCATATTTACATAAGATATGCCCCGCTTCACGTGCAGAACGCATAAACTGCCCGGAGCGGAGAAACATTCGGTCCAGAGTTTCCCGCCTGTTTCCCTGACTAAGGATGCATCGATCACCTCCATGGGATTTGAGGTGTATGGCATAGAAGAAGCATTGTTGATGGTTTTGATTCATAAGTTGCATTTCCTGACGATATAATCGGCATCATCTTTCTGTTTCAATTCGTTTCTTTCATTTACTTAGCATTGGGTGCTGTGGTTGGCCTCTCCACCGCATCGCCCGCTTCCCTATCGCGCATCTCATCGGCCGAGGGTTGCTGCAACCGCTCTTGATGCCATTCCCCCCCGCCCGCTCAGTGACACTACCCCGCTGCGCGGTAAAAGCAAACACCCACTTCTCCCTCCCTTCTCGTCCTGTCTGCACTCTTTCGTATCCCCTCCCCTCCTCTCCTCTCCGCCCTTCTCGACCCTCCTCCGCTGGACACGGAGCCCGCTCCCTTGGTCGCTGCGCACCGTCGGTAGCTTTTTCGGAGCTCCCTTTACTTTCCCGAACAGTTTCCCGGCGCCCATTTCCCGCTTCCTCACCCACCATGGCGGCCACCAAGATTGATGGAACTCAAATTGCCAAGAGCATCCGGGAAGGATTGAAGACTGAGATTGAGAAGATTCAGGAGACCAACCCCCGATTCAAGCCTAGTCTGGTGATCTTCCAGGGTTTGTCTCCCGTGTGCGCTATTGCCCTATTCCAAACTAGAACCGTGATACTAACGTGCATATAGTCGGCAATCGGTCCGATTCGAGTAAGGCTCTGATAGACGGAGGGGTACGCATTTATATGAAACTAACCGGACCTTTCAGGCACCTATGTGCGCATGAAGTTGAAGGCTGCGCAGGAGGTAAGTTTCCCGAACGTTTCTTTCGGCCCGCTTCTGACGCCTGACTTTTCCGCTTGTATAGGCAAACATTCTCTGCAAAGTGGTCAACTTCCCAGAATTGATCAGCCAGCCCGAGATCCTGCAGGAGATCACCCAGGCCAACAATGACCCCTCTGTCCACGGCATCCTCGTCCAGCTGCCTCTCCCCGCTCACCTGTCCGAACACACCGTCACCTCGGCCGTCGCAGATGAGAAGGATGTGGATGGCTTCGGTGCGATCAACATTGGTGAGCTGGCGAAGCGTGGTGGTCACCCTCTCTTCGTTCCTTGCACTCCCAAGGCCGTGATGGAGCTCCTCCGGGCCAGCGGAGTCAACCCCGCGGGCAAAGAAGCCGTGGTGCTGGGCCGGAGTGACATTGTTGGGAGCCCTGTCAGTTATCTCCTGAAGAACGCCGACGCTACTGTGACTTTGTGTCACTCGAAGACCCCTGACCTTGCGCGGATCGTGAGAACCGCCGACATTGTCGTTGCCGCCATCGGGCAAACGGAGCTCGTCAAAGGCGACTGGTTGAAGCCCGGTGCGGTTGTCATTGACGTTGGTATCAACTACAAGCCCGATGCTTCCAAGAAGTCGGGACAGCGGCTCGTCGGTGATGTCGACTTCGAGTCGGCTTCTCAGGTGGCCTCTCAGATCACCCCCGTCCCCGGCGGTGTCGGTCCGATGACGGTGGCCATGCTGATGGAGAATGTGGTCACCGCGGCCAAGGCTTACTTTGAGAAGCAGAAGGATAGACATATCACCCCTCTTCCTCTGAAGCTGCAGCGCCCTGTTCCTTCTGACATTGCGATTTCCCGTGCGCAGTACCCCAAGCCCATTACGCAGGTTGCCTCAGAGATTGGCATTGCTCCCCACGAGCTCGAGCCTTACGGTCACACTAAGGCGAAGGTCAGCCTCGGCGTCTTGGATCGCCTGGCGCACCGCCGCAACGGAAAATACATCTTGGTCTGTGGTATTACTCCTACGCCTCTGGGCGAGGGTAAGTCAACGACGACATTGGGACTTACGCAGGCGATCGGCGCTCATCTGAACCGCATCGTGTTTGCCAACGTGCGTCAGCCCAGTCAGGGTCCTACGTTCGGTATCAAGGGCGGTGCTGCCGGTGGAGGATACAGCCAGGTTATTCCCATGGACGAGTTCAACCTGCATCTGACCGGTGATATCCACGCGATCACCGCTGCGAACAACCTTCTCGCCGCGGCCATCGAAACCCGCATGTTCCATGAGGCCACCCAGAAGGATGGCGCCCTCTACAAGCGACTGGTGCCGGTGAAGAAGGGCGAGCGCAAGTTCCAGCCCATTATGTTCAAGCGCCTGAAGAAGCTGGGCATTGACAAGACCAACCCCGACGATCTCACCGAGGAGGAAATTCGCCGATTCGCCCGTCTCGACATCGATCCCGAAACTATTACATGGCGCCGTGTCCTCGACGTCAATGACCGTCACCTCCGCGGCATTACCGTCGGACAGGCGCCCACCGAGAAGGGTCTGACTCGCGAGACTGGCTTCGATATCTCGGTGGCCAGTGAGTGCATGGCGATTCTTGCGCTGAGCAACAGCTTGGAAGATATGCGTGAGAGACTGGGCCGCATGGTTGTCGCTACTTCGAGAAGCGGCGAGCCGGTCACCTGTGACGACATCGGCGCGGGCGGTGCTCTTGCTGCACTGATGAAGGATGCCATCAAGCCCAACCTGATGCAGAGTCTGGAGGGCACGCCGGTCATGGTGCACGCGGGTCCTTTCGCCAACATCAGTATCGGTGCCAGTTCCGTGATTGCCGACAAGTTGGCGCTGAAGCTGGCCGGTACTGAGCCGGACGAGGACCATGAGTCCAAGACTGGTTTCGTGGTGACGGAGGCTGGTTTCGACTTTACCATGGGTGGCGAGCGCTTCTTCAACATCAAGTGCCGCTCCTCGGGTCTGTCCCCCGACACTGTTGTCATCGTGGCGACCGTGCGTGCCCTGAAGGTGCACGGTGGTGGACCAGAGATCAGCCCCGGCGCGCCTCTCCATGAGGTCTACCGCACGGAGAACGTTGACATTCTGCGGAAGGGCTGTGTGAACCTGAAGAAGCATATTGCGAACGCACGGCAGTATGGGGTTCCGGTTGTGGTAGCGATTAACCGCATGGAGACCGACACGGAGGCTGAGATTGCGGTCATCCGGGAGGAGGCCATCGCGGCGGGCGCGGAGGATGCGATTGCGGCAAACCACTGGGCGGAGGGTGGAGCTGGCGCGGTGGACTTGGCAAAGGGCGTCCTGGCGGCTAGCTCGAAGCCGAAGAACTTCCAGCTGCTGTACGGGCTGGAGGGCAGCATCCAGGAGCGGATCGAGCGGATCGGCCAGGCGATGTACGGCGCGGACAAGGTCGAGTTCAGCGAGCTGGCGCAGAAGAAGGTGGACAGATACACGCAGCAAGGATTCGCGAACCTCCCGATCTGTATCGCCAAGACGCAGTACTCTCTCAGTCACGACCCAGCACTGAAGGGCGCGCCGACCGGGTTCACGGTGCCCATTCGGGATGTGCGCTTGGCGGTGGGCGGAGGCTATCTGTAAGTGACGGGTTGCTACCATGGGCGGTTGACACGGAGACTAACGAACACGAACTACAGGTACGCATTGGCTGCGGATATCCAGACGATCCCGGGTCTGCCGACGGCCCCGGGCTACCTGAACGTGGACATCGATCCCGAGACCGGGGAGATCGACGGGTTGTTCTAGGGCGGTGGTGAACCGGTCCTGGAAGGTGCCTAGTAGGTTTGCTTGATTTGACTTGTTTTCATACTCCATATACATGTGTGTATATTTGGCATGGTGGGATAGCGCATTGGAGCTTTTGATTTGATCGGGATGATTTCAACATGGGAGGGTTTGGTCTGGTGAGACTTTCAACAGGTTGATAGAGCGGGTCTAGGATGTAGATAGAAAGACTATCGACGCATAATAGCTGTTCCGTATTCTCATCCTACCGTACGAAGTATATTCTGTATGCTCGGAGACCTCTTCGAAGGAGGAGGATAAATGGCTAAATGGGGCAGATGCGGGGGAAGTCCGGAGATCGCAAAAAGGCGACTTCGGGGAGGGCGACGAAAGCACCGCGAACCGGCGGTTGCCGCGGGAAACAGCGGCCTCTTTCATTCTTTTCATTTTTTCCCCCATCATTCTTCATGTTTTGAACCTTTTCGTCTCTAATCCACTGGAGGTTTCTGTAGAGCGGGATATCGATTATGCAACTGCGGCTGTCATCTGCGTATCAGTAGTCCTCGGAGCAGATAGTCGTCTCCGTTGTAGTAGGAGGTAGGGTCCTGGAGTTGGGCATGGGCTCCCCGAATGTCCGAATTCGGCGTGGGCGGACGCCTCGTGACGGACGGGCAAAGCGTTTTTCCTGTTGGAATAAGAAGCTCCTGCTGTCGCTCCGTCATTCGTTCTGCTCTCCTTCTCCTTCTGTCGCCCGTTTGCCTTCTCTCTCCGATCTCCCCCGTTGGTGCTCATTTTCTCCGGCTGATACGGAGACGTGAACGTGCTCCACTCCCGCCGCCTCCTTCCATCCGCCGCATTCCCTCGGGTATCCCACGCTCTGCTCGGTGCTGCACTTACCGAACTCTCCCCCGGACTGCTCTGCTCTCTGTGTCTCTCTCGCAACGATGTTCTCCCATCGGCTCCATTCCGCATTGGCTCGTCGCTCGACGGCCCTGACTGCCCCTCCCTCGACCTCCGCTTATCGCTTGCTGTCCCGCTCATCCTCCTCTTTTCTCCCCTCGGCCTCCTTCTCTTCTTCTCCTTCTTCCTCCTCTTCCTCTTCTCTTCGTTCCACTTCCTCCCTCTCTACCCTCTCTCGTGCTCAGCGTCCTCTCGCTCCCTCTTCTCTTACTCTCTCCCGTTCGTCCGGTCTCACTCACGTCCGCACCATGGCTACCGAAGGTCAGAAGATCAAGGTCAAGAACCCCGTCGTGGAACTCGACGGTGATGAGGTAGGTTGAATCTGTTGTGATTTCAAGCAAAGACACCAAGAAGGCCAGAGGGAGAAGAAAGAAGAAAGAAAGAAAAAAACAAATCCAAGACGGGAGAGGAGAAACGGCCATCAGCCACGTCCTTATATGCTCCCCCCTTCGGATGCGCGTTTTCGTCATGGCTCTGCGTGCATGCGGGGAAACTCGGCGAGGCTGCTGTGTTCCCTGCGAGGCACCGCCAATCATCCCGAGGATCTTCTCCCCTCCCAACCAACAAGCGTCTGCCCTGCTCTCGTCTCTCACATGTCGCTAACCGCTTCTTTTCGTCGCGTCTGTAGATGACCCGGATTATCTGGAAGGAAATCAGAGAAAAGGTACGTGAACCGCGGTCCCTGTCCCCTCCTCCCCCCGTTCGATCCCGATGAAGACTGACTAGTGTTATCATGATAGTTGATCCTGCCGTATGTGCTTCCTGGAATTGGGTTTCGACCTGTCGTAAGGCCCCATCAGCTAACCGCCATCCAGCTTCCTGGACATCGACCTCAAGTACTACGATCTGGTATGTCTCGGCCCCCTCCCGAACCCCTTCCTCCTGCCGATAGTCTCTAACGGTATACCATAGGGTATCGAGTACCGTGACCAGACCGATGACAAGGTCACCGTGGAGGCCGCCGAGGCCATCAAGAAGTACGGCGTCGGTGTCAAGTGCGCCACCATCACTCCCGATGAGGCCCGTGTGGAGGAGTTCAAGCTGAAGAAGAGTAAGCCACAACGCCATCCTTCAGTCAATTGGTTCCCACTAACCGGCCCGTCCAGTGTGGCTGTCTCCCAACGGTACCATCAGAAACATCCTGTAAGTGCAACCATGGCGCACTCCCCTCTCCCGCCCGAGTCCCCCGGGCTAACCGTCCCCGTAGCGGCGGTACCGTCTTCCGTGAGCCCATTGTCATCCCCGCCATCCCCCGTCTGGTCCCTGGCTGGACCAAGCCCATCATCATCGGTCGTCACGCCTTCGGTGACCAGTACCGTGCCACCGACCGGGTCATCCCCGGCGCCGGCAAGCTCGAGCTGGTCTATACCCCGGCCAACGGCCAGCCCGAGTCCGTCCAGGTCTACGACTTCCCCGGCGGTGGTGTCGCCATGAGCATGTACAACACCGACGACTCGATCCGTGGCTTCGCCCACTCCAGCTTCAAGATGGCCCTCCTCAAGGGTCTGCCTCTGTACATGAGCACCAAGAACACCATCCTGAAGCGCTACGACGGCCGCTTCAAGGATATCTTCCAGGAGATCTACGAGGCCGAGTACAAGAAGGACTTTGATGCCAAGGGTATCTGGTACGAGCACCGTCTCATCGACGACATGGTTGCTCAGATGATCAAGAGCGAGGGTGGCTTCATCATGGCCCTCAAGAGTGAGTTCCCCTGGCAGAATCCCTCGCGATGGCTGCTAACGTACCTCCAGACTACGACGGTGATGTCCAGTCCGACATTGTCGCCCAGGGCTTCGGCTCCCTCGGTCTCATGACCTCCACCCTCACCACCCCCGATGGCTCTGCTTTCGAGTCCGAGGCCGCCCACGGTACCGTGACCCGTCACTACCGTGAGCACCAGAAGGGCCGTGAGACCTCCACCAACCCTATTGCCTCCATCTTCGCCTGGACCCGTGGTCTCGTGCAGCGTGGTCAGCTCGACAACACTCCCGACGTCGTCACCTTCGCCGAGGAGCTCGAGCGCGCCTGCATTGAAGTCGTCAACGAGGAGGGCATCATGACCAAGGATCTTGCCCTCTCTTGCGGCCGCAAGGAGCGTGAGGCCTGGGTGACGACCCGCGAGTACATGGCCGCCGTGGAGCGCCGCCTCAAGGCCAACCTCAAGTCGCGCCTGTAGATGAAACAAAAAAAAAACCCCAAAAACAAAAGACTATATATCCCCTCAATTTATGATGCTGTTTGAATGAATCTTTTGAATATCAAGTCGAGCCTGCGGCTGGTTTGGAGACCGCGACATGTACATTTTTGGCCTGGGCCGGATCTCTGTCTCGTAGATGGAGACTACATGCACATACCGTTTTGGATTCATTTTTTTTGTATTCGGTCCTGTTCACCAGACGTGACGAGAATTTGTACATGCCCATAGAACAAACAATTCAAGTTTCTGCACTTTTGCGCATGAGCCATGGGCCACTGGCCGCTTTTGGAAAGTCGTGGCGTCACACATGCCTCGTTCTGCATTGACGCAATCCAGCCAGGTTCATATTTTCTTTATTTCTTTGCATGTGGCCGTTTGACTTTCGGTGCCGTCCGAAAAGCATTCTTACGGCCGTGAAGGTGATCGTGTTGGCCACCATCACGACGGTCATATGGATTTGGTGCGGCATCGACCTCGCATTGATAGTCGCCCACGGTCAACTATGCAGGACTCAGCAGCCGTGCTGAACAGCCCTCGTCCACTCGCAGGATGTATGCCCTGCCGGTATCCATCGTGTTCATCACGCTCGCCGTCCTCATCGTCCTCCTGCGGCTGTACACCCGATACTTTTTAGTCCGTACGCCTGGATGGGATGATGTCGTGATAGTCGCCTCCCTGGTAGGTGGATACCCCATACTCCATGTCGCATAGGCTGATGATGGTCCCCTCCAGTTGACGGACATCGTCTTCTTTACCTTTATCATACTGGGTACGACGGACGTCGCCGTTGTCAGTACTGTTGCTGATGGATATAGAAATCGAAAATGGCTTGGGAAAAGACCAATCCGAGGTCAACCCAGATCAGCTCCGTAATCAACTCAAGGTACATGTCTTCCCTACCTACTGTGTATACAAGCACAGCTCTGATCCTGCCAGGCCCTCTGGGTTTCGATCCCCCTCTACAATCTCACCCTCAACTTCGCCAAAGCATCCGTAACGTTGCTCTATATGCGCCTCTTTTCCTCCACCAAAGGCTACCGCATCATCCTGATCGTCACCCTCGTCGTCGTCATCATCACCGGCCTGTACATGGTCTTCAGCGCCTTCTTCTTCTGCACCCCCATCCGCGCCTTCTGGGACCAGACGATCGCAGACGCCTACTGTCTCCCCAAAGCCGCGATCTGGTCATTCAACGCGGCCCTCCAGATCAGCACGGATGTCTGGTTGTTGATCCTGCCCATGCCGGTGCTCTTCCGGCTGCGTCTTCCCCGACGGCAGAAAGGCGCTCTCATCTTTGTTTTCGCCCTAGGCGTCTTGTACCTCCCCTTATCCTCCTTTTACCATCAAGACAACCTCTGACGAAGCCAGTGTCTGCGCAACCAGCATCGTCCGTCTCGTAACACTGATCATGCTCATCGACTCGACCAATATCACCAGTTCGTCCTCCCCCTTCCTTCCGTTCCCTACTCCTCACCGTCACTAACCCCCGGAAGAGGACAACACGCCAGCGGCATCCTGGTCGTTTATTGAGGCCAACGTCGCCATCATCTGCGCTTGTCTGCCGCCGCTCCGGCCCCTGCTCGCGCACTTCTTCCCGCGCCTCCTCCCCAGCCGTGCCCGCAGCTCCTATCCCCCCCGCGAGAAGTCCACCCTCGACGGCCTCGCCATCACACTCCCTTTCCCCTTCACCTACACCGCCGCCAGCGTGACGGGTAATTGCTCCACCAACAACGACGGCGGTCGCGACTCCGACGTGGCGCCGGGTCTGCACCTGCAGCATTCGCCCGTGCATCCCGAGGGCACGATCCACGTCACGAGCGAGGTGCAGTGGCAGACGGATGACGCGGACAGCGCCGATGAGCAGGCCTCGGTGCGGTGGTTGGAGCCGGTTGCGTTGGAAAGAGGTCCATCGTGACGTACTTTTTGAGTTTTGTTATAGACCTGTGAATACAAAGATACAACATGCAGCACACGTGTAGTTTCATAGAATATTCAAGTGTTATCATTCTATACCTATCAATTGAACTACCCTAGTCGCGATACAGTAAAGCAGCAAGGTCAGACCGAAAGCTCATGTCGACACCCTTATCATAATGACCAATCACAAGCCTCAAATAATAAGTCAAACGAGCAAACGAATGGAATCACTGACCCAACAAGCCTCGACCCGATATGAAGCATGAACACCAACATCCAGTTCGATCCATCTGGTGATTACAACTAGCAGTGAGCACGGGTAGCAAGTCTCGCGGATCCTCATCAGGTTGGGACGTAGCAGCAGGGTGTCACGAGGATCATCTCTGTCTAGCCCTCGAAACTCCCAAGTATACGCCTCGTTGGAGACCGTTCTTCCGCCCCCGGCTGAGATGCAACTGCAGGGGGGACTCGGGGTGGTAGCGGCTGAAACTGCACAGCAGCGGCACGACTTTGACCGACAGGACCGTCATTGTTGCTGCTAGAGCGGCCGCCACAGCTAGACCTGTCGAAGCTGACCTGGCTTTTGGAACCTTCCTCGCCGCTGGAGTTGGTCTCACTGCTGGGACTGTTCCCGCTCCTGGATCTGCTGCCAACGCTGGAAGTGTTCTTGGCGCTTCCGCCACAGTAATATCTGTCCCCGCTACGACCACGGACAACTATGCTGATGTTGGCACCAATATCAGTATGAGTAGTAAGAGCACCGCCGCCACTACTCCTGCTAGTATCGTTCCTGCCGTCACAATGACCACAGAACTGGGTATCTTCCGGCTCGTCGCCTCTTTCAGCGCTGCCCAGATCAATGCGTCCACATTCGTTTCGTCCATGGCGCTTGGAAGGGGTTGCACTCGGGAAGACCCAATAGATGACGGATATCAGGCACATGCGGAGTCCCAGGGATTGCGAAGGTTGAGTGTACGTCTCGAATCGGGTCAGTCGTATGGATGCGTGGGATAAACGAGCGTGGTGGATGGTATGGTATGATAAGATGTGGAGCGATGATGATGGGCTGTGAAAAGTTAAAGAGGAAGAAGGGGACGGGCGATGCGCTGGTCTTAATAAGGTCACCTTCTGAGACAGGGACTGGGAGGCGCGAATGGATGTAGAGGTCAATTTGGAAAGTGTGCAGGGCCTTTCCTGCCGTTTAGAAATGAGGATGGACCGAGGTACGATTTGCTCTTTGATGCTTTTGGCTAGATGGGCCGCATAGGGTTGGCTTCTGAATACAGGTAGTCTATTAGGGGGGCATCGACTTATGTCTAAACTAGTATCGTCCCGACAGAGGAGTGTACGTGCTGTTGCGGCAGTCGAATTCCAGACGTGGATTCAGCTCTGCCGTGGCATTCATGCAGATTACCCGCGGCGCGTCCATGCTCTGCGGGTACAGCTGGATATCCTCAGTCACAAAGTTCTTGCAGGATGCGGCGGTATTGCACTCGAGGATGATCGCCTCCGTATGTTGCAGGTTGGGAAGCCCGGCATTGTACCAGCAAGGATCGGACGCGCAGGAACCGTCGCCAGGCTGGTAGGTGTTGATCGAGCCGGTGAAACCGGACCAGGTGAAATCCTCCATCATGACGGACGAACTCTCGTCCACGTCTCCTCGGTTCGCACCCTGGTCCCAGTAGCTCTGCGTGACGAAGATGGGGAAGGTCACGTTGAACACGCGGATGTTCTTCCACGTCACGTTCTTGACGAGGCCCTGGCCGCCAGTCCAGGACTTGAAGCGGGCCGCGTACAGGGCGTCGATGACGGTCACGTCCTCGAAGCGCAGGTTGGTGATGTTGGCAAAGTCCGTGGGGTCCTTGCCCAACGAACCGATGCTCATTCCGTGGCTCTGGTATCCGATCGTGTTTCGTTTGAAC
Source organism: Aspergillus sp. MEXU 27854 (assembly GCA_019721355.1). NCBI lineage: Eukaryota > Fungi > Ascomycota > Eurotiomycetes > Eurotiales > Aspergillaceae > Aspergillus > Aspergillus sp. MEXU 27854. The sequence goes on from JAGMTT010000002.1 coordinate 2,412,649, forward strand.
ACGATATTGTGGGAGCCCGACCCCACGGCGATGGCGTCGTCGCCGTTGTACATGACGCTGTCGAAAATGCGAATGTTGGTCCCGGCCACGTCAAACCCGTCGGTGTTGAAGGGGAAGCCGCCCGTGGAGTAGGCGTCCACAATGGCGTGGGTGACGGTGATGTCGTCACCGTGGAGCCGGCAGTTATGAGCGATGGGCTTGCGAGAGCGTAGATACTTGATCGACGCGTCGCTCGTGGTGTAGCTCAGGAGATGCGGGCGGTTCTCAATGCCCGTGCCGTTTGGCGGGTTCGCATCCCACCACGCCTGGCCGTAGGAGTTGATCCATCCGTGGTTGATGTCTTTGGGGCCGGACCAGTCCACGCGGGGCCCTTGTAGGGTGAACCAGTAGGAGTTTCCGGCCTTGACGATCTCCTGCACGGCGCTGATGTTCTGCGGGAGATGCAGGTTTCCATGCATTCGGATCTCGACATTACTCAGGTTGGTTGCCTTGATTGGATGGAAGACGTTGTAGTCGACACCTTCCTGGAACACGATGACGGAGTCTGTCGCGCAGCGCGCAAAGGCCTCGGCGATTGCAGGCGAATCATCCCTGGTCCCATTGGATGACGGGACGACGCAGCGAGTGCGTTGGCCGGCGAGGGCCAAAGGTAGCGAGGAAAGTAGAGCCAGAAAGATACCCTTGGAGATTGGCATCGTGCGGAGTATCTTCAGGATCTAGGTGAAGACAGCATCTTCTCACGAGGCGCTGGGTAGGTCGGGGCAGTACTTAAACCCCCCGGTTGGTCTCAATGCACACGCCATGGAGCTTGTTCCTGAAGCTAAGTCATAGGGCCGAGACATTGACTGGCGGATTGCAGTGAGAGGGGCCGTGGTTCGGAGAAATTCGAGCTGGATTGTTGAGACCGTTGGTATTTTGTCTCCACATTTGACGCGATGCGGTGTTGTATTGGTGGAGAAATTCTGCCGACAATCTCGATGGGAGTGCAGCACGATGGCCAACGTATAATCTTTGCTCTGGTTCCCATAGCCAGTATATGTACTCTGTACCTAGGTACCTTGACGGCGGCGATGTTGTTGAGCAGGGAGGACGGGTGGTCCTATCGCCAAGCCTGATGCAATGGTGAAGGCAGTAGAAGTCAAAACAGCGGAGTTGCTAGTCAATTCCTGATGATTGAGCAACATACCCAGCAAAGATTTGGGAGGATGTGACGATGATATACTCAGGCTATTAGTCATGGTGTTTGGGAATGAATTTGAGCATAGGTTTGTGAGCGAGGTAATAAAGAGGTTGAAGTTGAAGAAGTCGAAGGAGTTGGAAGTATGGAGTGGGCCTGTCAGATTGGCTGACTAACCATTTCCCCATCTCCATCTGTCAAGCTTCAAGCTTCACCTCCACATTCATCCTCATCAACTACGAACGATGGCTACCACCCCCGACGCGACTCTCGCGGCGAAATCTACACCTAATATTGCCGCCTCCGATGCCGTTCTCCACATTCACAGCGCTACGCTAATTCAAGCGCCCTCGCGCGCAGTCTGGGACACTCTCATCGATACCTCGACGTGGCCATCATGGAACACCTTCGTGCCGCAGGTGACCATCCGCGAACACCCCGACTCTGATTCCTCACATCCGTTGCCGGAGACGCTCTCTCCGATCCTCCGACAAGGCACGCGGATGACGTTCCACGTGCAGATGGACCCGTCGGCGCCGGGCCGCGCGCAGGAGGTGCCGCTGATGGTGACCGAGTTGGAAGCGCCCAACGCGGCGACGAAGACGCCCGGACGGATCGTGTGGGCGGGTGATGCGAACGCGAGCGGGAGTTTGCCGGGGTTTCTTCTGACGGCGGAGCGCGTGCACGAGGTGGAAGAGAAGGAGGGGGGAGTGACGGAGGTGCGGAATTGGGAGGCGCAGGTGGGATACTTGGTGTATGTGGTGCGGTGGATGTACGGGAAACAGCTGGAGAAGAACTTCAACACGTGGGTGCAGGATTTGAAGGGATATGTGGAGAAGCAAGCGACAGCATGATGTTGGCTATGGAGGACTCTGTATAGTTGAAGGATACGACTCTTCCTTGGAAGTGGAGATGCGCAAGATCGGGACGATCAGCGCGGTGGGAAGCCAGGATGTCTTCCGGCTCCTTGCAGCTGTGTACTTTGTATGGTACTGTATACAGGATTCATGTACAGAGAAGGACTAGGTAACATTCCAACCCTTACAGGAGGTCTGTGAGAAACTAGTGAGGTATTGAGGTCCGTGAGAGATCCTGGATATACTCCTACTCTGTCCAGAGCACCTGATGCTAGTGCTACTACCGAACGGTAGTAATTTCCCGGACCCACGTGGGGTGGAGGTTGGACGACAAACAGTGTCACCGTTTCATCCTCAGGTTGTTTGAATGACATTTTTGACATTTTCCGAACGAGAACGTACCCTCTTACGAGACTTTGTCTGATACCTAGGGAGTAGACATTAGCATATTCTCTGCAAACTACCTACCTACCCAGGTACTTGTCAGGATACGATCGTACGGAGTACTGTCGTGAAGGGAAGGAGCTGGCGGATTACCGCATGCGGATAGCCGAGGCCCTAGCGCCGGACGGGTTTAGCGTCCGTTTCCATCAAACCAACAATCAAATGATAAGAATTACTTGTTGAATAGATCTGCAGATTAGAATAATCGAAACAGAATAATAAGCAGAGTCAATGAATGGAAATGATCATTAGGGATAATCGTATCAAGAGAATACCTAATCATACAGTCTACCCAGGTAGGCATGCCTCAGATGTACAGAGTAAATGTCACCGTAACAGTTCGCAATTAAGCTACCTGTCGATCGTCCAGCGGTTCATTTGATTAATCAAATGAGATGAAATTAGCAGGATCTACTCTTGGAAAAGAAAATCCTGCTGCATTCCCTTGTCGGTATTTATCCTTTTCTTTTATCTTCCTCTTCCTCGTCCTCTCCCTCTCCTCACACTCGCCATGCCTCCGTCTCCCATCAACATGCGTCCACTCTGACCTCATCCACTCCCCGTTTCTGGGTCGAGACGTAATCGCGGCGCATTCTTGCCACCACCGGATCTAGCTGCCTGTCGATTCTTTCGTCGATAATGCACGCGAACGCTCCCTCCGCTTCATCATCACTTCTGTCTCCGGTGCATCCCGATCCGCTGTGATTCATCTGTCGGTCCTTATCTATACTCTTGTACATTCCTTATACTCTTGATCCTTCCGACCTCTCTCAAAGACTCTCTCGAGCAATCTATCTCTAATTCATCCAATATCAAGATCGACATGACTCTCACCCACATGCCCCTCCGGCTGTCTGTCCGGACGGAGAACCCTCCTGACAGCGATCCCCAAGCGCCACCACGAACGGTGGCGCCCGGCTTGACCCCTCCGGTGACCCCCACCGTTCTAGAAGAGCTCAGTCCGGCTTCATCCAAGCCCGCAGAGCCCTCGCTCCCGGCTGACACCACGACATCGTCGCCGGAGCCCGTCGCGCCTCTCCCTTATGACGGAGAGCTCGAGTACCAGTACGACCCCAAGGGTCGACGCCTCGAGTACGGTCGAGGCGTCTGGAGCGTCGTCTACATGGCCTCGCGCACGTCGGCCACCTCCTCGCCGCTCATGACCCCTCCCAGCTCCCCCGCGCCAGGCAACCGGCTCGTCGCCGTCAAATCGCCCGCCCGCAAGGACGCCCACGCCGTCCTGGACGCCGAAGCCCGCACCCTCACCCGCATCACCAGCGTCCCGGGCTCCGAGCACCACGTCGTGCCCTTTCACGGCTTCATCGCCGAGTCGCACTCGCTCGTCATGTCGGCCGTCCCGCTCTCGCTAGCCACCTACATCGAGGACAAGGCCGGCCTCGCGCAGAAGCAGCTCTCCACCCGCACCATGTTCGACCCCGTCCAGGGCCTGCCCCAGTGGCAGGACCTCGCCCGGAAGCTGATCGCCGGCCTGCACTGGCTGCATTCCAGGGCCCACGTCGTCCACGGCGATATCAAGCCGCACAATCTCCTTTTGCAACCGCGGCCTTCCCCCGCTGATAACGAGGTCTTCCCCTTTGACGTTCTCTTTGCGGATTTCTCCTCCGCCCACAGCATCGCCGGCGACTCCCTCTCCGCCGTCAAGGGCTCCGCCTCCACCACCGCCCTCACGGCCCTGACGCCCCCCTTCGCCGCCCCCGAGCTCCTCTCCGTCTCGTCGCTGACCTCCCCGGACGTCGCCCCCACCCCGGCCTCGGACGTCTTCTCCCTCGCCGTCACCCTCCTCGCCGCCGCCACCGGCGACCTCCTCCTCTACCCCGGCGCCAGCAGCATGCAGCGCCTCGCCATGGCCCGCGAGGGCCACCGCGTTGTCGAGTTCGCCCGCACCGGCCCCAGCGGCTCCCGCGTCCCGCGCAACGGCCTCGTCGAGCGCGTCCTCGCCCCGGCGCTCTGCAAGGACCCGGCGCAGCGCATCCTTCCGCGCGATTGGTTGGAAAAGGTGGATGCTGTGTAGTCGCGTCTGTCACAGTCTTCGAGTGCTCTTTCTCTTTTTATTTTTTCTTCTGTTTCTTTGTATTTAATATACGATGTGGGTTGCTAGACCCTGACTTTTTGCGATACCCGGATATTTTGGTTGGTTGGTGTATCAGTATTTGCATCTGCATGCGACGAACATGCAGTGACGGTTATGTTGGGCTCATTTGATCTTCGTGTATTAACAGGTCATACTGCATTCGTTGGTGCGAAATTTAATCTTTTGAATCCACTGGACGGTCTATCGTAAGAGTATAATACATAGTATACACGGTCTATAACGGAGATGGGTATCAAACGCCTCCAAACCCTACCTAATCCTATTCCAAATGCAAACGCAATCCTCTAATGCAACCGCTTATGCGTGAGCAGATAATCCCCCGACCGAAACGACGTCAACGTCCCCCCCAGCACCCGGTTCAGCTGCATCGCCGACAGCTTCAGATCGCCCTTCTGGTACTCCAGGAAGACATCCCACAGCACGCTCGACGGCAGCGAGCGCACCCGCACCCCGTCCAGCCGGTAGTCGAGATTCTCTTGGAAGCACACGGCCGGGTCGCGGGTGCCGTCCGGCCCGGGCGCCCCGTGCACCGTCTTGGGCAGACGATCAAAGTCCGGCTTGGGCGTCTTCATGGCGAAGGTGGCGAGGCGCGGCACGGCCCGGACCAGGTCGTTGATCGGGCGCTCCGGGAAGATCAGCCGCAGGAAGGCGTCCAGGCTGAGCGAGCTGCGGCTGCCGATGGTGAGCGACAGCGCCTCGAACAGCCGGAAGGGGTGGTCGCGCTCGGGCGCCGGCAGCTGGTGCACTTTCTGCAGGGCGGGCGCGTGCGCGTCCGCCTCAAAGTACACCAGCGAGCGCTCCGCCTCCTGCGGGTAGAGCTCCTCGGCGTGGATGAAGAGCGGCTCGAACGGGCGCCGGTCCCACAGGAGCAGCGCGTCGTCGAAGCTCCCCGAGTGGAGGGACGCGCGGCGGTCATCGACAAGCACCGGCACCTGTTTGATGGTCTCGAAGTGCTGCTCGAGACGCTGTGCCTCGACGGCGGCTTCGGCCGCGGCGATCTGGTCGACGAGCGGTTGTAGAGACGCCAGCGTGGAGGTGGGAGCGGCGGCTGCGCGCGAGAGGGCTTTGACCATCTCGTCGATCTCGGCCTCCCGGTCGACGAGTTGCTGCCGGTAGTACGCGTGTCGGTTATCCTGGTTGAGTTGGATGCACGCCCGCATGCGCTTCTGCTCCGCGGCCGACTTCTTCGGTTTGGCCACGGTCTTTGTCGGCTTGGTCGCGGCGGGATCTCCGGCGCGGATCACCCCCATCAGACGGTCGTGGAGATCGGTGTTGAGGCGCGGGGTGTACGGCACCGGCATCTGGCCGGGCTCGGGGCTCTCAGGGGCCATCGGGAGGGGTGGGAGTTCCCGGCCCGGGGGGATCTCGATCTTCTGCTCTTTTTCTCGCTGGGCGACACGCGCAGCGTTTGCAATGACCAGATCCCAGCCTTTGGAGTTCACCCAAGCCAGAGGGGCTTTGGGTGCGGCAACCTCGAAGGCGTGCAAGGCGACGTTCTCCGTGAGGAGCGCGGGCCGCTTGCGATCCGCGACGGTGCGAGGGATGACGGCCTGCGCATCGGATACAGGGAGTGTGGCGAGGAGACGGACGCTGCCAAAGGCGTGTAATCCGGACTGTCGCATGCATGTCTCCATGAATACGGACCACCATCGGGCCGGCGTATAGTGGTCTTTCTTGGAGCGCGTGGGGGGAGGGTTGGCTAGGACAAGTAACGTATGGTTCTTTGCGAGAGCGCCTGAGGTATCGCAGTTTGACATCCCCTGACCGGGGAAGTGCTCCAGAAGAAAGCTCTGCCAGTCCCGGATCGAGTGGATATCCATAGACAGTAACTTGTAGCAAGGGCGACTATCGACCAGCGGTTGGAGAATCGGTTTGAAAGTGTCCAGTTCGGGCTCGATCATAACGTGTCGTCGTGGTCGTAGGAACTCATTGACCTTCGATGAGAGAAGACCCCCTCCCGGCCATAGATCGAGAATGTCCACCGGAGGTTTTTGGAGCAGGTAAGGCGACAGGCGTTTGAGGGCGTCATCTGCGCAACCCTTACGCATTAGTATCTGCTGCGACCATGGGGCTCAATCACTCGAGGACACACCACACAGCTTCTCGCTTGCGATTTCAGACTTGAAGATGCCCTTTTTCTTCGCATTGGCGGGGAAGTTCTTGTAGAGGGTCTGCGTCATGGGCAGGTGAGGCACCACCGCCCACCGATTGATCCTCTTCATGATGGGGTATAGAATAAGAGGTTAAAGAGAGAGAGTTGAATATATTGAGCGCGTCGGTCCCTCCATCATTGCATGGGAGGCAGCGTGAACAATCCTGGGGTGGTTGGAAGAAAGAAAGATGATGATGATATCTGGGGGAGGAAAAGCTCCGCTCCGACACGCCGCGTTCCGTCTTCCGTCGTCCGTCTTCCTCCATCTCTTCTTCTTCTCTTCTACCACCACTCTCCTCCTTCACCATGTCTGTCCGCCTTCTTCCTCCCTGATCGTACCACAGTTGCTCTCTTACACAGCCACCCTCACCATAGTCTATCGCCAAGGTTCTCCCCGATCAGCTCGTTTCGCTGCCTAGATGCGGCACGTCCCCACCACGACTCCTCCTGGTCCTCGCGCCAGACCTCGATGATCCTATCCCTCTCCGCCGATCTACAAGCAAACCCATTCCAGCACTCTTCTCCTATTCCGCCATCTCCTACTCCCCTCCGATATCATATGCGCAGCTATGTCTTCGCATCTGGCTGCGGCCACCGCCGCGGGAGCTTCACCCCCGCACAGCGTGAAGGACATCACTCGAATCGCCCAAGACTACGAATACAACCCTTCGATACCCCTCCGATACTGGCTACGAACAGCAGCTACACTAGTGAAGGAGGTTTGTCTTCTCCACAATCCTCTGATGTAGGTGGGACAACCCCTAACAGTCATCCACCGTCAGGCATACATATACACCCGGGAAGGGAACGACGAACAAGCCTACCTTCTCCTATTCCGACACGCGCAGCTGGTCCTCGTGAACCTCGCGAAACACCCTGATGCGAAGGAAGAACCGAACCGGAAAGCCCTGTTCCAGGCGGAGCAGGAAGTGAAGAAGAACTTGGAGATCCTGGAGGCCTTGAAACCCCGGATCAACAAGCGGTACGAACGATATGTCCAGCTCATGCGTGACCGGAAGGCGCGCGCGCCGCCTCGTACGACGAATCACGCTCTACCGGAGCAAAAACAACACACCGATCCTGCTTTATCCGGCAAAGCGGAACCACTGGAAGCCGGCGCAAACAGAGACCTCGCGGTCAAACTCGCACGGACCGAGATCAGTCGACGGGCCACAGTGAAGGCCGCTATCCGCCAAGCGGGGATATCGGCCGACGAAGAACGGAAACGGCGTGCGGCGGGGGTGTGGGGAGATTGGGAAGATGCGCTACAGAAGGACAGTCACATGATGGACAATGACTTGAGCCAGCGGATACAAGATGTGCGACTGAATATGGAGCAGGGGCCACGGACTGACCGTTGGCCGCAGGAACCAAGCAAGCCAGTGGTGCAAGCGCCTGCGGTGATTTCGTCAGAGTCTGCATACAAGTACCCAACTGTGCCTCGTCAGCGACCATTAGATGTCTCCCCACCACCGCCAGCTAAAGACCTTGAAGTGAAAGCCAATTTCCAGCTGGAACCTCCGACTCGACCTCCGAAGGAAGGCAATTTCCTGTTTGATGGACTTGTGCCCCCACCCCGTCCCGACAAGGTATCGCCTGCTATTAGTAGCTCCGTTACTGTCTCGGCTCCAGCTCCGCCAGCAAAGGTACAGCCGGCGGCAGAAGATTCATCGCGTCCCGACCTCCATCCGTCCAACTTCACCTTTAAACCATCAGCCTACTTGGAAAATGGCACTCCCCTGCGCACAGTGTTCCTGCCGCCAGAACTCCGGACGCACTTCCTGAAACTGGCGGCCCCCAATACGCAGCGCAACCTGGAGACCTGCGGCATTCTTTGTGGAACGCTAATCTCCAATGCGCTGTTCGTTTCCAGGCTCTTGATCCCCGAACAGACGGCAACGTCGGATACCTGCGAAACGGTGAATGAAAGCGCGATCTTTGACTATTGTGATTCGGAGGATCTGATGGTGTTGGGCTGGATCCACACCCATCCGACACAGACCTGTTTCATGAGTTCGAGAGACCTGCACACCCATTGCGGATACCAGGTGATGATGCCGGAAAGCATCGCCATTGTCTGTGCTCCGAGTAAGCAGCCCGACTGGGGCGTGTTCCGACTGACCGATCCGCCGGGGCTGAAGTCGGTCCTCAACTGCACGCAGACCGGGCTGTTCCATCCGCACCCTGAAACCAACACCTACACGGATGCTTTGCGGCCAGGACATGTGTTTGAGGCGAAGGGACTAGAATTTGAGACGGTCGATTTGCGGCCTACTGGATCGCAGTTCTGAAGGTGTTTATGAATGATGAGGCATGGATGTGATGTGATACTAGACTATCTGTGGAGTTTACATAACATGGTTGCATTCTGTTTTCTATTCTTATAGGACTATAAGACTAGGATTCGATTAATATTCATAATAAGAACATGGACTTAGGAGGAATTGGAGTACTCTGGTATGTTAGGGTTTCTCCCCGCCCGCCCTGCTGATCATCGCAACATCATCTCCCCGTCTCGCTCTCCAACTTCATCTTCTCCCAACAGCTTCTCAGTCATCCCCTGATCACCCTCTCTTTTCACTCAATTCATTCTCGGCCACTCCCGTCTGCTCCTCCTCCCCCAATTGAATGCTCCCTCCGTCCCCGCACGCATGTCGTCCACCTCTCGGGGCAGTTCGAGATCCTCATCTCGTACGCGCAACCCTGCCTTCCAACACTCCACCGCCTCCTACTTCTCCTATCCCGTCACACACGTCGTCTCCGGTCTCTATCGCCGTCTCACCGACCCTCCGACCTCCAAATCCAACGCCATGCGCCGCAACCACGACTCCTCCTTGACCTCCCCCAACGACTCGGCCGCCACCTCCCAGGTCTTCACCCCCGTGCGCACCGCGTCGCCATTCCAACCGCCCCCCCTCACCCCGCTGACCCTCACTACCGGTGACTTCCACGGCGCCGCCAGCGACAGCCTCCAGCAACAGCTCCTGACCCGCGCCCTAGCCGAGGAGATCCGGCTGCTGGTCCCAGCCCGCCTCCAGCTGGTCGACACCTGGCGTCTCGCCTACAGCCTCGACCGCGACGGCGCCTCCCTGGCCACCCTGTATGACCTCTGCGCCGACATCTCCCATCGCAGCCCGCGGGCGGGCTACGTGCTCATTGTCCGCGATGCCTCCGCCGCCGGCGCCGTCTTTGGCGCCTACATGACCGACCCCCCGCATCCCCACTCGCATTACTTCGGGACGGGTGAGTGCTTCCTCTGGCGCGCCAGTGTGCTGGCCCCGCCGCGCCAGCTCCTCGAAAACTTCCCCGGTGACGGCGAGGGCAGTGCCCCGACCGCCGGCACGCACTCGGAGGAATTGCTCGAGCTCGCCGGTCTGCCGCCCCCGCCCAGCGCTGACACCACCCACGCCGGCCGATGGAGCACCCTCCGCAGCGAGAAACAAAAGCGAGACGCCTCCCTGGACCGGCTGGCGCCGCCACCCTCGAACGGTCGCAGCACCGGTACTAGCACCCCCGAACGCATCCGCTTCAAGGCCTTCCCCTACAGCGGGGTCAATGACTATATGATGTTTTGTGAGACGGGATTCCTCAGTTTGGGTGGAGGGTGAGTTGGCGCCCCATCGTATCAGTGGAGCATATCGAATAACAGCTAACTGTGGTTGTAATAGGGATGGTCGGTATGGCCTGTGGATGGACTCCAGTCTCGAAAAGGGCGTCAGCTCGGCCTGTCAGACGTTTGGTAACGAACCGCTTTCCGACGAGGGTGACAAGTTCGACATCCTCGGGGTGGAGGTTTGGTATGTGGGTGCTTGAGCATCCTTCCTTTCTATCCCTGGAACCTGGCAAGATGTTTGTACATAATACCCCGACACGGTGTGGCTGGTCCATCGTGTAGCATCTCTGAACTGAAGCAATCAATTCGCGAGAGTAATACCGATCGATATCCCTTCCCCTGAGATATATTTCCCCAGATTCGGGTATTGGGAAGTGACCGATCGCCCACCTCAATCAAAGCGGCCAGAAGGTCTCTTTCACGGCGGCGAAAGGACATGCATCTCAAACATGTCGGGGTTTCCTGTCCATCGGTCTGTACTCAAGTCACTCTGGCCGAGGGTCCCAGGCTACTGGCAACCAATACCATATTGTTGAAGATCCGTAGTCTAATCATGAATCGTATTCCTTTATTACTAGCTAGCTATCGTAAACTAGTGACTAAAGTAGTATCATTGAAGCATTTGCCGGTGTATCCGTCTCAGAAGCAGATCTTGGCCAAAAAGTAATCACGAGAAAAGAAAAGCAATAGGGGTATGCAGTATCACAGGTAAATAAAAAAGAATAATAAGGACAAACTTGAAAGAAAGATCAGTAGGGAGAATTGACAATGTCATCTCTTCCCAATCGACTGCCCCATCTGGTACTGCGACGAGGAGTAACAGGAGGACCGGCAATACTCTCGCGAGTGGGCTTCATCAGACTCCTCTTCGCGACCATGTTCACTTCGTTCGGCAATGCCACGATGACATTCTTATCCGATCCAAATCGGAAGTTGTCGGCCATGACCTCCTCAGAATATCTCTTGATCGTGTAAGGGTCCTTGCGACCCTGAATCACCTTCTTCAAGCTCCACGTGACAATGAAAGGACCCGTTGCGGTGACGATCGAGGTCTCTTCGGAGTCCACGCCGGTGTTGAAGCGAGCTGGAGTGAAGGCAAGCGGCTTCTTCGTTTCGTGCTGGAACTGCGCCACGTGGGCTGGCTGCAGACCCAACCGGCGAGGCTGAGGTTTGGAGTCCTTCGCAAACGAACGTTCGAAGCCCAGTTTGCCCTCGTTCTTACCCTCCTTCTGCAACGAGTCGATAAGGAGCAAGTAAGTTCGGCACGTAGCCAGGACCCAGCGTCCATCAGCGGACACATCGAGACCGATGATAGGCTCTCCAAGAGCGGGGATGTGAGTCTTTGCGTTGATGCCCAGTCGGTCAAACATGCGAATATCGCCCTTGTTCGATGCCACGGCGATGTATCCCTTCTCGGTAGTCGCCAGCGATGAAAAGTCGTTCTTGCTGGCATATTGCTTCAGATCGGTATCCACGAGCTTGTTGCCCGAAACACGGGGATCGATGCGGTAGAGAGCGTTCTGGGAAGCGCCAATGAAGGGCTGAGCGGAAGTCATTTGGGAGAATTTCTGCAAATCATTAGTACTGAGATGGTGAATCATGTCCTGGGGAAAGGGCACATACACTTTCAGGACCAAATGTCGTGACGGGAATGTCTTCGTGAACCTTCCACTCATCGACAATCTTACCATACTCCAGATCCATACGATAGAGGGAGTTGGGATCATCGCCATTCTGAAGGATCATATTGCGATCCTCTGCATGCAGCATGACCTTCTTGGGACTGAACAGCTTGCCCTTTGGAGTCTCCACCTTCGAAATGTTGGTCGAGAACTCCAGGTTGTTGTCCGCAGTATGCTTGAAGACACCGATCTTGGAGCCGCGGACGACGAACGACCGGTCGTGCTTGTAGCCAACAGCAAGTTGCGAGTTGACATTTCCATCATCATCGCGGGTGACCACGTCGTCCTCCTCCTCGTCTTCATCGTAGTGTTCGCTGCGTTGGCCATCGTCGTGGTCTTCTTCCTCTTCCTCTTCCTCTTCTTCTTCGGCCTCCTGCTCTTCCGAGTCTTCCATAGTGAGGTCTTGGAACGCATCCAACACATAATCTCTATCATTCTCCTTGACCTTGCTCCACTTCATTTCGTTCAACTGTTCCCAGAGAGCTTGCATCAAGCCCTCCTGGAACCTTTCTTCAGTTCCTTGGTCCTTGAAACGCAGGAGCCAGGAGTAGGCCGAGCCATCTTCGTCGTAGTGGTTGAAGATGAAGGAGAGATACTCAAAGTTGAAGACGGGGTTGATGTCGGCGACGACTGCTTGACCAAGCCATTCCTTTTCTGCACCCGTGATTTGGAGCCAATATTGCCAGTCGCCGATCTCAGATACGGTAGCAACAACTTCTGCATCCTGGAGGACAAAGGTTCCTGATGGGAAATCAAACATATGCAGCTCAGCCTTTTCCTTTGCTAGAACTTCCTTAGCTTCAGGCTGGTTGGCGGATGGCGGGGCGACGGTGGGTTCGTCACCCGAGCCAGCTGGCTTGATCTGTCCCTTGGAGCGCGAATATTCCACGTCTTTAGCCATGACGGCGGTCGAATCGGCGGACGCTAACGAGTGGGCACGAGATTTGGAGGGCGAAGCCAGAGGGCTTGCGGATGGAATGGGCTTCTCTTCCTGGAAGGAGAATTCTTGAAGGTCCTGATGGGAGGCTGTTTGGGCACTGCGCCGGTATTTCCGTTCGTACTGGCACTGGAGCGCGGCGACTTCAAATGTGTTGACTTTGTCGGAGGGAACCGAGGGGTCGCAAACAAATTCGAACAGATCTCCTAGGTCACCACTCAAGTCTCTCCAAGCCAGAATCTTGGAACCACCGTCGCGGACTTCGGAGCGGAAGTGCAAGGCCTGATCGAGGAGAAAGACCTTCTCGTCTTTATCGGAACCGTCGCTACCACCTTGTTCGTCGTCGTCCTCAGCGAGTTCCTCTTCGCCTTCCTCGTAGGCTCTCTGGATGACCAGTTGGTACTGGAAGTCTTGCCCGGTGCGACGGATAGAGGCGGCGGCGTCCTTGAAGATGAGCTCGGAGTAACCTTTGGGCGAGAGAGGGCGGACGAGATAGAGCTGACCCTGGGGGATCTCGATGATGGATTCTTTGGAAGTATCACCGAACAGGAATTTGCTCACTAGAGAGGGTTTGTTAGTGTCAGTCCGCAAAAGTGAGGCGGTTTTGCCACCGAGACAGAAGTGAGCAGAGGGGAGGTATGGCGGAGGAGGGGCAGACTGTGGGGTAGGAGCAATGTGCAGGGAGGATTCAAGACACTGCAAGGACAGAACGATGGGAAGTACATACCGTTCCGGAGCATAAACATGGTGGGCGATTTCCTGAGCAACGAGGCGTTGTTTATTTGCCAAGGTGGGGGAGAGCTGTAGAGAAGAGATCAACAAGAGGGCTAGATAGAGAAGAAAGAAGGTAAAAGACGATAAGACAGGAGAATGTGGGGAAAAACGAGGGCGATCTCCAAGGAACGATGGATCCCCACCAAGATGGCCTGCGAAGGAGAAGACGTCGAGGAGGAAGAGAAGCGGAAGAGGAGAAGACGTCAAGAAATGTTTTGTTGTTGTTGATCTTCCGTCATCGATCATCGCGAGTGGCAACGTGCTGACTCATCTATACATGCATAACTAAGTAAGTTCCTATACAACCACCATCCGTTTCTATACAGCCTCGGCCTCTTCTCCCTCTGCGGGCTCACTCTGCTCCTCTCCCTCTGCGGGCTCGCTCTGCGACGGCTCCTCCGACTCCCCTTTCCCTCCTCTCAACACTCCTCCCTTGCGCGGAGGGAGCACTTTCATAAACGCCTCCCCCCAGTCGCCCAGCTCAATCCACCGCAACATGATCTCCACCACATGGTTGGTCGCCAACACCGAACGGTGGTTCATCTCGATGTACTTCCCAATCGGCAATTTCGCGGTTTTGATCCCCTTTTCCACGGCGTGCTTGTGGCAGATCCCTTTATGACGGTTCTTGTCCACCAGGCCTCCAATGATGTATGTACTATACGGCTTCAGTTCCGTCAACGTATTCGGGCTGTCGCTGCTGAGGTAGATGATCTCGCCATTTTCTGGCTTCGCATCCGTCTTATCCGCAAAGGGCCCGACCAATTCTCCTCCACCTGGACCCTGCATCCATTCTTTCGCTTGCTCCGCCGCATGCGCAAAGTCCTCTTCCATAACGCGCACTCCCTTCCAGTTCTCGTGCTGCTTCGCCATGACCGTATCGAACCGCTCCTTCAGCTTCTTGTTAAAGGTGGAGAGGACCATGTGGGCGCGGTACGGGGATTTGGCGTTTTCCGAGTAGGCGCGCGTAAGCTGAGAGGAGAGGGAAATGCGTTCCTTTTCGAGCATCAAGTCGTCGTACCCGCAGTCGAGAATGAGAGTGAGCGGGAGCAGCTTCGTCTGTGCAAACCGTCGGGGAGTCCGCTCCCAAGACTTCAGAAGCTCCGCAACGGCTTCCTCACCACCCCTTTCCCGTGCTTCAGCGATCTCGTTGCGTCTGCGCTCTTTCTTTTCCATCAACTTCTCTTTCCGCTTGACCTTGCGATCTGCGCGATTTGCCTCCCAATGTTTCTGCCGCTGGAGTTTCTTCAACTGCCTCTTGGAGATCTTCGGCGCAGACTCCGTCTCTCCCTCGCCCAATGTCTGTATATCATCATTGGTCGTTGTTGCGGCTTCATTGTGCGCTTCTGTTGTTGGCTCCGCTGTCGTAGTGTGGCTCGTAGCATCGTTCGCGGGCGCCGCTCCCACTGCGCCGGTCATGGTCGGCTCGGAATCATCCTGGGCGCCGTCGTGGTCGAGCTTGGGGAACTTTCGGGGCCGTTCTTCCTCGTCCATGGTGCTAGACTGTGATATGACGGTCTTGTATGAGGTAGATACTCGGCGTCGCCAAAAAAAAAGACGCTCCGAGTCTCCGGGTAGAGTCTCCACGGACCAATCAGCGCCCCCACAGCCGCCATTACCAAACCAGGGAGCAGCCACGTGACCGCTCGTCCAACTTCGTCCGTCCAGCATCATCGGCCGATCTTCCTGTCGCCGTCCTCACGTCTCCTGTGCCCCGTCTCTCGCCAAAATGCCTCAGGATATGCCCCCGGCCGGGGGCTACGCCCCGGTCCAGTACAAGGTACGACAGAAACCGCAATCCCCTCGCCCAATTCCTTGCGAGATGCCCCGGCTCTCCACGGCTCGACCGACAACCCTCTCCCTCGATGCCCATGAACCCCCCTTCAACCCCGCGGAAGAGATGCCCAATGGACAGGAAGATATTGACATGTGCTGCAGCGCAATATCCCCGCCCGTGGATTCCGCCCCATCTACTACCTCGTCGGCATGCACCTCGTCATGGCCTACGGTTACTACAAGCTCTTCCACGGTGTGCGCGAAATGAAGTATGTCTGACCGCGCGAGCGTCCCATCCACCCTGTCCCGCCTGCAGGAACCCCCATCTAACGTACGCTTTTTTTCAATTCACAGCGAACTCGCCCGTGAGAAGATCTGGGGCCGTCTCCACCTCGTCCCCCTCCTCCAGGCCGAAGAAGACCGCGACCAGGTCCGCCGACACTTCGCCGACAAGGCCCGCGAGAAGGAGCTCCTGGGTACGGAGAGCAAGGTCTACAACACCAGCCGGTACGTGCTTTTCGACCCCTTCCCTTTTGTTTGTCTCTTAAGATTGATGGTTGTACAGCTATGTCCGCCCTACCTTCGTCTACACCCCCGCCAATGTCACTCAATAAGCAATGAGTTATGTTATGTGCCTGGGTTCGTTTACGCCATTGTCGCTCCACTGTCAGTCTGTATGTCAGATTGGCCGCGTTCCGTTTACGTGACGCGTAACGAGGGAGCGAACAAGGGTTCGGAGTATGCGCTGTGGCGTGTTGATTATGCTTTCCCCCGTGCAACAGGAGTGTTCGTGGAAAGTCAAAAGAGAACACTGTATCATGTAGATATACCGCTTGAAGGAGATCGATTGATTAGTTCGGAATATGCTTTGTTTTATCGGCTTCACTAGCGCTCCTCGTCTTTATGAGGTCGACAGTTTAGGCATTTGGAATTATACGTTTTTTTATTTCGTCTTTTCACCTAGAAGTATCAACATCATCAAGGTATATCTAAGTATTTCAGTGTCATGAGCGATATGGAAAAAGGCTGATCAAATGGAGTGTCCAACCCATGCATATGTGCCACCATCGTATTATACAGAAGCGGGCTGGACCTACCCTTGCTGAAGGTCTGCCGCTAAAGCAGGTGGTTGACATCGCTTGCCCAGAGAATGTGGCCGTCCAGAAGTTCTCACTGGTGCAATAGTGAGACGACCGTACTTCGGTTATCGCGCAGCGGAGAAGGCCGTTGTGTTTGCGCCTCGACTAGCCGAACATGTCTGCGACTCCAGATAGGTCCGGCCCATCGTTTATATCAACCTTGTTCTGCTGAGCTTCCATTTCGGTACTCATATATCGCTCCTGCAAGGCGCTGCGTGCCTTACGTCGTTCCTCCCGCGTGCCGAGGATCTTGCCCTGCTCAGCGATACTGACGCCTCGAAGACCTTCTAACAGATCCAATACCAGGGCACGCTGTTGTCGTGCAGCCGTTGACCGAAGGAGGGCCGCCTCTGTGCTGGCAACACGCTGCTCGTCCATACCAGGCAGGCTGAGAATCAAGGCGCGCGGTGTTGGGCTAGATCCATACAGGACCCAGATAGACGCGATAAGCTGCGCCAAGTCTTTCTGCATGTCGACAAAATAGGGCTCGTGGACAGAGGTAATGCAAGCCTTGAGAACCTCGGAGGAGATGAACTCCCGGATCTGCACTGTGGTGGGAGTATTATCTGGAGGGGCGAAATCTTGCAGAATGGAGCGGATAACGCGGGTAATGATGCTGCAGCACCGGGTATCGCGCATGCGCAGCGCGTGGGTGCAGAACAACATAAGCGGCTCGAAAATCTCCGGGGACGAGAGAACAAAATGACGGATCGAGACGGACAGAGCAGGTGGCGGGTGTGGAGCGCTTGGGTCTGCGGGCTCTTCGTCGGGGTCTGCAAGAGACAAGTTTAGCATGCAAAGGCGACATCCAAGTCGAGTCGTAGTTTAACTTACCCCCTCTCTGCGGATCAAGTAAACTGGCTACCATGATCACCGCAGAGTATGTCAGTTGCCGAAGGATACTCTCTGACTTCATCTCATCGGTGAGATCTCCATCCGCGAGGCCTTCCCTGCGCTGCTCGATGATTTCCCATTCTGACGTGACTTTGCGGTCGATATTGGAGAACAGAGTAGACAACATTGGAGGCAAAAACTGAGCCCGGAACTGTACAGGACAGTCATCGATGAGACATCTCGAGATATTGAGTAGGACGGAAAATTGGTGAGAGGAAAGATGAGCCGAGTCCTTGAACAGAGCCTGGGACAATGGACCTGGGAGTTCAGCAAACCCATAGAAGTGCTCTCTCAGACGACTCATGCTAAAGAGCATTGAGTAACAAGACTCGCGAACGGCTCTGATCTTTCCCCTGACCGACGACGCAAAGCCTTCAAGTGATGAGCGGGAAGACGTTATTTTAGAGTAGAATTCATCCCGGCTGCCAGTTGAAATTCCCGCTTGCCAGAATCTGTCCGTCAGGATGCGCTCAACCACTGAACGCATCTCGTCGGACATACCACTCCAGTTGGCTGGATTGTGGAATGCGTGAGCATTGCTGTACATTATGTTAGCACGACTTGTTATAATGAACCCCAATATTGCATACCTGACTAGCTGTAATAGGGTTGGCAGGATCACCGGGATAATTTCGTGCCAGATGTTGCAGGCGATTTCGTACGGTGCCTCGTTCTTCTTCAACCTCTCCGTAGAGACGGCAAACATTGTTTTCGTGCCTCGCAAGGGAAGTTGCTGAAACTTCCTCGTCATATCCTCCTGGATCGCTTTACCCTCACTGTCCAAGGGGACCGATGACCAGTCCTCCAGCTTGTGTGCCTGCCGCGTCTGCATGTAGGGCCCCACGTTTTGCAACCCGAGCATGGAACAAAAGCCCTCGAAGGACGAGCACGTTTGACGGAATTCATCATCTTGCCAGGCCTGTCTTATCGGCTCCACAAATGAAGCAAGGCGAGATTGCCGCTGATACGGGTCTACGTTACTCGCGCGTTGCATTATGATGAGAAGGATGGAGGTGAGTTCCATGTGGAGCTTGTCATCGACCCGATTTGCTTGACTGATCTCCCTGATTTTTGGTTCGAGCAGATCATAGAAAGTCGAGAAATAATCAGCGTAGCGCATTGCCAGACGACGGAGTTCATGGCTGGCCAAGCCATGAAGTTCTTTAACCGCCTCGGAATAGGCAGGATACTCTGGCTGGTCCGGCAGGCGTGTCATCAGGATGTATTCCAGGACTTTCAATGCAAAGCTGGGGTTTTTGTCGAGGGCTTTGGAGGAGATGTCCACAATGAGTTTGACAACCCGCTGTTTCAGAACTGGGTCTTCGAATTGTCTCTGCATTAACTTGAAGGCCCACGTTTCCAGTATATTCTCGAGTTCTCCACGTTTGTGCTCGTCTTGTTGGGGCATCCGGCCATGCGCCGAGACCCATTTGTTGTAACCTTTCAGAGTCGCGTCCACTACCGCGAACTGGGTATCCGCACGCATCAACGGAAGGGAACTCTTCGAGAACGATTGCGCGCTAAAGGGCTGGACGCCATTGTAAAGGCTGTCGAGCTTCGCGTCGATCTCTGACAAAATATGGGGAATGGCCTCTTGTGGTCGCTTTTGAACAATTGTCTCGATGATGGAAGAGCAGTACCGGCGGTAGTTGCCCACAAAAGCATGTCTTTCGGGCACTGTATCGATGTCCTCCAGCAAGAACACAACAGTCGGGTCGTCAGAGTCAGAAGGAAGAGCTTCCCAGCGGACCAGCCGCTGAGTGCAAATGCCAAGCAGCGCAGGGACTAGGCTAGTGACTAGTTCTGTATTGCCGATCCTTTCAGACGCTAGCAACTTGGACCAAACGTGCAGAACCGGTATCGACACAGTGAGGCTTTGATGCTGTATTACGTTGATCATGAGGTGGAAGAAGAACGGAAGATTGAGGCCTTGGGTATTGTCCAAAGAGAAGTTCTTCTCTTCGAGGAAGCCAGCAACATACGACACCATCTGTGGGCAACTTGTTAGTTTGCAGTAAGTGGCGTCTCGTTACTTCAAATCATACCTCGGAGAGCTTTTTCGAGACCATATACTTCGTATCATCAATGTCGTCCGGCCCAACTACGGACCATTCATACAGCTTTTGCAGCAGGTTCAAATAGTCTGTCTGGTACATCATGTGCACCAGCGTCTGGAAACCCTCCACATCAAAGTTAGATCTGCTGTACAACGAATGTAATGCTTCGACGGCGGCCTGGGTTGTAACGTTAGCACGTGGGCTGATATTTACTGAGAGAGACGCATGTGACTGACCAACAACACCTGCTCATCCTGGCAAGTGAGAGCCCTGGTGATACTGGGCACACAGTTTGCAGATAGGATGGCTTTGGGGATAGACCAGATCAAGACCGATTTCAGAGCCGCAAGCGCCTTGAGAGCGGCATCTTTCGCCTGTTTCGAGCCTTGCAGATTGTCGATGCAGTATTCGAGGAATGAGCAAATCCGGGATAGCCAGCCTTCCGGTCCACAGCGAAGTTCTATATGATGGTCTCTCTTAGGATACACCTCCTCGAAGACAGACAGTGGCGTGAAGATCTCGACCAGGGACCGGTTCAAATCGGTCCCACGCAAGGAGGAGACGGTATCCTCGCGATAGAAGATATCTTCCGACAAGGTCTCGAGAATGGACAGGACCAGCTCTTTATGCACAAGGTCGGCACCCCAGAACTGAACAAGAGTTTCATCCATGGCAATCCAATCCAACCCCCAGCTGCGCTTCGCGATTTCCGCCCATAACTGAGGTATTTTGTTGCGAAGATAGGAGGGATCTTCCGGTCGAACACCCTCCGCAAGCTTCAAAACCAGGTCGCGCAAGTCAGCGACCTGTTCGGGTGCCGTGAACGAGGTGTGGCGGAGGACATGATCCAACAGAGTCAGGCCGAAATAGCGCACCAGGGGATTGCTGTCCGCACGGGAGGCCAAGAGAAACCCATCGCGCGCGGCTGATTTGCTTTCCTTTTGCGATTCGACAAAGGTCAAGGCTTCTCTGCGCAACTCATTTGTGGATGACGGATTATGGATGAGCTCCAGAGCCCGGACGATGTCGGCCATGCGACTCTCGGACAGGTCGTCTTCGGCGGCCATGGTGTGGACGGAAGCAATCCCGCTCCGGACGACTGGTGCCTAACGCAATGGTCTATGGAATGGCTCAATTCTTCTGGGTGTGCGATTACAGCAATTCCGTCATGATCCGGGCTTCGTCTCGAGCCTCTCTTCTTCTAATGGACTTGTCTTTGTGGTTTCGGTGGACTAAGAGAGGGAGGCGTGGGAGGGATCAGAAGACCGGTCAGCTTCCAGCGGGCGGGAACGGCAATAGCCGCAGCAGAGAGTCGGGGGCAGTTGCGGTCAGCGATAGTCTGCGATGTATCCGTTGATCTCTGGGGAGGAAGCTGATAATTGCAGGAAGACAACGAGTCTATCGGAGTTCTGCAGGAAGATGACCGGAGGAGAGTCTAGAACTTCACGCGTGGACGCGGAGGAGAGGGTTTTGAGCGAGTCGTAGTATGGATGGAGATGGAATTGGTGCTCATAATAATAAATAGCAGGAGAATTTTCCACGCGCTCCCGCTCCAATCACCACAATCGCCCGCCTTGGAGGGGCTCCTCACCGCCTTT
Source organism: Aspergillus sp. MEXU 27854 (assembly GCA_019721355.1). Classification (NCBI taxonomy): domain Eukaryota; kingdom Fungi; phylum Ascomycota; class Eurotiomycetes; order Eurotiales; family Aspergillaceae; genus Aspergillus; species Aspergillus sp. MEXU 27854. The sequence goes on from JAGMTT010000002.1 coordinate 2,433,862, forward strand.
CCCCACTACTGTTTAGGTCGTCCGATAAACATCATGGATGATAACCACGTCTTGATTCTCTCTACTACCTAGTAGCCATTGCTTTACAGCCTATCTCAATCACGGACACGTCCAAAGCACAGCAATCACATCACCTGGCATCCTCCGCTCTGACATTGCTCCAGATAACTCAGATCCTCCCCACTGACATCAGTCAACTCGCCTGGTTTGCGCTTCAGTCCCTGGATCTTGATGTCCTGCTCTCCCTCCAGATGCCACCATCGGAGCCGCTGCACTTTGACCGAGTTGACCTCCAAGTGGTCAATCGACCACTCCCCACTGCTAACAGATACGACCGTATGCGTATCAGGGAAGTGAAAGTCGGGAAGGTAAATTTCCGTCGGACTATTCTGGCCAATCGCTTGTGCTGTTCCCACGATTGACATGGTAAACGTGCAGTTTCGCAAATCGAATACATGGCTGGATAGCAGGCCGTGAGTGTAGATGGGACTGGGCCGTATGTAAGCCTCTGCTGCGCGGAACCCTACATTATCCTGGAAAGTCTGAGAGCACTCGGACGATATCGACTGGGTGCGGAGGACGGCTTTCAGGTTGCTAGGTCCAACATGTTGATCCTCAGTATTGCTTTGACTCTCCGAATAGGCAGGGGAATGAGGGTCCGACTGTGAACGGAACTCGGCTTCCAGCCCCAGAAGCTTGCCACTGGGAAGCTCGGGGTCGTCAAGGGAAAAGATTGACAGATCCTCGCCGTTCCAATTGTCTCCCCATTCGTGGTTATTCTGGCCAGAAGATCAATTAGTCGTCCAAACTCGGACACGACATGTTGTCGGGAGTCATCTTACGCTCGCAGTATACAGCCATAGCGTGAAACCATTGGCAGTGCTTCCCTCCAGAGCGAAATGATTCGCATCCATCGCGCTCACTTGACTGCTGTAGTCTCCAGTCTTGTACGCTTTCTTGTCATCCATGTCATAAGGAATGCCAATCTCAGTAAATATCATGGGATGAGTACCCATGTACCGCAAACTCTCATCCCGAAGAAACTTGAGCTGGTCCCGCAGGCAATTGCGAATGGCGGTCTCTCCTATCTTCACCGCGAATGCAGGGGTCAGGTACTTCCCCCGTAGCACGCCGATGACATCAACGTTGTACAGACGGTTCCTGTGGCCGTCAGCCAGGCTGTGGTCAAGTGAAGACAACCAACACTTACCAGTGTTTGGTCATGAGCGTAAGTCCATCGTAATAGTGTACCGCATGAACCATGTTGGGATCATCGTCGCTGCTACCCTTCAGATCGGGAGGGATTTCCATCACCGGAGGTTGGCAGAACATGATACACTCAGGCCACACACTTCGAATCGCATCCCGATAAGCTCGGTAGTGCCCCAGGAAATAGCTATTCGTGAACTTGTCATAATCCAGCGGCTCGCCCGTGCGCGGATTTTGAGAGAAATAATCCTTGCGCAGTAGTTGATCTGTAGCAGGATCCCAGACCCCGTGTTGCGCCCAGAGACATTCTCCAAGCTTCCATCCGGGATCTCGCTTCCAGCCGTACTTGTTGTCATCATCCTTAGGCGAAAGCCAGGCGATTTCGCCTTCTGGATCGACAAGTTCTCTTCCAACTTGATGAGGCCCAAACCCACCGACTTTCCAAGTGGGCACTTCGCAGGCTCGTCCAAAGCCCGTCAACATGGCTTGAAAGGCTGTTGGCGATGTCCCTAGTTGCAGCTGCTGTTCTGGGGGGATAACAGATATGTCCTGGATGCCGATCAGTCCTCGATGAGGTTCGTTCATGCTTTCCCACCCGATCACCACTTCATTCTCGATATCCCCTGCGTCATGGATTTTCTGAGCCAGATATTTACAAGCTGCAATGAAATGACCCTGCAAGTAGTCCTGAATGTTGATGCCGTTAATAATCGCTTTGGGAGCGAAATCACGCCCAGCCCAGAACAGCGTGAACATCGTCTGGCAAACGAGGCGGGTGTAATTCGTGCTCCAGATCATCTTAGGAAACTCTGCGGGCTCATCATACGTGTTCTGGACAAGCGCAGCTTCGGTCTTTTTGAAGCCGCGGGGATCGAGACCGGCCGCATAAAGCGTCCACGCCGGGGCACCTGATCCGCCAGATAGTCGTGACCACTTGAATGTCTCAGTAAACGCGGAATGGCTTCGTCAGAGACGGTGAAATTGAAAAATCTGAGCATACCACATCCTGATGAGGGTCCATGAAGACATAGAACTGGTATTGTTTGGCAATACGAAGGACTTCGACTGTGAATGACACCCATTCGTCGTCGTATTTGCCAGGCCCAGCGTGTTCAATAGCTTCCCAGGTGAAAATATATCTTATGGTATTGTAGCCCCATTTGCGAAGTCTAGCAAAATGGGTATGTGCATCGTCGAGAGAGAACGGTCGACCGACGAAGGAAACGTCATCCGCATCGAAGAAGTTGTCTGGGACGTAGGAAGGGATATCCGGAGTTCTGGGGTACTTGGATTCACCAGCTACATTAATTCCACGTAGCGTGACTTCTCGGCCTTCAGGATCTCTAAAAAGGTTCCCATCGATTCGCAGACGGAGATGACCCATGATGATGACCCGTCGATGCCGGCTACTCACTATCACCGCGGGCGCCAGGAGAATCGGCTGTGGCTGAGGGGATGAGGTACGAGTGAGACGAGGTTCGTAGAACCGTCACTAAAGAAATATGCGGATCGAATACTATCTGGAAGCACAGATGAACATGCGATCAGTATTGATATTCCACTCTGAAATGTCCAGTGCTGGTAGATTGCACGTTGTAGATCAGATCGACCAAACCTACCTTACGACAGTGATCACAGAACGATCAAATGTCGATGGAGAGAAGCTACCAAGCACATGAAAAGATATTTCTTTAAAAAATCCCCGCACTCCGAAGCTTTTCCACCACGGAGAATGATGGGCGATGGGCAGGAGGGGAGGAGTGTGAATGGAGTAGAGCGATAACGAACGAGAGAGCCGATCGACCTCTGACGTACCACTTCCCGCCGCACCTTCCCCACACAACCCGACCTCAACTCAATTCAGCCTCTCTCCGGTCATTATTATTGCAACCCTTCAGCCACGCTCCCGCGAAATCTCCTCGACGCCCCCAGAATTACCCCTGGGCCATGCACACAGCGGTCTAGAATGTCAAGCAAGTCCGCCCTCAAGGCAGTGCGAACGGCGCTGGATGCGAAAGATTTTGAACTCGCAGCTGAGAAAGCCAATGTGCTGGTGCAACAAGAGCCGCAAAACTATCATGCGTACGTGGGAATATGTATGTCGCTGAGACGTCTCAATCTAATAAGTGTGATGACATCTAGGAACGTCTTTCTCGGACTCGCGCTAGACAAGCTCAACAAGAACAAAGATGCAGAAAAAGCTTACCTAGCCGCAACCCGGCTGAAAGAGGGAGATAAGACGGCATGGCAGGGCCTGGTCAGCCTATACGAGAAGCAACAGAAGCAAGGAACAGACAAATTGGAGGCTTACCGAGACGCCGTGATCAATTTGTGCCAGATATTTGCTGAGGCGTACGTGATTATGGTTCCACGGCCGGTGGGGATGTCACTAATACAACCCTAGAGATGACAAGCACCGCAGTCAAGATGTTGTGGACAAGTATGTTGCTTTCACGAAAAAGATTGGCTCACGCGCACAATACCGAAAAGCCCTGGAGCTACACCTACCGGACAGCCCCGTCTACCCCATCCTTGAAGGCCGAATTCCCCACCCTTCGCATACCTATCTGCGCTTGATCGAGATGACCGAATCCGATGAGAAGGAATTCATCAATAGAGAAATTGGAGAGCGACGGACTCGCCTGGGTGCCCGAATCGATCAAGTTATACTTGAGGTCAAACGAGAAGCCTTCAAGCGAAGTGAGCTTGAGCAACTTTATCGTGGCGTAGTCGATTGGTCCCATGATGATCAAATCCGGCGCACGTACGAGGAGAAAATATTGGAGAGAGGGTGCGACACACTTGCTGTTCTTCCTCCAGCTGAAAAGGAGGCGAAACGGGCGGAAGTCTGGAAAGCTGCCCATGATATGGTCATCATCAAACACCCCTTCGAGTTGGCTTGGACGATTGTCCTGGAATGGCAAGATGTTCAAAGCTTCTCGGAATGGGACTTTAATTTCCTGCAAGACTTCATCGAGTTTTTCCCCGAGCTTGGGCTCTCTAAGCTCCTCAAGGGCTTCCTCGCCAGTGATATCTCACCGTTTCCCAAGGAGTCCCGGGATCCATCACCGAAGGGGCAGGAGGCGGAAAACGGACAGAGTGAAAATCAGGAACTGGCCGCTCATGATACTCTGATATTGATGGTGGAAGGACTAGAGACGTCGTCCTCATCGATTGTTGCTCATCGAATCATGGGCGAGCTATACCTGTCCCTTGAGGAATACGAGAGCGCGGCAGATGTCTCCCGTAAAGGGCTCCGTAATACCCAAGAGTTGTTTAAAATGTCTGGGTTGAGCTTACAATACACGGTTGACTGTTTGAACATCGTTCTTGCGAACTCCCTCATTTACTATCAGTCCCCCCGAAACCACCCCGAGGCAAAGGCTATATTCGACGAGATTCTGTCTCGGAATCCCATGTCAACCAGTTGCCTCCTTGGAGTTGGCCTGATCCTCAAGGTTGACGAAGACTATTCGGAAGCGGTCAGTTTCCTCGAGCGCGCATTAGATCGGGATCCGACCAATATCAAGGTCCGCGGTGAACTCTCCTGGTGTAGGGCGCTGAACGGGGACCTGTCTTCCGGCCTCGAGGGATTGCAAGATGTCCTCGAAGAGCTGGAGAGTTCCCGGTCAGAGAACAGAGAATTCAAAGCCGAGATCTACTACCGAATAGGTTATTGTCAATGGGAAATGGATCCATCCCCAGCCGCTCGCAAAGACCGCAATGGTGCTTACGCCAACTTCCTTGCATCGATTCAGTCCAACATGAACTATGCACCTGCGTACACTAGCCTGGGTCTGTACTATGCCGATTATAAGAAAGACAAGACTAGAGCTCGCCGATGCTTCCACAAAGCCTTTGAACTATCGCCATCGGAAATCGAAGCAGCTCAGAGACTTGCAAAGGCATTTGCGAACCAGAAGGAGTGGGACTTGGTCGAAGCGGTCTCCCAGCGTGTGGTAGATTCGGGTAAAGCCAAACCGGCCCCGGGATCCAAGCGGAAGGGATACAGTTGGCCGTATGCGGCCCTGGGTACCGTTCAGATCAACAAGCAGCAATATACCAAAAGTATTGTGTCATTCCAAGCTGCTCTTCGCATTTCACCCGGGGATTACCACTCGTGGGTCGGTTTGGGCGAGAGCTATCATCATTCGGGAAGGTTCATTGCTGCCACCAAAGCGTTTGAGCACGCTCAGCAGCTAGAATATTCACTCTCCAACGATGACAAAGAACAGATCTGGTTCGCGCGATACATGTTGGCGAATGTCAAGCGCGAGCTCGCGGAATATGACGACGCGATAAGAAGATACGAGGAAGTTCTCGCCTTCAGACCCAATGAATTCGGTGTCTCCATTGCCCTCCTGCAAACACTGAACGAAAACTCATGGAAGAGCTTAGAGCTGGGTCTGTTCAATGACTGTGTGGAGCTTGCACGTAAAGCCATTCTGGTGGCTACATCCCTCGCGCTCGAAAGGGTTGATATCTTCAACCTGTGGAAGGGTGTAGGAGATGCTTGCTCAATGTTCTCTTACGTTAAGCTCAAGGCTGAAAGGTTGCCCATCAGTGAAGTGCAAACATTACTCAACACTCAAGCGGACCCTACAGTATTCGATATTCTCACGGATATCGACGAGGTGGGCCACCAGCACGTGTCATTATTGAAGGATGAGGATCAGGAGGCTATCAGTTCGTCAGATAAAGGCCTGTATGCCTCGATCTTAGCATACAAACGTGCTATACATGTCTCGGTGCAAGACATCCATGCGCAGGCTGTGGCTTGGTACAACCTTGGATGGGCGGAATACCGGCTCTACAAGTGCGTACAGGCAGCGAAAGGGAAGAAGCAGTCGCGCAAGTTTTTGAGGGCGGCCCTTCGGTGTTTCAAGCGCGCAATTGAGCTTGAAGCTGGAAACTCGGAGTTCTGGAATGCTCTTGGGGTGGTGACTACAAATCTGAGTCCTAAGGTGGCTCAGCATGCTTTTGTACGAAGCCTTCACCTGAACGACAGGAGCGCGCAAGTCTGGACCAACCTTGGTGCACTCTACCTTATCCACAATGATCTCCCCCTCGCCAACGAGGCTTTTACCCGTGCACAGTCGACTGACCCAGATTACTCCCAAGCATGGATTGGGCAAGGTTTCTTGGCTCTGCTATTTGGCGACCGACGCGAGGCACGCGGCCTCTTCGAACACGCATTCGACATTTCCAATTCGTCAGCTGTCCTTCCCAAACAGCAATTCACCCTCAGCTTGTTTGATCACCTCATGTCCGATTCGTCTGTTTCGAACGAAGTATCACAGCTCATCCAACCGTTCTTCGCGCTGTATCAACTGTGCTCCCAGGATCCATCGGATTTGCCTTTTGTCCATCTTGCGTCCCTGCTAGCTGAAAGAATCGGCGAGCTCTCGGACTCAGAAAGCAGTTTACGGGCTGTTTGTTCGGCCGTCGAAGCGGAATACGAGGTGTCGGAATCGACCGCGTCCATTTCCAGATTTGCGCAAGCGAATGCCGATATTGCGCGTGTCCTTCTGGCCCGACAAGAGTTCGAAGAGGCTGCAGAAAAGGCAGAGACTGCCTTGATGCTGACTGGCGAGGAGGATGCGGACAAATTCGATCCTGAGGCGAACAGGAAACTGCGTCTGTCGGCGCATTTGACTGCTGGTCTTGCGCATTACTACATGAAGTCCATGGACAACGCCATCGATATGTTCCGCGACGCACTCCAAGAGGCCGACAACGCACCTGAAGTTGTGTGCCTTCTTGCGCAAGTGCTCTGGGCGAAGGGAGGGGAAGAGGAACGGGCCGTGGCTCGTCAACAGCTGTTTGATTGTGTCGAAAGCAACCCTGATCACGTTGGGGCCGTCACCCTGCTGGGTGCCATCGCGCTCCTGGACGATGACAGAGATGCGATCGAGGCAGTCGAATCTGACCTTCAGAGCATGATTACGCGGGACGACATCGAAATCCACGAACAGACGAAGCTGATCAAGCTCTTAACGGCAGTGTCAACTCTGGGCTTTGGTGATACTGCTGACATCCCGGAAGAAACAAGACGCATTGGCGAAGCTACGGCGGCAGTTATGAGAGCACCTTATCAGCCTCAGGGATGGATGGAACTATCGGCCGCGTCCAACGAAGCGGTTCCAGCGGAGATGGGCGTCAAGAGGGCTTTGCGAAGCGTACCACCTCGGGGGCATCTCGACGCCGTGGACCTGTCCGATGCATATGCGCAGACCGGGAAAGCGAGTGATGCGCTGCGGGCAATCATGATTGCGCCATGGAAGCAGAGTGGGTGGGAAGAACTGAAGCATGCAGTGACTGCCACGACTTCTTAGACATGAATAGAACCTGGTATATTAATACATCAGTGACGAAGCCTGGATCAAAGTACATACATACCATACATACCATACATACCGGTAGATCGCATACAGCATGACTCTCAAGCCTGCGCTGCTGCGTCCTCCTGTCCCTCTGCGATGCGGGCCAGTAATCTTTCCTTCCGGCCTGCTTTCCACGACTGATCCATTGCTTCGATCTTTCCTCCAAGGAGCGTAACGCATTCGGGGGTCAACAGGATCATCCCCCGTGCCACTGTAGCATTGTGCAGTAATACTTTTGCTCCGATGGGAAGCTGACCAACGGCAATTCCCTTGATTTGTTTCAGTTCGATGGCCACGGCTCTGGTCCCAGCGGCATCTTGAACAATCAACCGATGAGGTCCATTGCTATTAGTCCCGGTATCATTTGGCCGTGCACTGGCGGTGGAGGTGCTCCCATTACCCTCCGTTTGGCCCTGCGTGCTCTCGTCCACATTCACAGTACGAATGATCTCGCGTCCGCGCACGGTTTCCCCGCGCTCTACGCGCTCAATAGCTTCCACCTGGCTCCATAGACTCGAGCCGATATCCTCGATATCGAGAACCTGGACGGGGATAGGGCCCTGGATACGCCGTTCTTGTACCGTGAGATCGAAGATGTCTGTAGGAAGGAGGGAAGAAGGAGTCCGGGTCGAGAGGGAGTCGCGAAAGTCGGACGCGAGAATGCGGAACAGCGCCGTCTGGGTCAGGGCGGATATGGGGATGTTGCGCTGGTGGGCTGTCGAGGATATAAAGGCGTTCAGCCACGAAGAAGAGACGGGGAGGGATTTGCTGTGCAGGAGTTGAGCGGCGAGCTGGTCGGAGGAGATCATTGTGTGTAGAGAAGAGGAGTGTAGTAAGAGTAGGTGAGGAAGAGACGGCGAACGAACGGACCACCGCTTAAGCAACACCTCCGGCCACCTCATCACTTCTCCTCGATCTCTCCTCGCATCCTCTCGCCCTTTCCTCATATTCTCTTATTCCAACCCCTTGACTACCCAACATTGCAACATGTCCACTCTTTCATCTCCCCGCCCCTCAATTGCCTCCTCTCGCGCCCACTCCCCACCTCCAGCCTCCTCCCGCCGACCGTCGCTCGACACCCTCAACACCAACGTTGGCGGCGGCGGCGGCCTCAGCGCCTCCTCAACCCCGTCCACCGCGCGAGCCGTCTCGCCCTCACTGCACACCCGCCGCAACCGCGCCGCCCTCCGCGACTACTACAACCTGAAGCCCTCGGCCGCGGAAGGGCCCGGCGCGCGCCGCTCCCGGAGCATCCCCCGACACACGGACGCAGGCGACCTCTCCAACCCCTCGGTGGTGTCGACCGGCACGGAGCTCGACAGCCCGGACTTCGATCCGCAGCGGTACGTGGAGCATCTGCTGGCGACATCGTCGCTGGCGACGGTGCTGAAGGCGGAGAACACGCTCGTGGGCGACATCCGCACGCTGGACAGCGAGCGCAAGGCGCTCGTCTACGACAACTACTCCAAGCTGATCCGTGCCGTCGAGACCATCGGCAAGATGCGCCGCAGTATGGACGATCGCGGCGCGCCCTTAACTATGACCAAGACGTTGGGGCCGGCCATTGCTTTTGTCGCTGAGACGGCGGGCAGTCTGATTCAGGAGGGCGAGGAGCAGCGGCGGCGGATTCAGGAGGCCAAGGCGACGACGAATGATCAGTATGGGCGCAGGAAGGAGGAGAAGGCTACGGTGCAGTGGGTGCTGGCGGCGCCGGCGAGATTGGAGCAGTTGCTTGCCGAGGGGAGACGGGCCGATGCGGAGAAGGACTGGAAGGAGGTTCGCGGGCTGCTGGAGAAGTGGCACGGTGTGAAAGGTGTCCAGGAGATTCGTGACGCCTGTGAGAAGCTTATGGAGAAGACCGGGGAAGCCTCATGAGGCCTTGCGGGAGGGATTGAAATCTACCGTTGAGTCTACCACTACCATCGACCAGACCAGCTCCAAAGTCCCTGCGCAGGGTCTGACGGCGTGCATCCGGAGACACGGGTCGACGGATACGATCCATGATGTGCTGTACAGATCCGGCATCATTTTCGAGTCAGGTCTTTACGGCTTCGAGACACTACCATCTGCAACAAGCTGGAGAACAAACGCCGTCGACACTTCCAGGGTTTCCCGGGAGAGCATGAGAGAGCACTACCCAACGATTCCCGCATCCTGGGACGATTCTAGGGCTTGCATAGAGCATGTACCATACCTTTCATTACCATCATAATCTATACACTATTCATACCTTCCCACTAAGCACATCCCGACTGGAGAACAAGCTAGCCCTCAGCCCATACGGATTACTCCCCATGATCTGCAGATAGGTGTACGCATCACACTTGTAGTAAACCGGCCGGTCCTCCTTCCTAACCAAGTCCAAATCGACCAACTTCTCAACCACCCGCTTCACATCATCACGATCCGCATAGTCGCGCGTATACACCGCAAGCAGTCGCGCACCGTCCTTGCCCTCGTCGGTCGCCACCTTGGCCGCAATGCCCAGCTCTCCGCGCGCCGTCGCCTGCGCAACCGCAGCCCAGTACTGGTCCACGCGGTCGGGGGTCAGAAACAGCATCCACTTGCCCGAGACGACCCCCGTCTCGCGGGCAAGGCCAAACAGCTCCTTCTCCAGCGACTGCCGCAGTGGGTTGAGCTTCCGTGTTAGCGGGGCTCGCGTCTTTGCGCCCGATCGGTCGTGCTGCTCTTCGAGCTCGGCTTTTTTGTCCTCGTACGCGTGCAGCAGCTTGGTTCCCTTGGCTACGAGCGTGGCGATGTCTGCGTCGCGCGGTGGCGGCGGGTGGTTCGGTGCGTTTACGAAGATCCAGGGTCCGGCGTCGTCGACCCGTGTTGTGGATGGGGGGAGGCGCGCCAGAAAGTCGGAGATGGGTTCGTCGGGTGTGGGTTTGTTGCGGCTGGTGTGGGAGGCGTCCAGTTCGGATTTGATGTGTAGAGGCGTGGAGGATGACAGTTGGGATCCTGGTTTTGTGGGCTGGGACTGGGTCCAGATCTCGGGTGGAGGTCGCGAAGCAAGTGATTGTTCGTATTGGATTGTGGACAGGAGATGGGGGTGGATGTGCGACCAGTATGGCTCCGGGTCGTATGTCTGGGCGAGTTCCTCCAGCCGAGACACTTCGTCGTTGTCGCCTGGGGCTGTTAGTCGGGGATATATGGAGAGGGTTTGATGCGTGTACCGTAGAAGCTCGACTCGTCGGAGATGACTGAGCGGGTATCGGCAGCCATTGGGGTGGTTGAGTGAGGATGTTGGGGGATGTTGATGTTGGAGTTGGAGGAGGATGATGTTTGTGATTGATAGTGATAAGATCTTATCGATATCAATCTGCGGGGCGCCAAGATGTACAACCAGCAAAACAAACTGTATGACCGAACACAGCTACATGGATAATACACGACATTCGGTCCATTTGCAGCTACTGACTACCTACATTTCAATGTCTACGCGGTGCTGAGGTACACCTTCCTACTTGGACGCAACCCCCGGCCAGACTTGCTCCACAAAGGCAGACAAATCCGCTTTCAGCTCCTGGGGCCTCTCCAGCGCCGCAAAATGTCCACCCTAAACCATATGAGTATAGTTTCCCGGTCTGAAAAACAGGAAAACGCACCTTCTCATGCTGTCTCCAGAAGACCAGATTCCCCGTGGTGTTCACCCACGGCTTGGGAACCGGGATGAGCTCATTGGGGAAGTAGGAGAATCCAAATGGCTTCTGGATATACCACCGATCGTGCATTGTTCCGGTATTCTCTGAGGATGGGGGATTGTGGTACTGCGACAACGTGAGCATCATAGTGGACGGCTTCGGTGGCGGACCTACCTCGCGGTAGGGGTAAATGGCCCGAGGGAACGATTCAGTAAGCCAGTACAGCGAGACAAGCTCGAGAATCGTCTCCGATGGGAGGGCGTCATCGACCCAATCTAGGTACTTTTCTCCGCACCTGTTGTCACAGTCAGTCAAACATTGTCTGTGCTTCGAAATACTTCTCAGTTCCTCACCAGGCAAGCAAGGCAATCGGGCTGCTGGACAGAACATGTCCAATGGTGCTGGGTCTGGTTCCGTGCTCGTAGGCATAGGCTCTACCGAGAGTGAGGAAGTTGTTCATTCGCTCGAGGCCCTTCTTTTCCTGGTCCGTGAATGTTGTATCTGCTGCTCCTTCTGGACGGCCGACCAACGGACAGAAGTTCACTGCCCGTGTTGGTATGGCTAGCAGAGTCGAAAGGTAGTATAAAGTGACTTACAGTGAGCAGCTGGACATGGTCAGTAACTAGACACATACGAACAAACACAGCCAGAACATACCTTTGCAACTATCGTGATCCACGGCCAAAACGCGAGACACTCTGGCGCCAATATCCCCGCCCTGCGCAATGTAGCCTCCGCCAAAGCCGAGGCCATGCATGAGTTGATCCAGAATTTGGGCAGAGTCATGGTTGGTGAAGTCTCTGTCCAAAGGGGGGCCCGAGGAGAAGACGTACCCGGGAAGAGACGGCACAATGAGGTGGTAGGGCAGAGTACTGGGGGTGAACTCCTCACTGAATAGCTGGAGCATCGGCAGGAATTCGAAGTAGCTGCCAGGCCACCCATGAAGGAGAAGAATGGGCACAGCATCCGGCTTCTCCGAGAAGAGTGCAGCGAAATGAAGCTTGATATCCTCGATGTCTACGGTGAACTGCGGGAAGCGATTCGCCTTTTCTTCGCACGCTCTCCTGCGGGATATTAGCTCTAAGCTACCACAGGCCTCTCGAGAGTGTACCAGTCGAAATCAGTCTGCCACTGTTTCCGAATAGTGGTCAGCCACTCCGAAGTAATGCCATATTGACGGTTTGGCCGGGAATTCTCATAGGTTGGCGGGGCAATCTTGGAGACCTTCAACAGGGTCTGTAGTTCATCCAGCTGTTCTTGGGGGATGGAGACCCGGAAGGGAGTGGGAGTGATGGTAGCAGCAGAGGGGAACTTGCCAAAGCCCGACATGATGCTACAGACTTCAGAAAAAATCAAGATAGAGAGATAGAGAGAGAGAAGGAGAAGGAGAGAAAGAGAGAAAGAAGAATTGGTGACTGTTGTTCTTTACGGTAAGAGACTGTGCGGGGTATGTCAGCATCTAACGTAAGAGTACAGGGACCGGATGTTTCATAGTTGTTTGCTAATGATATATAACAAAAGGATAAAGATGGCTATACATTGAAGTATAGGTGCATGTATAGATCGAAAGATCAAATGTTCACTATATATACTGCGATGGCTCGTGTTCACCGCCCGCATCCAGCATGAAAAATCCCTCGACACTCCAACATCCCCATCTTCCTCAACTATAAGCAACAGGTCTATACTAGTAGTACATGATGGAACTCCAGTCCCCAAGTTCTACAACGACCGTCTTCCTTGACCAACCACCCAGCTGCCTGCAATTCTGTCCTGCAATCCCTAATCAGTTCGTCGTGGGCACTTATCTCCTCTCCGAGACCAAGGACGACGAGGGCAACATCCAACAGGCAAAGACCGGCGGTCTGCAGCTATGGAAGCTCGATCCAGAGAGCCCTGACAATGCGCTGTATGTTCATCCATATCCTTCATCCTTAGACCCGGAACTGACCACCCCAGATCATTGATCCAAAAGATCCCACTGCCATACGCAGTGTTCGATCTACATTTCCACCCGGCCAACCCCTCCATTCTGGCCATTGCCTCCAGCGCGGCGTCCGTCGCGCTCTTCCAAGTCTCCGCCACGGAGATCACGCATCTGTGGACTCGCCCTGTGCACGAGGACCCCGCCATTCCTGCCCTCTTCCTCGCCTGGATGCCACCCAAGTGGCTCTCCCAGGACGACGCAGATGGCTTCGCCGTGACCTTCTCCGACGGCACGACCTCCGTCTTCGGGGCCCAAGTGGCCAGTCCCCGCGACGAAGACAAAGGCCTCGCGCGAGCAAGCAATGACATTGCCGAACTCGGCTCCTTTGCCGCCAGACAGATGATCGAGGTCTGGTTCGTCGCTCTGGCCACCTACGCAGACGAATCACCCTCGTCGGAATCGTCAGTGCCATTTTTATTCACCGGGAATGACTTCGGCTCCCTGCACACAAGACGGTTCGACCGGACTGCCGCGGGCGACGACGAGGAGTCCTCAGACATGTTTCCCCCGCTGCTGCTCGAGCACGATGACCGTGCCCGTCATCACTCGGCCGGCGTCACATCGATCCTTCCTCTGCCGCTGCCCCTCCAGCAGGGCGCCCCCGTGCTCCTCACCGGGAGCTATGATGAGTCCCTGCGGGTGTACCATGCAACCCGTCCCGGGGAGGTCCTCGCCGAGACGTGTCTGGGTGGCGGGGTTTGGCGCTTGCAGCTGCTGCAGACAGAGCGTGCAGATGGGGGTGGTGACGGAGAGCGGTGGACGTTCCTGGTCCTGGCAAGTTGCATGCATGCAGGCACTCGAGTCGTGCGGGTCACCTGGAACACGAAGGAGCCCTCGGCGTGGGAGATTATCGTGTTGGCCGAGTTCACGGAACACCAAAGTATGAACTACGCATCGGATGTATGGAAGCCAGATGGCGGCTACGACTTCCAAGGGAAAGCCCTCTCAGAACTACTCTGTGTCTCTAGCAGTTTCTACGATAAACGGCTGTGCACGTGGCGCGTGAGCGTATGATGGATTCGCCATGAGACACGGCATTTATTGTTCATGAAGACCTAGTTTAACCCGCTCGATCGTTCGTAATGCAACATGCAAAGGCATGCGAGACAGAATACAGACCCATCCGAGAACCCAAGACGATAAAAGCACAAAAATCGAACCACATATTATATCTATCCCGTTACACAATCGTCTCCAGCTCCCGGGCATATCCGATCGCGTTCTCGATGATGGTGCCGCTGGCCACCAGGATGTCCTTCTCGGACCGGGCGGCCGCCTCGGGCTCAACAGGGAAGTATATCCGGCCGTCACGGAGGACCCATCCTCGCTGCTGCGCAAACTCGATCACCGCGCCCTCCGACTCCAGGAAGAGGAGGTTCTTAGCGTTGGAGATCGGGAGCGATGGGTAGGCCTTTTCGGAGCAGTCGGCGATCTCACTGCGGATGGTGCCGACAAGGACCTATTCATTCACCGTTAGCAAACATGATCAGGGCAATCCCATATCAAAGAATCAACTCACGCTAGAGAACAGAGCAAATTCACCCGAGGGCACTCGCTCAGAGTTCGTCTCCCTCCACACCTTGTCGTAGCTTCCCTCCATCAGATTCCGCTCCAAGTCCACCGGGTACTTGATAAACGGGTCATCCTCCACACTCTTGCCCTTCAGACTCGCCTCCTCGACCAGTCCTTCCAGCACCGTGTGGAAGCTCGTGCTGTCGCCCATGCTCAGCAGAAGCAACAGGTAGAGGCCTGTGATCTTGCTACGCTGGCTGGTCTGAAAGTCCACCTTGCCTGCATTCGTGTCGTCTCGCTCCAGGTCGTAGAATGGCTGCAGCTGCTGGTAGTATCTTGTGAAGGTGGGAGCGTCCGTCTGGCGGATGGCGGCCAGGGCGCCAAGCTCTAGGACCTCGCGGGCGGCGGCAATCAACTCAGGCGACGTGGAGGGCGTAGGGATCAGGGCGTTCTGCAGTAGAAGGGCACGCTTGGCGCGGCTCAGGATGTCATTCGTAGCGTCCAGTTGGTTCTTGTTGAGAGCATTGTGAAGCTCGGAGACGAGAGCCCGGAGGTCGGCACCGCTTGCCATGTTCGTGGTGACTTTGTGGGAGTTCGGGTGGGAGAAAGAACAGTATCAAGGTAGCAGCGAGAAATAATTCAGGAGATGTGTGAAGCGCAGGGTGCTGACGTGAGGTGGAGGGATTGGGTGACGGCGTGGGAGGTGAAGATGTCTGGGGTCGATGATGCGGTTGACGTTGACGGCAGCTCAGCTTCCAACAGCTTCGGCGGTCACGATCACGTGATGGACATCCTACTATGTGCTTACATAATGTATAGAACGATTGCAAGAACATTCTCCGATCTTATTATTTCAGACATTCAGAGCCAGTTTGACAAGAGAATCATAAACAGGCGATCCTAATCCCGTCGCAGGATCCCACCCCGTCGTGGCGTTCCAGCTAGCATAAGGTATTCTGCCTCGAACATCCGTACATCCTACGGAGGCCCCGTCAACGATATCCGTGAACCCATTGCCTTTGAGGGAATAAAGCCATGGATTGAGAAAGCCCAGACGAGGCTTACTTTCCTTCAGCCGTGCCGCATTCAAGCGTGAGACAATGCCTGCAAAGACAGGCGCAGAAGCACTACCCTCAATTTAGCGTGGGTTCCCGCCTCGACTTTCAAGAGCGGAACTCACCTTGTGCCTCCAATCTTCAGAGTAGACCCATGATCGATAATGGCAAAGTTTCTGGCCTGGAGAGCGACGTCGGGAAATCCTCGACCCTCTTTGTTGTAAAAGCCTTGCCACTGGTCTCCCAGTCCTTGAAGATATTCCTTGACATCGGCATCCTGATACGAAGGACGTTGAAATCGCTCCGAGAACCCGCCTCCTGAGAAGCTGATGGCTTTTTCGGGGTTGGTGCCGTAAGTGCCGCCGACAGCTGTGACGAAGGGACATGACGCAGGGAACACGGGGAGGAATCTCTTCCTCTGCTCACGGTCGTTGGTCACACAAATTCCTCCAACGCCGGAATCACCACTACTGAAGATCACCGACACCCCACGAGCGCCGAGCTGGGCAAAGAGATTACAGGCCGCTTCCGAATATGACGGAGGGAGACTCTGTTCATCTTCGCCATACGAGGTTGACAGAACAGCGGGGAGGTCCGCATCTGGGAGGTTTATCAAATAGTGCAGTTGCTCCAAATACGGTTCGTTATCCGAAGCATTCGGGTCGGGCTGATCAATCTCTGGCACAAAGGGCCCACGTCCCGCTGTAGTGTAGAATTTTGTGTTGGCATTATAGGCGATCGACGCAGCGTACTGGATATCCAATGCTGCTTCAGAGCTGGCCTGTGAAGAGTTCTGAAGATTCAGTCCGCCATTGATTAAATCCACAGTAAAATTGGCATCTTGTTGATTCGGCCCGAACCGCCGCATGAACTCCTCAAAGTCGTTGTAACGGGCGTATTCTTCCAAGAACCCCGAGACCCCAAGTATATTACGGGGATCCGGGTTTGGGTTGGGGTCATTGATATGATAGAGCTCACGGAGACATTGCGGGGTGATGGTAGAGCAGCTCCCATCCAGATCTTCTGCTGTAAGGGCTACTGGTTTGAGACCGGAAATTTCGGCCTGGGGTTTGAATTGTCCGAATCGGGTGGTTGGCTGGATTAAGCGGACATGAGGATACACGTTCTCTGGAACCGAATACTCGAGCGTTCGTGTCACAGTCGATCCACTTTCCTGATGATGGAAGTTATAGAAACGTGTCCCAAGTAACAGTTCAGCCTGCGAGATGGGGACGGTAAAAGTGATCCAATTCCCATGGTGCTCAATAGCCTCAGCAGGTACTTGTTCCGCTTGCAGCCAGGACAGAATGCTGTCTGAGACATCATCCGGTGGGCGTAGGAAATCCCGGATTTCATGGAGCTGCATATGCTGTCCGTAGGTAGGTTGCCCAGGCGTCGAAAGATTGATCACTTTCTGTTCAAACTCGGCCGCATTCTCCTGATGTATGCTCAACCGAAACTTCATCAGTTTGGATGGCGAGGCTGGCGGGCCTTTCGTCCAACCATCGGGGATAACATCGAGTCGCTCAACGACAACATATCCAGGTGTCGCGTTGACCAAGGGAGATAATGTGGAAACAACGAGGGAGTAAATCCCCGCGAGCAGAGGCAGAGACGGCATAAAGTATGCGCCACAAGGTCGATTTCCGGCTCAACGTGTCAGATTGGTTGGTATGGATAATGTAGGAGTGACAAGTTAAGCGTGCCGTGAGAACATGTACCCCAGTCGTCTTGTCATCTGGACCATTGAACACTCCTTCAGCACGCAAGAAGCTGTTATACTATAGAGGACGGTCGAAGAGGAACGACAGCGGGATATAGACAAGAAGAGCGCGTTTCTTCCTTCTCCTCCATCCCTCTCTTTGATTCCGGACCATTAAGAGCTCACGGAATATCCACGTCATATGACTTCCGGGGAATGTGGTTCCCAGGTTGACCAGGACGGTCACGCACGAAGTATCTTGCTGTCGCCATGCTGGAGAGCGGAATTGATCCTTGGGCGTCGAACACCAAACACGAGACTAGCGGAAGCTTAAGAAGGCGACAGGCAAGATATATTGGCCGTAGGCTTCTAGAGCATTTGGAAGAAGAGAAGAAATGAGACTGACGGCAGAAAGAATGAGAGGATGTTGATTGACAGCCCAAAAGGGTAACGGGCGCTGACAGCCAATCGGAGGAGGTCTGGAGGAGAACTAGTCCGTCTTGGGAAATGTTAATCTTTCCACCAAACGACTGCATTCCATCGATCTCTCTTCTTCTCTCTTCTCCCCTCTCTTGCTCTAGGATTGATGGATGTCTTCAAATACAAAGGACACACCAAGCTTTAGTCGAAGCTTGTCATGGGATTTTCTATCTAGTTTGAACTCGCTGACGCCGCCACTTTCGACAATTGACGCAGGCTCATGGTCTCGAGTCCAAGCGAGACAATGTGAAAGCCTCAGTTGACGATTTCAGGAATACTCGAGGAAGGGACTGCAAAAGTATCAAAGAGGATTATTCAAAGCCATCTTACACCATCCATCATCACAACTTTCCCGTGGCATAGTATGTGCTCATTCGGTACTTGGTCTCCCCATCATATTGCGCTAAGTCTTGCAACGCCTGCAGTCCTTCCCTTTCTATCGTCGCCTGTATCTCCGAACTTCGGGGGATAATGCGGCACTCAAACGGGTTGGGCCTCATATTGAGACCGTTACTAGACGGCACATTGCGATCAGCTGGCCGCGTGACTTGAACAAGAACGAATGGTGGAATACTCACGTGAAATCAAAGATATCTACGGGGATCTCATTTCCTTCCAAATCCAAGGCTTTTTTAATCCAAAACCCCCAAAGAAGCCGTGCAACTGTAATGAAGGTTCCCTGTTCAGCTAAGCCTTGACCACTACACACTCGGCGTCCCCACCCAAAGGTCATGTATCCCTTGTCACCAGGGAAGACCCGATGGTCTGGACTGTCTTTCATATAGCGGCTCGGATTGAACCGGTCAGGGTCGGGAAACTCGCGTTCGTGATGGTGAATGGCCCAAACATTGCCTTGGACCCAGGTACCTCGAGGGATGATCCAGCCCTGCATCGATTTTATTAGCACACTACTGAGGTGACGCAACTGGACACACCATGGCTGGCGATTAGCCACTGTACCTTATAATGATCATCCTTGATTGGCGCATGCGGTTGGCCTCCCATGATGGCCACCGACCTCCACCGCAGTACCTCCTTGACGAATGCTTTCACATATGGGAGGTCAGGCTCGTCCTGGAATGTTGGGCTTCGGTGTGGTCCAACTACTCGATCGAGCTCTTCCCATGCCTTAGGTAAGGTCTCTGGAAAAGCGCAACAGGCCAAAACGAACGTGATGAGCGTGGAGCTGGAAGTGTCGCTGCCAGCACCAAAGAGATTGCCCGTGAGCGAGGAGATCTCCATGCGAGACAGATTATGCTTTGGCGCTTCATCAAAGATTCTCTTTACATAAGACTGTCCGGAATTCGGGTTATTGGCAGCTTCTTCAGCCAGCGCGTAGAAAAAAGGTCTGCCACGGCCTCGCCCACTACCCAAACCATGCTTCCATGGCGCCATCCAGTTTGGGAATTTCGCGAGTACTACCGATGTTAGATGATACACTGTGAGACGGATTCGCGTTGTGCTATAGACACTCACAGGGAAATGACTCCATCAACATCGGAAAGGTCTTGCCAGGCACGTTCAGCTCGGCCGCTCGCTGCATGACGGCGATCACCTCCGTGATGATTGGGTCGCTGAACGTAGCCACGCGTCTGCCAAATCCAATGATTGACACCACACTGGTCGCGTACCGCTCGAAATGCTTCACATACTGCTTCGGCTCTCGGAGAAGGTCGAGCGCGACGACCTTACTCTCGTCATTCTGGAACCCGCGGTAATTCCGTACTTGCTGCAGACCAACGCCCATATGAGTCAGTTTCCTATGCAACCGCCACCTGTCTCCATAGTACATGTTGACAAGATTGGACTGCCCGGCTCCCAGCTCGCTAAAGACGACCATGCGTGGCCGAGAGGCGTAGATCGCGGCGCGCTTGTCGAGCAGCTCGTTAGCCACCCAAGCGTCGCAAATCCAAATTGTTGGTCGACGGCCCGTCCAGAACGTGATCATTGGTGCTTTGTATTCTTTTGCTAACTGCTCGAAATAGATCCACGGTTTGCTTTCCGGTAAAAGATGGGTGTTTCCGATGATCGGTAGTGGGAATGGCCCTGGGGGCTGTAGTCACTGTTAACACAGCCTGCTCCTTGTGCGTACAAGTCACAGTACCATTTTGAAGTGAAGGTATATCATATACCCATAGTCTATCATGAAAAGTAGACTCAAAGCAGTCGCCACCAGAAGGGTTGCTGTTCCGATGCTCATGTCGCTCCATCCTGGATGGGTGAAATTGCTTTGGGCTCGAATGAGCGCAATGAGCTCTTCAGCCTTTTCGAAAAGCATATTGCTACCCAAGTGCTCTTGCATGAGCTTATTGCTAGCAACAGCATGGCGCATCGCCTTGGCCATTCAGTAACATATATCCATAAGCCCCGCCTGATGAGCCCGGACAAAGAATACCTGCATCCCCACAACGGATGATCTCAGGACTAAACACATGTGGCGGAATACCACATCTTCATTTAGCACGATGATCGCTTCATATCGCTTGATGCAACAGCTGCATGGACTAGCTATTTTGTGGTCATGCTCCTCGCCTAGCAGTATTACTATACTCACCACAGAAGATGATAACCTCTCTTCATCCACCTCTGCGTTGCTGCAGTAAATGGGATCTACAACTACAGATTTCCCTTGGTGTGGAGTATTGCGGGGATTGTGGGGTAAGTCTATAGATCTCCCGAGGACATTCTGACAGATGTGGTCAGCTATAGGCGCATATGTCCTCGCAGGGCTCTCGGCATGCAGGAAGTAATCATATAGCCGAAAGCATGCAGCTGTGTGTGGGGATGATGGTAATCTCATGAGATATAGTGGAACTATCCTCTGCTCTGCATATCGCGAGTACAGGCCCGATTCTTTTTTGCTAGTGCGGGCATTACTGTGATTTACCATGGCAGACAATCCCATCGCGAACACCACCCTATGGCAAAACCGGAAATGTCTCTTCCTCTGCTGTCTGGTCTCGATGGCCAACATGCAATATGGATTCGATCTGGCGGCTGTGGGATCCCTCCAGGCGATGCCGGGCTTTCTCAAGGTATTTGGGTATCGAGACCCCGAATCCGAGATGGGATATGCAATAGATGTGAGTGGAGCTCCTGAAACATAAACGGCAAACTCAGACTGACGATGATTCTCCAAAGAGCACAGTCCAACAATTGATCACATCCCTCCTCACTCTAGGATCCTTCATATCTTCCCTGGTGGCAGGATTCTTCTCCGCACATCTAGGCCGCCGTGCCGCGTTATGGCTGGCATGCGTTGTGAACGCAGTGGCCTGTGCCATTCAAATCGGAACAACCTCGTCGGGAGTTCTTTATTTGGGGAGACTACTGCTAGGATTTGCAAACGGCTTTCTGGTCACATTTTCCAACATCTACACGGCAGAGGCGTCACCAGCACACATGCGGGGCGTGATGGTGGCTCTATTTGCGTACTGGGTGAACATCGGCAGCATTCTCGGTGCTGCGGTGGACAACAAGACCAAAGAGCGGCTCGGCCCTCTTTCGTATCAGATTCCACTGGCTTGTCTCTACATCGTTCCCACACTTCTCTTCATCGCACTGTTCTTCGTTCCCGAAAGCCCTCGGTGGTTGCTCCATCGAGGGAAAGAGAAAGCTGCGAGAAAGGCGTTGGAGCAACTACGCGGATCTAGCTACGCTACTATTCTTGCTTCCTCTGGCAGTAGTGACAGCGACGAGAGCGGAAGTCTGGTTCCAACGCTACTCGAACTGGAATGGGCAGAGATGGTCAAGGGCGTAGAGGAAGAAAAGCGTGAGCAGGGCAATGTTGCCGGGTTGGATATGTTCCGGGGTATGGCCTATACCGTTTTTCTTTCACATTTAAATGGAGGAGCTCACAACATGGCAACAGGGGTAGATCTCCGTCGGACAATTCTCTGCTACTGCATGATCGGTTGTCAGACTGCGTCCGGTGTATGGTTCCTCATCGGCTACCAAACGTACTTCTTCACCGTGTGCGGGATCGCCAAAGCATTCGAGTTCTCCATTATGAACACCTGCTTCGGATTCCTCGGGGTCAATATAGGAATGTATGCCATCCGGAATCTGTTGGGTCGTCGCGGGATTCTCATGCTGGGCGCCATTGCTTGCGGGCTTTGTCAACTCGCCAGCGCCATTGCCGCAACGGTCAGTCCGAACTCCCTTTCCACGGGCCAGACCCTAGTCGCTTTCACGGCGCTGTTCATGTTCTTCTATAACGGTTGTGTTGGTGCGGCGAGCTACCCAGTTGCGACGGAGCTGGTAAGCTCACGGCTACGGGCCTGGACGGTAGGCACAGCCACGTCGCTCGGATATCTACTTGCTTGGTTGACGAATTTCTGTACTCCTTATTTCATCAATCCGGAGCATCTGAACTGGGTAAGTTTTGGTGTTTGTCTTTCTATCGGCTCAATGACCTAACAGGAGATGCATCGTAGGGAGCCCGTTACGGGTATATATGGGCGGCTTCAAATCTGTGCTGTGTCATATTCTTTTACTTCTTTATGCCGGAGATGAAGGGTCGCTCCTTGGAAGAACTGGATGAGATCTTTGCAGCTCGGGTACCAGCTCGTCATTTCCGGTCTTATGAGTGTGTTATTCGCGAGGCGGCAAGGATCGATGCTGTCAATGCGAAGGTCGATCACAGCCAGGAGAAGGAATGAGGAGGTTGTATCAAGAAATTATGGATTGTGGGATATGCAAGATGTACATGGAGGGTTAATCACCACCAACAATTAGTTTAACATGACTTATAGACCAATCGGGCAATCTCCACCGCGTCAACCTCAGAACGTGAACTCGGGGATGTTGATGGTGCTGACCGTCCAGGTTTTGCCACCATCAGCGGTCGTCATATCTCCAGTGACCCCTTCGCCCTTGGCCAAGGTTTCGATGTAGTTCGGGTCTGCGACGTCCAGGATGATCTTGGTGTTGATCCACGCTGTGTAAGCAGAGTAATATTAGCACGGTGGTGTTTGCAATTATTCCCTCATCTGATTCGACTTACAATGGGCTCCCATGGTACCGCAGTTGTCCTCCGCGCACTCTACGGCACTTCCCCAGCCCTGGGCGTGTCCATCACTAGTAGAAAGCGTGGACACAGTCTGGTTGTTCACCAGAACAGTCTGCGTGTAGTTTCCAGTGGCGTCGTCAAATTTGTCTGCAACGAGATGTGAGCACTCAGGATACGTAGAAGAGGAATATTCATAACTCTTTACAGTGCATAGTCACATGGTCACCAGCTTGTGCAGTGGAGGACTCCCCCTGCACCGGCATTTGGGAATTATCTGGACGATTGTAAGCTCACTCGATTTACACATCGACGTGAGTCTCAATACAATAACGAACCTCCAGTCTTCAGTAATGTGTAAGCAAAGATGCTCCATTCATCAGATTGCCAGTTGTCGGCGATGGACTGGATCAAGTCACCATTGGAGGTGCCCATCCCAACCCACAGGGAGGCGTCTCCGGAAGATCCGCTGGGTGCCTCGGGCAGGATAAGAGTCGAGGTTGCCTCACGGATGAACGAGTCACTTGCGACGGGACCGGTGCTGAAGGCCGGGCCCATAGCAGCGTTCACAGAGGTGATGCATGTCGCGGCGAGAGCGGAGAGGGCTTGGTTGCGAGAAGGCATGGTGATGAAGACACAATATGCTGTATGAACAAAATTGTTGGTTTTCGGCCGGTAGGAATAGAATGCAAGGTCTTTATATTCATCCTCGTTCGGCCTATTTCCGGAACACAATATGCTTCGTGACGAGGGTTTGTTGAGAGTGGATTTTCCACCAGTGACAGGTGGGTTCCGAAACCCATGTCTCACGGGGATTTCTACATTCAGATAGGAGTCTCCAATATATCTGCGATGAACTAGTCAGAGAGTGGCGTCGGACGGAGCTTGATTTTCCTCTGATGGGGATCTCTGCACGGCCTCGTGGAGGGAGAATCTGAAACACCCCTGATGCCGGAGACGTATCATTTGTGAAACTACCTGAGTACCTGGGTAGGCTCTGGTCTCCGTCTGGTGGACCATAGTGGTTTGATTGAGGAGATTGCCCGAAGAATTCAGCCGTGTCATCTGGTCGAGGTCGCCAATATACAAGCACCGTAAGTATACAGAGTGAGGATGAGAAAAGCTTGGCATGCAAGTTGTACAGCCGAAAGCGGCGGCTGACTCAGCGGGACCTCGGCATAACTTCCTCATACTTGCTGATCGTGTGCAGCCCCTCCATTGAAGCTCTCGACGACCTCGACAACGTCAACTGCCTGCGACACTGCATTGCAGCTGGAGTCCTCCTCCTCGTCTCTCTTCTTTGGCAACTCCTCCTTCCATGTGGACGTCGCGACAGTCTCGGAGACCGTGAACCGGCTTTCCATCATCTCCAACCTTACAGGAACCCCTCGGGTCGACGTCATCAATACCTCGCCGTCCCCGTCGCTTCCACCGGGTCTTCCACACGAACCACCCTGCACCATCAGAGCTCTTCTTGACCCTCTGATTTGTATCTCTTCGTGTCGCTGTCCCCTGCACCATGTCGCAATCCGACTTGACGGACGCCCGTCGGCCGTCTCAGGCCGAGAATCAAACCGTCCAGAAATCCGAGATCCCGCTGAAGGAACGGTTCTTCCGTTATTTTCAGCATGAAATCACTGGTATGGCTGGGCTTCACGCCGATACCCGTGGTGATACCTTCTCTGACCCCTGTTTCTTGTCGTCCGGTAGCTCTGCAGGAACAAATGGACCGTCTCGCGGATACATCGCTCGTGGGAGGAGAGCGAACCGATGCCACCGATCACTGTTTAGCTGGCATTGCTCGGTTATCTAACGAGGTCAAGGACGCCGCCAGCTACATCCCCACTTATGATCAGAGGATCTACGCAGAGGTAGGGGAACTCGTGGTCTGTATGCCAATGCAGAAACATCCTGACCGCTTGTGCAGGCCATCAAAGCTCTCCAGGATAAGCTCAGTGAGACACGCGCCGCGGTCGAGCCACGGCCAAAGTTCAGCTTCAAGACAAAGAAAAATGCATCGGCCGTATCCCTGGCGGACGCCGCCCAACTGGCCGTGGAGGGCCGCCGTCGCATGCCCGGCTACAATTCTCCCGGGGCCTCGTCCTCCGTGAGTTCTTCGGCAGGCCAGACCCCGAACTATCCATCCACCCCTCTGAACGAACCAGACCGGCTGCTCCAACCCAGGGCTGAAATTGCCCCAACATCGATCCCGGAGATGGAGTTTGGTGATAGCAGTGAGAAGTTCAGACCAGACAAGATCAACCCCTTTGCAGCCACGTCTGTCTCCTCGGTCTCGGTGAATAACCATTATGGTCTTCATATCATGCTCCCTGCATCGGGATCCACTGCGACTGTGCCTGCGTCTATCACCTCCTTGCGCCACTGCGTCGTTGACATGTCGATACCCACGGCGGATGGGAAGCCGTATGCCAGCCTGGCGATCAAAGGTATCAAGGAGAGTCTGTTAGTCTGCGGCCAAATCGATGGCCCCGCCCATATCACCGGGGTGGAGAACAGTATCATCGTTGTCACCTGTCGTCAATTCCGGATGCACAACTGCGCCGATGTGGATGTCTATCTCAGCTCGTCCAGCAACCCTATCATCGAAGATTGCACGAATATCCGGTTCGGCCGGATCCCGAGGGTATATGTAGGCACACTCCTCCCTTCGGTGCGATAATGGGATGCTAACCTCCTGTCACAGGCTCTAGATCATGACTGCCCGGACAGTCAGGACCGCTGGAACCAGGTGGAAGACTTTAAATGGATCAAACCCGAACCCAGCCCCAACTGGAGTCTCATCAGCCAAGAAGATGCGGTTCCGGAGCAAGTATGGGCAGAGATCGTCCCCGGCGGCCCTGGTTGGTCTCTGGACGATATCTTGCGGGCAATTAACATTGTGAAACCTTGAGCTATGGAGTTCGGGCTTACGTTTGGCATGATACGACCAGCTGTGCACTGTGTTCTTTGTTATCAAGCTTACTGTCTCTTGGAATAATATACACCCCACCGCTCCTCTAAACGTGCAGGCGCTTTTGGTGGCGACCGTCATTTAGTTCATAACCATTTATTGTGTTATTACATCATTTCAATTCATAGTCGATCGAGTCAAACGCTGGTTCTTTATATAGTTATTTGGAGGAGTATCTAGTGGAAGCAATAAAACATTCCAACTGAGTTGTATTGGCTGTATGACCGCCCCATAAGCCGTTCGCCCATCGACACCTGTAGAGTAGACATCTCTTCCCAAGAAAGCCACCTCAAGAATTCCACATAAGTTAGCAGTAGGGATGTCTTACATTCCCGGTTGTGTCTAGGCTAGGGTCAGCGTGGGGGCCATTTCATGTCAGCCCATACTTACATCCATGCTTCCTTCCACCTGCTTCTTCTCCCTCTACCTCCTCACCACACCATTCACCTCAACTACACGCAAACACCAAGATGGCCTCTGGTCTCGTCTTCGATCCCATTCGCCTTCTACGCGTGGCTCCCTTGGCCTCCAGCACCGCAAGTCTGGTCTACGCGACGACCGAACTCATCGTCAACAACGGCTTCCTCCAGCCGGAGATCCGGGGCGGTTCGAACCAGATCCTGCCCCGCTGGTACTCCTACATGTTCCAACGGGGCGTCTGGGTCGTCGTCGGGCTGAACATGACGACGGTGTGGACCTCCGTCGCGAGCCTGTGGCTGGACGCGCGACGGCCGGACGGCACCCGTCCCGGCAGTCCGTTCTACTGGGTTGGGTTGGCGGCCGCTATCGGACACATGCTGTTTATCCCGTGGGTGGCGACGCCCATTCAGAATATGGTCGAAGACCGCAACGAGGAGGGCGCGACGCGCGAGATGGAAACGTGGTTGAGTGTCCATCGCGTAAGGATGCTTGTGGCGGATTTGCCTGCTTGGTTGGCGTTTGGGGCGGCGGTTATGACGACTCCGTTGTGAGGGAGTCTGTTGTGTGGGATTAATGTGAGCAGTCCAGATTCATGCCTTGCTCGTTTCAGTCATGGGTATATTATCCTTGCAATGGTGGTCTTGAATCCCAGATGTAGTTATATACAACAGCGCAGTTCCTCTTTGACTCAATCGAGCTTACTTGCCAAGATATATTGTTCAAATCTGAAGCCGAAAGACCAACACCTGGTTGTCGAGATCATAGCCCGTTTCGTCTGCATACTGGAACCTGCCAAAGTTCATGTGTCCTATCAAGATTAGCAACCTGAAAACGCATGCATAAGTGGTCATTGACTCACCATCCTGAGTGACAAAGTCATTATCACTGAAACTGAAGAGAAAGTACTCCTTCTTCTCCTCCTTCTCCTTATGGTGTTTGGACGATGGCTTGTGGTGGCTGGAAGACGCGGGATCAACAGGAACAAGGGACAGACTCTCCCATTTCTCGTTCAAAAGGAACGCATCCTGCTCGCCGCCGTTATGGAGACCGAACTTGGCCAGCTCGGAGGCGACATTAAAGTCCAGGAACGGGCAGTATTCAGCGGGAACAATCCCCTCGTCCAGCTCGCCCTTTGACGAGGCGATAGAAGCCCCAACCTTGTCATACTTGCCTTTCAGATCCGTCGTCGAGCGCGAGATCGAAAAGATGTCGGCATGACGGTACACGGAACGGCTCTCGGCCTGACCATGGCCGAACCCAGAGTCCCGGGCAAGAACGAGGAAATCGCCCGTAGGGAGCTGCAAGATCTCCGACTGCGAGGCGACCTGCTCCTCGTCGTCCTTGGTGTAATCCTCGTACTTTGGCAGCATGACGACGTACTCGTGCTTGTACTTGGGCGTGCGCGAGGCGATATCGTACTCAAGGACACGCGCAGGCTGACGGTTCTTCTTCTTCGGGCCGCCCTCCTGGTTCAGCGCGGACTGGACCATGGCGTACAGCGTCTTGCCATCCGGCGACACCGTCAGCGCCTCCAGGCCCTGATTGTTGTTCCGACCGGACTCGGTGTCCTCGGGGACCACCATCTGCGACGGGTCGTAGATGGGCGGACTCGCCGCGCTGAAGCTGAGCGAGCCATTGCGATGCGGCAGAATTGCCTCCGGCGGTTGGATGGCATGCACCATCTTCCCGGCGCGATCGAACTTGTATATGTACGGCCCGTACTCGTCCGAGACCCAGAACCCGCCGTCGCGGTCGAGGACAAGCCCCTCCGCGTCGATGGAGATGCGCTTGCCGCCGTGTCCGGCCCCGCCGAAGCCGTTCCCCGTGTATGTTGCGGCGGGGAGGGGCGGGAAGCCCGGGTATGATGCGTAGCCGGTGCTGTCAGCGTCGAGACCCGTGGTGGGTTCGCCGTCTGGACCGGTCAGGAGGATCGTGTCGAGATACTTGAGATGCAGGTTGGGGCTGGAGGGATTCTCCGCCGGGGCATTGGGCGCCAGCTGGAGGGTTAGGGCTAGCTTGTGGATGCGCGATTGGAAGTTGAGGGTTCCATTCGTGTTCCTGGGTCATGATATGTCAGATGGAGTGTCTCAAAGGGTATGGATTGCTGTTTGGCCTTACCAACCCCTATCCGGGAGACACCAGACGATGCCGGAGTAGGATCCGGGCCCGGTCTGACGCCAGGATGCCTGGTCGATAGCGGCTGAACTGCCGATGCCTCCGAGAGTGTCGCCGTATTTGTCGACAGCGTTGGATGGGAGGTATCCATACCCTTCCAGGCCGGTGTAGGCGTATGTATGACCTCCGCAGGTGGTCTGGTTTACGATAGTAGAGCCATTGGGACGCGCAATGGCAACAGCAGCTGCGCTTCCAGACAGGGCCGTAGCCAGGAATGACCACTTCATTGAGACAAACGAGTGTAACTGTATGATAAGAAAAGAGGGTGTGGTCGGGTGTGACTGTGGAGGGGTCAGGGGATATATATAGTGCAGGGAGGTCATCCGGAGTATACTCCACGAGGCTGTGCCACCACGTTCCTTGCGCATCACAACAACCATCAAAATGACGATCAGATGAAGGATCTCATACATCGTATGAACGTGGCGGGGATTGACTCTGCCATTCGCTGTGCCAGAAATGCCCAGCGTTTTAGTCGCCGAGGGATTCAAGCCCTAACCAAGCTACAACAGGAGGAAGTATAGCACAGCAAACAGAAATCACTTTTCCACCAGACTCCTCACCAGCTCCCAGTTTACATACTAGTAGATCGCAGATTATTGTTACACTGTTCATCCCTATGCCCAAGTCGTCGGCAGCTTCGGATGGTTCTTCGCATGGAGTCCCAGATCCTCGTATACCGTATCATCGCCTGCATCATCGTCAGACCACCATATCTCATACACACCTTAGATATACACTGACCTTGCAAGTGATCCACCCGTTCTTCGTTCTCTTCTTCCAGCTTCTGCACTTCCTCGCCCGGCTGGATCTCCTCCGGGCGTTTATCACCGGGTTCCGCAACAGCGGCTTTTCCAAGCTCCTGTTGCGCCTCGCCGATCATGAGAAACTGGGCGTTGGGGTAGTCCATGAACTCGGGTTCCAGTGGAATCCAGCGATAATCACCGAATTTTTCGCGCACACTGCCCAGTAATCAGAACTCATGTACCACCGCGACAGAAGATCAGAGAGTGTACTTACCTCTCGGGGTACTCGGGCTCCTTTGGAAGCTGCGCAAAAGATGGACCCGGGAACTTTGGGTTCTTCGACTGCATGATGAAGCTTCCACGGGAATATAGACCAAAGTCTTCCTGAACCTGACCCAATTCTCCCGGAATGGTCAGCACGTAGGCCAGGTGAGAAGCTCGTTTGGTGCGCGTGATTGCATAGACGCCTTCTGCGTACGGCTTGGCTTCTGGAACAGTGCGCTCGCCTCGGGTTTCAGTCTCGTATGTTTCGCCAGCCAGGAAGCTCTCTTGCAACTGCTTCATAGACACCCCGGCCTTCTCGACGAATCCCATATCCCGCTCTTTGGGGCTTGTCGGGTACTTCTTCTTGGGGAGCATCATCAGACGACATTTGGCCCCCTCGTCCATAGGGCCGCTTTCGTTGAACACAGCTCCCATAGACGTGGGCCGTAAAACGAAGAAGCTTCGGGCGACATCGGCCACGCCGTGTGGTTCCGCCACGTTCACGCGGGGCCGGAAAAAGAAGTAGATGATTCCTTTCTCGAGGATATTCGAGGGGACGATCTCTTCTCTTTCCTGGGGGTTTTCTCCGGAAGTGGTACCCTGTCCGGTTGACGGCTCGGCCTTCTCCTTGGGAGGCTCTAAGAGATACTTATTAGGTGTTCCAGAAGGATATGTTGAGGAATTGGCATTACCTTCGGTAGCTTCCGCTTTGTCGGCCGCAGGAGGAGGGCCACCTTCATCATGCTTCTCATCATGCTTCTCCTCTTTCTTGTTTTCAGAAGCTGGCTCACTAGGCTGCTCCTGTTGCTGCTTTTCACCTGTTTCCTTCTCCTTCTCCTCAGGAGCCGGCGCCTCAGGTTCTTTCTTCTCCTCTTCCGCTGGCTTCGGTTCTTCCTTCATTACCTCATCTTCTGCGGGCTTATGTTCTTCTTTCTTCTCCTTCTTCGGCTCCGGGCCCTTTTGCGTGGCGTCCTTGCGCTTCGTGCCAGCGCCACCTCTGCTTTTGGTATCTGGGGCCGCCGCGATGGCTTCTTTGGCCTTCTGGGCAGCCTGACGAGACGAAGTTCTAGTTGCCGCAGCCATTGTGAAGGTTGATATAGCTCGTGGGCAGCTTCAGTAGAGCGATTGACCGACAGGAGGACACATTGAAGCTAGGCAGAGCTCCAGAGCCGTGCAATCCGGAGGGTTGCAAGCGACGGTGGATGAGAAGCGCCTGACGTCATGCACAATACTTCCCTTTTGGGCTAGTAGGGCCTGGCCCCCGTCCTGCAGATCACGTAATCGTCATCATTGGTCTAGATATCGGTAGTCTATGTAAATAGTATACACAAGTCCAAAGCCAATGCGGTACTCTATCAGGAATTTGGAATTTAGTCTATCTCCATGGGCTCTGCTTCTGTAGACCCATCCGCGGCTGGCATACTGCTGGAATCCGTGGTGGTGGAACTGGGACTGACACTTTCGGAAGACTCTGGTCCCTTGCACTTGGAGTGTCGCGTTGAATCCGAGGGAGTGCCTCTGAGGTCCTCTCGTGATCGCCTGCTTCGCCGACGTAGCCGTTTCGGGCTCAATGTAAACCAACCGTATTGCCCATCCGTCGTCGTCCTGTGCTCCTGTGGTTGGGCGTAGGTCGTCCCCATTGCGGCTGTGGGCGATTTTCGCTTTTTACCTCTCTTGGATTTGATATTGATCCGAGGGTCGTTGTCCGAGTCACAGTGGAGGCCTTCCATCGAATCGACCAAGTCGCCTGGCGAGGTTTCGCCTTTGTCTTCAATCTCCAGAAATGGGATGAATGGCGTGGTTGGGGCGGGCGCTTCGTCCTCGGGCTCTTCAACGGCGTACGGCTTGACCACTATTTCATGTGGTTCATGGTCTGGCCCCTGACGGGCGTCCTGGGTCTGCGGGGAGCTCTCAATTGGCGAGCTGCGGGAGTTGTGGTCGGCCGCAGACGTGTCGGATTGGCCGGGTGAATGGGCAAATGAGTGTGCTTGATCCGTATTCTCCTCTGCATGTTGAGGGGCCTCATTCATGGTGTTGACTTAACCCGAGTCCGCGAGGATAGGCTGCAGACGAGGGTTGTCGTCGACATGGGACATGCGATCCAGCATAGGTGAACCTGGAGTGTAAACGTTGATGATCAAGTGTGGCGAAAGTGAGCTGCAAGGTGTGAGAAGTGTGAGTAGCGGGTTCATGGAGGAAGGACAAATACGATCGGGCTGTCACATCGTGATCTGATCGACTCTCTGGACCGAATCGTCTAGAAACGAGCTCACATCAAGTAACCGGATGGAGGAGATCCACCTCACCGCCTCGTGGGGGATGGGCCGGCAGAACTCGCTTAGGAGACTGACCGCCCGCGCTTAGTCATTGCCGCCAGGTACGGAACAACAGCACCTCCCGCTCTGTAACAGTTAGTTGTCCAGACGGATGGTCCAGACTGTTGACCATCTACTTCCACTTCCTCCCTCCACTGCCTCTCTTTTTCTCCGACCATTCTTCCCCGGTGGATGAGGTGGTCGCCTCTCTAGCTTTCTTCTTTTCTGCGTGTGGAGCGTGTTTTATGGTGCGGCTTCGGCCAACCCTCGTCCAAGATGCAGTCCTCTCCCAATATGCTCACCAAGGTATGCCCTGCTCCCTTCTTGCCAGCCCTCCATGTCCGCACCAAGTCTTCGCTGCAAGGACATCAATTAACCTTAGTTCCGGTAACAGTTCGAGTCGAAATCTTCCCGAGCGAAGGGAATTGCCTTCCATCCCAAGCGGTTAGTCTCCCCTGTGTCAACACCACGCGTCGCAATCGACCCAACGCTGACCCTGCGTCTAGCCCATGGATTCTCGTCTCCCTCCATTCGTCGACGATCCAGCTTTGGGATTATCGCATGGGAACCCTCATTGATCGCTTCGAAGAGCACGACGGCCCCGTTCGAGGAATTGACTTCCACCCAACCCAGCCCCTCTTCGTCTCCGGCGGTGATGATTACAAGATTAAAGTCTGGAGCACCCAGACGCGGAGATGTCTGTTCACGCTCAATGGCCATCTGGACTACGTCCGCACTGTCTTCTTCCACCATGAGCTTCCCTGGATTCTCTCTGCCTCCGATGATCAGACAATCCGCATCTGGAATTGGCAGAACCGGTCCCTGAGTAAGTTGGGCTCCGGCCACTTGGCCCGAAAGTAGGCTGACATTCAATGCGCAGTCTGCACAATGACTGGCCACAACCACTATGTAATGTGCGCACAGTTCCATCCGACCGAAGACCTCATCGCCTCCGCCTCGTTGGACCAGTCCGTCCGCATTTGGGACATCTCCGGCCTGCGGAAGAAACACTCAGCCCCGACCACCATGTCCTTCGAGGATCAAATGGCCCGGGCCAACCCCAACCAGGCAGACATGTTCGGAAACACGGATGCAGTCGTGAAGTTCGTCTTGGAGGGTCATGACCGTGGTGTCAACTGGGTGTCGTTCCACCCCACTCTACCCCTAATTGTGTCCGCCGGTGACGACCGTCTCATTAAGTTGTGGCGGATGAGTGGTATGTGCATTATGCAGTCCGTATAGGTTATTGACATCGCTGACATTGTTTCACCCAGACACCAAAGCCTGGGAGGTTGACACCTGCCGCGGCCACTTCCAGAACGCATCGGCCTGCCTCTTCCATCCCCACCAAGACCTCATTCTCTCCGTCGGCGAAGATAAGACGATTCGCGTTTGGGATTTAAATAAGCGCACCTCTGTTCAGTCTTTCAAGCGGGATTTGGACCGATTCTGGGTCATTGCTGCTCACCCGGAGATCAACCTGTTCGCCGCCGGTCATGACACTGGTGTGATGGTGTTCAAGCTGGAGCGTGAGCGCCCTGCATCTGCCGTATACCAGAACCAGCTCTTCTACATTACGAAAGAAAAGCATGTCAAGTCCTATGACTTCGCGAAGAACGTTGAGTCCCCGCCGATGCTTTCCTTGCGCAAGCTTGGATCCCCTTGGGTGCCGCCCCGGACGGTGTCCTACAACCCCGCCGAACGCGCCATTCTCGTCACTTCGCCCACTGATGGTGGCATCTACGAGTTGATTCATCTCCCGAGAGATGCTACTGGCGCGGTCGAGCCGACGGATAGCAAGCGTGGCCAGGCATCTTCCGCGGTCTTTGTGGCGCGCAACCGATTCGCCGTGTTCAGCCAAACGAATCAGCAAGTTGACATCAAGGACTTGAGCAACTCCACTACCAAGACTATCAAGGCCCCTGCTGGCACGACAGACATCTACTTCGGCGGTACCGGCTGCCTGCTCTTTATCACTCCTACCAACGTTGTCCTCTTCGATATCCAACAGAAGAAGCAGCTAGCTGAATTGGCTGTGAGCGGTGTCAAGTACGTCGTCTGGTCAAACGACGGTCTGTACGCTGCGTTGCTGAGCAAGCACAATGTCACCATTGTCACCAAGACGCTTGAGCAAGTCAGCAGCCTCCACGAGACCATTCGCATCAAGAGTGCCGCCTGGGATGACGCCGGCGTGCTTCTCTATTCCACATTGAATCATGTCAAGTACTCCCTTCTTAACGGGTATGTTTCTTCCTGCCGGGTCAAAGACGAGAACTAAACTAATACCCTTCCAGTGACAACGGCATCATTCGCACCCTCGACCAGACTGTTTACCTAGTCAAGGTGAAGGGCCGGAATGTTTACTGCCTCGACCGCAATGCCAAGCCCAGAGTCCTGGAGATCGATCCGACTGAATACCGCTTCAAGCTCGCCCTGGTGAAACGGAATTACGACGAGATGCTGCAGATCATCAAGACCTCCAGCCTGGTCGGTCAAAGCATCATCTCTTACCTTCAGAAGAAAGGTTACCCAGAGATTGCGCTGCAGTTCGTGCAGGATCCTCAGACACGCTTCGAGCTTGCTCTGGAGTGCGGTAATCTTGATGTCGCCATCGAGATGGCCCGGGAACTTGATCGCCCCACGCTGTGGAGCAGACTCGGCGCGGAGGCTTTGGCCCATGGTAACCATCAGACCGTGGAGATGGCCTACCAGAAGCAGAGGAACTTCGATAAGCTCTCTTTCCTGTACCTCTCCACTGGTGATCAGGAGAAATTGGCCCGGATGGCTAAGATTGCTGAGCACCGTGGTGATTTCACCTCTCGTTTCCAGAACGCCATCTACCGCGGCGACATCGAGGACCGTATCCAAATGTTCAAGGAAGCCGATCTTTGTAGGTTTTACCTTTCCGACTTATTAGTGCATCTACTAATTCTTCCTAGATCCGTTTGCGTACCTCACTGCAAAGGCCCATGGCTTGACCGACGAGGCCGAATCCATTTTGGAAGCCACCGGTCTCACAGAAGACCAGATTACGCTGCCGACAATCGAGGAACCCGCTAAGGTGCCTCAACCTTTCGTGCAGACATTCAAGTCCAACTGGCCCGTCAAGGCGGCTGGTCACTCGTCGTTCGAGAAGGCCCTCCTCGGTGAAGTCGGTGCAGGTGATGAAGACGCCGCCGAGATGGACTTCGAGGTGGAGGGAGAGGCTGATGCTGTGACGGCCCGCGACACCCTTGAAGATGAAGAGGAAGATGTCGACGGATGGGACATGGGTGAAGAAATCGCCGTCGAAGAGGACGTCGATTTCGTCAATGTTGAGAGCGCAGAGGCTGGAGCAGGCAGCACTGAGGCCGACCTTTGGGCGCGTAACTCCCCTCTGGCCGCTGACCACGTCGCCGCTGGCTCGTTTGACTCGGCAATGCAGCTCCTGAACCGCCAAGTTGGTGCCGTGAACTTCACTCCCCTCAAGCCCCGATTCCTCGAAGTATACAAGGCCTCCAAGACATACCTCCCTGCCACTACTGGCCTTCCTCCTTTGGTGAACTACGTCCGCCGCACCGTCGACGAGACGGATACGCGCAAGGTTCTGCCGATCATTCCGCGGGATCTCGAGACGATTGCCAATGTCGATCTGCAAGAAGGCTATGCTGCCATGCGCGCCAACAAGCTTGATGAGGGTGTGAAGATCTTCCGGGGTATCTTGCACTCTGTCCTGATCAACACCGTGTCTTCTGAAGCGGAGGTCGAGCAAGCAAAGAAGGTTCTCGAGACTGCCCGCGAGTACGTTCTGGCCATGTCTATTGAGCTGGAGCGTCGTCGCATCGCCCAAGAGGAGCCCGACAATGTCAAGAGAAACCTCGAGCTCTCAGCCTACTTCACCATCCCTAAGCTGGAGGTTGCCCACCGGCAGCTTGCTTTAATGGCTGCGATGAAGTTGGCGTTTACCCACAAGAACTATTCGTCCGCCCTCAGCTTCGCCAACCGCATGTTGGCCAACGGAGGCTCCGCTAAGCTCCTCGACCAGGTATGTAGTGATTAAATACTGATGTTGGTGCGCTTGTTTGACTAACCCACGCACCCAGGCCCGGAAGTACAAGACTCAGTGCGAACGCAACCCACAAGACAAGGTTGAAATCGAGTTCGACCAGTTCGCCGAATTCGACATTTGCGCGGCATCCTACACGCCGATCTACACCGGCTCGCCCAGCGTGGCTGACCCGTTCACCGGCGCCAAATACCACGAACAGTACAAGGGCACTGTGTGTCGGATATCCGAGGTGACCGAGATCGGTGCACCGGCCAGCGGACTGCGGTTATTTGTGCCGAGCCAATATTGAAGATGACCTTAGTATTATAATGTTCCCATTTTCCGGTGTGACGCAATAAAATGTATTTTGCCGCGTGGGAAGAGGGTCGGAGTTTGCGCCACGGTTGGAGGAGGCTCCTGCACTCTACCTTAGATGTACGGATCTTGTCTTGTGTCTTCGATAATTGCTCAGCGACGTTTCCATTATCTTCTATCTATTTCCTTTTCTGCAATGCAAGTTTGGACATGTTTCTTACATCAAGAGTTTCGCATTAGAGATGAATGTAAGACGAGTTGTGAGTCTAATAGAGGAGAGTCCCATATACTACAGTACAGCTACATGCATGCTACATATAATACAATTGATCGCGTTCGTAGGGCCAGACCGATCAGTCGCATCGCCCATCCTTCCACCCAGTCCGCCACCTCTCCTCCCAGAACCGACAATCAAACTCCTTCTTGCCCAGTTTGCGATTGACCTCGTTATGCGCCTCACACATCCACGTCCCAAAGTCGGCCCGGCCGCCGAGTCGCGGCTCGTTGCGCCCACTGGGGTCCGCCATCCACTTGCGGAAATCCTCCGCGCACCACCCACACGGATACAGACGGGAGAAGAGCTTCAGGAAGGAGCGCATCTCGCTCTGCTGCTCCTGCGAGGCCTGGACGGGGTAGGCGGCGGTCATGGAGTGGAGGAGGGTCCAGGTGGAGCGGCCGAGGACTTCGACGTCGGGCGGACATTCATCGGCGACGGTGGCGGGGGTGGAGGCTGTCGAGGGCGTGGTGTGTGCTGTCGTTGGCATGGTGTTGGTGGTCGATGTGGAGGGCGTGTCCGCAGCGCCTTGCGCTTTGGCTTGCTTGGTCAGAGCGCGCCAGGACGCGGCGGAGGTGCAGAGGCGGCATCTGCGGTGTGTTAGATCCTTTCTTTGAGGGCATCTCCGGAATGGGTGACAGTTGCAAGGGATACTCACGGTTTGCCGTCTTTGTCGAGCACGACGCCGTTGGGGAGCTTCGTCATACCCGACTCGTCGGGCTTGGGCTCCGAGGAGGAGCTCGCCGCGGCGGACATTTGGTGGATGAAGAGGTGTTTCGGAGCCTTTAGTTGCGATTCTGTTTCGGACATGGTGCCTTGAAACTCCAGGTGTCGTGCAGGAGCTAGAGTAAGAGGATGCGAGAGCCGTACTCTGTAGATTCGGGTGTATATATTTAACGGATGTAGTGACGATCGGAGTAGTAGAAGCCACGCGAGAGACTGCGCAGTGGCAATTCCGGTGTATCTATCGGGGTGAGTAGGACGAACAGGAGTAAATGTCCACCTCACATGAGAAGAAAACAGAACAGACGGAGTGTTGCGAAAGCGAAGAAGAATATAAGAAGAGAATCGAGACTTCCAGATGGCTGCTTTGTCAGCTTCTCCGACGGATTTAGATGGAAGCACAATATTGCCCTGATAGGTACCGTTACAATCTACTCCCGTCACTCCAAACAAATTGTCCTTACCTATTATCTGCCTATCAGTGCCTACGGGTATTGACGTTGTTCGAGGCGGTACATCACCTTGATAAATTTCCCCGAGTCCTTGTTTCAGGAAATCCCTGTGGCGCTGTGAACGCGCCTACGCGTCGCCTGAATACTACACGTTCGCGATAACCGTGCGCGACGAACTACAGCACAATCGCCATTTCCATCTAAACCGCAGCGTTCCGCGACACTGACAAGCAGTGAAATATGGCTCCCCGTTACGCACTGTCCGAGTCCGAGTCGGAGCCCGACGAGCCTACAGTCCCCGCAATCCCTTCGGACGATGCGCTTGAAAAGGCCCTACGCGATACAGTGGCCAAGATCTACAAATCGGGAAAGATGGAGGAACTGACAGTCAAGCGCGTGCGTTTGGCAGTGGAAAAAGCCCTGGACCTCGAGGAGGGCTTCTTCAAGGGTCACAGCATGTGGAAGGCTAGAAGCGATGAGATTATCAAGGACGAAGTGGTACGTGATCCAACTACGGTAGATGAGCAGCGAGACCAATAGCTCATGTCCGAGGTTATAGTCGGTACAAGACAAGGCCACACAGGATTCCGGACCAGAGGATGACGAAGAGGAGAATCCGGTTCCTCCTCCGCCGAAGAAAGCAAAGATTCCCAAGCGCACGAAACAAGATAGCTCCGCCGCTCCCCGCAAACGTCAGAAAACGAGCACGCCAGAATCCGCCGACGAGGACAACCAATTGAGCGAGGAAACTGACGAGGACGCCAAGAAACAGTCAAAGAGACCGGCAAAGCGCAAGACATCTCCATCGGAATCTCCAAAAGAAAAAGAGACAGCCGATTCTGATGCTGGTGGAGAAGCGAAAGCCGAACCCAACGCGGAGTCGGAAAGTGAGATGTCGGTGGTGCTTGACGAAGAACCCAAGCCCCGGAAGCGCCAGAAGAGCAGCGAACCATCGCAGAAAGGGAAGAAAAAGGCCACGAAGACCAAGGGCAAGGACGCCGATGTGGATCCCAACCAAGCGGAGATCAAGCGCTTACAAGGATGGCTGCTCAAATGCGGCATTCGCAAGATGTGGTCGCGGGAGCTGGCTCCGTACGATACACCCAAGGCGAAGATCAAGCATCTCAAAGATATGTTGAAGGAGGCCGGGATGGAAGGCCGGTATTCTTTGGAGAAAGCGCGACAGATCAGAGAGGAACGGGAGCTGAAGGCGGACCTCGAAATGGTCCAAGAAGGGGCGAAACTATGGGGGAAGGACAGCGCCGATGAAGGTAGTGAGACAGGTCAGCCTCGACGGAGGCTCAATCGAGGCCGACAAGCTCTTGCTTTCCTGGAAAGTGATGGCGAGGAGACGGACTGATGGATGGATCCGGGAAGACATTGTACGAGGTCGTTCGGAGTAGCTTCTGCCTGGCGCAGTTGGTGTAATTCAATCAATCATGTACTCTCAGGGGATCATTTCCCGGCTTTCGTCCCGCCCATTCGTTGGGCGACCAAGCTGAAGACGGCGACGGAGGAGATGAAGAGCACTAGATTATAAAACTATATCGATTAGAGTCATCATGAATGTCTTGCGGAGGATCCGCACTCACTGCCGTGCGGGAGTATTCGTTCTCCTCGGCCTCTGTTCGGGCCTCGACGAAGAGACGACGCAGGTTGGGGAGATTCGCCTGTAGAGAATGTTAGAAGAGGGATTATTGCTCATAGAATTCAGACTGACCATGAGGAATGATTGCGTGTAACGGAGGAATGATGATGTTGGGAGGGAAAGGAGGAGGAAGAAGAAGAAGGTACCTCTCCATAATGCGGACTACGGGGAGGTACCACCACCGCTTTGTGTGGACGCGGCCAGCGTGACCTCAACTCCATCAATTTACCTCATCTCGCTCTCTCTTCCTCTCTCTTCTTCAACACAACACCCTTTCTCCGTTCTTCAACATCCCCCACCAACCCACCCTACGATCCGTCTGCCTCGGAGGGAATGGTGTTTTAACCCTGCGACCGACTTCTCCCCCAGAATTCACCCTGTCCCTGAAGTCCTCGCCGCCGCCGTCTCCCCCCGCAGTGGTCCGCAAGGACACTCCTCACTTCTCCCCCAGGTTTTCACCTTCGCCTCTTGGTGGAGGCGCAATTTCCAGTCATGGCGATGAGTCGGATTCGAGGCGCCTTTGCGGTGCCTAGGAAAGGAGAGACATTTGAATTGCGAGCTGGTCTTGTGTACGGAGCTTCCACCCCTCTTGAACCAAACCTTCCCACGTGTCGATGGTGACGTGCTAATTGAATTATCAGATCCCAGTATGCCTATGAACGGTATGTCGCAGAAACCTCTCACCCCGGTCTGGTCTGTCCCTCGAATGCCGTTCTAACCCGATACCAGAAAGGAGTCTATCCAAAAGACCATCATGGCAATGACTCTGGGCAAAGACGTCTCCGCCCTTTTCCCGGATGTGTTGAAAAACATTGCGACCAATGACCTGGAGCAGAAGAAGCTCGTATACCTTTATTTAATGTGGGTTTGCTTCGTCATGGGGGCCTTATCGTGCGTGCGCCCGCTGATCGCTCGTCCGCCGCGTCTAGGAATTATGCCAAATCCCACCCGGACCTCTGTATTCTCGCCGTCAACACCTTCGTACAAGATTCTGAAGACCCCAACCCTCTGATTCGAGCGCTCGCCATCCGCACCATGGGATGTATCCGTGTGGACAAGATGGTGGATTACATGGAGGAGCCCCTGCGCAAGACCCTTCGCGACGAATCGCCGTATGTGCGCAAGACCGCTGCGATCTGCGTGGCCAAGCTGTTCGACCTGAACCCTGGCATGTGCTTGGAAAATGGCTTCCTGGAGATGCTGCAAGAGATGATCGGAGATCCGAACCCCATGGTGGTGGCTAACTCGGTGACGGCACTGTCCGAGATCTACCATGCCGCTCCGGAGACCAACGCCTTGCAAGTGACCACCAACACTTTGCGCAAACTTCTGATGGCTTTGAATGAGTGTACGGAATGGGGCCGTGTGACGATTTTGACTACCCTGGCGGAGTACAAGACGCTGGAAGTGACCGAGTCGGAGCACATCTGTGAGCGCGTTGCGCCCCAGTTCCAGCATGCCAACCCCAGCGTCGTGTTGGCCGCTGTCAAGGTGGTTTTCTTGCACATGAGAAACATCAACCCTGACCTGTCGAAGAACTATCTGAAGAAGATGGCTCCTCCTCTCGGTATGATGCTCCGTTCGCCAGTCATGGATGACGTACTGATTGTGATCCTCTAGTTACTCTGGTTTCCTCCGCTCCCGAGGTGCAGTATGTCGCCCTGAGAAACATCGATCTATTGTTGCAGAAACAGCCGGATATCCTGAACAAAGAGCTCCGGGTGTTCTTCTGCAAATACAACGACCCGCAATATGTGAAATTCCAGAAGCTCGAAATCATGGTTCGGATAGCCAACGATCGCAATGTCGACCAGCTCCTATCGGAGTTGAAAGAGTATGCTCTCGAGGTTGATATGGACTTTGTGCGGCGCGCGGTCAAGGCCATCGGACAAGTGGCCATCAAGATCGAGAGCGCGAGCGAGAAGTGTGTCAACACATTACTGGACCTGATTAACACCAAGGTGAACTATGTGGTGCAGGAGGCGATTGTGGTGATCAAGGACATTTTCCGGAAGTATCCTGGCTACGAAGGCATCATTCCTACGCTGTGCAAGTGTATTGATGAGTTGGACGAGCCGAATGCTCGGGCCGCTCTGATCTGGATTGTGGGTGAATACGCCGAGAAGATCAGCAACGCTGGTGACATTCTGGGCGGATTCGTTGACGGGTTCAATGAGGAGTTCTCTCAGGTTTGTGCACCCCAAGGATAGCTCTGGAGCACGCGGGCTGATTTCCTTTCCATAGACTCAACTGCAAATCTTGACCGCTGTGGTGAAGCTCTTCTTGAAGCGGCCCGAGAAAGCTCAAGGGCTCGTGCAGAAGGTGCTCCAGGCGGCCACTGCGGAGAACGACAACCCGGATGTCCGCGACCGGGCCTATGTGTACTGGCGTTTGCTCTCCAACACGAGCGATCCGGGGGCTACCAAGAACATTGTGCTATCCGAAAAGCCCCCGATTGTGACCACGATCCACTCTCTGCCTCCCGCGCTGCTCGAACAACTTCTCGCCGAGCTTTCTACGCTCGCATCGGTCTACCACAAGCCACCGGAGCAGTTTGTCGGCCAAGGCCGCTTCGGTGCGGATGCGGTGCAAAGAGCCGCCATCGAGTTCGTTGCCCCACATCTGCTTCCATTCTGCGTTGATGCTAATATGATGATAGGGAACAAATTCAAAATGCACGAGAGAACCCACTGGCCGCCGCCGCTGCCGCCGCGGCAGTTACGGGTAAGACGCCACCGCCACAAAGCCAGAACAATGTGGAGAACCTGCTGGATATCGACTTTGATGGGACGGCACCCGCCTCGGCGCACAAGGAGCCCGGCGGGGGTGTGTCTGGTCTCGAGGGTCTGGCCGGCACGCCTGTTCGGGTCGAGTCTCCGGCGGCGGGCGCTCCGGCCGGCAGCAACAACTTGGACGATCTTCTCGGGGTGTTTGGTGACGGCGGAGGAGCTGCGGGTGCGGCGACCAGCAGCGCTGCTCCCAATGGTGGTGCTGGTGCAGACCTCATGAATGGGTTCGCTGGACTGGATCTCTCTGGCAATAATACTACGTCACCACCACCGGAAGGAAGCCAGGCGAAGAAGACCAACGAGGACATCTTGTCCTTGTT
This sequence comes from Aspergillus sp. MEXU 27854, assembly GCA_019721355.1. NCBI lineage: Eukaryota > Fungi > Ascomycota > Eurotiomycetes > Eurotiales > Aspergillaceae > Aspergillus > Aspergillus sp. MEXU 27854. The sequence goes on from JAGMTT010000002.1 coordinate 2,476,281, forward strand.
CTAGGTAGTGACACATGACCGGATCATGGAGAACTAAAAGTTACGCGGGAGAAGGGGTAAGAAGATGAATAATTGTGCATCCAACATAGAATATCTTGATTCTTCTGGCCGTAAGCCAGTTTCTGTCTTGTTAGTTCTCTGCCTGTGGTTTCCTTTGTTTGTATATCCAGTCCTCTTTGAACAGCGCTGTTATAACTTTTCTTCTTTCCCTGTCTTCTATCAGTTGATTATGGACTGTATCAATGTAGTGGATGCGCAATGCAAGTGGCTGACAAGTCGGAAATAGGAGATATGAGGAGATAACAAGTCATCATGCTGAATGATGAGTTGATCTATGAGAGACGTCGTCATGATATCCTGCATCACAACGTCTATGTCCATAGACTACCGCCTTGATTGGCCATACGTACAACTGTCTATCTGTATCTCTATATCCCACTCTACCCTTCGAATACCTTCCATCCTTCACAATTATTAATAACCATGTGGGTCACGGAGATACGGGCCCGATCCACGGGGAGGATCTATAAAGTGGAAATCCCCCCCTCTGCCTATCTTTCTCGTCGTGAGACGCTCAGACACCGATACCATGGCGCAGACCGACTACAAGTTTGAAGGCTGGATGGGCCTGGATCCCAAGGCCGCGGACGGCCAGATGGTCTGGCAGGAATTCCAGCCCAAGAGGTGGGAGGAGACGGACGTCGATATCAAAATCACCCACTGTGGGATCTGCGGCTCCGACCTGCACACTCTGCGCAGCGGCTGGGTAGTCTCTCCCTCTATACCCATACTGTACCGACGTGGCTAACGTACGCAGCGCCCAACCAACTACCCGTGCTGCGTCGGCCACGAGATCGTCGGCATCGCTGTGCGGGTCGGATCCCAAGCCGGGAACGGCATCAAGGTCGGCGACCGGGTCGGCGTCGGCGCGCAGAGCGACTCATGCCGGGGCCGGCTGGGCGACTGCCCCGAGTGCGCGATGGGCTGGGAGCAGTACTGCGCGCACAAGTTCGTGGGCACGTACAACAACACGCACCTCAACGGCGACAAGTCGTACGGCGGGTACGGCCGGTACCACCGGGCGCCGGGGCATTTTGTGATCAAGATCCCCGACGGGATCCCCTCGGCGCATGCGGCGCCCATGCTCTGCGGCGGCGTCACGCTGTACAGCCCGCTCAAGCACAACGGCTGCGGGCCCGGCAAGCGCGTCGGCATCATCGGCGTCGGCGGGCTCGGCCATTTCGGCGTGCTCTTTGCCAAGGCCATGGGCGCTGATAGAGTGGTGGCTATCTCGCGCAAGGCGGCCAAGGGCGACGATGCGCGGAAAATGGGCGCGGATGTGTACATCGCCACGGACGACGAGCCAGACTGGGCGGCTAAGTACGCCCGGTCGTTGGATCTTATTGTGTGCACCGTGTCTTCGACCAAGGTGAGTGTCTAGTCGCTTTCTTTGCTGGTATTGGAGCAGTGCTAACGTGTCAGATGCCGATGAACGAGTACCTGGGTCTGCTGGCCACCAACGGGAGCCTGGTCCAGGTTGGACTGCCCGAAGACGGCACGCTCGCGGCCCCCATTCCCCTGCTGAAGCGTCGGCTGAAGGTGGAGAGCTCGCTGGTCGGATCGCCCGGCGAGATCCGCGAGATGTTCGAGCTCGTCGCGCAGAAGGGAATCACGCCGTGGGTGGAGGAAGTGCCCATGAAGGATGCCAACAAGGCGATTGTGGATATGCACGAGGGCAAGGCTCGGTACCGGTATGTGCTGGTGAACGAGCAGTAAGAAGTATTAGTAAAGGGGTCTGAGGACCTTGTTGATGTATATAGATAGAATGGAAATAATGGTCGATATATTCATACAGCAAACCTTGGCATTATTGTTTGAGACTTAAGTCTGGTCTACTTGCTTGTAAGTACGAACCTACAGAAACAATGGACTATGCTATGTGTATATTATAAATTATTAAGACAAACTACCTGACAAACAGGGGCCTCGACTCTATCAATTGACTGCTTTTCAGTCCAAATCGGAAGCATGGACTGGAGTTTAGGTGTCAGACCAAAAGAAATCCAAAAAACAAAAATCGAAAACTCCAAATTATACTGTATCCAACAAGTCGTCGTGCCGTCTCACAGCTTCATAGTAGCTGCGTCCATAAGCCTACCCTCGGGATGCTTGACTTAGAGGAGGGCCATGACCGCCATGACAACAGCCAGGAGGCTAGCGGCGGGCTTGACAGCCGGGGCAGCACCCAGGAAGGGCTGGCCGGAAGGCTGGCCAGAGGGCTGAGCCGGAGAGACACCGGAAGGCTGAGCAGGGGCACCAGGAGCACCAGGAGCGGCGGGAGAGCTGGGGGCGCCAGGAGCACCAGGAGCACCAGGAGCGGCGGGAGAGCTGGGGGCGCCAGGAGCACCAGGAGCGGCGGGAGAGCTGGGGGCGCCAGGAGCGCCAGGAGCACCAGGAGCACCAGGAGCGGCGGGAGAGCCGGGAGCGCCAGGAGCGGCCGGGGAGCTGGGAGCACCAGGAGCGCCAGGAGCAGCCGGGGAGCCAGGAGCACCGGGGGCGGCAGGGGAGCCGGGGGCACCAGGAGCGCCAGGAGCAGCCGAGGCACCAGGAGCGCCGGGAGCGGCCGAGGCACCAGGAGCGCCGGGAGCACCAGGAGCACCAGGAGCGCCAGGAGCAGCCGGGGAGCCAGGAGCACCAGGAGCACCAGGAGCGGCTGGGGCACCAGGAGCACCAGGAGCGGCAGGGGCACCAGGAGCACCCGGAGCACCGGGAGCACCAGGAGCGGCAGGGGCACTAGGAGCGGCAGGGGCACCAGGAGCACCAGGAGCACCAGGAGCGGCTGGGGCACCAGGAGCGCTAGGAGCGGCAGGGACACCAGGAGCGCTAGGAGCGGCAGGGACACCAGGAGCACTGGGAGCGGCAGGGACACCAGGAGCACTAGGAGCGGCAGGGACACCAGGAGTGCCAGGGGCAGCAGGGACACCAGGAGTGCCAGGGGCAGCAGGGACACCAGGAGTGCCAGGAGCAACCGGAACAGGAGCCGGGGGAACAGGAGTAGCAGTGGGCGCCGGAGCGGTGCTGTTGTGGAAGGGAGCCGTGGGCACCGAGGTAGCCGGCACGGTGGAGTTGTTCGGGCAAGTCGGGCACACCGTCTCAGTGGCCGTCGTGTTGGTGGTGATCGGGATAGGCACCACAGTGGTGTTGAATCCCGTCGGCTTGGGCGACGGCGGCGGCGGGGGCACCGCGGTGCCAGTGCCAGTGCCAGTGGGCACCACGGTCTTGCCGTTCTCCTCACACCAGGTGGTGGTGACCGTGATGGTGTTGGTCAGAGTGATGGGGACCGTGAGGGTCTTCGAGCCAGAAGTGACCGTGGAAGAAGTCACAGGGCAGTCGGTGGTCACAAAGGTGCTAGTCTTCGTGACGATGGCGGCCGGCTCAGTGGCAGTCGCAACGGCTCTCTCCGAGCTAGCGACACCTCCTTGCTAAGGACAGAGTCAGCGGGGATCAGCAACCCATGGCAGACTGTGTTTACTCACCTTGTGGATGACACCACCAAGGGCAGGGCCGGCCATGGCCAGCAGGGCAACAGTTCCTTTAACCATCTCGACAGATGAGATGATCCTACTGCAATGAAGGAGGCTTAAAACACCAACACAGGACAAGTTGGACTTGAACGAGAGTAGGTAAAGAAACAGCGAGTGAACCAAAGCGTGTTGGGAAGAAAAGGAAGACGGAGCTGGGAGAGCAGGATAATGGTACTTATAACCCATTGAGGAGCACAGGAGTCACCGTTTTCATGATGGTAACCATGATGATGGTGATAATGGCACAGTAGTATCCATCGACAACCAGGGTACGACTTCTCGGACTTCGGGTCAAGAGGAGAGGAAGCTTCTGATTGATTGACCTATATTGACGACTAGCCCAGTATTGCAACAGGAACCAAGTGAACCGTGGATGATAGAGGAACCGATATGATGGAGCTAGACGCAAGCCATCAGGGAAAGACACTCGAGCATTCAATCAGGAGTGAGAGCGTCACATCTGGTTGTATCATCTAGGGTGACGAACCCACCTTATCCACCGAAAACTCTAAGAGATCGGGGACAAGATGAGGAGACAGGACACTTGGACGAAGAAATTGGTAGTAGTGGCGTCATGATTCCTGACCAGAGTACCCTAAAAAAGAAACAGCTCGGCTTCTGATTTTCCTTCCTCCCCTGGCAAGTCGTAGGTAGGTACCAGACTGGGCGGGTGGATGTTGGTTCTAACCAAGAGGATGTTCCTAGAAAAGTACACCGTGCTGCTTTAGGCAGGCCGAATTGAATCGATATCAGATATGGGATAGCTGGACCCTCAGCGCCCACACGACAATCTATTCACCGTCAGAGGCAACCAGTCTGGCCTGGTTCTAGCGACATCCATGGCAGTCGACGGGCCACTAGTCCCAGACGAATAGGACCTGACAAGGTCGAGGTGCAGACAAAAGCTCCTCCGGAATGTGGGGAACTCCGATAGAGTTGTCATCTCGTCCCTGCAACGTTACAGGGTCAGCTTCAGCCAGTCAGAGAGAGGCCAAAACTGACGGGGCCATAGTGGATGGTCTGATGTGGACATCCACCCAAGAATAGCAAGGGTGCTCCCCGGTTCATCGCTTACAAAGTCAATCCCAAGAGATGGACCTGTTGCTGGGGAAGGCTATCGCACAGAGGGGATGGAAGGTCATGGTTTTGCGAATCGGATTTGATCTGTGATGTGCTTGGTGGATGAACGCTTCCATTGCGCAAGGTCGAAATCATTGCCCAAATAGTCAATCCAGTCAGGATTTTCACAGTCCGCTTCAAGACTCACGGACCAATGTACACCGTCGCCATCGTGAGGTTCCATCGAGAATGAGGTGTGGCCGGCTTGACGGCCAGGCCAGGGTCGATGTAGGCGTCATCCACCAGGTCAGGGTCGTTGATGGTGGGTATGATGCCGCAAACGGCGAAGAAGAAGCCGGAAGGTGCCTGACAGAGGGCAGTGGAGACCAGCTGGAGGGTGACAGGAGGAGTCAGGTCGCCAGGTCCATCTCGACAGGGACCAAGAGGGACGCAAGAAAGGAGGAGTCGACGAGGGGGAAGTATAGAATACGCCTGATCGCCGGATCGGGCTTAGCGTATGGCCGTTTGCGGAGATCACGGGCTGGCTTTGTCAGCAGCTAGGGCTGAGGGCTTAGGGTTTCCCCGAGACGCGTCCAGACCGCGTCGACCACGCGTTAATAGGATCCTTCCATACAATGCAATAGTATCATCACCATATCTCCAATCTCCATATCACCTCTCCCACACCATCCTCCCGCATCATGCCGCATTCAACCTCCCCCAGTGACTCTCCTCGGAACGAGGACGAAACGCTCCCGGATGCTCCTCCCCCGGAGACCCCCACAGAGACCACGGAGAACCAGGATGCCGTCAAAGCAGAGCCCGAAACCTCCAAGGAGAAACTTGAAGACTTGTTGTTTGATGACGATGACGACGAATATCCCGCGTCCAGTGCCCCGGAAGTCAAAACGGAGCCTACTGTCCCGTACGTCTATGCTGGAGGTTCGCAAACACAAGCAGAGATGCTGACCTGAGCTCCTTCAGACCATCGGGCCCCCCACCGCCCAAAGTAGACACGGATACCATGCTGGCTTTCTACCAGCGCCTCTTCCCGTTTCGCTATCTGTTCCAGTGGCTCAACCACGGCATTGTCCCTTCGCCCGACTTTGGCAACCGGGAGTTCGCTCTGACTCTCCAGAATGAGGCTTATCTCCGATACCAATCATATGCCACCGCAGACCTGTGAGTAGCTCGAATGCGGCGCGTAGGTCTATCACAGTTTCGAACAGTCGCTAATATTCGCCGAACAGATTCCGGAAAGATATTCTCCGGATGAATCCTGCTCGCTTCGAAATCGGCCCAGTCTACAACACCAACCCTCGGGACCGGAAAACCCTGCGGGGCGGACAGCTGAAACCGGTATCCAAAGAACTCGTCTTCGATATTGATATGACCGATTACGATGATATCCGTACTTGCTGCGAGAAGGCCAACATTTGTGAGAAATGCTGGGTCTTCATCACCATGGCGATCAAGGTAGTCGACACCGCGTTGCGAGAGGACTTTGGGTTCCAACATATTCTATGGGTCTACTCCGGTCGTCGTGGTGCCCACGCTTGGGTGTGTGACCCTCGCGCACGCAGTCTGCCCGATGATCGTCGACGGGCTATCGCCGGTTATCTGGATCTCATCCGAGGCGGAACCCAAAGCGGCAAACGCGTGAATCTCAAACGTCCTTTGCACCCGCACATGGCCCGTAGTCTCGAGATCCTTAAGCCTTACTTTGCGCGGACTACACTTGGAGATCTGGACACTTTCGAAGGCCCCGAGCAAACCCAACGCCTCTTATCGCTCCTCCCAGATAAATCCCTGAACGAGTCGCTACGCAGAAAATGGGACTCGTCGCCTGGCCGGTCAAGCACAAGCAAATGGGCTGATATCGATGCCCTCGCGAAAACAGGAAAGAGTAGCACACTCAACCCCTCCACTCTGCGTGACGCGAAGCAAGATATCGTTCTGGAGTACACCTATCCGCGCCTGGATTCGGAAGTCAGCAAGAAACTGAACCACTTGCTCAAGAGTCCCTTTGTCGTTCATCCCGGCACTGGTCGCGTGTGTGTTCCGATTGACGCCCGGAGGGCTGAACAGTTCGACCCTTTCTCCGTTCCCACCGTCGCGCAGTTGCTCTCCGAGATCGATGCCTGGGATGCAGAACATCCCAACACCGGCGGGGAGATGACTGAAATCGAGGGAAGTGCTCCCAACGATTCAGACGCCAGGGGAGGTCGCAAGCTCCAGGACTATGAAAAGACTAGTCTCAAGCCCTACGTGGACTATTTCCGGTCGTTCATTGCGGGACTTCTTAAGGAGGAACGCACGGGCAAGCGCGAACGGAATGACGAGACCACGGAGGTGAAGACAGAGAGCATGGAGTTCTAGGACGTGGATTTCCTCCCTCTCTTGTGTTGTTTCTATTCAGGGTAATGTGCTTGATGAATATTGGACATGTTTCAGCGGGTTCGGAGTCTTTGCAGGGCTGGATAGGCGTTCTTTGTGATATACATGGAAGTACTTATATTCGGGAGCATGTCACACGAATTGACATGAAATGTTGGCATAATTCTATAGATGATTTTTCCGCGTAGATATTCCTCCGGTCGCCAACGTGGTGATATAAACAGATCCTTATTCATTTCTATATTGATACACATGCGCGCCGCAATGGCAAGGCCACACAGCTATAAACGCATACCCTGCTGTTGGTAGACAAATGTTAAGCTAACATAACACAATACATGGAAGATTACTAGAGAGCAGTTCCAGTTGAACGCAGACCAGAATATGGAGAATTAGAACATGAGACGAGACTTTACTTTACCCAATACACCTCGTTCCTCGCACGCAAGACTTCAAAATCTCCCGTTAGGCAGAGATGAAGTTCTTCACATCTATAGCACTCGTTAGACGGCGATTTCCAAATCTATGGGAGACAAGACTTACTCTCGAGCCAGCGAACGTATTCCTTCTGCTCCTTCACCTGGATGTAGTCGGGAATCATGTTGGCAAGCTCAGCGTTGATACCTCTCTCCTCGAGGTAACGCTCCATGAACGTCTGCAGGTCCTCATCGAGGTTCTCGAAAGGCGGGCCGGCGTACAGACTCTGACGGGCCCAGTCCTTCTCGGCCGTCTGGGCGTAGGCCAGATCGGGCTTGGTGAAGTAGGAGACCTCCTCGATCTGGAACAGACCGTCCTGAGCGACGGTCTGGATCAGAAGAGCGCCGGTGCTGGGCTTTTCGATGGTGATGTTCACGCGGGCGGGGAAGCTGGGCTCCAGGTCACGGTCCAGGTCATCCAGTTCGCGATCGGCGGGGGCGACGCGGTCCTCGGGGTGCTGAGCCACGTTACCGGAGCGGCCCTGGTTGGCGGGCTGGTGACCGGACTGGAAGTCCATCTCGTCGAGGGCGGCATCATCAAAGTCCTCCTGCTCGGCCAGGTTCTGCAGGTCGGCGACGGTGAAGGTGAGGCGGATCCTAAGAGAAATGATGTTAGCTGCATCGCGGGTGTTGTTGAAGAAATGCGGAACCTACTCTTCGTTGCCGAACTTCTTGGTGAGCACAACCTCCTGCTCACCGGGGACGTCCTTGACCTAGATTATATGGAGTCAGTTCAGCTCTGTGACATAAACTGGGTTCAGTCTGTTCGCACCTCCCAGGAGTTGTTCTGGAGGACGTATTGAATGTTCTGGACGGAGCTGTCGAGATCCTCCAGACCGGACGCCTTCTCGTGCTTCAATTCATCCTCAAGCTTGGCGACGAGCTCAATGTCACCTAAAAGCACCAAGAAAAGGCATGTCAGCTTGATGTGTTCATTCGTGGTTGTGATGGATAGTCAAAGCTCGGAGAGTCGAGAAGGAAAATTTCCCCCAAGAGCTATTTTCCTTCACGGAGTCCGCCGCCCATGAATAATGGCGCAAAAACACCCTTACCTTCAGCAGCCGCCTGACGGAAAACGGAGGAGGTCGAGAACGCAGCACAGGCGGGTTTCGTGATCTGGTTGAAGGAGAATTTGGGGACGGAGGAGACCGGGCGCAGAACGGCCGAGCGAGAGGAGACGGCGAGGGAACGGGAAACGGTGCGAGGCACCGAACGGGCGAGAGTGCGCAGAGACAGCATGATGGTGATTGAGGGTTGGGGATGGAGGGAGGATAAGAGGTGGAAGAGAGTGCGGTTGACGGAGGATGACGGAAGAAACAAGAGGAAAAGGAAATGATGGATGATGATGAAACTGGTGGTCCCGCCAAGACTCCCCGAGCATCATCTCTACTATGGAGTATACTCCCACATACGTTTTTCAATCCCTCCTGTATAACTTGAAATTGACTGATTGATTCATAATTGTAATGATTGCTTGCTTATTATCACTAACAAGCTGACAGAGTCTATTTACATCAATGCCATCGTAAGATCCAAATCGGTCGTTCATGAAGAATTGCAGACGCAGACGAAAGATAAACAATCACGACAGTCCCTTTGGCGGAAACAGTGAAGCTTGCTTTCCACCTTCTTTGGTCAGTCGGATGTACTTCAGCGCACTGAGTCCGGACCAGTCGCCCTTCCACGCAGCCAACGCCTTTATCACGTCGGGCGAGGAGAAGTCGGGCATCCAGAATCCCGTCTTGAACTCCTTATCCTCTGCATCCGTCCGCTGCACCAAGGCTTCCTCCCGCTTGCTAGGTGGCCGGCCTTTTCGTCGTTCACTCTGTAATTGTTCGATTTCGGGCACACTGCGGTTGATATACCGGACAACGAGATCCCTCAGGTCCGTGTCGGATAGGGGTTCCGTTCCCTCAGGGACGACTTCTTGGAAATACTCCATACGGTCGACTGGAAGACACGATCAGAATCGACTCGAGTGTCATTCGCGAAAGGAGTACTCACTGTAGGATTGCCTGCCGCGGGCCAAACTGGCTGTGACGCGGGCAACTCGATCATCTCGAGCATTGGCCTTGCGCAGACGCATGGCATCGCGACTCTTCTCATGGAGAGCCTCAACGGCTCCACGCTTCTTAGCGATATGCTTGTGGACTTTCTGGAGCGATTTGGGCATGGTGGGATGGAGGATGGTGTCTGAAGAGATGCGACTGTCTTCATGGATGGTCCAGACTTTTTTCTTTCATTGTCGGGCAGAATCCGCAGGCGGTGTAGATGTCCCTCTCACCGCCACGTGCGGGCCAATGAGGAGGCTGGCGGGCGCGTGCAGGCGACCAAACAGGAAGGCGCGTCGAGTCAACATTCCATCTTGTTGTCCTGGAGTCCTTCATCGCTTCCCATGGCTCGTCGTCTGTCCCGGTCCAACTGATGCCCGTTCCGCGGTCGACCTAACCCCCAGCGAGAAGGATCCTGTTGCTCCGAGGTGTCCACCATGGGCATTAAAGGTACGTTTGATGGGACGAGATGCCAGGAATCGTCTGAACCCTTGCTCACCCTCACCAGGGCTTCATGGTCTTCTCAAATCCATCCAAAAACCATGCCATCTGAAGAAGTTCAGTGGTCAGACTCTGGGAGTCGACGCCTACGGATGGCTCCATCGCGGCACCGTCGCCTGTGCCGTGGATCTGGTCCTGGAGCGACCTACCGCGAAGTATGAAATCCCGAAATCGACATTTCCTTGCCGAGATCGACTCATCTGACCTGCACAGACACATTGAATTTGTTCTCCATCGTGTTCGCATGCTCCTCTATTTTGGAGTCACGCCGTACCTGGTCTTCGATGGCGACGATCTACCGAGTAAATCCGGGACGGAAGCTGAACGACACCAACGCCGCCAGCAAAGCAAGGCCCTTGGGTTGGAGTTGCAGCGCAAGGGGAGGATCACCGAGGCCTATCAAGAACTCCAGAAAGCTGTCGATGTCACCCCTTCGATGGCCCGCCAACTGATTGAGGAGTTGAAGAAGATGGACGTGCAATACGTGGTGGCTCCCTACGAGGCTGACGCGCAGTTGGTCTATCTGGAACGGCAGGGAATTATCCATGGCATAATCTCGGAAGATTCCGATCTCCTCGTCTTCGGCGCCCGCAGGCTACTTTCTAAGCTGGATCAACACGGCGACTGCATCGAAATCAACCGTACCGACTTCGCAGCCTGTCGTGATGTGAGTCTTATTGGCTGGACCGATGCCGACTTCCGACGCATGTGTATCCTCAGTGGCTGCGATTATCTACCCAACATCCCACGAATAGGATTGAAGACGGCTTACCGAAGTATTCGCAAGTACAAAAACGTGGAGAGAGCCTTGCGTATGCTTCAACTCGAGGGCCAGTTCCACGTCCCGGCTGATTACCTAGAGAACTTCAAACAGGCCGAGCTCACCTTCCTCTATCAACGAGTGTTCTGCCCGACAGCCAGCCAGCTGGTTACCCTGACACCCCCTGGTAGTGATGTCAAGCTGGAGGAGCTTCCGTTCATCGGCGGCGATGTAGACCCCGAGACCGCTGTGGGGGTGGCACGAGGTGACCTGGATCCGACGACCAAGGAGCCTTTGACGGTGAAGCCACTGGCAGTGCGGAATGTGGGAATTGGTATCAATCGCCGACAAACTCTGGGATCGTCCGCGGAACTGAAGCCGAACAAGCCTATCAGTTCATTCTTCACGCCGAAGCGGGTCCCATTGGCCGAGTTGGATCCCAACACCCTCACCCCATCCCCAAGCCAGCAGCGACTCTTGCAGCGATATGCCAATAGTTCGTGGGAGAGCAGTCCGGTGGAGCCCCAAGGGGGAGTGGTCAGATCTGCTCCACCGAGCGGACCGTCGACTCGGCTTTCTAGTCCCGTGGTTCGGAGTGCCGAACGGAGTTCCTTCTTGGCTCACAACACCCGCATTCCTTCCCTTGCAACGGCCAAGAGGCAACGCCTTTGCTCTGAGACGGACGAAGTGACTCCGCCCGGCGGTGAAAATCGCAGTCGGTTCTTCGGTGCTGGGTTGGATGACGCAAGTCCGAGTGGGCAAAAGGTCACCCGCAACAAGAAAGTGCGCAAGTCGACCTTGGATGTCTTCTCGGACGAGATCGCCGAAGATATTATGACGCAGCTTCCCGACCCTTCACAGGGCGAGGGTGATTCCACGTCGCCGACATCTGGGTCGGAAGAAGCTAAGGATCAGGGTTCCTCAGAGCCATCTTCCGCGCCTTCTCCGGGTGATGTGCCGGCTACACAGGAAAGCTCCGATAAGAAGACTGGGGGCGACCCGGCTCTTACTGAGGTGGCGGGCGCAGAAACCTCTGTGAGTCTGGAGTCGAACCCGAAGGTTTTCCACCAAGTGCTGGACCATCATATTGCACGACAGAATTCTTCCTTGCTGTCCAAATACGTGTTCAAGGGGTCTGGTGATGCGTCCGCGTCCCAGCCGGAAAGTGGGACTACATCTGAACCGTCACCGCGTCTGAAACCTAAGAGCGTAACTGGGTCGGCCTCAGTTGGGCCATCACGGAGTCCCCGGCGACAACGGCTGACACCCTTGCAACGGTTGGGACAGAACGCGTTGGCACGGTCGCGGTCTTTGAATGCTCTAGAACCCCCTCCCCGATCCACGCTGGGTGCGGTACGAACATCCAAAGCCATCAACACTCCGACCAGTCGACCGCCTGGGATCGAATGCCTCACCCCGCAGGGGAGTGAGGATATGATAGTTCCAGAGAGTGACGACGAAGAGACAGGAGAAGATGCTGGAGCACGGCCCAAGCCTGTTGCACTGGATCTGAAACGATTTTCTTTTGGCGGGAAGTGAACAGGATCAGTATAGAGTTGGCATGCCTCTGCATAGCTGTTGGCGCAGGATCGTGTTTTGGTACATTGATTCAGGTAGTTTGAGGGTGTTGACTTGGTATGGAGTTCTGGACTTCTTGCATGAACTGGGTACAACTATCTATATTGGAGAAGTAATAGACACATCATCTACACGATCTTATCTTCGGTATCACGTGGGTCCTTTGGTCCCTGGAGATCCCGCTAAGCCAGATCGGGTGGCAGTGGGACGCAGCGGGGCGGTGTTGTCCGAGGGCGGCAGGCGGTCGGGGGGCGGTTACCGGGGAAATGGCGGGTGGGTAAACAAGCTACCGGGAATGGCCCAGCCTCTCGAATTCCATACTTTGTACTGCCTCATCCCCATCCCGACTGGAACAGCTTCACTCCAGCCACCAGACTATTCATCCCGTCTGCTAATTCGGAGGCAGGATTCTCTCGTTCGTCTGTTGTCGCCCACCTGTGGGCTAGTCCAGCTACGATCTCTCTCCCCCCTCTGTCCCTTCCCCTTCTCTCCCTTCCTTTCTTCACGTTTCCACAACGACCCTGTATCCATCGATTGTTTCTGAGCCCAGCCCCATCTCGGGCTTTTGCATGACGCAGTTTGCGATTAGCATTGTCTGACGGTTCTCTCTTCATTGTTCAGGTCGTGATCTTGACGTACGACGTACATTCTTCGCAATACATTTCCTCGTGGCCACCCATCCCACCCGCATACCAGAGCGACTGGACAGCTTACCCACATTCCGTTCGTCCTGTCCCTCGTTTGGCACGACTTGGCGATTGTTCGACAGACCCCAGACGGATCTCAATCGTTGGACAAGCTGAACGATCCGAAATCGTGAACTCCGCTCAAACGCGCATTACTCCTTCTCGGGGTCCCGAGAAGCGAGTCACCAACGGTGAAGGAAGGAAGAACTACAGTCTGGAAGAGTAGCCAAGATGGCGAACGCTTTCGTATCAGGGATGGCCCGTACGTACCCTCTGGTTCTACAGTGAGACCGAGAATGCTTGATGCTGACAGGATCTTAATCTAGGGCTCATACCGATGATCGGGTACCATCACGTTCTCATGATCATCATTGCAGTTGCGATCATTCTTCTCTGTAAGTGATTTTGTGTGCTGAGGCTCCCATGGAATGCGACTAACCAAACTAGCACTACTATTGGCGGGCTGCTCTTCATCCTCCCCGCAAATACCGTCCATCTTCCTGATTTCCATGTACTATGAGCGCTACAACCCAGTCTTCAACCTGGCCCAGGTAGATCCGGGGGTGGTGACAGCGACTGCGAATATCGTCGGAGGAGCTGAGATGGAAGTGCGCGTGGGGTATTTTGGTATCTGTGTGCAGCCCGAGGGAGGCGCCTACATTTGCAATTCCAATGCCACCGCATTGGCGGAGATTGTCACTGTTGATCAAGACCCATTGAATCTGATCTGGGTTGCCTCGACCTTTAAGGATGCCGTGGTATTCCCATACCTACTGTACGTTTCCTCCACGTGTCTGTGTCGATGGGTCCGACTAACACTCCTTTTAGGATTATCGCGGTCATCCTCGCCTTCTTCTGCTTCATCATCCTTGCGACCTTCCCCGGATGGCATGAAGAAATCGACTCCAGTGGTTCGGAGCGTGAAGTGATGCCCATCCCTTCTCGCCCCGTCTCCCAGGCCGCCTTGGCCCTGATCTTCGTGGCGTCAGTGTTTGTGCTGGTCTCAGTGTTATGGCAACATACGGCATCTGTTGCTGCCAGTACTGTCGCCCAAGATCTAGGGAACGGCAGTGTCAAGAGTGGTGTTGGAACCTCAGCCATGGTTCTCGGCTGGTTCGGGTTCGGTCTCATGGTCGTCGTGACAATCGGATTGCTGGTGATGATCCTCAGCATCAGCCTATTCCAGCAACTGACCGACGGGGAGTGAGTCTCGCAGTGAGATGGATATATTTTACGTTTTGTTTTCATTGATTTACGTACTTTGGACGGCATGGACATGAACGGCACACGAATAATACGACAATTGGATTTGGGATTTATGAGGATAATGGCCACGGCTGATGGCCGTTCATTACGGATGATTTGGACTTGTTTGCTGCACCTGTACATTCAGTTTTGCTTGGATCTTGCCATTCTGTATAAAAGATGGTTTCGTTATTTGGCGAGAACGGTTGGAATATTATGCTTCAATGGATAACGGTTTACCATGGATATAGATTGAATGACAAAATCAGTCCTGCTGAACCGGAAGTCCAGTAGTAGATAGAACTATATATCGTGCCGCGCATATTTGCTGGCCAGTCGAAGCCTCTTTCCGTACTTCAACAACACAAATGGATACGGCACAAAGAGCACCGTCAGGCAGCCCAGGAGCGTACAGGCCCAACCCACCCCCAGATTATGGAACATGGCCGTCGCAAACAGCGGGAATCCTGCACCAAACGAAGACCTCATGAAATCGTTTCCGGCCAACACCGAGGCTGCATACTTGGGGTACGCATGGGCCTGGTAGCAGAAGATGCAGTTGAAGATCAGACAGCCACCCACAGCAAAGAACATGGAGGCGATGATGGGCACGATCCAGTGCACACTGGCAAAGTTGCCCGTCCAACCGAACCAGAACAGCGAGATGGGCAGGGCGAAGCAGCCCACACACGCGGGGGGCAGCTGTGCTTCAGGGGGGATGTTCCCATTCTCGTCAAACAGCCGACTCTGGTACTTGTACTTCCACCAGAAGTACGCGGGGATAACGACGCCGACAGTTGACACAAGGATGCCGAGAAACGCCAGCCCAGTCTGGCCGGCGTTGAAGCCGTGGATCTCGCCAAAGACGATAGGAAACGCCTCGAACCAGATGTACAGGATGCCGTAGATGAGGCTGATATACAGGTTCATAACGAAGACGATCGGCTCGGCAAAGCACAGCTCGAACGGCCGCACCAGCGCCTCAAACAGCACGTCTTTCGGCCGCACCGCGCGCAGCTCGACCTCCGCCTCGCACAGGTAGTCCGCGCGCCCCGTGAGCCGGCGCACGCGCCGCGCCCGCCGGTACAGGATGTTCGGCGCAAACGTCTCGGGCAGGAACAGGAACAGCAGCACCAGCGCGAACCCGGACACCCACAGCAGCGGCCAGATCGTCCAGGTCCAGCCCTTGGCTGGCGCCGCGAACCCGCCCACCAGCGGGCCCAGCACCGGCGCCGAAATCGCAAAGCACCCCCAGATCGCGATCATGTAGTCGCGCACGCGCGCCGTCCACATGTCGCCCATCGATGCCGCCCCCGTCGCCAGCGCCGGCGACCCGATGAACCCCGTCAGGAACCGGAAGGCCAGCAGCATCCCGAAGTTGCGCGCGTAGATTACCGCGAACTGGAAGAAGACGAAGACTGCCGTCGTCAGCACGTACGTCGGGCTGCGGCCGACGGTGGGGAGCTCCGACAGCGGTGACCAGACCATCGGGCCTGGGTTGTTAGCTCAAGCTTTTCTAGCTGTATGCGGTAGGGCGTACCTAATCCGTAGCCAAAAACAAACAGCGTCAGCCCGAGTGTCGCGGCGACGCGGCTGACCCCGAACTGATCGGACACGCCCTGGATGCCGGGCGTGTAGATGGCCGAGCCGATGTAGACGGCAAAGGTGAGCAGCCAGATCAGCCAGCTGACGAACCACTTCTTTGCGCTGCTCCAGTTCTGCGGGTTCTGCTAGACGTCAGCATTCGACTATAAGCCTGGAGAAAGGGAACGCACCTCGCTGTCGTCTGGGCCAGCCCAATCAATTACAATCGGCGCGGTGGCCTTGACGGCTGGTGTGTCGCCGTGGACCGTCGAGACGGAGGAGAGTCGCCGTGCGCTGCGCGACGCCTGCGACATGACGGTGTACAGACCAAAGGCGTCGGGGTCGTCGGGGTCCGCCAGCGTCGCCGCCTCCTCGTCTTTGACTTGTCCCTCTGTCTTGAGATAGCTTGTCCAGACGTCTGGATCGGCCTCCTCGGGGTATTAGAAGAGTCGGTTACGGCTGAAGATGCGCACCAGCTTGCCGAGGGCTGAGTCGCGGAGGGTTTCCATGTTCGGCTATGAGTAGCTGCTCCACTGGGAGCTATGTTTCAGTCAGTATTTGCAATGCGAAGAATAAACATAGAAGACGGTTCTTCTATCTATTTAAACTACTCCAGCTGCCAGTGTCGTGGTGTAGATATCTCGGGTGAGGCGGCGCCGTAATCCCGTATATCCGGGTCATCCACTGGGGCGACAGACAAGAGACAGTAATTTAGGTATCCTCTGGCTTGTTTATTAATTGCTTGTAATCATGTTAAGCTTTATTGTCTCGCCTTATAAGAAAAATTTGTTGTTGTCAATGCTTGGGATCTCGACTTGACGTCATGACTTTGCCTCGTATACCGATGGAGGATTGCTGTATGATGCGCTCGCAAAGGCTATTGCTATCTGCTATGCTTTGGTAATGTAAGGCTGATGATGGATGATATAGCTATAGTGTGATGTAGTTTGATTGTCCACAAAATTACACGTTGAATATATATAGCAGAAGTATATACTGACCACATGCAGCGCCCCCGAGCAACGCTAGAACCACAAACCCACCCAATATGTCCAAATAACAGCTCAATGAAAATAGTGCGTGATCGGATACTGCAAAAACTCACACTGCTGAGGATCCTGAAACGCCCCGCTAAAACTGGGATAGCCCAGCAGCTGGATAGGGCCCTCCGAATGAGACACAGGCTCCCACCGATCAAACGACCGGACCGCCTCGAGCGTGCTCTGATAGCCGCGCGCCTCGAGATACTCGGCCGGCGGGTTGGGCTGGCCCGACCGCACGAACTCGGCAAAGTACGCCGACAGCAGCTGCACCGTGTCGAGGTCCATCCCGTCGCGGAGCGGCTCCAGGGTGCCAAAAACCCAGGGGAGGTCGGACCCGTGGAGGCGGAAGTAGGGCAGGTCTGTGTCGCCGTGCGGAAATTCCGGGGTTGCGGCGTGCGCGCCGACGTGGTCGGGGTAGTAGTCGGCGGTGGTGGTCTCGATCTGATAGTAGAAGACTGGCTCGAAGACGCCGGAGGCGGCGCCGGCGAATGCGGTGGCTTGGTCCACGCAGCGGAAGTACAGGTCCGTCGCGACGCGCTGGGAGATGTCGAAGGCGTCGAACGTGATGTTGCCCGAGCCTTCGGGTAGGTACAGGCCGGAGTCGATGATCTTGTCAGCGTAGCTTGCGTCGATCCCCAGGCCGATCTGGATGCCTTCGCTGACATTGTCGACAGGGTGTTCGGGGTATTTGACCATCGGGGCTCCGTCGTCAGCGGCGATGCCGAACATGACAGGAACGCTGAAGTCTCGTGTCTTTTGAACGAGGTCGATCTCCCTTCCGGTCACATAGTGTCCGTCCTGGACGATATGCCGTGCGACGGTGTCTAACTCCACCAAGGTTGATGCAGGAAGGCGTTCCAGACACGTCACTTGATCCTCCAGACCACCCTGATCACACCCAGCGGCGGAGAATACCTGCTGACCCTCACGGCGATAGGACTCGCGGATCGTCAGGTACGAGCTGTATGTAATCGCATCACCCCCGGACAGGCCGAGTCCAGCACCGCCGCCCATAGCTGACATGGCAACCGCGCCGTGGAACATGTCCGCTGCTGGGGGAGAGCCCAGCAGAGCTCGCACCGATGCGGCGCCGGCGGATTCGCCCATGATGGTGATCCGGTTGGGATCACCCCCGAAATGAGCGATATTTTGCCTCGTCCACTGCGGCTGTTAGTACACCGTACGCTGTATAGGGCTTTGACAAACGGGAATGCACATACCTCGAGAGCGACGACCTGGTCTCCGAGCCCGAAATTTCCCCGGATGTGAGTGTCAGGCATGGCCAGGAATCCCAACGTCGAAAGCCGGTAGTTGATCGTGACCACCACTATGTCCTCCCGCGAGGCGAGATTGCCGCCATCCGTGAGAGGGTCTGCGCCTGTGCCGCTGGTGAAGCCGCCGCCGTGGATCCAAAACAGGACGGGCTTGAGATTGTCTGCGGAGCCCTTCTTGGGAAGATACGGCGTCTGGATATTCAAAAAGAGACAATCTTCGCTGCCGCCCCCGGGCTGTGCGCAGCTCGGACCATACTCGGTCGCACGAATGGTCTCGGACTTGCGCGAGTAGATCGTCGAATACATGAAGCGCAGCGGCCGGTCCGCATAGGGGATGCCCAGGAACCGGAACGACTTGTGGTCGCGAAACCCAACATACGTGTTGCCCTCCGCGGAGACTCGCACCTCTTTGGAGCCACCGACACGGGCTGTCGCGGCGTCGAGAGTCGTGTTCCCTGTGCTGGCCTGCGTGCACAACACTGGGAGCTTGAAGTTGCGCCGAGGATACGGCAGGAAGTCGAAATTCTCAGCACCCTGGGTGACGGATACGACTCCATCTTGGGTGTAGTAGCTGCTGATCGCGCTGGCCCGGCCCGAATATGCCAGATAGGCGAACAGGTGCCTGAAATCGTCCTTGTGGTCCTCGATGGTCTGGTTCGTGATCATGGACTCGCCGAACTCCTCGCAGGCTTCGCGGAGATCATGCTGTTCCATGGGATCCAGGAGGAGGGCGCCGACGTGGTATGCATCGTCTGACGCGTTCAGATTGTTTTGGTACAGGAACGTCAGGGAGGTCTTCTCATTGCTAGGCGGCCTGTGGTCACCGGTGATTGACAACCTATGCTGACCGGACGGACCCCATCCCAGGACTGTAGGGAGGAGGATCCCCAGGACGAGAAGACAGACCATGCTAAGTCGGATGCTCAACGACCACCGTTAGGTCATGGCCGGTGGTGTTGAAAACAAGTAACCCCTTTTCTGCTGCTGTCAACGATCGATCATCCCTTGCGGCAGCGCGCGGTGGAATTCCCTTGCGTCAATAGGGGCGCCATGGATTCTGGAAGCATTCCTGGGGGCATTCCTGGCTATATTAATAATGGTCGAGACCCGGTGGTGATTAGCGAGAACGGTGGTTAATCTCGGACAGTCACACGGTTCCATCGTCCGTCTTCGTCCAGCGCACGCTGTCCAATGCCCACGATGCAAATGGATCCGTGCTGGCTGCTGCCAAGGCCAGGTAATTTGAACTAGCGAGAAGGAATCGAGGCAACAGAAGCGATTGGCCTTGTTGTCTCATTCGATTTACCCGGGGAAAGCGGTTCCACAGCAGTCTTGACTTCAACGGACAGGAGTTTATAGAGTGCAACAGTTGCTTGTCTACTCCACGCGGCGATCTCGACCAGGTTCAGGACGATCTCGTCCATCAATACCAAAAGAGGACAGGAACTGAGCGACTCATGGCCTCACCACGCTAATCTTAGCGCCCGTTGCTTCTGGCATCAGTGGTCTGGTCAAGGCAGACTGCCTGTACCGTACTCACGATGTGTCGATAGAAAGCAGAGATGCCAGCAGATGGGTGAATGACTGGGCAAGTCAATCCCAGCTATAATGCCAAGTCATGCGTGTATCCTCGATGTATGTCGAGGAATGGCGATGGTGATGGTGTCAAATTGTCGCATCACAGTCGATTACTAAGCAGGCCCTAAACACTCACTAAATCCTCATGTTTGTGATGGACAGTTGTCCTTGACAAGTCCTATTTACATGAGAAAAGCCCACTGCATTGTAAGAAGCTCGTTGAACCATATATATAGCCCACGATAGCGAGAGAATGCATCCGGTCATCATCATCGGAGGCGGCCCAGTAGGCCTGACAACCTCCATCGCCCTCTCACAGCACAACATCCCCCACGCCCTATTCGAAAAGCATTCGTCGACGGCAATCTTCCCGAAAGCCGTCGGACTGAACCAAAGAACCATCGAATTCTTCCGCTCTCTCGGCCTCGAAGACGAGGTCTACCGAGCAGCGGCGCCCCCAGAATCCGTCTCGCAGACGACCTGGTATACGAGCCTCAGCCCAGACGCCCAGGAAATCTACACCCGCGATGCCTGGGGCGGGGGTCAATATGCAGATGAGTACGCCCGCAATAGCCCGTCGCGCTACTCGGTGCTACCGCAGATCCGGCTGGAGCCCATCCTGCATCGTCGGGCCAGAGAGTTGAACCCAGACGGGATCATCAACAATGCGACCGTCGTGGGCGTGGACGAGCTCTTCCATGGTGTACGGGTATATGTAAAGTACACGGCCGAGGGACCAGGCGGCGTCGTTCGCACGTTCGACGCAAAGTATGTCGTCGCTGCTGATGGCGGCCGGATGGTGGCCGACGCATTGGGCATCGCTGTGCCCGGGGAGCGCGATGTGATGGAGATGGTCTCGGCGCACATCCAAGCGCCGATCAGCCGGTACCATCCCCGACCAGGTGCCCTCATCACCTGGTTTATCGATCCAGAGCTAGGAGGCAGTATCAACACGGGGTACCTGTACCATCTGGGACCGTATCCGGCGCAGCCGGAGACGGAGGAATGGCTGTTCGCCTGCGGCCTGCTGCCCGGGCAGGCCCAGGATTTCACCGAGGAGAAGATGCTCGAACGGCTCCATCGCACGCTGCGGATACCCGGGCTGGAGGTGAAGCTGAAGAGTATTAGCCACTGGAATGTCAATGCCGTGGTGGCGGAACGATACCGCAGTCGACATGGGCGTGTATTCCTTGCTGGAGATGCTGCTCATCGGTTTCCGCCGTGGGGTGCGCTGGGCCTGAACACTGGTCTGCAGGACGTGCAGAACTTGGTGTGGAAGCTGGCTCTGGCTCTTGAAAATGGGAGTGGCATGGACGAGCAGGTATTGGATGCATTGCTGGACACGTACGAGGCCGAGCGCCGGCCCATTGCGGTGCGAGCGGCTCACACGAGTCTGACAAACCTCCGAGCCCATGGTTTGGCGATGGATCGCGCGCTGGGGATACACCCTGATGCACCGGTGGCAGCCAACGTCCAGGCGTTGCAGGCCTATCTAGACAAGACGAACGTGGATGGTTCCAAGGCTCGCGCTGCGGTAGTGGAGGCCCAGCGGGTCATGGACACGGAGTTCCATGCGCCAGGGCTCGAGATCGGCTGGTTCTATGCCAACATGGACTGGCTCAACGAAGGTGATCGCTCTCGCCATGGGGGACAGATCAGAGAGAACGGCGAGTTTAATATCACCGAGTATCATCCATCAGCGCTCCCAGGTCACCATCTCCCACATATATGGGTCCAGGATGCACCATCGCGCATTTCATCCCGGGACCTGGTGGTCAAAGACAAATGTGTCTTGATTGTGGCCGTGGAAGAGACTTGGGAGACAGCAGAAAGCTGCTTGGTCCATGTAGAGCGCCCATTTGAGATCCTGACCGATTCTGACCATGAGCGATGGAGGATCTTGACCGGGTTAGACCGACAAGGAGCAGTGCTGGTTCGTCCTGATGGGATTGTCCTGTGGCGATTCCACGGATTGGATAAAATGGCGGAACAGTTCGTAGACAGCCCTGATAAGTTTGTCAGGTCGCTTCTGTTGTCACTCCCACCAGCAGTCGAATGAAGCCGATAGTAACGAAACAGGCCAGTGGATGTATATAGGTAGGCACCGTCAGTCGGTAAATATCTACAAGGAACTTGTCAGACAGACTGAATTATACTAAGTCCTGACCCAGGCTATCACAACATGATCGGCTATACTCTCCAGAAAACCGATGGACATTGACGATTTTGTATGAACTCCTGAGACTGTCTGGGACGGAGCGAAAGAAGCAGATCTAATAGTTCATCACAGGTGCGCCCCCACCACCACCGCCAGGCTTTTCCTCTTGACTGCCATCGTATCCACCATAATCATCTAGGGATTTATAGCCGGCGGGAGGTCCAGCATCGCGCCCACGGCCTCTACCACGGGCTCCTCCGCGGTTCTGGTGTCCCCGACCTCGGGGAGCCGACCCACGACCACGGCCACGATATGATCCGCCGCGACGTGGGCCGTCGTCATGGTAGTTGTGGCGATTGCCTCCATGACGGGAGTGATAATGAGGTCTTCCAGAGCCGAGTCCATCATAGCCACCGTAGCCCGATTGCGGGTACAGGATATCTTCGTCCCGCTCTTGTTGATGGCGTCTCTTGTTGTTCTTGTTCAAAAACTGACTCTCCCATTCGCCCTCATTGGGGTTCTCTTCTTCCACTCGCAAGACCACCTTCTCTCCGACGACGGTCTCCAGCGTCAGCGCCTTGTCGGCAGAGACCGGGTGCCAGCTCTGGATCTTGCCGACATCAATGGGCCGTGCGCCGCGGCGTACTGCTAGAACCACCACCGGTTCTGGGTTCTCTGTGAAATACTTCTCTGTGGCGGGAATGGGAGCCATCCGCGCCGCCCAGATCTTGTTTTCATAGACTGCAAGGCCCGTCACCTGCCAGTTTAGCTTTTTCCCTATCCCACCGACCTTGTGGAGAATGGATCGTGGGGCTGGTCGAGGTGTGATTAGTATATTATTAGCCATGTACTTCAGCTCATTAGAATCAGCAAGCCCTGGTGGCAGCATGGGGTTCAGCAATTGACTGATCAAGCGGTTCGAGTCCGCGCTGGAGATGAGATAGCCAGTGTAGAAGATCGTGCGTTTGATCCGCAGTCGACCATACGGCGACTTTGTTTGATTCAGAGCGGGTGTGCGGATGGCAATGTTATGAGAATTGATCATACGCTGCACTTCAGCAGCCTCGATTACGGGAGAAAGGTACATCGACCCTTCGACTACTTGAACCACATCGGTGTTGAGCGGCTTCCTGGGAGCGGAATGGTGCATCGTCTGAACCCGCCGGTTCAGCTGTTCGCAGAAATCCCGAAAGTGCTTCACACTGGCAGAAGTTAGGACACCGTAGATAAACATTGAGTGTCAGGATGCGAAGGGATCAAAACTGACTGCTTCGGGCGGTCCTCGTAGATCCGGACGTCGTCAGCCTGTTCGTAAGTGAAAATCAAGTCTTCCAGGAAAGCTTGCTTGAATTCCATGGTAGAGGCAAAGCGTTCACTGTTTGGGCCGACTTCCGGCTTGAGACATATCAGGTCGAAGTCGAGTTTTCTGCTGTTCACCATGCGTTTGATAAGGTCCGAGAATCCACTCTCACCCCGGCCGGTAAGAAGCACCGTCAAAGCGTCTTTCTGCTTCATGCTCAGTTCGACGAGTTGCACCTGTGACAGGTCAGAACAGACAGATCCAGCAGGAAGGGCACACCAATCGCACAATATGTTCGTTCCACCATCCTTTCCACGCACGCGGTTCCTCCTTCTGGATGCCTTCCCCGGTGGCCTCCAGCAGACGAGCATCATGCCACCATCCGCCGTTGGCAAAGCTCTCATAGGCTTGCAGGAACCCGATCGTCGGACCGTTCCATAACTGTGGGTTTGGTAGGGGACTGAGGAACACTGGACAGTATTAACTTCGACACATCGTGGGAAAGGACGGTCTGCGGTGGATCGGATTCTTACAGGTATTGTCGAAGTCGTAAACGTGTATGGCTTTGATCTGCGACACAGCTGTCATGGCGTTAGTACAACAAACGGCGGCAAAACGAGGGAACGCGGGGAGTGGACTACGCACGAGGTAAATCCTTGTTGATAATTGACCAGCGCTTCATGCCGGTGATAGTTCGAGAAGGCGAACGCAGAGAGTTGTCGTTTGCAGGACCACGCGACATGGCTGCGGAATCCAGGCGCGAATAGTATGGATTCTCCGCAACGACGGCCTTTGCAGACTTCATGATAAGCGGAGTGACGGGACGCGCTGTGACCTGGCGACCATCTAGAGCAACTCCTCCAAAACGCGACGACAAAAAGCTCGAACCAAAGAAAGAGGCGGTGGTGAAATGGTGGAAATGGAGAGGGTGGAGGGAAGCGAAGTGGAAGATGCGCCGCGGAGTTTTTGCGGAGGCGAACGTGACTTTCGCTGCTGCCGCTGACTTTCTTCCCTCCGCAGCGTCAACAACCACTCTGCGACCACATCCAACGACCATTCGGATGAGCTGATTCAGTGATCTGGTCTCTGTCTGATGTCGGACGATGTCGACCTGCAGCAGGAAATTCTGCAACGCACTCTCCAGGAGGTAGCGCACGACCAGTCGGATGACGAGGTGGCTAATCCATGCGTCATCTGCCTGGAGCCCGTCTCAGAATCCGCCATTGCGGCCCCTTGTCGCCATGCGAACTTTGATTTTTTGTGTCTGCTGAGCTGGCTGGAACAGCGACGCAGCTGTCCTCTCTGTAGGCTTTCTGGATACCGGCAAGCTGTCGCTTTACGCTAACCTTCCACGCAGGTAAGAGCGACATCACCTCGGTGAAGTATGATCTCGATGGCCCGGATGGCCCCAAGATCTATCAGCTTCCTTCCCCGTCAGAAAATGCACCGTCCTCTGCAACGTCCGATCGTCGACCAGGTCCTGGGTTCCGTCGTGGACTACCCCGTCGCCGTCGCGCCCCCGAAGCCCCCCGTGACCGACCGTCGCCTGATGATGCGCTTCTACGTCGACAAGAGGTCTACCGACGCCAGCTCTACTCATTAAGAGTCGGGTCCAATCGTCTTTCGCAATATCAGGAGCTCACGCCTGAACGATTCAACCGGGAGGAAGAGTTGGTCTCACGGGCCAGAAAATGGATCCGGCGCGAGTTGAAAGTCTTTGCGTTTCTGAATCCTGACACGGATACCGATACGGGAAGGGTGCCCCGTGCTGGACAACAGAGGCTGGACAGCCGTCGCGGGAATAACGCAGAGTTTCTTCTGGAATACATCATTGCCATCCTACGCACTGTGGACATTAAAGGAAGTGCCGGCCAGGCAGAAGAACTTTTGCGCGACTTTATCGGAAGAGAAAATGCCCGCTTATTCTTACATGAGCTGCAGGCCTGGCTTCGCAGTCCTTATGCGTCTCTGGAAGACTGGGACCGCCATGTCCAATACGAGGATACCCCATCGAGGGCCACTCCAAGACCCGGATCTCGCGAGTCGACAGCGACGCCAGTGTACCGGAGTGATGGGCGACCTTCTCGGGGAGGCGTGTCGAAAGCGCATTACCGTCGACGGCCTTATCGTGGAAGATCGAGGGATGCAGCTGCACAGACTAGAAGGCTGCAGTATGCCCGCGACCGATATGTCCCTGATTAACGAAGCATTCTTGTGGTTTCGTTGATACAAAGCTCAGCTTGCGCAATGACTGAATATCTTAAAATATATAGACCTAATATATACTGACTATGGATGGTATCTTCGGTTGAATGCGTATGATGAAGTCGTTTCTCGTGATGTTTAGCAAATGCGAATTTCAACGTCGGCGAAAACGCCCAGCGCCTCGGCCTTTGCTGCCCCTATTCCGAATTTTGAGAGAGCGGTAGTTGGCATGAGCTTCGGGATTGATCTTTCGTGGGCGTGGTTTATTCTTTTCCGCATCTTTCGCCTGAGGCTCAGTCGGCTTCTCCGGAGGGTTCTTGGATGTAAGTCTATCGAGCCCGATGGCTTCCTTCATCTTCTCCGTAAAGCTCTTACTTCTCGCAAGCGGTCGCGATGGTTCTTCATAGTCGGCGTCCGAGTCGAGATCAGGTTCCGAAATGGTATGCAGCGACTCCGCGTCATCGGAGTCGTTGGCATTCGAGGCACTTGGATGCTGTGTTTCGGGGACAGCAGCAAGTTCGTCACCGCTCTCATTTGCTGCGTCGTCTCCAGCCACCTCATCTGATCCCGCCATCTGAGGCCCAGGCTTTGATTTGGTGACAACAGGCTTCATGCGTACTCTCCGCGTAGTCCGTTTCTGGCCCTTCTTCTTGAAGACCGGTCCGGTGTCCTGGGCTTGACTATCAGCCACCTCGACGTTCATGGCTGCTTGCTCGGCTTCGATCTCGCGCAGCACATCCATGTCATCTTCCATACGCTCCTCCTCTATGTCACGTAGGCCCTGCACTAGAGCCGACAGCCCCTTCCCGACAAACTGAAGAGGCTTCCGCACAGCTATGGGACTCAATCCACCCGCATTCCCGTTCGGCGCACCAGCACCGTACCGCCCAGAGTTGGACCGACGAAGGAACGATGGGGTTTCGGACTCAACAGGCTCCTGTACCACAACACCCGCATTGGCTGGTTCCTCGCCTTCCGCACTGGCGGCACCGTTCTCTTTCTCCATCATAGTAGCAAAGCGCCAGGTAGTCGGCGTCGCGAAGAGCGTTGAGAGCATGAATTTCTTGCCGGACGACAGGGGCGTCCGCTCCATCCGGGGACTATCCTGGTCTTCGTCTTCCTCCTCGTCTTCTTCTGCAATAGTATCCATGGCTGTTCGTCGCTTGGACGGAGTTTGCGCCGCGGCACCGCGCACGGTCGCCAGTCGATTCGCCGATGGTGTCGCTGTGCTGCCCCCCGACTCCGACAGGAGATCGAACAGCCCCAATGCTTTGCCATCGCGCTGGGGCGTGGGACCAATGGCGGTCTTCAGCGGGGATGACGTCTGCTGGTGCGTGGACGGACTGAAGAGGCGGCGTAAGGCCGAGGGAGAATCATAAGGGTCGACTTGGGCGGGGTGCTTTTCGGCTCCCTTGGCCTTGGAGGGCGTCGTGAAGATGTTCTTGGCGGATTTGCGGGGGGTAGTTATAGGATGTGTGTTTTCGGGGCCGTCAGAGGATGCGTGCTTGCGTTTTTTGGGGCGCTCTTCTAACTCCACCGGCTTGGAATGGGAGTTTTTCTCGCGTTTTGATTCGAGCGATTTGAGTCGGGAGTACTCTTTGTATTTGGCGGCTGATTGGCATGAGTGGTTAGCGGTTTAGAAATTAATGGTACGTTCAGTGAGGGGCATACCAATCTCAGGCACCTTCTTGATATCACTGCGGTCTGCTTTGCGGCCTCCATTGGCGGCGGCGAAGGCTCTCTCCCATTCTTTGAGCTCGGCGCGTAGGGTCGCGGACTGCGGGGCGATCTCGGGGGATTGAGTATCTGCCATTATTTCATGTTGAACGTTATATGGGTAGAGAAGATATGGTGTATTGGAATGATGGGCTGTATGCTGGGAGGAAGGAGATTGGGTGGTGGTCGGGGCCGTCGCGTGCGCGAAAATCAATTAACGCGGTCGGTGACACGCTACGTCACCCGCGCTGAGTCCCTGGATTAGAACGAAAATCATATCTTCGCGGCTTTCATTGTCATTAATGCTATTCTATATTTGTCTAGGTACTCATATAGGACCTTTAAATACTAGAAAAGAAAGGTTGCGGTCAATGGGATATGTTGGTGCAGTACCCATGTGGTCACCGTGCTTTTCCCTGTTGGAGTTCAGATCCACGCTCGATCTCTGGAATATGATCTACAAAGATCACAAGATTCTCTTTCACGGTCGTCTCGACTCTCCCGATCACCAACTGGTCAGCCCGCGTAGTCGGTCAAACCCACCCCGCAACTGGGTCTCCGGATGCACCACCTTGCCCTGAAGCAGGGTATATTCGACCAGACCCTGGCAGTGTTCCGGCTTCACTCGCGCCAACCAGATCATCTGCTGTTCTTTCCGTCGGTAGACAAGAACGTTCGCGGCGAACTTGTGGCCCCCGACATGTGAAACATAGAAGATCCCGGCTCCACCAGAGCGCTGGTCGTCAGCGTCACGGTACAGACCCCGAGGTCGGAGGTGTCGCTCTAACTCCTTCTTGATCAACGGAGCCGTGATTCCGCAGCGTGCATCGCGCCGTTTGTGAGAGCACAAGAGTATCACATAGTCGTATTCGCAGGGTCGGGATGTCAGTCCCGATGTGATAGGCTGGTCCTTCGGGGCGTCGATGAAGCAATCAATGAGTTCCTGGACGTGGCTGGGGGTGACCGCATCGACGAAGGTGAAGGACGGTAAGAGAAGGACGGTGGTCCCGGTTTGTTTCTCCGAGACACTGTCAGGGGAGTTAAGGTTCGAAGCGGAGACCATGATCCGCTGTTCGAGGTGATGCCTAGTTAGCTACGAAACATTACCACGCAAGAGGAAATCACGCACTCCTTGCTTGGATTTGGCAGAAGAGCTGTCAAAGGCCTCCATCAGACTGCCTTTCTCTTGTTCTACCTTTTCAGTCCAGTCTGATCGACCAGTCGCGACGAGGACATGAGTGCTGAATTGTTTGATTTGTCCGTAGAGTGGCCGGGAGGTTTCGATCTTGACTCTGGACGGGAAGTGTACAGTGCAGTCGGCGCAATCCGATTTACACTCCGGGCCGTCCTGGGCTGGGTCAACGGTGGGGAAGAGATAATCCGTGGTGGCTTGACGCCAGAGGAGAGACCGCAGCATGGTGGGCACTCAGCTGGGTGATCAACGGGTCTGGTGGGTAGGGAAGAGACCCTTGACGTTTGGATCAAGGAAAGGAAGGAAATCTATATAGCAGAGATTATCGAGGGTGCCTAAAAGGACCCTGTATACCTTCAGAATAGGTGATGTTTTGTTCGGAGATGCTGGGACGGGAAAACACCGAGGAGGTTATCCCCGAGATCCGATGTCAGCATGACTTGGCGGGTGATATGATTGGGTAGGGGATCATCGTGTAGATGCGTCAGATTCCAATAATCCCTCAATGGAGGGAGAGAGCGAGTGAGTGAGAAAAGGGTCATAATGCATCACTGTGAATCAGATGGGATCATATGGTGTTTAGAAAGAAAGATGCTTAATCGGGTTAAGCCTTGCAATGACTCAGCAACGGACACTTCCCGAACACGCTAATCCCAGTCCGGTAGTTACCGCCGGTGGGGGCTGCAACACGTAAGCGTCTGTCTGAGCTAATCCACATGTCGATAGAGACGGCATAGAAAGAGTTTCGACTACGGAGGTACCTGGCAACTAAAAGAATTGTTCGTATGTGATGAAATGATCATGTTCCCCTGTGACATACTCCTCCCTGGTCTATCTTTTGTTCCTATCCCTTCATTATATCCCTCCTCATCATGACGGACGTCCAGCCCGATCAGCTCCCGGTGTCCGGCTCACCCCATCAGCAGGAACAACCCCGGGTACGGAAGAGACGCCGTCGGACGGTGGCGTGTACCCAATGTCGCAGTCGGAAACTCCGCTGTGATCGTGAGTATCCAGTCTGCGGCCGATGTCAAAAGAGCAAAACACCCTCCAAATGTACCTATGAAGATGGCTTTCTATGGCAGCAACCCAATACGGTGGTTTCGCCCGCATTCTCCGACCGAGGTTCCACCGCCATCGTGCAATTACCTACGGTTGATCGGACGCATCCTACCCCAGACTCGGCGTTAAGCAGTATGCCGACTCGGCCTCAACATCCCGCCAAGCAGATGCATCCGGGCGAAGAGAAGCGCGATCATTTCTTGGAGACCGTTCTGGGGGCTCCCAAAGCCGCAGTTGATCAAGAACCCTATGTGAACCGGGAGGTGTTGCAACGTCCGGCTCACCATCATCACCATCACCATTCCTACTATTCCCGTCGTGAGGATTCGCCTCATTCCTCCATTGATGACGATGAGCCGGTGTCGCCATCTCAGCAGTTGGATATGGCCCCGCGGTTTTTGATGCGCGGACGACAGACCAAGACCCGTTACAACGGTTCCGGCATGTTTGCCAATCTCGTCGCACAGGTACATCCCTCCAGAGAAGGCAATCCCGTTAAGAATGCGACTGACCCCGATGTAGTTCCCTGATATCCGAACCTTCGCGGAGGATATCAGACAGACGAGTCCGCATCTGTCTGCTCTCCGTCCGGATCTCTTCCGGGTGAAGAAGGGTTTATGGAAGAAGGTCCCGTTAAATACCCCCTTCCCCGACCCGAACACGGGGTCGTTGATTGCCATGCTTCCATCCCGTCGGGTAGTGGACGAGCTTGTCATGCTCTACTTTACCTACATTGAATCCACCCACCGGATTCTCCATGTCCCGTCGTTTCTCCGAGAGCTCGACGAATTTTGGGCCCAGAAGGACGAGCCCGATAAGGTGTCTTGTCTCTTTGTGGTGCAGCTACTGTTGGTTCTGGCATGTGCATGGAACCTCTCGGACATTGAGTCGCTCCAGTTGAAAAACGAGGCGCATCTGACTTGTTACACCGCAGTGGAGTGGGTGCTACATGCCGAAAAGTGGATCGAGAATTCCCACATTAAACGGCCGGAGATCACGGCGCTGCGAGTGTATGTGCTTCTGATCATTGCGCAAAGCATCCATGGGATGAAACGCAGCAAAGCGTGGCTGTCCATAGGGTCTATCTTGAAGCAGGCTATGCTGTCTGGGTATCATCGGGACCCCAGCAAATATACCAAGATTTCTGTGTTCAACAAAGAGATGCGTCGCCGCATCTGGGCCACCATTGTGGAACTCGACCTGCAGATTTCCATGGAGCGCGGCATGCCGCCGTCGGTAGACGAGTTGGACTACGACACCGCGCCTCCGCTCAACATTAACGATAGTGACATTCAGGAAGCGAGCGAAGAACTCCCACCGGAGCGACCTCTCACGGAGCTCACTGATTGCTCGTTTCAATCCGTGCTAATCAAATCCTTGCCTGTGAGGCTGAAGGCCTGCGCCTTGATGCATTCACCACGGATCGTCTGTCGCTACGAGGAGATCTTACGCATGGACTGGGAACTCAACCGATATCTGTCTAAAATACCCTCGTGGTCCATATCGGGTATTGAAGATTTTCAGACCCAGCACCGGATGATCCTGATCAAAGCGCTGTTGGAGACCAAGATCGGCTATAGTCTTCTGTCGATCCACACACCATTTGCGATCGAAGCACCGCGGGAGATCGTCTTCGCCCCTTCGGCGCGTGCGCGTCTGGAGGTAGCCACGATGATTCTATCGACACAAAAGCGACTTCACGAAACTTCGCGACAATTATCACTCTGTATCTTAGGTGATTGGACCGTGCAGGCCTACTGCTCCATCTGCCAGTTACTCCACGAGGGAGAGGGCGGCACTGGTATTTCGTATCCAACTGCCTTGCGAGGACTCTGCGTGCTAACTATCTTTCAGGATCGTCGGCGATGTCTCTCACTCGGACGCTGATGGGCATGCCGGAATCGTTGGTCTCTCTGGCAGAGACGATTCTAGCCTGCCTGGAGTCACGCTGGCTCCTTGTAGTCAAAGGAGCCAAGGAGTACTTCTTCATGTCCACCTTGCTGGCGTTGGCCAAGGTGACGCTTTGGCCAGGACAGGCCACTCTGTATAAGCAAGAGGTGGTGAACCGGGTGATCTTTTTCGCACAGACGCTATTTACGCGTCACGCCAATTGCGCACATCTGGGAGAGTGGGGGATGGGCAACTTTAAGACGAACCAGGTGAGTGTTTATGACTGATTGACGATGCTCCTGAAACTCTGACAGCTCTCTAGGTTCCCAGTGTGAATCCTAGTACGAATATGGGACCGCCTATGGTCCCGGACTCGAATATGTGGCAGCTCCAGGGAGGATTTGGCGTGCCGGCAAGTGTCTTCTGTCCCACGCTTGACGATTTTTTGAGACTAACAGTTCAACACAGCAAGGGGAATTAGATCCTTTCTTGGATGCGTTTGATTGGGCCGATTTGACGGGCATCACCTTTGAAGGTTGATAGATCCAATCGCCTCGGTAAAGTACTCTCGATCTTTTCCCATCTTAAGGCGAGAGGCTCTACCCAAGATTGCATTGTACATTTGTATATAGTTATTCTCTGTCAATGCTGTACGATGATTGATGATGCCACGACGATGACTGAAAATAGGGGCCCGTGGCGCAATTGCAGTTGCGGGTGGGATCCAGTCGCATTTGATGATCGGCTGACGATCGGCCGATGGCTGGATGGATGCCTAGCCTTTCAAAGGTTAATCCGAATTGACTCTGGTCCCTGGTCAGGGTCTCGACGGCGTATTACCCACTGCTGAGTGTTGCTGCTCGGGCGGTTGATTGGCGCCCATCTATAAATAAGCCGGGGGCAGTACAGGCCCCATACCGGCCCAAATACCCCGTCCAGACGGGCCTGACTGGTGCCATCACAGCATTGTTGCTTCGCCTCCCGTCGTCAATTTTCTCCCTCCTTTGCCGCGCACGCTTTTAATAGGACGATGATCTGCTATTCGGCCGTTGGGGACTCCGAGATAAGGCGCCCGTAGAGACGGATTTTTCTCAAAAGTGATAAATTCTCCACGGCCTCCTTGTTGTCGGACGTTTTCCTTGATTCTTCCGCCCTTTTTGACGTCAACATTTCGTGTCCCGTCGTGTGTCTATCGGTGTTATTTCCGTATTTGATCTGCGTCAACCAATTCCTCTCACACCCATGACCTTCATACAATAACCTCCATGGTGCGATTCGATCGGATCTTCGGGATCCTCTTCTCATGGCAATGCGGCGTCCATGCGGCGCCTGCGGATTCGCCGATGGGCCCGCCATCTATTTTCTCCGAGACGACTCTATATCCATCACCGAATCAGGGCAACGTCGCGGTCCATGACCCCAACATCGTGCATTACAATGGCGCATATTATATGTTTCGCGGCGGCGTCCACATCCCCATTCTCAAGGCGACCAGTCTCGACGGCCCCTGGCAGGGCATTGGAACCGTGCTCGACGGCCCCAGTCTGGTGGAAAAGGAAAATCGCACGCGGCCTTGGGCACCAACGACGGTCGAACACAATGGTCGCTTCTACTGCTTCTACACCGTCAGTCGCCACGGCAGCCGCGACAGCGCCATTGGCGTCGCCTCAACCGACTCGATTGAAGGGTCGTGGACGGACCACGGCGCCGTGATCAGCACCGAGAAGGGCCCACATTCCCAGATCTGGCCATACACCGAGTCCAACGCCATCGACGCCGCCTTTATCACCGACCAGCAGTCTGGGCAACCATACCTCTTGTATGGCAGTTTCTGGCACGGCATCTTCCAGGTGCCCCTGGCGGACGATCTGCTGTCTGTGGAGGACCCGGACCACCCGGATGGGAAGAACCTGGCCTTTGTGCCTGACCAGAAGGTGAAGCCCATAGAGGGCTCGTTCATGAGCTATCGGGAACCATATTATTACCTGTGGTTCAGCCATGGGAAATGCTGTCGGTTCCTGAGTAAGGGATTCCCGGTCGCCGGGAAAGAGTACAGTATTCGCGTGGGGCGGTCGAAGGATGTGCGTGGACCATTCGTCGATAAGGACGGCGTGTCTCTGCTGCAAGGAGGTGGCACGGTCGTCTACGATTCGAACCGGGGCGTGGTATATGCACCGGGTGGCGTGGGGGTCTTATCGGGCAATGCGACCGATCAGGACATTCTGTACTATCATTACCGTAAGTTATTTCGAATATGTGGGCAGGAGCCGAGCTAACATGCGCAGTCAACACATCGGTTGGCTTTACGGATGATGTAAGTTGATGCAGGGACTCGGGTGCAGGGCAGAATTAACCGATGCAGGACGCACATCTCGGCTGGAATTACCTGAACTATGTAGACGGGTGGCCAGAAGCAAAGTTCGTCTGATGACCCGGCTAACTTGACACATGGTCAACTGGATGCTGACTGGAACAGGGCTTCGAAGAATGCCGGGTCGAATATCCGCCCGAACGACCAATTCACGATCATGAGTATATTGTGTATGTGCTGCTTGGCAGTTTGCCACCCCCCTTGGTGGCTTGAGACTGATCGTATCTGTTTAGTGTCCGGAGGCTTCCTATGGTTGTACTGGTGATCGAGATTGCCTGTATAAACCCTGATATTCGGTATAGAATGGATTCGGAGCGATTGGCGTTATCGGTAGCTTTCAGCAGACGCCGGGGTGCATCATGCATATAGATCTTCGGTATATACGTTTCATTGAATATAGAACTGATGGTTTTCTTCTCTCTCCTCTACGGATCCCATCCTCCGTCCACGTTCAGCACGGTCCCTGTCGTGTAGGAGGCCGCATCGCTAAGCAGGAAGACCACCGAGTGGGCGACCTCATCGGCTGTGCCGTGACGGGGAAAGACGATGGGGTTGGCGCCCAGCTCGCCCTGGATGCCCTTTGCCTTGTCGAGCAGGGGGGTTTGAATGGAGCCACTGACGGATTAGCACATAGACTCACCAACTGGAGCTAAAAGTCAACTCACGGAGCCACAGCGTTGACGCGAATCTCCGGCCCAACCTCCTTGGCCAGACTCTTGGTCAACCCAACGACCCCATGCTTAGTGGCCGAATACGCAGCATGCAGCGCAAAGCCGCGCAAGCCCTGAATACTGCTCGCGTTGACGATACTCCCGACGCGGGCGGTCTTCTCGATGGCGCGCACCTGCGCGCGCAGACAGTACATGGTGCCGGTGAGATTGACGCGCAGGAGCAGATCCCACTCGTCGTCGTCGATGTCGGCCAGCCGGCCGACGCCGTGGTGGCGGCCGATCGTGCCGGCCATGTTGGCGGCGCCGTCGAGGCGGCCGAACTTGTGCACCGTGGCGTCGATCCAGGCGTTGACCGAGGCGGCGGACCCGATGTCCACGACCGTCGTGAGGATGGTGTCGGCGTCGGAGCCGAGCTGGGCGAAGGCGGCGCTCAGCACGTCCGGGTTGATGTCAGCGAGGGAGAGTTTGGCGCCGTTTCGGTGGAGGTGTTGCGCGACGGCGAGGCCGATGCCGGCTAGGCCGGTGACGGTGTAGACTTTGTTCTTGACCGAGTCCATGGTGCTGTGTGTGTGGATATGTTCAGGTGAAGTTGACGAGGGGCTGGGGAACTTGGGGTGGAATAGAAGAGATGAGGGGATGGCGGAATCTCCGCCGTATGGCCCGTCTCCAGTCCACCACCCCGCAATTTCTCCGTTTGCCAATTCAGGTAACTATACTCGCTTGTTTTTGTGGGATAATTCTTTCATTACGTTTGGGGGTTCTCAGAAGGGCGCATGGTATCTACAGTGGTACGGCGGAGTCGCATGTCAGCATCAACATGCCAGCCGTCTGCGACTCTATCTGCCCCGTGTTGCATCAACCACCGCGCGCGGTCTACCGCGCCGACCATCGCTGCCAGGTGAACGGCATATCGTGGCTCTACATACCGCGTCTCCATCTTCCGATTGACATCCGCGCCGCGCTCTACCAGCAGCTCCATCACGGGGATGCGGCTGATATCAAATTCCCTTCCCACGGGGGATTGTGGGGAGCCCGGTGGAACTGCGCGTGCAGCTGTGTGAAGTGGATATCCATTATGGATGTCTGCCCCTGCATCTAGGAGCAGACGCACCGCCTCGGGGCCACCACGTGAAGCGGCAGATTCAAGGGCACAGCCGGAGTTTCTTACTGAATCACCGAAGCGCTCGTACGGCTGGTGGTACGGGAGTTGCGGCCCACGGTTGGGATCCGCCCCATGGGAGAGAAACCACTGGAGAAGAGGGATGTTGGTGACGACCCGAGGCAGCAGGACATCTCCATAGTACCCTGGGGTATTGGCGGTCCAGCCGTGTTGACTGAGGACTTCAAAAAGCGGGATCTGCTGCTCCGCTGGGGCGAGGAGCACATCAGATGGAGTTCCACGGGTCATGGGCGCCCCGGCCGCGAGAAGGTAGCTGACTATGTCGACATGGCCGGCTTTGACTGCGAGGGAGAGGCCGCGGTGGAGGAACGCCGGGGTACGGCTGTGTGTTGTGACAATGGACTGTACGGCTGCGAGGGAGTTCCCACGACAAGCGTGTTCGAATGCAGTGATCTCGGGATGCTGAGGATGGGACAGTAACTGTGAATCAGTCTCCATCAGAGGAATCTCATCCCATATAGAGGCCATTCGATGAGGATTGTTGGGCTGGAGTTGCTGCGCCATTCGCTGCCGGATTATGGCCTGTCTTATGCGATCTTCTGGAGATTGCATATTGACAGTGACTGATTTCTGATTTTGAGATTGGCAATGAAACAGAACGAGCTAATCTGGAGATAACCCAGAGACTGTCATGCTCTCCAAGGCTGATTCCGCCGTGGCGGGGTATAGTGGATCTATAAGCGCTGACTTATAGAGTGCTCAACATGCCATTGAAAACTCCAGCATATGCTGTCCTCGTTCCTTACTAGTTGTGCCTCCAGTGGACAGACTGCTGCACAGTGCTTAACACACGAAAGATATCAACAACTTATAACCTCCTCTCCCACCATGAACACAGGCGCCCGCGCGCGTCGTCGCGACAAATCCGCCTCACACCAAGTCACTCTCCCCTGCTGATCCCAGCCGAAGCTAACAGATCCTCCTCCGCGCAGGCGCAGTCCATTCACTGAGCCTCCGCCCCAGGCTGGAGGGATCGCCGGTCCCAGGACCACTCGCTGGGCCTTCGTCTGCTCCGACGATGGTCGATCCAGATCCCTGATCAGAAGAGAAGTGACGGCCCCCATGATTCCAAAGTTCGCATCGATCTGGAACGGCGGGGACCCGCCGTACATGGAGAGTCCGTTGGCTGCAAAGTTGTTCTGCACCGCCAGGGTCAACATGGAATACGCCATCTCGGTATCGTTGAGCAGCGCCCAGCACGCACTCCGCCACATTTTCCCCCACCCAGTGTCTTGATCCGCCACGCCGTCGCCGCGCGACCGCAGTGTTGTCGCTACCGCTCGGGAGACGTTGGTGGACTGGTCGTTGAGCACGTGCAGGGAGTAGCCCGGGTACCAGCCATGCAGGTTGGATAGATGCCGGTGGGTGTCGTTGGGAGTGTCGAGGTCGAGCTTCCATTCCTGGATCTGACCCCAGGAGCCGATGTGGATGCCAGTGTCCACTGCTGCAAACTTGGATGCGACGGCGCGGCGGAACGAGCCGTCTTTATCGCCCGAGGCAGCCCACCCGCCGAGAACATGGTCGAAGAGTTCCCAGATGAGCTGCTGGTAGTTTGTGCAGCCAAAGGTCTGTTCAGCTGTTAGTATGAGCGGTATCGTGCTGACACAAAACTCACAGTAGGTCCATGTTCGGGAGAATTGCAGGGGTTCACCACCCATGTCCCGTCGTTGAAATACTCATCGCGCACGAGCTGCGACAGCCAGAACTGTGCAGCGCCTTTGAGAATCGGATATCCGGTTTTCTGGTACCATGCGACATCCTGGGTATAGTCTAAATGGTCCCAGACGTGTTGTGACATCCACGCATTGACGGCGGGATAGTTGGCCCATTGCGCACTGTTTTTCATCCTGCCCCGGCGTTAATTTTATACCTCTGCAGCATATAGAAACCGGCATACATACGCAGTATGCCCGAAAATGTTCATCTCATTATGCGTTACCCATCCTTCCCCTCCATACAGCAGACGCGCCGTCTCCTGTCCCCGCGGCATCCACGTCTCGGCCATATACGTCCAGAGCGGCTCGGTCAGCTCCCCGAGCCCGACCTGCTCGACCGCCCAGTGGTTCATCTGCAGATTGATGTTCGCGTGGTAGTCCGCGCTCCAGGCAGGGGACGCCTGCTCCGTCCACAGCCCCTGCAGATTCGGCGGGAGACCGCCCGTCCGGGAGGACGACATGAAGAGGTATCGCGCGTAGTCGAAGAGAAAGCCTTCGACGAACGGGTCCCCGGGCTGAGCGTACGAAGCGATAAGCTCCGTGGTGGGCTTCCCAGCTGAGCCATTGGGATCCGGGAGGAGGAGACTGAACCCGTCAGAGATGGCGCGAAAGTCCTTGACGTGCGCTGCTTTGAGCTGGGCATAGGACTTTTCCGTCGCCTGGGACACGGTTTGCCGGACTCTCTCGGACGGATCGCTTCCGCGGAAGGAGAACTCGGCCGCAGCGTTGCCCTTGGACGCGTTGTAGTTTGTGTCTGCCGCTAGGATGATGTACACTTCCTTCTGGCCGCTGGGGACGTTCACCACGGGCCCTACACAGAAATCGCGGGATGACCGCGACCCCGGTACGATCACCGTCGCCCGCGCATTGTAGATCATCCCGATGCCAGGGAACGTCTGGCCGTACAAACTGATACTATTGGCACGGCAGCTTACGTTGGGCGCAGGCGAGACCGCTTGATTCTCCAGCCCGATCTCGACGGCCGGAAGAGAGGCATTGGCTGACGAGAGGTGATAGACGCACACCTGGTCGGGGTACGAGCAGAAGGCCGTCCTGCGCATGTCAGCGCAACTCCGCACCGTGAAAGGGAGTATACCTGTTGTAGAGCGCATTCCCTGCCGCAAACCCGTCGGCATACACACCCGACTGTAGATCGAGGCTCCGTTTGTACCCATGGACATCCTCCAACTCTCCCAGATCGATGGTCAGATTGCCTAGAACCTGGTACGACCCATAGTGTGGGAACTCGCCCAGGAGGGCCGAGACGTTGCCCGTTCCGTTCTGGAAGATGAAGTCCCTTATTCCGGGGAGGGCGTCGGCTTTGGAGCTGTTCGGGTTGCCGCCCGAGTACGCCTTCTCTGTTAGTATATGGGTCTGCTCCATGGTATACGGTGTGTTACCGAGTCTTCAAAAGGTCCGCCGCGCCAGAGAGAGTCGACATTCAGATTGAGGATCTCTTTGCCGTATGAGCCGACTGGCATTGCTGTACGGACAGTGAGTATCTATACGGAGGGTAGGCCGCTTTGACGTACCTCCCAGTCGTCCATTACCCAACGGGAATGCTGTGGTGATGAAACTGCCATAGTCACCGGGCGAGTCTGACCACAGCGACCTCGCCGCAGCCAAAGGGACGGCCAGGTACCGTGTTAAGTGCTTTGGTGACACCATTTCGGGCGTTTGACAGACAGAACAGTGGAGTGGTCAGGAAGTTCAAGGACGCGGTATAAATAACCCCGACCTTGCTCCATCAGCAAGTCGAGTCTTCATCTAGCCGACACACTGAGTTTGGGACGGAGGCATGGCCGGCAGTAGTCCGACAGTGAATGCGAATCAGACGATCAATTGATGGATTAATTAACTAGACCGTGCGGAGATGCAGCGTCGGGATAATACCCTCCGCCGTCTGCATATGTACGGGGTATCCAATCTATGCCAACTCCTTCTATCTATCCAGCCCAATGCAACATCCTCTATAGTTTGCTCTTCTGACCCTCCCGGTTCGCCCGCTGCCACATGCGGATGCGTCGCTCGTGGCCCGCGTTGAAATCGTCCACCCACGCCTGGTTGAACGGCGGCAACCGCCGTCCCGGGGCGCCCGGCGCAGGCTCCCCGGCCAGCGCGCGCAGCGTCTCAAAGTACTCCTCAAAGTCCGGGTTGACCATCAGGAAGCCGGGGCCATCGCCCTTGACCGCGATGCGGTCGGCTTCCCACTTGCGCTGCTTGGCCAGCGGCGGCAGCTGGGCCTTACCGGCGAGGACGCGCGCCGCCGCCACGGCTTGCCATTCGAATACCTTGAAGGTTAATCCGGCACCAACCTGTTGTTGTTAGCATACTTGAAGTGCTAGATGTCTATCAGGGACCGGGTGAGGGGAAGGAAGCACGTACGGCGCCCAGGAAGATAAGCGACGGATCGCTCTGGTGGAACACATGCAGATACAGATCCGGGACGCGGTTATTCCGGATGGGAATGTCCGGGAGGAATGGCAGCGTCCAGGTGAAGCCCGTGCCGAAGATGATGTGATCGACGTCGGAGACGTAGGTCCCGTCCTCGAAGTAGACGGTGCGCGCGCCGTTCTCGCAGGACACGTGCGAAATGGGCGGCCGGCGCTGGATCTGCGGGTGCCGGAAGGCCTCGTCGCCAAAGTAGACGTTGTACTTGCCGCGGACGACGGCGATGATGGGGTCCTGGGCGGCGCCGATCAGGCTGACGGTGGTGTCGGCGGCGGAGACGGAGGCGCCGACGGTGATGACTTTCTGTTCTTGTCAACTCTACTAGCCTCATGAATAAGGGTGGAGAGGAAGTGATACACACCTTGC
This sequence comes from Aspergillus sp. MEXU 27854, assembly GCA_019721355.1. NCBI lineage: Eukaryota > Fungi > Ascomycota > Eurotiomycetes > Eurotiales > Aspergillaceae > Aspergillus > Aspergillus sp. MEXU 27854. Next base: position 2,516,374 of record JAGMTT010000002.1, read on the forward strand.
CCCGATACTTCTCCGGCCCCCGATACTGCTTGGTGTGCTCGACGCTGCCGGGATATTTCTGCGCAAACTCCTTCAGCCCCGGGATGGCTGGCACATAGGGCACGCTGTAGTGGCCCGAGGCGACGACCAAAGCATCAACGGTCTCCGACCACCAGTAGTCGTACCCTCCGGGCTGGGATCCCGCGCGCCGCAGGGTGAGCACCCACTTCCCCGAGGCGGCGTCCTTGACGGCGCGCTCGACGGTGGTGTTGTACTCGACCAGGTCCTGGTAACCGTTGCGGTTCAGCAGGTCCTCGATGTACCGACGGATGACGGTATGGTGGCGGAAGGGGGTGTCCGGGCCGTGCAGGGCGATGGAGGTGTCGGAGCGAATGGCGGGAATGGGCTCCTGGGAGTACTCCATGACGGAGGCGTCGACGTTGGTGTGCAGCGTGGGGTAGATGTGGGCGTCGGCATAGCGATGCTGCGTCATGGCAGGCAGATGCGCGGGGAGCTTGGAGGGCAGCGGGATGGGGGCATCTGCTGTGCGCGTCGAGAGACGGTCGATATCGAGCGGTTCGGGGGTTTCGTTCTCTCGCGAGATCCTAGACAGCGTCCGTCAATACCCATTCCCTGTGCGCCGCGGGTGATTGAGGCGTACCAGCATCCACCGGCCTTTTCCTGCCGCTCAAACACGCGGATCACATCAAAGGCCTGTTCCTGGACCAGCGCATCGACCGCAATGGCGCCGGATGGGCCTGTGCCGATGACTGCGACGCTCTTGATAGGCATCGTTCTGCGAGGACGTGCTTGGTCTTGATACCGTGTTGTCGGTGGAAACTGCGAAGAGGATATTACACCCTTCAGGAACTCAATGCCAAGTTAAGCTTATCGCAGGATCCCCGTGGTGCAAGTGCCGAGGCGAATTGCATCAGCAGCAGGAATGATAAAAGATAACAAAAAATTGATTTGCCTTATGTCGATGGAGCGGACGACGCACCGTGATTGGTCGGTTCCTGGACAATGTGCGCATGGTGATTGGTAGGAATTCTTCTAGAAGGTTTTCTGATTGGCTGAGGAGATTAAGTTGCGGAGATAACAACCCTACAGAGTATAAGCACATGAGGTAATCCTTCATAACTTATGCAGTCTATCAAAGGATGACTTCTCTGTCCAGCAATTGTCTAACTATGATGGACCTGTTTAGAGACCATGTCATCCTTGGAAATTGCCCTCGTACTGGCCGTAGCTCGGTGCTCCCTTCCGGACCTATCAGATACCCGACACATCTATTCTCCGTCTTCTAGACCGATCTAGTCTGGCCTTCGGTAGGTCATGGCCAGATTACTGCCCGCTAACCATCGAGCGCCACCAACAACGCTGCAACGCAGTCAAGGGTTATCCGGATGGAACCGTCTTCGTCACATAACAGACGCCTTAGAGATTAGTTAACTAGAGTTTTACCGTATATGTAAGGGGACGTGATTGCGTGATTGGGAGACGGAAGGAATACTAGGTGCTTAAGTAAGAAAGCGAGCTACCCCACGCTCCATCGTGGAATCCATCCATCCATTCAATCGATTCTCCCTGCTTTTTCCCCAGTATCAGATCAGTATCAGATCCGTGTCTCAGCTGGCCAGTCAAGACAATGAAAACCATGAAAGCTGTCCGTCTTCATCCAGCATCTCCGTCATCCCCCGCATACTCGCCCTCCAATCCGGCCCCCGCGTCAGCCCTTCAGCTCGACGACATCCCGATCCCGCAACCCTTGGCACAGGGCGATATCCTCATCCGTGTCAAAGCGACCACAGTCGTTCGTGACGCCTTGACATGGCCAGAGAGCTATACTGCCCCATACGCCATTCTGGGCTGGGACTTTGCCGGGATAGTCGAACAGCTGGGGCCGACCTCTACATCAAGTCTGAGACCCGGGGACGAGATTTTCGGCATGGCGTCGGGCGACCGAGCCGGCACATGGGCTGAATATACTGTCGTCAAAGAGCATGAACTGGCCCTCAAGCCGAACCATCTCTCCTGGGAAGAGGCCGCGGCGCTGCCGATGAGTGCGTTAACGGCGTATGAGGCGTTATTTGATCATGCGGGGATCTCAATCCCTACCGGTCCAGGTCCAGCTCCGGATCAGAGCTCGAAAACACGAGTATTGATCACGGGGGCCGCGGGTGCAGTGGGACTGCACCTGGTGCAGTTGGCTGCCCTCGCCGGGGTGCATGTGGTCGCAGCCTCGAGCTCCAATGCTCGGAATGGGGATGTTCTCACCAGCCAGGGGGCGGATGAGGTTGCGGAATACCCATCTTTGCGGGCGGATGGAGAACCGTTCGATGTGATTATCGACACGGTGGGAGGGGAGACCTTAAAGACTTGCTGGTCGCTGGTCCGGGACGCGGGCACGCTGGTCACAATTGATTCGGCTAGCTATGGATTTGTGGAGGAGCACAAGAAGGCTGGATTGACTCGAGGAAAAGATCAAGTGAAAGCATTGTTTTTCATTGTCTCTGTGCGTGCGGAGCCGCTGGAGGCCCTGGCACGATGGGTCGGCGCTCAGCAGTTGAAGTCCTTTGTCGCCGCTTCATATCCATTGTCGAGGGTTTCGGAGGCATACGAACTAGGAGACAAGCGGCAACCACGCCGAGGGAAAATTGTCTTGACTATTTGAGAGGTTTTGCAGTAATCAAAGTATGAGCATATAACAACCCCCTGCAGGAAACCCTGAGATTGATATCCCCAAAACATGTATATGCGTACTTCCTATAGCGAAGTCTTCATCGGTAAGTCGGTCCAGAATCCTCCGAGACCGGATCGTATATGGTGGCATATACCGGGGCCATTGGGTGTGGTGAGTTGACAGCCGACAAGCATTTTGAAAGAAGATGAGCGGGAGTTTTGAAAGACCAGTAGGTTACACACGACAGGCTTTCTTTTTGTATAATCCGTCGCTACAATAGAAGTATGATCTCTCTTTGTCTCGGAAAGAAGACAGTTCAGGATGCCTTGAATGGAGCGATGGGTTGTCCTCAGGCGGCAAAGCGTGACTGGCTCAACCCTAAGCCAAAGAAAAAGCACGCATACCAAAGCCGACGACACGCCATCTCCAACTTGCTTCTCGTTTCATCTTCTCGACTGCTTCATGGCTGAATTCGTGGTTTCATGGTGTCCCCTTTTTGAGACTTCGGTTCCATGGATCAACCAGTCCTCCTCGGCTCATCAACCAAATCCGGCCCTGCTGATCACGATCGACAACGACGGCCTCCATCTTGGTCTGCCGACTCTGCCTGACGGACAACGGTTGGATTTAAGTTGCAAAGACTTGGGCGGATTGCGCCACGGTTCGGCTATGGGTCCACCGCCACGTACTCCGGAGTACTGGGATGCGTTTCTTGTGACCATATATCCGCATTCGTCAGAGTACTGCGGAGTACCCTCAGGAGCCGAACGGCAGGTCCTTGCCTTAGGCTAGCCTGTCGACACGAGAGATGTCGATCACCGAAACAGCCAAACCAGTCATGATCTTATTGGGCTGTGTTGTCGGGGTAAGCCTGTTTCTCCACGAATCGAAAGATCAACGGTCCAAATCCCAGGCAGGGAAAGCCGAAGTTTGAGATAGCCCACGTCGAGCGAGGCTGTCGGACATGGCTCCATACCCGTCTGTCGTCTGGTGCACAATGATGAAATCATTCAGAAGTCGGCACTTGAATGATGTGCGATTTCGCCATCAACCCCGATCTGGTTTTTGAGACGGCCATGGGAAACTTCTTCGCCATTCTTCGCAATCGACTGAGGGACTGGAACTCCCAACGTTTCGCATGGGCAGATCATTGCGCTTTTAAGTCGCGACAGAGTAGGCCAGGCCCGGCATTTCCTCGCCAAAACCTCGTCGACCTAGGCTTTGGATGAAATACCGCTCGGCTAAAAGCAGATGGCCCATCGCGAGCCTGGCGGAATACTCGAACACCATATGCCCCAAGCTCAATGATCTACCATCAACCTTCCGGGAGAGGCTTCAACGTGGACTCTAGGGCTGGGCACTGAATGGTCCATGTTTGTTGATCCGTGTCGACGCGGAGATGAAGCCCCTGATCACATTGCGGAGGGATTGAACTGACAAAATCTATATAAACACCGTTGTCCTCACCAGCATCATCCTGATATCCAGGCTGCGCCTTCTTGCAATTCACTCTCTTATCCAACGATCCTTTTCAAACCAGTCTTATCAAGTCAATCTCATTCTTTCATCATGAAGTTCTCCAACGTCGCCGCTCTGGGCTTCGCGGGCTGTGCCCTCGCCCTGCCGACTCCGGTCGAAGACAACCAGGATCTCGACCTGCCCTTCTCTCTGCCATTCCCTCTGCCCACCGGATGGCCCACCGGCCTGCCCATTCCTTCGGGCTTCCCTGGGTTCCCAATCCCCTCGGGATTCCCTGGCCTGCCTCTGCCGTCAGGCTTCCCTGGGTTCCCTCTGCCCTCGGGCTTCCCCACCGACCTGCCCATCCCCACGGGCCTTCCTCTCGAGAAGCGCGAGGGCGACATTGACCTGCCCTTCTCGCTCCCTACCGGCCTGCCCTTCCCCTTCCCGACTGAGCTTCCTACCGGCCTGCCTTTCCCGTTCCCGACTGAGCTGCCTACCGGCTGGCCTTTTCCCTTCCCTACCGGCCTGCCGACGGGACTCCCCACGGGTCTGCCTACTGGGTTCCCTCCGTTCCCGGGATTCCCGACCCCGACCCCAACCCCGTCGCCGTCTTCGACTCCTATCCCCAGCAGCACGCCTACGCCGACCCCGACTGTCTCGGCGGTTCCGTTTGCTGCCTGAGTTTGTGAGTTAGGACGGGAGTGAGTGAGGTATGGGAGGGTGTTGTGTGTGTGTGAAAGTGCTGTGCAGTGATGATGTATGATGGTGTATGGGGGGACGGTGCAGTGACTACGATATCATGTCAAGAGAATAGCTGGACGTACGGCTTCAATCTGTAGTCAGGAATAGAAAGTGCAGTACATCGTCTATCCATTAGTAGCTCCGCCCTAGACCCTATCACCTAAACACCCAAAGCATACACACAGACCCTCTACACTCAAAGTCAGATTAGGCCGTCATATCCCTCGTCGCCGACCGCGCATGCAACCGCCCCAACCACGACCGGTTCGTCGCGCGCCGAATCCGCTTCCCCCACAGCATAAACACAATCAACGCCAAGTTATTCGCCAGCGCCACCGCACAAAAGATGCCCGAGATCACCACCGCGTAGCCGTTACTCAGGATCCAGTCGAGCAGGAACGACCCCATGCCGAACGAGATGGCCTGCTTGCCCAGGTTCATGGCGATGAGCATCTCGGACGTGTTGGCGTAGTACGAGTCGACCGCGTACGCCAGCGTCACCGTGAAGTAGAAGTACGACCCGAACTGCGACATGCCCACCCCGAAAAAGTACCCGATGTAGTGCAGGTTGCGCTGCGCCGTCAGCCCGTACACCACCAGGCCGGCCGGCGAGATCAGCATCGCGGGCAGGAGGATCGGCAGGCGCATCTCGGCTTCGCGGATGTTGTTGTTGCGTCGGGTGAGGCGTGCGGCGAGTCGGTCTGAGATCGAGGTGAAGGGGATTGCGAGGATGAAGCCTACTGCTGTTGCGACGGCGATGAGACCGGAGTTTGTCTGGGGAGTTAGTTTGTGGCTTCAAAAGAAAGGTAGAGGGAGGGTACCTGGCTCCAGTTGTAGGGCGGCGCGGTGATCTTGATCGGGAATGTGTAGTTGTAAGTGAGCGCGCCCAGTCCGATGTAGATTCCTATCATTCGACGTTAGACAAATCCTGTTTGTTGAATTGGCAGACGCACCGTAAGTCGTAATCACCCAGAAGACCGCTGGCACGAAGAAATAGGTGAACGACCGGACCATCGTCATGAAAAAGGCCGCCTCGTGGTCGATGCCGGACCACGGCTTCAGTGTTTGAACAAAGGTCTTTCGCTTGGGAATCGCGCTGGGAGAGACATCGGCGTGGTCGACCCGGACTGCGCCTTCGGGTTTGGATTCCGTGTTAATCGATGGCGAGGGCGAGACGTCCTTGGCTTCGCGGCGATACCCTGATTCTTCGACAAAGATAAATGCCAGGATGAGCAGAGCGCCGGCGAACCCGGCCACGACGTAGAAGAACAGCCGCCAGGAATACCCCCCGGACAACATGTAGCTGGCGTAGAGGGGGCCGGTAGACCCGATACAGAGACAGACTGTGTCGTAGTGAGTAGACGATCCTGTGGCCGTAGCAGACAGACATACTGGTGTAGTATCCGATCCTCTTCCCCCTCTCGTGCAGGTAGAAGATATCATTGACAATCTGCACAGGCAGCGACTCGCAAACACCGCTTCCAAAGCCGTGGAACACGCGCGCGACCATCAGTCCCGAAAAGCTGGTGGCTCTGGATGCGCCGATCAGGCCGACAACAAACTATTTCTTGGTCAATACAACGTATGAAGAATATTCAGTGTCGCAGAAGTACCGTCAGCATCGAGAAAAGCGTGACCGGTCGACGGCCGAACTTGAGATACATCGGGACGAGGATGAGGGAGCCTAAAGAAGTGAGCGACAGAACCAGAGTGCTTCGTTGGACCTCGTACCGAATCCAAACGCCAAGTTAGGATATGAGATCAAGCCAGAGGCCGTCGCGTGAGAGACGCCAAATTCCTCGCTGTAGATGGCGATATACACCGAAGGCCCAACCAGGGAGCAATTTCCCAGGAACGAAAAGAGGGACAGAATCACCAGGATGACATGTTTCTTCCACGCCGGCCACTGCAGTTTTTAGTAAACGCATTCCGTCGGATGGCACTGGATCCTACCTGGAGGGGATCATTGGGATCCTCCGATGGCACTGGAAACAATGCCTGGCCGTACCCCGTGTCGTCTCCCTCGGCGGCAGTCAAGTCCACCGTCCCGGGGATGTCGCCCTCATGGGCGTGACTTTCACCTGTCAGTAATTGTCCATGTTCGTCGACCTGGTGGAATCTCACCTATGTGCCAGCCGGGGACCACTCTGCGTCTGCGCGGGTGCCATGGTTTGTTACTGAACCGAACAGAATCCACCCTCACCGGGCGACAAGACTCCTTAAGACTCACGAAAAGCTTGCCTTTAGCCAATTTATCCCGGATCCCAACCAGCCTAGAGTCTTGGCCATCGTCCGGCCGGTGTGGCGTCTGCGGGACCATCTGTCTCTTCGTGGCCTAGGGCAGGATCAGGATCAGCCGGCGGGATGCCCCCAATGAGAGTCCTCGGCAGGGCTCGGGATGCTGGACTGCCGGATTATCGTATGCAGCAGGCAGCATGCCCTTCGAGGCACTTGCGTCGGTGCTATTGCCTCGTTCTGTCTGGGTCGGGTGGAGGCGATGAAGATCCGGGGGGAAACAGGTGGAGCAGCAACGCTCCGTGTGGGGATTTCAAGACAGGCTAAATGGGTCTGAGATGTCTGACACGGTGCATAGCGTATATTAGACGACAGGGGATGGCTAGAACGAGGGAAATTGGTGGCTGTCTAGGTGAACACGTCTGTCGCGTACCGCTCCTTCGTCTTCAATGTCTCTAAAAACCTCTCGGCGGCCGCGTCCTCGTCGTCCGTCGCCTTCGAGGGATCCTGCCCGTCGGCGTCGATGTCGATATCAAGACGACAACCCTCCCGACGCTTCGCCAGGTAGATGCGCTTGAGAGCCTGGCGCACCCCCTGGCCGACCCCTGTGCCACCGCAGACGAAAATGCGCGCCCCCCGTTTCAGCAGTCCAACCAGCTCCTCGCGGTCTTCAAACATCTGATCCTGGACGTGTCGACGCCACCCAAAGGCCCCATCAGGTCCAGCATGTGGGGAAGGGTCGGACGGCATATCCCCCGCCGAACGACTGTACACCCACCGCACGTCGACCGCGCCCAGCCGCTGCCACTCCGCCAGCTCCTCTACGTGTATATCGTCGAGACCCTTGGTTCGACAGCCGACGTACAAGATGGCCTTGGCGAGGCCCCGGAGGTCAGGATGCTGAGCATCAGATAGGGCGTCCTTTGGGTCCTGTCGTCCGCGAATCTTCTCCACACGGTCCATGATGAATCCCCGGAATGGGGCCAGGCCACTCCCCGCACAGGCCATGATCATCGGAGTTTGCACGTCCAATGGTGGTTTGAAGCCAAAGGTAGAAGGACGCACGGTCATACGGGCCTTTTCGCCGGGTTGGAGTCCGGCTAGGTAGGTGGATGCGACGCCCTCAAAGTCACAGTCTTCTCTGAATCCTGCCGATGGGGCCGAAGATTTGAGCACAGAAAATGTGATAGAGCACTCGGATGGATCGGCCAGTGGAGAGGATGATATCGAGTACTGACGCACGCGCATTGGGGGGAGCATCGTAAGGAACGTATTCAGAGGAAGGTCGATGACGGGATGGCGCATCAAGATGTCAAGCGGGCTCCCTCGTTTCTGGACGATTTCCTCCCTGAATCGTGTAGCGTCAGAAGCTAGAGAGCGCAAGTCGGTCTCAACAGCCGCGTCTCCATTTACCGCATCGGCCAGAGTATTCAGATCTCGCTTGGACGCGGGCTGAGACAGCTCAACATACGTGGAAAAGAGCTCCAAGGCTGAGATGGGAGTCTCCAGGGGGACAGCAGTCGACCCGCTGGAGTTCTCGGTAGGTTTCCACACAGTCAACATGGAGTCCCAGGAGAGATTGAAGCGACGGATGGCCTGGCGAACGACATTGGGAGGGTTCACTGGCAGAATGGCCAGATAATCTCCGCATTGGTAGGTCATGTCCGGCGGTAGCTTCAATCGCAGCATTCTCTTTTCCGGCACGGAGGGCGCGGTGAGGAGTCTGTTCTCTAGAACTTGACCGTCTTGTAATTGAAGGCCTAATGCAGATGCACGCATTCCCGGACGGATTTGGACCTGAAGCCCTGATGCTGCTCTTGCGGTCCCATTTGTCTGTACACCGAATTTCGCCATGACCGCCGGCCAGAACACCGACTCGCCCCAGCTGTCGAAATCGGTAAACATGTCGGAGTTGGCAGCGTCGGCTGTCCCCAGCTCGCAAAGGCGTGTGCCGGCACGCTCACGTACAAGTTTGTCAATCGCCTTAGGGATGGAGTGGAATGTAACCTGCCAGTCATCTGGTTGGCAAGTGTCAGCACAGACGAACAGATGGTCAATAGATAAAAACAAACTCACGATGACCACAGCCAAACACGGCATAGTTGACCCCGTCAAGCTCGTCTCCTTGCAGACCCTTGAGCCATTCGAAAAAATGAGTGGCATTGTCTGGGGGCTGCCCTTCGTAGGACGCTGTGATGATTGCAACAGGATCACCGCGAGGGAGACTCTCGCGAGCTGCATCCAACGCGGTGACTTCGGCTTTGAATCCGTATCGCAGAGCGTCGTCAGCCAGTCGCCATGCAAACGCCTCACACGTTCCCATATTACTGCCAAAGAAGATGTGCATCGGCTTCAGGTGGTCTCCCAAGACCAAGTCCATCTTGCACTCTCGGCGAAGCGCCCCAGCATCGACTGGGTCACTGCCACTATGCAGGAACGTCGTCAATCTGGTGGCATCGAGACCATGTCGAATCGCCGCCCGGAAAGTGAACCCGTCTGGTTTCAGCGTCATGGCCTGTTTCAACCGCAGATCGTAACTGGGATTTACCATCGTGAAGTTGAAGTTCTGCAGTAGCATGGCCACGACGATCAGGACCTCCTGCCAGGCAAACGGACGGCCGATACACGCGCGCAACCCGTTTCCAAACGGCTTCCATGCATTCTTTGGCAGCTGCTCGAACTTACCGTCCAGCATCCGCTCCGGCTTGAACTCGTCGGCGTCGTCGCCATACACGGCCGGGTCCCGGTGGACCTTGCCGATGTGGATGGCCACGGGTTCGTCCCTGCGGAGCTCGTACCGACCGTTTCCTAGTGTGACGGGGTCCTCGTTGTTCTTGGCTGGATGGGCGTGGAGCACGAGCATCGTGACGGGACAATGCAGCCGGAGCGTCTCGCGCATCACGGCCGTGACATAGGGTAGCTTGGTCAGGTTCTCCACGGTGATCTTCCGTCGTCCGACCACGCGGTCGACCTCTTCTTGGGCCTTGCGATATGCGTGCGGGTGTTTCAGGAGGTTGTAAAAGAGGAACGATAGCATGCCCGAAGTCGTCTCATGACCTGTAGCGTTGTTCGTGAGAATAACCTGTTGATGGGGAATGGTGCATACCGGCAATCAGAAACGTAATCATGTTGTTCACGATCGAGTCGTTGGTCAACATCTGACCTGTCTGGGGATCGCGGCCGAGAATCAGGGCGTTGAGGAGGTCTTGCTTGTCGACGGGGTCCTGGCGACGGGCGTCGACCAGGTCCTGGGCCAGCTGGCGGAGCATGGCAATATCCTTCCAGTACTTGTTGTTGTCGCTGGTCGGGAGCTTGTTGACGACGGAGGGGCGAAAGGCCCTCGCCGACGATGCCTGCAGCAGATTCCTCATGGTCGCGATAAAGTGCGGCATTTCGTCTCGATAGAAGGAGTTGAACCGAGTGCCCAGCGCACAGAGGGCGATCGTGTCCATGCTCACGCGCGTAAAGTCTTCGTTCACCGTGATGGCGGTGTTGGGGCCTTGCCGGGCCCATTTGAGGGCCAACTGGCTGGCGATGTCGTACATGTCTATACTGTCAGCGTCCAAGATTCTCAATTGATGATATGTACAGACCATCAAACATCGCTCGAATCATCAGCGGGCCAAACGCCGGGATCAGAACGCGATGGGCAATCTCCCAGTTCTCCTCGCCCGGGTAGTGGGCCGTAAACAAGCCATCATGGACGCAGTTGCGGATTTCTTTCAGGCCGACCTGGACCGTCTTGGTGAAGCGGTCCTCGTCGCAGACCTCGTTGCCGAGCTCGTACGAGTTCACGAAGACGATGCTTTGGTTGAGGAAGGTGAGGCGGAAGATGGGGCCTGGAGGTCAGTAAGATTTACTTCCATCGTAGTCACAAGGCAAGGACAGTCGTACCGTGTTGATCGGCCAGTCGGTAGAGACTGTACTCGGGGACATCCTGCGCCAGCTCTGTGATGTTTCCTAGAATCGGAATCCCCTTGGGGGTGGGAATGGGGGTTCGAGCACTCATCGTAGATCGATGAAAGGATAGGAGGCAGTCGACGCATGCTCAGGAGTGACAACCTGGGGATGTCCTATATATTCATCAAGCGGTCGATCTGTTTGTAGTACTAGACAGTTGGATTTGAAACTCATCAACCCAAATGTTTGTATATCCTCAATATTGACCCAGGTCGATATTATATACATCATTCACCATCCAGAGTATATACATTGGAACATACTATGCCCATCACGACTCTACTGTCACTGTCTTTCTCTCGTCCGCCCACAGAACCAACCATCTCTATCCAGCTCCCGACACCAGGTCGTACATCGAAAGACTCTGTTTGCGCCGGGGTTGAGATACTCCGACAGCCTTCCAGCCAAACCCATGTAAACGCCAGACAGCCGAGAATGTTGGACTCAGACTGCTAACTAAGAAAAATAAGCCTTCTGCTTAATGTCTTAGATCGATGGCACATTGAGTGGTTCGGCTACTGCCGGCGTGGGACTGCTTACTACCTAGGTACGTACTATACCACTGACCTAGTATCGTGACTCAACCGAATAGCCTCACCGTCCTTGAGTTGACAATATCTGCTGCAATCCCTGCGACATACTTTCTACCACTGACCATGGCATCCCGCTGCTCCTTCACCGCCAAAGACAGCGTCGAGCATCTGTGGAAAGGCCTCGGGCTCCCCGAATCCGCCCTGGCATCGCTGCACCTGTCCGGCTCCGAGCTCTGCCTCCCATCCTCCTTCAAGATCGCCGACCTCGCGCAAGCCTCCATAGCACTCTCGGCCCTTCTCGCCGCACAGCTCTACGCCCTGCGCCAGGGCCTCCCGACACCCCCCCGCGTCACCGTCCCGCGCACCCACGCCGCCATCGAGTTCAAATCCGAGCGCCTCTACACCCTCCCGGACCCCATCCCCTCAGCCTGGGGCCCCATCGGCGGCCTGCACCGCGCCGCCGACGGCTACGTACGCCTGCATGATGGCTTCCCCAACCACCGCGCCGCCGCGACAGCTCTACTCGGCTGCGCCGCCGACGCCGACCGCGCCACCGTCGGGGCGCACATTGCGACCTGGCGCGCGCGCGACCTCGAAGCCGCCGCCGTCGCCCACGGCGCCGTACTCGCCGCCCTGCGCCCGGCCCCCGAATGGGACGCCACGCCGCAGGCCCGCGCCGTGCCAGACTTCCCCATCGTCCTGCGCCGCATCGGCGACGCCCCAGCCGGCCTGCCCGAGGCCCTACTACCCGGCGGCGCCGCTGGGGCACCCGACAAGGCCCTGCGCGGCCTGCGCGTGCTCGAGCTCTCGCGCGTCATCGCCGCCCCCGTCGCCGGCCGCACCCTCGCCGCCCACGGCGCCGACGTCCTCTGGGTGACGGGCCCTACCCTCCCGGACCTCCCGGCCATCGACCGCGACGTCGCCCGCGGCAAGCGCACCGTGCAGATCGACCTGCGGGCCGACGACGGCCTGCGCGAGCTAGATGCGCTGCTCGACGGCGCGCATGTCTTCGTCCAGGGCTTCCGGCCTGGCAGTCTCGCGGCGCGCGGGCTCGCGCCTGAGCGGCTGGCCGCCCGCTACGCCCACCGCGGCATCATCTGCGCCAACCTGTCGGCGTATGGGCCCGCCGGACCCTGGGCGGACCGGCGCGGGTTCGATTCGCTGGTGCAGACGTGTTCGGGCATGAACGTCTCCGAGGCTGAGCACTTTGGTGCGGGTGAGCCGGCGCGCCCCATGCCCTGTCAGGCGCTGGATCATGGCGCGGGGTATTTCCTTGCGGCGGGGGTGCAGGCTGCGCTGTACAAGCAGGCGACCGAGGGCGGGTCGTGGGAGGTGAGCGTGTCGTTAGCGGCCGTCATGAAGTATCTGCGGTCGTTGGGCCAGTATGAGGGACGCTCTGGCTTTGCCACCGGCGACTATACGTGTACTGCGGATGTGCCGGCCGAGTATCTGGAGACCCGCGAGACCGGGTTTGGCGAGATGACCGCCGTGCGGCATTCGGCGTCCATCGAGGGTGTGCAGGTGGGCTGGGACGTCATGCCGAAGCCGCTGGGGTCGGACGAGAAGAGATGGCTGTAATCACCGGGACTGTATACTGTTTTATCTTCACTTATCGATTTTGAAGCGCCGCATCCAAGGAACCAAGTAAATAGTCAAAACGGTATATACAATCAACGAAACAGCCAATCAACTACCAAACGCAGGTATAATATGAACAAGCTACCAAGAACAAAAACGGTGCAGGAGTCGTAAGTCCGGGCTCTACCACGTCGACGCCAAACCGAAAAATCAACCCACGCGCGGGACTTGGCCAGCAACGCCCGCGCAAGACTAGTCGCCCGGTCTCTGCAGCGTTACATACGGGGACGGCCACACAAGAGAGCGGGCTTGTTTTCGTGTCATCATCGGGTGCAGGAGAAAAAGGTCGTGGAGAGGGGTTGTGGGAACTAGGAAACGACCTGTTTGTAGCCGCGGTGACTCTGACTCCAGTCGCTTTGCTTCCAGTCGGACTGGAAGTTGTTCATTTCCGTGCGCTCCGTGGTCCATTTGGCGTCGTCCAGCGCGTGTTCGAGCCGGCCCTTTCTCCGCTGTCGCAGGCAGAAGAAGATGAAGGCGGCAATCAGCATGGCGCCGACCACGGCCGCGCCGACATAGACGCCGATCTTGCCTCCCGTGGGGACCTCATCCCATTTCTCCGAAAGGGACTTGGGCGGAGGCTTGTTCAGCTCCTCGAGGGCGGTGGAATTACCCCTGATCGTGATGTTAGTTGCAGACATACTTATCAGTTCGTGCTATAAGGAGACCTACTCGACAACCTTGATGCTCTCGAACGAACCCGAATTGTCGGTGTATTCATACTCCTTGCCGGTATGGAAATCGTGCACGCGGACGCTCTGGACGGCCATGGTGTACGGGCCTGCATCGTAGTCGACCTCACCATCGGCCCATTGAATGGTGCCGATGGGGTTACCCGGATCACCGGCGGGCCAGATGCCCAACCGCACGTTGCTGGGAGTCTGAGGGAAGCGGGTGCCACCCTCCGCCTCGTCGTACATCAGGGTGCGCACCACGGTGCCGTCGATGATCCATTCGAGCTTCTCGGGGGTCCAGTTGGTGGTGTAGTTGTGGAATTCCGTGTCCGCGTTGGGGACATAGTGAAAGCCGGCGGGCTTGTAGGCATCGTCGCCCTTGCCAAAGTAGTTGGACTGGACCTCGGTGGTGTTGCCACCAATCCATTCCCAATCGATCTCGTCCAGGTCGTCCGACTGCAAGACCACACTACTGACGATGCCGTTTCCCTTGGCCATCTTGAGATGGGTCTCGACAATGCCGAAGAAGATGAAAAAGTTGGACTGGACGGTGGGCGACTGCAGCTTCTCGGCGATGACGAATTGGGCGCCATTGTCGCCGTCGTAGGTGATTTCGCCGTTGGTGATGTTCCAGATGGTGTCATCCTGGGTGGTATTGAAGGTCCAGGTGTGGTTGGTGCCCAAGGCTGGGTTGGCCGGACAAGTTTCATTGAGCGGGTTGCACTGAGTGAAGGTCTGGGCGGCGACAGAGCCGATAAGGCCCGCCAGAAGGGCCGCACGATAAAGGAGAGACATGGTGAGGTTACCTACCCAGTCGGGGTAGGATTTTCCTGAAATCGACGGGGTCTGAGATGCTGAACGACGGACGCGGAGGGAGAGTCTGGAGCTAATCAATGTGAAGCCCCAATGCGAGGGTAAAGGGGTCTGTCTGGTCTGTCGAGAAGAGAGTGATGCACGACAGAGAAAGAACCCGATGGGTCAATCGGATGAAAAGAATGGATGTGCGACAGAATCGCACGAGTCGAGCAGGAACTCGAGAAGGAGTGTCGGGTGTGTGAAAGAGTGTGAAGAAGAGAGGAGGACAGGAAGAATAGAAAGCGACGACAGAAGATTCGGATCGATTTGCCCCATGGCCGGTAATTTAAAAACTGACCTTAATGGAGAGCGCATGATTATTGGATGCCTAGCCTTTTTCTCGACGAGTTCGATTATTTTCAGCATCAAATGGGGTGACTCGGCGTCAGGGGCTGCTCCCAATCAGGCAGTTCCCCGCTCGGGTACTCCCGATCTAGACCCGTTCAGGGCTAGGGGTTCCAGGGTTGAAGACCCTTATCCTTTTCGGGGCGAGTGGGCTGCCCACCCGGCTGGTGTGATTGGGTCAAGGGACCACGGCGATAGCAAAACGCCACCAATCAGTCGATCTCGGCAGGGGTCGCTCCTTGCTTTCGCTTTTCACTTTATTTTCTGACGAGAATTAAGGAGGATTTAAGTTCTGATCCGGAAATGTTTAGACCTCAATTCCTTCATACTTCGTCCACAAATACCGAGTAGACAACTACCTAGATCCTTCATGTGGGATGTATGGCTCTGTCTGTACTACGGAGTACTCCGTACCAGGTACGGAGTAGGTAGGTCTTGATCAATCACATCAAAAAGATCTCAGACCCCCAATTCGACGCTAACCAATGATCGCCAACTGTCGGTCTTCTGCGGTCAAACTCCGGCTTAACATTCACACAGTGAACCTCGAAGCGAGGACTGGGTGATTTCCCAATATATTCGTTACCGTCATGATCAACTCAAGGAAGACTGTATAGTATTCTGCATCTCTGCAGCATCAGTCCTTGTCATTGATTGAACGAATCTCCAGAATACTCCGTATGGTCTGGAGCTGTGGGGTAATCCTGCCAAGGTCCAGATTAGACGATAATGGGCATTGTGAGGCCCGGGAGATGAGATCGCCGTTCGCCAAGGCTCTTCCAGGGCAAGAAGAACGGTGCCAGAATCCTTCCAGGATTCAACGGCTCATCCACTGGCGAGGTTGGGAGAATTTTTGGTACCTCCCACGCAAACACTGACAGCGGTGCTCCCAGCCGGTTCCTGTTCCACATTGTCTCACTCTCGGGGTGTTGCAGACCACCATTGACCAGCGTCACCCAGTGGAATCATGCCTGCACGACATAATACTAACACCACTCACCAAGACCAAGTAGCTACGACGTACCTTGCATCCGGAAATACGCTCAGGTCGACTTGCAGGGTGGCGGTGGGCCGCTCCACCCGCCCTCCACCGTGTTTCGTGAAGACGGACTGATGGCTCGTCCGTGGCGGCACCAAGAATCGCAGATTAAATTGAACACGAGAATCAGATCTCTCACAGGCGGCATTGCAACGAACAGTTGGTTTCCGTATGTTATACGTTTGGGGGAATCATAGTTCAACCACAGCTGCAATTCTCCTGACTGCTCGAATGTCTTGGGGCCTGGGTGAAACTAGGATCGTTGCAGCTGCAGAGGATCCATCCCTTGGTCTCGGATTCCGGCCAAGCAGGATGCCAGGGCCTTGGAGAATAAACAAGAAGAAGCCGGTCATTTCGCTTCTTGACCCAGTCCGATGTTAATTCCGGCAGATGTTGGATGCTTTTGATCGGGACTGTCAATCAGGTGGATAAGCCTAACCCTAATGGTCATTAGACTTCAATAGTCGACAGACTGTGGATGACCGAGTATATATTTAGAAAGGTCCCATCCAGACTCCAGTATCAGAATCAAAATCATCTCACGATGAGCACCAGGACGACTTTGGGTAGATGAACCATGTGTACTCCGTAAATCTACGGAGCTCATATCGTGGCCGTCATGGGTCGGACTCTAGCCAAGGATCCACTACGACCGTTCGTCTCACAATAATGAAGTCTCCGAATCGGTGCTTCATCATGTCATCATTAGATACTTGGCATTATAAACATACTCCTTCGCCAATAGACCACCAATCCGAATCACAACGCCATGAAAAAAAAAAAAAAAAAGACAAAAGCCTCCGTCTCCCGGTCGTTCAGCTCAAATACACCTTGGCGGGCCGCCGCACGGACCGAGCAGGCTTCTCGACATATTCGTAGTAAGATGGACTCCGTCGTCGACGACGTCGGTGTCGCGTCTCCATTCCTCCCGTCGTACTGTATTCTCTATCGGGCACCTCGCCGTTGAAAGCCCCGGGCAGTGAACACAATCGCAGCAGCCAGAGGATGAGGAGGGTTCCGGCAATGGTTCCCAGTACGATTCCGGCGATGCCGCCGCCCGAGATGGTGGAGGGGCAGTTGGTTGACGTCTCCTGGCGGGCTTGTAATAATTCTGTGATGGGTGCCTGAAGCGGTTAGCTGTGTGGGCAAAACTACATGGATGGGTGGGTGGATATATATTTGGGTGAGGGGTATGTAAAGGAACATCCATGGTTCGACACTCGGCCCGGCAATGATCCACGGAATAACGAGGGTCAGCTTACCATGGTAGAGACAGTCCTCTGGGGTTGATATACGGAGTAGATTCAAAGATCGCACTGCACGATCAGTCGGAAAGAAATTGAAGATGGGAGAAGAGCGATGATATACTCACCCAGTTTAGAGTCTCCGAGGCTGACGTCAAACGCACGTCGTCTCTCCGGATCGAGCAGCGATCTCCTTGACCACTCCAATCTAAAACTTGAATTCGGTGTGATGATTCTCCAATGACGAGGGATGTAGATAGTATTGCTCGTATGCTTGAAATGAGGGGCAATGTGAGGAGGGTCAAGGGGTTGAGGGAGGGTTTGTATACAATCGTATACGCCCGTTCACTCCTGCATTTTCTGTGTTTTGTAGGCGAATTCCTTTCCTTTCCTTTTCCTGACTTCAACTACACAGATGTCAAAAATGGATCAGAGTATATTGGCGCCTTTCACGGTGGCTCTGGTATATTGAGTAGTATCTCCAGTATGTTGAGGACGGTCAAGGTTGAAACTGACGCAATCACACCACCCGAGCCTCGGACCACGAAGATCACTCACCACCAGACGTCTACTCTAAATTGGAGAATATGCAGGGCTCCATGGTACAAGACCTGATTGGCGAGCCTCGATCTAACACCACCTCGCTAGTCCGTCTCACGACTAATCGATGATGAATTCCCGCGTTAAACTTCCATTCCGCGGGGTTTGATTCTTACTACAACAACTCAACTCCATCCGTCCAACTCTCCCCCATCAATTCGGTTTGCGAATCGTCGCTTGGGCCTGGGACATCTGCAAGGGATAGACATGTCCGTAGACAGGCGACAGTCCATACCTCCCACCCCAGCTGAGACGGCCTACAGTCTCACATGTCCAGGTGAGGGCGGTACACTGCCCGTGTCCCACGCCTTCATGTCCGGTCCGAGCTCGAACTCAATCTGTCCTCCCTGCACCATGATGTCCTCATGTTCGAACCAGTTCTTAGTCCAAGGCTGTCCGTTGATTTTGACGCTCTGCACGTAATACCCCTGGTCGAGACCACGCGCGGTGATTCGCAACGTCTTGTCCCCGTTGATGGTCATGTTAAGGTCGGGGAACCACGGGGAGGATATGAGGTACACTGGCTGGGTGACCACGGGATAGATTCCGAGCATCTGCCAGAGGAGCCATGTGTTCATTGCGCCTGCGTCGCTGTTACCTGGGACTCCGTAGGGTGCATCTTTGAAACTGTTGGAGTCAAGTCAATTCCATTGGTTCGGGTCCAGAAGGCGGGGTACGTACTATTGATACCCCAGACTGCGGGACATCTCTACGCTTTTTGCTTGTTTGTTGATGTAGTTGTACAGATAGGGCGTAGCGAAGTCAGGCTCGTTTCTGTCATGTTCATCAGAGACAAGCATATGACTTATGCGACAGACCTACCCGATATTCATGAGAGTCGTGATGCCCGCGCCATTTGCATCGAGATTTTGGACAGACATGTTTGGTTTAAACTATCGCCGAGTGAGCAGCATACTTTGATAAGTTCGACTTCCGGACTGCTCACCATCAGATCGAGGCGGGATTCAAAAGTGGCGGGGCCGCCCATGAAATCAATCAATGTCTCCATATCATGAGGGATCACGAACGAATATTCTTCTCAATCAGCAAGCGACCCATGCTGCAGGAAGCATACTCACCCCAAGGCACACCCTCGTACGTATACGAATGCCATTCGCAGTCATAGCAATAACGAGGATCGTATTCACTGCTGTTAAAAGTCCCATTGGAAAGTCTAGGGGCCAAGAACCCCGTGAAGTTCAAGCTCTCGACCTGGGGATCCCAGATCTTCTGCCATCCTGCAGAACGGTTCAAATACTTGTCCCGATCGCCCGGCATCTCGCCAGCAGCCACCTGGCTCAGGGCAAAATCGTTGAGACTGTATTCCACTGTCCGCGAGATACAACGCGTATTTCGGTCTTGGGAGACATATCCCAGCTCCAGCCAGTCCCCAAGGGCCCCCCGGCCTTCCTTGGTGCTGGCGGAAAAGTCCGTTGGGTCGTAGGTGTTGTAGGGAATGACTTCGGCGTCAGTCTTCATGGCTGCATAGCCATCAGTCCAATTGATTGCGCCGCGCAGGCCTTTGACATATGCGTCGGCAAGCATGTTGTCCGCATCCGATCCGCCCTGGACCAATCCGTTCCAGTTCCCTGAACGACCGTCCGGAAGGAAGCCTTGGTGTCTGTGCCGGTTAGATCAGAGCCCTTGGAGTCGTCAGCTGAATTTATACCTACCTCCAAATATCTATCATCCCCCGAATCATTGATTCGTAGTAGGTTGGCTGGAAGATATGGTAAAAGCTGACTGTGCAGCGGAATATGTCCCCTAGTGTATACGTTAGTACAAGCAAACGATATGCAAAATGCATGCTCACACAGCGTGTAGAAGTCATCCCAGGATGGCTCATCAGACTCCCACAGGGGATTCTCGCCAGTGCGGTCCGAAGGCATCAGATGGATAAAGTAGAGAGAACTATATAGTAATCGCACATTTGTGAGGTTAGCATTATCATTCAGAGGCACCTGGATCTTGCTAAACACATCGTTGTTCCACTCCTCGACTGCTGACTTGACCGTGTCATTGAGATCCCAAGAAGGGATCTCAGACCGAATGTAAGACCGCGCTCTGTCGGGTGAGATGAACGATATGCCTACTCTGGAGCGGACCCGCGTCTCTGGTCCAGCGTCCCAGTTGAACAGTGCGCCCACTCTGTCGTTCATGGGCCCTGAGCTGATCTTCTGGGAGGAGTTGCCATACACTGGCTGGCTGACACCCCCATTTGCGAGAGTCTGGTATTGTCTCATGGGATCAGTATTTCGCCCTCGGAAAGTACGTGAGCTGTTTGGCTTTTTGGAGAACTCTCCATAGAAGTATACAGTGAATGGCGCGCCTGTGACGATTATTAGATAACGAAGTTTGGGGGAACCTGAACAACCTACCATTGTTCCAACCACCAACGTATGTCCCATAGCCGCTGTACGCTTTGCCATCGTCCTCCACTTGAATCTCGCCCGCGATATAGAACTGGCTATTCGGATCCGAAGGGGATCCAGGGAGATACTTCTGCAAGTCAATCTCAGGTAGCGAGGAACACGGTGCATGGATCCATACATGAGATACATCCACCAGAATATGCTTTTCACCTTGAGGGAACGAATACTGCATGATTCCGGCATGGCGAGAGGCTGATATCTCGACCTGAACTCCATTCTGCAGTTGGGTCTGATAGTACCCCACGCTGGCTTTATCTTTGCCGACCTGGCATATGTCAGCAAGAGCGAGCACCACTAGA
The DNA here is from genome assembly GCA_019721355.1 of Aspergillus sp. MEXU 27854. Classification (NCBI taxonomy): domain Eukaryota; kingdom Fungi; phylum Ascomycota; class Eurotiomycetes; order Eurotiales; family Aspergillaceae; genus Aspergillus; species Aspergillus sp. MEXU 27854. Next base: position 2,537,089 of record JAGMTT010000002.1, read on the forward strand.
AGCGCGTGAGGTAGCTATACTCTTGGCTGACTGTATGTGAGATTGTCGAGGATATTCACCGGCGGAGCCACCGAGGTGAGAGGCATTTGCGGGATGATCCCATATTTGGGTGCCCCCCCGGTGCCACTCTCATGCATCATGGCTGACAATACTTAGAAAGGAGCTCATGGTGGGTGATAGTGACCTACTGATGGCCGTGACATTTCCATCCGGTGTCCATCCACCGTTCAACACAGCCATACTCCAATTGGCTGCTGTCGTGTCGACCCCGACTTTGGCCACTCCAAAGGGTCGGGCCCCGCCGACGAAGATGTCGCCGCCCCCAAAGCCTTTTCCCTCAAACGGACCTTCTGAGCCGATGAAGACGTTTACATACTGTGAGTAGTCTGGTTGTTGTGCCCCGGCCCCCAGTGATCCTAGAGCTAGGAGAATCAAGGGGCTGGGTTTAGGGCACAGAAGGGAGAGACGCATGATGGGCGGACTCCTCTCCACAGGAACTGGCTGTGAACAAGCTTTGGAAGAGGGGAAAGAGGAGAAGATGAGGAGTCCGGTTGTCTATATACTGACCGGGGAATTAGGTAGTATCTAGACTGATGATCCCTTGCGGGGTTCTCCTAGTCATAGCTCCCTGCTGCGTACATACCGAGCTGAAAGTAACATTCGCCCATGGGTGGACCAGGTAGCATCAGAGCTTTGACACTAATGCTTCTACTTGAATAATACGGGTCAGGTATTCCAGTTCGTGACAGGTGAAGCCTTGTGACATGTCTCTGACTATAGCGATTACTAGTACGCTCGAGTCGTCGACCATGGTACATCTACCCACGACAAGCCTACCAGGATCAGAATGTATTGTCAGCTAATGTTTCGATAGCAATATCGAAGCCTCTAGATGTCCTCTAACCCATGCAGACGCCTTCCATGGTGCTTGACACCGAGGATGGTCGAACATCACGTGACATATAGTCCCTCGGAAAAACTCCCCCAATCCAGCGTGTTGTTCCGCCCTCGGAGGCTGGCTCCGCACAGCCAATTCGATTCGAAATTTCCCACACATCATCAGCTTCATTATCCCGCTCGTCCCCTCCCCCGCCAACGCCCCTCCTTCTCTCTCTCCGATACCCCAATTCGACTCGCGACTCATTCCTCTTCCGATCGTCAAGATGGGTGTTGCTTTCGACAAGTGCGAGACCCGCCCGGCCAACATCGACGCCATCCTCAACGGCCTCGACCGATACAACCCCGAGACCACCACGGTATTCCAGGACTATGTGGTGCAGCAGTGTGAGGATCGGACGTTTGATTGCTACGCCAACCTGGCCTTGCTGAAGCTGTGAGTGATGCGCCTGTCCTTGAACCTGTTTCTCCAACGAACCCTACGATATGAAATCAAACACTGTTACGGGCTACATGATGAAGAAACTCTTCTCTCAATCACGTTTCCTATTAACTGATACCCCTTTGGGGATGTCGAGCTTTGTTTCTCCTGATGCCCTTCAAATCTCTTCTTGATCAATGTCACGCCAATCAAGACAATCAAACCAACTAACGCCATAACAGCTACCAATTCAACCCTCACCTCCTCCAACCCGAGACCGCCACCAACATCCTCGTCAAGGCGCTCACCGTCTTCCCCTCTCCCGCCTTCTCGCTCTGTCTGGCCCTCCTCCCCGCGCACACCCAGCCCTTCCCCGCCGCCAACGCCGACGTCCAACCCGCCTCCGACTTCGTCGAGTCGGTGCAGAAGCTCGCCCGGCTGTCCACGCTGCTCGAGTCCGCCCAGTACGCCCAGTTCTGGTCGACCCTGAACTCTGATGACCTGTATGCCGATCTGGTCGCCGACGTGGCCGGCTTCGAGGAGCTGGTCCGCATCCGCATCGCCGTCGAGGTCGGCAAGACCTTCCGGGAGATCAGCGCCGACGTGCTGGAGCAGTGGCTGGATCTGCGCAGCCGCGAGGCCCTCGAGAAGTTCGTCGTCGAGGTCTGCAGCTGGGAGCTGGACAAGTCCGCCGCGGGTACCGTCGTCAAGGTGCCCACCAACAAGGAGAACGAGGCCCGCAGTGAGGTCAAGAGCGAGCGTGTCGGTATTGAGCAGTTTGGCCGTGTCCTCCGGAGGGGTTTTGAGCAGGCTGCGTGAGCGTGTGCGATTGCCTACCTATCTACGTTTTTTCTCTTTCCCTTGTTGATAATTATTTGACCCCGGACGGATCCCGATCCGTCCCCACCCGAGGACGCAGGTCCTCTCACGATACGAAGCTTGGAGCCCCAGATGATGACGGGATAGAGTCCGCATGAGGAGGGTTGGGAAGTCTGGGCCGGCGCATTCGGCGTTCTGAGTTTGCTTCGCATCACTTGTGTTGTCCCGTCATTGTCATGATCTGAAAAAAGAACCCGCGTTCCACTTCTGATACGAAGAAGATATCCAATAGAATACAAGAAGCAAACAGCCATCAATTCGGATCGTAGATGCATTCGTAGACATCTTACACAGTTTGAACACACTGCGCAGGGTATAGTGTCATTTTCACGCACATTATCAGTGTCTATGTAGTCATCAACATTATGTACCAGCACGCCGTCTATTGCGCCTCCTCCCACTGCACACCCGCCCATTCCTCGCGCCACCCAGTGACTCCAACCTCCTGCGGCGCACAGTCCTTGCTGCACACGCCGAGGATGATAGTCCCCCATTCCATGCCAGCATCCATGCCCTCGCGGCCCTCCTCCAACACACTGATCGCATGCGGCACAAGCTGCAGCTCAAACACGCGCTCACTGCCGCAGTACTCACAGCGGGGTATGTTGCCCGCCACCGCAGACTTGACGGTCGTCACACGAGCCGCCGCAGGCGTCTTGTTCGCATCGTGGAAGCGCTTCCCGACGGCATCATTGTGCGAGTACAGCAACGGGACGCCGCGGAACTCATACCGCAGGATCTGCTCGGGGTTGTGCGCGAGGCGCGTCGAGAACTTGATGAACGCCTTGTCGAGCTGCGACTCGAGCGCGTCTTTCAGCTCCGCACCGCCGCTCGCGCCGCCGTCTTCTTCCGAGTTGTCGATCGTCACGTTCTCGGGGATCGTCGGCGTCGACGGCCGCGAGAGCGTCTCGTACTCGGCGTCCAGGTAGAACTGCTTGTACGCATCGGGAAAGGCCGACTGCGCGGGCCAGGGCTTGTGCGGGCCCGACGACTCCGGAGGCGGGACGCCGGCGGACGACGGGGCAGACGAGGGCGCCGACACGCGCACCTTGTCTGCAAAGGACTCGGCGAGCGCATTGGCTGATGTGGTCGACGAGGCGGCGGCGGGCGTGGTGGTTTGCGGGGCGGGGGCTGGCGCAGCGAACGGATTGGTGTTACCGGCCGCGGGGGTGCTGGAGGACGAGAATGGGTTGGAGTTGGCCGAGACGCTGCCGGTCAAAGTGTTTGCGCCGAAGAGGCTCGCGCCCAGGTCTGGCTTGGGGGTTTGTTCTTGCGGCGGCGGGTTGTTTGCGGGTTGCGGTTCTTCTTTCTTCGGCGCGGCGGGTTGGCTCTTCACCCTGCGCGTGGCTCGTAGCGCGCGCACACTGCCTGGTTTCCGGTTGCAGGGTTTTCTCGGACAGGCGAAGACGTAAAGGCGACGTTCATCATCGGGGAAGTGCTCGGGGAGGTCGCCGTGGAGTTGCAAAAGAAGCGTCATGGGGCTGTTGCAGACTTTGCAGTTCGCAAAGTCGCCTGGAGGCGGAGCAGCGTCGTCTATCCAGGTCTGAAAGTCCTGTTAGTAAGATGAAGTAGGAAAGAATTGAGCGAGTATAGGTGCAGAGCATACCGGCCAGCCGCCCAGGTGACTGATCGAGTCCTCAATGAGTTCTTCGGAGGCGTATCCCAACAGCACACCGGTCTCGGTGTAGTCGCCGTCATCCTCGAAACCGGAGGAGTCACTGTCATAGGGGTCCATTGTGGGGTCAGGCAACTGAGAGTTATACAGGAATCGTAAGGGAGAAGAGAAGAGGGAGAGATTGGAGGATGTGGTGGGAGACGATGGAGGGGAAAATGAATCTTTTCGATCGATAAAAAAATTGAGACGGTAATATTACGGAATATTACAGCAGCCCTAATTCACCACCTTGTCTGGCTCTCTATCTGTGAAGAAAGACAATAGGAGAGCTAGAAGATATTTGGATCTATACTTATAGATTTTATTCTTCTGCATTGCTCTACGAGTATACTCTAACCCATCCTCCATATGTGGTTGAGTGAGCTCAGACTGCCCGGGGTTAAACGGCGGTTATCTCCGCCTCACTACATCATCGCATCTTCATCTTCATCTCACCTCACCTCCATCTTCCCTTCATTCCTCTTCATCTCCTCCATAAACCACTTCACTTATCACAGTCTTCAAAGCATACCCTAACAGCCATCCACATGACTCAATGGCTCCTCTCCGTCTTAGCCTTGTGCGTCTCTCTCGCCTATGCCAACCTTAACCAACTCCCCGCGAAACGGGTTGCTATCATCGGTACTTCATCTTCTACCAACCTTCCCAGATGCCATGAAACAGAGAAAACTAACACCCTATAGGCGCCGGCGCCGCTGGATCCTCCACAGCTTACTCCCTACGCAACTCCGTCAACGAGACCACACCCCTAGAAATCACCGTCTTCGAACGCACTCCCTACATTGGTGGCCGGTCCACCACCGTCAACGTATTCGACAACCCCTCTTATCCAGTCGAGCTGGGAGCCTCCATCTTCGTCAGCGTTAACTACAACCTCGTCAATGCCAGCAGGGATCTCGGTCTCTCCGTCGAGAGCGCCAGCCAGCAGCGACCAAAGGAGTCGCCCGACTCTATCGGCATCTGGGATGGTGAACAGTTCGCCTTCGTCCTGCAGGACACATATAGCTGGTGGAACGCCGCCAAACTGATCTGGCGATATGGCTGGGCGCCCATCCGGACCCAGTCTCTAATGAAACGCACGGTGCAGAGCTTCCTCCGTCTGTACGACGCACCGCTCTTCCCCTTCTCCTCGCTTTCCGCCGCCGCCGAGGCCGTCGGTCTCCTCGACGTGACCGCCTCGCCCGGACAGACCTTCCTGTCCAGCAATGGCATAGCCGAAGACTTCGCCCGTGACATCATCCAGGCGAGCACACGCGTCAACTACGGCCAGAACCTCCCCTTGATCCACGGCCTCGAAGCCATGGTCTGCATGGCCACCGACGGCGCCATGGCCGTCGCCGGCGGCAACTGGCAGATCTTCGACCGCATGCTGCATGCCTCTGGCGCCGACGTGCATCTCAACCACACCGTCACCGCCATCCGTCGCTCCGCCGACGACGACGGTTCCTGGATCGTCGCCGTCGACACCCCCGTCGGCCGAGCGAGCTACGTCTTCGACGAGGTCGTCATCGCCGGCCCGCTGCAATACGCGGATCTGCAGATCGAGCCCGCCCCGGCACAGCCGCCCGATGAGATCCCCTTCGTGACGCTCCATGTGACGCTCTTCGCGTCCCCGCATCGTCTCTCGCCCCAGTACTTCCACACCACCCAGCCCGTCCCGGAGACAGTGCTCACCACGCTTCCACGCGGCACGGATCTGGGCTCGAGTGAAAAGGGCGTCGGCCCCGCCGGGTTCTGGAGTATCAGTACCCTGCGGACGGTGGACGTGGCCACTGAGGATGGCGGGGTCGAGCAACAGTACGTGTATAAGATCTTCACACCCGAGCGGGTGACGGCTGGGTTTGTGCGCGACATCCTGGCGCTCAACTCGACAGCCACGCTGGAGGACGATGCGACCATCGGTGATCTGCCCACGCAAGATATCAGCTGGTCGCATGAGAAGGTCTGGCGGCCGTATCCCTTCCTCTATCCGCGGGTGAGCTTCGAGGAACCGGTGCTGGCGCCGGGACTCTGGTATACGGGGGGCATCGAGAGCTTCATATCGACCATGGAGACGAGTGCGCTCATGGGGAAGAATGTCGCGGCGCTGATGGCGCAGTCATGGCTGGGCCAGGACGAGGTCAACCTGGGGGATGACCCTGTTGATCGGACGGAGTTGTAATTGATCATGGTTTTGTCGCATTGCTTGGAGTTACGAGAACTAAAATGAGACCTTTTACGATATTGCTACGCAGGACAGACTCTTCATGAACTCATTATTTCTAGCTCGTTCATAGATGGCAATAATAGGTAGGTGGTATTGCACCTAAACCAAAACAGTAATGGGAACGTTCGTCCTGTTGAAGAAGTGGTGTTGAAGAAGCCATCCCAGTGCTTTTGTGTCATTCACACATACATGCTCATGCATATCCAATATCCCATGACCCGCGTAAGGTTGAAAAAGCAGTCCTGTATAAACCCCTAGTAACGCATACCCAATTTTTCGTACTCAATGATGTTGAACTCGCCAAACGCAAACAAACCTAAAACCAGAACCAAGAAATCGACGAAACGGCAACAAGAAAATGGTATCATAGGTCACCCCTGATTAAGCCCATTTAGACGGGGAGAGGGAAGGTGCTGGCCCAGCCGGCAACCTCCTTGCGGAGGTTGAGGATCTCCGGGACGGTCTCGGAGGCGACCTTGGCCTTGAAGTCCTTGAGCTTGTTGGCCTCCTTGGGGAGCTCACCCTGGACCTGCTTGCAGATGTTGATGGCCTGGTCGATGTAGTGGGCGATGCGCTTGAAGTCCTCCTCGCCCATGCCACGGGTGGTCATGGCGGGGGCACCGATACGGATACCGCAGGGGGTGAGGGCAGACTTGTCACCGGGGATGGAGTTCTTGTTGCAGGCAATGTTGATCTGCTCGAGGACCGCCTCCACACGGGCACCGTCCAGGGACTTGGGCCGGAGGTCCAGGAGGACCATGTGGCTGTCGGTACCGTCGGAGACGAGCTTGTGGCCCATGGCCTTGAACTCGTTCTCAAGAGCCTTGGCATTCTTGATGACCTGCTCCTGGTACTGCTTGAACTCGGGGCTGGCGGCCTGCTTGAGGGCGACAGCCAGAGCGGTGATGGTGTGGTTGTGGGGACCACCCTGGTGACCGGGGAAGACAGAGAAGTTGATGGGGCCCTCCAGGTCGTACATGATGTCCTTGCCGGTCTTGGGGTCGGTGCTGCGGACACCCTTGCGGAAGAAGATCATGGCACCACGAGGACCACGGAGAGACTTGTGAGTGGTGGTGGTGACCACATCGGCGTACTCGAAGGGAGAGGGGATGACACCGGCGGCGATCAGACCGGAGATGTGTGCCATATCGACAATAAGGTAGGCACCGACCTTGTCGGCGATCTTGCGCATGCGGGCATAGTCAATCAGACGGCAGTAGGCGGAGGTACCGGCGACCAGGCACTTGGGGCGGTAGAGCTCAGCGTTGGCCTCCAGGGTATCGTAGTCGATGATACCGGTCTCGAGGTTGACACGGTAGGGGAAGGTCTCAAAGTAGGTAGAGACCGCAGAGATCTTGCGGGAGGGAGTCTGGTAGCCGTGGGACAGATGGCCACCGTGGGGGAGATCCAGACCCATGAGGCGGTCATGGGGGCGCATGAGAGCCTGGTAGACCTGCAGGTTGGCCGGGCTTCCAGACAGGCACTGCACGTTGACACCCCACTTGGCGGGGTCCAGGTTGAAGGCCTGGAGGGCACGAGCCTGGCAAGTGAGCTCAATGGCATCGATGTGCTGGTTGCCACCGTAGTAACGAGCACCGGGGTAACCCTCGGAGTACTTGTTGGACATGGGAGAGCCCAGAGCGTCGAAGACGGCGTGGGAGGTGAAGTTCTCCGAAGCGATCAGGACAATGGACTCGCGCTGACGCTGGATTTCTTTTTCCTGGGGCGGATTAGAAAGAATTCCGATTGGGACGTTTTCAAGGGATATGAAGGAGCTCGTACCATGATCTGAGCGATCTCAGGGTCGCTCTCAACGAGAGACTTCTCCATTTGCTAGCAAACATGTGAGTCAGTACCAGATGTGAGGGGTAGAAGACTGTTGAGGGGAGACTTACTTCCCGGTGAGCCGGGGAGAGAGCGTAGGTGGCCATTGTGAGAGTGTGGGTGTGTGAGGAAGGAAGATGAAGCTTGGGGAGAGATAGAAAAGGAGGTTGATGAAGAGAAGAGAAGAAGGAGAAGAAGAAAGATGGATGAAGTGATGAAGAAAAGAAAAAATAAAAATGGTGGGGTGATTTCTGCCTGAGGCATTGACCCACCCAATTTTTGCCGCCGCGGGAAATTTTCCATTTTACGGGGACGAGATCGGAGCGACTAGTGCTGATTCCGGTGAAGCGATGACTGATGGCCATGACATCGGACACCCTTCGGCCGGTTCTTCCATTGGGATTTACGGAGTAGGGTCCTACTCCGGACCTCTACGCGTATCTATCTAATTACCTGAGGAATAGATAATAACAATTGCCCTCGACTTCAGCATCTTCTTCATTCATAGTAGCGTCGAGTTCCCCACATGTCTACGTACGAGGACCGTGGTAGCCAGAGGGGTCAAGCAAGCTTCCCTCCAAGATCCAGTCGCGTTACCTCTGCAGCCTCTCAGGCCATCCACACAATGCGACATGTCACGAGTAACCCTCGAATGGCCAGGACTTATGCCCAACCATCCATCGAGGTGAGGGTTCATGGTCCGCGATTGTATTCATACAGACCGCCATACAGCGGTGACTGATGTTCTGTCCCGCAGAATACGCATAAAGTGATCGCAACATCCCCTCTTCGGCAATGTCGGACGGGACCCTCAAGATCCTGGATACCAGTGTCTTTTCCCGATACTGGGAGACCTCTATCTCCCTTGTGATGGTAATTCAAGGGGCCTGAATCGCTTGCATCCCTGAACTTCCCATGTTCGCTCTCTTCCCGAAATCGGACAAGACCGAAGTGAGTCGGGCAATGCGGTCCTCCAGCTGTGCAATCTCTTTCTCTTGATCTGCCACCGAACGATCGACATCAGGGAGGCTTTCCACCACCGCCTGAGCCTTCTGGATCCGGATCTTGATTGAACTGGCTTCCGTAGGAAGGTGTTTGATGTCCAAGGGCGGAGGAGCGCTGGAGCTCAGAGCTGCTATCTCGGCGGCTGCAGAAGCACTCCCCGGAGCGGCCGATGAAACGGTCGGTAGCTCATTACCCGTGGATGAAGACTGCGGTTGCGTTGAGGATTGTGTTTGTTGACCGGTGGTCCCTGAAGGACCAGCTGTCCCTGCGGTGTCGTCTCCAGCCCTGTCGTTATTCGTTTGCGGGGAAAGAAGGCGCAAAAGAAGGCTATGCAACGGCGGAAGGATATCAAACGTCTGGGGAGGAGGGAACGGCACGGGCTGCGGGGTGTCCGCTGCTGTGGTGGTCAATGGAGCAGCTTCTTTGACTCCGGGCGTATTCGGAGCCGGAGAGGATTTGGCCAGCGGCGTGAGAACGGTCGGGGATCGAGAGGCCATACTTGATCGTGGTGACGCTGGAGTGATCGACTGATTAGGATTGGGAGTGTGGGGATTGGCAGAGCGAAGAGGAGGAATCGGAGAAGGTAGGGGGATAATTGTTTAGGGAAGAGTCGGAGACGACGAAAAAGCGTGACGTCGGTTGCCTTACCTAACCAGACCGGTACAACATCCAAAAGCGTCACCGGAAAGCCGCCCCTCCCCCTCCTCACTTCTTCTTACTTCCTTCACCGGTCAAGACTTTTTTCCTGACGACAATTCCTCCATCTTCTTCCTCCTTTCTCCCTCTCATCTCCTAGCTACTTCTTGTCCCAATTGTCTTTTTGTTTTCGTCCGGTAAGTTTTCTTTCCCTCGTTATAATTACCCCAATCCGCTCTTCTCTTCCCGTCCGGGGTTGGCCGCACTCAATTGACCGCAGCAACAGCTCCCTCATCATGGCCAAGGTCGACCAGAAAGTCGTTCTGAGTAAGTTGACCCACCACTCATCCTACAACCTGCGTCGCATCGCATCCTAATCGCCATATAGTCGTCATCGACGGTTGGGGTGTCGCCGGTCCCAACTCCCCCAAAGAAGGAGATGCCATTGCGGCCGCCGAAACCCCCTACATGTCCGGCTTCGCCGACCCCAAGTCTGAGACTGCCCAGGGTTACACCGAGCTGGATGCTTCGTCGCTCGCCGTCGGTCTCCCCGAGGGTCTCATGGGTAACAGTGAGGTCGGTCACCTGAACATTGGTGCTGGCCGTGTCGTCTGGCAGGACAGCGTCCGCATTGATCAGACTCTTAAAAAGGGTGAGATGAACAAGGTCGACAACATTGTCGCTTCCTTCAAGCGCGCCAAGGAGGGCAATGGCCGTCTGCACCTACTGGGTCTGGTCTCGGACGGTGGTGTCCACTCCAACATCACCCACCTGATCGGTCTGCTCAAGGTCGCCAAGGAGATGGAGATCCCCCACGTCTTCATCCACTTCTTCGGTGATGGCCGTGACACCGACCCCAAGAGCGCCGCCAAGTACATGCAGGACCTCCTCGATGCCACCAAGGAGATTGGAACCGGTGAGATCGCTACCGTCGTCGGACGCTACTTTGCCATGGACCGTGATAAGCGTTGGGACCGAGTCGAGATCGGCATGCAGGGTGTGGTTGTCGGAGAGGGCGAAGAGAGCTCCGACCCCGTCAAGACGATCAAGGAGCGCTACGAGAAGGGTGAGACTGACGAGTTCCTGAAGCCCATCATTGTTGGTGGTAAGGAGCGTCGCGTGCAGGGTGAGCCTCCTTCTTTCAATCTCTGATCTGAATTTCAGTTTCTGACAATCGTTTGTAGATGACGATACCCTTTTCTTCTTCAACTACCGCTCCGACCGTGTCCGTGAGATCACCCAGCTGCTGGGCGACTACGACCGCTCTCCTAAGCCCGACTTCCCCTATCCCAAGAACATTCACATCACCACCATGACCCAGTACAAGACCGACTACACCTTCCCCGTTGCCTTCCCCCCTCAGCACATGGGTAACGTGCTGGCCGAGTGGCTCAGCAAGAAGGACGTCCAGCAGTGCCACGTCGCCGAGACCGAGAAGTACGCCCACGTTACGTTCTTCTTCAACGGTGGTGTCGAGAAGCAGTTCCCTGGTGAGGTCCGTGACATGATCCCCTCGCCCAAGGTGGCCACCTACGATTTGGACCCCAAGATGAGCGCCGCTGGCGTTGGTCAGAAGATGGCCGAGCGCATTGGTGAGGGCAAGTTTGAGTTCGTCATGAACAACTTTGCTCCTCCCGACATGGTGGGTCACACTGGTGTCTACAAGGCTGCCATTGAGGGTGTTACCGCGACCGACAAGGCCATCGGTGAGATCTATGAGGCTTGCAAGAAGCACGGCTACACTCTCTTCATCACCGCCGATCATGGGTACGTATCTAGCGGTCCGGTTTCATCGTTGCGACATGTTTTGCTAATCCCCCTTAGTAACGCTGAGGAGATGCTCAACGAGAAGGGTACCCCCAAGACCTCTCACACGACGAACAAGGTTCCCTTCATCATGGCCAACGCCCCCAAGGGCTGGAGCCTCAAGAAGGGCGACGAGGGTGTGCTCGGTGACGTCGCGCCTACTGTCCTGGCTGCCATGGGTATCGAGCAGCCCGAGGAGATGTCTGGAAAGAGCCTTTTGGTGAAGGCATAGATTTAGATATAGATGTAAAGGTTTTCTTATTGTAGATGCCGGGTGGGTTTATGAATATATGAACAGTTAATTGCACTACGACGGAACGGAGCATAAACAGAGCATAAAATTTGAGTGTTTCCAAAAGGTATACTATGGGCGTAAACTTCATCGCTTGGTAGTAGATAAGGGGCATTTTTCTTTCTATGTACAGTCTGCCCGCCCTGAAAGCCACAGCACACCGAGTTATAATATGTTGGCGCAGCCACTTCCGTACATCATTACTTGTTCACAACAACAGAAAGTATGTAGTCCAATCATTCCACATACAGCCGCCTTCGATTCACCTAGGGTCATCCGCACAATTTGAGCGGTCAAAAAGACCGCCCGTGGTCTCCCTCGTGACGCGTGCTGTTCGAAATAGACGGACGGTTATTGGTCATATCGACAATGCACAGGCTTGTCTGGCAACCTATACGCAGACCATGCAGTTGGCCCCCGTCGGATTCTCCAATCTGCGAGATTTGTCGCCGGCGTCTGGTCAGAGGTCGTTCGGCCAACCGAGATATTTGTACCTGTTATGTTTTTCAGGCAGAGGCAGCGGCAGCCTGTTGCTGAACCTGGCTCTGAAGTTGAAGGATCTGTGAGGTCGTTAGATCCTGTCTGTCTGGCCAGAAGCGCCTAACGTCATAGCCACTCACCTCGGCTCGTTTCTTGTCGCTCTTCTCCTCGTTCTCTTTGATCTGGCCTTCAATTCGCTTACTATTCCAGGAGTCAGTCACGATTGACTTTCAGGGAATGGACCGGGGGGTGAAAGCATACATTTCCTTTTCGATGAACTCCAGACGACCGTTCACGGCCATCAGTGCCTCAGTCTTGTCTTGCTTCAACAGCACCGGGCCGACGAGCTTGTAAATGTTTGACTCATCATCCAGGGAGTTGAATTCCTTCTGGACGCTCTCGTTCTCCTGTTGCTGTGATTCGAGCTTCTGACGTGCATCTACCAGACCGTCCAGCTCTGCGACACCCCGCGGATTAGTTTAGGTACTGGTCAGGCCAGTCGGGCGACAGGGCATACCGGTCTGGAGCGTCTGGAACTCATCGGAAAGAGCCTGAAGTTGCTTCTGTGCATCCGCCATGGCAATGTATTCTTATGGAAGTCAAAAACAAAGCTGATCGATGAAGTGGGTGGGAGGAGTTGGCGGGGGAAATCGAGAGCGGCAGAAAAGCCGCCCAAGACGGTAAACAGGAACCGCCTCCGCCTTTCCCTCTCCTCCCCTCATTCATCTCGCCCTCTGCTCAACCTCGCTCCTTCGCCTTAACAAATCAAATACAGCTGTATACCCCGATCTCTGATTTCTCGAGTGTGACTACGTTGCTATCTGCCGTGCATGTACTTCCACATCCAATCAGGCCGTTAATTTCCCTTTGCTTCTGCCTTGTCCGCGAACACCATAGCAACGAGCCACTCCCCCGCCTTCGACGAATCCCTCCAAGCGCTTCTCTTTACGACCTTCTCACACGCCAGAACTCCTCCTTAACCCGCATTGACAGCCACCGGTGACTCCCAGAGACAAATCCGTCCATCATGAGTAACACCGATTTTCTGGGACGGGCGATTGACACGGTCAAGAAAGCCATCGAGAATGACAATGAGGGCGAATACGAGAAGGCATACCAGCTCTACTACTCGGCGCTGGAACTGTTCATGCTCGCTCTCAAATGGGAAAAGAACCCCCGGTCCAAGGAGATGATCCGCGCAAAGACCGGCGAGTACATGGATCGCGCGGAGAAACTCAAGAACCATCTGGCACAAATAGATCGGAAGAAACCAAGCGCTGTTGGCGCCAATGGGAACAAGGTGGCTCATGGGACTGGGAAGGGAGGGTACGTTGCCGTCTTTTACCCTTGCTTGATTTCTTGCGTTCAGAAGGGATCGATTGGCGTATCGAAGACTGCATACTGATGGTTGTGTTGATGGGTGCAGAAAAGAAGACGACGATAACGAAGACGCCGAAGCGAAGAAATTACGGTCGGCTTTGCAGGGCGCTATCCTGTCGGATAAACCGAATGTGCAATGGGAGGACGTGGCCGGTCTGGAGAATGCGAAGGAGGCCCTGAAAGAGGCAGTCATCCTGCCCATCAAATTCCCGCACCTGTTCACTGGGAAGCGACAGCCGTGGAAGGGTATCTTGCTCTACGGACCCCCCGGTACGGGAAAGTCATATCTCGCCAAGGCGGTGGCCACCGAAGCCAACAGCACGTTTTTCAGTGTTAGTAGTAGTGACCTGGTGTCGAAGTGGATGGGTGAGAGTGAAAGGTATGGCGTTCTACTGATGTGGGCTATTTGGGTCTGAGTGTCCATGCTGACTGGCTGTTTGCGTTGCAGACTGGTAAAACAGCTGTTTAACATGGCTCGCGAAAACAAACCGGCGATTATCTTCATCGACGAGGTCGATGCCCTGTGCGGGCCGCGTGGCGAGGGAGAGTCCGAGGCCTCTCGCCGGATCAAGACCGAGTTGCTGGTCCAGATGGACGGAGTAGGCAAGGACTCCAAGGGTGTCTTGATTCTCGGGGCGACAAATATCCCCTGGCAATTGGATGCGGCTATCCGACGACGGTTCCAACGCCGCGTCCACATCAGCCTGCCCGATATGAATGCTCGGATGAAGATGTTCATGCTGGCCGTTGGCCAAACGCCCTGTGAGATGACGCAAGCGGATTACCGCACGCTGGCGGAGATGAGCGAGGGCTACTCCGGCAGCGATATCAGTATCGCCGTCCAGGACGCGCTGATGCAGCCAATCCGGAAGATTCAAACCGCAACACACTACAAAAGGGTACGTTTCTCCGTCGACACTACAGACTTGTCTTATCTACATGTCTGTCGTACGTAATCTGTTTCGCATCTGACATGTGATTAGGTGATGGTGGACGACGCCGAGAAACTAACGCCCTGCTCCCCAGGAGATCAGGGAGCCATGGAAATGACGTGGATGAACATCGAAGCCGAGCAGCTTCTGGAACCGCCCCTTGTCCTGAAGGATTTCATCAAGGCCGTGCGGAATTCGCGACCCACCGTCAGCCAAGACGACCTGAAGAGGAACGAAGAGTGGACCAAAGAATTTGGCAGCGAAGGAGCTTAAGCATCGGTATACCTCGGTTCTCCAGACGATAACCCGTACAGATAGACTCTGCATGACCGGCAGGCCGATTCGGCCTTTTGCTTTCGGCCGTTCTCCGTTTTTGGGGGTGATTTTGATGTTAGGGTATGATTCACGTTCATATACACTTCATGTTCGGGGTTACAACCGCCTCGGTTTCTGTGGTTTCCATGAGCTTGGTGTTTTGAAGCGTTTTTGTTGATTTGACTGATTTGATCGGGTGGCGTTGTATGTTCATCTCATTTGGAGATCGGGCGAGACGAGATTTCTGTATGATTTTTTCTTCTTTTTCTTTCGATTTACCTTTGCTGTCACGAAGTCTGCATCCGTTGAACTTGCAATACATGAGCTAAGCTGATCTGAGTTTGAATATATTGAGCCCAGAGCAATCACATGCAAACGTTGTGCTGATGGAGTGGATAAGCTGACACCGCCCTACTATTAATAACGGGAATCACAGGAAAACTCTTTAGGCGCGATCGGAGCCAAGAGTCCCGAATACCGATGACTAACGCCGTTCCGGGGCTGACATCTCGGGAACTTGGATTCCGCGCCTCCGATTGGCTGTGGCAAGTTCTGGAAAGGAACAACCCTGGATCGGATGCTGGAGGACTTCCTTTCCGGGTGGATACGATATCCTTCTGCTCGGAGCATACCGTCTCCTTGGCTCCGGTCCAGGCAGACAGGGCTCCTCATATTTATATCGCAAGATCACCTCAGATCCTCAACATGTGGATCCCAGCATATCGCTTCTCACTGCCCTATGGCCTAGTCAGCCTGATCTTATCTGACTTTCGTTCTATACCACACATAAGGACACAACCGTCCGTCGATTCTCTTCCTCCCTCAGCTGAGCCTCATTGAAACACCCAAAGTCGGCCATCATGGCCAGTACTCCAGACGAGAACCCTTCTCAGGGAGACCACATGCCCCATGACTCCTGTCAAGACCACTCGCGGTCCACCTCCATCACACGAACCTCCTCATCCGGTGACACATTGACGCAACCGGCCGTGCCTCATGCGCCTTTCGATCCCGCTGAAGCCCAGTATCTGACCCAGCTGGCGAGCTGTGACCAACAGCTCTCCCGGATTGCCTCTCGGGCGATTGCCCCAGGGGACCCGGTCCTGGACCCGGACAGCAAAGAATTCGATCTCTATCAGTGGCTCCGAGTAGTGGTCCGTCAGCTGAAGGATGAGGGGATTCCTCGGTCCAAAGCCAGCATCTACTTTCGGAACCTCCATGTCACTGGTACCGGTGCTGCCCTGCAGCTCCAGCAGACCGTGGGTGGCCTGTTCACCTCTCTGTTGCGTCCCCGGGAGACCTTCAACCTGGGTTCCAAAACCCCCAAGCAGATTCTCAAGCGGTTCGATGGCGTTCTCGAAAGTGGAGAGCTGCTGATCGTCCTGGGTCGTCCAGGATCCGGCTGCAGCACGTTCCTCAAGACCTTATCCGGCGAACTGCATGGTTTGCAGCTGGACTCGGAGTCCGACATCCACTACAGCGGTATTCCACAGCGGACCATGCGCAAGGAATTCAAGGGTGAGATGGTCTACAATCAGGAGGTCGACAAGCACTTCCCCCATCTGACCGTCGGTCAAACCCTGGAATTCGCCGCGTCGGTTCGGACTCCGTCCGCCCGTATGCAAGGTCTCTCGCGAGAGGAGTATTCCCAGCTGATGACCAAGGTGGTCATGGCGGTCTTCGGGCTGACCCATACCTACAACACCAAAGTGGGTAGTGACACCGTGCGTGGTGTCTCCGGTGGTGAGCGGAAGCGCGTGAGTATCGCCGAAATGGCACTGGCGGGAGCACCGCTCGCTGCCTGGGATAACTCGACTCGCGGTCTGGATTCCGCAACGGCGTTGAAATTCGTCCAATCGCTGCGGCTGGCCGCTGACCTGGACAACTCGGCCCACGCTGTCGCTATCTACCAGGCCAGTCAGGCAATCTACGACTTGTTTGATAAAGCAGTTGTTCTCTACGAAGGCCGTCAGATCTATTACGGGCCTGCATCCGCCGCCAAGGCCTTCTTTGAACGCCAGGGCTGGTATTGTCCACCCCGTCAGACCACTGGTGATTTCCTCACTTCTGTCACGAACCCCGTTGAGCGACAGCCCCGCGCCGGCATGGAGAATCAGGTGCCGCGGACGCCGGACGAGTTTGAGGCCTACTGGCACAACTCGCCCGAGTATCGTGAGCTGCAACAGGCGATGGCGAAGCATCATGATGAGTCTACTGCACGGTCAGAGGACAAGTTGCGCGAGTTCCAACAGCAGAAGCGCCAGGCGCAGGCCAAGCACACGCGACCCGCTTCGCCGTATCTGCTGAGCGTGCCGATGCAGATCAAGTTGAATACCAAACGTGCATACCAGCGGGTTTGGAACGAACGTACCTCGACCGTCACCTCTTTTATCGGTAACTGTATCATCGCGCTCATTGTCGGATCCGTCTTCTACGGAACGCCTGCTGCCACAGGCGGTTTCTATCAGAAGGGTGCAGTGCTCTTCTACGCTGTGTTGCTGAACGCCCTGACCGCTATGACCGAGATCAATAGCTTGTACTCACAACGCCCCATCGTCGAGAAGCACAATTCATTTGCCTTCTATCATCCCTCCACAGAGGCAATCGCTGGTATTCTCAGCGATATCCCCGTCAAGTTCCTCCTCGCTGTCGCCTTCAATCTGATCCTGTACTTCCTCAGTGGCCTGCGACGTGAGCCTTCTCAGTTCTTCATCTACTTCCTCATCAACTTCGTGATCATGTTCGTTATGAGTGCGGTCTTCCGTACCATGGCTGCCATCACCAAAACCGTGTCACAGGCCATGACCCTTGCTGGAATCCTAATTCTAGCCCTGGTCATCTACACAGGTTTCGTCGTGCCGGTGCCCAACATGCACCCATGGTTCGGCTGGATCCATTATATCAATCCCATCTACTACGCCTTTGAGATCCTGGTGGCCAACGAGTTCCACGGCCGTGACTTTGACTGTTCGCAGATCATCCCTGCCTACCCGAACCTGCAGGGCGACACATTTGTCTGTTCGTCCAAGGGTGCCGTGGCCGGCCGGGACAAAGTCAGCGGCGATGCTTATATCTGGGACTCGTATGAATACACATACGACCACGTGTGGCGCAACTTTGGGATTCTCATTGCTTTCCTGGTTGGCTTCTTGGCGATCTACTTTGTCGCAACCGAACTCAACTCGTCGACGACTAGTACCGCTGAGGTGCTGGTGTTCCGTCGCGGACATGAGCCCCCGGCTCTGAAGAACGGCGGTGCCGACGATGAAGAATCTTCTTCGGCCGACGCACCGGTTCCCGCGTCCAGTGACGAGAAGGCTCAATCGGAGCTGCCTCTTCTGCCTCCGCAGCGGGACATCTTCACCTGGCGCGATGTGAGCTACGACATTGAAATCAAGGGCGAACCCCGGCGTCTACTGGACAATGTTTCTGGATGGGTGAAACCGGGCACGCTGACTGCGCTGATGGGCGTCAGTGGTGCTGGTAAGACCACCTTGCTGGACGTATTGGCACATCGCACGACCATGGGTGTCATCACTGGGGACATGTTCGTCAATGGCAAGCCTCTTGATTCCAGCTTCCAACGCAAAACGGGCTATGTGCAACAGCAAGATTTGCATTTGGAAACCTCCACTGTGCGCGAAAGTCTGCGCTTCAGCGCAATGTTACGCCAATCTGATTCCGTGTCGAAGGAAGAAAAGTTCGCCTACGTTGAGGAGGTGATCCGCATGTTGAACATGGAGGATTTCGCCGAGGCGGTCGTCGGTGTTCCGGGCGAGGGATTGAATGTCGAGCAACGGAAGCTGTTGACGATTGGAGTGGAGTTGGCGGCGAAGCCCAAGCTTTTGCTGTTCCTTGACGAGCCGACCAGTGGTCTCGACTCCCAGAGCTCCTGGGCCATCTGCAACTTCCTTCGCAAACTCGCTGATGCCGGCCAGGCCATCCTGTGCACCATCCATCAGCCCAGTGCGATTCTGTTCGAACAATTCGACCAACTGCTGTTCCTGGCTCGCGGTGGTAGAACCGTCTACTTTGGACCCATTGGCGAAAACTCGCGTACCCTCCTGGACTACTTCGAGGGCTACGGCGCACGTCCCTGTGCGGACGATGAGAACCCGGCCGAATACATGCTGGAAGTCGTCAACGCTGGTACGAACCCGGAGGGCAAGAACTGGTGGGATCTGTGGAATGCCAGCCCTGAAGCTGCCGGTGTGCAGGATGAGATCAACCGGATCCACGAGAGCAAACAGGGCCAGCCAGAGCTGGATCCCAACGAGCGTCCCGACCCTCGTGAGCACGCCGAATTTGCCATGCCCATCATGAAACAGCTTCCCACTGTCTTCCGCCGTGTCTTCCAGCACTACTGGCGGACGCCGACGTACGTGGTGGCCAAGATGATGCTGGGCCTGTGCTCCGGTCTGTTCATTGGTTTCTCGTTCTTCCTGCCCGATCATTCCCAGCAGGGCATGCAGAACCAGATCTTCTCGCTGTTCATGGTCTGCGCCATCTTCTCCTCGCTTGTGCAGCAGATCATCCCTCTGTTCCTGACGCAACGAGCCCTCTACGAGGTCCGCGAACGCCCGTCCAAGACCTACTCCTGGTCCGCATTCATGATGTCGTCCATCCTGGTGGAGATCCCCTACCAGATCGTGATGGCGGTGATCGTCTTCGCCTGCTACTACTACCCCGTCGACGGGGTGCAGAGCTCCTCCCGACAGGGCCTCGCGCTGCTGTACTTCATCCAGTTCTTCATATACGCCAGCACGTTTGCCGACCTCGTCATTGCCGCGCTCCCGGACGCAGAAACGGCCGGTGCGATCGTCACGCTGCTGTTCTCCATGGCGCTCACCTTCAACGGCGTCATGCAGACCCCCGAAGCCCTCCCCGGCTTCTGGATCTTCATGTACCGCGTATCGCCGTTCACGTACTGGGTCGGCGGGGTGGCGGCGACGCAGATGCACGGCCGGGCGATCGAATGCAGCGACGTCGAGATGTCCATCTTCAACCCGCCCAGCGGTCTGACGTGCGGCGACTACATGGCCAAGTACATGTCCGTGGCGCCGGGGTACCTGGAGAACCCGAACGCGACGCAGTCGTGCGCGTACTGTGCGCTGTCGACGGCGGACGAGTATCTGAACAGCGTGCACATGCCGTGGGAGCAGCGGTGGCGCAATTTCGGCATCTTCTGGGCGTACATTGCGTTTGATATTGTGGCTGCGGTGGCGTTGTATTATTGTTTCCGGGTGAAGAAGTGGAACTGGAGTTTTGGGAAGAAGAAGTCTGCTTAGACTAGACGATAGATATAGATTTTGTAATCATTTTGCTCAGTGATACCATGAATTAATTGTTTTGTTTTCTGATACCAAGAAGTATTGAGGTAGAGAGTTGACATCATTCAGTGCAAATTGTTGCAAATTGTTGCAAATTGTTGCAATTAGTGTACAAAGCAGACGCAAAATCGTTAGATCATAACACCATGATTCGTCATCCTTCGGATCCAGTAGCCTCAGACTTGTGCCATTGCGCGGGGAACTGCCAGTCGGCAACTCGCGCACTCTTTGGGGCCGCGGGAGTTGATCGAGTCAATTGGGATTGATAATGAGGTGCTCGCGTGTCGAGGTGATCTTGAATGGATGCTTGTGGAGGCCCGCCAGCAGCGTTGACCGGGTAAGCAGAATAAATGTCCGATCGGACGTTCTTCTTCAATCGCCATTAGTATAGAAGCAAAGAATAAAGAACCGCAGGATACCATACGCTCTAACTCAGACCTGACGACCCTGCGCAGGGACATTCATGTGCAGGGGGGTCCATTTCCTACTTGCGCCAGCCCGCAGGATGATCTCCGGAGTCAGCCCGCACTGCGACTCCGTCGCGTAGGACGGTGTGTATTTGAGGAAACAACCCAGAACGTCGAGGGACTGGTGCTGGTAGGCGTAGAACAGGGGCGTTTTGCCGTCGGCGTCGCGGATCGACCAGTTGGCACCTCGCTTCAGCAAGATCTCGACCGTCTCGGGGGTGGACAGTTGCGCGGCGATGTGCAGGGCTGTCTGGCCGCGGTTGTCGGTGGCGGCGGCATCGATGCCGTAGGTGAGCAGGCGGTCGAGGACGGGGCCGTGGCGATGCAGCGCGGCGAGGTGGAGGGCTGTCCGGCCCGCTGGGTCCTTGGCTGCGAGGATGGAGTGGTCTTGTTGGTATTCTGACTCGATGGTTGTCAGGTCGCCGGTGGTGGCAGCTTGGAGGAAGAGCATGTTGTTGGTGGTGGTGTTCATGACGGATGACTCGAACAGGCTGCGCTGGAAGGAGTACACTCGATCTGTGCCCTGAGGATCTGGTCTTTATTAAGTGAAAGCTTGGGAAGCTTGGGTCTAGCGAACCGACTAGCTCGATTACGAGTGCGTCTTATAGGGATGGACCTAGTATAGTTGCTTCACTAACCGTCGGGGGGTTGTCCCTCCGTCGATTTCTCTTGTCACCCCTGACATGGGTTGGTTATCCGAGTAGATGATTTGATGGTGATCTTTCCAGGACTTGATTTGTTCGTGCAAACGGCCAACCCAACATAAGATGAAGGAATTCCTCTCCGACGGTGGAAGACTGTACGGTGTACAACACGACTGAGACTGAGATGAGCAGTCTGTGGCACATGCACACTTGCCTAGTCTGGACATAGGTCACCGGGGCGAGACAACAACCACGCTAACGAAGGCAATCGACTGATTATCGGCGTGGATAGTGGGACATGGCCCGAGTTCCGCGGCGACACAGGAGGACGGACCATGCAGACGATTGGTGGAGGAAGGATCACTGCGAAATTACTAGGGAGAGTTGATACCGCTGTATAAATGCGCCGGATGCTCGTGTATTGCATTGGCGTCCTGCAGGAGAGGGAGAGGCTCGCCAGGGCAGAGCGCACGTGGCCAGATGATTCGCTCTTCTGCGTCGGACGCTTTCTCGTGTCGAGGCTGCGTTTCCACGGGTCCGAAAGGGCAAGTCTCGGCCGCGATTCGTTGTGTCCGACTGGGTTTGGGTAAACTCCGGAGTGACGACTCCACTGGGCTATAGTGTCTGACGGAGTAGTGCCTTGATACTCCAGACAACGACAATCGAGAGAATGAGTGAATGAAGAGCTATTCCTGTTCAAGCTTAAAAACAACCCTAAAAGACGTGGCACATGCCAAGTGGAGCCCCCAGCCAGTCACAGAGGCCACGGCGGGCACATGGGCTGCATCTTCGGCGCTGATTTGCTTCGGAGATCATCCAGAGTAGGCTGGAAAACAGCCGGCATTATCCGTACGAGTACGGAGGATACTGCTCGGTAGATATACTAGGTACCCGGTGGGGATAGAACAGAGCATTATAGTTAGTTACATGTAAGGGGCGTCGACCTCAACCCATGACCAGATGGAGATAGAACTTTCTTTATCTACTTCTCCCTCAATCATCTTTCAACTGTGACGGTGAACCATCTCCATCATCATTGATGAGCCCTGGGCTGTTCGGTATCCGGCTGGGCGGGCCGAACACTCTCCCACGCACAAAGCTTGTCCTATGCTTGGGCTTGGCCTGGCACTCTGCCCAGATCCCGCGCGCCTGGGCAGCCCCAGACAAACCACCCGAGCCTGTCTCTCCCTCCAGCTCGAACCACACCCTCTCCCCGTACGACAAGTGTATGCTGGGCGTCTGCGGTGCAGTCCTGCTCACCTGTGCTCTAGCCCTGATCGCCCAGGTACGTCTCCCATCAACCCTACCCCTCGAGATCATCCTCCTGACCTCGCCTAGTCCTGCCGAATCTCGGCCCTCATCATCCGCAGAGCCCAGCAATGGAAACAGGAAGAATACCAGGCTAAAAGCGGACTCGCCATGGCCGACTTCGAGGGCGGTGGCAACGCCCAACACGGCATCATTACCCGATACGCAACCCGCTACGGCGGCATCGTCGAACAGGTCATGGATGTCAATGGCATCCGCAAGGCCGTCCTCGTCGTCAACGCCCGTCTCCCCACGAGTGAAGCCCAGGATGCCTACGCCGATTGGTTCCGCAGTTGGCGTCACCGGCTGGAGGTCGCCTCCAGCGAGGCCGGTGAGGGCGCCTCAAATGAAATGACTCCTCTCATCGGAGTGGAGTCGCCGGAAACGCCACGGTATCTTGACGCGGTGGTCGACCGGGGAAATGGATGAAACACGTGTTGCGCCATGATCGAACGGACCAATGGCTGGGTTATGGCCGGGAATGAATGCCATGTCAAGCGCAGACGGTTGACAGGGTGAAGTGTCCAGGTCTCCCCCAGATACCGACGAGGCCCCTGTCATCGGGACCAATTTCCGAATCCTGCAGATGAAGTATCTGGCCCCCTTCACGACGATTATGATTTACGAATATGCCATACAATAATGTCTAGCCGAATTCTATGTCATTGAAATATCCTTGATTTACACCCAATGCATCTGGTGGCCCAGAAGCCCAATATTTCCAGAGATTAACGTCGCCTCAACCCATAAATATGCTCCGAGCAGTTCTAAGCTGTCAACCAGAGATGAATATATCTCCACATCAGCTCCAGTAATTCAATCTAGACAACACCTGGCTCCCAATCTTGACATCTCTCGTTGGTTATTCCGTCATCTGAACAGTAATCATCGAAGTTATAACATATGCAACAGGTCACAGCCCCAGATGGCCCAACCCTGCAACTATAAAAACCACCAGTCGGCCAAAACCAAACGCCCCGATGGAGAACACAAAACACAACAAGATGAACATGCACAGGGGAATCTCGGGAATCGACACGATTGCATGCAGCAAACAAATGATCAAACACTTTGCACAGTCCACCTCACACCGACACCTTACTCGACCCATCTCGTCTCTTCAACACCTCACTCTTGGCCCGTTTCAGGCCCTCGCCCAGCTTCCTCGTCTTCTTCCACTCCAGTCCCATCCGCTGCATTCGCACAATCGCCCGAACCATGGATACAGCCGTCTTCAGTTTCTGACGAGGCTCCCGAATGTTGTGGCGGTCCCGAGGTGTGACGCCCATCTCGGAGATCATGCGTAGATCCGCTTCGTTGCTGTGGGGTCTAAAGTCAGCCTGAATTCTATAAGCCAGTAGAAAAAGGGAGTCACCAACCAAACCACGCGTACTCGCTCGCCGAGTTCCATCAACCCCTTGCTCCAAGCCAGATCGCGACGGAACTTCTCCTCGCGCTTTAACCGAGCCCGAAGCCAGATGATTTCCTTGCCCAAGCCCAGCATCTCCTTGTCGTGTCTCGTTTGAGTGTCGGACTGGGCCCCAGCCTTCTCCAGAACCTGGTTGTAGCGCTCCTGGAGCGCCTCAAGCTCCTTGAGTGCTCTCTCGGCCTTTCTTGCGCAAAACGCACGTTCCTCGCGGATCCGGCGGACTTGGGCCTTAAACTCGTTCAGCCGGGCATCTCGCTCCGAAACCTTCAGCGCCAGTGACTCGGCTTCCAGCGTAGACGATTTGAGAAGTTCGTGGAGGTCTCGCTGATCCTCTTCCCGCATCGCAGCCCGTTCGAGATCACGGTTCTTGGTTTTCAGGTCTCGTAGACTCCGATGCGCTTCCGAAAGCTGCTTGCGTAAGCTGCGCAGCTCTTCGTGAAGCTTATCAGAAGGCGACGACTGGGGTGATCGTGTCTCAAACTTCTTCATCAAAGCATCATGCAGCTCTCTCTCCAGCTCAGCAATCCGTGATTTGTAACTACGAACGGACGACTTCTGCTCCGCTTCGCGCTGCAGAAGCGCCTTCTCTCGCTTCTTGGCTTCGTCGAGGTTGTGCCGGAGCATCGAGATGTCTGCATTGGTCGACACATGGTCAGTATCAGCAAGAGGCTGCTGTTCTAGAAGAGCCTCGAGCTCGTGGATCCGTCTCTCATAACGCTGGAGCTTGCTCTTTGACAAAGTGAGCTCTCTATCTCTGCCGCCCGCCGAGGCTTGCAGTTTGTCTTGCAGTTGGTCAACTTCTGCAGACAGGCGATTTTCCTCAGCCGTAGCTCGCTCAATCTCCAAGTTCAGTTGGTTTTCGAGGCTCTCCTTTGCTTCTAGAAGGGCCGACTTCTCGTCCTTCAGCCGCTTGAGCTCCCCTTCAAGCCGTAAGGTCGTTTTCCGGAGCTCCACCTTTTCGCGATCAAATCGGGACGTGTCATCAACGTGGTTTTGAACTTGATCAAGTTGGCTTTGGAGTTCATCGCGCTCGGCTTCTAGCTCGGCTGTCGAAGTTCGAAGATCATGCAGTTCAACATGAGCATTTGCCAGCTGGTCCCGGAGTTTTTGCTTCTCGGTAAGCAGCTTCTGGACCTGGTTATCATGATCTGAGCCCTTCTGCGTCCGTCCTCGAGCAATCTCCTGCTCCTCGTCGAGTCTTGCTTGCAAAACCACGACCTCGTCTTCCAGGCCTTGTATCTTCTCCTTCAGTGTTGTCTCTGTTCGCCTGGCCGAGCGGAGTTCTTCCTTAATAGACAGCAGCTCGGTTCGTTGGTCATCAATGATTTGTCGTTTAGAAGAAAGTTCATCGTTCAGTTCTTTCACCTGACGGCCCAGAACAGCCTCGGAGTTGAAATGTCGAGCCTTTTCACTGTCAATGACCTCTTGGAGTTTGCTCTCCTTGCCGGTAAGCGTGTGTTCGACCTGTTCGAGCTTCTCAATCGTTCGCTTAAAGCCAGCCGCTTGGTCTTCAGCTCGATCCTTTTGATGCTGTAAAGTGCGCTTTGCACTCTCCCACCTGTCTTGCTCAAGTGCGAACTGGCCTTCTTTGTCCTCAATCTCATGCTGCAGAGATTCGATTTCCTCCTGCAGCCTCTCGATCTCCTCCCTATATTGGGTTCTGATACTTTCAGCATCATCTAACGCGCGCTGCCGCTCGTCCTCGAGCGCCAGCTGAAGCTCCCGGGCTCTGGCTTGGGCTTTCATGAGATCTTGCTGGAGGCCGCCGGACTCGTCCGTCAGGGCGTAGTGCCGAGTCTGAAGGAGCTCCTTTTCTTCCGTCCGGCGTTGAATCTCATCAAGAGCCTGCTGTAGCTGCACATGGATTTCGTCGCGCTCTCGTCGCACCATCTCCAATTCTCTTCTGGCCGCTTCGGCCGCCTCGTGCTGTCTGTTTCCTTCGCTGCTCAAGCTTTCCCGGGCATTGCGGTATTGCTCTTCGAGACGGGCTTCATTGATGGACTTCGATTCGAGCTCGTGTTTAAGGTCGTCATTCTGCTGGTGCAGTTCTCTGAGCTCTTCCTCCAGCTTCGCTGCTTTCTCCTCGAGCTGGCGGGTGAGGCCTTTGGTGCTGAATGATTTATTCGCCATATCATCGTGAAGCTCCTGGAGGTTCTGTTCGGCTTCCTCCTTTGCCTGTAGAGCTTTGCTTTCAGAATCCCTCGCCTCTCGAGCTTCGGACTTGGCTTGATCCAGCGATTCTTGGAGCTCCTCCATTTGTTCCTTCGCGCGCTGAAGCTCTGCTTCAAGTTCCGAAAGCGCATCGTTATCCTTTCCATCTCTGTCCTTCAATTCCTCGATCTCCTCATCGCGCTCGTCGATCATGCGCTCTTTTTCTCGCAGAGACGCTTCCAAGTCTTCAACTTCGTCTCGGAGTTTCTCCATCTCTTGGGACTGGTTATCCCGGGAATCACGCAAAGCCTCCTGTAACTCCTTCACTTGATGCTCACGCGACTCGATTTCTTCCCGCATCAAGTCCATCTCACGTTGGATCGTGTCGTCGGTTTGTCTTCTCCGTGCTTTCTCGCGGAGTTCCTGAAATTGTATGCGATAGGCTTCTAGGTCGCGTTCCGCCTGCTGCAGGCTCTTCTTGTAGCGGGAGATGTCGCGTTGCAGGGTCAATTTCGTAACTTTGAGCTCGGTGTTCTCTTTCAGCGCCGCTTGGTTGTACGCAGGACCGGCCTTCTCCAACTGCTCTTGTAGATAGTGAATCTTGAGTTTCAACCCAAAATTGTCCTTGTCGAGTTTGTCGATTATCTATGCGAAGTTAGCAGGTCGTACTTTCTCAAAGCGCGGTGTACGCATGAGGATAGAACACCTTTTCTTGTTCCTTCAAGGTCATCATATTCTGTCCATCGTTGAGCACTCCACCCCCGTCTCGACCGGGCAGCCCCGGTAGAGGCGTACTCTGCACGCTACTGCTGGCCACCTGCGGCAAGGGTGTCGGCTGGTCATCGGTCGCGTCCTCCTCATCGATATCGGTCATATCCATGCCCGGCAAAACAGACGTGTTGCCATTACTCCGGTAGCCGGATCTGACATACGCGGGGGTTTTCGGGCCGCCCGTTCGCGCCGCCGACATGTTTCGCAGGAAGTTGTTCTTGGTTGCGCTTTTCATGAGCGGCGTGAATTCGCCCTTGGGTGGCGCGGCTGTCGGGAGTGTTTGTCGATTCAACGCGCTTTTCGTTGACTTGGGACCGGAGCCGGCACGCGGTGTGTTGAGCTTGAACCCGCTCGAACTGCGTCTCCGGTCGTCGCCGAGGGTTTTCAGGATGTCTTCATCTTTCGAGGGCGTTTGGAATGAGTTTTCCACCGAATCGAGAGCGGACAGGTTGTGTCGTCCGACGCTGCGGAAGCCGTTGGTCAGGTACGTCGCGTTGCCGTCGACTTCGGTGCGCGGTGTGTCGATGTAAGGGAACGCCATTGTCGCGAGGGACGCGATGGGAGCACAGGTGGATGTGGTGGAAAGTTAGCGGAGGATCCCAAGCCCGTTCACCATGCATTCATATCGGCCTCGCCTGTGCTATCCGGCGCGTGTAGCAGACGGGATGGGGGAAAGAAAGTAAGTATGCGGAGGACGTGTTTTGGGCGGTGAGAAACCCGTCCTCGTTCTTGTTGACATCTAGCCCAGAACGGTCTAGCGCCACAGTCACGGGCGTTCGGGCCGGCAGATTCGCCGCGGATGAAGTCATCAAATTTATGAGGTCCTTTTGAAGAACAAGATTCACGCAGACTCATAAGGGAGTCCTCATTTAGCAAATATGGCGCCTATGTCGCAAGAGGACCTTGAGTGGTTCAAGTCCACTTTCCACCCCATACCGAAACCCGAGCTCCCAGATGATTCTGTCGACTACTCGATTTACTATATTCCTACCGACCCCGCCCCCGCCGTGGTCGACGAGATCGCCGAAACGCGAGCGCGATTAGTAGACGTGCAAAAGACCGCGGCAGAATTGTCCAAAGAGTACCTCAAGGATTACATCTGGCAGCGAGAAGGATTTAAGCTAGAGATTACAAAAGATGACGGTACGTCTGTCCATCTGGCATTCCGTCAACCCTTCACGAGTCGCATACTGAGTACCGATGATTAGGACTCACATCATTGCGCGGGCGCACGAACTTTGGCGACTCAATCGAGGATGAATGGGTGATTGTGTACTTGCTTCGTGAGTTGACGAAGAAGCACAAGGAAATATGGGTCAAGATGGTGGATAGTGATGGTCAATTTCTTCTCGTCGAAGCTGCAGGAGCCCTTCCTGCGTGGCTGGAACCCGATATTGCCGATAACCGCGTGCGTTGTGATTGCTATGTACTTTCATGACTTTGAGCACGATACTAACGATGGTTCAGGTATGGATCAATCAGGGCAAACTCGTCATCATCAAACCGAAGAACGAGAGAAAAGCCAACGTCACCGAAAAGATCTCCCTTGCTGAAGCTCGAAAGATCATCATGGAGGAACCAGGACGTCTTATGCGATCTACCATGATTCAGGAAGAAGCATTCTACCGACTGCGGAACTACCCCAAGCAAATTAGCGAAAATCTCCATTCCGCCATGATCACCATTCCTCGAAAAATCGCATTTTTACTGCATCAAAAGCCGGCTTATATCTCGCCTGCGGTGGAAGCATTCTACCTCAGAGATCCGATCGCCCTACGGCCCCTTCGATCTAAAGACCCCGATAATTACATTTTCAAGCCCGAAGACTTCGTTACAGTCAGTGTGCGATTTACCCGGGTCGGCTACGCTCAGCTCAAAAGCCAAGACTTCCCAGCACCCAAGTCCTGGATTGGACAGCTCCCTTCCAAGGATGACCAGAAGGCCTATGACAGGGCCGAGATGGGGATGAAACTGTCATGTGGTTTTGAAATGCTCCTTACTGACCCTCAGAATCAAGACAAGGTTGCGGTGAGAGAGATGAAACTCGTTCTGGAAGACATTGACACCGGAGACGAGTCCCTTCCTACTGATGCAGAGATCGACTCATGGGACAAACGGGAAGACGATGAAAAGTGGCTTGATATTAGCTTCGAAGACCTCGACCGGGAGCTGAAGGGTAAGGGTAAAGGCAATGAAGAAGGACAAGCAAAAGGTGCCTTTGGTGATGCCAATGCCCAAGAGAATCTGCAACGCATTGTGGCACATTTTGAGAAGTTTCTCAATGATGAATCGGCCGGTTTTGAAGGGGCCGATTTCATTGATGATTATGGTTCCGACTCGGATGAGGAGGAGATGAGCAGCGACGATGGTGAAGATAAAGAGGCCTCTTTTGATGAAGAGGAACTCTCAAAAATGATGAAAGAAATGATGGGTTTGCCATCAATGCCTGGACTACAGGGCTCGTCGCAGCCGTCAATGTCGCGCAGCCGAATCCAGGAACTTGACAATGACTCTGATGACGAACTCGAGCAAATCCAGAAGCTGTCAAAGGAGATGGAGGCAGAGCTCAGAGGGACAGGAGCCCTTGACCTGAACGCGGCTCGAACTAAGTCCAAAGGCAAACAAGCTTTGTCCGATGGAAAGCCTGGTGACAGTCATGATGGCGATGGCGAAGAACCTGACCTTGAGGATGAAGACATTGACATCAATCTTGCAAAGAATCTGTTGGAAAGCCTTCAGGGTCAAGCAGGCGCTGCAGGCCCCGCAGGTAATATGCTTTCCATGATGAATCTGCGCATGCCTAAAGATGACCGCGGCCGCTGAGGAGATACTGCTGCTGATCGAAGCGCCACTACACGGCATTCAAGCGAAAGGAGCCTTCCACATGATAGACCGCATCCAGCTGAATGACGCCAAATGAGACATCTATGGATGCGTCGGCGGTGGCTACATTGGTTACTCAAGGCCAAGACTGACGTGATTTCTACCTAGACCATGGGTCTCTCTTTCATGGCCATATCATAATGAGCCAACGTAATAGTACTAGGGCTTATGAGAGGGTACTATCGACCGTCCTCAATGTGGGGGGCTGGGACTCTGTTGCGGCAACTGGGTCAGTATCCGGAATGCACGAAAGGCAGTCAGCCGAAATCCAAGTCAGCAGGTCGGATTAAATCACAAACCCCAATGAGAAAACTAAGACAGTGAACATGATGTGGCTGTAGACGTGAGCATTCTGTTGAGTTACGAGAATTCCCGACCTGTCACGGGAGGCCATCCCGATAAGAGACCCCACGTGATTTGCTTATCTTATCAGTCTCTCCGCACGCCCTCTTCATCGCCTGCTCCCACTTTCTTCCCCCTCTTTCTCCCTTCCCCCTCTCCCGAGCGGACTCCAGGCAGGCAAAGCATCTACAACGCTGCTGGTCTTGCTTATTTCCCTCAGACAAGACTGACTCCAACGAGGGCCCGCGTTCTATCAACAGTTCAGCCGAATTGACAGTGGCAACCCCTCCGGTGGACCCTCTCACCAGGCTAGTATAGGGCGATTCCTTAGCAACTGCTATTTGCTGCTCTCCTGAAGGCTTCCGGAGCTTGATCCTCTGAAGAAGAATAAAATGGCAAGCCCGGCACATTGCTACTATTGTTTCGAGAGCCTTGCGGCATCCTTCAAAGGTCACGAACCTACGAGTCTCGCCGTTGTAGAAGAGCTTTGGGAGAGACATGAGCAGTTCAAGAAGATTGCCGCCCTTCAGGACAACGATGAGTCAGTTTCTCTGGGGGATACCGATAGCCAAAGCCAGCAGATTGTAGATGAAGATGATGGTGAACTGGACGCAAAGGCGCCCGCACAGGCGCTCAAACTCCCCAGCGTCAGTCGTCTTCAAGGCCAATCCTCACCGGACTCCAGCTCGTCTACCACTCCCTCCCTTGCGTCCAACAACTCTTCGCACTCGATGCTGTCCAGCTCGACCTCCATCACGACACCCAGCTCACAGGCCCCGCAGCCAAAGCAAAGGGACCGCCAGTACCCGCTATTCGTGACGTGGAATACACTATCTAAGAATGGTCACAAGTCACTCCGCGGCTGTATCGGCACGTTTGAAGCGCGCGAGCTTTCCGAGGGCCTGAAGTCCTATGCTCTCACTTCGTATGTACCTCCCCAGCCTCAGAAATGAACAGATACGTGCCACCACTGGGACTGTCCTTCTGTCCTCCAACCGACCGGCTGACAAGCTTTTAGCGCATTTGATGATACCCGTTTCTCGCCGATCCCGGCCTCGCTCCTGCCATCTCTCTCGTGCTCGCTAACACTTCTCGGATCGTTCGAACCCTGCACCAACGCCCTGGACTGGATACTGGGACAACATGGTCTCCGTATTTCGTTCATTCACCGCGGAAGACGCTATGGAGCGACCTACTTGCCGGACGTTGCCGTGGAGCAAGGCTGGACCAAGGAAGAGACTGTGAAAAGTCTGATGAACAAAGCCGGCTGGGACGGGTCGAACGAGAGCATCTCAAGGAGATTCCTCAGGGGAAGCTCTAGTCCAAGTCATGCGCCGAGCTCCTCCAAACCATGGGATCAGGTTTCTGATTTCCGTGCTGTGAGATACCAGGGCTTGAAGGCTTCTGCCACTTATGCCGAGTGGCAGGAATGGCGGCAGTGGGTTCTGTCGCTGGATGATGGCAGTCATCAGCTCCTAAGCCCATCGGTGTAACTCTGGTTGATATCATCTCAGGGTTGCTCGTCACGTTTCATGATAAATGGTGTATGAGAGGCAAGGCGTTTTCGGCATAACAGTGCGAGTCCATTTCGGGGTTACATTGAGGAATGTGTATATTTGACAATTACGCAACCTTGGCTATATATTCCAATTCACATATCTGGGGATATTTGTTGAGAGGTTCGGTTAGTTCTAGCCTTAACTTCTAGGAGCATTTGCGCTAGTAGTATGCAAGGCTGCGTCTTCAGTCGACCACAAGGTCCGGTAGAAAAGGCTCCAATAAATGCATTACTGGTCATATCGAATCATCAGATATATTCAGAACCAATCAATCACACCAAAAGGTGCTTAAAACAAAAAAGTAGCCAGGTATCTGTCCTCATTTCTTCACCGATCTACCCCACAATCCGGTGACCACCTCCTTGACCCTACGTTCCTGCTCACGAATCTGCTCCTCCGTCTGGCCCCGCGCATTTCCCCGGCTGTCGATCTCCATCCGGTCATCATGGGACTGTTCCTCGGTGATCTCGCTGCCATTGACGCGTTCGGGTTTCGGATCAATGCTCATCATGCCATCCATCATGAGGCCGCCGCCTTCGCGAAGCTTGTTGATGGCACGGACGGTATCGATGGCCTTGTGGAGGGTGCGCCGGGCGTTGAAGTTCTTCTTCACGGTGGGGAGCAGGTCCTCGCCGGAGCCGGTCAGGTCGGCCGACTGGTCGTACGGCGGGTTGACCCAAACGTGCTGGAGGGCTTCGTGCGCGGTCATGCGCTTGTCCGGGTCGACGGTCAGACAGCGCTTGATGAAATCGCGGGCGCTCTGGGACACGCCGCGCCAGTACTCGAGCGGCGTGAAGGAATAGTCCGCGGCAAGGATGGCCTGCATCTCTTCCAGGTTGGAGTCGCGGTCAAACGGGGTGTATCCGCAAAGCAGGAAATAGGTGATCACTCCGATGGCCCAGATGTCCCTGTGATGAGCATGAGTTTCATGGTTTGCTGTGGTGAAAAGTTGCCCGTTTGCACGACGGAGAAGAAAAGGACTGGGGTCAAACATACACAGGCTTTCCGTGGCCACTCTTCTTGAAAATCTCCGGAGCCATGTACCCCGGCGTGCCACAGGTCGTTGTCAGGACATGGAACTGCTCCTCATCCATGATACGGGAGAGGCCAAAGTCGGCAATCAGCAGGTCCGCGTTGTCCTCCGGAGTGCGAAAGAGCAAATTCTCTGGTTTGAGGTCGCGGTGCACGATGCCGTGGTCATGCAGGTAGGCAACGGCGGATAGGATGGCGCGAATGAGGTCCGCAGCGTCGGTTTCGAAATAGCTTCCTTTGCGACAGATGCGGTCGAATAATTCTCCTCCCAACGCCAGATCGGTCACTAGGTACACTGTATCGGCAGAGAGGTTAGCCGCAGTTCGTACTTCAACAAGATGGATGAAGGGCGATCGCACAGTTGTTCATGGTTTCGAAATAGTCAACCAAAGTCAGGATATTCTGATGGCCCATCGACACTCTCTTCAACACTGCGATCTCGTTGCGAACCTAGAATCGTAACCCCCGTGTCAGCGCCCGCGCCATGAGGCATGGAGTCGGGGAAAATACCATGTGCTCACGTCCCGCCATCAAACGCTTGTTGATCACCTTCGCCGCATAATACTGGCCCGTGTCGATATGTACACATTCCTTCACCACCGAGTAGGAGCCCGCTCCTAGTGTCTTTCCAGTCTTGTATCGGCAAGGCTGGACCTTCGGTCGCTGCGGAGCTTGCGCCGGCGACGCCATCACGGGAAGGACCAGGATGAATCGACTGCGTGTGTATATTGGGTTTCAGGGAGGATATATGATGCGTTTTGCGCACAAAAAAAGGAGCAAGAGCGGTATGCGCTGATTATCGCGAAAGGCTGTACTCTCCTTTGGGACCGGTTAGTCCAGGAAATACAGATCCAGGCAACAGCATAAGGTATTCTGGCAAGTGGACACTCTATCGCAACAAGTTCTGAGGCGTAGGAACATACCAATCGTCCAGAATCGACCACCAGGGCGCGTATCACGTCTGATCAGCCTTGCGGCTGGCGGAGGTGGGATTGATTGTGGACTGCGGGGTTGTTGGTAACCGCTGTTAGGAGTGCGAACCCACGTTGAACGGCTCTATGGAGCGATGGGGGTATATACTGCAAGCGAGGAAGAAGAACCAAGGGAAGAAAAGAATCTAGTTTGGATGGGGAGGGAAACAAAAAAGGGGAAAGCAGCTGAGGATGATGAGCAGGCACCCAGCTGAGTCTTAGTCTGGAGGGGGCGCTCGGCTTAATCCATGGAAGCCCTGGTGGATCAACGCCATCGATGGATCGTCGGATCCATGAAGCCCAATATTGAGACATTCAAGAGAGAAGAAAAATAATGTTAATCAATCAAGAAAGAATTACCATTCAATGTAGATTGTACAACTCTGGATATATACGGATCAATCAATGCCCTCCCAAACGCCCCTAATGAGTATCAAACCCAAGCAATCCCTCCACCCTATACAAAGATCATCACACTTGCTGCAGAACGCCCTCGACGACAGTCTCCAGCAGCTTCAGTCCATGGAACTTGGCCACACTTTCGAGCACTCGCAGCCGCTTCTCGATGTCTGCACGTTTCATCGTCTCAACCCACGTGCCACTACAGGAGCAGTGTTCCATAAAGTCACTGATCTTGAGTCCTCCACATTTCGAGCACTTCAGATCTTGCGTCTGCCACCCAACAACAAGGCCTTGCACCTGTCCAATGAGGAGCTCTTCTTGCGCGAGCCGGTCATATTCGGTTTGGCAGAAAGGACAGCGCCAAGGCTTGGTGACAGCTTTACTGGTGTCCGAGCCTAGGTCAGGAAGGACATCTTCGTCTCGGCACAAATCCAGGTCTCGAATCAAACAGCAAGCACTGCAAGTAACTTCTGGAAGCTTCAAGCTGGCAGCGGGGTTTTCAAACCGGCCTTCTTTGCTAAACTCTCGCACCTCAAACATAGCCAGCAGCTCACGGCGCAGGAGCCTGCTCTCGAGGGTCGTCGTCTTGGAGAGGCTCAGAACTTGCATCAACAACTTGACCAGCTCCAAGACGGGGTTTCGCTTGTCATTATTAGGGTCCGACAAGACACCTGGAAGAACTGGGAATGCATAGTCCGATGCCAGTTCGGGATGGAGCATTTCTTCACGTTGGCGACGAATGAGGCCGGAAATTTGCTTCTTGAGCGGCTTCGCAAACTTCTCCGCCAGAACAGCCGAAATCCCTTCATCGTCCTCATCGTTTGGACGCCCGATGGGGATCTGGGTCATCCGAGGCGTAGAGGAATCATTCGACTCCGGATGCTTCAAGCTGTGCATCAGCTCGATATACTCCACCACCCAATCGTTGAAGATCGTCTGCATCGGGGTCGGAAGAAAGCGATTGAGCTGCCAATGCATGACGGTCTCGAGTTCTTGGTCATCGGATCCCACCACCTCTCGACACCCTTTGCCGCCGTAGTTGTATTCGTCGTACCAGACCAAGTAATCCCAGTATTCCTTGATTTCAAGGTCAATGAAATGAAAGGAGGGGTTGGCGCGAAGCGATTTCAAGACGTATTGGCTGTACGCATAGGCATTGCCAACCTCCGACTTGGTCGTCTGCAGCAAAAGCCGCGTCGAACTGGCAAAGACAACATTCGATCCAACCCGTCTAAACTCAGCCATGAGGCGCTGGAACGATTTCCTGGACAACATCCGGACGTAATGGTGCAAGGAGCGGTCGTAGAGACAAGACGACGAGCTTTCGACCCATCGGATCAAATGTTGCACCATGATATCAGCCATGCTGTTTCCTTCGCACGCCTCCGTCCACCAATGCTTCACCATCTCACGTAGCACCACTGCGCTTGCAGAGGCAAATGCCTTCTCCGAGTAAAGGACTCCCGATCCACTTGGATCGGCTGATGATCCAGATGAAGCCAGGAGACTGTCATTCCCTTCCATCTCGCTAATGATGGAAGACGTCAAGATTGTGTTGATCGCGAGGTTACGGACCTCGATCTCAAGGCAGACGGTGGTGTAAGCACTGGGTACATTCACTGACGGCATTCCCACTTTCTCTAAAGGACCTGTAATGTCATCCTTTTCATAACCGGCATGGTCTGGTCTAGGACTTGAAGACCACCACAGTACGACATTGTTCTGTTGAAGTCGCCTGGCATACGAGATATCGATAAGGTACCGTGGGTCGTCACTCTCCAGGTTGCAAAGCGGGACATCTCCGTACCTCGCGAGCAGCGTCAAATGTTGGATCCAAGACGAAAGGTACAGGTAATGTGTGATTAGTCGCCGGGCGATGAAGGATTGCCAACCTAGGGGAGGAAGGTCCATATCAGAGACCTCCGGCTTCACAGGCAGGACTGGGTACTCCCTCAGAATGGGAATATCATGGCACAAGCGGCTTCTTTGTTGGGATTGGATGACCATGACTGTAGGCTGGGTCTCATCGCCTCTGAACTTCTTGATCAGATCCCCAACCTCGAGGTACGCCTTTCGTCTCGTCGTCACTTGTGTTGTCCTAAAATGAATCTTCTCCTGGTACTCAAATGCATTTTGAGTTTGATCTTCGGCAGTGTTCTGGTTCTTGCGCATAAGCAATTCGGAATAAATCTTGTCGACATTCGGGAGGCCCTGCACGTCTCGCGTACGGTTCAGAATGACGATATGAGCCTCGCTTTTCGTAGTCGAGAAAAGTGCAAAGATCTGACGATCACCAGAGGTGACATGATACAAATAGTGATAAGCCAGAGGGGCATCCAGAAGATATGGTTGCTCCGATGTGGTTCGGCATAGTGCGGAGAGATCGAAACCACGGTCCAGACCCTCACCTAGTACACCACGCTGCTCTTCGTCGAACGTGCATATACTTCCAAGTTTCAGGATGGCCCGCACGTTCAGGGGCATGCTTTTCTCGTACACACCCTCAACGCTCGGGTGCTGGAAAAGAATGTCTATCTTCTCGGATTCGCGCAAGAATGTATCCTCGGACAGGGTCAACTTGAACAAGTGCACAGATGGATGTCCGTTAGGCAGGGTATGGTTGACCTTCTCAACCTCACAGTCTGGAATGTCGACATCGGGAAGATAATCCTGTTTCAGGTTCACATAGATTTGCCGCGGGACCTTTACAGTGAGAGTATGAACTTTGCGGTCAATCAAGACAAAGGCGCGGACAACACCTGGTCTAGAAGTTTCCGCAAGCTGCAAAACTTGCCAAGTGCTAATGTACAGCAGTTCCGCCTGGTTTCGGAAGAGGTGGCTCAATGAATCTCCAGAAGCATTGGCCCGTTCTCCGAAGAGCTGACGACGGCGGATACGCGCTTGCTTCTGGATCTTCCATTTTTGCTTCTGATACTTCAGAAATCCCACGTAGTCCTCGGCCATTGACGGCATCTTTGATGGAAGGCTGGCAAAGGGATCAAGGGATGTCTTCGTGTGGCCCTCTGGGAGTTTTCTCTTCTGTGCCGTTTTGCTATTGGGGGATGGCTTCAGATTTTCCGGTGCTGTCGAGTTCGCAAGTGCCTCATCTAGATCACCGGGGTGCTGAACCCGGTGATCAAGTATGTTCGTTGAAATGTCAGACAGAGGATTCTTGTCGGCTTTCGCGAACACGTCAGTCATCTTGGTCTGCTTGAATCTATCGTCCTTCATGTTGATGCGTCGTTGCAACCAGTCTGGGTGAGCGACTCTGGGAACGGGGTTCCTGATCTTCTGAAGGGCTGCAGGGATCGTGATAAGTTTCTGAACAACGGATCCCAATCGCTCCAGGTAATAGTCCCAGTCAATCACAGTTCGGGGATCCATATCACCTGGGTCATCCTTGAGCCACTTGCGCAGGAAGAAACGTTTGACGTTCTCTTCTGCCGAAAAAATGGCGACTGGAATAGCTCGCTCCGTGACAGGAGTGTTTCTGGGTCTCGCAGAAATAATGTACTTGCAGTTCAAGCCTTTGTCTTTGACCATCTGCTCTCCCAAAAATTCTGCCAGGCGGCGTGCCGTAGTGATGGATGTGGATTTTTGATTGCCATATTCTTCGAGCGTTTTCGTCATACTCCGGTTCTCTGAGATGAGCTCAATGAGCTCCTCGTCAGCCAGGGTAGATCCATGCTCGTAGAGGACGTCCAGCCAGCGGTCTGCTACCCGAGCAACTGCCGCATAGGTTTCTGCGAGCGTCTTCCCTTCCAGGAAAAACTTGAAGATCTGAGTTTGGAAGATTTTGATCAGTTTCAATTCACCTCGGCGCTTGACTTCGAATCCTTTCAGCTCGGCCAGAGATCCATCATGGTTGAAGACAGCATAACGTTTCTTCAAGTTCTTGTCCTCTTCCTTTGACGTGGGCAGAATCATCGCTTTGTATGGTCCGTCGACTTCGAAGAAGATAGAATTTTCGCTGTCGGTTTGATATCTGAAGGTTTGAGGGTCGACAAGGGTCTGGTACTGGTGATTGGTATAACTTCCATGGACGAGATGATTCAACATGACACAAGGATATGAAATGCCGAGTTTCTTCCCGTTCTTCAAGGTGAAGGAGAAGTTTTCGGGGAAGGTGCCAGGAAGCATACACCAAATACCATCAGTGTCAAGCTCCAGTGGTCGTCCAATCCGTTCAACGAGCTCACGAGCCATCTGGATAATCCGGGCACCCGTAAGACATGTCACGCCAGCCATCTCCAGGGAGTACCATCGGGAACCCTTTCGCATGACATAACCGTAGAAACTGTTCAAGATGACCTTGTGGGCAAGCTGCAGAGAGTCGAACAAAATGATCATCTTCTTCGCCTCCTCGATCTCACCAGCTGAAGCACCCGAGGCCTTGAGCGACTCAGTCTTGCCCTTCCAAACTTTTTGCTGGCCCTTGAAATCATAACGTCGGTCTCGGAAGCTTCGCACTGTGTTGACATAGAATGGATTCTCACGCTGGCAAATGATGGCCTCGCGTACTATGGTTTTGCTGTCGTGAATTTTGTGGTAGATCTTCTTGCTGTAATCCTGCAGACGCTTCTTGATGATACCCGCCTGTTCTTCAATGCTCATGTCACTAAAAGAACGCATCGGGCTATTTTTTGTCTTCCCAGGAAATCTTTCGTTCGCCACAGCTTGTCGGATCATATTATACTCATCACGCTTGGCAGGGAGGAATTCACCTCTCCAGGCCCACGGCATTCGTCGATCACAGTTCTTTCCGGGTCGGTTGAAGTCACAGGCCGCGCAGTTTGACTCCTCAATCATAGAATCCGGCTGCAAACGGTTGGTAACCATAATGTTGGGATACATCGAAGCGACGTCCAAATGGTAAATGAAAGGATTCTCATCTCTGTTTGGATTATCTCGCAGATCGATCAGAAGTTTTTCGATCTGCGCTTTGACCTCATCGTAGTTGACCACATCGTCCATAGACTTTTTCTCTTCCACTGTGATACTGAATTTCAATGCAGCATCGAGGTCTCGGAGAAGTTCGTCTATAGCCGTGGGGTCAATCTTGAAGGTAACAGGAATGTCGCTTCGGAAAACACCAGCTTCGATACTTTCGACGTGACCACCGACATAGGTTTCCGACTCCAGCAGATGGCCTTCATAGAATGACTCTGGAGGATCCTTGTGCTTGTTTGGCAGAATGATTTCACCCTTGTAGGCTTGCACCATCAGAAGCATCTCACAAAGCGTACCAGTTCCCTTCCGTAAGGTGTCGTCTGGGTTCAAGGGCACGATTGTACAAAGGGAGAAAATGAAAGGATGAACGTATTTCATGTACAGATAGTACGTGGCAACGGCATCGGAGACCGAATACTCGGCCAGTGTCTGAGGGCGTTCGCTTGCATACGGCGTCATCAACTCCGGATCGAGTTCGTCAGGATCGTATCCAAGTTTGGCTACCGTGACAGACTTCAAACCACGACTTCCTTGCGGAAGATAACTGTCTCGGTTGACCCAAGCAAAACAGTCCATGTGCACGCAGTGATCGCTCTGGTAGATATCCTCACTGTTTTTCCGGAATCCGATCTCGGTGTACATGTCAATTCCTAGGACACTTGCCCTGGCTTCGACAAACGGCCAATCGAAGAAGTCACCGTTGTATGTGGCGATGACTGTCGGCTTTGCTTCCTTGATATGTTGGAAGAACCGTTCGATGACACTCCTTTCGTCGGGCTCGTTGAAAATCATAAACGGACCACTGTACTCGGGCTTTGGCGTGTACTCGAAATCGTTGATGTCTTCGGATACGATCTCTCGGTTCGTGATCAAAAATCCTTGTCCGTCAATCATGTACGAAATCATCATAATTTGATCAATAACGGAGTCTGGAAATTTGAGCGGGAGTTTGGTCGTCTCGATATCAAACGCAAGGACGACTGGATCAGGTCGCTGGACTCGTTCTTCTAAACAAGTCAATGAAACAACACCATGTTTTGCCTCCACTGTGTACCATTTTCCTATGCGAATGTCTGGCCATCATGTCAGTTGAGAAGTCCCAGGTGATAGAAGCGTAAGATGTACCTTTGTCAATCGCAACTCGAACATGATAAGGCACGTCGTATTCTCGAATATCAATAATAAAATCACTCGCTTGCATGTTCCCATTAGATCGTGACTCATTAATTAACTCATCATCAAAAAGATCAAAGCCGGCATTCGCGCTGAATGCACTGTTAGTCCCCTAGGCGACACTCTGGAAGATGGAGGCGGACAAACCTCGAGATCTCAACGTATGTATCCATTACATTCACATTCTTCTTGTTCTTCTCTGCCAGAGGAAGTAAAGTCCTCCGGACTTCCAATAGGTGGCTGACGTTCGCGAAATTGAGTTGGAGGAAGGTTCGTCGATGCCCCAGCAAATGGTTCGGCAATTTGAGATCCTCCCTTTCTACCCGCGAGACCTTCTTGATAAGGCCCTCGAACATCCTGCGGCACCATTCCTCGACTTCCATCTCATGGCCCTTTTTCACGGCAATGAGGAAGTACGGGTCGTATTCGACGGTCGCCTTGAAGCTTCCCCCATCATCATCCAGGAAGTAGTAATCGACTCCGGCGCGGCCTCCGGGGACATTGGGATCTTCGACGGAGGTGCTGTGCATGTTGATCAACCAACCGACTCTCTTTTCGCCCGATTCGAAACGAGGAAATCCCAGGGCTTCGTCGATGCTGTTGGCCAGCCGAATCGCTTCGAATTTCTCATCTTGGGATGTCGTTTCGGTTGATCTCAGAGAAGAAAACTCAATGGTCTTTGTCCGCTTCGGTTTGAACGATGCTGCGCCGGATCGAAACTTGTTCCCATACTTGGAAGGCTTTCGTACAGGCATTGCGACGACGCGCCCTCAGGCCGGGGCTAGGAGAGGTCACTAGAGGCTGGAGGGAAGTAGGTTGAACATGGAACGAGGACTTGTATCGGTTCAGTAAAGGACGGAGCTGAGCATTGCTGATTTGCGCTAAGTCGAACACTTGAGATGGTATAAGAGCGAAAAGTTGGCGATCCAATGGATTCCAGGCCACCGATGTCCCTGCCCAAATTTGGCACTGCAGGAGACCCCGACGCGTTTCGCGTTTTCCACTATACGCGTTGACCGCGGGTCCGGAAGAACTATCCGCTTCGGTCAGGTCACAACTATGTTCGGATTAAACATTCTTCCGATGGATCCGAATGTTTCCCGCAAAGAGTCTGTTGTCGATAGAGAGTATAGCGGTTCCTATACGAGGCTTATTTCAAACTACAGCTTGCAATACACAATGGCAGATGATTCGCGAGGCACGACTGTCTCCACGCCTGAGACGAGAGATAACGTCCAAGATCCGTCGAAACCAACGCCGAAACATGACTTCGGCAAAACGCAAGTCGGCAAGCTCTGGGATGCGTTCGGGAATCCTGAGGAGCCAGTGAATATACTGTCCCCAGCGGGCGCATCGGGAAAGGGATCGAAGGATGTGACGCTTCCTGAGGCCATGAAGTCTATGTCTCTCAAGGACGTCACTTCGTTCTATAAAGCACCCTGCGCGCGGGACTCTCTACTACTCGGAATTGGAGCTGGCTTCGGTATCGGTGGAGTGAGAGGGGTACTAGGAGGTAATCACCATCGTGTATGATGTCTTTTGGGTGTGGATTCTAACGGTTGCGATTTCGATTCAGGACTACGTTCGATGTGGACGGCATGCAATTGGGCTGTCGGCGCATTTGCGCTTACCTCCCTGGCAGCACATGAATTCTGCCAACGACGTCGGGTACAGGAACTGGATGGCATGAAGCAGGCAGTGGAGATGATGAAAGAGTTGAAAGTGAAGAAGCAACGTGAGAAGGAACAGAAGGCCGAGGAGGCAGCCCGTCTGGCCGAGGAGGAAAAGAAACGGAAGAGTTGGACGAACTTGGCCAACTATAAGTTCTGGTAAACATGGTTGGTCTTCTGCACATTGCTCGGAGTCATGGAGTTGGTTGAGCATTTGTATATGTCAAAGTGGGATGTAAAGTACATATTTCTGTTCCAGCTCGATCCAAGTTGTATGAAAGTTGTATAATTCGTGGTCGCATCTCAACGCCCTATCGTGCGGCATCATAGTACATCGCTCAAACTCCAGGTACGCCAAAAAAGTGTCAAAAAGTAGCATATGGTTATTCCCAGAAAAGAATCCACAACGCCAGCTAACACAGCCAGCCTGTCTCCCCGCTGGATGATTCTTTAAATGTCAAACTTGACTTTCTTCTGTATGGCACCTTTTTGAACCCCATGTATTATGTCAAGATCCATGCCATCCCGTCTCTCCCTGCGTCTCTCGCGAGCCTCTCGGGCCTCGCGACTCTTCCATTCGGCGACTTGTCTCTGCCGCTTCTGCGATCTCGCCCAAGCCATCGCTGCTGTAGGTTTGAAGCCAATGCCATTTATCCCATAACCATCGTCATTCGGATCGGTTGGGTTGTAACCGGTGATTTCGGAGTCATGCCAGGTAAGGGGATCTCCAACCTCACTGCCGGCAAGGGGTGGGGATTTCCTTCCTGGGCGTGATTTCGATGCTGACTGCAAGCTTCGTTTTTTGCGGGGACTAGGTGTCGGTTCTTTCCGAGGAGGGGGTGAAGCGGTCGAAGTAGAGGGTGAGGGTTGGCGTTGCGCCGGTTCATCAGACGCAGGATCAGACGGTCCGGTCGCGGTAGGGCTGGTCTGTTTCGTGGAACGATCCCTTTCAGGCATGGAGGAAAACCGGGCGTATGAAGGAGGCCAGCATCTCGTTTGCGCAGACGATGTGAACGCAGCGGTCTCATTAGACACTGGCGGTGTCGGTATATGATCCCCACGGATGGCTAGCTCACCCAGGCGACCAGCGACAACGGCCCGCGGACTATACCGGCCCAACTCTGCTTCCTCTCGGAGTTTCAGTTCTGGTAAACTCGGCAAGGAGCAGGTCGATGGAGAAGTAGGGAATGGACTGAGGTGATCTGAGTCTTCCGAGGGGTCTCGTTTCCTCTTGGGCGAGTTGGAGGTCATTTGTGGGAAACTGGTAGGCATCATCGCGGGGTTGCAACCGGAGGTGGGGACATCTCAGGAAGAATATGTAAGGGTGAAGCTTTCAGAGAACCTCTTCCACTGGCTGTCAGTCGGGAAAATCACATACTGAGGCCATCATGATAGAGTGACTGCGGGGAACAGAGCGATCCGGGCCATGGCCGTGGAGGGGTTGGTGATCAAGTTGGTTGGTGCTCGAGGGTTGTCGGGAGTTCGTTGTCTCCGAAGGATTTCCCCTCTCGCTCAGCGGTGAATTTCGACCTCACTGCAAGGGAACGTTCAGCGGAATTTCAAGATAATAAGCCGAAGAGTCTCAATTTTCAAACTACAAGTAGATGTCAGACACGACAATGGCCTCAATCGAATCAGTAATTTACACAAAAAGAATGCCCTAGCCCATCAAAGTCGTGAACAAAAATGAACAGATCGGTAGGAAGCATCGAAATATATCAGAATGAACATCACGCAAAATCAAACCCAACAACGCCGCGACTATTGACGCCCTTCTGTCCCAAAAGACATGGTACTTTTAAACCTTCTTCTTCTTCTTGGACGGCTCAGCGTCGCTGTCGTGCTTCCGCTTCTTCTTCTTCTCCTCCTTCTCTTCCTTCTTCTCCTTCTTCTCGCTCTTTTCCTTCTTCTCCTTCTTTTCCTTCTTCTCCTTCTTCTCTTTCTTGTCCTTCTTTTCCTTCTTGCTCTCTGCAGCGGGGGCGTCCTGCATCTCATCGTCGCTCTCTCCTCCGTCGATGTCCATGTCAGCCAAGACGGCGTCCATCGCGTTTTTCTATGCATCCCGTTAGCATGACTATAGAATAGTAAAACACATAATGCACGAGAGCATACCATGGCGACTTCGTTTTTGGTAGGGGCGACGCCGGTAGCGTAGAACTCCAGACGCTCCTCAACCTGTTTCTTCAGGACCTCACCGAACTTGGTCGAGGGCTCCTCAGAGAAGTTGTCGATACGAGACGCAATCGAGCACTTGTTGGCGAGGAAACGCGAGATACGGCCCTTGTTTTTGGGGCCCGCGCGGCCGATGAACGAGGAGTGATACAGAAGACCGTACTTAGGGGTGTTGCCCTTGGTCTTCAGGGCACGGAAAAGAGCCTTCTCGGCACCCAGGATCTGCACCGTCGAAGCAGGGTACTTGGACAGGTTGGTCAAGCTACCAGCGTGCGAGATCAAACGGGCACCGACGATCTCTCCAATCAGCGCCGCAAGGTTAGGAGCAACCACGCTCATCTTAGAGACCAGATAAGAGTGCAGGTTCTTGCGGTACTTGGAAAGGCTCACAACCCGCTGGGCAAAGGCGATCACGTTCTCCATGTCAGTCTCGGAAATTTCCTGACCCATACTGTGCTTGGCGGCGTCAATGATGCTCTGGGCAACACCCTCATCGTCCTCCACGAGGGCAGCAAGATCATGGAGCTTGTCATCGGTAAGTTCCGCCTTGTCCTTGACGAACAGAGCAACCTGCGCGTAGCGCTGGTTGTCGGAGACAATCTTGATCAGCTCGGGGAAGTGCCACGAGTACCACTCTCGAACT
Source organism: Aspergillus sp. MEXU 27854 (assembly GCA_019721355.1). Classification (NCBI taxonomy): domain Eukaryota; kingdom Fungi; phylum Ascomycota; class Eurotiomycetes; order Eurotiales; family Aspergillaceae; genus Aspergillus; species Aspergillus sp. MEXU 27854. Next base: position 2,581,734 of record JAGMTT010000002.1, read on the forward strand.
CTCATGGAGAAGGTGTTGATAGCCTTGTCAAGCTGGTCGAGAATGGCAATGGCCTGGATGATGTGGTTATCATCGCGCTGGACGGAGAACTTGACCTTGGCACGGGAGTAGGCGTGACCCAGACCAAGCTGCGCGGTGTCCAGGTCACCTTCGCGCAGCTGCTTCAACAACTTGGTGGCATGCAGACGGATTCCACGGAGCATATCCTGGACAACCTCGCTGGTATCTCCGGTTTCGCAGTCGACGAAGTCGAAGGCAGACTTGATGCTACCAGCCAAGGCCTTATCCGAAAGGCCCAGAACCACCTTCTTCTTCTTGTTGGGTTTCGGCAGATTCAATTCGAGGAAAGAAACCAGAGTATCCGAGGCGACACCTTCCGAAACGTCGTTGATTTCGCTCAGGGCCTGCTTGTTGTTCCTAGCAATTTTGTCAGTGTCTGCAGAGTCGGGCCTAGAGTCGGGCGTAGGGTCGGAAGAAAAGGAAAAAATGAAAAAAAATCAAAGAACGTACTCAAAAGGCATAAAACTGGCCAGGTCGACCATCTTTCCAAACTTCGCAAGATCATTCACACCCTCCTGAACCTCCTTGAGACGGTTTCCAACGCTGTCGCCCTGGAGAGCGACCTTGAAAAGAGCGTAGCCCACAGGGCCTTCGAAAAGAAGAAAGTCGGCCATGGTAAGATCGAGTCGGCGACTGTCCCCGGGAAAAAATTCCAAAATCAAAATAATCTATACGCAAACAACTGAGCCTTCTACCCAATTCTCACACGATTGCGACGGTGGGTTTGGCGTGGACCGACGGGGTAGTGGGAAAAAAGCGCTGGAAGGCAGAATTGAAGAGTCGAGCCGCTGGAGCTCTTTTTTTTCGCGGCGGCGCTAGTGCGAACCCCCGAATGTGGGCTTTTTGCCAAAACTAGAGCTCACCGCATTCGACGGGAAACACCACCAGGTTTGTGTCTCCTCTGCGCTGCGCTCCAGCACGTTCGTCTTTCTCCCAGAACTCTCCTCCCATCTTACTTCCTTTTCTTTTTTCGTTATCGATTGGTACTGCAGAAATGTCGGCCACGCAGTTACTCAATCCCAAGGCGGAATCGAGAGTATGAAATTTCCCCCTCAGAAAATAAAGCCCCTCATTGCTAACCTTACACAGCGGAGAGCGGAAGCCCTCAGGGTGAACATCAGTGCTGGTGAAGGTCTTCAGGATGTGTTGAAGTCTAACCTGGGTCCCTCCGGGACATTGAAGATGTGCGTGATATCTATCTGACAATCAAACGTTTCTTGGAGCTGACAAATATCAGGTTGGTGGACGGTGCTGGCGGAGTATGATATTAACCCCTCGAAATGCAGAATATGACATCTAACCGACGCCAAAACAGATCAAGTTGACCAAGGATGGAAATGTTCTCCTGCGGGAAATGGTTAGTGGAGAGAAACCCCGACTTCCTTGGATCATCGCTAACAGCATCTATAGCAAATCCAAAACCCCACAGCCGTAAGATACCTTCCTTCGAGTCTACCAGATACATCCCCTAAATATTCCTTCAAAGGTCATGATTGCCCGCGCTGCTACGGCACAGGATGATATTACTGGAGATGGAACGACCTCGGTTGTCTTGTTGGTGGGAGAACTGTTGAAGCAGGCAGACCGTCACATCAGCGAGGGTCTGCACCCCCGAGTGGTCACAGATGGCTACGAAATCGCGAAGAACGAAACTCTCAAGGTGGGCACCTGGGAATGTTGTTGTATGTTCGCAAAAGCAAAGCTGATTCTTGTTCTCTGCAGTTCCTTGACCAGTTCAAGCTCGAACGCACAATCGACCGAGAACTCCTCCTGTCGGTTGCCCGGACGTCGCTCAGCACGAAACTCAACAGCGCCCTCGCCGAGAAGCTCACGCCCGATATTGTCGATGCCGTTCTCGCCATCCATAGAGCCCCTGCCAAGCCCGATCTTCACATGGTTGAAATCATGACTATGCAACATCGGTCATCCTCTGACACCAAGTTGATCCGTGGTCTCGCTCTGGACCACGGCGCCAGACACCCCGACATGCCCAAGCGGGTCGAGAATGCTTTCATCCTGACCCTGAATGTCAGTTTGGAATACGAAAAGTCCGAGATCAACTCCGGTTTCTACTATTCGTCCGCCGAGCAGAGAGATAAGCTGGTGGAGAGTGAGCGCAAATTTGTGGATTCGAAGCTGCAGAAGATTGTGGAGCTTAAAAAGCAGGTCTGCGGCAACGACCCGAAGAAGGGATTTGTTGTCATCAACCAGAAGGGCATTGACCCTCTGAGCCTGGACGTCTTGACCAAGAACGGAATTCTGGCTCTGCGCAGAGCAAAGCGGAGAAACATGGAGCGTCTCCAGCTCGTTTGCGGTGGTATTGCTCAGAACAGCGTGGAAGATATGACGCCCGATGTTCTCGGATGGGCTGGTCTGGTTTACGAGCACCAGCTCGGCGAAGAGAAGTACACCTTCGTCGAAGAGGTCAAGGACCCGAAATCGGTTACTATCCTGATCAAGGGGCCCAACCAGCACACCATCGCCCAAGTCAAGGATGCCGTCCGCGACGGTCTGCGTTCGGTATACAACACCATCGTGGACCAGAGCGTCGTTCCTGGAGCTGGCGCGTTCCAGGTTGCTTGCGCGGAGCACCTGAAATCCGACAAGGTCACCAAGACGGTCAAGGGCAAGGCCCGGTACGGTCTGGAAGCCTTTGCGGATGCTCTTTTGATCATCCCCAAGACCCTTGCCGCCAACTCGGGCCATGATGTGCAGGACTCCCTGGCGGCTCTACAGGATGAGCTGAAAGAAGGTAACACTGCTGGTCTGGATCTCACCACGGGTGAACCGATGGACCCCGTGCAGGAAGGCGTTTTCGACTCCTACCGTGTCCTGCGGAACTGCATCGCTTCCAGCACGGGTATCGCCTCTAACCTCCTCCTCTGTGACGAGCTTCTGAAGGCTCGACAGATGGGCCGGCAAGGCGGACCTGGTGGTATGGACGAGTAATGATGCTGTTGCTACGTATAGACACCGTTATGTAAAGACTCGGGAAGTGTTGATATTCGGAATCCAGGCTTAAAAAAATCAGTTTACGTTTTGAATGTATCCAATATATGCAGAAAGCCATGATAATGGACTTGAGCAATCATAATCAATCTGGCGGCACGTTCTAGGTTCTACAGATACTCCTCAGAGTCTATGTATGTCGTAAAGCAAGAGCAACAGGTACAAGGAGTGACATCTTCGTCTAATTATGGCATCTATTCATTATACATCTCTAGTCATACAATGTAGGATCCAACATAGGCTATATACATCCATACGCCAATAAGAGGGGTATGTGGTGCACTTGAAGTGCATATTAAACCGCAGGACCATCGTCAGTCACTCGCTGTCTTCACCACTCGAACTACCTTCAGAACCCGATCTTGGGGCCCATTGTCCGAGGAATCCGTCATCTCTGACGGGATCTTGCAGAGATACATGGTGAATCTTGGCCCACTCCAATACATTCGACTTTCGGATTATCACGGTCTCTCCATCGCCTGCAGGATCCTGGGTTGACTTGCGCTTTTTGGAAGGACTCGCAGGCTCCACTGCTCCCATATCCTTCAGAGCCGTGATAACATCCTCAGTCAGCATTCCTGTCGCCATTCCAATATCTTGGACAGTCATGAGTTCGTGAGAATTCCGTTTGCGAGAAGTTTTTGTTGGTTTCTGCTTCTCTTGTGATGCGGACTCCCCTGTGTGGTCGACCTCTGAGCCCTGCAGCAGGAGATACCGGGCGATTCGTTCCTTCCAAAAGCGAGTATAGCTCTTGCGACCCATCTCGCTCAGGGGCTTCTCGGGACCGCCTATGAGGCCCCCATCTTGCTCCCACGAACTCAGCTTGTAGCTAACTCCCATCAACAGCTTCCCCAGTTGCTTGTGCTGGTATGGAGGGAACACCAAGATGCAGGCCAAATTATTTGCGTCCCACGAGAGCTTCTCTTTCGAGAAGAACCCCAGGATGTAGTAGTTGTCCGGGTCGTTAGGGTCGGTAAAGGTGAGGAGGTAGTAGAGGAAGGAAGCGACATCGAAAAAGACGGATTTATGGTCGAGGAAGAGTTTCGCGAAGAGGGAGAGGTTCTGCGCGTAGAGTTTGTGGTCTTCGCCGTCCAGTTCCCACACCGCATATCCACCATGATCGTAGACCTTGGTGCCCGGCGGCGCTGTGCGGTGTAGACAGAGGCGGGTATGTTTCGTGTAGGCGTCGACGTCGCACGAGTACCGGAAACACCAGCGACAAACATATAGTCGGTCCGTCTCCTTGCTAACGAGGTCCTCCGGGTAGATGGACTGGTACCAGGTCTGGAACAAGAGGTCTCCTAGCACAACATGTTTCACGTTGCGCTCGGCGGGAGGGTTCGTGTGGGACGAAGGCTCGGAGGAGGCCATTGGGCCTCTATGAACCAGATGTCTGTGTGAGACGAGATAGGGACTTCAAAGGACCGGCCAGAGGATGGTGGAATTGCGGGAGTTGACGTGTTTTGACCGCGGACTGGCCATTGGCGTGGAGGGGTCGGTGCAAGGGAGACAATCTTGACTGTAATTGACTATGAGTGCATGATGCAAGGAGAGGACAGTTGATTGGCACAATATGGTGTAAGTACCAAGTCCTGAATATTCCAGATGGGATCGTTGTAAAAGAACCTCGGAAAGCAACGCCGTCAATCACGATGATAATCGGGGGTGGGTCACTTGATGCGCGCCTTCGATCCAATCACACTGGATCCAACATCCTAAGCTCATGGAGTGCACGTCAAGGTATTCTGTTGCCTGCTCCTCCATCCCTCCTCCTTTCTCCTATTACACCATCTGCAGGATTCGTATCCTTTTTCGCCTCCCTATGAAACACTAGGGAGATCATGTGTTCTGGTCTACCACTGTTCGGTCATTCATAGGCAACAGCGTACGTACCGCGACCGCCTCTGAACGAACTCCTCTTATCATCCTCCATCGCCTGTTCATGGCTTTGTGAACCATCTCATCCTTACCACCCTCGACTTACGTACCTATATCCTTCATTTCAATCTCTCCGTTTCTCCGCGCCTCCTTATCATCCGTGACGCTTACCTTCTCTCTCAACCCCCTCTCCACCTTTCTCTCTCCTGCACTCCCTCCTTCACTGTCTCATCAGCCTCATCATGTTGGAACTATTTCAGATAAGAGATCTGCACGGATCTCCATCCCAGACTACTACAGACGATACAAATTCTTCGACTCCACTGCCGAATACAGCCTCAGATCCTCAGAACCGTCGCGGAATCATCCAGATCTCATCCTCAGACTATGACGAGATTGCAACAACCTATCCCCGCGCTCGACTGACATATGTGGACGACGATGACGGAGAAATCATCACAGTGAGTCCGTCCCTGGAAACTCCCCTTCTTGTAATCCGTCTGACGCTCGACGACAGGTCGGATCGTCATTCGAGCTCTCCCAGCGTCTAGAGGACCCCATCCCTCTTGGATCCTTTTCCATCCCAGACTTCTCTGGTCCCGTTTCGACTTCCTACCCCATGCACATCTTCGACATCCGTCGGTCAAAATCTGTACCGGATCTTTGGAAGAAATATGAATATAAGCCAATTCTACAGATCGACCAAGCGACGTTCGAGACGAATACGGAACCTCAAACTCACAACACACACCCTTCCACTCAGGAAGAGGAAGCTAGACCGGGCGATGGAACTGCTGAGAATGCTACTTCTGCTTCGGGGAATAGAGAAATGGAGCCCCTCCTTGCTGCATTCGAAGTTCAGATGGCCTCTATCTTGCGTGCCTCGGAAGACCTAAATAGAGCCAGCAAGCAACAAACCACTGCGAACCTCCCACAGACGCAAGAAGCTCCTCGCTCCGACAACACTCAAAACCGGAATGATGCTTTGACTTGTGCGATACACAACCTCATTGAGGGAGCAGAGAAGATTAGGTCTGGAGTCGTGTCCAGGCTTCCTGAGTTCGAACGGCAGCTGCAGAATGCCCAACGGGCTCTCCCTGCACCTGTTGGGTCTTCGGTGCAATCAGCCCTTGTAATATTGGAGGATCAGGCTAGAAACCTGGCAAATGCGCTCAACAATGCAGCAGCCACGAGTGGCCAGGGAACCGGAAATATCTTCCAGGGAGAGCTACCTACAGCGAACGAGGCTGTCTCTGGTCTGCGCAATCTTGCATCTGAGATCGGTAACATGAGCTACACTCTGTTCGAAGCCTTTGAATCCGAGTTCAGGGGCGGTCCGAGAGCCCAAGGCCAGGGCTTGTCAGAAAATAGCTCTGTCCCTCTGTCCCCACCGAATGCAGAACAGGCACCAGGCTCAGGCCACGAGACCCGAGCCATGCCAGCAGACTCCGGAGCTACCGTGGTCACTCAAGATCAAGATGTCCAGACTCATCATACAATCCCCCATCCCCAGTCGACGCAGGATTGGCAAGCGCGGCCATCATTGGGTACTTACGACCAGCAGTCTCCCTTTACCTTGCCGCATAGGCCTCGTACGGAAGGGCCTGGCTTGAGTCACAGTCCAATCGAGAATTCCTGCCATTCCGGTCCAACGTGCGTGTCTTGGCCTCCCCAGCCGCATGCTGTCGGCGGCCCACCTGTACAACATGCTCCCACAAGCCCGGCGGAGTTCGGCGCGCTGTTCATCGGCAATGTGGGATACAATGTTAATGAAAAGATGATCCAAGATGTTTTCGCCTCAAAGGGTTTCTCTCCTGATGTTTACCTATTGCGGTATCCATTCACACGGCAACATGCGGGCTTTGGTTATCTACACTTTCGTACAGAAGACGCCGCAAGAGAGGCATTGGAAGCCCTGCAAGGCACCCACATTGACGGGCATTCGATCAACCTCGAAATCAGCGACTATCCTCCCGGCATACCATCCTTCCCACAGCACTTTGATTTCTCGCCCTGTCAATTCCAAGTACCTCGAGTGCGACATACCATGATGCAGGGAAACACCCGGGGTGGTTGCACGGGAGAAGATGGTCATGAAACTACCGGTAGCCGCAGGACGGCCCCGTTATCTGTTGCAGACTTATGTTCCAACAACCCTCACCGCGGTGTGGATGGGGCGACTGCCAATAACAATCTAGAGAGCTCATGGCAATCGGACACCCAGCGATTGAATACGCTTTACCCTTCCCTGACACCTGTGAATACCGGCCCGCAACCCATTGCCTCCGAACCGCCTGCGCGTATTCCAGATCGGATACAGCAGTTCCCACCTATCTCTCAGCTAGATGCTCATTTTCTGTCTGAGCGTGCTGGGCCATCCACGTCTGAGGATCAAGTGCATCGGCAGAGAACACTTGAAGACCTCGGGAGGAATGGAAGATCCACACAACATCTCCCGGGGTCGTTTCCCCAGGATTCCCGTGCCGACATCGAAATCCTCCAAAACCACGGCCAATCGAGTCCCCTACGGTGGCGATCGGTACACCCTCGGAGAGGCAATCCCGTCCATCCTGGCAGGTCCCCGAGGCATAGACACCGAGGTGGCCCTCACTGGCAACTGCCCGCCTTTGCGTGTCAAAGCCCAGATTATCAGAGTCAAACTTCTCATACACCTGAGGGCGATGTTCCCCGACCCTCTATTTCCAGACAACAGAGCATCGATGAATGTGTCTCTACATTGGCAAGTCTTGGGTACGGTGGCGCGGAAGAGGGAGGTCTCCAGCGGATCGCCGTGTATGCAGCAGCGGTAGATGGTCAGGTCTCTGATGCGATTGAGATGATCGAGGAAGAACGGAAGGCATATGAGCAGCAGGGGAGCTCCATGTGATATGACATTCTTCACGTTTTGCTGTTGGGCTTGTGAGGGAGGCGTTGTCCGAGTTCTTTCGTATCTACTCAACTCGTTGCTATTTAATATCGCCTGATGAACCGTAATGAAGTCAAATACGAACTGTTGTTAATAATTCATGAGCCGACTGTAACGAAGTGGTACTTCCATGTCGCGTAGTTGATTGTTGATACCGTAGGGCTGGTGGAGCTGAATCATCGGACCGGGAAAATCGACCGGCGCGCTTCCTCGAGCCTCATCTAATAACCTCAGACCACCACCTCTCTCAATCACTCCGGCCTTCGTTCGGTGTCCCCTTTACAAGCAATGCGGACATGGCGACGGACCTTTGCTACGTCTGTTGCCAGACTAAACCATAGCCCTGCCACGCGTGGCACCGGTCCCGCGCCGCTACGTTGTGTCCAGGTCCTCCAGCGAAGCCGCAACGGCCCCTGCGACCTCGAAGACCAAGAGATCAAATTGAATGGATTTGTTCGCTCAGTTCGGAAACAAAAACGCTTCGCGTTTGCCGAGATCTCCGATGGCTCAACCGTCGAGCCCTTGCAAGCGTTCCTAAAACCAGCGCAGGCCGCCGAGTATGTCACATTCTCATCAGCTCTACTCCATTGTTCCGGGAACCTGGGGACTGACGCTTGTTCTCAACACTAGTCTATCGACAGGCACAGCGGTCGAGATCTCTGGAATATGGAAGGCCTGTCCACCAGGCAAGGAGCAGACCCATGAGCTCCAGGCTACAGAAGTGAAAATCGTTGGCGAAGCCGACCCCGAGGTACCCAGCTTTCTCCGCGCTCCTCGACGTCCACGAACCGCTCACGCTCACATCGATCCATGACAGACCTATCCGATCCAGAAGAAATACCACAGTCCCGAATTCCTCCGTCAGATCCCTCACCTCCGCATCCGCACGCCGTTCAACTCCCTCCTGTCGCGCTTCCGCTCCGAATGCCTCTACCAATTGGGCAACGTGTTTCGCTCCGTCCCGAACGGCGGCTTCGTCCAGGTGCACCCGCCGCTCATTACATCGTCCGACTGCGAAGGTGCCGGGGAGACGTTTACCGTCGTGCCGCGCGAGGCGATGGGCGCCCAACAGCCGGACGGGGAGCACTTCTTCCGCGCCCCGAAATACCTGACGGTGTCGTCGCAGCTGCACCTGGAGGCGTACGCGGCGGAGCTCGGAAACGTCTGGACGATGTCGCCCATGTTCCGCGCCGAGAAGAGCGACACCCCGCGCCACCTCAGCGAGTTCTACATGCTCGAGGCCGAGGTCAACTTCATGCATGATCTGGACGCGCTGACCGGGCTCGTCGAGCAGCTCCTGCGCGACCTGACCCGCCGTCTCTACGACACGCCCGTCGGACAGGAGATCCTGGCCGCGAAGCGCTCCGGCGAGACCGGGCAGGAGAGCCCCGCCGAGTCGAACGCGGCCCTCCGCCAGCGGTGGCAGGACATGATGGATGGGCCGCGATGGGCGCGCATCACCTACACGGACGCCATCGCGGCGCTGCAGGCCGCCGTCGCCGCGGGCCGGGCGTCCTTCGAGTACGAGCCGCGGTGGACCGACGGCCTGCAGCTCGAGCACGAGAAGTACATCGTTGAGGTGCTTCACAACGGACGCCCCGTATTTGTCACGGACTACCCCAAGACCATCAAGCCTTTCTACATGGCACCGTCGGAGGCTTCCGCCGCCCACCCCGGCGACACCGTCGCATGCTTCGATCTGCTGCTCCCCGAGGTCAGCGAGGTGGCCGGCGGCTCCCTGCGCGAGCATCGCCTGCCCAACATCATCCAGAACATGCGGGAGCACGGCCTCATCAAGCCTCGATCCGAGGAATCGAGCCCGGACGCGGAGGCGCCCTACCCGCATCTCCTGCCCGGTGAGGACCTGGGTCATCTGCAATGGTACGCGGACCTCCGGCGGTGGGGGACGGCTCCCCACGGCGGCTTTGGGCTGGGATTTGACCGGTTTCTGGGATTCCTAGCCGGCGTGTCCAGCGTGCGGGATGTCGTATCGTTCCCGCGATACTTTGGCCGGGCAGACTGCTGACGGCTGTGTACATAACCGATTGTATGATTATTAGATATCGATTTGCTTTTTGCATAGATGCTATTAAGCTTATACGGGCTTATCTCTCTGTGTATGCCATTTACTCGAATCAGAGTAGAGCGCGTGAGGCCTCACGCTGCACACGCAACAAGATATACCACCCAGCCACTTACTTGAATTCAAAAGCCCTGGACTACACTTATGCACATAGCAAATCCCGTGAGGTCAAACCAGCTAATGCCTAAACGAGTAGTTCCTGCGAATACACACTCCACGGAACCAACCTTAAAGGCTCCAAATCATGACAAACAAGAATCCACAAAGCCAAAAGCTCCGGGAAGGGTGAACCCGGAGCTTCTGTCATCCGATCAGGTCAACTTTGAAAGAGGGAGCACCACAAATGAACTCGGCCTCCACGTGGCTGCTAATGTTTGTTTGTCGGATGGTTGGGTGGGGATGTACGACACGGGGAAGTATTCACGGTTTGCTTCGAGCGTATTGCGTGCCTGATCCTGATTCGGCAACGGAAATGAGTTGTTCGAGAGACTTTGCACATTATGTCTGGTGGCTTGGGGCACCCGTAGGCGGCTCCGTTCAATTTCTCGTCCATGATATCTCGCATGAGTCAGTGACCCGTCAGCAGCAGTGGCCCATTAACAACGGATCCCGGATCAACCGGTCCATATCCTCCTTCCGGAGGTGCAGGACGACATCCACGCCGTTCTCCGTCCAGGACCCGGATGCCGCGGGGTGGCTCGTCGGCGGCGCTTCCTTGATCACGACCAGCCCGTCCAGGTTCTCAAGCACGTCCTCGACGTAGCGCGCCGGGCCCCAGCCAAAGTCTACCTCGTACAGGCCGGCCCGGGCCCATGTCGTGACCATGATATGACGCCGGCCCAGGAAACCTTGCCAGATGCGCTGCGGGGTGGACTCGAACGCCACGCTGTGCAGGTGAGCCCCTAGCAGGGCCGGGTCGCTCACCTGCTGGATGGTGTTGCGGATGCGCTGGGCAATGGGACGTAGAGCGGTGGGTGCGGCGACGTCTTGGCCGCGCATTTCCACGTCAACCATGAGCGTCGGCGTGCCCAGGAAGTCATCGCCGAGCTGGAGCGCAGAGCGCAGCCCGCAGGTCAGGTTGCAGTGAACGGGGGCGCGGTCGTCTTGGAGCCGGCGTGCACGGTTGATACAGGACCAGATGTGGGCGAGGACGGCATCGTGGCGGCTGAGTCGGGCTGTAACCGCATCGGTCGACGAGACGCGGTTTGCCTCTTGCCAGAGAGACTCGACCTGGTCGCTGTTCAGGCGGACAAGATAATGCGCAGAAGACTTGGAGTCAAACTCTGACCAAGGGATTGGCTTCCCCGCTGCCACCTGCGCTGCGCTGCGGAGTGATTCAGGGATCGTCACGGGCCACGGACAGCCCGGAGAGTCTGTCCAGAAATCGTACCGCTCGCAAGGCAAGCTTTCGATGCGTTTGATGATTTCTGGATCGGCTTGGTCGGCGTTGATATCGCCTGCGGCTCGAGAGTCCAGTAACCCTGGGTTGAAAAGAGGCTTGAGCGGCGGAATGGATGACTGCTGACAGAGGGCTCGGCTGACACTCGCCCAGTCTTTCGCAAAACGGGCCAAGGAGTGTGTGTCGGCCAACGGATGGGCAGTCTTCACGGCCAATACGAATCCTCCGCATGCGAGGGAGGTGATTTGGACTGCTACGTGAGGCCGGTAAGGGCCTCCATCCTCGGCGTCTACATGGGGCTTCTTGACTGGCGTGGAGGGAACAAAGGACGTAAACAACACATTCGAGCGGTCCCAAAGAGCTGGAGAGTCCGCTTGAGGGGTTGGACAGAGGTTATCCAAAGTAGCCGAGCTCTCGGCGACGATGTATTCGACGCCGGGATCTTGCGAGGAGCCATGGATGAGATGAACACGACCCAGGCGTCGAGCATGGGGAGGAAGCTCATGATCTATGCCAGTTGCAGCGACGGAGTCGACCTCCGTAATCAGCTTCAGCCTTCCACACCATTGGGGGTAAGCTTCGAGTGTAATCCGAAGCGAAGCTCGGAAGTGGTGAGAATGGTGGAAATGATCGTGGTCTGTTGGGACCGGACGCTCGAACAGCCAAGTGACGCAGGGCGCGGTGAAATCCACCGAGACCGCATCGAGCAACGAGAGAGCAGTAATCTGCTCGGAGATTGGCCTGTTGTTGGGAAGGAGCCTTTCGGAACCCAATATGGTTGTTTTAAACGACATTGCGGGCTTGCAAGCGGCCAATGATCAGGGCTCGCCCAGGAAGTTCAGGCACGGGGATTTCTGAAATATCCCGAACTAATTGTCGGGTCTTTGCGAGAGGCTGTCTACATTGTTTGACATTGTCCCTCTTATATTTCGTGTTCAGTGTGCGGCATGCAATGATGTAGTAGTCCGTCCATCTGAGGCTATCAATGGAGACAGCCTCGTGGGAACCCGCTTGACTCCACGTGAGTCATGGCCTTATTCTTGACGGTGGCTTGGACTCGAGATCCCGCATGAGATTAGGAATAGGTAGTGGTGAGCCTAGACGAGGTTGGGGCCAGCCCACCTGCAGGATTCCCTTAGGCGTTGTCTAGCTGGGAACGGCGCGAATAGCCGACGCATCTGGAGGTTAATGACTGGAAATGACGGAGAATGAGTGGGAATGACGGGGAACGACGAGGTATGAGTTAATTACGAGTAGGGATGAGTGTACGATAAGGGAGAATGATGGCAACGAGTGTAAGCACAGAGGGAAGTCTACTACGAAAGTAAGATACTCCGTACTCTGTCTGCTTCCAGAGAGCAAAGGGAAGGCGGTGTGGACATCAGGCCGCTGCAGAATAATTGCCTATTCCGGTAAAATGAGACCGCCCGAAGGAATTCCATTCCAACCCGTAACAGAGTCATGAATGTACTCCGGAGGACACCATTCATTCTGGCGCCTCACGAGTGGATCTCGGCTTACTCCGTAGACGGAGAACATTGATTCATATTCCTGTTATACGACTCGCTCTGGACCTTCCTGATATCCACGTCCACCTTCAGCCTCGGATCGGGTATGACGGATCGCAGTTGAATCCAAGCATCTCCACCCTGTCATCTGGGAAACCCAACGAGGGACGAAATGGGACGGCGAAACCCACGGGCTGGCTGGGGGAGCCCACCCGAACAAGAAAATTATGCTAAGGATAAGCAGGAACAAAGGATGGGTCGACCTAGTCCTGACCGGCTCCATCGACGGATACTTTAATCCTTCCAAGCTGCGGTCTGGGCGGAGCCTCGCTACGACGGTTGCCCCAATTCGGCTGGTGGCGATCCACCTCGTTTAGGATGGTCGGAAGCAAGAGAAGGCCGACGACGCTGTTGTCTTACTCGGCCATCTTGACTCGTTGGAGAAAATAAAAACCCTGACGATACATAGTGCGAGCGGACTCCGACTGGATCAGGTCCCAGACATGCCATCCATTCGGACAGGGTATGTTTCTGCCTAGTGCGAGGTAGTGCCCATAGTGTTTGTCACACTGCCACACAGACCGTGGATACAGGATCGCTTAACGACGCCATACGAGAAAAGGGCCCCGTGGAGGAATCTCTTTTCCATCACGCGGGGGGGGAACGAGAATGCCAAGTCGCCAACCTTAGTGGTGTTAAGCATATTGTCTCGGCCTTGACGCTGCCCAGCTTTTGGACCCCAGCCGGAGGAATTGGCAGGCCGAGTGGCCTCGTATTGTGGTCGTATCGTATTGCGGCCGGTCTTGGGTTGTGCTCGGCATGCTGAATCATCATTCAAAGGGCAACTGAGATACGGGGGGTGGGTTATGCATCCCTTCTCGACCGTTCTTCGTTACCTAATCGCGCTTGGGTCCGTGGAACCGTATAATTGTCAGTGTATGGAGTGTGTATTAAGGACCCGATCTTACCGATGGATCATCAGTTGGGAAGAGAGATAAAGAGTACTCCGTACTCCGTAATCAGGAAAGAAACAGGCGTTGTGGTACAGCCGATCAATAGCCCCTACAGTAGGTAACTATGAGAGTACTATGAAGAGCCCACTATCTCACTCATACTACATAGAACTCATGGTGGGGTTCCCCTTGATTCTGTTTTAGCCCTACATACCTCCCGAGAGACATGCAGATAGACAAGACCGACTCGAAACACACGAAATGCATATACATACCTTCCCCGCTTTAGAAAGCACAAGAAGGAGGCCAGAACCAACACCCCCAGGCTAAGCCTTGGCTATCAACTATCGAGGATCCAGTCGGGAAACTCGTGTCACTGTGCGATTCAGTAGTCGGCGGGGATGGCTTGGCTCTGCAGCGCTTTGACTCTGGGGCCGGTCAGGGATAGGGATCCTCAACGTGTGTGGTTTGTTGGAAATGAGGAGGGCTGTACACAGGATGCATGGATTGTAGTATGTACAGTAAAAGTGGATAGGGTTGGCAGGGTACAGAGTACGTAAACTTGCCATCTGGTATTCAAGAAAACCTCCGTCAGCTGTACTCTGTACTGTAGGGGTCATCTCCTCCGTACCTTAACCTAATCCCACAGGCTATGATCGATCATTATGCAATGGGCGGCTGATCCTCCGCCTGCAATACCTGTGTCGGGCAGTTGATCTACAGCGACGACGGACTATGAGGGACTTGGAGGGGAGGTAACAGGCGTCGGTGGTATATACAAGACAGTACCAGTCAGCTTGTCGTTATTGGATCCTGACTAGTCAGGTCGACCTGATCCTCCTCCTCCTAAGAATAATAGCTCTATGGCGTGCTAGTCGGAGCAATTCAGAGCAACGCAGGTCCATTTCATTCGCCCCATCGGAGCTCGCCGCCACGGCGCCCATCCATACCACGGCGTCCTTACCTTACCGTACCTTAACCCAATTATGCTAGTGGAGATAAGCCCGTGCAACGTTTCACAAGGAAACCCCTTGCCAACCTTGATTCAAATCAAGGGCTGAGGTTGCACTCCATACCAGATCATCAGGCTTGTACGTACGTAGCTAGCATGCCATTGTGTGGTGGTGAAATCACAGGCTTTGCCCTTCGTGCAACGGTTAGGAGGCAAGGGAATAGGCAAGGGATTCTAGGAGGGAGGCGTTCCAGAAGATATGCACATACCTTTAACCTTGAGTGTAAGATGACAGAACCAAGTGATCGTTCTTGATCTACGGACTAGGATGGAAGATTGGAATGTTGTTGAGGACAGCGTAGTGGACCGTCATCTCTACAATAAGTCATCCAAAGCATTATATTTCGCTGCACCTGAAGTACCAACAACTAGTTGATGCACATATCCAAGGGAACAGGTAGCGTCCTTACTTCCTGGCCTATGAGTAGTACACTTGTATCATCCATTGTCAACTCTGATCCTAGTTTAGTCCGATTGGTGGACCGGAGATTATCCAGCGAATTTGGACCATCCTGAGCAACCTTCCCTGCTCATTTCGATAGCTTTGTTCCCAACGAGCTTTACGGATTGCGTTGATTGAGTTACCTCACAAGCAGGACGGGAAAAGCTTGTTTGATTGCATGGGTTGAGGGGTTTTGTCGTACACTGTCTGCAGGGATAGCACGAAGGCAATGCGAACTGCCTCGCCGGTCGGTGATACCATCTACCTACTCTGTAAGTAGATACCTAGGTTGAAGGTACTTGGATCCTGCAGTAGCAAGGGCACCACATTCATCGCCTGTAGTGGTACCGCCGTGCGGCTTTCCAGTAGAAGTACTCTCACTGCGCCGCGTCTCCTGACATAATGTCCTACGTAGCCGGTCCCATGCACATATGCCTCGTCAGTTCGAGTCAGTCCGGCGAGCGCAGGCGTTCTGCAGGGGATGGTGGTGGTGGAGGGGTTTGTGATGTATGTATGTGGGCATGCACGGGTCTCCAATGTCAGTTCGTCGGCGGCCGGCCGCCCTACCCGCCAAACGACGGCGATGAACCTGTCGACATCAAGGTGCAGTTGCAGGAACTATCAACAGCGCTTGCTGCGGTAGCACTCGCTGCGCATACGTTCACCGGGGGGGGGGGGAATGCAGACACAGTGTCGATGCATTAGAGGCTTCTCCTGCCAAGGTTGGGCTACATAATCGGCCCAGGACGATCTGCAATCAGGGTGCGTTCCACCAACGACATATGTCGATGCGATGATACAGAGCTTGGGAGGCTATCGGACAGTCTTCAGCGCGGTACCCCATGCTCCATACATTCCTTGACAAGTTTCGGTGCGCGTTTCCATGTGAGACATCAGCTGCAAACGGCTGTCGGGAAGGGCCCTGTTCGCTTAGCCCGGATCAATCTATGAGTACGCATCCCCAAGTGGACCGGCCAAGCACGGCCAAGAGGGACGGACCAGGATCCGACCGACTCTGTTGGCGATACGCTTATCCTGGGAGCCGAGTTTGTTCTAGCGACAGGACTAGCAGCTGGAAACCCGTGGTTAGGCTGAATCGACGGTTCTGTCGGAAGAAACGTCAAATTACATCCGCTCGCCGTGCGGTATTATTGACTAATTCGGTCGGTGCTCCGGCTGAGGTGCCATGCCTAGGTACAGTACAATTTCCAATTAATGAATGTCATAATTGATGCTTCATACTAGGTACAACCAAAATCGCTCGGACAGTCGAATGCGGCATGTCGGCCAATCAGGGTGACCTGGATGGTCGCCGGTGGGCGATGTCTCAATCCGGTAGTAAACTTGCGAGTTTTTAAAAGGTATACGAGGTACAATGAAAATCCGTTGTAATGTTGGCATCTGACCACGATACTCTACGATTACAAGCTCTAACTTTATGTGAAGGTCTACTGGAGTATCAACTGGCCCATTCTTTCAACCGTCGCTAAGAAACATGCAATACACTCTCGCTACATATTTACATCCGGAGAAAGCTGATATACTCCGGTAGAATATATAATCTTACTTTCAAGAACGATGAAGGAGGTTCAAAAAAGATGAGGAATAATCTGTTCCACTGACCAAGTCGATCCTGGCAACTTTATCTGCCCATCCGAGTCATCTCACTGGACAATAAGCTCCGGATTCTCTTGGGCGTCGTGGATGTCTGACGAGGGATGGAGGGCGGGGGACAGTGGACTGCCTTGATTGGGGTGTGATAAGTCGATGAACCTTTAAGTCTTACGTGGCATGAAGCTCGGGTGGTTTGCATATGACTGCTCATTCGGATGACCTGATGGTTCTTTTCTTTTTAGTATTTCTTTTCTTTAGCCAAAGGAACATGAGAAAATAAACCTTTTCCTTTTCCTTTCCTGTCTTCAAGTACCCTGTACTTCAGACCTACTCTGGTCGGGAATATTACAAACAAATGGGATGATACAGGTATCAATCGGATATATTGAGCCGGGATCCCTGCAGGAGGCATAATCAGGAACGGTGGGTTACTGCCTATTTAGATCGCAGATCGGAGTATTCCTGTTTCACGCGCTGCTAGTGTCAAACGACACAAGAAATCAGAATCAACTCCGGAAGAACGTATCGACAGCAGAAAGGATCCAGGGTGATCTCGTACAGCCCAGTGAATACGACACCGGAGATAAAAGCCCAACCATCCGGAGTCCGTGGCTGAAGTAATACGAAGGGCGTTGCCACAGTGGCTGTTGTCACCTGCCGGGATCCGGATGGGAACAAGTGTGGGCGAAACGAGTAAGCCGAGCCGAGATTTGGATGGAACAATGTTCATAAAATGACAGTAAGACGAAGAGTGATATATTAATATCGGCCAAGCGCGAACGACAGGCTGGGTGGACCAAAGTCAAACCACGGCAAAACGGCCATCCGCTCGTCACGATCAAGTAATGCGAATCCACTAGAGGAAGAATTCAGTAGGCAGACTAATTGGCGAATACCTAATAATAATGTGTCGCCAGCCCGGACCAGGAAAGGAAGGGTCACTTTCGGGCAGAGCCGCTGCACCGCCGGGGAGAGTTTAACCCTATTTGGCGACGGTTTATGCGCACGATTCATAACGCTATGCCGGCGTGGCCGGAAGTCTTGGTCTACGAAGGGCTGTAGGTACCTAGGTACCTACTGTCCAAGTGATACCAATAGACCTCTTTCTGCAATCCTTGGTGATCGGTGTTTATGGAGGACATGGAGGAGAATCGATTCCTCCGACGACGCATATCACTGTACGGAGTACCTATGGAGTTCTGTACTCACTGTCTCGGCAAGAATAGCATCAGGCCGTTCAAATTACCCAGAAATTACAGGAATGAAATCCACTGGCGATGCATCATGATTCGCCGAGGTGGATCAGTGGAACCTTCTCCAAGCAGAAAGGGGTGGGGGGGGGGAGAATGATTTTCTCTCTCATTTTTTTTCTCTAAGCGAGGTTAAGGTTCCTCGTGTTGGATTAAGCTTAAGCTCTCCAGGAGTCGCGCACTAATCGGTTTTCGGCTGGGATCAAGCGATCAGAGCGCCACTCGTATCTTTCTAGCGTATTACCGTTTCATCACTGGATCAAGCCTTGTTTCTCGCTTCTCATTGCATTGGATTGCACTGGGATTAGTCCGTCGGGGTTCCACGCTAGCCAAGAATCCACAAGCCCGCGCCAAGCTCTTGTTGGTCTTGTCCTTCTGCCTGCTGTCATGGTCACTCCTGTACGGCGTACGGAGGACCACTGCCTCGCCCTCCTTTGCCATGGTTCGCTCGAAACTAAAGGATCGCCTCATATGACAGACAAGGAAGGTCCTTTGCAAGGAGGGAAACTGTGTAGAATATCGTCTAGATTCCCATGAGAATTCCCCCGTGACTGGTATGTGGGCTGGAGGTGTCTTACCAGATTACGGGCATGGAAGGGCGATCTGACTTGTTGAATCTGCCAGGTTAGGTACCTGATACTTGCCATACTTGCCTAGGTAGATAATTACTCTGACTGATGATTACTACCTAGGTATTCCTGCGCTGGCCCACCAGATGGTATCTCTCGTGACATGTTCTGAATCATTTACCCAATATTTTTGTTTAATTATTATTATTCTTTTTTACTCCGGATGATATGCTTTGACCAGGATCATCCTGCGTGACAGGATACTTTTAACTGGTGTGAACTGAAGAGCTCTTGGGCTCTGTGAATGAATCAGCCGGAAGAGGGCCCAAACGGGGGAATCCCTCCCTTGAGCCCCAGAACCATGGATGCTGGACCATGGGAAAATAAAAAAAAGGTTAAAAACAAGGTTCTCTCTCATACTCACGACGGCCAGACGCACTGGTTTGCCGGGGGTTACCCACTTCTTATGTCCTCTGTACTGATCATGATTCTTATTCTCTTTAGAAGTATCCTCTTGAATAATTTTATCTTCATTTCTACCAGGGAAGAGAAGTCACCTTCTACGTAAAAGGCGTTGATTTGTGTGGTTGAGCATCGCCTCGCTCGCCAGGTAGCCATGCCAATAATGCTGAATCAGAATCTGACAATAAATTAAAAATATAAATTCAATATAAAATACATGAATTAAAAATAAAATTAAAACAAATCATCCAAAAAATGAAAATAAAATACAGAGCTAACTTTCTTATCCTTGTGGAGTCCAGAGTTGCGCCCATTCATTCCCCACCCTATCTTCTTGTCTGGTCTTGTCGTGTCTTGTCTGTCTTCTGTCGTCTGTCCGATGCTCTGCTTTAATCCTCCCTTTGTCTTTCTGACTGTCTCTTCAATCTCACTTCCTCCATCTATCTACTTCCACCTCCTCAACCCTGCACTCTCCATCATCCAGATCCTCCCCTGACAGATACCTTCTCTCTCAGGTAAGACCCTGTCCGACATTCCCGTCCTTTATCCTTCTCTCCACCATCCCCACTCCCTGCGTCTTCCCCTTCCTTGCCGCCTACGCTGCACTGCATTCCATTCTCCCCTCTTCCCTTCCCCATACCTCCCTCTGAAACCACTCCTCCTGAATCCCTAGGTAGCAGCCGATATCATCACAGTCCACCCAATTATTAACTCTTCGTCTCGTCAGCGTTGCGACCAAGCAGACCGACAGAAACGGTCCCTCCAGTTCCCGTTGTCCGGCCGGTATTACCTCTTCGGGAAATATACCACGCCTCACCTTGGTCTGCTCAACCACATAGATCCAGACAGAGTCAGAAGAAAGAGAACAAGAACAAACGGATAGAACACAAACCAACATCCTTATCATATCATCATCCCGTTCTACGTCAAATCGCCTGTCCTGGCCTTCCAATCTACGACCATTACGGGGTCCTATACCGATCACCGAAGGTGGATGGAGACGTACTACGGCCATGTCCGCACCCCTGCGGACGCGATCATCCTCTTCGAAGCCTGTCGCATGGGTCTCCTCCCTCGCGTCCAGCGCAGACTGTCCGAGAAAGAACGCCAGCTGATCCGGTCCGGGTCAGTCTTCGTCTGGGATGAGCGAGAAGCTGGCATGCGTCGGTGGACGGACGGCAAATCATGGAGCGCCAGTCGTGTCTCCGGTAGCTTTCTCACGTATCGCGAGATGGAAGGCAAGCGCGGAGGCACCGGGGTGTCCCAAACCACCGTGCCCAGAGCCGGGAAAACCCCCGAGAGCACTCGCGGCAGTGACGACGACCGTGGCGACGGCGCAGATGAAGGCCCCGATGGCTATCGATATAAGCCCGACGGCTTGATGAAGCAGTCCTTCAGTATCACCACCTCCGCCGGCCAACACCTCCACCTCATCAGCTACTACTCCCGTTCCCATCCCTCCGCTGCCAACCTCCAACAACCCACCAACGATCCCTCCCTGCGCCATGTCCGACCTCAGAAAGGCCTCTATCCCGAGTCCACGGTCAACGACCAGCAGAATCTGCCCGTCGTGACCCGCGGCCCCATGGGCGGCGCCTATTCCGTCCATCACCCCATCCCCTACGCCCGCTCCGGTGCCACGCATCCGCAATCATATACACCTCCCTATGCCTGGCCGCCGACCCCGCTGGCCACCCCGCCCGTGACCGTCCATTACTCGCCATATCTCCCGCCCGTCTCCGGCGCCAATGGACAGATCTACGCCCATCATCATCAACCCCCGCACCCTGGTCTTCCACCCCCGCCCCCGCCGCAGGCCTATGAACGCGCTGTGCATCCCATCGAGAGCGCGATCGCTCCCCCATCCATTCACGCCTCCAGCGTCCCCCACCCCTCGCTCCCCGTGCTCACCGGCCGCTCCCCGCGTCTTGTCGCCGATGCCCACGACCTCCACCAGCGCAGCCCGCCCGCGTACGCGGCCACCGACCCGCGCAGAGCCTCGCCGCGCACCCAACCGCCCACCGTCCCCCCGACCAACGGCTACGGTCCGGCCGCGCGCAGCCCGGCCACGTTGAGCCAGCCGCCGCCGCCGCCGCCGCCGTCGAGTTCCGCGCAGATCCCGCCCCCAAAGGTCCCCGAAGCGTCCACCTCCGGAACCACCGTACCCAGCATCGGCGCCTTGATGAACGGCTCCTCCGCCGCCGCCGGCCTGCCCTCCATCACAGCTACAGCGGCGGCGGCGTCGTCCGGCCGCGCCGACGGGCCCCGCGATATCCCCAGCGACAAGATCGGGTTCGGCGGCGAGGATATGCGCGCGCTCCGACAATTAGACCGCGTGTTCACGGCGTAAACATGTCAATCCCGGCTCAGCGCCACGCGGGAAGGGGCGGACCGCTGCGTGCATGCCGCCTCTCTTGTTTGTGTGCTTTCAAGTCCCCTGTCACGATTGCCTTTGGAAGGTCATGATTGATTGCTTCTGTTTCCGCGTTGTTTTGGTTTGGTTTGGTTTCATCGGGACTGGCGTTTTTAGACGAGGTGCATCGCGATACAGCATCGGGGTCGGGTTTCTTGCTGCTTCTGTGTTGTGTCGGGCTTTCTTTTGCTGTGTTTCTTGCATTGCGGCCGCTTCTGTGCATTGGGTTCGGTCAGGACATTTCAGTACCTAGCTCCTACATACAGGTGATATGATACAACCTTGACAATGCTTGTTGCACGTAGAGCGCGAGTCACAGTAGGAGTATCGGTGTAGTTCACTTGAAACATTGCATGGACATACCACGGCATTAGTATATTAAGGTACCATGACATTATATATCCACCCGTACCTCTCACACCTCAATACCAACAGTACAACTACAACTAGAATCGAGCCCCCATCACTCCAGTACACTTTGTTAATTCTGCCTCGCACCCGACTGATCCACATTATCCGACTGAACAACGTACTCCATCTGGTGCCGCTCCAGACCAGGCCCGCCGGAGCTGGTCGACTCGCTGGCCTGACTGGCCGTCCGGGTCGTGACGCGCGTGTCCTCCTTCTCCTGCTCGGGGCCGAGGATGCCGTCGCCGGTCTGCGGAGCGTTCTGGTCCTGCGGCTTGATGGCGCCCATCTCGAGGTAGCCGCTCGCGTCGTGGGGGGTGTCGCCGGCTTGGGCGGACGAGGACTTGCGGCGACGGCGGGCGGAGAGCTCGCGGGTGAAGGCGCGCCAGCGGTCCTTCTTCCACCAGTGGGGTTTCTGGAGGCCGGGGCCGATGCCGACGTCGGTGGCGAGGGCGTGGTCGATCTCGACGCGCTGGGCGATGAGCGCCTTGTCCTCGTTCAGCTCGCAGAAGCCGCACACGTTGAACAGCAGCATGATCAGCACCGCCGGCGTGTACCCCAGCCCGTACAGCCACCCGGACCCGACGTCGTACCGCAGCGGCGACAGGCCAAAGTCGAACGCCGACGCGATCGCGTACCCGATCTTCACGCCCAGGATCACAATCGCCACCAGGAACTGCGACGGCGCCGCGTCCACGTAGAACAGCAGCTGCCCCAGCGCGCTCTGCGGCCGCGCCCGGTACCGGTAGATGCTGTGCTCCAGGCTGTAGCAAATCACGAGCACGCCCGCGATCGCGACAAACCCCGCCGCCCGCCACCGGCTGTCTGTCGCGGCTGGCGCTGCGTGCAGCTCCTGCTGTTCACTGCTGCGCTGCAGCTCGATCGGGCCCCAGCTGCGCGGCACGGTTAGGACGAAGTTGACGATGGTGCAGATGTAGAACAGGAAGGGGAGGAGGAATTCCTGGCGTTTGCGGTTGCTGCTCTTCGTAAAGGCGTAGGGGTCGCGATCCATAATCAGTCGTTCTTGCCAGGAGCCCCTGATATTCGTCAGTCTTTCTGCTGACGCCGGAGGAGGGTAGCGCGTGACGTCGTGACTTACCAGTGTCGCACCGCTTCCCATACAGCCGCCATCAGGCCCGGCAGGAGAAGCGTGTAGAAGATGGACTGAAGGACGACAGGAGAGCTGGGGAGATACTCGCGGTCGACGTCGATGCTCATGATGCAGCTGATGAGTCCGCACGCGCCGACGAACAGCAGCCAGTACCACTTCCATCTGCGACCCATGAGAATCCAACGTTGTTCGGTTGGGAGGTACCTCCGACCGTGCTTCCGGAGGTTTAACAGGGTGAGGAAGATGGAGATGGCGAACAGGACGGTAAACGCCAGGCCGAGGGAGGCGTGGGTGCCGATGTCATTGATGGGGGAGTAGCAAGACGTGCCGTTGACGAACGTTCCATTTTCCGAGAACATGAACGGCTTGAAGTGGTTGAAGGCGAGATAGCACTCTGACCCGTTTGACAGCGTCCCGTTGGTGTAGAGCTTGTAATTGTAAAAGTTTAGCGCCGTGCGATTGAAATGCACGTTGTTGACGACCACGTCCGTGGCATTGGCGCCATCTTCATAGGGCGCTACAGCCCTCACATACAGGAGGGTCATGCCTGTATAGTCCTGATCGGACTCCGTGAGCTCAATTGGCGATCCCCGGTTCTGGCCTTTTTTTTATAGTTTTCAATATAAGATAGCGTGTTGCCGCGGGCTCATCGCGGACAGAGATGAAGAGGGCCGAGAGGAAACGAGGATGAGGAAGGGTGACTCCGAATGAAAAGAGAGTCAGCCCAGGATGAAATGGCGACGACCGGGATCATGGCGGATAGGTCGGAGGCTGACGAGGACATGACGGGCTATGAAGTCGCATCCAGGGCATAGTCGATGATGCGGAGAGAACCCCTCGACCCAACGGAAGGCCCGGATTGACTCCCGCGGTTAAGTCATGACCAGTCGATTCGTAAGTAAAGTGTGTTCCCATCCCACCTCGTTGCTTAAAAGTGAAGGACCAGCCATATTGAGTGACAGACAATGTGGCTGTTGGATGGTCGACTTTGGACTCATCCAGGTTGTTGAAGTGGAAGAAGTCTTATCGATAACAGATGCGATAGGGCGCGTAGCTTACATAATCAACACTTTCCTAGAAAGTTACTGATAGTCTCCACGCATTATGTGCAATACAGTCTACAAAGTAAAAGAGAATGAAGTAGAATTCATATTGACCATCGGAGCACGAAACCCCAATCCCCAAAACTGAATTTCACTTGTTTTTGGATATGAAGTAAATTGAAGACCAGGCGATAAATGCCGTTCTTCGCGTTTATTCCATCCACATCCGCAGGCCGAACACTATACCGGCAGCCTCCATTCCAGCCAGGCAAAGATCTTGCACCAGCTGGAAAAGACACACGCCCGCACATATCTAGAGACGACGACCACGGCGACCACCCTTGCGACGAGTAGAGTCGGAGGGAGTGGGGGTGACGTCCTCGATTCTGCCAATTCTCATGCCAGCACGGGCCAGAGCACGGAGGGCAGACTGGGCACCGGGACCGGGGGTCTTGGTACCGTTACCTGAGACGGGTTAGTGATATTCTTTCGCGTATACACTTTTCGCAGAGACGGTTACATACCACCAGTGGCACGGATCTTGATGTGCAGAGCGTTGATGCCGAGCTCCTTGCAGCGGGCAGCAACGTCCTGAGCAGCCAACATGGCGGCGTAGGGAGAGGACTCGTCACGGTCAGCCTTGACCTTCATACCACCGGTGACACGGCAGATGGTTTCGCGACCACTGTAGGATTCATCTATTAGCCCAATGTTCTCGTTTTCTTCTCGTCGATCGATATATCTCCAGTCACAGTTCTCCACCCGAATCGAATTTCAAAAAAAAGAACCGGCGCAAATCATATCGACCGACAAAGGGAATCGGCGCAAAACGAACCTCAGATCGGTGACGTGGACGAAGGTATCGTTGAAGGAGGCAAAGATACGGGCGACGCCGAAAACGAGCTTGCCTATACAACTCGATCGTTAGCCATGCGCACGCGCCAAATTTCAAATCTGGGAGGTAGTTGTACCATCTCCGGCCAGAGGGCCGAGAGTGACGTTCTCCTTGGGGGCAGCGGCGGCTTTCTTGGGGGCCATTGTGTGTACTGGGTGTGGGATGGAATATGGAGGAGAGAAAGAGAAGGGAAAGCGTGAAGTTTGGATACAAGAAAATGGATGCGGTGTGGGTGTGTGCCCTACTGCAGAAAGCTACCCGTTGATTGGCTCAGGGCGTCTGGTGGGCGGGGCGCAAGCGAGTGGCAGCCTGAGGCCGAAATGAGGCACCAGCAATGAAGCGTTTTTATAGGCACAGAGTACACGACAAAGAACCCGTTGTCGGTGCCGGGGTCGGGCCGAAAGGCGGTGAGCCGCAAATTTCCCACTAGCATTTAAGCTCGAATTTTTTTACCTGCAGGTGACTCAGTACCTTTCTCTCCCCTCACCATCTCCTCCTTCTCTTGAACCTCAAAACAGCCAGTTTGAGGTTCGACTGGCTCGAGTCTCTCGTCAATTGTTCCGATCGATTCTGTTACTCCGTTGTGTCCTACTAACCCACTAGACGAAGAGCGTGCGCTCACACAAATCGCAAGATGGTATTGACCCAGGAAAACGCCATGATTGGCATCATTGGCATGGGTGACATGGGCAAGATGTATGCCCAGAGATTGAGCGATGCAGGGTGGAGGTAATATCACAGCCTTCCCCTGCCGATTTGCTTTATAGGTAAGCTCTTCCTGGATCACGACTCTCCGTCCCCTTCCCCTGCGTTCTTAAAGGATGACTTGAGTGCATTTGGCTCGAGCATGGTCCGGGAACGTCACTGTCTCGCCTTTCTGGTATGACGGTGGCCAACTCGGCCGTCAATGATGTAAAATCTCAGCTACCTAAATTTTCTTGTCTGATATGTTCAATTCGTTGTTTTGCATTGATTTCACACACTGCGTGTTGAAACCTCATGCTAACGAATCTCTCTCCAGGTCGTTGTACTATTAGTATTCATGTTCGATAGAATCGAATTAGCTGTACTAACCGCCGTGTCTTGAAGGATTAATGCATGTGACAAGCCCGATAACTATGAGACCCTGAGAAAAGAATTCGATTCTCAAGTACGTCTTTTGCTCGCAGCTCAAGCTGTCCTTAAACTCATATTGTATATAGAAAGGTGTCACCGTATACCCCGATGGACACCTGGTTTCAAGGATTAGCGATTACATTATTTACAGTGTAGAGGCTGGAGTGATTGACAGGGTAGTGGCACAATACGGCCCATGTACGTAAATGGCTACCACCTGTTCTTCCCTCTGGCCCGGTGGCTGACGTGTGGAATCAACCCAAAGCTACGAAAGTCGGTGCGATTGTCGGTGGTCAGACGTCGTGCAAAGCTCCCGAGCTGGCTGCCTTCGATAAACATCTCCCTTCGGATGTAGAAGTTGTATCCTGCCATTCCCTTCATGGCCCCAAGGTCAACCCGAAGGGTCAGCCGTTGGTACGACTCTCTACCTCCCTCGCTGGGTCTGGTGCTTCATCGCAGACCTGTCACAGATATGGGAAATAACACCGCGCTCTTCGATAGGTCCTGATCCAGCACCGCGCATCGGACGCCAGCCTGCGGTTCGTCGAGAACGTCCTGTCCTGCTTCAACTCCGAGTATGTCTACCTCACGGGCGAACTGCACGACCGCATCACCGCCGACACGCAGGCGGTCACCCACGCCGCGTTCCTGAGCATGGGGACGGCCTGGCACGCCAACGAGCAATTCCCCTGGGAGATCTCTCGCTGGGTGGGCGGCATCGAGAACGTCAAGATCAACATCACGCTGCGCATCTACTCGAATAAATGGCACGTGTATGCCGGGCTCGCCATCCTCAACCCGGCCGCGAAGAAACAGATCCGCCAGTACGCGGAGTCGGTGACGGAGTTGTACAAGCTGATGATCGAGGGACGCCGGGACGAACTGAAGCGCCGGGTCTACGCCGCCGGGGCCGCGGTCTTCCGTGCTGGCACCGAGGGACAAGACCTGCTGCTGAAGGACGAGGTGCTCGACCGGTTCTCGCTGTCGAACCGGCCGCGCGAGGAGACCCCTCCGAACAGCCATTTGAGCTTGCTGGCCATTGTGGACTGCTGGTCGAAGTTGGGAATTGTCCCGTACGATCATATGATCTGTTCGACGCCGGTGAGTGACGCGCGCCCTACCCCGGCCGATGGATCCTTGTCCTGCATGCAACTGCGGCAACCTGCGTCTCGCTTGCTGACCACGTAATGCAGTTGTTCCGTCTCTGGCTCGGCGTCACAGAATACCTGTTCCGCAACCCGGACCTCCTCGACGAGGCGTTGGAGACGGCGATCAACGACAAGACGTTCCGCTCGGACGATCTGGAGTTCACATTCGCAGCTCGGGTAAGTCGTTTATCCTTTTATCCCCTATGGAGGACGCGGCCTCGTCCGGAGATAAGCCCGTGTTCGCAGGGTAGGAAAGAACGGCGGAGAGAACGGCGCTGACACTAGGCGATTGCTTTGATTGAATCTCTAGGCATGGTCTGATTGCGTTTCCTTCGGTGATTTCGAATCCTACCGCGACCGCTTCGAGCGGATCCAGCAGTACTTCTCGCCTCGATTCCCCGAGGCCGCCAAGCTAGGCAACGAAATGATGAAGACCATTTTGGAAAAGACCACGAGTGGAAGTTCCTAATGACAGACGCAAAGATCCTGGTCTTGATGGGTTCACGGATAGAATCGCCCACAGAGAGGGCCTAGTTTGTACGGAGTCGAGCGAGAAATGAAATGTGGAGCTTTGCATCTGAAACTTGCGCGCCAGGCCGAAACGATCGGAAAGGGGACGTGGTCATTCGGGTTAGCCCCGGACGTGTACTCTGTATGATATGAAACTGTCGGAGGAGATGATAAATGCAATTAGAAAGGTGTCAGGGGAGCGACGACAATTGGCTTGATCGAAACCCACCAAACCATGGCGGAAGGCTAAGACCGGAGCTGCTGCGACAGTGAGGTCACTGACCAAGATTGTTACTAAGATACGGAGAACTAACCTGCTGCCGGAGCTCAGCTATGTCTTAAGCGTGGACGTCGAGCTTTTTCTGTTTCGGGTATAGGCTAGGTTCGCTTATGTACGTTGTCGGCGCCAGGATGGCTTCCTGGATGATTCTAGTTAGTCCATGTGTCATTGGGACGACCGGGCATATCGACCTAGAGTCGATCAGGCATCTCGTAGGGATGTTCGGAGATTTCCTCGAGGAAGTATACCTCCGGTAGTATTATTCCTAGGGTTTAATATCATCGTTATTATTATGGCTATGATTATTATTATCGTTATGATTAGTATTAATGTTATTATGAACGGGTAAATCGACTTATGCACCCACCTACTCTGTAGGAAGTAGATTCCGCCGCGGGAAGAGAGGATACTTTCTCCGACGGAACTATCTGGATACGATCTTGGATGCGATCCACCGGGATCGGGTCCTTGATGACATCGCATGCGGTGGCACAGGATGTCTGTCATATGCATCCCCTACGGCGTACCGGTTAGACGGGCTCGCCATCCCCCAGGATCCGATACGTCCTTCCTTCGGCCTTTTTCAAGGGTGCCTAGGCGCGATGACATCGGTGCGAAGGGAAGCTGAGGACCAAGACCATCACCGCGTTGGCATTGTGGAGATAGACCTAAGTAAGTACCTCGTACAGGGTGAAATTAGCGCAGGGCGTGGAAAGTATCCATGAACCCCTTTCGCCGGAGACCTACGCATGTGACTTTGATCACAGCAGAGAACCGATGTTCTGTGGTGATTCCGATTTACTGACCATCTCAGAACATCGTTCACATCATCAACCGAATACGTAGTTTTGTAACTAATACCTAGCTTTGGGGGATGAGGGCGAAAGCGATCGACTGCGCATGTAATCAAGGTCTGGACAATATTAAAGTGGGGCTTCACATGGCGGGACGATAGAGTCTGTTCGACTCAATATTTGCGTGGCGAAATTTCGGTTGGCTAAGAATAGCTGAGCTACCTTAATTCTGGTGCTCCCAGTGCCGAGTCCTCGCCCGATATCATGGACATACAGAGTACGCAGTTTGCGGATGCTGTGTCACCGTCCAGCATGGATACTACCTAGAGACCCATCTACATACCTTTGTCTCCTTCACACCGCGTAAGACAAGTACCTGGGCTATCGGCACTAAGCCAAGACTCGTATACATGTCGAGTAAGCACTCAAAAATAGTGCATTCCGCGCCGAGCATAAATAAAGTTTGGATGCAGACGAAGGCGAGAAAAAGAAAAGAAAAAGCGAGTGGAAACAGAACCAATTATCCCCCTTCTCTGTTGATTGTTGAATGAGGGAAAATCGCCGTTGAGGGACCATGGAAGGAAAAGTTACGATCGCGTGGGCAAACTTCGTCATTGGTTCGGATCCCTTAGGATTTACCCACCGCCGACAGGAGAAACGTCTGGGATCGGTGTAAATACGACAGGCGGCACTCCCACCGACCCGAGATCCGATGCATTGGTCAGAGCTAGTGAAGTCAGGCTAGGTTGAACTGCGCCGTCCTCGTAATGCGACTGCTGGCCAGGATGTGGGTTGACTGACACGGCTTGCAGATGAAAAGGGTCCATGATTGGCGTCAGGAGCATTAACGAAGGGGGTGCGTGCCCTCTAGGTGCGGCCTCGGGCGTAGGTTAATGATACCCATTCCGGTCTAGTCCGGCCTTAGTTCCTGCACCTCCAGAATGATATGACGACTCGTCCAGGGGCTCGCTTCGAGCTGTCTGTCCTGTAGGTACCTACGTACCTACTCTTTCGATTCTACATACCGTCGAACACCAACTGAATTCTGTCTGATGACGCTTTCATCGTCCATCCCCGGTCGGCTGAGGCTCCAACCTCGCCCTCATGACTTGTGGGAGAAGAGGTTCCCATGTTTCAGGTGGAGATGGACACAATTGCCATGCGGTCTCTACCAGACCCTCCCGGGCCAATCAATCGGCTGTCCACGACGGCTAACTTTCGTTTAGCCCGTACCGAAGAATCAATCGTTCCATTCGTTACACCTCCAGTCAAGACTTTCTAGCCACCCTCACTAGTCTGTCTGTCCGTCCCAAACCCAGTCCTCCGTGCCTAGGCTTGCTCAGGCCAGATTGGGTGGAGAGAAACCCAATGACGGCTTTCTCCGACAGGAGACTTTCCCCCCGTGGCGGATGGCACGGATGGCTGTCGGAAATGGGATAATGCTCCCAAGATTCTTGTCTCCTCGACTATTTTCTTGGGCAGTTTCAGTGGCACAGACCATGTGGTCAATCCGATCAGGTTCACCTGGGGAACTTAAGAATATAAAGTGGGAATGGAAAAAAGAAAAAAAAAAAGTCGGAAGATTTTCACCATGGGTCATCCAGAAAAAGATCAGGTCCCCGCTTGCCCTGTGGAAAAAAATAATAATATCTACCTCTGATCCTCCTCCGCTCTTTCAATCTGACGATCTTCTCTTGTTTCGTGGGAACTAATCGACTGTCGTGGTGGTTGGTCTTTACTGTTCTGGTCAATCTTTCTTGCATCCACCTCCTCCGATCTTCCCAACTGTCATCGGTGCTGTCGCAAAGTCAAATCCACATCTGGACAGACAGAGTCCCTCAAAGACAGTAGCTTAACTGCCACTCGTCCACCGATGGGCCTGTGATCTTCGCCACATCGTCGTCGTTGGAACGGCCATGCAGATCTCTTCCATGGCTATATCGCTCAAATACACTATGTGGCTCCAGACAGTTGCCGGCAATCTCTGTTAATCAGCTCGATTGTGCTCTATGAAGTATGCTCTATCCTCTTGTTTGCACTCTCACGGCGTTGGTCGTTGTGTCCGCTGTTGCACCGGGACCTTGCAGCCAGTTCGTTCAATACATCCATTCATGGATTCTTTGGATATCGTCGAATCTGGTCCCCCAGCTGGGAAGGTTGCACAGTGGCGATATTGGCAAGTTCTATACTGACATCCATGGCCATTAGTGAAATACAACATTTCCACTCTCTTTATCCAACAACAATCAGAAGTCCATTCTCTCAAATCTGCTCTCAGAATCTTTACAAATACCCTCCATATCCGGATATGAGACTCTTCCATTCTCCATCTTTCATGTACTACTGATCTTGATCATTATTCCTACTTCTGTGGAGCTTGTTGTACGTTTACTGTGGACGTCTTCAAGCCTCTCTTTCTATCCTTGATCTACACTTCCTCTCTTACCATCCTTCGTCTTATTGTCATCATCACCATTTATCATTCACCCATCTGCAACGCTTTTAACCACCGTTGGCCCAATGAGGATCTTTCACCTGGCTGCAAGCGCCTTAGGTCTTGGTATGCAACTTTGGCACCCCAGACGAGATAGACAATCGCTGATTACCTTCCGTTTAGCCTCCTCGATCTATGGCCAAATCGTGAACCATTCCCCCTCAGAGGGCAGGGGAGTGACTTACAGCGTCAATATTCCCGATCATACTGCCTCCAATGGGACTGGCCCGATGTACCTTCAATTGAAGGCGCCTGCCGACCTGAAATGGTTTGCGTTGGGTCAGGGAGACCGTATGACGGATGGAAGCATTTTCGTAGTCTACTCTGCGCCTGACGGAAATGTCACCTTGTCCCCTCGCAAAGCCACCGGTCCTTTTGAACCTCTCTATAACTCCAGCATACGCGCGTCCCTTCTGGAGGGATCCGGTATCCATGATGGACTGATGATTGCCAACATTCGTTGTGATAACTGCATGATCATGAACGATGGAACAAGCATTTTGAGCAACTCCGGCATGTCTTCCTGGATCTGGGCAATGACCGGTGGTGACCCAATCGATTCGGCCAACGTCTCTGCGAAGATCTACAAACATGATTGGCATGGAATCTTCACTTTGAATCTCACTCACGGCATCGGAGGCAATTCGCCCAATCCATTTTTCTCGTCGTCCCATGATATCATGGATTTCACTCCCTTCTCCGTCCAGCATTCAGTCAGTGACTCGCTCCTTCACAAAAAGCGGATCGCACACGGCGTCATGACCTCTGTTGCATTTGTTCTCCTGTTCCCCAACTTCGCCCTCACTCTCTTCATCTTTCCCTCTCGCTATACTGTCGCATGGATCCATGCGCCTCTCCAAATCTTTGCCCTGCTCCTGGCTTTAGCTGGGTTCGCGGTTGGCGTGTCGGTGGCAATCGACCTTCGTGAGGAGGCAGGCTATCACCCTATTCTTGGCTATGTGGCAATGGCTGGGGTGGTCCTCGTGCAGCCGGTACTAGGAATCATTCAGCATGTGCGGTTCCGACGGACGGGCAAGAAGACGGCATATGGCGTTGCCCACCGCTGGCTTGGACGATTTCTCTCCGCCTTTGGAATTATCAATGGAGGCTTAGGCTTCCACTATGCAGGGTCCATGAATCCCGATATTCCCCCTGCTTCACCCATTGCGTACGGCATTATTTGCGCCGCGATGGGGATAATCTATGTCCTCGTTATCTGGTGGCGGCGGTCCAAAACGAAGCGAGAGGCGGCTTTGAAGGCCCAAATCGCTGAGGAGAAGATGCTGCCCACCCCTGCCACCCCAGCGAGGAGTAACAGCACTCTCGTCCAAAAAACCCCCAGTGTCGATGTCTCGAACGAGAAATGAATGCTCCCATGACAGCGACACTGATGATTTGTTGATCTTACCAAGCGTATGTTTTGAGTTCGCATGAAAAGGCGTTGTACCTGGCCTCAATTTCCCCGATCTTGTATCTTCTTTCCGATTCTGGTGTACATGCTTTATTATCCTTTCTGCTGAGCATCGACCTTTATCTTTCGTTCTCTGTACATTTCGTTCATCTCCCCCATCAGCACCTTTGATTGCGGCTTTCTAAGAACTTGCATGGTGCTTCCTTGCACGCTCGGACACGCTGTGACGATTGTTTGATTCCCATGTACAATTTCCCTTAATACTTGGATTAGGTAAAAGCTGCGAGGCAGTCGTGACTACACTGTTGAGTCAATGTATGAAATATTCCTTCACAAGCCAAGAATCAATACAAGTTGTAGATATCCGGTTCGTCCCAAAGTCCGGTATACATACGAGATACAGTGGTGCGAAGCATCTGAGAGTAATTTCAATCGGTATATCAGTAAATTCTTGGCACCTCATGAGTGGAACTTCCAATTGTGAATGATATCAATGTACTCCGTAGATGCATGGAATGGAGAGGCTGTGTCTACATTAGGCGATGGTTAGTCAGCCAAGACATGCGTCCAGAGTGAAACTCCGAGCGGTGGGATAGTCACGCCCATCGGAGAATCCGACTACTACGACGGGCTTCCTCATCTTGAATCAAACTGTCATCAGAGAAATCTTTCGCTTCGCATGTGACTTGCTCATCCTCCGTGCTTCGTTCCCTCCTCGACCTCCCCCTCTCCGAACCGGCGGGAACCCCCAACGTTACCGCGACACGCCTCCTCTCACCTCCCCCTCGCTCCCTTCTAACGTTGTTGGTTGTCAGATCGATTCTCAACGCACCCCGTTGCGGAGACCGCCTGCACCGCCTCGGTCGCCCCTCGAACTCCCGCTGCGCACTCAATGCCGTCCCCCATAACCTCCTTCCCTGAACCGCGATAGGTGATCTAAACACGCTCCCCTTTCGGCTAGATGGCGATCTATGGCGTCCGGATATAACTCAGGGTTCTCCGCGACGTCGATCCAGCACCGCGCTGCCGGCGATGGCCGATCCTTCTCCAGCCAGGATGAAGTGTCGGTGGACGGCAGCTGGCCTGGGACCGCCCCGAAAACGGGGCGAGATGCTCGCTCCGGGTCGGGGAACAGTGCGTCCATCGGCCCTCGAGGGGGCTCCATAGCCCCTTCCTCTGGGTCCGCGGGCCCAGGCAGCTTCAGCTCCGAACTCAAGAGCATGAAGACGTCCCGGAGCACGACCCCGCGGCCCGATGGAACGTTCCGACGTCGGGGGAGCAGCAACGTCGAGTACGATGAGTTGTCCAGCACCGAGGAGCGCCAGGCGGCGATCCGCAATAAGATCGCCAAGGAGATGAAGATCAAAACTGGGACGGAGAACATGCTCGAGGCCTTGTTGGCCAAAAACCCCAAGCAGACCAAGGATCAGCGCCTGAGGGTCGAGTCGGAGTTGAGTACGTCGAATCGCAAGTTGGCCGAGCTACACCACGAGCTGGAGGAGGAGCTGCTACGTGCGCAGGCGCCGTCCACACCTCCTCTGAGTCGTCTGTCGAGTCTGTTCCAGGGCGGGTCCATGCGGTCGCCGTCCCATAACAACACCGCCGAGTTCGACGATGCACAGGCGGAGAACCCCGAGGCGGAGATGGAGTCTCCGACGTATGTGCTGTCAGAGACCTTGCAGGCGCTGGAGATTGAAGGCATGGCGCCGGATTACTATGTCGAGCGGGCGAACAGCCTTGTCGAGCTGTTCAAGCGACATCCGACCTTGAAATATGACCTGGCGTGGTCGGTTTTCGGCCTGCGTGTGCAGGTCATGCTTCTCAGCGATAACAAGGAGGTCGTGGCGGCGGGGTATCGCTTGACGCGGTATGCCATCGCGGACCGCAAGTCCCTCCAGATTATCCGCTCGCTGCATACGGACGAGCTCGTCATTCTGTCTCTGGTCAAAGAGAGCAAAGCAAGCATCGAGCGAGAGCAGGCTTTGAAATTTGTGAGGGCATTCCTGGATGTGAAGGATGGGGTCCATGAGATCTCCCGAGCGGTGGTCCGGACGATTGTGTCCGTAGCGGAGCACTCCGATGACCGTCTCCGGAACATCTCAATCATGACCCTTGCGGAGATTTTGGTCAAGGATCCGGGACTGATTGCATATGCGGGTGGGTTTGCGACCCTGCATGATGCCCTAGCGGAAGGCACGTTTGGCGCGTCCGAGAGTCTTATCGCCAGTTTTCTCCATGTCCTGGATGCACCGCATAGCAGACAACATTTGCGAGGAGGATGGGAGCTTGAAGCAGTGTTGGCCCCGTTCACCGATTCCTTATCAGATTCGGTTCGCAATGGTCGACTAAAATCCTCGGCGAAGGCAATTTCCGCGATGCTCAAGACCTGGCCTGGTTTAGTCGTGTTGGCACGGAATGGGGGCAAACCTCTCCAATCACTTCTGGACTCGTTGCACTATCCGGACCCGCAGGCGCGAGATCTCATCATGGAACTGCTGTTTGATGCTCTTCGAATAAAACCACCGTCATGGTCTTCCTCCTTTCTAGCCGGTCGAAGGCTGACGACGTATGGACGAGCTGCGACTCTTCGCTCCGACTCGGATACGAAACAGTTTCGTGGGCTATATGGAGGCGGTGGTAATAAGCTTGACCTGACGGCGCATTTCTCAACGCTCATCCTTGCAACGTTAGTGGATGCGGGTCTGTCAAAAGCTCTCTGTGACCTCATCGAGGATGAGACCGATCTTTCACTCAGACGCAAGGCGACATTACTTCTAACCGAAGTCCTGAAGTTAGCACATCACTCATTGCCTCGACATATCAGCGCGAAGCTCCAAGTCCTTCCGCACTTGCTCCCCTCTGCGATCAAGTTCGACGTGGAGAACCACGACGTCTCTACTTCAACCATCTATCAAATTGAGAGCATAAACAGAACGCTGGCTCGCTCGATAGGGACCGTCTCGACTGGTGCGGGACGATACAGTGTGGATGTTGATATCTCTGCCTCACTGTTGACCGGGGACCAAGGAAAAGATAGACTCAGCCCCGCAATGGACGAGACGCAGTTCCGCAACGCCATCCTCGAGACTAACGTGCTGAATACTGTGAATTACCTCAAGTGGAAGTGGGACCTGATACACCGTATTGTTGAAGGCCCTCTTACGAATCCCAAGAGACTGGACGAGGCAATCAAGGGGTCCAAGTTCATGAAACGTCTGATGGGCTTCTACCGACCCTTCAAGTATAGGTTCTGCATGCTTCCGAACACAAAGCCGAACCAGCGCTACGTCCGAACGGGCTGTGCGCTGATGCGGACATTAGTTCAGATCCCGGAGGGGACGAAGTATCTGGCCGAGAACAAATTTCTGCGGCAGGTTGCAGAATGTCTCGCGCAGGTGGATCGCATGAGTGGCTTGACCTCCTCGTCGCCTCTCTTCTCCCGGGAGCAAATGGCGACCACGCTGAGCGGGGGGTACTTTGCGCTGCTAGGGACTTTAAGCGGCGATGCCAACGGGCTGGCCATGATGGAAAGATGGCACATGCTCAACATGTTCTACCACATCATTGAGCTTCGAGATCGGGATGATCTCATCCAAACGCTCTTGGGGAACTTGGACTACACCCAGGAAAGCCATCTGCGGGTCATGTTGTCTAAGGCGCTGACTACAGGCTCCAAGGATATTCGCCTATTTGCGACGAAGCTCCTGCGAAAGTATGCCGTGGGCAATGTTCCCCTGTCTCCGCAGATGGCTATTGGGAATGCCAACTGGGTTGTCAAACTTCTTGTCACTCAGCTATATGACCCCGATGTGTCCGTATGCCAAGTTGCTGTCAAAATCTTGGAAGAAGCATGCAACCATCGGGACTATCTGGAGTTTGTCGTGAAATGCCGGCCGTCTCTAGACCACCTAGGTGAGATCGGCGCTCCTCTGCTCCTACGATTCCTTTCGACCTCCGTCGGCTACCACTACTTGGATGGACTCGACTACATCACGCAAGAAATGGACGATTGGTTCCTGGGCCGAAACGACGCATATGTGGGGTTGGTGGAAGCTGCGCTCTCGCGAGCGTACGTAGACCAGCCCCGACGGGGCAGCTTGGTCCCCGATGACATTGTAGACATGCAGGACATCGGGCTGGTGCCCCCACATTTCTACCGAGAGCTCGCCCGGACAGCAGAGGGATGCAAGCTTCTGGAGCAGTCGGGGCATTTCAACGAGTTCGCCTGGACGATTCGCGATTTCCGGCTAGACGAGGAGGACACGGAGACTCTCCTCAAGGTGAAGGGGTGTCTCTGGGCTGTGGGCAATGTTGGGTCTATGGAACTCGGGGCGCCATTCTTGGAACCGGACATTGTCGAGCGCATCGTTAAGATCGCCGAGAGTGCGGAGGTTCTGACGATGAGAGGCACGGCGTTTTTCGTGCTCGGACTAGTCTCTCGCAGTCAACACGGGCTCAAGGTGCTGAGGGATTTCGGGTGGGACTCTGCGGTCGACCAGGAAGGAAACTCCCTGGGATTGAGTCTCCCTACGGACTTTAACAAGTTATTCCTGGTAGGTTGGAATGTTCGAGAGCTAAGTGTCGCAGCTACTAATGCCGAATGTCAGGTTGATTTCCCGTCCCACGACAGAAAGCAGGACGCCAAGCGGGCCTCGCAGGAGAAGTTCAAGGAGGCTACCACGGACGAAAACCCAGTGAACCAAAAGATACTCAAGCTGATCGTAGACATGGGCAACACGGTCTTGTCGAAACGAGCGGCGGCAGACCTCCATAGGTAGGAGACTCGCAGCAAGCTGAGGAAGAATCAATTGGCTAACTCTGGACTACAGCATGAAGTCGAAGCAGCCTGAGCACTTCCGCCAGCCTCATCTGTTCCGCAAAACCCTCGGTATCCTAGAGAGCCACCACTTCCGGCTGCCGGCACGACGGTTTGCTCTCGATCTTTTTGACAAGAGCGTCATGCGACGGATCGTACTGGAAGACGAGTCGGAGTCTGATTCCGAAGCGAGCTCGTCCCAGGAATCCGGGTGATCCTTCGACTGCTCTTTCTGTGTTTTCGTTTCTCATTTCGTTTCTTTTCGACATGTTTTCCCTGCCGATAGGGTTTCTTTGCCTTGTGGTGTTTCTCTGCGTGGCGTTGGCGGCTTTTGGTCACGAGCAATGAAACTGAATGTTAGCATATCGCGTTTAGCCTTTGCGTCTTGTCTCGGATCTAGGTAGAGCGGCGATTGATGATGCAATTTGAAGTGGCGTGATGCGATGGGTGGATTTCCTTTGGTCTGAAAGATGCGTGTATATACATAGCGATCGCGTGATAAATGTCACTATGCATTGCATACCTCTTTTGCTGCGGAAGACGGAGTCCGTCGATCTCCCGGAATCTCAACCATAGTAAGACTTAACCTCGGTCTGCCGCAGCCAAGAAGACTAGTCCGTCACACCTCACCTGGAGGTCACCACCTGGCTCTCTTCGCTGATCCTTCTGCCAAAGTGATATCCTAGACAAACAATCATCATCATCTGACCTCAGCCCGCCCGATGGAAGAAGACGCGATCTCCCCGCACCCTCTCCACGACGGAGATAACGAGCCATGCCCGCGCCTCACCCGCGACACCGCCGTACACAGCACTCCGCCGCCGCCGTCGTCATCACCAACCCCAACTATTCCGTCCAGTGACCCCACCACCGAACTCCCCCTGACACAGGCGATTCTCCGCCTGATCCAATGCTCGCGGTGTTCGCGACCTCTGCAGACGCCGCTGCGGCTTCCGTGCGGGAACACCGTGTGTCGGGGGTGCTTACCGCCGCTGCATCGGCGGCGGGGCATTACGTATCCGGACACGGAGGAGCGGAAAGAGGGGTTTACGTGCTCGGCGTGTCTGGGCGAGCATTGCGTCGGGGACTGCGGGACGGATGTGCTGTTGACGCGGCTGGTGGAGGTGTTCGATGAGGTGCTGCGTCCTACGGGGGATAGGAGTCCTCGCGGGGAGGGAGGAAGGATAGAACGGATCTACGCGCAGCTCAGGGAGGGGCAGTTCGATTACAATGCCGCGGAGACGCCCTGCGAGAGCGATGCCCGCAGTGCGGAATTGCTGGGACGGCTGACGGAGCGGCTACGGAGCGAATTGGACTGCCATGTGTGCTACTCGCTGATCTTGGATCCGCTGACTACGTGCTGCGGGCATACCTTCTGCCACCGGTGCGTGGCGATGGTGCTCGGCCACTCGGATCTGTGTCCGGTATGTCGGCGCAAGTTGAACATGTCGTCCACGCTGCAGTCGGAGCCGGTCAACAAGCGCATTGCGTCGCTCATCGACGCGCTGTTCCCCGAGCAGGTTGCGTCGCGACGGGAGACGTCGGCCCTGGAAGAGAGCAACCCGAACGAGACGACTCTGCCGTTGTTTGTCAGCTCGCTGTCCCTCCCGACCATGCCCACCTTCTTGCACATCTTCGAGCCGCGATACCGCCTGATGATTCGGAGGGTCATGCAGAGCAGAGGGCGCAAGTTTGGCATGGTCATGTATAATCGGGCGGGCCGGTTGCAAGAAGGCCTGGGGCGGTCCCAGTTCCTGCAGTATGGGACTGTGTTGACGGTGGATCGATACGAGCTGCTACCCGACGGTAGAAGCCTTGTGGTTGCGACCGGCGTGTCGCGGTTCAAGGTGCTACGATCTGAGGTCGTGGACGGATACCATGTGGGCCGAATCCAGCGCGTGGACGACATTTCTGTCACCGAGGAGGAAGCGCGCGAAGCCCTGGAAACGTCCACGGCGGTCGACACATCTACGGAGGGACCTGCAGAGCGGCCTCTGGACAGTATGTCAACGCAGGAGCTGTTCCAATTCGGCCTGGACTTTGTACGCAGGCAGCATGGACAGGGCGCTGTATGGCTCCGACCGCGAGCCTTGTTAGCATACGGTGATATTCCCACGGATCCGGTCCGTTTCCCTTGGTGGTTTGCCAGCATCCTGCCGGTTTGGGAGGAAGAGAAGTATACGCTTCTATCCGCCACGAGTGTTCGCGAAAGGTTGAAAATCACTGCGCGGTGGATCAGAAAGCTGGAGTCTCGTCAGTGGTATGTACCCCAGACCTTGGCCTTGTATTAAACCTATCTACTATCCAGAAGCACTCACCATCTGTTGTGCAAGGCCGGATCGCCCCCGCCCGTCGGTCGCGGCTGTCTTATGACTAGCCGTCCCTCTCCTCGTCTTTGCCGTGCTCCCCATGATCCTGGGCGTTAGTACCATGTCCCTACCGCTGGGATCGAGCGTCTTCACCACCTTCACGCCCTTCTCTATGTCTGTGTCGGTTTCGTTCGGCTCCTCTGGGCCCCTGACCGTCAACAGCGGCCAGCCGCACTTGCCGCGAGAGGGGTCGGAGACGCATGTTCCACAGATTGTCGTAGTGAGTATCTTTCTGGCCATCTTTGTGGCCCAGGTGGCCGTCAATGCTGCGCAGGTCTGGCGCACGAGACGGCGCAACCGAGTAGAAGCGCAAGAACGACCGCCTACGACGCAAGCATCGGCGAGTCCTCCAGACGAGGCTGAGGGAGAAGACCGAGAGCCGAGATAGTCTTGTACTCTCTATCTTTGATTTTCAGACTGAACTTGCAGACTGGTGTCCCAATGAACGGGGCCTGAATGGACGGATGTTGGCGACGCCAATCACACAGAAGATAACGCAATCCTGCACCGAATAACTGGATCAAGGTGCGAGTCGCCTGCTTCCTTACTGGGGGTGGATCTATCAGTCCAATAGAAGGCAGATGTTGGGGCTTCACACCAGGCGGTCAAAGAGTACGACATCCGTTGTGTTGTTGGCGCAAGTGGGTGTTGAGCACCAGTGTACCCGGAAGGCTGTCCTGCATCGCCTTCACGTAGGATGCTCGGGAAGGGCAAGGCCGGTGGAGAGATTCGTGCTGGAGACCAAATCCCACGACATTTCTTGTGTATCTGGATCATTGCAGGGATGAACACCTGTTCCTGCACGGCGGCCGTTTGTAGACAGCCGCTGCACGCACTCTTATCCCAAATAGCTAATAGTTTGGGGGATGAAAAGGGAAGATGATCGCCTGAAGCTGATCTGTTTGATCCTTCGGCCGTAACGGGAAGAGAGGGATGGTGGAATCGCCATGTGCATGCCGCAGTCAAAGTCTGGATAAGCGCCTTGCGTCTTATTGATGGAGGGGATTCACTAGGCTGTGACTTGTCAGGCGCCACAGAGCTGTCTGGGTGTTGGTCACACAGGGTTGGTGTCTTTGAATGAATTGTCAGGATAGAATGAGAGTAACTAGTAGTAAGGGAGTACTTGTGGTGAAGTGAGTCGGAATAGAGAATGTACCTAGAGCGACCCTTCTTCCTGTTTCTTTTCCTTCTCTTCTGCATCTTCCTGCAGCCATCCACTGTACTCAATCGTCCCAATGCTGTCGCCTGTCCCTTGTCTTACTTCTTCTCTCGTTTGATCTGTTCCCTCCTTCTCGCTCTGTATTTAACCGCCCTGCATCTCTGGTTCGTTCTCTTCCTCTATCATCTATCATCCACCTTTCTCTCCCACTAATCTCGTCCAGACAATCCCAACATGTCGTCTTATATCACTGTGGAAAAGCGTCATCTGGAATACCTCCTCCAGAAGTAAGTCCTCTCACAATCGCTGTCGTCAGGGTCCTGATCCACTCGCTGTGGCTCCTTATCATGGACCCTTATCTCCCCACTACTTCGCTCCTTTTGACTGTCATTGTCGTTCTTCTCATAACAATCGATACCCCTCATCGAGCTGAAGCTGACATCTCATCAGGGCTGGTACGGTACGTGATGGGAATCTGCGTTGCCTTCGTCAACCCTCCTGACCCAGTCGGTATAGGGTACTTCACCAAACGACCCCAAGTGCGTAACGATCTCAGATTCCGAATACAAGCGCCTGGTAAGTTCTTCTACTGTTCCAGATCAAGCGTCGCGCGAATTGACCGAAAATTCTGCACCTCCAGCTTGAAGACGCACAACATCTGAGTATGTGATCTATCCACTGATCCGTGCATGCTGCCCGATTACGGCATACTCGCGTCTAACTGTGCTCCAGAACGATTAAAAGAGTCTCTCCTGAATGGAGGCCTGTCCCAGGAGACTCTAGATGTGAGTCCCGACCTCCTGCGCCGACGTCTTCAACTAACGCGCATCCCAGGTGTTGATCTACGGCTCATCCGCCCATGACCCCAATGTATTCTCTGAATCCCGTGCGGATCTTATTTCCCATATCGACAAGTCCCATGAGGCAGACAGCAACTATAAGCTAGTAAACACATACGACGATAATGAAGACGACGAGGACGAGATCCTCCTGGCGTCCCAGGACAGCGACAGAGAAGACTACGACGAGTCCTCCCGAAGTACCACGGAGTCTTCCACCACACCCACAGTGCGTCGTACCATTCTGGTTCGTAACCTCCCCGACAGAGTCACTCACCGCGATATCGTCCACGCGATGAGGGGGGGAGCGCTCCTGCATATCTATCTTCGGGCCCGGGAGCATAGCGCCAACATTTCCTTCGTGGAAGAGTCCGACGCCTTTGAGTTCCTGAAACATGCGAAAGCCCACGGGCTGTATATCGCCGGCAAACGTGTAAGTCCAGTCGCCCCAAAATGTCCACCATCATCTAACGCCTACATGTAGACGGAGGTCTCCTGGAATGACCGTCAGTTCTATCTCCCTCCGTATGTGCGCAGCAAGATCAACAACGGCGCCTCGCGAAACCTGGTAGTCCAGAACGTCAATCCCAACATCACAGAAGGGCTGATCCGCCGAGATCTCGACCATATCCACAATCTTATCGTCGTCGCCGTCAGCTTCAAGCACGGGAACGCCTACATCTCCACCAACTCGGTGCACAACGCCCTGTTTGCGCGGTCTTGCATGATGTCGCGTGTCACATACAAGGGCATGAAAATCAACTTCTACCCGGACGAGTGCGCAGCGCCCCTGGCCACAAAGGCTCCCATCGGACTGAAGATGGCAACCACCCGCCCACCTTCGACGAAACAGGCCGCAGTCCCCAACCGGTTCCAGCTACTCTCTCTTGATGGCGCCGAGGAGAGTGACGACGATGATGCACTGTCCCACGATATCAAGACCAGTTCTCGTTGGGCGGAGAGCATATCAGCTTGAGTTGTTGCTTTAGTATGAAGTTTCTATTTCCTTCTTTTATTGCTTTCCCTTGTTCTGTCAGCAGGTTTGTGATTTCGGGGGTTCCCTAGTCGAAGTCTGGTACTTCTGCCGTCGTAGTCAGCTTTAGAAATCAAACAAATCAGAAGCAGCAAGTAGAAATGGTCGGCGTGGTTTGAGAACAGGGTGGTAACTGCAGCTATGATAATCCGATATAGCATCCTACGAGGTGAAAGTCACATTGCATCGAGAATCGTATTCAGTTGACAGACCGTGACAGGACATCAGAATGGCTGAAACAGGAAAAAAATGGGTGATATTTTGAGATACCTGGCCTATACTAGAACCAACCTCGACCGAGCCAGTAGTATCACATCATAAAACATTTCCACCCCAGCGACAACCAGATCCGAACCATAACCGATTGCCCTAGGGAGCGCTCCAGATCTCCTCCCCAGTACCCCTGACAGACACC
This sequence comes from Aspergillus sp. MEXU 27854, assembly GCA_019721355.1. Classification (NCBI taxonomy): domain Eukaryota; kingdom Fungi; phylum Ascomycota; class Eurotiomycetes; order Eurotiales; family Aspergillaceae; genus Aspergillus; species Aspergillus sp. MEXU 27854. The sequence continues at coordinate 2,625,153 of JAGMTT010000002.1, forward strand.
ATTCTGCGTATGCCCTTTTCTTTTTTCCTTCCGCGCTCTTGCATCCCTCGTATTCCTCCCGGTGGACAACAGAGTAAGAAAATGTTTTAGAGGCGTCGGCGAGGACAGGACCAAAGAGACGAGGCGAGGAAAAACAAAATGCAACGGAAAACGATCCCAGATACCCGGTCTTGATCCCGTTTAACGGTAAGACTTCTGGTACCGGGCGCGGGCACCGCGACCACCGAACTTCTTGGGCTCCGTGCGGCGGTTGTCGGCAACGAGCAATGTGCGGTCGTACTGGACAAGAGCCTGCTTCAGCTGGTTCTTGGAGTGCTCATCGACGTACTTCTGGTAGTAGGCGACGAGGGACTTGGCGATGGCCTGGCGGATGGCGTAGACCTGGGAGGTGTGACCACCACCGGAGACGCGGACGCGGATGTCGACACCGGCGAACTTGTCCGCACCGACGATGAGGAGAGGCTCGTAGACCTATGCGGGGGATTAATATGCGTGGCTCTTGCCGTCAACCGGGCGATCCTGGTCGTACCTTGAAGCGGAGAATCTCAGGCTGGACCAGAGAGAGGGGCTGGCCGTTGACCTTGATGAGACCCTTGCCTTGCTGTGAAATTCTCAGTATCTGTTTTGCCAATGTCGTGACGAAAAGGTCTTGAGTCGAGTCGGCGGTTCCATATTTCATCCTCGTCGTTTGATATGTCTTCTGCCCTTGATACCATGTCTTTCTATGTTGATCCTCGATTCTCCATTTCTCGCTGACACCGTAATCGCCGTCGACTCGACTCATCGACCGGGTTGAAAGAAGGAACGGGTACGGTGAGATGCTCATACCTTGCAGTGGGCGACAGCAGTGGCTATAACATGGTCAGTAATTTTTTCCACGACGAATTTCGATCCCCCCTCAAAAAGGAAGACAAAACGAAAATTGACTCACCCGTCTTCTTCTTGCCGAAGCATTGCACACTCGGGACGGAAGCCATGATGGATCGTATGGCCCTGATCGGTGTCGGTGTGGGTGGTGGAAGTTGTCGTCGTCTCGCGATTATCAAGTCAAAGAGACGCTCTCCGTGCGGTTTGCGGGTGGCCCTTCGCTTAGTGTGTCGCGCTAGCGCCCGATCTGGCAAGTAGGGCTTGGAGCAAGTCACGTGTCACGTGATGCCGTCCGGCGCCGGGCTTGGCATCAACTTCCTATCTTCCGTCTCCGACTTCTACTGTCTGATCTTGCTACCATTCAGCATCCTCGCCATGTCGCAGACCGTCGGAAAGGTATCTCAATTCCATGCCACTGGTTTCATTAGAGCCCTGCTAACAGTCTAGACCCGCCTCGCCTACTCGCGGGCCTGGCACTGCGTCGATGTCGGCTCCGACCCGCGCAGCCTGGGCCGCCTCGCCTCGTCCATCGCCCTCTTCCTCATGGGCAAGCACAAGCCCGTCTACGACCCGTCGACCGACTGCGGCGACTACGTCGTCGCCATCGGCTGCCACGACCTGCGCACGACCGGCAAGAAGCGCTTCCAGAAGAAGTACTACACGCACACCACCCGGCCCGGCAGCCTGCGCAGCATGACCATGGACAAGATGTTTGAGAAATGGGGCGGCGGCGAGGTGCTCCGTCGCGCGGTCCGGGGGATGTTGCCCAAGAACCGGTTGCGCGAGAAGCGTCTGGCGCGGTTGAAGAGTATGTTATCTTGAGTTGCATATGCCTTGGACAAGGACGGTGACTGACGATCGCAGCTTTCGAGGGCGTGGCCCACCCATACAAGGAAAACATCATCAAGTTTGGAAACCAGTCGGTCATCGCGGGGATGCCCGAAGTGAAGCAGGCGTTTCAAGAGGCCAAGTCCGCCTCTGCATAGACACTGATTTTTTCCTTTCTGATTCTTGTAATTATACCTCTTGTTCGCCTTTAGGATATAGCGCATGGGTGGGAGTTCATTTGTATGATATTTACATTCGAGCTTTTCGATTTTTCCAATGACTCCAGCCGAGTCGTGTCTACGATCTACTTCTGGTAATGTACGATACTCTATCGATCAGGCCAAAAAAAAAGGTAAATGCTAGTACCCTACCCGACTATATACAGTGGTACAGATGCCTGGGAACTCCGTGAAACGACAGACAATTTACAGCTTGGGCTTGGACGTGCGGCCGACGGTGCACTTGATCAAGCCGTTGGGGTTGGTCTGGGGGGCGAAGACCTCGGCGTTCTTGCCGGTGTTCTGGAGGCCCTTGTGCCAGCTGAGGTCTGCGTTACGTCAGCGGTGTCTCTATTTTCCTTTTCTTGGAGAAAGTAACGTACCAATCTCAAAGTAGTGCTTGTTGGGCAGGGAGTAGTCGACGGTCTCGACGAGCGGCTGGCGGGCGAGGATCTCCTCGGCCATCTTGTACATGGTGTTCTGGACGCTGGCGGAGTTGTCCTCGGCAAAGGTCTTGAGGGTGATGTCGCGGGCGGCCTGCCAGGTGGCGTCGAACTTGGGGACGTGGGAGCGGACCTCGTCGAGGCCGGAGAAGCGGCGCCACTGCCAGGCGGCGTCGACGTCGGTGCTGAGGATGCGGTCCCAGGTCTCGGGGAGGGTGGTGTACTCGTCGCGCAGGAAGCCCCAGAACTGCGAGTTGGTGCTCTTGAGCACGGTCAGGCCGGACAGCGACGAGCGGATGTCGACGCCCTGGCCCTCGACCACGTCGACCTGCACGTTGCGCTTCTCCTCGCTGTCGCGGTAGAACGAGTGCGGGTGCGGCTTGCCGTCGATGTTGAGCCGGGTCCACCGGTGCGTGATGATGTGCGTGTGCGCCGCGTGGATGTGCGGGTACTTCTGAATGAAGTGGTTGCCCAGGATGGTACCGAACAGCTCCGGGGGGGTCACCGGGTTCTGCTTGGCCATGATGTAGATGGTGTTCTTGATCGAGTCGGTGGCGACGATCACGCTGTTATCGGCGGCGGTGTAACTATGGCCGTTAGTGAGAGATTCTTGCGCGGCGGGAGTATACGCTAGACGTACGAGGTGTCGATGTCACCCTCGAGCAACACACAGACGGTCATCTCGACCACCGTCTGGACGCCGGTCTTCTCGTCCTTGTGGACCTTGTAGACGCGGACATTGTCCTTGCCGTAGCGAGCAGCAGCGACGTGCGACATGGTGTGGGGAGTAGGAGATGAAGAGGTGAGGTAGGGTAGGTAGGGTCAAGACTCTGAAAGGAGGATTGGAAGAAGAAATGAAGCGATCCGGAATCCGGGGAGCTTTTAAATGTGGGCAGCAGGAGTGCAGCGAACGGATGGGCTGATGGAGCTTGTCGGCCACCTCCGAAGCCCGCGTGGTGACGGCCGCAGCCTGTTATCTTATCGGCCACCACTGGGTATAGGATAGGCTCAATATAGCACAGAGTACATGCATACGACAGAATTAAGTATATAGATCAGCCCATTCGGAGTCGCCCACCTCGGCACTCTCCATCCATTGTTCATCTCACCTCCGTATTCCTGATCCATGCGACGCAGTCGCAAGTCTTGTCGCATTCATGATGGCGTCGCAGAATGCTGACATAACCTCGGATCCCACCATGGAGCTCACATGGGAATCCCGCATACCACCATGATCATCCTCACGTCCAGGACATGTCGCACTCTCCAGATAGCTCCTGCAGACAGCGGCCGCCATGGCTGCTCCAATTCCGCTCGTCCACGGGCTTTATCGTCGCGACCGTCTGGATCTCTTCCTTTACCGTACGTCCCAATGGACCCATGCAAAAGCCTAGAGCTAACAACCTCAGGACTACTTCCTCTATGCCATGGTACAGATCAATCCACTCGCATCATGATCCTCTCTAAACACACCTCAGATCGTCCCCGTCCTCCCGACGGCGCTCGTCGACCGCGCAGACGTCCCCTATGATGATCGTACGGCAATCCCCGCCTCTCCGAGAACGACCGGCTAATCCCTCCACTCCAGGGGAATACTGGGTCAGCGTGCTGCTCATGTGCGAAGCGGCCGTCGCGCTGGTGTGCTGTCCGCTGTTCGGCTACATCATCGACATCGCGCCGACCCGCCGACTCGCCTACCTGGGCGGCCTCGGGCTCCTGGGCGCGTCCATGCTGCTCCTGGCCGTCGCGCGCACCGTCGCGCTCTTCGTCGCCGCGCGCCTCCTCCAGGGCGGCGCAACCGCCATGGTCATCGTCGCCGGGCTGGCCCTGCTCACCGACTCGGTCGCATTTGCCAATCTCGGCCAGACCATCGGCTACCTCGGGTCCGCCGTCGCCCTCGGCTTCATGCTCGGACCGCTCCTCGGTGGGCTCGTCTACAACGCCGCCGGGTACCACGCCGTGTTCGCCATGGCGTTTGCCTTGGTCGGGGTGGATCTCATCATGCGCGTCGCCGTGGTCGAGAAGAAGGTCGCCCGGCGGTGGATGCCGGCCGGGGAGGACGGATGCGAGGCGAACGAACATGCGCATGAAGATGCGCCAGCGCATGTCGACCCCGACGCCCCGATCAAACCGCCGCAGCCCGCGCTACTCCTCATCGCCCGCCAGCCGCGCGTGCTCATCTCCTCCTGGGCGCTGCTCGTCCACGGCATCCTCTACTCGGCCTTTGACGCTGTACGTCTCCCCGTGACGCACATCACACCACAAACTGACCGTCTAGACCATCCCCATCTTCGTTGAATCGCGCTTCAGCTGGGGCCCCCTCGGCGCAGGCATGACCTTTCTCCCCTCGGCCCTGACCGCGCTCCTGGGACCACTCTTCGGTACGCCCCACCCTACACCCTCCCGAGTGCAACACTGACCAAAACAAGGCTACATCTCCGACCGCTGCGGCGTCCGCCTCGTCACCTTTACGGGCTTCCTCCTCCTCACCCCGCCGCTAGTCTGCCTCCGCTTCGTCGAATCTATGCGGACTGCACCCGCCGCCCCTGCAGCAGCGGCAGCATCTCCCCCCGCGGTCGTCCTCCTCCTCTCCCTGCTAACGCTCATCGGCCTCCTGATCAACCTGGCCACGCCGGCGCTGTACGTCGAGACGCAGCAGGAGCTGGAGCGCATGGAGCGCGCGCGGCCGGGCGTGTTCGGCCCGCGCGGCGCCGTGGCGCAGGCGTTTGGCATCCAGACCATGGCGCAGTTCACGGGCATGCTGGTTGGGCCGCTGTGGGGCGGGCTCGTGGCCGAGCGGTTCGGGTGGACGGCCATGGCGGCGTCGTTGGGCGTCTTGGCTGGCGGGACGGCGGTGCCCATGTTATGGCTGAGTGGGCGGCCAGTGAAGGAGGAGCTGCGCGGGGACGAGGAAGAGAGGGAGCGGTTACTCCCGGAGGGGGAGGAGTAGATGGTGTAAAGTACAGTAATCCTAATCATGTAGACTTAGACTTTGTCGGTGGAATCAGACACACTACACTGCACGAGCAAGTCTAGATTCATGTGCAACAGTCGTCCTGCTTCTCGTAGATACACCGTGGCCATCCTTGCGACAAGACCCTCTGGTCCACCCCGAGTCATCATATACAAGCCGGGCATCCACCCGCAATCGAGAGGAGAGCAGAACCAAACACGACAAAGAGCCCCAGATTTTTTAGGTATCCACCAAAGATACAACGCCCCTCCGTGCCCAACGCCAATTTCATCACAAATAGCAAACCAAAGACTTCTTTTACGCCGTAGCCATTAATCGTAGCAGACATCCGGATCGAGAAGATAGTCCGCGGAGGTTGACCTACAGACTCAACTGGTCGATACTACCCACACGACCGCTCCCTCCCAGCCGACCCCCGCCTTTGGTCACCATGCCGAGACGGTAGAAGCGCTCCTCGCCGGCGGGCGTACGCCCCCCGACATACCACTTCTCCGGGCCCAGGGCGTCGCGGAACCCGCCCGATCCGCTGGAACTGTCGCTCCCGCGACGTTGGCGGTCCGGCCCGGCGATGGGGATGGGGTTCGAGGAGGCGGGCGTGGGGGGCGACGAGGGCGGCGCGGCGGGGGTGGACGACGAAGACGGGATGGGGGAGTCTGCGACGGCGGAGGGCGGGCTGAGCGGGGAGCGTGGGTGGGAGTGGGGGCGGGAGTGCTGGTGATGGTGGGGGTGGTGGTGATGGTGATAATGGTGGGTGGACGTCGTTGGGGCGGTGGCATCGGACGCAGCGGGCCCTGAGGCGGCCGTGCTGGCCTTTGTTGCGATGGCTCGCGCGCCCTGCGAGATCTGAGAGGGAGATATCGATGGGGAGGGGCCCCCGGCGGCGGCGGCGGCGGCGGCGGACTGCGAGCCTGCGGCCGCGGCTTTGTAGGTCGACTGGGCGCGGAAGGCGGCCAGGAAGTTGGCCAGGAAGGGTCGGTTGGTCGACATGATGGATGGAGAGGTTGTCCGGGAGTATATCTTTCGGACGATTGCGGTGATGGTGAGGTCCAATGCGGGGAAGATAACGGGGAGGGGCCTCGCCCGTTTTTATATCCGGCAACTCGAGGTCGATTGACGGTGAGGGATGAGTATGGGTAGTGGAGGGGGTTGGATCGGCTGATCTGGAGATAAACGCCCAGGTGCGGATTCTCGCGAGGGCTCAAGGAATGCGGGAAGTCGACATGGAGAGGTGGGATGGAGAGGAAGAGGACGAAGACGAGGAGGAGATGAAGTCGAGGAGGGAATCAACCTTAATAATCGGGCGCCTCCCGAACCCTCCCGTTGCGCAGTCCAATCAGCCCCCAGATAATTCATCACGAGAGTGACGTAAGGCTTGTACTCTCTCGATCCTCGATGTACCTCGTCCTCGTCCCTCTCCATCCAACTCCAGTCTCCATCATCAACACCACACGGAACCCACTCACCGTTCCAGTCACCGTGCTGGTCACCTTCCCTCCCACATCTCTGCCATGTCACTCTCCCCCTCGTCCCCACCCCGCGCAGATCCTCTCTGGGGTCCAATTGCGGAGTGACTCGGAGCCCCAGACGCGGTAGGGAAATCCCGGATCCAACACCTGGTTTCTCCGCTTCGGACAAAAGGGCCCAGGAAAACCGGGAAGATGCATTGATCACCTGCGTTCTCGGCCTTCGGTCGTTCGATCCTTCCCCTGGATCATCGGGAGGGGTCAGATATCAAACGGCGGGATGAATTGGCAACTGACTCCACTTGGTAGGATTATTTCGCTGATTAGTTGATTGATAAGATGACTTCGTTCAATCCATCAATATAAGAAACATGAACATCTTCATAAGTTGCATTGATTCGCTGAAACTGTTCAACTCTAACACTGTAATCGTAGTCTTGTCTATATTCTAGCTTTTGGAGAACCCACTTCTCTCCCACGTGTATCTTTCCAGATCACAACCGCCCGACCCGGAATCGTCCACGCCAGGAGAATCAGGACGAAAATATAATGCAACTTGACTCCGGAAATATAACAGCCAGATCTCCGGGCGTATAGAACATCGTGGGGCTGACCAGGGGCGTGCCTCAATCCGTTCGCCATGACAGTCTCCTCCAACCCGGTAGGAAGATAGAACTCTCATGCTCCCGGCTCGAGACCACCCAGCCGCAAATGAGAAAACATGTTGTGGTCGTTTTTGCAAAAAAGAAAATGAAACAGAAGTGTAAAGAAAATGAAAACATAAAACAAGACAAAAATGAAAAAGAAAATGAAACAATCTTCAACACAACGCGAACCCCTATGTTCAAGCAGCACATTCACACAACACGAACACCAAGATACTTACAGGGATGATCCGAGGAAAGGGAAGCCATGCGCGTCGCGACGGCCGTGACACAGATGTAAACAAACCCCCGAGCAATCCGGGTTGTCGGGTCCTTCGGGGGCACAAAGAATCAGATCGGAATGAACAGGCGACGGTGCCTCCCCGGAACATCTTTTGGGCGCGTTGGTAGCAGAAAGGAGAACATCGAACCGCAACAGAATACAAAAACACATGCCCAGGTCTATGTTGGACGCCGGTTAAACCACACACCATCCCATCGGCCCACTCATAATGGATGGAAAAGAACACGCAGAAAACCAGAACTTGCACCACCTCAGTATAGCACTCGCCGGATAAAAATGCACCCACGATTTTGGAACGGAAATTGAAACGAAACAAGGGAACCTGATAACCCGCGATAGGAACGTTTTCGTAACAGAAATGATCCGGATGCTGTCAACAGATCGCGGTCGGAAGATGGCCGAATGAGAAAATGAGAGAGAAATGATCCAAGATGCATCTCCGGTCATGGTCCAGATCGACCTCTTTCAACCCGGGGACTGATGGCGCATCCACCGTATATGGCACCACTATTGCCGCGCCGGCTGAACCGTACCTGTTCCCACTTGATAAGCGCTCGGGAACTGGGGTGTATCGCCATCGGAGGGTCACGCAATGCACTTACCATCACCACCAATCGTGGTCGACGCCAGGTACAGGCCGTTCATGCCATTCTCCTGGGGACCAGGGGCGGTCGTGGTCGGGTAGTACTTGCGCTCGGCATCGACGTGGGCGTGGATAGGCTCCTGGCCAGCGGCCATGGACTGGGGGAAAACCGGGTTCATATAACCGTCGGAGGCTCCGGGCTGAAACATCGAGGTCCAGTCAATTTCGCCAGTATGATTGGGAGTGGGCCCCGGCATGACAGGGCGTTTGGGGTCTTGGATGACCGGGGGCTTTACCTGCTCAAGGGAAGGACGGTCAACACTCAAGTGCTGGCTAGAGGCATCAGCGCCAGGGTGCACCAGGTACGGGTTCTGCTTAGGAGCCGCCAGCCAGGGGCCTCTCTGATGCGGCTGGCCAGCGGGGAACGCGTCGTCCGGTTGACCACGGTTCATCCCATTGACCGACGACATCGAAAAACCCAGAGGCTGCTGATCCGTGAACCCAGGTCGGCCAGGGGCCAGCCCATTCCCGTTCACGGCCCCCTCGCCGAAAGTCGTACCCGGCAGACCATGGGACTGCGGGACGGTACTACTGACTTCATCCTGAATAGGTTTGGGATTCGCAGCTTGAGATTTCCTTAAATGCGCCTGGGGATGCGACAGGTGAGTCGCTCCCGTGGGGTTGCCGCGGCGCAACGAGCACTTCTGGAAGTGGCGCTTGAGAATGTCACTGCGCGAGAACGTGTCTTTACACAGGACACACATGTACGGGCGATCACCGGTGTCTGTTTGGTTTGGGCATGTTAGCTTGCTCAGAGCATTTGCGCGTCCGGACTGGCTCCGTTCCGCACATCCCGATATCAACCCCACATCATCAACGGTGGAAACTTACGTCTGAGCAGATGGCGCTTCAGGTGCTTCGCGTGCAGATAGGTCTTGTTGCAGTGCGGGCAAGGGAACTTGCCATCGGCATCCTTGGCCGGAATCGTGGTGTTCTTCGCGGTCCCATTGACTCCGTTGGTGACGGGAGTCGCGCGTCCCGGAACGCTCGGGAGGATGCCGCGTCGGCCCTGGGATCCAACCACCTGCGTGCGAGGCGGCTCCTTGCCATATGGCGACGCTCCGTTGGCCTGCGCGACGGGGTCCCCGTTCATCCATGGAGAACCCTTGCCATCCGTGTAGCTGAAGGCCCCGGAAGGCATACCCGGGTACTCACCCCGACGATCCCGCGGAGGAGCCGGGGCGATCGGCTGCGGGTACGTCTGCGCACTCGACGCGGGAGGCAGCACGCTATGCGGGGGAGGGTAGGGTTGCGACTGAGGCTGCGCCTGCGGGTTGGGGTGAGAGAGGAAGGACGACGGAGGCAGGCTGCCCACGGTGGTGTGTGGCATGATGGGAGCGGTCGACGACGCGTAAACATCGTGAGTGGACGCAGGATACCTCGACAGATCCGGCCGGTAGGGCGGCTGGCCCATGTAGTGAGGGCCCGGAGACTGAGTGTGATGAGGCTGCAGCGGGGGGAGGGTGTGCGGCTGGGACACAGGGTACTGGGGCTGCATGGTGTACTGCGGCATAGGCATGCTGGAGATGGGCGTGGAGGAGAGAGGCGTGGAGCCTTGGGGTAGACTGGTGGATGGGGGCCGCGAAGGATGAGATCTCGGATCCATCGTGAAGAGGGAGGGGATTGCAGAGAAGGTGGATGAAAGAGGGGAGGGGAAAGAGAGGAAGAGAAATTAGGGCTGAACTGAGGCAAGGATTTCACGGGATCCCGATCATTGATCGCAGGGCCGAGAGAATCTTTCGCTAGATGTTTCCGGACTAAAGGCAGAGGAGTTTTTTTAACCACGCTGCCAATGTCTTCGCGAATTCTTTTTCTTCCTTTTCTTGAATGTCTTTTCCTTCGGTATTCCTTTTCCCGAGAGATATCACCGAATCGAATCTGCCACCAGACGCGGAGCACGAACGGGGCAAGAGGGACAGCGAGATGCGGGCGGCAAGATCTGACAGGGCGACGGATTCCACAGCAAGCGGAGGCTGAAGAAACACACACAACAGAGGGTTGATTTCAGGAACACGACGGGACTCCACTGCAGAGGGAAGAAAAGGTCAGGACGAGGTTGAGATGCTTAATCGTAGAATTCCCCACGGTCACCCACCAGGAAAATCGAGTTGTGTGGGAACTTTTTCTATCCGCACGTTGTCAAAAAAACAGTCAATGGTTCTGATCCACCAGGGAGGCGGCGTGTAAGTGGGTCTAACAACAACCAGCAGTTGCTGCTAAAAGGTTCGATGGGCGAAGAAAGTCGCTAGTCGATTTTTGCTTTCGCGTCAACAATGCGCGAGATGGACCAGGATGTCGGAACGAGGGAGGGGTGGGAAAAGAGGAAGAGAGCAAATGGCAAAGGATCGGAGGAACTGCAATTGCTCTGGGGAGGTGGGTTCACGCGTTCAGGGAAGAACGAGAACAGATCCAAGCAGAGAGAAATGGAGGAAAGGGGGAGGAGAAGGCGAATAAGAAAAGAAAAAAAGAATGATAGCAGAAAATAAAATAAATTCAAAATAATCAAGTAAAATAAAATAAAATAAAATAAAATAAAAAGAGTTATTCCCAAAGAGACAGCAACCAAGGTAGCCGTCTAATCACGGGGAATGGAGGGGGTGGGAAGGGGGGCGATGATGAGCGGCGGAAACTTCAGAAGGGAAAAAAAGTGGCAGATTTCGGAAAGGGAGAAGAGAAGAAGGATTGGGTCCAACCTTTCTGGGAAGAGAAAAGGAGACCAAGAAAAAAAATGAATCGATGAGGGAGAAGAGGAAGAGGAGGGGAAAACCCGATAGGGAACTAATTGGAGAAGGTTGAGACTTTGTGAGAGGGAAGACGGGCGGTGACGATCGTAACTCGGGGAGGCAAATGGAAAAAATAACAACATCATCATAATAAATCATATTTATTTCTAAAAAATTATTCTACATACTACTAATATTATTGTTATTCTGACCATGATCATACGGAGCACTGACTGTCGATAGATGGTGACGAGGGTTATTCTGTCCGCACCCAACCATTGGAACCCTCTTTGCCTTCCTATCCGGTTTCCGAGTTAAGATGCAGGCCGAAGATGCATCCTTGGAAGAGAATTGTACGATCTATTCTCGCCTGTTAGGGAAAAGCAACCACTGTAACCGTTCCCAGACCGCGGAATCCCAACCCCCGTTCTGACTCGTTGCTTTATTTTTAATTTTTATTTTTATTATTACCTATGATTATTGTTACTTTGGCTCGCCTAATGAAAATAACCGCTGACAATAACCAATGGATTCTCCTCAACCAGAAAACGGCAAAGTCGGCTCACAATCAGAACCCATTCCGAAGCTCGCCCGGAAGCCAGGGAACCTGGCGGCCAGCAGAATCGAATTTGGTTGGCAGCAGCGGCAAGCAGGGGAAAAAATGATGAAAACGCCGTGCCGGGTGATGCGGGTGACTGATTCGTTGATTTGCCTGCATTATTAAGGTAACTTTTTTTTCTTCAAAAAAAAAGTAATAAAAGAAAATCATTAATTTGGATGTTTTACGGGTGGTTGGAAAGGCAGTCGGCCGTGTGCCGAAGGCAGTCATCGGGAACTTGAAAGTACCTCAGTGGTACCCTTGCCGCACACAGCTACGTAAAAGATACTTGGCAAGGACTTGCCATGCGTGTTCCATGTAACCAACACACGCAAGCGGATAAGTATCTGGCATATTCTTTGCAAAGGATATCTACATACTTATAGAAACAAAGAAATGAATGAGAATGGTAACAATAATAATGATAATAATAATAATAATGTTATAAATAGTGAATCCTGATATTGACCATCTCAGATCCCATTCTAGTGCTGCGCTTAATGGATGGAACCTCGACCAGGATCGTTGGCAATCCCGCCGACGGCGGCAAATGAAAAAAAGAAAACAAGAGGAGGGGCGATAAGTTAGTTCATGGAGGGGCGGATATTGATGAGGTGAGGTTCGTCCGACTGGTCTAAGCTGCTTTCAGGCTACCTCGACGATGCTAACGCACGCCCGCCCTTCCCGACGTTCTGCTCCGATCGCGTTCTAATTCCCTTCTCATCGTCAGCGCTCGTCCAAGTGAAACCCCCGCGGTGGTAGGCGCGGCACAAGAATTTCAGGGGTAGGGGGGAGTCGTAGGCGCATTACGTATTCTCAGGTGGTCAAGTCAGTCAGTCGAACACCGAAAGGGATGGGTATGCAGATGGCTTTGATCCTTTGAACCTGGGTGCTGCTGCTGCTGTCTGTCATATGTCATGCCTCCATCTCTCCGTGTCCATCTGCACCCTATCTTTTCTCCGCAGTTGACAGGCCCGCATGGCCCCAATAATGGCACCTCGGACGCTCAGCCCTCATGGCACATCCACAATCCCACCCACATCAACAGGGGCAGGAACCTTATCAAAGTTATCGAGGTTGAGGTCAGGTGGAGAGACGGCCCTGTTCCTTTGGGATGGAACACTCGTAGATTTGCCCACTGGCTCCGCTGTGGGAATGTTTATCAACGGGAGGATGGAGTAGGATGGAGTAGCAATTGACGTGGTTAATAAGCTGTCCACATCCATAACGATCTATATCTATATCAATCTATGTACTCTGTACATTCAGCCGGGATGAAGTCAATGCGATGCATATAATGGAATATCTTATGCAGATGGCTGGCTGCCCTTTGCGAGTCTGGCCAATCTCCTAGCTCATCCTACCACCTCTGTACCTTCACACCACTGCGTTCAGGCTGGGGCTGCAGATCTATGGAGGTCTTTGTTCTGTATCAGATGGTGTCTGTGCATCGAGTTATTGTCCGATCGCTTGCTCTATAAACATGCGAAGATATATATATTATTTGTATATATCTACTCTGTAGTTGACTGTTGATGTGGAGCACGGAACGGTCGCTATATATAACCGGACCATTTCACTCCGTACACATAACAATTAGTCTGCCAGGAATCGGACAATCAAGAACGACCACCATCCTGATCATCCTCGACCAAGAGTCTAGACAACTGACGAACATCCAGAAGTACGCTTGGGCAGGTCCATGCGCTAGTCCCCAAGCCAGGTACTTTTGCATCTCGGCATGTGGCAGCAACCCCGGCCAATGGACCAGCCACTGATGCCACGCTGTTTCGTCTGCGCGAGAATTAAATTCAATCCGCAGGAAAATATTACCACCTCCAAATCGTCATCCACGGTACAGTAAGAGTTTTCGCCACCTCCAAGCTGAGCATGATAAATCACAAATCACATCGGCAAATGTATTTTTATCGTCGGCAGTATGCGGCGATGGTATCATGATGAATAGAATTCCTCTGTCGGCTGGAAGCGACACTTCTGCAGACGATTTAGAGTGCCCCCCCCCCCCCCCCCCCCCCCCCCCGATTGTCCACCCAGTTATTCAGGAAAATGGGTCCTCTCGTTTAGGCTCAGCAGACGGGCTCCACCAGGAGATTTTCGCTGGGAGCTTCTCCCGCTTCGATTGTGGACCTTTTCTGGACTGTAGGGCGACCCCTCTTTCACTATCTGATCGGAGGCTACTTCAGTACGGAGTACAGACGGGCGACTCTGTTGGAGAAAGATGTGAGAGAAATTAGGTATGATGATTTCAAATGAAAATGCGCCTCCGCGATAAGCCGCCCGAATCGCCATACAGTATTATTATTCGACGACGCTTTCCGGCATTACCGGATGAAGCGTTCCGCAATGTTTGAACGCGGAAGGATTTGACTCGTGGTCACGGAGAACCTCGGGAGCGCGCGAGGTGGAATTCCACCGAGCGCCAGAGCCAATCTGGTCGTCGTTTCTTGGACATGATATGTTTTTCTTATAATAATAATGATAATAATAATAATACTATTAATATGATTATTATAATTATTATACTTGTTATTCTTGATTTGTTTTCCAATTCTCGTTAGTTTCCAAGTATCACGCGATTGATCAGACCAAAGTAGCTTAGTCAGAAATCCAGACAGCTCAATGTCCATCTCGTAATGAATCGGCTCCCCTCGCGCGAGTTGCCACTTCTGTCGGCCGGACCCAAGGAACGAGGGCACCAGCGCCTCTGGGCCGTCCGCAACCCTGCACCTCGCCCAAAGTGGCGGTCCGATCACGGCAGTAGGCTCCACTCAAGAAGCCGATGGCCCGCTCATGGAAACTTCCACGGATCCCAGGGCGGTGTGGAGTGATGGGCGAGAGTCGCACAGGGGGCAGACCGACCTTGAAGAATCGAGACGACCACTACTGCGCCCATGTGGTGCTCCTCGAATTGTCCGAGGGGATCGGCGCTGGATGGTCATAAAGCTTGGCATCTGCTAGCTGTGCGACTATCTGAGGGAATTGCACATGGAACAGAGCGTAGGGTGTACTCCGCAGGAAACCGAGGTGTACAGAGTAGGGCATTCTGTATTCCTGCCTTGGGAATTTCTCTCTAAACAGTCCTTTTTTAACCGACCGATGCAACGTTAATTAACCATCGCGATTGATATGCTCGAAAGATCATACAATATGCAGACATCATACCTGTCTCATCTGCGACAACACCAATAAGATCTGATATCTGACTGAGCCAGCTACGTGGCAGGGTACTATCCATTGACGACCTCCATGTAATCATCGTGATAATAGCAATTATAAGGATAATACTACCATACTCTGTAGAGACCAAGACCTATTGCAGATCGTCCACACCACTAACCCCTTAGTATCGACTCTAGCCCTGGTAGTTGTGCAGAGCATCACGATAGTCTGCGTGTCCATCCGCCGAATCCGGGCAAGGCACGCTGGCCCTCGGCACTTTTACCCTAGTCAGAGGCCCCAGGGAGGTTTTTCCGGACCAGGCCGGAGGAAAGCCGAAGCCAAGTCTGGCCCGACTCCACCCCGCGCCTGGTTCCGCCAATCAGTGCATCCTGCATCCTGCAGCATCCGAGGGGAATGCGCCACCGACCTCATTGTCTCTGCCCTGGACACGCTTTTCGCCTAGTGCGTGGTCTGATGCGGCCATTGAGCGTCCGCCTGAGGGATATGATCTGAGCTAAGAGAAACTAATAGAGTGGAAGTTCATAAGCATCTGTGTTGGGGGTTAGGTGTTGTTCTGTTGAGTGCACGACGGTCCGTCGGAATGGTTGAATAACATGGTTTAAAAGATAGTTGGAATCGATGCCTCGACCCAGGAAACCCTGGACACCATCGAAGACGGCGGTTACCGTGTTGTCGGGATGCAACTGGATCATCCTTTCGACGCTGTAGATAGGCTTTCCGGGATTCACCAACGGGGTTTACGCGGTCATCACCGCTCGAGTGATTGTGTTTATGGGGGCTGACCAAAGTCTGATCGAAACCCGGGGGTTGGCTAACTCCGAGTCGTTGTCATTCTTTGTATTAAGAACTTATTAAGAGCTAGTCTAGTCTACTATGCATGTTCATTATGATTATTATTATTATTGACTTTAATAGAGCATCTCCAAACCTAGTCAGATCCCGACGGATCGGAGGTCGGCAGACTCCATCTCCAACAACTTCCCCTCCTGTCCATCAATTAAGGGCATGCGTTGTCACGAGTGCAATCGCATCATCCTCTCAGGAAAAGATTCCCCCAGTATGCCATTTGTTGACTCCCAACCAGTACACAGTCCGTAGAGAGTAATATACTATCCCGTACTCCGTACACATCCGATATACCGTGCATACGGGTAACGACGTCCGCAACAAAGACTGAGGGGTAGTTATGAGTAAAGAGTTATGAAATCATACGGAATACATAGTTATGGCACATAGCCGATCAGAGCCGATTGCCCGAAACTAGTGTTTCACCCATTAGCCCTCTCCTGGGAATGCAGTTCGGATGGTCGTGTCGTGCCAGCAGACGCCGGCCGTAAATTGGTGCCTAGATACTCATCTGATGATTCGTACCTGCAGAATCGACATCAGACAGATGGTCTTCGGTCGGATAGGCACAGTCGGTCGGTCAGTCTGTTGGATCGGTGGGGACGCATCTGATGCCGGTGGAGCTCTTGCAGGCCCTACTCCGTACGGAGTACAGTGAGGCTGTCACGGAGGAGATACTCCGGAGCAGATTGAGAAGCGGATGGATTGAGATTTGTCCAGGTCTCAAATGGTCCAGCATTTGAGGGCGTGATAGTGTTGCAATTGCGTACAGAAAGGCATGCTGGATACGGTTATTACGTCTATAGTGGCTCATATCGATTACAGCCATCCAGGTGTGAGGAAATATATAGATCTCCCCGTCAGGCAAAACAAACAGTCCTTTGACGACACACACTCGCAACTGCACTATATATCCAAGACAGATGAACCACCCATAACAGTGTACCTATAAGAATTTACTCCGTATATGCACCATTCAAAATCTTCGAACGTTTCAACTGCAAGATGCAGATGCGGCGATGTCCGCTCTCCACATACGTTGTCCAATGTGCCCCCATTCGTACCGAAATAAGCCCCGGGGAGTCGCATCGAAGTGCATCCCGCATGCAGCTCAAATTTCACAGAGCTGGATCCCGATGCAAGGCCGGTGGGTTGCATATGAGTTGTTCGTGTGATAGGTCCGATCCGTCTCGGGCTTTCCGCTTGAATGGATAGATCCTCGAGGCCAGCCCTGGTCGTGGGATGTATATACGGAGTATGGTCTGGAATCAAGCGTCTACTCGGCCACGTTTACGAATTACCTTTGTCAGAGTTGGGATTGGAATATGTACGGTTGTGGGACTGTGTTGTACGGCAGAGTTCGAGGCCTTATGCCTTGGACTGAGAAGATACGGAGTAAAGACGAACGATATTGACGGATGAGCTATGACAAGCAGAGGTATCATCGACCGGGCCTTGGGGTATGCAAAAAGTAGCGGATGTGGGCAACATATTTGCTTTTGCCTAATATTAAGTAGTCATTTCCCTGTTTTCTCCAAGATCCCGAGCTGAGGTCAGTTCAAGAATAGGAACAGCTCTTTTTATATCAGATCCTTTTCTAAATTTGGCACGAAGGATAAACCAAGTCGGTACGGCGGACATCAATTGACGCAGATGTACTCCAAGACGTCCAACCTGGGGAATGCTAGGCACTGTGCGAGAATAGAAGAATCTTCAACTAAACGCAAAAGTATGAAGACATCACAATGGCACAAGATACATGGCATGCTCTGCAGCCTTGTTTCCAATCGAGGAGTGGAGCTTCTTGCAGAAGAGGTCATATTTATGCACTCTTCTGCGTCTTCACAGCAGAGGCAGAGCGGTTGCGCATATACGATTAAGAAAACATTTGTATTGTTGGGAACATTATTATAGCAAAAGTAATGACACTTGGTATATACAACCATACACAACACACCAGATAGAAAAAAGCAACTACCTAAACCTTGGAAGACTTGCTGGACGAATCTCTCGCATCCGGATCCTCCACCGGATCCTGCAACGGATCCTGAGCCTCCACCCCCACACTGACAATAGCGGGCTCCTCCTCCTCCACGGGGTGAATGGCGTGCTCCACATTGACCTTGGGGCCCGTGAACCACTTGCGCGCATCCACTACCCACCAGATGGTGACGGCGACCATGGGCCCGCCCCACACCAGGCACGTCCAGTTCATCAGGTCCGGGGTGAGATCGCTGCCGGTGACGCTGGGCAGGCAGAGGATGGGGACCATGAGGAGGACAAAGGAGACGCCGATGCCGCCGATGAGGGCGCCGTAGGGGCCGAGATGCCAGGGGCCCCGGCGGAAGCGGTTGCCGACGAAGAACACGCGGATGGCGATGGGGATGGCAAAGGCGACGAACTGGGCGATGGCGCCGATGGAGAACAACGCGCCGATGGCCACCTCGCCCGCCAGCATCAGAAGGCACATGAGGATGCCCAGCACGGCGTTCATGACCACCGCGTTGACGGGCGTCTTGGTCGTCTCGTTGACTTTCTTCCAGTACCGCGACAGCGGGAAGCAGTCGTCGCGCGCGTACGCGTACGTCACCCGCGACGCCGCCACCATGCAGCCCTGTCCCATGGAGAACCCGCAGATGATGGTGAGCGCGAGGACCGCCATCGCCGTCTTCTGCGGCAGCACCTGCAGCAGGTACGACGCCCACGGCTGGCCCAGGTCGGAGTTGAGCACCGCGTCGATGTCGGTCACCGTGTAGGCGACGACGAGCTGCAGGAACCAGCCCATCAGGCCGCCGACGCCCGAGGTCATGACGATGGCCCGCGGGGACGCAATGTTGGCGTTGGAGCACTCCTCGCTTAGATGGAACGGCGAGTCGTAGCCGGACATGGTCCAGATCACGCCGACAAAGGTCATCAGCACGGCGACGCCGTCCGGGAATTCGGTCATGTTGGTGATGGTGCCCCATACTTCCTTGGACGGGTTGAACTTGGGCTCATTCTTGGTTCCGGCGGGAATGGCGATGACCACGGCGACCAGCGCGAGCATGTTGAACGTGGATCCCCAGGAGTTGAATTGCGCGACCCATCTGGTGGGCATGCTGCTGATGGCGGCATGGAGAATCATTATGAACGTGGTCAAAAGATACGTCTGCCATGCCGTGGGGATGTAACTGGGGTTTGCGATCGAACCCGCGGCCAGAATCATGGCCGAAAGGGCATAGTCCACGCTGGGAGCAGCGGTGATCTGGCCGATCCAGTTGGACCATCCAGTGATCCAAGCAGCAAAAGGACCGTACCCCGGGGGCGCTAAGACGGCCGCGGCGTAGTAGAGCCCACCGCTATGGTGAGGTCAGTATAGGACGGGACAGTATGAAACAATCGAAAGCGTCGAGGAAAGGAAAAGCGAGAAGGAAGATCGGTACCTCGTTGGCATTGCAGAGCACAGCTCGGCCATGGCCATCGCAACACACTGAATGAAGACCATTGCAATAATCCACCCCCAGACCATACCCGCTGTCCCAGCATATCCCATACCATAGTAAATCGTACTAGCAAATGATGGGAGCAGCCCTAGGACTGCAAAGCTGACGCAGAATGTCGTCCACAGGGAGAATTCACGCTTGAACTCCTGCTTGTATCCCAGGGCCACAATCACCCTCTCATCCGCATCCATATCATGGTCGGTGTAGGGGATATCTCCATTGGGGAGCACGCTCGTGACGGGGTCATGGTCGATATTGGCATATATATGCCCTTTTGAAGGGGACTTGTCCAAGGATTGTGTCTGAGCCATGGTAGACGATATGGCCGACTCTCTCTCAGTCGGTAAAGAGTCTGAATGTGCGATTCTCACGGAACAGGGATCGATCTTCCATTCAAGTAAGGGACAGGGAGCGAAACCAATCGATTCTCCTTGCTGTTCTTTTAGGCTTCATCCACCATTCAGGGCCGAGCTGCTGCTGTGTAACTATGAAGGACAAGAGAGGCCTCGTGATACACGCACACCTGAGAGCCTGGTAACTCGGACAGAAGAATGCATGTTAGCGTCAGGGAGCAGCAGCACCTATATACACCTAGTGGCTAGCCCGATGCTCCGTGGTTACCTATCATCTGGGCAGGGGAAGAAGCCCTATCTCGATCCAGGCCCGCAACTAGCCCGATGGCGTGGAACTGACCACGGCAGAACCCCGTGTTTTCATCAGCTTCGGACTGATAATCCAACCCGTGCCAGTGCGCCACGGAACCAGCAGAATCCCCCCAATCATCGACCCAAGCATGACAGAGATGGATTCTGCATCTGCGACGAACCGAGGCGGGGGCGTTGGTTCAGACGCTGATATGCTTGGCGCATGGTCACGCCTATCTTGATTGCGACGCGATCACCGCTCCCCAGGCCAGTCACGTTGACCATCGGGAGACTTAGCACGAAGCTACTCCGCTTGGACACTCGGGTCTCTCTGGCCCCGTATACAGGGAGTCCTGACATGCCAGATAAAGCTTGGCGAGGAGACCATGCCCAGCAGGGCAATTTCAGGCGGCGAAGCATCCAGCGCAAGCTCGAAGAAAGCTTCGATGGCGTTGAGAGAAGCGAGCATACGAAGCTCATAGGGTCTGCTTCTTATCAGCTGCAGAGGCCGCTTTATCGTCCGGCCAAAAGGGGCAGAGATAAGAAGCCTGCGTTAATAACGGCCGCGGGATAAGGCAGCGTGATTGGACGCCATCCTGGTTCGCGATAGCAGCGTGATTCGTTTGGCTGTACCTACCTTTGTAGGAATAGAGATGCACGCGAGCAGGTGGCTCAGGGCCGTTGCAGATACTGTGGCTGGCGGCGGATGGCGCACCGACCGCCCGCTACTCCAGGTTGCGTATGAGGAGAGGTAGGAAGAAATCCTGATGAAGGTAGGCTCGTCTATGTGCTATTCAAAAACATTTCATCGCTATTCTACACAGTACAGCACCGACTTCCTTCCTCTTTCAACATCTACCCCATCATAATATGTGATATCGCTGAAGAAGTCCACTCCACGAGGGACGTTTAGAACGGCTGCACGGGTATTAGCATCATATCTTCACCAAAGCCATGTTCTGGCCCAAAGAATCAAAACAATATCATGGAGACATACGTTGTCCTCAGGAGCGATCGTACGGTCGAAGTACTGATCGAAGAAGGGGAACTGGCGGAGGACGTCGTTGCGGACGCGAGGAACCTCGCCGAAAAAGAAGACAGCGAAGACACCAAGGCTGACACCGAAGGTACCGGCAATCTGGGCGCTATTGTTTCCATCCATCAGTATATCCTTCGAGACGCCGATTCTGATGTGGGAACTCACTACTTGGCGGCGGTCTTAGCGTTCACACCCTGGACGTGCATGGGAGTGTAGTACCTAGAACAGATCGAAAGCTGTCAGTAAACCCATTGATCCCGAACTCCAGTTGTCGCCATCAAACACCACAAGACCCTCCGACCTGCAGTATATGCGGTTCGATATCCGATTCGACTTGGCTTGACATGACATGGGAATTTCCTTCTAATTCACACTCGGCGTTGGAGAGGCACGAGCAAAGTACACCCCATGATATAATGCAAGCTGCATGATCCATATACAGTGTGTGGTCGAAGGGTCTTGCACAGAACAAAGGCGTCGTTGGTGCGGGAGGTCTCACTTGGGCGCAAAAGGGGAGCGGTAGGCACCGGCGCTCTGGGCCGCAGCGCGGCGAAGGGTCTGGGAGAAAACCTATAGCCATGTAAAAAGACAGATTAGCAATTGATGCAATAGTCAGCGGCCAATTAGTCGCGCGGAGTGACTGGTCCATGATGCTAGTAACATCACATTATGGCAAGGAGCACTCCCGCCCCTCGGCGTCACAGAAGCCGACACACCCGACCTAATTCATGTGGATAGACAACTGGAGTAGACATACCATTTTGTTTGGAGTCGAGAAGAGTCTTCAAGACGAGAACTGGTGGAGGACGACGGGCAATTCGGACTGAGATTCGCAACCGTCGAGGAAAACCGGGAGGGTCCGCGACGTTCAGTGCTCGCGGCCACCCGAGAGCCAATCAGCCGCCGCCAATTGCAAATCACGTGACTATAGCGGCCCGTCGAATCAAAAGCACTACAATTGCACTGACATCAGTATGGGACTTCATACGAGAATGCTATTGCAGTCTTCTATCAATTTTCTCTCCGTATAACCACCCAGCAGCCAAATACCCAAAAAGACTCAATAAGTATCGTCCGAATTTTCAGGTTGGTAAATACCAGAACGTGTCTACCTACAACGCACCAATTGCCGTAACACCGTTCAATCTCAAAACCAAAAAAGATACAGGAAGAGAACAGGGAGAATCAGGATAAGAGAGCTCTCATCCAGGGATCCGTAAGTCTCACACACTAAATTTTATAAAGGGAAAAGGGGGAAAAAAGAACAGGAATCAACGCAAAGAAAATGCACCAAGAAGGAACCTATCTGTACAAACGCTCCCATGCATCCAATTAATCTACCTTGCCAGTCGAACCGCCATTCAACAAGCCTTCCTTGCCATCCAGGTGGAAGAAGCCACCGCTTCCACCTGTAACCCCCAGGATGCCACCACGGACTCCGCGTTTCAGGAACTTGCCACGGACGACAAACGTGGCGGCAAGCACGGTGATGAGCAAGAGGACAAAGAGAATGGGGTGTTCGGAGATGAAGCTGCGCGTGAAGAAGAAGATGGACTCGAAAGTGCCAACAGTCGACTTCGGGGTCAGCTTGGGAGGGTTGGCAATCACCAGAGGAATAGTTTCGAGGATGGAGGTACGGGAAGCCATGATGGAAGCCCCGCTGGAAGAAGTATCCCAATAACGCCGGTTCTGGTTCACGTCAGTAACATGATCGATAACCATCACTTTAAAGGAGACTTACATCTTGATCGTTAATGACAACGCGCTCACCGTTGGCCACATCAATGCCATAGGTCGTCCTCAACCAGCGCTCCCAGAAGTCGCCGTCGACCCACGCGAAGCCAACTTGCTTCTTGTCGTCTTCGCGGATGGTGATGCGCATGTTCTTGGCAGCCCGCAACGCCCGCTGGTCATTGCGGTCTTCGGCTTCCTCGATGCGGAGCTGCTTCGCATCACGCAGCTCCTGTCTCTCGAGTTGGAACAGCTGGGTTTGTTTGTCCATCCATTCCAAAGCTGCGTTCTTCAATTCCCTCTTGGACTGCAAGAACTCGTCCGACCGTGCTCGGCTGAGGATGCCGAGAACCACATACTTGCCATCCATGATCTCTCGTGCATTCGATGCGGTGAGTTCTGGAACGATAGGGAGCCACACGGTACGCATCCAGTTCAGAATTTGGCGGAAGTCACGCATGTCTTTCGGAGCAATCGGGGTATAGTAATTCGCCCGTCCGTCGCGCGAAACCAGGAGACGCGGCCAGGTTGAGATTTTGAATCTTTCAGCGAGGGCTGCGCTGTTCGTCTTGACCAGGCGGCCGTGTCCAACCAGACTCAGGGTCAAGCGCTCCAAAGCCTGAAAATCCTCAGAGGTGGTAGCGTGGTCATAGAAGTACAAGAAGATGACCTCCTCCTTTTCCTCCAGCTCCTTGAAGCTATCCGCATCCACATCCTGAACGCCGAGGCCCACATCGACCGCCTTCTTAGCGTAGGCAATAAGGTCACCCAGGCCACGTAGGCCATTGTACTCGACTCTTTCACCTCCGCGGAAGAAATACATCGTGGGGAAAGCGGTCACGTGAGCATCTTTGCAGAGTCTCGACTCAACATCGCAGTTGACCTCTCCAATGTTAAGCGTGTGTTGCATTTCCCGGGCCATCTGCTTCCAGTTGGGGGCCAGGGCCTGGCAGTGACTGCACCAGGGAGCGTAAAATTTGATGAACCACGGGTCTTGAGTGGTAGTGACCAGTTGCTGGAAGCTCTCGGCAGTAAGAGGGACAGAGATACCCTGAGGATTCGCGGGGGCCGACTTTGGCTTCGGTTTGGCCTTGGCTGCAGCGTTCTCGGAAGCATCACCGGACAGCTGGGCAGCCTGTTCGTTTTGCTTTTCTCCGGCCTTCACTCCAGCCTCACGATCTTTATCTTTGGCAGCAGGAGTCTCTGGTTTGGCGTTCGTATCGACACCCTTGGCAGCCGGTTTCGGGAGGTGGACGCCCTCTGCAGGACGAGAACCGGGCTTGATGGACTCCAGTTTTCCCTCAATGAATTCGCTAATTCCTTCCATTGTCTTCTTGCCAGTGAAAGACTCAACGAACTCCCCGTTGTGATATAGAGAGAACTGAGGCCAATATTCAACGTTCAGCTTCTTGCACGTGTCGCCATACACCAAACAGTTCATCGACGCGAAGTGGAAGTTGTAGAAACCGTGGAAGGAGTTCAGAGACTTTGTATCGGGCGATTTGGCGGCGGAGGAGGAAAGGGGATCCGATGTCTACGAATGAGAGGGTTAGCATAAAGGCACAAGATAATGCAATCTCAAGACAACGGGCCTGCCACTTACATAGTAAAACTCATATAGTGTTTGCCAGGCGGGGGCAATCGCCTGGCAGTGCGGGCACGAAGGAGAAAAGAACTTGATGAACCTGCTTTCTGTTAGCAAGAAGACAAGGGCATCATGCCATAGGGCGAATGCAATAGGGAGGAGCGCGAACCAGTAGCCATCCTTCACCGTTTCCTCAAAGTTTTCGGGCGTCAAAACCTTCATGGGAGGGACTTCAATTCCATTGAAGGTCGTCGAAAGGGTTTCTGGATCGACCTTTGCTTCCGGATCGGCTCGTTTCACAAGACGGACATTTCGTGATTCGAGGGCTTCATTGGAGGGAGCGGCGAAGGTGGGAATGGAGAAGAGCGAGAGGAGCGACAACGCCAGCACTGATGCTCTCATGCTGGTTGTCGGCCAAGGCGTAAGGCCTTAAAAGTCGTATAATTGAAGTGAAAAGGGCGAAGCTCAAAGAAGAAAAAAGCGAGGTTTCTGGTAGGCGTCACGAGTGGCACATTCGGACTAACGAATGAATCGAGAATCGGCTCGGAGGTCGGGGAAACAGGGGCGCTGCAGATGAGGCGACAGGAGCGAGTGAAAGGTCGATGGGGAAAATCACAGATACATCGAAAGCTGCGGGATGACCGCAGTTCCAAGGTGACAGGATGAACAGGGAGGAGAGAAGAATGCGGGTGAGATGGGAGCCCCCTACAAAGACAGTTGGCGGCGGCGGCGGTGCCTGCAGAGGACGCCTGGAATATCTGTTTCTCCGCCCGCCGAACCTCATCAACCTTCGTCCTTCCCGCTCCAGAGTCCCTTACCCGTCTGGATCCAGCCAGTCTGCTCTGCCAGCTCAATTCAATTGGGGTCAATTCCTTCTGGTTCTTCCTTTCATATCCTACAGAGCACCATGCGGTCCACTCTCCGACTGTTCGCCAACGTTAAGGCGGCTCGTTACCTCGAGCCGTTCGCTCCCACCGGTATCACCGGCTTGAACACCCACCCCCATCCCCGCCCGACCCTGATCTATCTGTACACATCAACTCTGCAGAAACTTAAAGCCTTCCCCGAGTCCTCCGTCTACCGCCAGTCTACCGAGGCTCTGACCCGTCACCGCTTGCAAATTGTCGAATCGACGAAGCCCCCCGGCTATGAGGCTTGGTTGGAGCGTGTGAAGAAAGTCGTTGCCGCTGAACCCGAACGTTTTGCTTCTCTGCGTCGCTCCGATGGCTCGTACGCCGCTTTCATGCAGGATGACGGCAGCGACAACCCCCGCGGGGAGGAATGGGACGGTGAGAAGATTGAACCCACTACCGAAGGTCCTGCCCGCACGGCAGAGGAAGAGGCCCGGTGGACCAAGGCCATTGAAGAGTCGATTGCGTCGGAGTCTAAAGAATCGGATTTCCACACCCAGTCGATGAAGTGGGAGAACGAACCTGCTCTTGAGGCTCAGCAGTATGTTGAACAGAATCGTTCATTGCCTTTGCGCTGTTCGGAAACTGACGCCTAGCTAGAATCGCTGAGATTGAGAAGCAGATTGGTGCCGGTCTCATTGAGGAGGTCATCCAGGTCGCCGAGGGCGAGCTGAAGCTGGTGGATGAGATGTACAAGTCTAAGGCGTAAGTTCTCTTCCGGGCCTATTGTAGCAACTGTACTAACATTCCTTCAGGTGGGAAGAACTCGAGGAGAAGCCCGCGCCGGGCCAGTGGACCTACTTCGAGCGCAACCCCTCCGGCTCTTCGTAGAGCATTTACTTTGCGAATGGGAGACTTCTTTTACTATATCCTCAACCACTTGTATTTATTAGCTGGCCAGTGTCAAGTTAAGGGGACACGTTTGTGACAATTAGATCCGTTATGATTTGCTTCGACCTTTCAGTCCATTTAATTTCGGGAGACAGGGAATTGGCAATAGAACTGTTCAGATCAACAGTTGTCGATGGCTCCATGGTGGAACTCTTAGATTCCTGCACATGTTTGTCTGGTCTCTGCCACCCCAATTGCGAAGCTTCATCAGTATGAAGATTGGCAGATAAGACTTGGAAAATTCAAAATGTATTGGAGAGGTGGTTCATGATCCTCGAGATCTGCAGACACACTCATCGCTCTGCATGCACTTCATGGCCCAAAGTGATTCGAATCTCGTTTTCCGGACCACTTGCAACCAATTGTGTTTTCTGATCATACCATGATCTACCGAAGTAGGTATAGATAAACCAAATCGAGTGAGAATTTAATAGAAAGCCAGTTCTGGACCAAAGAAAGGTAGATAATAAATCCTCCATGATGTGCATCTGAGCCTCTTCTGTAGGGGGCGGCGGCCTAGAAGCGCAGGCGGTGAGACCCGGTGTCGCTAGTGGATTCCAGATAGCTGGCGGGATCCCATCTCCTTGTGGACACATCGCTGCCAGTCCCTGAACCACTCCTTGAAACATTACACGCCATTCTGGTCAGGGACATTCTCTCTGCTCGGCGCATTTGAGTCAGAGCTTCAATTCCTTTTGTATCTAATCCCGACTGGCCTGTCGGAGCCGTTCGAGGCCTGATTTCCCCTCCTTGTTGAGGCCGTCCCCCGACGCCGCACATAGTCGCTTTACCGTCACTACTCCCCCATCATGAAATTGGACGTTAAGGTACGCGATCACGTCCTGGGAATGAGTTTGGCATAGGGCCATACAAGCGCGACAGGACTTGGAGAGCATATGTGTGAAGGTGTTCCAACGCTGACTCTTCCCTGCATCATAACAGAGACAACTCTTTGCCCGCTCCGAGCGGGTGAAGGGCATTGATTTCCACCCTACCGAGCCATGGGTAAGTTGGGATATATGGACGAATTGACGGACATGTCGCTGACGCTGGGACAGATTCTCACCACGTTGTATAGCGGTGCGTTGAGATACGGACTCGACCTACCACTAGTCTGGATGTGCTAATCCGAGAACAGGTCACGTATACATCTGGTCTTACGAAACCCAAGTACGCCCCTCCGCACATGCCTCCTTTCGCACAGCTAACATACCGGACGCTAGTCAATTATCAAAACTTTCGAGCTCACCGATGTCCCCGTACGAGCTGGTCGGTTCATCGCCCGCAAGAACTGGATTGTTTGCGGTTCGGACGACTTCCAACTCCGTGTCTACAACTACAACACCTCCGAGAAGATTGCCTCTTTCGAAGCCCACCCAGATTATATCCGTTCGATCGTGGTCCATCCTACCCAACCTTTCGTTCTCACTGCCTCCGATGATATGACAATCAAACTCTGGGACTGGGAGAAGGGCTGGAAGTGCGTTCAGGTCTACGAGGGCCACAGCCACTACGTAATGGGCTTGTCCATCAACCCCAAGGACACCAACACATTTGCGTCCGCATGTCTGGACCGGACTGTCAAAATCTGGAGCCTTGGCTCCCCGCATGCCAACTTCACACTGGAAGCTCACGAAACGAAGGGCGTGAATCACGTCGACTACTACCCTCAGGCCGATAAACCGTACCTCCTCACCACCTCTGATGACAAGACGGTCAAGGTCTGGGATTATACGACAAAGGCCTTGATTGCGACGCTGGAGGGACATACGAGTAACGTCTCCTTCGCTTGTTATCACCCGGAGTTGCCGGTGATCATCTCAGGATCCGAAGATGGTACCATTAAAATCTGGCACGCAAACACATACAGACTGGAGCAGTCGTTAAGCTATGGCCTCGAAAGAGCTTGGTGTATCGCTTACCAGCGTGGCAGACAGGGTATTGCCATGGGTTTTGATGACGGTGCGGTGGTGGTCAAAATGGGTAGAGAAGAGCCCGCTGTCTCCATGGATGGCTCTGGAAAGATTGTCTGGGCCAGACACAACGAGGTTGTCTCGACCGTGATCAAAGGTGGTGACGCCAGCCTTCAGGACGGAGCTCCGCTTTCTCTGCCCACGAAGGAACTTGGTTCCTGCGAAGTTTACCCGCAGACACTGTCGCACTCTCCCAACGGACGATTCGTTTCCGTGTGTGGCGATGGGGAGTACATCATCTACACGGCTCTTGCCTGGAGAAACAAGGCCTTCGGACAAGCCCTTGATTTTGCATGGGGCTCGAAGGACAACAGCAATGACTACGCCATTCGCGAATCCGCCACTAGCGTTAAGATATTCCGGAATTTCAAGGAGGTCAGCGGTGGTCTGGACGTGGGGTTCCAGGCCGAGGGCCTGACTGACGGTGTGCTCCTGGGTGTGAAGGGACAAGGCGGAATTGGCATGTTCGACTGGGAGACAGGAAACCTGGTCCGCCGCATTGAAGTCGAGCCGAAGGCTGTAAGCGCTTCTCCCACGTTCTCCTCATATGTGCTTTTCTGACCATGAGTAGGTATACTGGTCCGAGTCCGGTGAACTGGTCACCCTTGCTTGCGAAGATACATTCTACGTTCTTCGATTCTCGAGGGAGAACTACATCAACGGTCTGAACGAGGGTGAGGCCGACGAAGACGGTGTTGAGGCTGCCTTCGAGGTCGTTACGGATGTCAATGAATCTGTCCGGACCGGTCAATGGGTTGGCGACTGCTTCATCTACACCAACTCGACCAACCGTCTGAACTACCTCGTTGGCGACCAGACTTACACAATCTCCCACTTCGACCAGGGTATGTACGTCCTTGGCTACCTGCCCCGCGACGGCCGAGTCTACCTCGCCGATAAGGACGTCAATGTCGTCTCCTTCGGTCTCTCCCTGAGCATGGTCGAGTACCAAACTGTGGTGCTGCGCGGAGACATGGACATGGCCGCTGAGCTGCTCAAGGACGTCCCCCAGGATCAGATGAACAAAGTGGCGCGTTTCCTCGAGGGCCAGGGCTACAAGGAGATGGCTCTTGAAGTCGCGACGGACGCCGAACACCGCTTCGAGCTCGCTCTCGCGCTCAACAACCTCGACATCGCGCTTGAAATCGCCCGGGAAGCCAATGTGGAGCACAAGTGGAAGATTGTCGGCGACGCCGCCCTGGCAGGATGGAACCTCTCTCTGGCCCAGGAATGTTTCGCTAACGCCAAGGATGTCGGCTCCCTGTTGCTGTTGCACACCGCCAGCGGCAACAAGGACGGCCTCCGCAAGCTGGCCGAGCAAGCTTCCGAGACTGGCCTGCACAACGTCGCCTTCTCCACCCTCTGGTCTCTCGGTGACGTGGACGGCTGTATCGACCTCCTGGTGCGGACGAACCGTATCGCCGAAGCGGTCCTTTTCTCGCAGACCTACAAGCCCTCTCGCACGCCGGAGCTCGCCGTCCAGTGGAAGGGATCCCTCGAGCAATCTGGAAAGACCAAGATCGCCCGCCTGATCGGTATCCCTCCCGGCGCCCCGGACACCATCACAACGGATGATGACCTCTTCCCCGAGTGGGACGAGTACCTCCGTCTTGAGAAGGAGGGCATCGTTGCTGAGGCCCCAACTACTGGGTCTTTGATCGATGTCAACGGAGACGAGGCTGTCGAGGAAGCCGGTGAGGCGACCCCCGAAGAGACGGCGGAAACCAATGGCGCGGCCGAGGTGGAAGCGGAGGCGTGAGCGGAGAGATACGCACACGCGTGTTTGTGAATTATTTTATGATGATCCTGGAGTTCTAAAGAGGCAGAAGGAAGCTTGGAAAAGAAGAACGGACTCTCCCAGGGTGGAGAAATCCGTCTTATCTTCTCTTGTACTGACTGACATCACATCCCATTAAGTTAGCTCGAAGCGGAGGTTTTCTCAGGCCATACCTCTTTACCTTAACTATTTATCTTCCCTTAGAGTCGTTGTTTGTCTGAAATATTCTGTGGCTATCGTTTCCTAGCTTTGTTGGTCATGACTTCAATATCATGTTATATTATTCGACCGATTTTCTCGACCTGTTCGTAAGCGTGGAGTGCCGAACTAGACGTTGAATCGCAATTTGAAAAGCGTCAGATATATTTGTATTTACAAGGGGAAAATGGGCCTACGAAAAAGACACTTGAGAAAAAACCGAAAAATAGACCGCGAGAGAGAAGAGTATGATACTAATCCAGGACTGTCCTGAGCAGATGCACAGCAGTCGTCGTGTCTCCAAATCATCTAGTTCGATTTGCTACCGAGGTTTATGTAGTTTTTTGAGAATAGACGGATCGGGCCAGCAGATCATAGCACAAATCAAACGACAGACCAGCTTTCCAGGTATCGCGAACAAAGAATAGGAGGGGGACAGACAATCTGCAATGGGCGGGCTACGCTGTGCGTGTCTTCGCTTCTTTCCCCAGGGAAAGGAAGTGTAACGCACATGTGCAAAATTGAGGTAGCAAATAACCAGAGAATCACAGTCAAAATCTCGTGGAGACGCCGGGAGACAAGGAATAAGACTTGACGGACCTGCCTTGTTTGTATCTCAAATGCAAAATGAATATAGAAAGACATGGAATAACGCTCACGTGAGACCACTGACTGACACGGAGGGAAGATCGCGACAAGAAGATGTTATCGACGCCTTATGCAAGGGATGGAGAGATGGGAGCGGTAAGGGCGAGGAGAGTTTGGAGACGACTGGCAAGATAAGCAGAAGCGGGCGGTGGAGGAAGAGAAACCGTTTCAGATAGTTCTCCTCTTATATTTGACAGCCACGTTATCATCAACCAAACACGGACGGCCATGGGATGGGCGCCAGAAATTCGTTTACTCGGGAATGCTGCCAAAGGACGGGTCTCTGACGCTACCGCCAGCATCTCCAAGACCGGCGACCGGGCGGTTATAAGACCAGCCCTCAAATTGTTGCTGCATAGTCGAGGACAAGACAGGTCCATCGACGTACGAGTCCTGGGGGGCTTCTTGGGTGAATTCTTTGTCAAAGTTGGCCGTATCACGGGCGTCCAGCTGTAGTAACCTGGATCAGTACCATGTCACAGGACGGTAAGACGGAGAGGATGACATACCACATTCGGTCGGAAGCTTGGTTCATACTTCCGTTGAAGCAGCTTGCGCCAGTCGATGTTGGCGAAGAAATGGTGCGACTTGATTTCGGCAGCACCGTTGGCGCCCAGACGGCGTTGCGGATCGCGATCGAGTAGTCTCGACAAAAGATCCCGAGCGGCTGGGGGAACAATGTCGTCGCTGGGGAACATCAACGGCTCCTGCAGGATCTTCCGGTACATATCGTTGGTATTCTCATCGTAGAAGGGAGGCAAACCCGTCAACATCTCATACAGGAGGACACCCAGCGTCCACCAATCGACGGACTTCGTGTAACCATTGCCTAGAAGGAGTTCAGGGGCCAGATATTCCGGAGTACCGCAGAAAGCTATCCTATACGTTAGCGGAGGGTGCGGAGAGATTGAATTGGCAAATCTTACTGTTCGTGCGGTCCTCATCTTTCATATCCAGCTTGCACAACCCGAAATCACACAGGGCAATGTGTCCGGTGTAATCGAGGAGAATGTTCTCAGGCTTCAGGTCACGATAGATCACCTTGAATCCGTGCAGACACTCGAGCGCGCAGAGCAGCTCGGCCGTGTAGAACCGAGCCCGGTTGATGTCGAAACGCTGTTCCCGCTGGAGATGGTGGAACAACTCACCGCCGTTCACGAAGGCCAGGACTAGGTACAGCTTCTCCGGAGATTGGAAGGAGAACTTGAGAGGGACGATGAAAGGATTGTTGATCTGGGCGAGCACGGATCTTTCGGCGAGGGTATGAGTGACTTCGGACCGCGAGATGATGTGGGCCTTGCGAATGGTTTTGAGGGCGTAGATTCGGCCAGTATCTTTCTTCATGACCTGCATGACCTTGCCGAAGCTACCCTTACCCACAACCTTCAGCAAATCGAAATCCTCCAGCTTGAGACTGCGCTGTTTGTTTTCCACGAAGGAGACGCCGATCTTGATCGAACCCGTGCCGAACTGCAGGTCCAGCCATTCGGCACCCAGTTGGCCAAGATGGCGTTCCTGGGCGGCATGCGCCGCAGCCGCCTTCTGGTTGTCCTTCTTGCTCAACTTCGGGTCATCAACATACGGTTGTGCTTCCTCAAACCGGGGGTGGACCTTGACCGCACCGAGGAAGATATCCTCGCTCCGACCGGCACCGGGCCGTGCGGCGGGGTTGCGGAGGTACAGCTGAACATTCAGCTCGGTCTTTCGGGACACATCGAACTTGAAAGCGGTGTTGTCACCAGCCCAGAGAGGGTTTTCGGGGGAGCCCGAGACGGCATCGACGAAGACCTGATTCTTTTCGAAATCGAGAAGGGCATACGGGAGATATTTGGTAGAATACCGACCGTGGATGGTGGGGGCGGCGTTAATTCCTCCGCTGGTGGACTGTGGACGGCCATGATGGACGAACGAGGCTGCTTGGTTGTGCGTGGAATGGGACGACGAGGAACTTGGGCGCATCGCATAGGCATTGTTGTTCTGGAAATGCGAGTTGAAGATCTGTTGGTAGTGCGGCGATAGAGCGAACCCTCGGCCCTCGTGAAGAGTGACGATCAGGATCCCAGGTTTGACAGGGGCCACCGGGGGAGAGACGAGCGATTCGGAAGCGCCTGTCGGACAAGTATTAGAGCGGAATCTCGGGCTGCGTCTAGTATGGGACGGACACATACTAATGCCATTGGTGCTGGCTGTTGAGATGCTCGGGGACTGGGAGGTCACTGGGGTCGTCTCTTCACTGGGATCGCCCTTGATGGTAGACGTGGATGATGACCGCGCGAAGGTTTGGGTTAAAGGAGCCAGGTGGGTTTCCTTTAATTCTGCACGGAGGAAAGAGGGCAGTCAGTTATCGACTGATATCGAGCGAGATCCAAGTTGGGGTGCTATTTATAGTTGGGGGGGGGGGGGGGGAGGGAAGACCAACTGAACATACTTTTGGTGAGTTTCCACGACATGGTGAAGGCAGGTGAGGAGGGAATGGATGAAGAGGTGTAAGAAGAGAGGAAAACAAGGAGAGAAGTAGAATGAAAATAACGAGGAGGCCTAGAAAAGGAGAAAGACTCCCTTCAGGAGGAGATCACGGTCTGAATAATTGGA
Organism: Aspergillus sp. MEXU 27854; assembly: GCA_019721355.1. NCBI lineage: Eukaryota > Fungi > Ascomycota > Eurotiomycetes > Eurotiales > Aspergillaceae > Aspergillus > Aspergillus sp. MEXU 27854. Next base: position 2,658,376 of record JAGMTT010000002.1, read on the forward strand.
GGGACGGAGAGGGATGCAGAACCGCCACAGCCACAGCGGTCAAACACACAAGAGATCGATCGGGGGGGTTGCTGGGGCTGAGTCCGAGAAGGAAAGATCACACACGCGGGAGGAACAGCGAGGGTACGGGATAGAACAACCAGGGTCTGGTGAGGATGGTGGATGAGACCCGGGTTGTTTTGCAATGAGAATGAGCTGGAGGGGAGGATGAGGGAGAAGTGAACGAAGAAGTAGGTCAGTCGTGGGAGAGGATAAGGGAATAATGGCTGGATGGGATTATTGGAAAGGGAACAAACAGGAGGAAAGCGGGATTGGAAGAGGGGAATCTCCGTCCCGCCTTCTGATTGGGTCAGGAACATGGTGGCCTGGGGGCCTGGTGGCCTTAGCGCCTCAGGCTGCCAGGCTGCCGTGCACGTGCCGCCGACTCCCTTAGGTAATCTGGATCGGCACACCTTACTAAGGCAACTCAACTGCGACTTCAGCCCCAACTCAGTCCATCCTCAAGTCGCGACAAACCGCCCGTGACCTTACTCGATTCCAAGCCGCTAATCCTCAATTTCACCCGCAGATCGTTTTACACCACGCCTTTCTATTGTTATCGCTGTTCTCGCTTTCCCTTGTTCCTCTACACCGCGGCGAACAACAGCCCCCTTCCCTGTGTACGCTATTGGTCCCGCGCGCGACTCTCCTCCACCGACACTCACCGAGACACTTCCTTACCCCGGTCGATTTTGTAGCCCTCGGACTTTTCTGGAGGGCTCGCTTGTGTGTTCGAAACGGATCAGGGCATAGTGGAGGATGAAAGGAATTCGGGATCGATGGGTGTAATACGCAAGAAGACCGCCTCGCGCGGTACAGAAGCCGGGACCAAATATCATTGCGATATCTGCTCGGTGGATGTAACTTCAACGGTACGCCTATCCATCTTGTCGGAATACATAAGCGCACTTTGGGAGCAAACGTGGAGAGCATAAAGAGAGCAACATGTCTAACAGATGCTGTCAATAGGTCCGTGTTTCCTGCGCCCACCCCGCCTGTCATGAATATGACCTCTGCGTCCCTTGCTTTGCCGCCGGCGAGAAATCAAAGAACCATGACCCCTCTACCCACCCCTATCAAGTGATTGAACAGAACTCTGTCCCTATCTTCCAGGAGGACTGGGGCGCGGATGAAGAACTCCTTCTCCTTGAAGGTGCCGAGATCTACGGCCTTGGCTCCTGGGCCGACATCGCAGACCACATCGGTGGCTACCGAACGAAGGATGAAGTTCGTGATCACTACATCAACACCTATATCGAAAGCCCCAACTTCCCTTTGCCGGCGAGTGCCGACCCCGAGGACACACGGCTGTCCGATTCCATTTCGAAGGAAGAATTCCAGTCGCGCAAGAAACGGCGCATTGAGGAGCGCAAGGAGGCTGCCAAGGCGGCGCCCCCGACCACGCCCAAACAGAAGCCGACAGCTAGTGTGCCGGCTTGTCACGAAGTGCAGGGTTACATGCCCGGTCGGTTGGAGTTTGAGACGGAATTCATGAACGATGCGGAGGAAGCCGTGCAGCATATGACGTTCGAACCGGGAGCGGGTGAAACGACGAATGGCGAGACCGACGCCGAGATGGAGCTGAAGATGACGGTGGTGGATATCTACAACTCTCGGCTCACGGCCCGTATGGAGCGCAAGAAGATCCTCTTTGAACACAATCTCCTGGAATACCGAAAGAACACAGCACTTGAGAAGAAGCGCACGAAAGAGGAACGAGATCTGCTCAACAAGGCCAAACCATTTGCACGCATGATGAATCATGACGATTTCGAGGAGTTCAACAAGGGCCTCGAGTACGAACACAATCTACGCCTAGCCATTTCACAACTACAGGAGTGGCGGCAGATGGGGATTGGGGATCTGAAGGGAGGCGAGAAGTACGAGCAAGAAAAGCAACAGCGTGCTCAACGTCTCATGCCCCAAGGGTCCTTCGACCGGTTCGCCAGTACCCGTCCGAAGCAGTCGCAACAGCCGGAGGGGCCATCGGCAGCCAGTCAGCTGACGACCCCCGAGCTGCCACTGCGGCTGCAAAAGGCGTCGGGCGCTAGCAAGGCGCCCGAACCATCCAGCATGCCTTTGAACGACTTCGACCGCGCCTTTGCCGCCAACGGCGACTCGACACCCCAGCCGGCCAAGACCAAATTTGTGATCCAGCCGCTGAATGGGGTGATTCCTTGGAAACTCGAGAATGACGGCGCGCCCGATCTGCATCTCCTGACCAAGGAGGAGGTTGAACTATGCAACGTGCTCCATATCCAGCCGAAACCCTACCTGGTGATCAAGGAGACCTTGCTCAAGGAGGCCATGAAGCAGGGCGGCAGTCTGAAGAAGAAAGATGCGCGGTCAATTTGCAAGGTATTTTCCTCTACACGATCTTAACGATAATGGACGAGCTAACTATACCAGATTGACACTACCAAGACGGGCCGCATTTACGACTTCATGGTGCACAGTGGCTGGATTAACAAGGCATAGAGGGCGTACCATGTAATGACGAGCTGTTGACGAGTTGATTACCCGAAGGCATGGAGTTGCTGGCGTTGTGAGGTTCTGGGCGGGTCGATCTGTAGCATGCATACCAGCTAGGTTAAGCGATTCCAATTGATTCTAGATAGGCTATATATACTCTACATTTTGACGTGAATTTGTAGCCGTAGTGCAGTAGGTACTTACCTAGGTACCCAGAACCAAGAGATCGAACTCCGCAATTTTCTCCGCATTTTAGACCTCGGCAGAAACCGCCCACCACATAACAAACAGCCGCAACATCGCTTCATCGCCTCATCGCCAAAAACACAACAAACCTCAACCTCCTCCGCTCCAAGACAACCCCAAGAACAGCCAGCAACCACACAGCGGCAATGCAATTCCAAACCCCGCCCCCGACGCCGCAATACTGCCGGCTCACATTCCCGACCCCTCACGTCCTGCTGGTCACGCTGGCGCGGCCGCGCGACCTGAACTGCATCAACACGGCGGGCCACCACGAGCTGCACGCCATCTGGGAGTGGATGGACGACGAGCCCGAGGTGCGGGTGGGCGTGCTGACCGGCGAGGGGCGGGCGTTTTGCGCGGGGGCCGACCTGAAGGGTGCGCATCTCCCCTCCCATTTACCTTCCCGCCTCTGTCTCCCAAAAGACAATCGAAACCACGGAAGCAAAGCTAACTACCGCAAGAATGGAACAACCAAGCCCAATCCAACCAGCCCAAGCGCACAATGCCGCCCGGCGGCTTTGGCGGGCTCTCGCGCCGCAGCGGCAAGAAGCCCATCCTCTGCGCCATCAACGGGCTGTGTCTCGGCGGCGGCTGTGAGATGATCGTCAACGCGGATATGGTCATCGCCTGCGAGAAGGCGTTCTTCGGGTTCCCCGAGGTGCAGCGCGGCGTGGTGGCCATCGCGGGGGCGCTGCCGCGGGTGGTGCGCACGATTGGCCGGCAGCGGGCGATGGAGATGGCGCTGACGGGGCGGCGGGTGATGGCCGCCGAGGCGCGCGAGTGGGGATTTGTCAACGAGGTGGTCGCGCGGGAGGATCAGGTGGTGCCGCGGGCGCTGGAGCTGGCCGCCCAGATTGCGGGGAACAGCCCGGATGCAGTGATTGTCAGTCGGGAGGGCATCAAGTTGGGATGGGAAGGCGTCGGCGCCGAGGACGCCAGTCGGCTGCTGGTGGATGGGTGGCAGAAGCGCTTGAACGAAGGTGAGAATATCAAGGAGGGACTGCGGGCGTTCGTGGAGAAGAGGGAGCCCAAATGGTTGCCGAGTAAGCTGTAAGATCTTGCGCCGGTTGTCACTACGGGAAAGGCTATGCGTCTACAGGGAACCGGAGCACATTCAAATACCATATTCATTACATTCATTAGACCTAGGTGCGCTGCAGCCAAGTCGCTAATCGTGTACGGTACGTATGCTAGTTAAACCCGAGAATCCTAATGCTCCGTCCGCGCCGCCCAGTGTTCGCCGATGTCCATCCGGGTCGAATATCCGTCCTGCGGCCTAATCCGATCCACGTCGATCAACAGAGTCTCGCGGTGAATGATGGATAGTCAGTCACATTCGTGCTCGAGAGAGGACCCTTCATGGTAGACGTGTAAGTTTTTCTTTTTGTGGTGCCAATATGTGGGAATGAATGGGGTGGTGCGAGGGTGTCGCGTGTTGTTCCCTACTTGGTATCTTGTTGGACCTTGGCCACTCGCTCCAGTACAGGCGAATACAGGGGGTGGTCCTTCTCCAGGCCCGTCAGCTGAGAAGTGGCGTCTTCAGGCGACTTCTCCTTGAGGATCTGGGCAAGCTCGGCGCTTTCCTGGTCGCCCGGCACGTTCTGGAAGCGGAGAGCCATTTCAATCGCATCCACGAGGGCGTCGAATTTCTGACCGCGTTCGGCGAGCTGAGAGGCGGGACCGATGAAGCGTTCCTTGCGCGAAAGCTTGCGAAGGGGAGCACGGCCGACACGTTCAATGTTGTCTTCGAGATAAGGGTTGGACATGCGGCCGATGATAGTGTCGACGTATTCCTTCTGTTCGTCTTCGGGGATGCCGTGTTTGGAAACGATCAGCGAGGCAGTCTCGTCGAGGACCTTGTGCACCATGCTGCGAATCTCGTCGTCGGCAAGAGCGTCAGCAATCATCTTCTTACCGCGGAGATGACCGTAGTAGGCCGTAGTGGCATGGCCGGTGTTGACGGTGAACAGCTTGCGTTCGATGTACGGCTCCAGGTTGTCCACCCAGTGGATGGCGGGAATGTCGGGGTGACCAAAGCTACCGAAGGGGGTCTGCTCCACAGCCCACTCGTAGAACTTTTCGATGCGCACGTTCAGGCCATGGTTGGACGGCTGGTTCGGAACGATGCGGTCAATGGCGGAGTTGGCAAAGCGAGCGCGGTCGTACAGAGAGTCCAAGCGATCCTTGGGGGTGTGCTCCTTGATGAAGCCGTGCAGGGTATCGGTCGCGCCGATGGCGTTCTCACAGGCGATGACGGCCACCGGCTTGGACTCGGTGCGAGCGTCGATACCCTTGGCAATGAGGGGAGCAATGAACTTGAGGATGTTAGGGCCGACGGCACAGGTGACTACATCAGCCGTTGCGATCTCCTTGACAGCATCACTCTCGTTGGTCTTGGAGTTAATGGCGCGATAGCCGGAGATTGTCTTGGTGGTCTCACCATCTTTGCTGACTTCGGTGACGTTATAGGAGGGGGTTTCTTGGAGAGCGGAGACGACCGAATCCATGACATCAACAAAGACCACCTCGTAGTTGGCCTCGTGGAGAAACTCGGCAACAAAGCCACGACCGATGTTACCACCGCCGAACTGAATTGCTTTCTTTCCCATGGTGGAGGGTGACTTGAAGTCGCGTGAGGGTGTGATGAGGATGTATAGTAGTAGTGGGGTGTGGTGTTGGAGTGAGGAGGATGTGTAGTGAGGGGCAGTCTGTTACTCTTTCAGAAGAGAAGAGAACTTCTAGACTTGTGTTGTTGACGAAGTGTTGTAAGCGTGAGAGAGGGAAGTGAGGGGGAAGAGTGAGAAAGTAGGAGGATGAAGATTGGAAGAGGAGAGGAGGGGGAATGGAAGTGAGGGGGGATGGAGGGGGATATATAAGTGACGATGAAGTTTAATCGAAAGAGGCAAGAGCGAACAGAGAGAGGTCTGTGTGTATGTGAAACGACCACCAGAACAAGGCACGACGGTCAACCACGGCCATGATGGAATGGTAAAGAAACCGGATCCATCGAGGGGGCAGAATCACCAGGTGGGGGAGAATTGTCGGGTCTTGGTAGTCCGGTGAAGGGAAATGAAAACGAAATGAGGGTATCACGATGAGGGGATTCTATTTGGCCTCACATCTGACGGCATTCCGATTGGGGCTTAGCCGCCCTGGTTCTCTTGTCAATCCGGTCTTTTCCGCGCCGCTCACTGGACACCCTTGAGGCGTCCCGACATGTATGTCTACCTAACCGGCCCTTTCTACGAATCATTCCCTGTGTTATCTTCTAGGGATCCTGGAGAATATCGGGAGGATCCCACCGTGTTCCCGAAAGGGGACGGAGCATGTTGGAAATGAGGCCAAAAGCATCCTTCCCATAACACACCACACACACAGACCACACAACACCATGACGACCCTCGACGCAGGAACCACTCTCCTCTCCCTACCGACATCACACAACCAGGAAATCCATCCATGAATGTCATCATGATATACCTCCTGTATCCACCAGCAGATCGAAGGTCGACCCACCACCACGGGGCCTCGCGCGCTGTCAGTGGAATGCAGTCGGTTGTAGTCACGATCTCCCAGCGGCGACTGCGCGACATTGATTTGATAAGAGCGTCGGGGGCTCCACCAGTGACGTCGCCAACCGGCGGGAGACCCAGTTTTCTTCCGGGTCGGACCAGTCCTCAGGAAACGATCAACATCCCCATGGACAGTCGTAGAATTCTCAGGCGCGCGTTTCTGTGGGTCTCGTCTACTCTGTATATCCAACAAGACTGGAACTATTTGCTTTCGAATCCAAAAGAATCGCTTCCTACGCTCTCGACGTCGGTTCCCGGCATTTCTTCCGATTTCTTCTCTTTCGGCTTGTTTCTGTGAAAAATTTCTCCTCTTCTTCATCCCGTTGACTGCTTCATATCCGTGATCGTACCGAGTCCGAATCCTCCACCACTGCCGGTTTTCCTCCTTCCCCTTTCCCCCCTCCGACTGCTGCAGCGGGCCGCAGCCGATCCAGCATCACCATCGCCAGACTGGCGATACTTCCCAGTAGGGTTAGCCCGGCAGCCGCCCACGTCATGCCCAGGAACGTCCGTCCATACTCCGCCGTCACGTTGGCCGATTCTCCATGCGAATTGATCAGGTCCACGAATTGGAACGCAATCACCGTGTCAATAATCGAGGCGATACTGAACATCATGAAGCTCAACTATAGGATTGAGCGTCAGCATGGCAAGTCTGCGCGAAAGACAGGACATACCTACCAACAGCGATGTGAGTTCCATCACAGACTGTCGCGGCCCACGAGTGACCATCCACCATAATCGTTCCAGTACCGTCAGGCCGGCGAACCCCACCGCAATGCAGTAGAAAACGCCCATGCCCTGACTGGTGAGGCGAAATGCCTGAAAGTCTTCCGTCAACGTGCTGGACCACCCGAGGTCTGACAACGACGTAGTATTCCCAGTCTCGTTTGTAAACACCTTGGCTGGGTCGAAAGAGAAGAGCATCGTCCGATTCGAGCAACCGGTCAGGTTCTTGTCCTCGTTGTCCTTAAGGAACCCTTCACAGTAGGCCATAGTGTATATGGAGTAGTAGTCATGCAGTCCAGTGTCATTGCCAATCGTGGGGGTGTACAGCTAAGGTAGACAAGGTCTGGTTAGTATCTAGCAAGGCTCGAAGCAAAAGACGTACTAACCGTGAAGTGATCTGCGCTGACGAGCGCCTTGGTTGAAATCCCCGCAAAGAGACATAACAATCCCAGAATAAAGGCAATGAAAGCCGTCAGAGTCGGCAACAAGCTGTAAAAAGTTCTCATGGTCAAAGAATGCAGAGTATTTGTGACGATGATACTGTCAATATCCGGGATGACCCTCGACCAAAAGTTCGATCAACGTACATCACTCACCGGGGGAAGGAAACTTTCTTCCCATAAAATATAGATCCGTCCATGCGTGTTCCCGAGGAGTCCCTCATTCCATAGGAAGGCAGGCATCAATAGGTTGTAGTGGCAGAAACATTTCTGGCCTGTGGCACCCAGACCCAGACCGCCCCTGGGGACATATGGGGAAGAATGGCGACAGTGTGCTGAAGACCACTGTATGCGGGTCTCCATTGGCTCACGGGGTCATCCAGGAATGCTCATGTGCTGTGACAAAGGCGAAGAATGCTGGGTTCTCACTTCCCGCCGATCTGGGGAATGCTCCACCGCACCATTTTGGAATGCTTGGCTGGGGTAGTACAATGAAGACGAATTCGGAGGCGATAACGACAGTTTTTGGTGGGGGTATCTTCTGCATGACAATTGTACGTAGGGATTCCTCGCCCTGTACACACAGGGCTGAGCCTGACTACCATCCAGATGTTTCCGTTCCCATGTCATAGGTGGATTTCTACTTTCATGCGCCAGTGATATGCCAATTTCTTTATTTGCAGTGTGCTTAACATAGATCTGCTGTTCGGCGTGAAATTCGATCCAAGGGAGATGAGGATAGGTGTCTTTTCACTGTTGGACACCTTCGCTCTCCTGCTGCTGTCTACTTGTCATGTCTCTTCTAATACTAGAATATACAATATGTTCGCCCTCTATATCCGGTGCTAGAGACAATAAGATCTCCACGTGGTGGAATTGGATATATGAACGCTGTGGTTGATGGTTCCGTCGCATGGAGACAAAATAAATCTGTGGAAGCTGAGCCATTATTAGGTTGCGAATGGAAGTCTGGTATTAAAGACACAATCTGACCCCATTTGTGTACCATTCCATTTTGTTCTATTCCATAATCAACGTCAGATTGCTCCATCGGTTCAGGATGTAGATGAGATAGGTTTATATATGCTCTACCAGAGACGGGTTGTGTGACTGAAATTGAGTGTTACATGTAGTTCAGTGCCGTGGGAGGTCTTGAAATTCAGCAATTCAAGTTCTCATACTCTAGAGCCATTGTTGATAAAATCAACTAGACTATCAAGGAGACCGTGCTTCAATGAATCATGTTGATTCAAGTCAATATGAAATATATATTCTACAGTGTGTCACTGCCAAGATATTTGAGAACAACAAGCGTGCGACTATCTCCCGTCTGCGATACATAGAAATATATATATATATCTCAACATTTGAGCAATTCAGAGATAGACGCTTCATTGACCCATATGAATTGACTACAGGGTAAAACCAACTATGAGCCGACACCCATGTTGATGCAGATAGGTACGGACGGGCCCAGTGACAAGCTTAGTAGAACAAATTAAAACATAGATAAAGACCTTGAATAGTATGCATTTGAAGCCTACCTTTGCACTCATCCATCTACTGGTTCGCTTCCATCAATGACATACTGAATTGATCCCGAGAGGTGATGTTTTGGAAATTGCTGAACCCCCAGAGACATACGCATTGTGTACACAGAAGTTTTAGAAAAAGAGAAAAGAAGAGATCATTCGACCACGATTCAGCAGGATATGCTCAAACCAACTGCTTAGTGCATCATCGTTTACGTGGATATTGGGATGTGAACAGGCAGCATGTATATAGACTTATGCATATGTGCACAGCCTCCTAGAATGAATCATCTTGCTGATGCCAAATGCAGGCAACGCAATTGCTATGTACAGGCCCAATAGACGCGTAGACCTTCAAGCTGAAGGTTATCGTGCATCGAAATCAATCATCCTGCATACACCCTGACATCAGCTGTTTTCTTGGCATGGCACAGAAACATACAAATTGTGTCACCTCACAGAATCGATGTATGTCTCTTGATCAGCTGGTAGGCAAGACAGCAAGTGAACTTGTCAGCCTATTCTCTTAGCAGCTATTGCAGTATAGTCGGCGTTCTTGCCATAGTCGGTGATCCAAAGCATTATGGGCTCGCCAATGCTGCGCTCGCCTGACCTGCAGGGAGCCGGCATACCATTTCCGTGTCGATGAACCTTCGTATCCGGGCACCCGGTCACTTGAAGGATTGTCCACCTGCAGTAATATCTAAGGATATCGGAGACTGGGTCTGGCTTCACGCTTCGGCCGACAGCAAGATATCTTTTCGTAATCCCAACATCGTCGCTAATTGCGATTGCCAAACAGACCTACCCAACGGCCTCCACACCGGAAGAGTGGAAAAACCAAGGAACGCGAATGACTCGAATGGTTCGTCAGCTTGACCGGAACTGCGGAAGGAACGCATGACTTCATGCAATCTAGACCCGCTCGGGGACCTTCACGAGCGTGACGGGGCGGAAGTAGAGACGACTATTCCTTTCCGGAGTTCAACACTCGGATGAGGCGTTCAACCAATGCAAGGGAAGCATTCGGCCTCCTGATCCCGGTGCTCCTTGCCGTTGGTCTCGGAAAGGGCGCAAAGGCTTATGTGGACAAGCTCGCTAAGCTTCGGCCAGAGGCGTGTGGACTCGAGTCAGATTGGGAGATGGAAGGGCGGATCCTCTATTGACAAGCCAAAGCCGCCGCGGCGCACGTGTGCTTTCAATCCACGGAGGGAGCTGGGTCTTGCCGGGGCTGGAACGCTAGTGTGCTCCCAATAGAGCACTTCATACGCGGTTTCGACGAGCTCACCGGCAGTCGGAGGCGGAATCCGGGAAGTTCGACGAGACAATCGTATGGTACGCAGAAAAAGGCAAGGACTTTGCCGATGCTAACGCCGTGGACGACATCAGAAGCGCACGAGGAGATTTGGATCAACGATGCGTGGTCCGCCAGCCTGCGGCATCCCGATGGGTATCAGCTCAGGAGTGAAACAGGGACCGAGCACATGTTGAGCCAATGAAGCGTCCGTCGTGCCAGGCCTGCTGGCTGTAAACTTTGATGGGCAATGGCAAACCCCTGGAACACGATGCGTACCACCAATTCGAACCAGTTGATGGATCCTGTATGGAAGCTTCTCTGGCGGGTTCTGGGGCAGAGAGATGGACATCGGTCAGAATGTCCATGTAAGGGGGCACGTGGACATATCTCGAATGGCCCATGTGGCGTGGGCACACCCGTCGACACTGGTAGATACGGTTGCGATGGATCGGTGGTGGTGGTGGTTCCCACGGCCTATGGTTGTTTCCCCGCAAGAAACGTGCTGGCTGCGGACATTCTCACTGGCTGCGGGGGATGCGCCAAGATCGCTGTCATCCCTGTCCGCTAGCGCTCCTCCGATGATTACAGTTGGACTCGAATGCCATCACAATCTCCGGGTGCCATTAATTCGTATGGGGTAAGAGGACGCAAAACCCTGGGAGAGGCTTGAGACCCGTTATTTGTTGTTTCCTGCTTCGTTAGTCTGTCATGGGTTGAAGTTGTCATGCTCCAGCTACACAGTAGGTGTTGTACATGTACTTCGTATGTACAACGCAGACGATCTGCCGGATCGCGGCGCAGTTTATCAGACGGTCGTTTCGTGTTATTTTTATCATACATATGTATTGTCAGCATCATCCCAATGTACAATGATGTGGATTTGCAGAGGATGCTTTTTGTCCGCAGGCAACTGTCGTGGACATGTGTTCGTGGCAAAAGATGAATTGTATGTGTGTAACTCCGAGAGTTTTCCTACGTTACCTATTTAGGCGACGATCTAGGATGCAACCGGCAGAGCGAAACGTGCAGCCGGTTGCATTCTGATTGGTGCCAAGGGGGGGAGGCGACTGGTTGGAGAAGGCGGTGTGCGTCGATTCAAGAGCATTCTGCCGCCACGTGTGGCAATGATTGGACGAGGGCAGGCGGAGGCTCGTCCCCTCCCGCTTTCCGCACTAGATGATGTTCTCGTTTCCGTTGGCTTCCTTTTACGTTGTACACTCAGTTGCCCCCCCTCCTCTGGCTATTTTAACGCGAAAAGCTAATTAATATTATTCTTTATACAGGAAAGAAAATCCCAATGAAACGACTCGTCTATTTCGGAAGGATTGACCCATACCCGCGCTTCGTGCCAATTGTAGTGGGTAAAAAAAGAAAAAGAAAAAAAAAAAGTAAAAAAATGGCCACCAAGTCTCCACCGTTTTCCTTCCCGGTCTGGGCGATGGAGACCCTCGACCTCGTTTCTACCACTGACAGCAGCCTCTGAGTCTCCTCGGCCGTGGATCCCCGTCATGCACTGGCTTATCATACGGCGTGATTGACCCATGTGCCTGGAGAAACCTGGCGCGCTGGCCGTCGCCTTCCTGTGCCCAGAGATTTCAGTGCATCCTTGGCTGTTCTGGTATATAATCCCAAGCCCAGACCTTGTCCAACTTGGCTTGCATCGTGTGCCACGCCTCACCACGGTCAATCTCCTCGACCTTGATCTCCTAGGGGCATTCCAAACCGTCCCAAGCCCTCAGATTCTCAAGCCAAGAGCAGCCGCTAAAGCTTGCAATCTCTTGGATTCTCCGCGTTCGAGGCGATTCACCAGTCAGAATGACCGATTTTGGCCCTCGTGCTCCTCACGGACCCGATATGTCGGGGACCCATGATCCTCTCGAGGACATGGATATCAACGAGAAGGGCGCCTTCGACGCCCTGATTCGCCCCGACGACAGCTACACCCCGGACGGCACCTACTGGGCCGATCTAAGCATCTTCCGCCGTATCAAATTCGTCAGCTCCTACGACGCCAAAGAGGCCAAGCGGGAGCTGGGGGGGATCTGGGAGATGACCAAGAAGGATCCCCTCTCCCCTATTGCTTACTATTTCCGGAATATGGTGCTTCCCGGTGCTGGTCTGGGTCTGGAAGGGTGAGTTGCATGCCCCAAGACCGCCGAGAGCCATGGCGGACCTGGCTAACCTGTCATTTCTGCAGTTACGTCCTCTTCTCCATCGGAAACCTGAAGCCCCTTTTCGAAGCCGCCTTCCCCGCCTGCTGGGACAAGAACGAAATTTGCAATGTCCAATGGATCCACGCCGTGGATTACCTGGAAATCGTTGGTATCATCGTCGGTCAAATACTGGTTGGAGTTCTCGGTGACTGGTATGCTTTCACTGGGCTAGAGTGGTCTGCGTCGCGGTGACATTTCTAATCGGATTATTTAGGATTGGTCGTCGATGGGGTTTGATCCAGGATGCTACCATCATGTTCATCGGTCTGCTGATGCTCACGGCTGCTTGGGGTGTTACCCAGAATGGCTGGGTTATCTGTTACGCTTGGTCCCTGTTTTTCTACGGTATTGGTGTTGGTACGTGTCCCCGATCTTGGCTTCCGCATCCCGGATCTAACAGTTGCTTGCAGGTGGTGAATACCCTATGACCGCCACTAGTGGTATGGAGAACGCCGTTGGATCCGGAAAGATCTCGACCAAGGAAGATCGTCTTCACCGTGGCCGCAAGGTGACTAGCGCTTTCTTGATGCAGGGTTGGGGTCAATTCTTCAACCAGGTGCTCCTCATCATTCTGCTGCTGTGCTTCCACCATGGCAGTGGTAACAATCCCTACTCCACAGTGTCCGCTCAGTGGACCTACCGTGTCTCGTTTGCCATTCCCGCGGTTGGCACCCTGTGGCTGGTTTACTACCGTGCCTACCACATGAAAGCTGCCAGCAAACAGCTTGCTAGTGCTAAGAAGAAGACCTCGGTCACTGGATACGATGTGCGGTCCCTGAAGCTGACGTTCGAGCATTTCGGGTTCCGCATTCTGGCCACCGCTGGTGGTTGGTTTGCCAATGATGTTTTCTTCTATGGAAACAAGCTCTTCCAGTCCGAGTTCATCAAGGTCATCAGCCCCGCCTCCGAATCTATCATGCCCACCTGGCTCTGGAACTTGTGCAACGTCGGCGTGTCTTTGGCCGGTTACTACCTTGCCTCGTTCCTCATTGACAACAAACTCTATGGCCGCAAGTGGATGCAGATCATTGGTTTCCTCATGGACTTCATCCTTTTCATCGTCCCTGCTTTCCACTTCGACTACTATACTCAGCCGGAGAACATCAAAGCTTTCCAGGCGATGTATTTCCTGAGTTCCTTCTTCAACCAGTTCGGTCCCAACTCTGTGACTTTCTTGGTTGCCGCCGAGGTCTTCCCCACCCCGATCCGTGCCACCGCTCATGGTCTTTCCGCCGCGTGGGGTAAAGCGGGCGCTCTGTTGGCTTCCGTCCTTTACAACTACATCGACACTCAGACCAAGTTCTATGTCGTGCCCTGGTTCGGTCTTGCTGGTGTGGTCCTCACCTTCGTCTTCCTTCCCGACACTACTGGCCTTGACCTGAAGGAGCAGGAGCGCCGTTGGATGTATATCCGTGAGGGTCGTGAGCACGAGTACCATGGTCCTGCTGTCCACCCGAAGCACCTGTCCCTCTGGGAGCGCATTCGCGGCAAGGGCAAGAACTACGATGCCGAGCTTGATTATAAGCAGAAGGTCGAGGAGTATCGTGCCGAGTGGGAGACTGCGATGTCCCGCCGCGTCGCCGAGAAGAACAAGGGCGAGGAGCTCGAACTCGACACCGACGATAGTCTCCTGGAAGGCCACGTGCACGCCTACTTCCATCGCACCAGCCCCATGTTCCGTCCCATGGAGCAGCAGAATGGCAAGTCGGATAACTTCGCGCTCCCCCCTGCTGCCCAGGACGGCGACAGTGATTCCTTTCCCAACGAAAAATCCGAACATTGAGCCCTGATATAGTGATACCCTGTGTTGAGTTTGTTTATCATTGTTTGGATGAAAACTTTTTGTGCCCTCGGAGGCTACTTTTCTTTTACATATTATTTCTGGTCTTGGGTTATGGTTTGATTCGAAGTGGAAAATAATGCCCATTCGGACATAGATTGTACCCGGAATATATTAGATTATACATAAGATTAATGACCACATTATTACATCAAAAACGATGGAATCAGATAATCTAGCAACTAAGTATGCGCCGACGGGATAGCTTTGAAACCTTCAGGCATGAACTTCCGCGTATCCTGTAACATAGTATCCCCAAAAATCGCGGGCCGTACCATTGGCGAAGCATACACTAACAGGACAGTAGTCATATCAGTCAGAATTAAGTTTCGTAACCCACCACATTACATATTACTTTGGTGGCGCCTTATAATCAGTCACTCATTGTTTGCAGCTGTATACAAGCTCTATCGGGAGGCGATCGGCCAACGGCGAGGAATTCCCCTCTTCCCACCTACGGACGACTATTCTGCCGATTGTATCGGGCGGGGTTAATGGCGGTCTACTGACTTTGGGTGCACAACCGCAGATCATGAATAGATTTAGTTTCTTCTTCACTCCGAACTACACAAGTCCACCCATAGAAGCCTGGTATCATGCCGCTTTTTGCCTTCGGCTCCAATGGCTCCGGCCAATTGGGCATTGGGCACGTCGAAGATGTCTCGATTCCAACCAGGTGTGGCTTCGACGGACCGGAGCCGACCTTCTCATCGTCAACAACGCCGGACCCTTTGGTGTCCAGTACCGTCCGTATTGCAGCCGGGGGCAATCATACGGTCCTCCTTTGTCCAGACGGCACCGTTTACTCGGCAGGATGCAATGAGGACGGACGCTGCGGACGACCTCTCTCAAGCGAGCCGCAGGTTCGGTTCTGCCGAGTGACGGTTGAGGAAGGAGGATCGTCGTATGAGAAGTTTCGACATGTTGCAGCAACCTGGGAGGCTACGGTGCTAGTCACTGGCTCTTCGCACGAGCACGGTGACCACGCGGGAGAGGACAAGGTCTATGTCCTGGGGTCTGGGGGAAAAGGCGAACTAGGACTTGGAGAAGGATGCACGCAGGCTACGACGCCCGTCCGCATTCCGGATTTCCCGCCGCGACAAACGCGAATCGTGTCACTGGCCAGCGGCATGGGACACACCGTTGCGGTCCTCTCGAACGGAGAGGTGTACGGCTGGGGGGCAGCGCGGAAGGGCCAGCTGGGGGAGTCTGCGAGGGGGCGCAAGGTGGCATGGACGCCGGTCCAGATCCACCCTGTGCCGTTCTACGTGACGGATGCGGTGTGTGGCCGCGAGTTTACGGTTCTGATTGGGGACAAGGCTGCGGGACAGTTTGCGGTGCTTGGATCTGCGGACAACAAATGGAATATTGTGGCTGGTTGTCCCGCGGCGGCGGATCGGCTGCGGGGTTTCCGTGATATCGCTGCCAGTTGGCATGGGGTCTATGTACATCAGGGCGATTCTTCGCTTGTCGCCTGGGGTCGCAACGACCGTGGTCAGCTGCCTTTGGCGGAGCTGCCGAAGGCGAGAGAGATGGCGGTGGGGAGTGAGCATGTTCTTGCTCTTGTTGGACCACGCGCTGTCGTGGCTTTTGGATGGGGTGAGCATGGGAACTGTGGGCCTGATACTGATGCACAAGGCAATGTGAAGGGGAGGTGTGGGGAGGTCCCGTTGCCTAGTGACGAAGGTGCTGAGGTTGTTGGGCTGGGCGCTGGATGTGCGACAAGTTGGGTGGTCATGTCTTGACATCAAATGGCTCGAATGATTTTGATGAACACCGAGGAAGTCATGGCTGTGCTTAGTCGAAGAGACCCAGGCCGTGGAGCTACGGAGCGTCAGCTTAAAATTGAGACGATGAGCGGCTGCTTTACCTGGGACATGCGCTGTGTCGGGGGAATACCCGTCTCCTCCTCAGACGGGGCCTGTCGTTGCATGTTGGGTTCATTGTCCTTGAGACCGGGCCCGAGGCTGGCGTTGAAGGTTTCCTGATCGTTTCGGTCAGCGACGAACCAAGGGGCGGACGACGGCCTGATACAGACCTGATCAGCTGTTGCGTCCCAACCGAGCACATCTTGGGCTTCTTCATCTTCATCCTCGTTGGGCACATCCCACTGCCTGTCGTCATCCGCTGGTACAAAAAGGCTATCAAAGTTGATCGATGGCGGCGGCCGTTGGCTTGCAGTGTTTGACTCTGCGCCGCGGGTCGATCCCGTCAGAGGGCGAATCGATCTGCTGCGTGGTGGGGGCATCTGCCTCGTATCTGGAGCTGTATTGGTCTGGGTGAAATGAACAGGAGCAGGTGTTTGTCTAGCGGATAGCTCCGGCGCAGGTGCGCGGGAAGAGGCTGGAGCGTCATCGTCGCCGGACTCGCCTCTGGTCATTAGAGTAAATTCCGCTTTTACGCCCCCGAAGCCGTAGGCGAGCTGCAATGGCCGACACGGTCGGGTGTATCGGGCAGTGATCATTGTACCTGCGGTCTCCGCATGCGTGGTCGCTGCCTTGAAGTCCTTCAAAGCGATGGCGACATGGAGATTGTCTTCAGCTAGGAAATGGTCGAAATCCTTTTTGTCTATAGCCACCGACGTATGCACGGGTTGTCTCAGAATCTCTATAGATAGTGAGAACACAATCAAATAATCGCTTTCATGTCTCGTACCTTTACCGTCTGTGATTTTCGTCGTGAAGCTTGTAAATATCGCCTTGCCGCCTTCCGAGTAGATGTCCAGCTGCTCTGCCGACGGACTGAAGTGGTCTGTGATTTCTCTTAGAAATTTGGGATCAATCGACCATTGGTTGGTAGTCCTGCTCCGGTCAAATATGGCGTGATTGACAGTAGCCGGCTCGTAGATTAGTTTGTAGGATTTGATGACGCCTGGATGGTGTTAGCTGTGATTGTGCCTTGAGCACGGCGTCTCCATACCAAGACCGCAGACCATCCGGATGACGAGCTTGCACTCCGTCTCGTCAGTCTCCTCATGGAGCTCGACCTCGCAACGTTCGACTGCGGTGTCCTTGTCGCGTCCACTGGTCCTGCCCTTGAAGACTGAAAGCAACGCCTATGAAATTGGATGTTAGTTACGCAGAGACGCGCAGTCTGCCATGCCATTGAATAAGTCTGTCTCACTTTGAGGTATATTTCGCAGCAAAATTTATCTGGATGAGAGTTTCTGCCACTTGCTACTCCAAATGAATAGCTCTCAAAAAAGCTGTCGGCATCAAAGACAAAGGCAGAATATGCGGTCTTTGACGAGTTGAGGACACTCAGACGGAGCTACGACGCGTCGTTAGCCACCCGCCATTGTCTTTATATCTGTTTTGGCTTATAATGTACCTACCAGGTCGTACTCTGCCTCAATGGCCACGGTCTCATGGAATTTAGCCAGGCAAATGAGTGCATCGTGCAGCTGAAACAATGCCTCTGGGGCGAGCGAGAACGATAGCGTGGCCATGTTTGTCACTCGGAGGCACCTATATATCTGTTCGTATGTATTCAATTTAGTCAGAGAGCCATCTAAAAACTGACTCGCCTCCTTTGCCCCTGGTTTCGACAAGAAATCCTGTGAAGTAGTAGAGGTCCAATCCAGTTCACGTCAGCAAAACACGATCGTGCTTACATAATCCAACATGCTTCACCTGCTTACCTCCTTTAGTTCAGGTACTTGCAGGCACGACTGAAGCGACGCTTGTTTATCGTGCCGCTGCTTGTTTCTCCAGCTCAAACGAGGTTAAGAGCTACGCGTCAATACGTGATAGACAAAGGCCAGAGAAAACGCTGCACGTCAAGACCGTCGCCCTGCCCTCTGTTGTTCATCCGCCCTTGACGCCAAGATGACGACGTTCGCATTGGCTGGTGACACTCTGTATATGATCCTCGATATTTTGGGTGATGAGAGGGACTATAACAGCTTATTTCAATGCGCCCTCGCATCAAAATGCTTTACAGAGCACTCCTTGGCTGTCTTGTACAAGTAAGGACCACGATTCGGGGGTTATGGCGCACTCGTCACTGATAGTACAATGCCAGGCTTTACAATATCTCGCCAGTACGGAGCGGAGGAGCTGAGGACGAGCAGTTTAGATTTCCACGCGTGACTGCGACTCGTGGAGATGTTGCTACCTGGAGATGGGCACTGATGTGGCGCTCCATTGTGTTGTCGACCTTGGACCAAACATACCTACCCTATTACATTTACATTCGTTATTTGGATTACGACGACCTGGTTGGTCTTCTGGATGCTCCGGGGTTTACTGGAAAGATAAAAGAGTAAGCTCTACCGGCGAAGTCGACGTTTCAAGCTCGTGGTTCCTAACAACTCGAAGGGATTTCTTTACCCCAGAACTCGTGGAATTTCTCGGGCCTCAGTATGAAGCTAAAGGAAGCAAGCGACTTCGATCGGCGAAATTGCCGAAAGGTAATATTCAGATACCAATTAAGCTGTGCTCGGGTCAGTAAAACGAAGTCCAATTCAGAGCTTGTACACTGATTATCCGAAGAGATCGTGAGGAAGGCGAGGTCGATACGAGGGATTTCTTGCAACGGTGAGTTTTGCGTCCGATCAGCCCTATCCAAACACTTCTACTCCATTGAATTCTAATTTCAGCCTTCTCCCCATATAGTCCCACCCTCTGTCTTATCAGGATGGCTCGAACATCTGCCACTATTGCAATCCATGACTATCTGGTCAGGTCATGCTTTGAGCCATGAAGCTGGTGAATTAATCCACAGCCACTGCCCGGAATTCAAACAGCTTACGATATACGGATGGTATGCTGATGTGCCTTTCTTGTGACTATGCTAACCATCATACCAGGAAGAACGAGCAATCCACGAGTGCTGAAGACAGTTCGGAGACTTTTCTGAAAGCATTACGGCCCGATTCTCTGGAGTATTTTGAGATACTCAGCTTCTCGCATTTGGGGCCGCGCTCCATTAGAGCCTTGGAGATCCAACTGGGGGCATTATCCGAGTTGAAGCTGACAAGCCTTACGATTGAGACCATCGCAGAATTGGGGTCGTTGCCTGAACTGCCGCGACTAAAGGTGCTCGTACTTACCGACTCCGTGCCAGCAGTCAGAAACGAAGAGTTCACTTCGATTGTTGCCAATGTCGCAAACTGGATACGGGGTTGCAGAGCACTGATCCATCTTGAACTTCGGAGATTCGTGGATGACCCTGCCCTGCTATCACAGGTTCTCGCGGATGACAAGGTCCACTTGTCCAGCCTTTATCTGGAAGGATATAATATGGCTGGAAGCCACACCTTTCATGAGGCGCTTGCGTGTCAAGACAGCCTGAGAACTCTTTATCTTCGTGGTGAACCAATCGAGTCCCCGACTGACAATGAGTTGCTTGTTCAAGCAATAGGACAGTTGAATAATTTGCGCCAACTGGAACTTAAAGACATATCAAGCTATTTCACAACCGACCATGTCATCACATTGACGCCCTATCTTCCACATCTAGAGCGTCTCTGGATAAGCGGAGATCAGTTTAGTGACGAAGTGTGGGACGCTTTCCTATGTTTACCCAAATTGCAGAGCTTGTCCATCCAGGCATATAGCGAGTTCACCGCACAAGGGATCCTTGACTTTATTTCGCAACTGGGACCGGGAAATAAAGGCTTCAGTCTTTCAATCTTGAACGCATCGTCCGACGCGAATCTTGCGGAAGAAGCCCAAAATGTGATCCGCGACACGCTAAAGGTGTCATTAGATGGGTCTTTTGACTTTGCTTTATGGCGCGGTAAGTGTTTCTTGCGCATAATGAAATGGCAATTACGGTGGTCACTGATGACTTCACTGTAGAGGAGGATGATAGTGAAAACAGTTATGACCGTGATATGGATGATTAGTTTCTGTCAATCAGCATCTATCTTGCTCCCTCTGGCACTCCGCTGAGGAACATGATCCATTGAGTCTTGAGATGACTGGATTCCATTAGCCACTTGTAGCACTACATAACACTAAAGGAGATTGGAAAGGACCAGTTCTCGAGATACGGACCAGCTTGCCGTTGAACAGAGAATACGTTATGCTGCCCTAGCCCATAAGAATACAGTCAATGACTTAGATCCAGTCCATTGACCTTCTACATGGCTGTTTTCTTGGGTCATGTTTGCATTTAGACATTAAGATATATTCCTATATTATAACTATCGTACCGTGTCACAGGTTTATCGGTCAGCTGACTTCTTAACCAGACAAGAGCAGGTCGGTAAGGGTTAGCCTCTTGCATTTCACCGACTTGACATTAATCGGAGGCGAGGTGGTTTCGGTGGTAGCAAGCCAAGGGAAATTCTTGTCCCCTGTGCAATTCTTTTCACTAGACAACAGGTTTGGTTAGTAAGTGCCATGGCAATAGGATATTAGCGAGACTCACGTCCAAGAAAAGCAGATGTTGCGCCCGCCAGTCGTCTTGTCGATCTTATGCACCGGTCTTAGAAGGTGTCAGCGATTTGCGCGAGATTGAATAGCACCTGGCGTATTCTTACCCGTCTAGATCCAAATTGGAGCATTGGTCCAACTTTAGATGAGCAATTTCCGGCTCATCGTTCACAGTAAATTCGAGCTACAATGGTCAGTGTCGGCACATATCGCTTTGCTCCTCAGGGCGGTGCTGTACCTTGATATCTGAATCAGCCTCGCTGCCGCCGAGCGGAACTGCGCTCGCCGAAGCTGCCCACAGGCTGAACGTCGTGAAGAGTACTTGAGAAAGGAGCATCTTGTACCTGACGCGTGTAGTTGTTGGATCAGTGTCAGTCGAGCTGCGGGATGAACGTTGTATGCTGGAGAGTAGGTGGAGAAAGTAGGGCCATTATCTGCTAGGAACGAGGAGCCTATTTATGCCCCCTCCAATGTTCTCGGGGAGAGGGATGTCCATACGATCCTCTCCAGCCTGGGGATGATCTACAATGCCAGTGCAAAGTCTCTTCCCACACGGCAGTCCGGATAGTCAGTACCCAGCGCGCGAGGTGGGAGGGCCACCGAAGGGAATGGCCGTCAAAGAGGGAGAAGAATGGATCCCTTGCATGACGAGCTCTACGGAGTAGTTTCAACGGTTTTCTACCAGACGGATAGATAGGCACTGATGATAGGAAGGCCAGGCGAATTCTATACGCCTGGATGGAATGAAGGGAGGAGAACTGGTGCCGGGACGTGATTGGTCAGGAACGAGGAGTAATAATGCCGAACGGGGATTGGTGGATAACGCGTCCCTCTCGCGTGAGGCGGGCGGAGACGCGTCTTCTCCCTCTCCGCGCGCCGCTTCCCTCCCTGTCTGGAATCCACGTCTGTCCGCAGATTGTTTTGCCCACCCACGGCCATTCTGCCCGCATCATTCCATTCCTCAACGTCTATATCCAATTCATGGACCTACTCACCTACGCCTAATTTTTCGCATATCGCCATGTCCTCCCACCGAGCGAAATTGGCGGAGCTGCGGGCTCTCCGCGCCGCAGGCAAGAAGCGCCTTTCGACATACGAGATCGAAGAACAGGGCGATATTTATGAAGAGGTCGATGATGAGGGGTACAAAAAGGTTATTCGCGATCGACTGGATGAGGATGATTTTGTCGTCGACGACAATGGCGCTGGATACGCCGATGATGGCCGAGAGGTCTGGAACGAGCCGACAGCAGATTATTACGACGACAGTGAAGACGACGAGCTACCGGCGCGAGGGAAAGCAGCTAAACGGAAGCGTGAGGAAGAGAAGCAGCGCCAAGAGAAAATCAACAATGGAATCTCGAAATACTTCAACAAAGGAAACGCAACATCGACTTCCAAACCCAAGGTGAGACAGGGCGTTGTTCGAAACGTCAAACTTACGGAGAAAGGTCTTTGGCTGACTGTTGGTTCAGCCAGTCGTTACTGCAGAAGATGATGCCTTCATGGCTGATCTCCTCGGAGAGGCCGATACTAATGTTGTCTCCAACCATGTCCCGACCCAAAATGTGATCAAATCCGAAGCCCGCCGCAAGGTCCGCATCCTTTCGCCCCCGCTTTCGGACCGGACGCGACCAGCGAAGAAGGCGCACAAGGATGAGAATAGCGACCCAGTGTCACCACCTGCCCAAGAACCCGAGCTAAATCTTGATAATGACGACGGTCCACTCCCTACCACAGACGATGATATTCCAATGAGCGACCCGATGCCATCATCGCCACTTAGCAAGGCTGTTGAACGAAAGGCCGCGACTCCGGTCAAAAAGGAGGAGTCGGATGACGAAGACAATGATCTGATGGAAATCGCGGAGGCTACTGGAACACAGGAAGCGAAGGCAACCAGTGTGAACATGGCCGGGACTCGGCCACCTCCCAAGCTCAAGCGAGCCTTGCCCACTCCTGCAAGCTCGTCTCCTGCAAAGGCTGCTCCCGACCTCGAGAATGCTTCCTGGAACGATGTTCGGAGCAAGCTGAACGTCCTTAGCAGCCCGGCATCAGAATCGCGCACTTTTGGCAAACTCCGTGCCCAGGATGTTGTCGAGGAAGACGGGAGCTTGCGCATGTTCTGGATTGACTTCACAGAGGTCAACGGCAGTCTGTGCTTGTTTGGAAAGGTCAAAAACAAGCATACGGGCTCCTTCGCCAGCGCGTTCGTTAAAATCGACAACATCCTACGAAAACTCTACTTCCTACCCCGTGAGAACAGAGTCAAGCACGGCCGTGAGACGGATGAGGAGGTCGACATGGAAGATGTGTACCGTGAAGTCGACGAGATGATGTCACGTCTCAAAGTCGGAATGCACAAGATCAAACCATGCACTCGCAAATACGCTTTCGAATTGCCTGGTATTCCCCGAGAGGCAGAATACTTGAAGTTGCTGTATCCTTACGATAAGCCTGCGTTGCCCATGGATGTGAAAGGGGAGACCTTCTCCCATGTATTTGGGACAAACACCTCTTTGTTTGAGCAGTTTGTCCTCTGGAAGAACATCATGGGCCCATGCTGGCTCAGAATTGAGGAAGCAGATTTCTCTGCTGTCAACAATGCCTCTTGGTGCAAATTCGAATGCCAGGTCTCCAAGCCAGGTCTTATCTCCCCAGTTCCCGATGAAAATTTGGACGCGCCGCCCCTGACGCTGATGAGCCTTTCCTTCCGTACGCAACTGAATGTGAAGGAGAACAAGCAGGAAATTCTGGTAGCCAGTGCTCGGGTGTATGAGAATGTTTCCCTTACCGAAACCACGCCCCCAGAGAAGCTTCCTTGCAAGACATTCACCGTCATGCGGCCTGTAGGCTCTTCATACCCAGTACATTTCGAAGCCGAGACGCGAAAGCAGCGTGGAACCTACATGCTTGAGAAGAGCGAACAATTCCTACTGAGCAAATTCTTGGCGTTGTTCGAGAAGATGGACCCTGACGTTCTGATGGGGCATCAACTGCAAGAAGTCGACCTGAGCATCTTGCTCAACAGACTGAAGGAGAAGAAGACCCCCGGATGGCATCGCCTGGGCCGATTGAAACGGGGGGAGTGGCCAAAGAATTTCAACAGAGGCGGAGGCTTCTTCGCCGAGAGGCATCTGATCGCAGGTAGATTGATGTGTGACGTAGCTAATGATATGGGCAAGGTATGTGATTCGTCATTGAACGGGTAATGCTCTCCATACTAATAGACGACAGTCCCTGATGATGAAATGTCAATCGTGGAGTTTGACCGAAATGTGTGATCTGTACCTTGGACAGGGCAACACCCGGCAAGAGATTGACTGCGAAGCGGCACTGAAGACCTGGGCTACATCTAAAGATGGCCTTATGAACTTCGTGAACCACTGCGATGCCGATACCTACTTCGTCGCTGCCTTGGTACTGCGCCTCCAGATGCTGCCATTGACCAAAGTCCTCACGAACATTGCTGGCAACTCCTGGGCACGCACACTCAGCGGTACGAGAGCCGAACGTAACGAGTACATTCTGCTCCACGAATTCCATCGGAACAAATACATCTGTCCTGATAAATACTCCTCGCGACTTCAGAAAGCGGAGGAGAAAGCCCAGGATGGCGACGAGGAAGACGGCGTGGACAAGAAAAAGAAGGACAAGTACAAGGGAGGTCTGGTGTTTGAGCCTGAGAAAGGTCTTTACGACAGATTCGTCCTTGTCATGGACTTTAACAGTCTGTACCCCAGCATCATCCAAGAGTACAATATTTGTTTTACGACTGTGGAGCGTACAGCAACAGTATGTACCCTCCAAAAAGGGCTTGCTGAATCATGACCACTAATCTCGTCCCAGGCTGAAAATGAGAACGAAGAGAAAGTACCTGAAGTGCCAACGTCCGATCAAGAGCAGGGTATCCTGCCTCGACTGATTGCAACCCTAGTTGGTCGTCGACGGGAAGTGAAGAAGTTGATGAAAGACAAGCGTGCGACCCCTGAACAGCTTGCTTTGTGGGACACAAAGCAGTTGGCTTTCAAACTGACTGCCAATTCCATGTATGGATGTTTGGGGTACACGCAGAGTCGGTTCTATGCTCGCCCTTTGGCTATGCTCACTACTTTCAAAGGTCGTGAGATTCTCAGGAGTACCAAAGAATTGGTCGAATCCAAACAACTCAGAGTCATCTATGGTGACACTGACTCAGTCATGATCAACACGAATATGGACACGATCAGTGATGCGCTCAAAGTCGGAGAGGAACTCAAGAAAGCTGTGAATGAACGGTATCGCCTCCTCGAGATCGATATCGACAACATTTTCCGGCGTCTGCTCCTGCACGCTAAAAAGAAATATGCGGCCATTAATATCACCGAGGTCGATGGCAAGTATGTGGATAAGTTGGAAGTCAAGGGTCTGGATATGAAGCGTCGTGAATACTGCGCCTTGTCCAAGGAAGTCTCGCAAAGACTTCTGAACGAGGTTCTCTCTGGGGAAGACCAGGAGCTCGTCCTCGACCGGGTCCATGAATACCTCCGCGATCTGGCCGCCAAGATGAGGGAGTACAGTGTTCCGGTCCAAAAATACGTCATCTACACGGTAATTCGCTCTGATACTAATGAGTGAGGATGTTCCACTGACTGCGTCCACAGAAACTTTCCAAACGCCCAGAGGAATACCCCAACAAAGAGTCAATGCCTCCAGTACAGGTTGCCCTTCGTGAACTGGCCCGCGGCAAAACGGTTCGCCCTAACGATGTCATCTCTTACATTGTGACAAACGGCGATTCGGAAACCTCCTCTCTGGCTCCGGCCAAGCGCTCTTACACGCTACAAGATGTGATGAAATCCGATAACGGCCTCAAACCTGATATTGAGTTTTATCTCCTGAAGCAGATCTTCCCGCCCATTGAACGTCTTTGCGCTCCAATTCCCGGGACCGACGCTGTTCGGCTCGCAGAATGCCTGGGTCTTGATGTCCGCAAGTACCAGATCAATAACTCTAGCGGCGGTAACCAGCAGAATACGGATATCTTTCCCCTGGAGTCTCAGATACCGGATTCTGTCCGCTTCCAGGATGCAGCGCGATTGACCTTGACGTGCCGATTCTGCAAGGAGAAGTCCGTCTTTGAAGGACTGGTGACTTCCTCTCACATGTGTAACCCGCACGGCATCGTCTGCCCGAACGGGTCGTGTCAAAAGCAGTTTGCGGTCCTGACGATCGTCGCACAGCTGGAGTCCCAAATTCGTGCCCAGACAACCAAATACTACGAGGGCTGGCTTGTCTGTGATGACTCGGCATGTGGTAACCGCACACGGCAGACCAGTGTCTACGGGCACCGCTGCCTGGGGCCGCGAGGTCACGCAGAAGGATGCCTTGGGCGAATGACCTACGAGTACTCTGAGAAGCAGATGTACAACCAACTGCTATACTTTGCTGGTCTATGGGACGTAGACAAAGCCCGGGCTGCGGCACAGAAAGAGGCCAGTGGCGAGAAGAAGGACAGTGTTGCCGCCCTGGCAGAGTTCAATCGCGTTCGGTTTGGTACTATCAAGGGGGTTGTTGATGGGTACTTGAAGAAGTGTGGACGTCAATGGGTCGAGATGGACAACTTGTTCCGATTCATGCTGCCATAGTCGTACCTTTGCCCTATGGCGTAATGACTATTGGTCTTTGTATATACCAGGGAATGTTTGGATAGTTTGGGCTTGGTTTTATTTGTGAATTTTCATGTACAGCGGAGACGGCTATTTTGTCTACCTTCGATCATAGAATGACTGCAATGAAGAGGAACAAGCATGGATGGTCTTAAATATACCACTCATCTAAAAAGATTCAAGGTCGATACTCTGCACTGAGTAAAGAGGGTAAGAGGATGGGAGATGATGCTTATCTTATCGGGGCGCGCAAAAACAGGCAAAAGTTCCCCGCCTCCCCACCATAGGAACAAACCGACTCTCTGCCATCTGCCTCTTCACGATCCACCAGTTAACGACTTTCCGAGGCTACGTGCTCGACTTCCTCGGGTTTGGCCCAACAGATCTAGTCCCTATTCTCTTCAGTCAAACAGTGGAGCCGTTCTCCCAGTGCCGCTGTCATGTCCGTGAAGCGGGTTCTCGTCATTGCAGGGTCCGACAGCTCGGGCGGAGCGTACGTTGCGTCTACCTCCTGCCATGTACAATCAGCTAATGCTGCATCCTCGGATGCAGCGGTCTAGAAGCCGATCAGAGGGTTTTGGCGGCACATGGCTGTTATGCTCTCACTGCAACCACGGGTCTGACAGCCCAGAACACTCTCGGGGTGCAAGACATCTTTGTCATCCCGGCCGAATTTGTCAAGAAGCAAATCAATGCCGGCCTGGAGGATGTTGGCGCAGATGTGGTGAAACTAGGTAGGTATTTGTGCTGCCCTGACTCGGCACTATAAGCTGATCTCAAGAAAGGCATGCTCTCCTCGGCTGAGACGATTGACATCATCGCCGAAACTTTGAGGACACATCAGGTCCCCTATGTTGTGTTGGACCCGGTACACCATTTCACCTCCCCTTAGTCAATTGGTCGTGAGATGGTCCCTAATCTGGATACAGGTCATGGTATCCACCAGTGGGTCGCAGTTACTACCAGAACAAGCCGTCCAGGGCCTGCGGACAAAGTTACTCCCTCTGACCACGATTGTTACTCCCAATATCCCGGAAGCACAGCTCCTCCTGAAAGACTGTGGGGTCGATGCTCCCGAGCCGGACGACGTTGCTGGCCTGATTCAGCTCGCTAAGCAGGTCTGTAGTCTCGGCTCTAAAGGGGTTCTCCTCAAGGGTGGCCATTTGCCCCTCACGAAAGAGCACAAAACAGCACGGTCCGCGGATGAAGCGACAACTGTGATCGATGTTCTTTACGATGGGGAGAATGTCACTCTTTTCGAGACCGACTTCCTCGTATCCAAGAACACCCACGGCACGGGTTGCTCACTTGCGTCTGCCATTGCGGCTAATCTGGCTCTTGGCAAGGACATGAAACTTGCGGTTCAGAGTGCTGTTCGGTTCGTCGAGGCCGGCATCAAGACTAGCTTTGACCTGGGAAAGGGTAGTGGGCCGATCAATCATTTTCACTCTTTATATACGATACCTTTTACGCCGTATGCATTCCTGTCTTCTTTCTTTGGGGTCTTGAATGGCATTTGCTAACCGACATGTTTGTCCCCAGCGGCCGTTTCCTCGAGTATGTCCTGACTCGTCCCGATGTTCGCAACGTGTGGAAGCGGTTCACGGAGCACGACTTCGTACAGGGCATGGGAAATGGCAAATTGCCAGTAGAGCGCTTTAAGGAGTATCTTGTACAGGACTATCTCTATCTGGTATTGCTCCATATTTCACTAAGTTCGGGTTTTCTTGAGGGCTGACAGATTGTTAGGTTCATTTTGCACGAAGCAACGCTCTCGCGGCATACAAAGCGAAAGATATGGACTCGATTGCTGCGGTATGTCCCATTTTTGCCGTTTTGAAGTCATATCTACATCCTGCTGATCGATGACTTTGTTGAATCAGTCGTCTAGCATCGTCCTTCATATCCAACGCGAAACGGCATTGCACTTGGATTATTGTGCGTCATTTGGTCTTTCGAAGGAGCAGATGGAGAAATACCCCGAGACTATCGGTACGCAAGAACCTTTGTTCGTTCCCTACCTGTTACTGACGACGATAATTCTCGGGCCTCAGCATGCACGGCATATAGCCGATACATCCTCGACGTGGGTCAATCGGAGGATTGGCTCGCATTGCAGATGGCTCTCGCACCATGTCTGATTGGATATGGAGCTATTGCTCAGCGGCTACATGGTGACAAGGAGACCCTCCGGGAAGGGAATCGCTATTGGAAGTGGATTGAGAACTATGTGGCGGACGACTACACGGAAGCCGTGCGACTGGGATCGGGTGAGTGTTCTTGTCTTTTCTTGTTGGACTATGGCTAATACTTTGGCAGAACTATTGGAGACCCACATGCGACAGGTTTCTCCGAGTCGAATGGAAGAGCTGATCAAAATCTTCATCCGGGCCACGGAGTTGGAAATCAGCTTCTGGGACATGGGAATGGGCGAGCAGGTGTGAATAGGATGCCTGGTGTGACTATCGGAGAATCCAGGGTGAATCTGTAGAATCATAGAGTGTACATGGATCTAAAAAATTAAAGGCATTTCTGTTGTACAGAATATCAACATTTAGATACTCCGAGTCAACTGTTGAGTATTCATCACTTCCAACTGTTGTTCTGGTGTTGCTGACTTTTTTTGCTCTCTCCCGTTGGACGGCCCCTACGCTAAACCAAATCGGGCAGGCGTCGCCTCCTCCAGAAACTTTTTTTCCATTTTTCGCCTCCTTCTCTTTTCTTTTCTTCTCCTTCCCTCTCTCCTCTTTCTGTTTGCCATCCTCTCTTCTTTCTCTTCAACCTCATCCTTCTCTCTCTCTTTACTTGTCTTCCCCTCAAAACCCCTTCTTCTCTCTCTTTCTCTTCCATATTGGGAGGTTTCTTCGTTTCCTCACATATTGAGACCAAGTGCCTGAGTTTCTTGTTTTCCCTCGCCGCTAAAGTTTCCATTCTCTAAGACGCTTCATCATGTCTTACGGTGGCGGTTATCAACGCGATTCCTATCGGTAAGTCCCTCCATTTTTTGGGCTCATGATCAATAGGTAGTTGTCGAAGTGTCCGTACCGGATGAAGGAACTCTTCATTCCTGTCAGTTGATACCTGCCAATGTCGTTTTTTCTGTCGCTCTTGTGTGAGCGCTGAGGTGGCAAAGTAGGCATCGGCCTTCAACTACAATCAACTGGTACTCACACACTCGACTACTATCACTCCTTCATGAGCCTTGGGCATAACAGTCATCAAATACTGACGTTTCTGTCACAGCTCTAGAGGTGGCGGTGGATACTCCAACGGTTATTCCAATGGATACAGTGGTGGTAGTGGTGATGGTTACAGCGGTGGTGGATACGGCGGCGGCGGCTACGGCGCCCCCCGTGGAGGTGGAGACCGCATGTCCAACCTGGGTGCCGGTCTGAAGAAGCAGGAATGGGGTATGTGGCATCGATCCTCTACGCCTTGGAAGCTTTCAACTAACGCCGTCTCAGATCTCGAATCCCTGCCTAAGTTCGAGAA
The DNA here is from genome assembly GCA_019721355.1 of Aspergillus sp. MEXU 27854. NCBI lineage: Eukaryota > Fungi > Ascomycota > Eurotiomycetes > Eurotiales > Aspergillaceae > Aspergillus > Aspergillus sp. MEXU 27854. Next base: position 2,688,279 of record JAGMTT010000002.1, read on the forward strand.
GTCTTTCTACAAGGAGCACCCCGATGTCGCCAACCGCTCTCAGCGCGAAGTCGACGAATTCCGTAAGAAGCACGAGATGGCTGTGCAGGGCCGCAACGTCCCTCGCCCCGTTGAGACCTTCGACGAGGCTGGTTTCCCTCAGTATGTGCTCGGTGAGGTCAAGGCTCAGGGTTTCGAGCGCCCCACCGCCATTCAGTCCCAGGGCTGGCCTATGGCTCTCTCTGGTCGCGATGTCGTCGGTATCGCCGAGACCGGTTCCGGAAAGACCTTAACCTACTGTCTTCCCGCCATCGTCCACATCAACGCTCAGCCTCTCCTTGCTCCCGGCGACGGCCCCATTGTCCTCGTCCTTGCTCCCACTCGTGAGTTGGCCGTCCAGATCCAGGCCGAAATCACCAAGTTCGGAAAGTCCTCCCGCATTCGCAACACTTGCGTCTACGGTGGTGTCCCTAAGGGCCCTCAGATTCGTGACTTGAGCCGCGGCGTTGAAGTTTGCATTGCTACCCCCGGTCGTCTGATTGATATGCTGGAGGCTGGTCGTACCAACCTTCGTCGTGTCACGTACCTGGTTCTTGACGAGGCTGATCGCATGCTGGACATGGGTTTCGAGCCGCAGATTCGCAAGATCATCTCCCAGATTCGTCCTGATCGTCAGACTTGCATGTGGTCCGCTACTTGGCCCAAGGAAGTGCGTCAGCTCGCTTCCGACTTCCTGAACGACTACATCCAGGTCAACATCGGATCGATGGATCTGTCCGCCAACCACCGCATCACTCAGATTGTCGAAGTCGTGTCTGATTTCGAGAAGCGCGACAAGATGATCAAGCACCTCGAGAAGATCATGGAGGATCGCGGCAACAAGATTCTTATCTTCACCGGCACCAAGCGTATCGCTGACGAAATCACTCGTTTCCTCCGCCAGGACGGATGGCCCGCGCTTTGTAAGTCCACGGCATTGTATCTTTACTTTCCGACGTCTGCTAACCAGCTTCTTTCAGCGATTCACGGCGACAAACAACAACAGGAAAGAGATTGGGTCTTGAACGAGTTCAAGACGGGCAAGAGCCCAATCATGGTGGCTACCGATGTGGCTTCCCGTGGTATCGGTATGATGAAACTCGCAATCCACCCCCTTCCCCTCCCCTTGCAACCCCTTTCCTTTCTCTCTCCCTTACAAGCACCCTCACCCATTGAGGTTGTGTGACATATGGCACGGTGCTCGACTCTCTTGATACCCAAGTTGGTACACATGACTCGTCCAGGCTTTGTCGGGTCTCTTGAATTGGTTCTCATACCAAGAGGACCTTGGACTCACGATGCAGTGTAGCAGACGTAATAGCTCTTCTGTTCAGATTCTCCAACTCTATCTCTGACAACAGATGGTAGAGAAGTCGAATTCTCTGTGCTCTGTTTCGACTTGTTGAAGCTGCATTCCAAGGTTACTCTAGGACCGCGATTACTGCCCACCCATGGACTCACTCTCACAACGGATCTTGCTATAGAGTCCGAGAGGAAGAGAGCGATGCATCAAGTCTCACACGACTGAGAAAGGGCTCCTTAGCCACGTTGCTATTTGACTAATGGTCTGTTTGCTAACATAAGTTTTTGTTTGAAAAGATGTTCGCGACATCACACATGTGCTGAACTATGACTACCCCAACAACTCCGAAGACTACGTTCACCGTATTGGTCGGACTGGTCGTGCCGGTGCTAAGGGTACCGCCATTACCTTCTTCACCACTGACAGTAAGTGACCTTGCTGGCATCTCTTAAATCGTCCTTCATGCTAACGGCTTTGCTCCAGACTCTAAGCAGGCTCGTGACTTGGTTACCATCCTGACTGAGGCCAAGCAGCAGATTGATCCCCGTCTCGCCGAGATGGTCCGCTACAGTGGCGGTGGCGGCGGTGGCTACGGTGGTTACGGCCGCTGGGGTGGTCGTGGTGGTGGCCGCGGTCGCGGTGGCCGCTCCACTGCTTCCAATGCCGCTCCTCTCGGAAACAACCGCCGCTGGTAAACTGATCATAATGCCCAGTGCAGTCATCGAGCTTGTATTCCATTGTCACACCGGTAGACCTTGCTTTTCTTCGCAGTCATATTTTCAGATTCCTTCGTAACACGGTACGGGCGGCGTTCGTCGACAGTCACGATAGACAGTTTTATGTGGTTTTTTTTCTCTTTCTTTTATTCGGCTCCTGAACCCTCGGATTCAGATGATAGCAGCCTCGGAAGGCTCCATATCGCCGACGCATACGAATACGTTAATTTCGCCAACGTTTGTGGATTGGTTTTTGCAAAAAGTTCCTTTGTATCTGGCGCTTATCCCTCGTTCTCCAAGGATGAGTTTTAATACTGTGTAGCTTCAGTCTATGCTGATACTATCAGAAATGTACCTATCTTTCAATCGTCAATATGACAGATACTGCTCCATTCACTTAGTAGTATCATGTAGTAACTTGTAATGTAAATGTATCTTCTGTTTGCTGACAACGCCACATGATTATCATCCGAGATGGGTTTATCTTGAAACGTTCATATGGTGAGGCACATAGACTAGGGTCATATATAGGTTGAGGCGGATTGTGCTGTGCCCGTTGGCGTATAAAAAAGAAAATCACCTGTGATAACTCAAGTATTTCCCGATTCTTTGGACCCCCTGCAACTGGGATGCAGACTCATGAGGGCAAGGGCTCGATGAGATGTATATCTTGGACGTAACAGCGTAGCATTGACGAGTCTGGGTTTCCAGCCAATCGTCAGACTCACTGGAATCTCAATTGTGTCTCGAGATATATATTGGATCCTCCCATTGCCGTAACCTTATCTTTTACTCTAGTAGATAGATTCCTTACTAGCCGTAGATATGAAAAGCACCGAGGACAGAGGATACGACCCCCAAATAAACTAGCCCGTCCAATCCGCCAGAGTCTCCTCCAAAGCCTCTGCGAGCTTTTTATGTACGTGGCTAGTCAGGTGGCCCGAATTGAACCAGAAGTACGTATCCACCGGCGTGGGACATCCATACGCCTGGTAGTTCCACGCGATATCGGGCTGGTCATAACCGCGGCAATAGTGCGTCGTATTGACGATGCCGTACTGGGCCGGATGGTCCATCATATCGTTGAGCACGGCATGCGCGTCATACACCAGGACATTGGCGCGCGGGTGGGTGCGCGCAAAGTCGTCTGCGTGACGCTCCAGGGCGTCGTTGAACCAGGCGACCTGGGTGGCATTGGGGCTGGGGACAGCGACTTGCTGGTTGCGCTCTGTGCGATCGAGCGGCGGCAGGTTCATGAAGAGGTAGGAGCGGTAGCCCAGGGCGTGGAGCTGGCGCACTGAGTCGAAGAGCGTGGTCATCAGGTCATTGTAGAAGGTCGGGAAGTGCACGGCGTACTTGGCGCTGTCGTTGATGTCGTTGATGCCGATCCAGACGGCGACGAGCGTCTCGGTCGGATCGACGATGCGTTTGAGGACGGGGTATCCGTATTCCTGGTACTGGGTGACCTGGTTGACCAGGGAGATGGTGTGGTTGTGGTGGAGGGGTGTGCTGTAGAGAGTGTGAGATAGATACTCGCGAAGGGGGAGGAGGACCACGCACTATTCCACGGAGATGTCGGCGCCTGCGTAGGCAAAATCCCACAGCTGTCGGCGACAACTCAGCGGAGGAGTCAGACCCTCCTTCAACCCACATCCTGTGAGGAATTCCACCCAGTTGGGTCCGCCTTCTGCGGTGGCGGTCTGCGCGAGAAAGTAGATCGGGTCAGTTTGTTGCTCGGGCCAGACAGAACAGGCTGCGGCTGCGCACCTGGTTTTGGACGATCTTGTTACTGAGCAGAGTGTGCGGGTCGTACTCAAAGTTCAGTTGGTCTCCGATGAAGCTGTAGTTGGGGTGGCCGTGTGTTCCTTGAATAAAGGTGTAGGAGTCACCGAAGGCGAGCCTACGACGGATCACCTGGTCAGTTTGGCTTCAGAGGATGGCTTTCGCGTTTTCAGCTGCTACCGATGGAGAGGGTGACAGACATATATTTGGTCGAGCCCCAGTCGAACTTTTCTCGTCCAGAGGATGAAGGCAGAGCCTGGATCAGTGGGAGGCTGGCTGCAACGCCTAGGAGAGCTCGTAGTCCGTGCATGGCTGTATACTGTGTTTATGAACTATAGCTGTAGCATACGAGAGGGCCATGGCTCGACACCGAGGCGCCAGTGTGATGTGCTATATAGACCAGAGTTGTTTAATGCTCATGATCAATTTTCCCGTGAAAGGATTGTACAGCGGAGAATTCACTCCATAACCGTCGCCTGCGGAAGTAAATTCTCCGTTGGATTCCACGAGTTGGATGAGACTTGAATCCTGCGCGGAATGGCATCGAAGGTTGTACGATGATTCTGCTCTTGCGACATGTTCTCAATTGCGATGTGATTCTGATCGTTGATTGAAAAGGGCGATTCTCTCTTGTCTACATTGTAAGTTTGAGAGATGTTGATGTCCGAGTTCGAGGCTAGTCACTCGTGGTGTCGATGTAGGGTCAAGCTAGGCGAGAATAGGCAAGATGTAAGCTTGAACAAGCGGACTCCTGTGTTGGGCAAATGTCCTTGACATTGTTACTGTTGGGAGATCGACCATGAAAGCTTCTGTGAGCTGTGAGGTTGATCTGATCGCATTGACAGTGACTGCCGATGCCTCCTAGCCTAGGGTCCAACCTAGGGTATCCGGCAATTGCTGTCCATGACAGCTCAGGGTTGCGGAGAGCTTGCCGAGTGTATTTTCCCGCCCGACGTGGAGATGGACGGATGGGGCATCCGGGGCTAGCACAGACCGGTGCAACTCCTGATTTCGCCAACCAGACAATGACAATGGCCGATTCCGGAGCAGGAGACCAACGCCAGGCAAGTCTCATCCGGGGATGGAGGCTCAATTGCGGGGATGTGTCCAGGTTAGCGTCGCGTAGGAGCTGTAGCCGAGATCATGTGCCCTCAGGGACTGTGGGGATGGAGAAACATCGGGGAAAGTGAGGATGGAGGCATTGTTTGCGGAATTGTTGAATGATTCCGTGGATGGATTTGATCTGACTCGTACAGAGGGATCGAGTCTTAGGCTGGTGATTTGTGGTGGCTGATGGCTGATGTGCCGGCTAAAGCGCAGGACAGTACTCATGGTAGGCAGCTTAGGGAGGTACCTACAGTGCTTCTGCCTATCAGACGATATGATTATCGCCTAACTCCTTCGTCCGCCAGCCCACCCGTCGGGACCGCCAGATCTGACTATCCGCGGTTCAGCAAAGCGTATCCGGGTATAGGATATCGCGTGAAATGAAGCCGCCGAGCGTCCATGGTTCCCATAGTGGGGCTGTCACTTGTTGTCTAGAGCGTAGGAAGTATGGATGCATGCAGGAGGGGACCAGACAGGCAGGTCGATATTCCATAGATACGATTCCAAGAGAGATGGTAGTTTGTCTGTCCCTGAGGGTGTCTCAAGACTGGTGACTTCAGGGGTCAATTCACACCCAGACATTCGGCAAATTGAAGATGTACTTCAGGCCGAGGATATGTGAACCGCCCCGATATTCATTTCCTGATGATTCCATCATCATGAGAAAGAGAGAAGAGGTAAGTACTTCCGTGTGTACTCTGTACAGGGGACAGACGGTAATGGTACCATACACTTAGCGCCATTACCAGCCGTACAAGCGCCAAAGCATATGCAGCATTAGGCATGATCAACTATGCCCAAGCGGGCTAGGACGCCTCCACTGGGGGGTTCAGGTAAGTCAACTACTACTCATTGAGGTAAGCCCCCGATATTACGGTCCCCAGGCGCGGATGTCGGGTTTTCCGCTGATAATAATCTCATGAATCGCCCGTGTCATTGGACCGCCGCGCATCCGGGCCCGTCCAGCGCTAACGTAATAAGAATTAGCACCATCCCAGACCGCGTCGGATCCTGGAAAGCCTCAACCGCCTTCCCAGTCTCATGGCCTAGCTGGGCTTTCGTTTAGAGCAGCCGTAGAATATGCATAGAACATGTAACCTCACGACACCAGGTGGCATGGAGCGGCGAGTCAGTTGGGGCGCATGGATGCTGCGCTGTCATGAATAATCCTCCGCCTCTCAATGATACTACTATCCGCCGGAGTAGAAGCGTCGAGTGGATGTCCCCCATCCTCCTCTGGTGCACGGGTCAGTAGGTATGTCCACTGTCTGTCTGCCCCGTTGGATTTTCCGCGGAGGGCCCGAAATTGAACCACCGTGATCGTCTTGGCACTCCTGGTATTCGGAGGAGCAGTCCGAAACAGCTTTCACTTGGGTTTCCATGTGGGCTGTTGACAAATTCGCGACCCCTCTGACCAAACTCTGGAGCATTTCGATCCATTGAGGTAGTATTTGTTATTAGCGATGGGAACCGTGATCCAACATGTCTGGTTCCTCCCACCAATCTATAAAGTATGTTTCGTCTTATCTCGGAGCATGGAGAGTCCTGGTCGGGTGAGACTGGCGCTCTGGCAAGTTCCTCTCCCCCAGTGGGCCAATGATGGGGGATTCTCTGGTTCGGTCAGCTCCAGGAAAACACCAATCTTAATCCACATGGACAGCGCTTTTGCTCGGTAAGAGGAGGACGGGACACGGAGGCCTCCGTGTCACAACTCACCAATTAGTTTCGATAAATTATTTATGATCTGGTATTTTTGTTGATATTAATCTTAATATTACCATTTACCCACGCTCCACCTCCGCTGCCCACCGCCGAATCATGGTATCAAAACATCGGTTATCTCCCGTGCACTCGACGGCGGGCGGACAATTCGATGCCCCTCGGTGAAATATAATGGTCGTAATTGGTGGCACGGTTCCGGCGCCTGGTCCCTCAGGCAGGACTCCCGGACCAAGGCGAGTCCCTCCGGGTTGGTACAGAGTAGTTTGAGTTTGAAGACCGACTCACGATGGTCTCCGTCCATAACAGAGTCAAGGTTATTATGCACCCTCTGAGGAATACTCTGTAATAGAAACCATGCCATAGCTCCATCGAATCTCCACCAGCCTTAAGGTATTACAGCCGCATCCTTGAACGCCTCGCATCGTGCCCGCAGAACCCTTGCTGTTAACAGCGACAGGATAAATCGGGCCTCTTGCAGGTAGCTTGCTCGGCAAAATTGGAGTTACTCTAGTACGAGTAAGCTCTTTGGTCGGCGAGAATCTCGCTGCATGACGGCCGACGATTCGTCCTATTCGATGGATAGCCATTATTGACAGCCACCCCGCCCTGATGCACCAATGAAGTCGTCCACGATCAGGGCCATCCCCAATGAGAGAGATGATAGGAGGGAATCGCTTGGGCAAAAGGCATATCCGGGCTTCGTTGATAATTGAATCTTTGCCGAAGGGATATTATATTATTGTTATAGTCGCTGAAATATTGGGATCATAGTACGGACGTATTGTACAGAGTGCCTAGGTATGTACTCTGTATGTTCGTCGAAGTCGAGCGTTGGCCTAAACATTGCTAAGATGTCGGCCATAGAAGCCATCCGCCCACGTGGAGCAAACTGCGATCATCCCTAAGGCTCTAAGGCTTCCTAAGCAGCCATTAGTTCGGACACGGACACGGACAGGCCGTAGTTTATCTGCACCAAATGAGCTAACGCAACGGGTAGGTACTCTATCCTCCAGAGGACCCTACACAACGTGAGACGCGCATAGAACAGTAACCTTGGACAGAGTTCACTGTCTACGAAGAATAGGGGGCTTCCAGGAGGAATTAGAATTCCCCAAAACAGGCGCCGCTTGCTTCTCCCCAATTGGGCGGGGTTTCCCTTTCATATGCATAGGGGGCTCCACCCACAAGATAATAATATTAATCATCATAGGAAATATGGGGTTCCGGTCAATACCTTTACCTACCTACGGAGTACGTGACCATTCTTACCACCCTCCTCTGTGTTGTCAACAGTGGGCCGTGCTGGTCAGTGTCGGGGCCAATCACCCCCATGTATTCATTCCACTCTGGTATCTTACGCCAACCTTGATGCCGAGCTGCTTTACTCAGGAGATCATGAGATAGATATCACCTCATTATCAGGATGCAGGGAAGTCTTCGGCCTACCTGACCTTAACTCCATGCTGCCATGGCCCGGCAACATGCCACTGTATGTCGCGCGCCTAACCGAACTGCGGTCATTGGTATTTGATGCGATGGCAGATCCAGTGGATCCCATAGCTGAAAAGGGGGGTTTGAGTCCGATCGACAGTTGGCGGTGGACCTATGGTAATCGGGCAGCATCCGAAGCACGATGATATTCGGCCTGGAGGTAGGTATGATGGGAGTATTACCCCATACATCCGGGGACCAAGAGGGCGAATCCGCACGGAATCATGTTGTCAGATACACATCATAATCGAGGTTACTTCCAGTTCCTTAATCGTGCTCGTAACTTCAGTCATAAGTTCAACTGCTCATGAAATTACGATGTTACCATCGGATGGCTTGAGCTGTGGCTGGGGCTTGTCGCTCGCGCGCTGTGGAAGCTAAAGACGTCGGTTTCGATCCACTTGGGTGACCACTTGATGGGGTTGCCTCATCACCCGATGCTTTCTGCGTTTAATCATCCTGACCAAAGCACTACTCATGGATGACAGTAAGAATAGGTCGCCAGGACACACATTGTATCGTGTCAATGGCAATAATTATTATCGTCGACTCCCCTGCTCCTCACCGGCAGTGGGTGACTAGGTTCCGCTGCGCGGGGTATGACCCAGCTTGGACACCAATCACTCGCCATCCCATCGATCCCAGTCCTCTGCCCAGAGAGGACTTTCCGAGGCTGGAGACGTACGGTTCTCCCATCCTTTCATACACTGTCTGTACAGAAGACGTTGTCTGTCTCGCGCGGCGCTTTCCTATCAGGAACCAACCCGCTCTTCCACGTTCCCTTGAAGTGAGAAAATGGATGTGAGTACTCTGTAGATGTTCCGAAGTCTTGCCGGTTATCCGCCCACAACCCCCTCACTCAACATTGGCGTCCCGTCGCGTGTAAAATGCATGTATTTCTTGCCTATCAAGGTGCTTACGGAGTACCTACCTCTGCACCTAACTCGCATTGTGCAGAGGCCAAATGGACGTTGATGGACGGCCGAAGGGAAGCTCGCCGCTCCCTTAATATAACCTAATGTCTACCGTGCCTGTGCTGACATCCGATTGGAGCCATCGACCCTTTTCAGGGATTCTGTACATCTGACATACTTTGGATGTCGAAGAGAGATGGCGTCGTCGCCACCGGGTTGAGAGCCTGATAGATTGATACTTTTGATATTGTGAAACACGCGAGGTATGCATATGCAGAAACCTTGAGTAAAAACCACCATGGCGCCCTCTCGGGTAATATTGTGGCCTGTTCTTTTTGTGCGTCACCACATGCACCAGTCAGGCTTCTTCACATGTTCGAGGAAGAAAAGAGAATTGGTTGATGCATCCCATCTGCTGGTTACGATGGCAGTTGCAGTGAAGTTTACTGGGTCCTGAAATACATATACACTAGCGTCAAAGAGTGCTTGAAGATGAACCTAAAAAGACCTACAGTGGGATGCGCCCTGCAGATTAATTGGTCGGTAACTCTCGTGTTCCCCACTGACGCGTTCCTGACTTGCTCAATCGTGACCGAATAACACCGCATGGTACAAACACCCAGATACCTGCCTCTCTGATACCTGGATGTTGGTTCCTGAGGATGACAGGATCCAACATCTGAAAGATGGACCAAAGTCAATATGGGATCCTGCGATCCTCAGGCAGTTCAGAAGGAAGAGAAATCTCCGACATGAAGTCTCCACTGAAGCTCTGTCTGTCTCCCTTTCTCGGCAAGTCCACGATTGGTGGTGACGGCACGTAGGAGCTGTACCTTACCATCGCCGTGGATGATTACCAAGGTATCTGTCAGGTTCTCTCGCTCCTTTTCCCACCAGTCATGGATGAGTTGTTCACTCTCCCCATAATCCACAATACCACAATGGTCCAACCGAGCAGTGTTGAAAAGGGCTATCAACGGAACCAGCCGCCATTTTGATCCTGATTTCTCCTATCTTGTGATTTTCATTTGATTAATCTATTATCATCGATATATCTCTTGTGTCCCCCTTTTCCTGGTCCTGATTTACGCGATCCTCGGTATTGATATTTCTCCACTTCCCACCGGACGAGCGAAAGAGACCCCTGCCCACTCATTTGCCTTTCCCCCCCTCTCCCCGACTTGCGCTACATCCTCTTCCTGCCTAGTCCCACGCTATCTTGTTCCCAGCCGTTCACGCCGTTCCTCGGACACGCCATTCCTAGCTCCCCTCGCCGTCGTTTGCTACCGGAGCACTTCTTCCCCTGTGGCCAGCACCGTACCCTAACCGTCAGAAACGTTGGCCAGCGATCTTGGACGGTCCCCACGAGCATATACGCTAGGTTCACCAAAGCCTCCTGACGGCCAGCCTCGACACGCGCACCGTCCGTCCCGGGTCGCGGGTAGACTACCCAAGCTCTAAAACACCCCTAACCTCCCTAACAAACAACCTATCTACTATATCCAATTCTTTCTTTCAACATCAGGTTGATCTAGTTTAACGGTTTTCCTCGCAACAACCACGGATTTATAGGGGTGGGGTGAAATTTTTCAGAGAGAATACAATAAAAGATTTTTCAAGTAAAAAGAGAAAAAAACTAAACTCTCAAAAAAGAAAGAGGAAAAGGGGTTGTACTGAGGGAAAAAAAAACCTCTTTTCCCTTTTAATTTCGCCACCTCAGAGCGAGCGGAGTTTCCCGCTCTTGAAGCAGACCGAAGGGAAGAGAAGCGAATCGGCCATCCACAGAGGAGGTCAGACAAGGAAAGCTTAGCCGGAAGACAGGCTCCCATTCTCCGGCCTGCTCCATCAACGACCACGACCGAGGGCAAGGGGGCCAAAAAGAGAAGCGAAAAGAAGAGAAACGAGAGGAGGCTGCCCCCGTACGGAGTACCTTCTCTCGCTCCTGCTCGGGGCCCTGATATCTTCATCGCGCAGGGTGGGTCGAGTTAACGGACCCATCACCACAAAGCGACAGCAACTCCGCTCTCAAGGTCAGCAAAGCCATAAAATCCAAAATAAAAATAAGAGAGCGGAAGAAGAGGGAGCAAATAGGATATCAATCCTCGACGGCGGCCCCTCTAGTAACAATACCAGAACCCGCCCCTTCTGGTTTCCATTTGTTATTACCAATCGTTACGTCCCTACCAGTCTTTCTTGGTACCACTGTCCGGTAATCTGTGACTGGAAATATCGTGCGCCTTTTTTTTTTTGCCTTCTCCTTCGCTTACATTATTATCTCTTTTTCTTTTACCTTTTCCCCTTTACCCCTCAGGAGAGAGGAATCGCAAAGGTATCTCAATCAAGTGTTAAAAAAAAAGAAGAAGAAAAAGACTAAAGAAGAGGAACAGAAAAAGAAAAAGAAAAAAATACGGTCCCACGCGCTCCACCGCACCCTCGGATCCCACGAGGTGCTCCTAACCTGTGCTTTTCCCTCCTGCCGAACAGTGTCTTTGCTGCCCCAGTCCAAAGCCTTTTAGGCCGCCTCCTCTGCCCGGGTCCCTCTCTTGTTCTCGGATCGAGTCGAACCATTTCCCTCCATCGTGACTTAGGGTGACTGTGCTACTGTATTGCCACGATCGAGGCATCGTCTCTGGCGCTATCACCTTTTTGAACTGTGGATTCGCTTTTTAGCTCTGATATTATTTCTTATTTTCTTTTTCTTTTTTCCTTTTTTTTTATCAGAAAATCTTTTTTACTGATTTGATTTTCATTTCATCGTACCTACGCTCTTTTTTGTTACCTGTTCGATTGTTTCAATCTTGGCCCCATAACACCGACTGATCGGAGGAGTCTCTGGACTTGCTTTCTAAACCCTTTTCTCCCCCCCTCCAGAGAGTCCGTCCTTTCCATTCCCGCTGGTTCCTCGTGCTCTTGTGCCTTCCGCCACCCTGCAAGGCATCCTCCGTCACCCTAAGAGGCGACTAAGGCGATTAAGCATCGTGATCCAGCACCATACTTCTTTTCCCTCCCCTCGCCAAAAGTGATACCCTCTACATCACTTTCCTTTTCTTTCCCCTCTTCCTTTTTTTCTTTTACTGTCACTTATTATTTCTTTTTCGTTTTCATTTTCTCTTTTCCCCCTCACCCTTAATTCACCCTCGGTGTCACCTCCCCCCTGTATATTTGGAAGTGTCACTGATCGCGCCCCCATTCACGCGTCGATCTTGCTCGGTTTCTCTTCTTCACTGTGACTTGGTTGTGAACTTGGACGTGCGCCAATCTGGTCAAGGACTTAGTCGCAGACTATTGCGGACTTTGTCTTCTCTAAATTGTACGTTCCAACCAACAAGAAGGATCCCCTAAAAATACCACCATCGCCGCGCGGGATCTTCAGATATCTGCACCAATCTCCTCCCCTGCTTCAACGCTCTAAGCGTTCGGCATTTCTTTCCTCCTTTCACAATTCTCCTTTTGGCCACCACAGAAAGCTCATTGTCTCTTTCGACGCGTCTGTTGACAGGATACGCGAAGGAATTTTCTTTTCTTTCTTTGGTCGTCCGGAGGATTTGTTAAGGATCTCGATCCGGTAGCGGTGACGCCTGTATTATATGGACAACCGACCTGCTTCCGAGTACGCGCAGTCAGGTTCGCATTTTCCATATACACCGTCTGCCGCGCCCCATTCTGAACTCTCTGCTGCAGACCAGACTTCTGCTGCAGCCACTGCTCAATACACCTCCACCCCCCAGCCTGAGGTCCGCCCCAATCCTCAGTACACGCCGCAACCCGACGTGCGCCCCGCCGCCAATATTTCGTCCTCCAACACGCCGCAATCAGACTACGGTCTGAGTCAACCGCCCGCCGCGCGCTCGCCCGCCTACCCCGAATACCTCGCCCGCCCGCCTCAGTACCATCACGCGCCCAACACCCAACCCGGTGGTGCGGCAGGTATGGCTCAAGCAACAAGTCCGTCCATGACCACCCTCCATCACGATGGGCCGCACAGTGACCATCTCAACCACTCGAACGTGAAGTCTGACGCGGGCGTTCCTATAGATCCCTCCATCGCGGCCTCCAGCCCGACCTACCCCCCTCCCTACTCGCCTTATCAGCCCCAAGGTCATGAAATGGCGCAATATCAAGGTCACCCGCCTCCGCCGCCGCCTCAGATGTATGCGCGTCCGGAATGGTCGCATGGATATGGTCAACATCAACATGGTCTTCCAGGACCCTATACCACTCCTGCCACAACGGTTGGTCCCGCCTCCCCTGCTGCGACCGCAGGGCCGCGCCCTGGCCAGGTATGTTTTTGGTGATTCTGGCGTCTGTTTCCAAAGGCTCTGCGCATTCGCGTTGGTTTTTTGTCTTGAGACGCCTCCGGGAGGTTGATCACCCCTCGCCCTACCAGGGGGTTGCGCCCTGTCGGACGGAGGAAGTGAAACAGCACACTTTTGTTCTTTCCTTCAATGATTCGATGACTCAACATGGCTGGTTACATTCGTCTGCTGACGCCTGATTTTTCACTTAGGTCTACTCCTTCGTTCCCATTCCGGGTGCGCAGCAACACAAGCGTCCTCGCCGTCGCTATGAAGAAATTGAGCGCATGTACAAGTGCGGATGGAACGGCTGTGAGAAAGCCTATGGTACACTTAACCACTTGAACGCCCATGTTACGATGCAGTCTCATGGAGCCAAGCGGACTCCTGAAGGTACGTCGTATTGTTTCCGCTTATCGCGTCGCATTTGTTGTTGTATGAGGGGTCGGATGGGGCTAGTGCGGGTACGGCACGCTAGTCGTGTTACACCGCTTTAGCGCGACAGATCGCAGTAGTGCGTGAGGCCGGCTTAGAGGTTAATCATAGCCTCTATGTCGGCCTAGTTGAGGTGTCATCATTGTCTAGTTTTTGTCTTCTTTTTTTTCCCTTTTGTCTTTTCGGGGCTCTCTCCGACATGGTGATGAATCTGACACTGACTGCTTTGTACAGAATTCAAGGAAATTCGGAAGGAGTGGAAGGCTCGGAAGAAGGAGGAGGAAGCGCAGCGTAAAGCTGCCGAAGAGCGTGAGCGTGCTGCCGCTGCTCAAGCGGCTCAGGCCAACCAGGTCGACGCCCCTGCGGCCGGTGATCCTGCACAAGCTGCTCAACCTCCTGCTTACCCTGGTGGTGTTCGTCCTCAACTCCCCCCGATTGGATATCAGCCTGCCGACGGCCAGGTGCCTGGCCAGTACGGCGCTCCTGGTGCTGGTGGCATGGTGTACCAGGGCAACGGGCAGATGGCCTATCCTCCCAACTACCCTCACTCCCCCTACGGCCAGAGTGGCCAAGTCTATCAGCAACGTAAGTAGTCAGTCCTTTGTTTGCATTGTCGGTCAGGATTGGGCCATGCGGATTCCACGCAAAGAAAGAAAGACCACCAACCCTATCCACCGTTCACCATGAGCAAGGCGAAAAGGAAAGTGAAGGGGATGCGTCCTCTGGTCTGTTGTTCTAGGGCTTGTAGCTGATCGATGATGGCTTTGCAGAAAACCAATCGACCAGCTACCCGCAATAGACACCCTGCTTCCTCTCCCCCCCAGGTTGCATACTCTAATCTCAAACTCTCCTAATGCCCTCATCGCCATCCCGGATCTAATTCTCTGAAGTGTTGCGCACATGATACCATCTCTCTGGCCGTGATTGCTCCAGTCAAAAGCGTGGCCTTGCGACTTACGTTTCTGTCCCAAGTTATGTTTTGTTTTTGAATTAGATCGCATGAGAAAAATGATCTAATCGGGAGGGTATTGTTTCTGCTGTTCTGTTTTCCTTTTGTCCCTTCCCCTGCGCGCGAATACTGGTCATCGCGGATCATTGTATGGGGATGTTTGTCGGGGGAATTTGCATTAGCTGAGCTACTGTTGAACCTCTCTCCTACTCCATTTGCTCTTATTTTCTCTGTGTTTAGTCGTCCCAGCTCGTGGACGATTCCACTGTTCAATTATGTTCTCTGTTGATGTGGATTATGCCATTATATCTGCTTACTTCTCTTTCTTTGTCTCTGATTGATGCCTTGACCAAATTATGTTACCCTGGGTTTTGGTCCCCGAACCTTGTGCATTAGCTTATGGTCTCTGTCCTGGCACCACTGACGCTTGTCGTGGTCTGGTGGCTCAAGTCTTTGGTTGTTATCTCCACTTGATTTCAACAATCTTCGTATCGGGTAGACAGGGCCCATGTGATATGGTTTACACATTTACGAGGCTGAGAAGGGTCTTCGGTCGTAGGCGCGTACGCTGCGTCATAGTCATAAGAATTGGCAGTAATTCGTACTACAAGACAACTAAGCATCTGTGTAGATACCGTGGAGTATGTATGACGAATGTTTCCCTGAGACATGGTTTCAAATACGATGTCCTGCATTAGCCCCGGAGAAATGCCGTACATCTTACTAGTCCATGCAGCTTTATTTTACCTCAAGCGTGGTCAGACAGACTAGTTTAGTCGCTGCCGTAAGTTTCGGAGAATTGATTGAGTGTGATAACTTTATCTTCGCTGCCGGCGGCATACTAAACGTTAGTGGTGCGACGACTTGGGCCCAGGAATTCACTAGCCCGTTGTACAGAGGGAGAAACCAAAGTATATCTGCAGGGCTGTATCAGGGAATGAGGAGGCTAAGTTAGTCTGCCGTTAGTGTAGATCTGGGGGGCCAGACAAGTATGTCACTAAGCGCGGAACCTGACATCCACCGGGAGGAGCCACGAGACGGACATTCATGGCTCGCGTGGTGGGTTTAGGTTATCTATGGTTTGGGCGGGCTGGCTTAGCATGCGTGTACCAGCAATGACCCGGCGAAGATACTGGTCGACTAGCGGCTCTTGCCTTTCACTAGCTGCTAGTGCCCACGAGTGTTGCCGCTGGGAATGCTAGAGCCAAAGCGCCTTAGTGCTGTTGCCTCAGGCTGCCAGCGGGCGGTGGCTCTCGGCGCCGGAGTTACTTGCTCTATTGGGGGGAGATGGCAAGCTAACCACATCTTGCCTAGTCTGGTCAGCTCCGATATGATATGGGTTCTGCGCATTCTGGATTTTATTTTGCCTCTGCTGCAATACTGCTGTTGTCGCCTTCTCCTACCTGCAGAGGGTGCTTTAATTTACGAGATTATTTCTATTCTGCTGAATCTGCGGATCCTGATATTCCTACCTTCGAAGTTCCGCATTCTTCCTCCGGCTCGCAAGGTTTTCCTTCACCTCCGACACAACCGCAGGTTTCGCATACGGCGATAGGAACGGACGGTTAAAGGCTTTCGGTCGAATTGTCTTGGGGATTGAATATAACGGGGTTGACACCGTTTTGCGCAGACGACAGTCCCAGGTTAAATGCTTCGCTGCAGCAATGTCCATGCGCTGCGGACGGGCGTCGACACCGGCATGGCAGTGAGGATCACAAGATGGCCCCGAGCCATCTGGAGAGCAGCCCCGGCGGTGCCGGCCTCATCGCCTGGGCGCGGCCTCTCCAGAACGGCGATCCCAGCACCAAATATCTCTTTCAAATCCGTCGGCACGAAGCGCTGGTACTCCAGCGAATCCTCCCCTCCCGCCGAGCTCGCCGACGAATCAAGCACGAATGCGCCGAAACCCTCGCATAACGAAGCCGCGAAACAATCGGAAGGTGCTCGCGATGACCTGGACCCCCTGCTCGGTGTTGCCATGGCTGGGACGTCCCCGAAAATCCGGGACCAGGACGCCTCGTTCTTCGGGCGGAGCGTCTCGTCGAAGGTGGTCGAATTGGAGCTGAAATGGTTGAAGGATCCGCGCGCGCTGGCCGACCGGGTCGCGCGGCTGTTGAGTGTCGGGGATGTACCTCTCGCGGCGGCGTTGGTGCGGTCCGCGCAGAAGGAGCGCATGGAGTGCTCCGTTGCGTGGAACCATTTGCTCGAGTACTGCATGAACAAGGGGGCGCCGCGGGCGGCCTTTAAATTCTACAATGATGTATGTTGCGTGCGCGCTTTTTGGTCATGATGGGTTGTGCTGACTGTACTTTTTTGCGGGTGTAGATGAAGAAGCGAGGCCGGAAGCCGAGTTCGCGGACGTACACGATCATGCTGAACGGTCTCAGCAAAGCCGGTAGAAACTCCGGTCTCAACCCGGTCAAAACGGCTTATTCTATATATCGGTCGATCTCTGCGTCCAACTCCGTTGTCGAACCGAATATCATCCACGGCAATGCGATGCTGAATGTCTGTTGGCGTCTGGGAGATATGGATACGCTCTGGCGAGTGGCTGGCGAGCTCCCCGAGGATGGTCCCGGCTCGCCGGATCCGACTACGTATACCATCATCTTGAGGGCCATCAAGGATGCCACGCAACGTGACGTGGAAGGTATGCGGTCGAGGGATGTTCGGCAAATCTTGGACAGGAAAGCCCAGGGCATCACTGAGGGCAAGCGAGTCTGGTCGGATATCATCTACCAGTGGGGCAAGGGTCGTCTTACGCTGGACAACCAGTTGGTGGGCGCGATGGGCATGCTTCTTCTGGAGGGAGCCAGCGACCGCGATTGCTACGATGTCTTTGCATTGGTTCATCAGACCACGGGGGTCCCTATCCTTGCGAAGGAGCCCCCAAAGACTACACCCAAAAGATCGTCGACCTCGAGACTCCAAGAGGACCCTGTTCGGCGCCATGAAGAGGTGGATGATGTCCCTTTTGTGGACGAGGGCAACCGACTGTACCGACCATCGGAGCCCGACCAAGAGGCCAGTGAAGCATTTGAAGAGGAGGAAGAGAATTTCGATAGCCTGTTCGATCCGGTCATCTCGACCGATGGGGCCAAGGTAAAGGTTGGCGGTGACGAGCCCGGGCTTTCCTATCTTCCCGTGGCCAATAGAGAGCTGTCCATGATCATGGAAGCATGTCTTTCTATGACGCAGTCCATGAGTACTGGGAAGGCCTACTGGAATTACCTGACGCGCGAGGACCACGACCATAAAGTCGACCCAGACTCGGGTTCGTTTCACCAGTATCTACGGCTTTTGCGACTTGGGCGGTCCAGTCGTGCGACTGTCGAGGTTGTCCGCGATCAGATGGTACCGTCGGGGGTGTTAGAGGGGAGGACCTTTCACATTGCGATGAGTTGCTGTCGGCGTGACCGCAACAACATCAACGTGTTGAAAAACGCCAATGAGCTTCTGAAGCTCATGGATGAGCATCTCGTGCTTCCGGATCCGAAAGCCCTGGAGGGCTATCTCGAGTTGATCAGAGTTCTGGAGGATAATCCGCACCTTCTTGTGTCGTTGAACGGTCTCAGCACGGATGGGAAGCGCCCATCGAGCAGTCTTGGACGTCTGGGCCGGGAGCTCCAGTTCGGCTTGCAACAAGTCGCAATCAACCAACTGCGCCCCCATGTTTCCAAGCTCGACAAGGCTATGGAGCATGGACTCAGTATCCAGCTTTCGGGAGGTAGCCGAAAGCCTAAGAAATTCGAACGGGACCCAGCGCATGCCGTGCGAGGCTCGCAGGCGCTGAAGGTGTTGGTACAGGCCAGAGGTCTGATCGATACCACATTGAAGCCAGAAAATGCCTCGCTACTCTCCAAGGCCCTGCGCGAACAGCTCGAGAAGGACTCGATGGAATTGAGAAAGTACTCTGACGCCAGCGTGATGAAGAAATACAAAGGTCTTATGATCTCCCCTACGCCA
The DNA here is from genome assembly GCA_019721355.1 of Aspergillus sp. MEXU 27854. Lineage (NCBI taxonomy): Eukaryota > Fungi > Ascomycota > Eurotiomycetes > Eurotiales > Aspergillaceae > Aspergillus > Aspergillus sp. MEXU 27854. The sequence continues at coordinate 2,706,977 of JAGMTT010000002.1, forward strand.
GAGCAGGTTCTGGCTTCTGAAGACCGAGCGAGGGACTAAGTTTCGTCCGACACTTGTCGTCCATACTTCTTGAGGCCATAGAACTGTGGTCGACACATGTATAACATGATTCTATCACCTCCCCATCCCGTGTGAATATCGTTGTTTCTCTGCATAGACCGGCGTTGGTGTACATATTGCTGGTTTCTGTATTATGGTTGACTTGGTTGCATACAAATGGGCCTGGTGCATATACAGAGGTACTCTCATATCTTGTACAATATAGATAATTCATATACCAATAACCTATCCAAATATTGAGCAAAATAGAAGTGGTTAAGTGAAACAGTCAGGTACCGCACTCGGTCTCACCTGCCCGTCAGGCACACTCTCCGCCTGCCCCTTTCAGCCCGTGCCGCGTACGTAATGACACTCTAGCCTCTCCAAGAACATCGGGGTCTTCACAGCTCCTGTTACTCTCACCAGACCTTCTCTCGTGTCTTGACCAACCCGACAGGTGCGCATAGTACCGGCTTTCATTACTTTATCGCTAACCAGGCGATGACCCTGTGGTGGTAATCCATCGGCAAACCGGACCTCATTGATCAATACAACTGCCTACCATGGCTAGTGCTGCGACACATTACCCTCACGAGGATGTTCATGATGATGAATCGATTCTTGATGACGATGTGATTGACGCTGACGATGGTAAGTACGGCTGTTGACTGTCTAGTTTTGGTCACCCCCAATCGAGCTCTATCCGTGTTATTCAGTGACTGATCATATCGCGAATGGTCCGCATCTGCAGCTATCGAGGCCGACGACCCTCTTTCGACGTCCGACACCGCGCCGCTCCGAGGCAACATCCAGCCGGAAGCTTCGAGCTCGCGAGGCGGCAACCTATCCGGCAACTACCTGACCTCCTCTATCCCCGGCGAGGACCGTCGCGCAGCGCAGAACACCATCGATGAGACGGTCTGGGCAACGCTGTCCCGCGACCTGCTTGCGGTCTGGGAGAAAATGCGCCAGGTCTTGTGGCCCAAGTACCTGCTGGGCGGAATGCTGCAGCGCGGTGGAGGTGGGATGGGAGCCGCCGAGCGAGGCGAAGCCACTGGATTTGGCGGTGGTATGAGAAACATGATCGGACGCTGGCCGGATGCCGATACAGTCTTGCAAGGTGGAATGAGTGAAGGGCTGCGTGATTGGGACCTTTGGTGCGTGGTCTTGCGTTCATATTTGCTTCGTGCCTGTGGATTGTGCTGACATCTTTTGATCTGATGTGACAGGGGTCCTCTGATTTTCTGCTTGCTGTTGAGTATGTTCCTTTCGGTGCGCGCGAAGGAGGCCCAGTCGGATATGGTCTTTTCGGGCGTTTTTAGTCTTGTGTGGATTGGAGAGGCCGTCGTGACCTTGCAGATTAAGCTGCTGGGTGGTAACATGTACGTTGGACTGACACGTGTGATGTTTCGCTTTGCCCACTGACTTCCCGATCTAGCTCCTTCTTCCAGTCTGTCTGCATCATTGGCTACACGCTCTTCCCGCTGGTTATTGCGGCTCTCCTCAGCGCCTTGGGATTGCCGACTATTGCGCGGATACCGGTCTATCTCGTTCTGGTCGCGTGGTCTTTGGCTGCCGGTGTGAGCATCCTGGGCGGCTCGGGAGTTGTCCGGAACCGGGTCGGTATCGCAGTCTACCCGCTCTTCGTGTTCTACATTGCGATCGGATGCCTCTGTTTCATCAGCTAGACAGAGACATGATGGAAGTTCAAGCAGTCGGTTCTGGAGAGACATGGCGAGTAACAGAGGTTCGATCACGGGCCGAGGCCTTTAAATCAGTGAAGATCCTGGACGTACTGGAAATGCGCTTCAGACGCATCATTCCCTTTTTTTATGTTCTGTTTGTAGCATTCAATTGTGTATTAGAATTTAGCCGTGTCAAGATATCCAATGGAAATGTTCGCGTTGGCGTTTCGCACAAGCACGCAGCTGTCCTTGTAGGCACGGGTTTTGATATATGTCTGAGAAAATGTATACCGCGTCCGTCTTCATGCTCAGCCTATCCAGAGACCATGGGAATAGTCATGGTGGAGCCTCTCTTAAACCGATCTAGAAATGCTCGGCTTCTCTAGATTCAGCTGAATCTATATGGATGGATTGTTTGTTATTCATGGCCTGTATGATAGGCGGTGCCGAACTAGTTGAGATATCCTTTGGAGGCACTCTGATACATCCCTCTGATTCTCCCTTGCAATCCATGGTATCTCGAAAGCCGCGATATCTCTACTTGAGGAGATAAGAACAGATCATCTAGGCATCCACAGTACGTAGACGCGTCTCAAAGGCCTCGATTATCCGGTACTGGTGCTCGCCAGTCAGTTGCATTTTCTCCGTCTGAGAAAACCCTTCTTTGAGTCGTGCATGCACAATGGTCTTGCGACTTCGTGTCCGAACCGTAGCTTCAATACTCTTTGTGATTCCATAGAACGGGTAAGCTACCAGTCCAAGTCCAGCTTCAGAATAGACAGGTCAGTACAGCCACTTGATACAGACTGAGAATGAGTACTCCACATACCTGAGGGCACCTTCGTAGCAAGCCCGATGGTACCTTTCATCAAGCCCTTGGCTGCGCCGAGCGCACCTTGCTCTCTCGCCCCCTGGACAGGTTTCGTGAAGATGCCCGTCAAGCCATCCGTCATGCCGTCCACGAAGTTCTTCCCGCCGACAATGGCCCCGGACTTCCAGCCCTGGATAGCGCCGTACTCCTCGGGTTGTTCTCCGTACAACCGGGGGACTTGTCGAAAGCCCTCTGCCGCCGCATGTGGGATGTCGACCACCACGCCTTTGAAGTATGTCCCGGTGAACTTGCCAAACCCTTTCATAGTTGCGCCGAGCATGTTCCCTGCTGTGGTTAGGGTTCTGACGCCTTGGGAATCACTCAATTGCCGGGAGGGCGTTGTGGGTGTCAGAGAGGGGTTGTCGTCTATGGGAGAAGTCTTTGTTGAACTGGATGGTGATGGGAGTGCGCTGCCAGGAGTGGATGGAGCTCCCACACTTCCTTCGAATGGCGCTTTCGGAGAGCGGCCACGCTTGTATTCCACATACGGGTTGTATAGCATCTCACCAGTGGAGCGCAACATCTTGGTCCCCGTGGCCATAGAAGAGGACAGGACACCGGTTAACGGGTCCCAGCGGCGGTTCTCGATGAAGATTGGGTTCACGTCGTAACTACAGTCAGGGATTAGTTTTTAGCAGCATTGAAGCATAAAGAGTAGAGTACATACCAGCGAAGCTGCCTCTCGTTTATCCTCTCATTCTGGGTCAACACCTGAACGACGACCTTGGATAGATTGAGCGTCTTCTTGCCCTTTTGGTATGTCCAGGACGCAGGCTGGTCTGGCATCACACAGCACCGCATCTTATCCAGCGGTAGTTGATTATAGAACGATTCGACGGCGGCCATCACACCGCGCTCTGTCTGCATCTGTTGCGCGATACTCTGCGCCGCAGTCATCACATTTGGTGTGAGGCAGAACTGGATAGCAGCTGCGAGCTTTTCAACGGTGAGAGAAGTATACGGTATTGGCTTGGGGCCCGCACCAGCTCTGGCGACCATATGGCCCCAGAAGGGCTGGCTAGAAGGGGTGAGCATTGGCATTGATTCAGGGAGATCATGGTGATAGACTTACTCCCCAAAGAAGGGCACGACAGCAGTCGGTCGCCCGAGTCTAAGTCCGCACGCTGTGGTGCCAGCGCCACCGTGGTGGACAACAGCGGCAACGTGTTGGAACAGCCACTCATGTGGACAGTCACCTATATAATAGACGTCCTTGTCTGCGTTGCCCGAGATGCCACTCCAGCCCTTGGATATAATGGCACGCACGCCGGCGTGTGCGACTGCGCGAAGAACGGTACCGATCAGCTTCTGCGGGTCCTCCACCACAATGCTACCAAAGCCAATGTAGACCGGTGGTGGTCCGGATCGCAAGAAGTCCTCTAGGTCCGGAGGTGGGTTGTATGATGGAGTATCCCTGAAGAAGAATCCGCACACGTCTACTAGATTAGCATCTCGTCGCTGATCAGTCGTGTTTGCACGTACCGATGTGGGCTGGCCAGTCTTGTGGCTTTGGCATCAGCGCAGGCGACCAACAGTAGGTAAACGGCACTTTCAAGGCCTCGGCTAAGCTAGGGCCTTCTGTCGCCGGAACAGGGTCTAGGTCTATCGAGGCTCGCCACCGATTGATGATATCTCCGAGTCTGTATAGAATGAGTTGCCTGTGGTTGATATCTAGGAAATAACGTACCCCTGCCAGGTAAGCCACTCCACCACACCATAAGAAACCCAGTTCGCCGTTGTAGGACTCATCGACGATGCGTTGAGATTCGCAAGCGGGTGCGGAAACGCCCTGGTGCTGCTCCACGGCATAGTGAACATCAGGTGAACCGGGATACTCAATGCTTGTGCGCAGTGGATATGAGCGAAACTGGGCGGGTTCGCAATGATGGCATCTGCCACGAAAGGTTCTTTTGTATAAGGGTCGTCATCGATGCAGGATCGCCAGCACCCGTCAAGCATCGTCGCTATCATGGCCTGCTTCTTCTGGACCTCACCTTCGCGTAGCGACTTCATCTGCGGGATCAGGCCCGGGTTCTTGACCATGAAGGCCATGAGTTCGACTGGGTCCCCGCCAATTGGATAGAATTCTAGCCCTGACTCGTGGACAAAGGATACAAAGGTATCGTGGGTGGCGATGCGGACCCGATGGCCGTGCTGCTTCAGCGCCGTTCCGAGTGCGATGAACGGCTGCACATCTCCCCGACTGCCCACGATCTGAATCACGATGTTTAGTTTGACGGCACATGATACGGGCTGCGTGGGATGCGCTTCGACGTAGTCGGGAGGCGGGCTGTGAATGTCTTCCTGCTGCAAGTCGATGATCTTGGCGAGCGTTCTCGCGATCTTGGATTCGAGGTTGACATCGATGCGACCATTGGCTGATGAAACTCAAATGGTTACCTTACCTGTAGCTGCGGTCAAATACTCCGGCTCACGACGCACCTTGCAAGCTTCCGGCTTCTTGGGTCAGTTCAGCCGTTGCAACCAGGGAATATCGCGGGGGCGGTTGCGCGTCTAGGGCGCTGTCCCCGGGCAATTCGACGGGCTCCATGGTATGCCGTGGGGAGTGTACCATGCTGCGTGTCGAATAGGAGGATCAGACGAGGAACAACAGCTCTCGAAAGGGGGGTTGAACAGGCAGATATAGGCTTCTATAGTACAGCAACTATACGACAGGACCCACCGTTCGTACTCGTACTGATTGCCTTTGCCGGATTCGGTTTCTTTTAGGATTTCTCATTCTGACTCCATGGATCACCATCGCCAAGGGATCCATGCATTAAGGTAGTCATGGGGCTGTGGTGTAGATCATGCTGTAGATATGTAGCAAGTTCAAAGTAGTATACTACGAGTGGTATACTGGAAGCGGTGGACCGAGCGGTGACGGAGCAACGGTCAATCCCGGCCGAACAACAAAGCAGTTTGTCGTCACCCGCTCCGTCGTCTGTTGTTCGTCTTCTGTCCCACCCTCTCTCTGTCTTTGCCCTCCCATCCAATTCCTTCTGCTCCGATCCTCTTCTTCCCGAGTAAATATCTTCCTTGTGCCTCGTCAATCATACCACAGGCCTCGGAGCGGTTGTCACCCAATTCCTCGGACTCCCACCATCACCACACCCTCGGCGTCATCTCGACCTCGATCTCGACCTTGGAGAATCGACGACTCTATTACAATCTCCTTGTCTCCTGCGAAGGAACCTCGGAGAGCTCTGATTCCTGTGAGATATAGGTATGCTGTTCCCTCATGCAACAGCGTCGCTGTCCTCCTCCCCACCGTTGGAGATGCAACCCTGCAGATGCCGCGGGACGGTGTCAACCCGAGAGTTCTGTTTCCGAGTGCTATAGCGCTTATCTCCCACGGGCTCTGTACTGCTCGCTCCACCAAATTTGTTTTCCGATCAAAAGCCGCTGACGCTGTCTACGTCATGATACAGAGTATTGAGCTTTCGCCAACAGGTAGACAACTTCGCAGATCGCCCCTTCACTCTTCGCTAGGCGCAGAACGCTGGAAATCATATTTCGCCCGACAATAACCATCCTAGTCTTGGATTGTCGGAAATACCTCCGAACTCGACATGGCGTCTGAGCCGCGACCGGAGACTGCGCTGGAAGGTATTTCTTCCGTTTGCTTCTTCTCATGCGAGCACATTTAGACGAAATACTGACACCTGGCTTTCCTACGCTGCCAGGCGACGCTCACAAGGAATCAATTGATGTGAAAGGTACGTGTGTTGCTAGCCGCTCTACGTCGTCTCGCGTGTACCTCTTCACATTCGCCTGGCCGTTCGCTGACGATCGACCCCAACAGCCACCACCGCAGACGACTCCCAAGCATCCGACAACGAGGGAGGCGAGCGCCCCGTCCGAAATAAATTAAGGGACACGTCCATCACCTCGGCTCCCAAACCGCCGACCGCGACCGATCCCGCCGTCGAGAAATCGCAAGAAGGAAGCGAAAACAGCCGCGCGAGCAGCCGAGGCCGAAAGCGCTCCCTCGACGAAGACCAGCCGGAAATGGACGAGGACGATGCTGGGCACAGGCGGAAAAGGTCACGCGACAACAGCTACGAGGAGGAGAATGCCGCGTCCAAGGACTCTGAACAAGCGCCGCAGAACCCGGAGGACGCTACCGAGACAATTCTGAGCCCGAAGAAGAAACGAAGCCGGGATCAGTTGGACAAGGAGGAACCGAAACCCGAGGGCGCTGCGGAGAAAACTGGTGAGGTCGCGGACGACAGTAAGCCGGCGGAGAAGGTCGCGGAGGACGGGGAGCCAGAGAAGAAGCGACACCGCGATAGCTCCCAGGAGAGGGATAAGGTACGTCGTCAAGAAACAGCCGAACCGACGTAGATGTGTACTGACATGTCTTTGCTTCCCAGGCCCCGGTGACCAGTGCCTTTGCAAACACCTCTGCTGTTTCACCTTTCGGTTCCCTGGCGGCATCGAAACCAGAGGAGGAGGCCCCTAAGCCTGCGGCTACATCGCCCTCCGCTTTTGCTTCTTCGACTTTTGCCGCCTTCGCCTCCTCCGAGAAATCACCCTTCGGCACGCCTGGAAGCTCTACTGGATCCGTTTTCAAATCCCCCGCGCCCACGGAAACCGCAAAACCAGCTGCTACTGGATTTGCCTCGGCTGCGGGTTCTTCGGGGTTCGCCACTCTAGGTTCGGGATTCTCAAGCTTCAGCGGTGGTTTCGGGGCTGCTGCACCGAAGGGTGGCCTCACTAGCTTTGCTTCGCCTGCTGGGCCCAGTGTCTTGGGTAGTTCGAGCAAGGACAAGCCGTTTGGAGCTCCCGCAGAGGAGGAAGAGGAGAACGAGGAAGAGGCGGCTGCGGAGAGTGGTCCGGGAGAATTCGAGGAGGATAAGACCGACGAGAGATTCTTTGAACGGCCGAGTATGCACCAAAACCTGCGGACCGCTGTTATGTATAAGTGCTGACCGTTTTTGTAGTCGAGACTGGAGAAGAAGAGGAGAAGACATACTTCTCATGCAAGGCCAAGCTCTTCCAATTCTCGGACAAGGAATGGAAAGAACGCGGTGTTGGCACATTCAAGGTCAATGTCCGCGTTGTCGATGGCCAGGAAAACAAGAAGGCTGCGCGCATGATCATGCGTGCTGACGGTGTCTTGCGGGTCATGCTGAACACGCCTCTCTTCAAGGGCATGACCGTTGGTGACCCCTCCGGCAACGAACCCAAGTCCAAACAGATCCATTTGGCCAGCCTTGAGAGTGGCCGCTCGATTCCCTGCTTGCTACGGGTGAGTTTCGTCTTCTGCATAGATACGCATTATAGCGGATTCAATGCTGACTTCACATAGACCGGAAGCGAAGATCTCGCCAAAGAGCTCTACCACGTCGTGCGCGATCTGCTGGAGCATCAATGAGCTGACCATATCGTTCGGTCCGGAAAGGGCTGTAGATATAGTGGAGCCGTAATTAGTTCCTTTCGACCTTGGTCAATCGATATCCAAGTAGATTTCCATAGGTTGGCATTTTGCATCTTTCGCCTGGAGTGTGTCGGCTGGGGTTGGATTACCATTACTCAAGGTGCTTTTCTTTGTCTTTATAATATTTCACTCTTTTGGTCTTCGTGAATATATTTTATTGCATTTCCTTGTACGGCTTTTGCAGGGTGGAAATAGGTAGAGTCTAGATGGTGCTTGAAGTCCATCTGGATTGGGTAATATTGGAATTTGTAACCACGTGACTGCGCGTCTCCATCGCCCGCGAAAACATTCTCGCCTCCACCTACCTGCAGCGGACTCTCCCTCCCCACGCCCTCACAGCTCACAATGGAGGCTCAGCATGGCCGATCAAGGAGCACATATGGAGGGCCGGGGGCTCATCACGAAAAGAAAATGGGCCCCAGCTGAGACCGATTCCGTCGCGCAAGACCACACGCCGATCGCGGAGACCACGACATCCCAAGAGAGCTATTCCCTAGAAGACGCGAACGAGAACAAACGGTCCCGGAAATTGACACCAGCTCGAAGCAAATCTGACGCCGAGTCAGCCAGCAACGACAGTGATGCCCTGACGCCACAACCCCCCGCACAAGAACAGCAACAGGGGCAGAAGAAGAAGACGACCCGAAAGCGCAACACCAAGGGAACAGCCAAATCGGCCCCTCCGGCGCCGCGAGCCCCGTCCGCGCCATGGCCGGACCTCTTCCAGAGGCTTTCACGCACCCATCGCGCCCTGAACCTGGTGTACACATTCTGCTGTACGCGGAAGCATTTCGCGACGACGTTTGAGAACATTAGGAAGGCAGTGCAAGCGCAGACGGCACAGGAGCTGACGGTCGAGGAGATCGCAAGGGTGCGCGTGCTCGTGCCCCGTGCCATCCGGTTCGAGTACGTCGATGAGGCCAAGTTGGAGGTCATGACTGTTGGCGAGAAGGAGGTTATGGAGACGTACGGCCGACGTGCGATGCGCGGGGATGTCGACGAGAACGAGGACGGTGATGGCGAGCAGGAGGCAGCCTCGGAGGCCAAAGCTTTGCTGTTCGAGTTTGTGGATGGCGATCTGAAGCGCGAGGTCCAGAATCCTAGAACGGGGGAGAGCATGAAACCGGTGCGGAGGATGAAGGACGAGGATCTCAAGATGCCGGTTTACAGCCAGAAGCAGATGCTTGCGCTGATCGAGAAGCGGAACAAGAAGTTTACCGATGCGATTGACGCGTTCTTGGTGCGCTGCGAGGATGAAGCCGTCGACCCGGTCGAGAGACTGGAACTGGAGAAGGACGCTTTGACCCCGGTGCCGCCTGATGATGTCGAGAAGATTACGAAGAAGGCGGTACAGCCGCCGAAGGAGATTCCCAAAGAACGCAAGTCGATGTCGGAAATCATTGCTGAGATCCGGGAAATGGACTGGTACACGGCGCAGATTGTGCCGGAAGGCCACCGCGTGTTTGATGCCCAGCCTGCTATCTACGGCGACTTGACGTTTCAACTCTCGCAAAACATGGTCAACGCATTGTATAACACCAAGGGCATTACGCAGTTCTATTCGCACCAGGCGGAGGCGATCAATCATCTGTACGAGGGGCACAATGTCATTGTTTCTACCTCGACGAGCTCGGGCAAGTCGTTGATCTACCAAGTCCCGATGTTGCATGAATTGGAACAGGATCATGCTAGTCGCGGACTATACATATTTCCTACCAAGGCCCTGGCGCAGGACCAGAGACGCAGTATGACCGAGCTCCTGCAGTACATGGATGGCCTCGAGCATACGATGGTCGAGACGTTTGACGGGGACACGCCAATGGAGTACCGCAACGGCATTCGCGATGAGGCGCGGATCATCTTCACCAACCCAGACATGCTCCACATCACGATACTGCCACAGGAGAACGCCTGGCGCACATTCCTCCAGAACCTGAAATTCGTCGTGGTGGACGAGCTGCACGTTTACAATGGTCTTTTCGGATCGCACGTCGCGTTCATCATGCGGCGACTTCGCAGAATCTGCGCCGCTGTTGGTAACCGTCACGTCCGCTTCATCTCCTGCTCGGCTACGGTTGCCAACCCGGAGGCGCACATGAAAGCTATCTTCGGCATTGAGGACGTCAAACTGATCGACTTTGATGGATCTCCTTCTGGCCGCAAAGAGTTCATCTGCTGGAACACCCCATTTAAAGACCCCAAAGACCCTACCTCTGGACGTGGAGACAGCGTCGCCGAGACTGCCCGGCTGTTCTGCCAGCTGATCCTCCGAGGCGCGCGAGTGATCGCGTTCTGCCGGATCCGAAAGCTGTGCGAGGTCCTTCTCCAGGCCGTCCGTAACGAATTCCAGGCCCTAGACCGAGCAGAGGTCGGCAAGATGGTCATGGGCTACCGCGGCGGGTACAGCCCGCAAGACCGGCGGCGCATCGAACAGGAGATGTTCGAGGGCCGGCTGATGGGCATCGTGGCTACCAACGCCCTGGAACTGGGCGTTGACATCGGCTCCCTCGATGCCGTCGTCACCCACGGCTTCCCGTACTCGATCTCGAACCTCCGCCAGCAGAGCGGCCGAGCCGGTCGCCGTAACAAGGACTCCCTCTCCGTCCTGGTCGGCGACCGGTACCCCACCGACCAGTACTACATGAAGAATCCGGAGGAGCTGTTCACGCGGCCCAACTGCGAGCTGCAGGTCGACCTGTCGAACGAGCTCGTGCTCGAGGGCCACATCCAATGCGCCGCGTTCGAGATGCCCATCCGACCCGACGCGGACCGCGCGTACTTTGGCGACCAGCTGGCTGGGTTCGCGGCCACGCGCCTCGTCTGCGACGGCCTGGGCTACTACCACTGCCATGAGCGGTTCCGGCCGCAGCCGGCGCGGTGCGTAGCGATCCGCGACACGGAGGACCAGCACTTTGCGGTGATCGACACGACGAACGCGCGCAACGTGGTGCTGGAGGAGGTGGAGGCGTCGCGGGCCTTCTTCACCATCTACGAGGGCGGCATCTTCCTGCACCAGGGACAGACGTACCTGGTCAAGGAGCTGAACCCGGAGCGGCGGTTCGCGCGGGTGGCGCGCGTGCACGTCGACTGGAACACGATGCAGCGCGACTACACGGACATTGACCCGGTCGAGACGGAGACGATGCGGCCGATCACGCCGACGACGCGCGCCTTCTACGGCGCCATCCGCATCCACGCCGTCGTCTACGGCTTCTTCAAGATCGACAAGCGCGGCCGCGTCCTCGACGCCGTTGCCGTCGACAACCCGCCCATCGACCTCCTCACCAAGGGCATGTGGCTCGACGTGCCCGCCCGCGCCCTCGACATCCTCACATCCCACCGCCTCAACATCGCCGCCGCCATCCACGCCGCCGAGCACGCCGTCCTCTCCCTCCTGCCCACCTTTGTCATCTCCTCGCCCGGCGACGTCCGCACCGAGTGCAAGGTCGCCAAGAAGGAGCTGGGCCGCAACCTCCGTCTCGCCGTCGAGCATCAACATCAACAGCAGGGTTCGGCCCCCCTCCGCGAAAAGGTCGGCCAGCTGAAGCCGCCGTCGCGCCAGCGGCCCGCCCGCTTGACCTTTTACGATGCCAAGGGGGGCGCCAGCGGATCGGGCATCGCGGGCAAGGCGTTCGAGTTTGTCGACCTGCTTCTGCGGCGCGCTGTGGCGCGCATCGAGGCGTGTCAATGTGTCACCCCGCAGGGATGTGTCGAGTGTGTCTGCGATGAACACTGCAAGGAGATGAACGAGGTCATGAGTAAGGCCGGGGCGTCCGTTGTGCTGAGGTGTCTGTTGGGCTGGGAGGTGGATGTGGATTCTCTGCCGTGGGGCGAGGATGTCGATGGAGAGGTAGGATACGGTGAACTAGCAGGTGGGCTGGAAACGGTGGTCCCGGCAACAGAAGTACCGTTTCGCTCGACATAGATGCATATATTAGACCTAGTGTCAGCGGTGCTGTATGTTACGGTTCTGAGCTCCCGGTCTCTAATACCCGAAGTAAACAGATACGTTTATTCTAGGACGTGTTGGGATATCCGTCTGGGGTATATGGCATTTATTAATGTAGATCCAATTCTCAGTATGAGGCAAGCACGTCGCGCACGTGCGAGAATCGTCTTGATATAAGCGTACCCAAGCATCCCATCAACTACTTGCTTGTAACATCCACACATCCTAGAGAGATAGACAAAATATGGTAAACATGCGCATGCAGGCAAAGGGTCAAGGGTATATGGTGCAACTGAATCAAAAGCGGAGACATATATAACGAGGTATTAAGATGGGTATAAGATGTGACATCACTGTTTTGCTGTGGTAAACGTGCGTCTTCAGGATGGAGCTCGTCTGCTGGGGATGCATCAAGAGTTCGGATGTTGCCCGAACGCTCCAGGATCATGTGAGGCGATCAAGGGTCCCGAGTCCCTGCTTTAAAAGCCACGCCTATCACCCCGATGGACGCCGTAGGAAGGACGAGTGAGACATCCCGCGGCCTCCGTGGGCTAGATCGACCCCGCTGGGCTCGATGAACCTTATCTTTCCCCCAATTCGGGGCAATTCACCGATTCTCGCCCCCGGTGCCGGTGGTAGAAGCTGGGCTGGTCTCGCTCTCAGTGTCATCGAGGCTAATGTTCCAGAACAACGATCGCATGTCACGCACGCTCTCACGGAAATTATCTCGAGGATTTGTGGTGCGTTCTTCTGTCATATCGCGCACCTCCCGGATGATCTCCGGATATCCTTCATCATTGGGTAGCCACCAGTGGTTGAGTTCGGGGAGCTGGAAGACGGTGGCCAGGACTTGGCGGAACTTCGGGGCAATCGCGTATCTAAGGTGGACACATCGTTAGCCACTGATCGACACCGCAGGGTCGATTACAGATGTTTGCTATAGGTGACGTACCCGTTCTGCTCCATCAGGGCAAACTTCCTCCGACTCCACATGATATGCTTCTCATCTTTGGGTCCAAATAAAGCCACCATCCCCACGCTATTCTTGAACGAAAACATCCAGCCGTTTTCTTTATCCGGCCACCGTGCAATCGCTTCAATCAACTGACACTGTCGCATGGACAGATCCGCGAGTTCTTCCATGGATGATTGTTTGACGGATAGCAGGGACTGGTACTTGTACATCTGTTTCGTGGAGTAATAGTCGATCCAAGCCACGTTGAGATCCCATAACGGACCGGAATGCAGGAGACCGGGGATGTATGGATCGACCACATCGTCGTCCGTAAGAGGTTGTCGATCGGGATGCTCCCAAACGGTGTACTCCGAGTTGGTGAAGCGTTCCAGGATGATTCGGCTTCTTTCGATGATCTGCCCCAGTTGGTCGTTCTGGACCATGAATTGGTCAATGGGAATCATCTGCCGCGACAGTTTTGCGTATAACGATGCCATTTCCAGACCAAACCGCCGATTGATCGACGCCGCAAGGGCGAGCTGTTTCTCTGCATCGTCCGGGTAGGCCGCAGCTTGTTGCTCGTCGTACTGTTCCTTGGCCAGATACCACTCTCGGCCCAACACCGCTTCATTGCCGGCCAAGATGCCGGCCACCACATCGAAACGGGAGTACCAGAGGAAGATGTGGTTATGGAGTTCGTTGGTCGATATCGACTCCGGCGTCAGGAGCTCGCGGATCAAAGCATGGGCCGCTTGGTGGTGGTCGATCAGGTTGACCCAGTCTCCTACGAATTCCTGATGAGGAAGAACATAAGCTGCGCGCCATGACCGGCATTAGGGATGCTAAAATTGAACAAGGCTTACCTCGAAGGTTGTCAGGACGAGGACAGTGATCAACGTCGCTTCGCTGTGAGCTTCTCCCGTGCTGAGTGACTTTCGCAGCATCTTCAGCGCCGTGTTATAATGCTTCAGAAAGGTGTAGAGTTTTCCTCCGCCGGTCTGAACGCAATGATGATATGCTGCGAACCCGACGACCGCATACAGAAGGGGGTCATACTGCAGTGCGAGCTCGATGATACTATGATGGACGAAATAATCACTCCCCACCCGAAGGAAAAAATGTCGATACGTCAAGGATTCTTGATAAAACGAGAGGTAGAATTGCAGGTCATCGGGTAAGTGGGCGGTACTGGGGAAGCCGAAGGCATCGGTAGGGAAGAGGCTGACACTGGCCGACCGTGCGCTGGTCGACTCGAACCGTGACGACGCCTCAGTCGAGGGCGAACTACTGGCTTCTTTCACCGATCCCGGCGTATCGGATGCCGTCGGCGTGGGGGTGGGTTGTTGTTTGATGTGGCGTTTCCTCAGCGACTGAGTGCTGAGTTTCCTCGGGAGTCCGGCGTGGGAGCGGGCACCTCCAAGGCCCGTGGAAGGCGAGAGACGCGAGCTGGATGCCACACTGCCTTCCTCTTCTTCCTCTTCGTCGGCGATGGTCTCGAGGGCGCGCACATCTTCCGGTTCCACGAAACTGGATGAGTCACTGCCATGCGATTGCGGTCGAGCGGACTTGTGCTTGACGCCGGAACGCGATGCCGACTTGGACGCGGCGCCGGTCGAGCCTGGGGCCGGGTATACGCATTCGCGATTGCCTTTGCGGCATCGATCACAGACGGGACGAGTCTCGTCGCACTTGATGCGGCGGGAGCGACAGGTGAAGCAGCCGCTTCGGGTGCGCTTATGCTTCTTCTGATCGGGTTTCAGTGCCGACGGATAGGATGGCGGCGGGGCGGGGACGGGGAGACCGGGCTGGGAGGCTGCCGAGGGAGGGGGTCGCGGCGGGGCTTGCGGCGAGGGGTTATGCCAGAGGGCGACACTCTCGGGGTACTGACCCGGCCCCAGGAGGGAGTATGCGGAGAGTGGTGAAGGCTCCTGGAGGGGTTGGAGAGCGCCGGGAAGGTAGCCGGTTACGGAGGTCTGGGATGGGGGGAACGAATGCGCCATGGGGGACGATGGCAGATGAATTGCCTCCAGGGAGCAGGGCGCAAGGTTGTCGAGAAGGGCGGCATAAGCTGGATCAGCTTCAACAAGCTTGATGGGCGCAGCCGACCACGGGCATCCTTAGACGGGAGGATGCGGTGGATGGAGGGAGGGAGGGTGGGAGGGAGGGAGGAAAGACCGAAGGAAGGGGGCGACGGCGATAGTAGACGGGACGGACGAGGCGCAGAAACGAACGGATGGATGGAAGGGGGAGTTGAAGGCGAGAAGAAAGGAAAAGGAAGAAGAAGAATGATGGAGAGGGAGAGGAAGAAAGAGGAAGGTGGGGAGAAGTGAAGGAGGATGGAACCAAAGGAGTCAGTCAGTGAGAGAGAGAGAGTGAGTGAGTGTGTCCCCTGCAATTCAAACCGCGTGAACTCAAGAATGGTTTGTTTCTGGACCGGAACCAGTCAATACGATGAGATGGATGGAGAGGAGAAGAACGGATCTCTAATAATCAATCATCGACATCATCGGTCGAGGAGGATAATGACTTCACCAGGACCGTCCACCCACTGAAGCATAAAACAACCACATCCAGACCACTCTTATTCTTCTCTACCTACTATCCTTGAGTGCAAAGCTAGTAAATGACGGAAGAACGATCGAAGCCCTAGATCCTCCAGAGTCCACTGATCTTCCTGCTCCCCTCAGCATTAAAAAGTTATTTTTATGATGGCCGACTGCTATTCTTATGTTAGAGTTTAATTTGCTTGCTCTGATCGATGGATCCTGGCACGCTCTTGTCTTTGCTTTGCTTTTCCTCTGGACTATTCCTTACGAAGTACACTTCTTCGTGAACTCCAACTCCAATACTCTGTACTCTCGCACGCTCCAGTCACCCTGTGCAGTCCGGGGAACTACTCCAATCTCAGAGTGTCGCCGGCAGACAGGATCGAATGGAGCGCCCTGGGGCCCCCTTCCCCCTAGCATGGAGTAAGCCCCAACGCTATTGCTCTAGCGCCAGTGGTATGTGCGGATGGACCCAGAGAACCTAATGCGAAGCCGGTCCAGGAAATGACCAGTAGAAAAATCCTACGAGGAATAAGGATTACAAGAAAAAGAAAAGAAATGAACAGAAGAGAAAAAGAAAAGAGACTAAACCAATCCGAACCCGAGACCGGATCAATCCATCATCGATTTATTTCGTCGACAACCACGGCCAAGATGAACGGCCTCGAAATGCCCATCCACCCCTGGTCCTCTCCACTCCGAATAATCATTATTCATGTTTTCCTGGCAGAACCACGAGACAGAGGAGAATAATTGGAGAAGCCTTCCGTCTTTTCCGTGCGGTCGACTCTGCCCTTTTCCCCTGATCCAAGATCTGGTTGATGCAGAATGCGAAGGATATCTGTAGACGGCGTACTCTGTGCTGAGTGGCATACTACAGTAGTTTCCATGCCCTCTACAGAGTACTCTGTACTGGAGACGTCTCGGACGATGACAGACAGAGATAAAAATAAACCAGCCTAGAGAAAAGTCCCAGAAGATCACGAAGATTGTGGAGGGTGATTATCACCACCAGAACATGCGTTATGCATAATTCATCCACCCAGTGGGAGGCCGCCATCCGTGGGTGGGCGATCCCCGTCGTGCGAGAGATCAATCCATCCCGAATAGTTAGTCCCTCCAGCTAGTGCCTCTCTAGCGTGCTGTCGCAGTGGGCCACTCCTCGTCCTTAATCCGGTAAACCTTGAGAGCCCAACTGCCCATGATTGGATCCAGACTTCCATCCTCCATTCATTTTACCTTAGGACGTGGAAAGCAGACAGAGCATCGTGGACCCTCTGAACGGTCGAGTTGCCTTGTCTGTCCCCTTGGCCCATCATCACGCACACGACCTTTCACCCCTTTCCCGTAGAGGCTCCGGACATCGAACGCTGTGTCAGGATTGACTCAGCAGACACCCGACCCTGATTCATGAATGAGACTCCGTCGGGAGCAAAACAAGCTCGGAAGAATCTCTCACTCCGGCATCAACTCACGGCGCCGCCACAGGCAATTCGCCCTCCCGGCATCCCTGTGCAAATCTCCTCCACCGCTAGGGTCCAGCGGGTAAATTCACGACCAGAGGACACAGGCATGGAGAGTCAGCATTGGGGATAGGTACTCTGTACAGAGTAATACGGAGTATCCCCATCCAAATAACGTACCACATCGAGTTTCCAATAGATTAATGATCTTCATGACGCCGGATCGGAGCCACTCTGTGTGTCTCTCCAGATGGTGGCAGACCGTCAGGGCATGTTTGGCGCCTCTCAACCTTCCTTAAGGAACAATCCTGGTCAAGCCCACCATCTGAAACCAGCACTAGCAGCAAGCCAGTCCTATCTGGGTAAAATTTACCGAAACGTTCGTCCGGGGTGGAGACCCGACCAGGTCTAACCTTCGGTGGAGCTCAGTTCCCGTCGGTGTCTATCGAAATGCAGCCCGATCGGATTTCGAGGTGGAAAAGATCACATCAAGTATGGTCACCGTCCAGGAAGATGGCGGTGAACATTCCTCCACAACCGGGTTCATAAGACCATGGACGAGGGTTGAACGGTACAGATGTGAGAGTTCCGGGGATAACACTGCAATCTCCTTTGCGGCCGCTCGACGATCGTCGGCATGATCTTCAATCCCGCCCTACACGGTACGGAGTAGTTGAATACCTTTCTACTTCATCCTCCGTAGTTCTCGAGGGGTATCTTTCCAATGGCAGGCGAACTGCCAATTCTCCATCGACTGGCTTGAACGGGAAATTCCTCAAGCCGCCGAAAGGTCGCCGGCAGAGTCGGATGTTCCTGATCGACGGAGAGGGACCTGAGGGGTTTGACAGCTGTGGTGGGATGCTGGTGATTGGTCCAACCGCCGTTAGATCTCGGTGTCCACAGAGGGAGGTGTTTGGGTTCCTTAGGTCCGGGAGTGGAACAATAATGACGGTCCAACTTCATCGTATCTCGTATTCGCCGGGATCTCCGTCCTCCAGAGGACAACTACCATCTCTACGACCGGTTGAAAGTCTGACGGTGTCATGCTCAGAAGATGCCCTTTTCTGACCAAATACGGAGTACGAGTACTTCTCTCGATATCGACCTGTCGTGGGTAATTGGAACCCTCACGGCTTTGCGACCCTCGGGACTTGCAAACACCGAGCTTCAGAGTGGACTCCTTCATTCATGTGGACACGCGCCAAGACAGCCAAGGTTGGTCCTCCAGGCCGGTGCTAACGCGGGATGGATTAGCCCCAATATGTACCCTGTGTTATGATTGCCAGCCAAATGCTTTAGGCCGTCCTTGGCTGATAATCAAACCAAGGGGATCAAAACCCGGACGGAGCCAATGATATGAAGCGACGGATAAATGCAGCCAATCATCCCACAGACAGGGATTTTCTATGGAAGAGAGCCGCCGGATGGATTGATCCATCGGATGGAGAGAGGGGATGAGACACCTACCAAGGAAGCTCCTGGGAGTTGAATACCCAATAAGCTCACCATCCCGACGGGGAAGGATCCCTCGAGGGAAATGAGGGTTCCCGCCAGCCGATCCTTGCCAGGTCACACCATAGAGCGCCTGCGTAACCCTACTCTCCGCAGTACAGAGTAGGTTTGATGACGGGGTCCGTGAGCTTTGAGCGCCGCAATATGCAACATGGCTCTTCGTGCATGGGGGAGTGATCTCATCGCTCCTGCGACCGGATATCCGGCAGCCTACGCTTGATGAACATGATAGCATGGAAAAACTTATCTCCCATGACCCATGAGGGAAGAAGCTGCAGGCTGGGCGCACGGGGATGGAAGCTTCAAGCCAGGTAACCATCTAGACTATAGTTAGGCTAGCTCCAGGCATCAAGGAGCAGCGCCGTGCCTCTCGGCCGGCGTCTGTCAAACCCATGGGTCAGTCTGATGGTGCAGCTGGGGACCAAGCCAAACAACATGCGACCGGATCGGATTTCCCACCGGTACCAGAAGTAGCTCCGATTTGGAAGTCTGACGAAATTATTCCACACTGATATGTCCAGACGGCTCAATTCCAGGCGTGATGGTAATATCGAGAAGGGTCAGCGGTCACCATTGGCATAGAGCAATGCCTAGACAGGCTCTGCTGGACCATCAGAACCGGCACATGAAGACCTACGATTCAAGTCAGACCTAGAATCCTGAGAAGGAACTTCGGAGCTTGATTACTGCTAGGATGGACCCGGAAAGCCCCATGGATGCCCAAAGACGCCGGCCCGGAAAGGATTCGGATCGCCCTGTGGCGTTGGCTTGCAGAGAGGAGTTGGCGTCTTACTGGGGGAAATAAGGAAATACTTCCGACCTTGCACTGGAGAGGTGGAAAAGAGTGAGAGGCAGGATGATCTGTATGAAGTGACTTCCTCCCGTCCGTTTAGCCTGAGATCGTGGACTCCAGGTCACATCGTTGTCTTCATTAAACTTCCCCTACTTTAGCTCATATGCACGACGGCCGTTATTGGGGAGAGGGAGAATTGTCTTCCTATCACCGGGCTTTGCTTTCGAAGGAGGAGATTACCTGTCTTTCCACTTTTTGATCGGATCGATCGATTTCTGATTTGCTGACGGCGTTGAATCCCTGTGTGTGGCTGCAGACGTGAATTTCTATGGATCGGCCATGCAGTGAGTTCTGCCTACGCCCCAACTCAGTCGAGGAGGATGTGATCCAGAGTGCGATGGACAGATTTCATAGAGTCCGCGGATACAGCTTCGGGGAACATTCCGAACTAGCTTCTTGCTTGTTGAGACTGATGCCACACAACAGGGATATTCCCGGACATTACTCCGTACAAGGCTGGCTGGCTAGGTTTCCAAGTCACCCAGTCTCCAGCTGGGCGGTTATGAAACTCAACGCATGCATGGCTTACGATAACCCCAACTCCCGATAGATGCTGTTCTAGGCCTGGTATCTCGAGCAATGTCAGCAATCGTTCCTGTCCAGCCTGGGGAAGAAAGACCGCATACCGTCTGATTCGTCCTCCAGACAGCGTCTGTAGGTAGATTGAATTGCTAGGAGGTATGTAGATATGTGTGAAATCGTAAATCGTCATCCCATCGGCCCTTTCCACACCCCTCCATCCGCACCCACGCCCATGTTTGCTTTTCTCAAGTATCACCCGTAGCAGACCGCTCTTTCCTCGCACCAGGCCTGGCCCCTCAAGCATTCGTGGAGCCCCGTTGCTTTTCCGCGCGGATCTCCTGGACCGTGAGCTGTACGCCCTCGATGACCACCCCCCACTCGATGGCATGCACCTTCTGCTCGAACGCATGGAGGTCGTCGTCCTCGCCGGGGACGAATGGGATCTCGCGCACCAGAATCGGCGTGCCCATGTCCACCTCCGAGATCACCTTATGGATCATCACGCCCGTCTTGTCGATCTTTCCCTCTCGCCAGGCAGCATGGGCGCGGTCAATTGCATTCTATCCAACTTCGATTAGCCTATGCCCGACACCAAAAACCAAGCGGAATAGTAAAGGAAACCACGTACCGCTCCGTTGAAGGCCCCCGGCAGCGCAGGGTGGAGGTTAATGATCTTCACCTTGGCCGCCTCCAACGGCTCCAGGAACCGCGGCGACAGGACGTGCATGAAGCCCAAGCAAGCCACCATCTCGGGCTGATCGGCCAGGACCAACCGGGCCAGCTCCGCGTCGTACTCCTCGCGCGCGGCCTGCACGCCCGCGGGCGTCGCAGGGTGCTGCTTCTTGTACTTCACCAGGTTGTGGTACTGCGTCGGGATGTTGGCCTGCCGGGCGCGTTCCAGACCGTAGGCGTCTTTGCGGTTCGAGATCACGCGGATGATATTCGTCGGCAGTTGCCCCGCCGCCGTCTTGTCAATCACTGCTTGCAGGTTGGAGCCATTGCCCGATATGAGGACGGTGAGGCGGATGGGAGAGTCCATGGCGCGGTTCGTGGTCACGGTCGAAGTCTTGGAGAATCGTGAGATCGTAAAAAAAAGAAGCTGCCAAACCGACTTATGACGTCGCGGTGAGAACAGCCGCTAAGTGAAATTTTCTCCCGACCTCGGTGGTTTGATCCACACACTCCCTGGGGTTGGGGGTAGACGTCCGGATTATGGCCAAGATGAACAGGAAGATGCGGTGGAATTAACCGTATCGAGTGAGCCAGGGACTTTTGGAAACCTCCCACTCCAGACGATACTTAATCCACCGATTTTGATGGACGGCGGGGTGAAGAAAAGGGCGCTTAGTCAACGCTTGGAGAGCGGGGCGGAGCCGCGGGGCAGAATATACAATGCGGATTCTCAGTAGAAAATGGGTGGTAGATTAAAACACTGTTCAGAAGTAACAAGGCTAAAGTATCCAATAAGCTATGTCCCACAGTAACAGCACTGCCATCTGCCGTATAAAACATCCTTTCAAACCGCTTCTCGAGTCGGCCTCAGGAGTTCGATGCCGTTCTATCCATTGGCACTTCAAACCAGCATATCATGGTCATACCCTAAAAGTTGATATCAACAGCCCAGAAGAAAGCCACAATGAAAGGGAAAATGAAATGCTGGAGGGGATATCCTTGAAAACATGAGGAAACAAGACAAACTCGTCAAGACTGGTAAACACGCTTCATGCTAAGCCGCAGAGAATTCAGACACGAAAGGCATCAACAAGAAGGAACGGGGGATGCAAGGGAATCTATGCCATGAGCATTCATGCGCCATACAGGCCGGTCAAACTGCAGTGGCGTTGTTTGGTGCGCCTGACAGTGGATCCGGGTTCGAATTTGGAGTCTCCGCTACACCCTGGCCTCTGCAAAGAGGGCAAGAGTTTCGGCCCGTAGTCAACCACTAACGGAAAGGTCAGCCATGATCCTCTACCGTACACAGCCATGGGGCATCAACATACCTGGTCGATACAATCCCGGTGGAAAACATGCTTGCACTTGGTTAGCTGGCGCAGTTCTTCTGCCGTTTCATAGTCACTGAGACAAATCAAGCAACGGTCGCCGTCAGGGATCGGAATGGTGCCAGCACCATCCACCGATTCTGCAACCAAGGAGCCAGCATATTCCACGAGGCGATACAATCCACCGGCAGAGTGGAGATCCTGCTGACTCGCAACAGGTGGCTTCACTGGGCCGAGGAGAGACGAGAGTAAGATCATGTCTTCATAGGTGGGATTCTGTAGTAGATGTTAGTCAAATTGACCTCGCAAACCAAACGGTGTCCATACATCAGTGAAGAGACTGGGCGTGGCAAACGCCGGGTGGTTTTCTGAGAGATTCGTTCCCACAACGTAGATCAACCAACTTCTGCCGACGGGAGGCGGTGCGTTGTCAGGTTCGACAACCCCATTACGCCTAACAGCCCCAGACCCTAGATCACGATGACGTGCAAATTCAGAGTCGCTCCGGTGCCTCCGGTGGGCTGAACTCAATGGGATACTGCTATCGGTGGGTTCCACTGTGGGCTGCATGGGTCCGTTCTCGTCCAGCTGCGGCAGAGGGTTTGGGGACATAACTGAAGCAGAGGACGGTCTCCGGTTGGGAGTTGAAGCACCTGAGGAGACAGCTGACAAGCCCGGTTCGGCTGGAGTGGAAGGCGGAGGATTAGGGCCAGGCGGGCTTTCCGAGAGGACCGAAGGAAGCGAAGGAATTCCCCGGCTTCCGACATCAGACAATCGCCTCGACGGGTTCTGAATTCCTGGTTGCTGAGGCACTTCCTCATTGGGAGGCATTGCGTTCGGTTCCCCTGCCTGAGGCCGATGTGGTGTGAGTCGGGGCAGACCATCAGTACGTGACGGAATCCGAGATGCTGCTTCCTCATTGCGTGCCAGGTTCCCCGGAGACAAGAAAGGCAGCCGAAGCAGGGCATCAAGGCCATGTCCACCAGCGGGCTGCTGCTCACCGTTCAGAGGCCCGTTTCCAGGAGGAACAGACCTCACCCCCACCACGACGAGAGTCACTGTACGCCCTTCGGGACCGTTCAAGGGGTGTTCAGGAGTTGTTCCGTCTGCAGTGCTGTTGTCTGGGTTCTCGGACTCTGTCGGTGTGCGATTCAAACCAGCAGGTCTCGAAGCGTCGGAATTCGCAAACCGGAAGACACGCAGGAAGTTGACGGGAGCCGATGGGCCATTTTCGCCTGGAGTCGCAGACCCTTCATTCGGTGATGTCTGTGCAGAGGTTGCATGCTGAAGGCTTTGTATAAAATTCTCTAGCGAACCATCGAGACCATCGTTTCCAAGAGACTGAACGTTAGGCATGACCGGGGCAGCCGTTCCAGAAAGTTGCGCAGCGATGGCAGTCGCAGCCAACTGCAGAACGCGCGAAAGCGGTGTCTGTTCCTCCCGCGGCAAAGATCGTGACGCTCTCGCTCGTAACAGGCCCGGAAACTGTCGTAAACCAGTCGGTCCTTGGGTGGAGTGTGACGACATAGGCGAGGCTGGACGGGCAGCTCCTATTGCTGGTTCCACAGAGTCCAACTCGTGGGGCTCGTCGAAATCCATGCGGGTATCCATCGGCCCTGGATGAGGAAGGAACGGCGCATAGGCAGGCATGGCACCCAAAGGCTGTGGTTCTTGATCTCCCCCATGACCTGATGGCTGGCCAAACATTTGAGCGATCGGTCCCGACAAAGAGTTCCGAACTCGATGGAGTCGAGCACTCCTGCGCCACGAGCCTCTCGCAGCATCAATACCATCCTCTGTGTGAGTGTCGGGGATCAAGCCGGGGTCGCTGCGTGGAATGAAATATGGTCCCCGAGTGGAGCGACGCCGTCGAGCAATCCCACTGGCACTAAAAGAAGCCAAAGGGTTGAAGCGACTGCTGCTGTGGGCAACTTCAGATCTGGGGATCGTTCTGGATACAATTCCGTGCCGATGGGCGTGGCCTTCGGCAGGGGTTTCCTCCTCACTGCTGAGTAGACCACGAATAACAGAATTTGGAAGAATTCTAGAACCCAGGCGCGACATCGCGGACTGTCTCCTCGCGGCCATGCGCGCGAAGATCGCAGACCGGCGCTCGCGCTGATCTAATTCGTAGTGCGTTCCATTTGCGTTCGGATCGTTGCCCATAGATGTCCCATCGGCTGGTTGCTCTGTTATCGGCACATTCGTCGGTTGCCATGCTGGCGCCGTGGGATTCAGTTGACTTGCTGGGAAGCCTTGGAACCCACCACTGTTCATACCCGAACCTGAATAGGGTTCTGATTCTCCGGTTTGCTCGATATCCCGATGTCCATTCATGGTTTCATGCCTGTTGTTGAGGTGACGGCGCCGTTCGTGGGAGGAGGTATGGGGGTCTGGAGAGGTGTCGTAGCGCTGGTCTCTTTGTGTAGAAGACGACTGTCCCATAGTAGCAGAGACGTCAGATTGATAGGTGGCAATAGGATCTCAAAGAGCCGCCTATTGCCATCAACAAGCGGATGACTAAAGGAAGATATTCACATTAGTCAGACGATCGAGAACGCACTTCAAGAGGATAGAAGTGTATGGAAGCGGACGGAGGAGCGGTAAAATTAATAATCGACAGTAAAAGAGCAAATAGCTTGACCAGATCACTCGCAAAGGAGACGATCTTGCGACACGCTACAGCGCACAAGTTCCGAAACAAGCTGGCTGTGGGCGCTCCTTGAGACAAATGACCACCAAAGAACAACGTACCATTGAACGGTTTTACCCGAGCCACATAGAACCAGTCCTTCCTACCAGGTATCCCCCTTTTACCTAGACCAATATCGTTGTGGAAGAGCTAGGTGTTCAGAAAACCGACTCTAGGCCACAACCTTGGGCTCAGAGGTGCTATCCAAGCGCCTGGCGGTAGGTATTCTCCTGATCCCGGATATTCCGGAGAATAACAGTCTTGAGAAAGTACAAGGGCTTCAAGCTTGACAGGATAAGCAGACGCAGGACGCGTTGGAACCTCAGGGAGGCTGAGAACGAGGTAGCCGGGAGGGCGGATATGAGAGGTTCGATTTTGGGGGATATGTACCCCACGACTTCCGGGGGGAAAGGTGCGTCGGTGAGGAGAGATGGGAAGAGGATCGCTTGTCAAAGGCAGAGGGAAATGGATAGGAAGAAGTAGGGGCGGAGGACTGGTGATAGGAAGGTAGAGGACGAGAGAAGGACAGGAGAAGACGGATGATGACGATGGTGGATTCCCGACTGATTGAAGGTGGTGAATGATAACGGGGGGAAGTTTGGTTTGTTCCCAGTCGGGACTAGTCGGGGCGGCTTGGCGGTTTCAGACGTGGATGGAAACGGACGCATCTATTTTCGTCTGCCTGTCTGGTTCTTTACACATTCACCAACCATACCTACTCTGTACAAGGGAACCTCCTAAACCGCGTCATGGATTTTTCCTGAATCGATCATGGATCGGTCCCTTTATGGATAGCGCTTCTCTTCTCCAGCTAGTACGATTACCTGCTGCCGACCACCCCGGTTTTCATGGCATCCGTCCCCTCGGCGTCCGTCTTTTCCCTGCCGCTTCCGTCATGGCAGCAGCCTCCTAGTGTGCGCGTGGCTAGATACGAGCCGAAGAGACGAAGAAAGACCGAAAATGACTGGGGCGACGACAATGACGACTTCGACGGTGAAACCACTGACGCTGCATCCGAGGGAGCCCCTCCGGCGCCATCTCTAACCCTATCGCCCGAAGAAGCTCACCAGTATCGCATTGCGGGTCTTTCTTTCGATAAGGAGATCCCTGGAGGGCTTTTCCCCCATGCTCCAGCGAAAGACGACACATCTTCTTCCCGCGTAAATAAAGACGATATTTACCAAGGACTGTCTTCCTTGTCATCCCCAATCTATCCACCTCAGTCAGCGGCCCACCAGGGAAATCTTCGTATCCAGCACCTGGCTGTTCTCTCATCCATCCTACATCGCTGTCTTCTGCAGAAGGACTACATCCGCGCAGGGAGAGCTTGGGGGCTGATTCTTCGCGAGGAGTTCCATGGCGTCCCTGTCGATGTCCGTACTGAAAGTCGATGGGGCATCGGAGCGGAAATCCTATTGCGGAGAGGTCGCCAGATTGCAGACAATGCCTCGGGCCTTGCAGCGCAGGGTGTCGCATCCTACGCGCAAGACTCGTCGCGACTTCATTTCACTCGAAAGGGTTTCGAAGATGCCAAGGAATACTACGAGCGACTTGTGATTCAATACCCGTTTCGGAAGACTGCCCCGGATACAATAAGTTCGTTACAGTTCTACCCAGCTATGTTTGGTCTGTGGGTATATGTGGCTCAAGAGGAGAGCATTGCTGCCCGCCGAACCATCGAGAGTCATCATGAAGCTTCACCAGAGGCGATGTCAGAAGACGAGGATGCTGCAACGGATTCTGAAGGGCACCATGGGGCGTCAAGTCAACGAAAGCGAGGTCTCCTCGCTGGGGTGAGGAAATTGGAACTCGAGGAAGCACAAAAGATCGCAGCCAGAATGGATGAGGTCCTCGTATCGCCGCCATATTCAGACTCTCCGGAGTTGCTGGAATTGAGAGGCATGATTGCTCTCTGGATCGCAGATCTCCTCATCTCTTCTGTGCCAAATCGCCAGGACTATGATGTAGATTCCGATGATCTCGACCCGATGCAGACCGACGACTTACAAGACTCGATTCAAAGTAGACGAGAATTACGACTCGCCATCGATAAAAGGCAGTCCGAACTGGAGAAAGCACGGGAGTTCCTCGAAAAGGCGAAATCAAGGAGTAAAGGGATGGCTTCTACTCTCAGAGATTTGCACATTGATGACAAGATATCAATTGATTGAGGATAGCGGAGTGTGCATACACTATAAATTTATATTTGGAGATCAATTTAAAAGCCGACATACCTCTTACCAAGTCGAGGCCTGAATAAACCCTTTTGCCTCAAGTAGCCAAGGACTGTCTTTAAAAGGGCCTCCCATTAAGCTGTGGCAGTTTCAATAGGACAAAGCAGAATGTAAAGTCGATCATGGGTGCCATTGACTGAGGTGACATGGCGATCCCACGTGACTTCGTGGCAGGGTCGCGTATACCAACGCGCTGTCTGGATGAGCCAACTTCCACATACTTAAAACTCAACCCGACGCTTGGAAAATCGCTCCATTGACTTCCCGCCGCTTATTATCTCCCGAACCATTGACCATATTCACGTGATCTATGTTCTGATCGTCTAGGTGTTTCCTCACCCCAATCCGACGACATGGGGGTCGGAGATTATGTACATTCCAAGGAAGCCGGTCAACCTCGGCCTCCCACGAGAGATGTTCAAACCCGATCCCGCCAAAACCTAGCCGAGCAGGCAAGGGTGGATGTACCTACAACGAAACTGGTGGCGTCTCTGCCTCTACCACCCAACCGAGAGGCCCAGCTGGAGCAAAATGGAGTCGATCCCGCTCGTGAAAACTCCCAGCGTAGGGACATGTTCGATACCGATGTAGAAGGCATCGATGATTCAACTATCGCGGCAACGAGTGTAATGAGTGTCGACGACATTCCATATCGAGCCTCGTCCAGTAGGAATGCCTATCAAGCTCCTGCAGAGACAGCACACCTCGAGCAAACCCGACGACCCTACGACCCCAAGTGGTACGACAACCTCGGGGACAAAGCATTCAAGACGGCGGGCTTTGATTCTTCAGACTTTGATGATGCAAGCCAACTAACATCCATGGCTGGAGACGACGAAGCATCGGAAGATCTCAACGCCGCTGACCTCCGGCCCAAGGGTCGGGGGTCTGAGGAGCCTCTGAGCAAGCGTCTGCAGAACTTCTGGAATGCGAGCAGGAGGTCCAATGCGAGAACGGGCGCATCTCCAACACACGAGGAGCCATCCAAGATCCCGACTTATAAACGCTCGTCACTGTCTGACGCCAAAGTCTCGACCACCCAAGCGCTCCCGATTGCCGGGCCTAGGAAGGTCACTCTTCCACACAGTATGAGCGCAACGCCAAGGACGCGCTTCAGCCCTCCTAAGCCTTCCCTCCTTGACAAATATGACTTGACGCCCACGCGGCGGTCGTCTGGTTCCCGTGCTCATTATAATAAGCCAAATGTGACTGTTGCGGATCCACAAGACAGTGGCGATGATGTCGGGTTATTTGCGAATGACTACAGTGCAGACAACATGGCAGCACTTTCTGCCTTCGACATCACCCATTTCGATGATCTCGACGACGACCCCATCAATGATCCCTTTGCTCGACGTGATTCCGTCAGGCGAATCAGTCCCGAACAATCTTCGCCCAAGAAGCGCCAGCTGGAAGCTGACTACCCGCCTGAAGTCTTGTATCAGAAATCATTCGGTGATCTGCAAGCGGAACCGTTTGATCGCACCCCCGCAGTAGCAGTGACCTCGGGTCTAGCGCAAGAAGTGCCCAGCTCAGGGACCGACAGGATCTCTCAGCTTCTGAGACTTTCCGAAGAAGACCGTCGCGCATACTTTTCCAACTTGTCGGTGGAGGAATGGGAAGAATGCGGTGACCAGCTTATCGAGCAGTTTAGCAACTTGCTCACGAAGATGAAGGACCTACGGCAAGCTCGGCGCACAACCGCAGCGGTGTTCGAAGCTGAAATCAGACGGCGACATGAAGCTGTCCAAGAACAGTCTGCCGAAATCTCGAAGAAACTAGAGGACATGAGAACTGGCGGTGCGGAGGTTTTGCGCGGCCGAACCCCTTCATAGGCAATCCAATTTTGCCACTGACACAGTCCCTGCAATATTTTTTCGACTTGCAATTGCAGGTGTAATACCCGGCGTTTTCAATTCTTACGTGTATAATCTTCTTCAACTCATTATGTGTTTCGGTTGTGTTGAAAACAAGGTCAAGGGATACTCCCAAGTGATACAAGTATGAAGGGTGATTGGCTATGTACAGGATGTGCTGGGTGAGTTACCCGAATGGGCTAGATGTCTTGGTCCGGCCCGTGCCTGCCTGGCATACATCAACATCACCACCACCTACCTTACTACATGCCATAACGCCACAACCATGGAGATTCGAAGCCATTCACCCGAGACTCAACCAAGATCAAACCCGAAATCTCAAGCGGCAAAAGCCAGCATAACCACCGCCACGATGCCCAGTTACGACAGTGTCTCATATCTTCCGATGCAAACGCAACACTCATCCCAAGTCAAGTCCGCATGCCTGACCATGCAAGGGATCTACGCTGGATATAAAACCAGGTCACAACCTCCTCGGTCTCCGAACTTCACTCCCTAGACTTCTGCCCACCATGGAAGAAGTCAAGCCGGGCGAACTGGGCGAGTCCAGCGCTCCAATCCCACCCGCCGAACCTGTCCGGGACCGAGGACTAAGGGCCTGGCTGCAGGTCCTTGGATCGTTCATGATCTTTTTCAGCGCCGGGTATGGCGCCTCCACGGCTATTGCGTCCTCCTGGACAGCAACTGACAAGTCCACAGGGGAATGAGCAGCACCTACGCCGCCCATCAAGCGTTCTACCTGAGCCCCGACGGCCTGTCGGAATCCGCCTCGGCCATCTCCTGGATCGGATCGACCCAGACGTTCCTGCTTTTTGGACTCAACATTGTCAGTGGGCCCCTCTACGACCGTGGTTACTACCGCCCCCTCTTGTGGGCAGGCTCGTTTTTCATCGTCTTCGGCCAGCTTATGCTGAGCTTGGCCACCTCCTACTACCAGATCTTCCTGGCCCAGGGCCTCTGCATGGGCCTAGGAGGGGGCCTCATCTTTTCGCCGGGAATGACTGTTGTCACCGGCTACTTCGATCGTCGCCTTGAAATCGCAGTGGGAATTGTCTCCGCCGGCAACTCAGTCGGTAAGAGCTCCACCTTCTCTCTCACCCCGACCATCTATCCGACCATCTATTGAACTATTCCAACGCCCACAGGCGGTGTTGTCTTGCCGATCGTAGTAAACCAAGCGATCCCGCTCATCGGCTTTCCCTGGGCCTCACGCGTATTGGCGCTGGTCCTCTTTGTTCCCCTCTGCATCGCGATCCTCGTCTCGCGGCCTCTTCCGCCGCCGCCGCGTCGCCGTCCCAGCACCCTGCGCAAATCCTGGCCCACCATCCACGAACCCGCATACATCGTCTTCTTAGTCGGCATCCTTCTCCTCACAGCCGTCATCTTTATTCCCTCGTTCTACTTGCAGGTGTATGGAAACATGGTACTCAGCCTCCCTGCCAGCCTGGCTAACTACCTACTCTCCATCTTCGTTGCTCTCAACGCCGTCGGCTCCGTGTGTCTGAATTCCCTGGCCACCTACCTCGGCCCATTCAACGTCTTCTCACTAGCCGTTCTAATTTCGGGCGCCCTGGCCTTTACCCTGGTGGACGTGCATTCCAGCGCCGGCCTGCTCGGGTACACCCTGCCGGCCGGCTTCTTCACCGCAAGCGCAAACGCTCTGTCTCCTGCGTGTTTTATGGCGCTGAGTCCGAGCCAGGACGTCATCGGAACGCGTGTGGGTATAGGCTATGCGTCTATGGCGGTCGGGGGGTTGGTCGGGCCGCCCATTGCCGGGGCGCTCTTGGATCGGTACGGCTTTAACCCGGTGTGGGTGTTTGCGGGCGCGGGCTCAATTGCTGGGGCTGGGATAGTTGCGGTGAGTCGGGGGATCCACGGGGGCTTTAGCTTGGGGGTGAAGGTCTGAACTCATATCTGTGTTCGTGCATAATATATAGAATGGCGTTGGGGATTTCTATCAGAGAACAATTCTTATCCAAGAATGCAACTCACGCAGGCCTGTGTTGTCCTTCGAGTGCCTGGTATTGACTTGTTTGTTTCTCATTAATGACCTAATTGCAGCGCGGACCGTAGTAGGATATCACTGCTAGGTATAGAATTGCAGAATTGTTATTCACTTGGCATTGATGACAACGAGTCCACCAGCGAAACTCAAATACCATCTGAGCCCGTTGATCTGTATTGGCTAACACCGATTAATGCTACTGAATATCCCTGTGCGCCATGCAATGCATGATAACAGGAATGCTAAACGCTCCAGTAAAATACATACAGCATTATGAACGGACGTATTAGATCATCATGAGATGTCGACGAACGCTTCAGTTCCGAGGGGAGGGTTGCTTGAGCAAAGCGGCTGCGATCCGTTTGTAGTCTTCAAGTAGGACGGTCACATCACGGATAGTGAGTTCATCGGCATTCTGCATTTGAAGAAAGCGTTGGATGGGAGGGTCGATCCGAGATGAAGACGACACATTCGATGAAGCCTCTCTTGCAGTGAACGACGCTTTCCTCTCTGAAGAAGGCGATGAGATCCCTCCGGGAGTATCAGGTGTCACGCGCCCGAAATTCCGAATCATCCCCGGAATATGGTTCAGCGGGTTGAGAGTATTTCCAAAGTTCCGCATCGATTCTAAAGGCGCAGGCACAAAAGATGAAGAGCCAGCTGGGGGAACCTGGGATAACCCAGCAACTGGCTCGTCTTTCACAGATTTCTTGGAGCTGCTCTGCGTCCTGGCACTGTCCACACTTCGGTCACGAGGAGTTCTTTGTCCGCTGACTAGACCCAGGAATGTATCTTCGGCCTTAGAGCCAATCCTCCTCAAGTGAGGTCGATCACTGAGGGCAGACTCTCTCGCTACCCCGTCTTCTTGAACCTGCTTGTTGGGGTCCGCAGAAACCGGAGACGTGACCAGCCGTCGGGCTTCCGCTAACGTCTTTGGCAAGACTGGCTTACCCCCTTCATTGCCAGGCAGCTGGCCAGATTGTAACTCCTTAAGACGGCCAAACAGAAAATTGAAACTGCTATCCAATGTCGCGCCAATGTTTTTCAATCCCTGATCCGCGGTGTTACGCACAGCATCGTTGGCAGCGCCAAGGACCCTCGATGGAGGCTGGAACAGGCTGTTTAAACGCTGTTGAGGCGTGGTGGATAGTTGATTCTTGGGCAATGTCTCGGATGCAGCATCCTTCCCGGTTGGCATAGAGATCTCTGCCGCAGAAGATCCTATCTGGGTGACTGATGACACAGGCTGTTCTTTGGGCGGCTGGAGAGATTCGGGCTTCTCGACGGGGGCAGTTGTGTCGTTGTCAGTGCCTTTAGGTTGACCTTCTTGGGCCTCATCTGCACGAAGCTCAGAGAGATCAACGTTCTCTAAAAAGCTGATTGCCGCCTCCAGATTAGTCAAGCAGTATGCGGTTTCTCCATCAATTTTACTCGACGACCGGAACCGCTGTATGAAAAGTAGGTTGCTGATGATATTAATGCCTTCTGGGGGGCATGTGATGAGAGTGTAGATCAAGGTTGGTAGGATTTCATCGGCAGAGGAGGATGAGGGGAACAGCTTTGTCAATGCATCGACTATCGCCTTGTGAGCAGCGGCAAGATGTTGAAGCTTTCCCAGAGGATATTTCTCTTGATCCATTCTGGCCAGACAGTCTCGTGCAACGGAGACACACTCATCTGCTGCTTTCCGTTTCTCATCCTCAATCGCGTCCAGGTCAATCTCGATCCCGAGGTCCTTCAAATTTATTCCAACCAAGAGTAGGGCTGCCGTCTTGGAGCGCAACTTTTCATCCCTGACTTCGTCGATCGTGCTCTTGTGGCGCCATATCTTGTCATAAATACTCTCACACGCTCTGCGTTCCACAGCCTCTTCCAAAATCCCGCGCTTTGAAGCCAGTTGTTTTCGTGCTATCCTCTTCTCCGTGACCTCGGATGCTGTTAGCATCTGCCGGCTGGGCGTAGCGTTCTCTGAATCCTTCTTGGATTTTGATTGTAGAGGGCGATATGGTGAAGGATCGCGGTTTATCCGCGACGCTAAAGCAGATATATGCGTAGCGATGTGCGATTCCGCTCGTACGTAAAATTCCTGAAAGCGATGGGAGATCTTTTCAATGGTTGGCGGCGAGGAGTGTACTTTGGCACTGAGGGAGTTGACAAATCTGAATAGCAACAAGATTAGCGTCCCACCATGGACATCTACAGAAGACAGAACAGTACCGGTCAGTCAGACTGATCAGCTCAATGGGCAACTCTTCCTCTTGTTCCTGAGCATGTCGCGACAGTACGGAGACTTCCTCGCCATGTTGACTATCGTCCAAGCCTGGGGAGCTGGTCTTTTCGAACACGTCGGGACCGACATCCTGGTCGTCATCGGTTCCAGACAACGGTATCGGCAGGGCATCCGGGTCCACGCTCTCTGTTATTGCAACCGACTGAACCGTCTTTGATCTTGATCGAGCAAAGGGGCTTGGGTCTGAGCTGTCCATCCTGGGAAATGAGCGAACCGAGTGTAAGGGCGGCTTTCCCGGACCATTGTCGGAAGCACTGGGCGACATGACTCTTTTCCACAGCGTGTTACTCAACTTCCCGTACCGTGGTGGAGTTCAGGTGATCGGCTTTTGCAGATCACGTCACGGATGGGGAACCGGCTTGATAGGGTGAGGAGGGGGAAGTATTCGGCAGCTCAGGAATGCGTTACTCGGCTGAGGGGAGCATTTTTGCGGAAGTTGACTGTCCAATCGAGATCTGGAGGGACGATGTCAGGTGGCGGGAGATGAAGCGAAGGGACTGGTCGAGGGAAGAAAAGGTCAAGGTGGTATCATCTGTCTCGAGGATAACGTGGGACCGCGTACGACTTCGGAACACTACTATTAGTGATCCCCCTATCAGGCGTTAACCTCTCCGATAAAGTCACGTGTGGACCTCCGCACTGCGTCACCGCCGCCCGATAAGCCTCGCCTCGCCTCGGGATCCCTTCTCACCCTCACATCTCCCCTCCCTTGCCTCTTCTCCTTCTATCTCGTCTCATCATGAAGTCACGTCCAGGCCGGCAAAAGAAGCATCGCACACAAGAGATGGGCTTCTCTACGCTCTTCCTGGGAGCTTCTCTGTTGCTTGCCGTTTCCGTCTCCGCCTCAGCGCCTCCATCTATATACTCCCGTCCTTACGATTCGTCTCCCTTTCTTCCACCTCAGATCCCTCTAGAGGACCTCTCCTCGCTATCGGGGACACATGAATTTGTAAGATAGCTGACTTCAACTCCCGCTTGTGCCATACTGATGTTTGACTGCCTAGACACTCCGCCACATCTTCCACCGTGGGACTTATCAGCACCCTGACCTCCACCGACGATTAGATATCCAACCTCACACTCGACTCTGGGTCCTTTCAGAAGATGGTACTGATAAGGAAGCCGCTACCTTGGACACCCCTCTGGTCGCCTCATCTCATCCCGTCACCATTCAACGACTTGCCGATCGACGCCCTTCGGTCATCGAGGACCATTTACTGGCTGCGAGGATGAGCGGATCGGCCGCTGTGCTGTCCGAGTCCGACTGGGTCATGGATACTTTGGCGGGCCCTGACATCACTGACAAGAACAGCGTTCTGACATTCGCCAAAATGACGGCAAACGACTACATCCAAGAGCCTGACACCGAAGATTGGCAGGATATCCACGGCCGATTCAATTATTCATCGAGTTTCGGTTGGCAAAGTGATGGTCTTAGAGGTCATATTTATGCGGATAAGACGAACAGCACTATTGTCATATCCTTGAAAGGAACTTCACCGGCACTCTTTGATGGTGCGGGGACAACCACAAACGACAAGCTGAACGACAACCTGTATTTCAGCTGTTGTTGCGGACAAGGAGGCTCCTACCTGTGGCGACAAGTCTGCGACTGCCAGAAATCGGCGTTCACCGCCAATTTGACTTGCATAATTGAAGCTATGAACGATGAGAACCGCTATTACCGCGCGGCCCTCGACCTCTTCTCAAATGTCACAGAGCTATACCCGGATTCAAATGTGTGGCTGACAGGTCACTCTCTGGGCGGCGCAATGACCAGTCTGCTCGGCCTGACCTATGGCCTCCCAGCAGTGACTTTTGAAGCAGTTCCCGAAGCTCTCCCTGCAGCCAGGCTGGGTCTCCCGAGTCCTCCCGGCCATGACCCAAGACTGCCCCAATTGCGCCGATACACGGGAGCCTATCACTTTGGACACACTGCGGATCCCATCTACATGGGGACCTGCAATGGTGTCAGCGCTGTTTGCACCTGGGGCGGGTATGCGATGGAGTCTGCGTGCCACACTGGCCAAATGTGTGTCTATGACACCGTGGATGACAAGGGTTGGCGTGTGGCGATCGGAACGCACCGTATCAAAGCTGTAATCAGCGATGTCATTGAGGTCTACGACGATGTGCCCCCATGTGCTGCGGAAGAAGAGTGTTACGATTGCGAGCTATGGAAGTTTTTCCGCAGCAATGGCTCTGAGCACACCACCACAACTACAACGACAACAACTACAACCTCCACTTCAACAAGTACCTCAACCTGCAAAACTCCCGGTTGGTGGGGCTGCCTTGACGAGAGCACTACGACGACGGCCACCAGCACTAGCACTACCACCACATCGACGACCACATGCAAAACCCCCGGCTGGTTTGGCTGCAAAGACCCCACGACAACTACATCTGCGACCCCGGAACCATCGCTCACCACAACCGTCCCTTCCATGACCTCGACGACATGTGCTCATCCCGGGTGGTTCGGATGCCGTGATCCTACTCAGCCGACGCCGACGCCGACGCAAACGCCTCCGCCAGGTGAGACAACCTCATGCGAGTCTCCGGGCTTTTTTTGGGGCTGTTGGGATCCCAAAACCACCAGTGACCACCCGATCACTACGCCACCCTGACTATCCCACTTGCTGGCCACCTCTATGGGTTGAAGAGACCCAGCTTCTCTCGTTATTAGACCCAACCACTGTGCAAACATGAATACGACCGTCTACGAATCCTTACCACTAACTGTTTTTAAGCGGGCGCAGAGTTTTGGGGCGTTTTGGATATTACTGACTTCCCTTTTTCATATTTTTTTTTTTCGGATTTGTGTCTGTTTAGGTAGAATCTGGAAGCTTTGCCTTGACTAACTTCACTTGTATCATGCTACATACTAAAGCCATAGCGATTCTATATAAATCGGAATACACGCACATCTTGAAAGCACTCTATGCCGAAAGCCTACACTAGGCGCCCAAGATCAGATCACAATCGTCAGGTCATACTAAATTGTTCATCAAAAGCAGGCTATCATATGCAATGTCTATTTAGTTTACAGGCGAGCGCGGGCGGCGCTAACATTGGCCTCAGTGGCCTTCTCGATCCGAGCACCGAGATCAGCGTT
Organism: Aspergillus sp. MEXU 27854; assembly: GCA_019721355.1. Taxonomy (NCBI): domain Eukaryota; kingdom Fungi; phylum Ascomycota; class Eurotiomycetes; order Eurotiales; family Aspergillaceae; genus Aspergillus; species Aspergillus sp. MEXU 27854. The sequence goes on from JAGMTT010000002.1 coordinate 2,743,031, forward strand.
GACCCGACGGAACATGCCGTAGGTCGCCTTCCGGACACGCTCGTGGGCGCCGCAGAGGTGGACAGAGACGTTGTGAACGAAGGCATCCTGCTGGCCGGGCTGACGGCCAAGGACCTGCCACAGACCGTTGGCCTGGACGTAATCCTCATCGGTGACGGGCAGCTGCTCGACGACAACGGCACCTGCCCACTTCTCGTGTTCCTGGCTGGCCTTGACGGGCTCGTAGCGGATGGGACGGAAGGTAGAGGGGTAGTTGGGGTTGGCACCGTAGTTGCCGTGAACATTCATGTAGCCATCACGGTGGGTGGGGTTGAAGGCACGCAGAGGGCAGTTCACGGGGATCTGCTCGTAGTTGCCACCAAGACGGTGCCGGTGGGTATCGGGATAGGAGAAGAGGCGGGACTGCAGCACAGGGTCGGCGGAAGGCTCGACACCGGGCACCATGTGGGAAGGAGAGAAGGCGGCCTGTTCGACCTCGGCAAAGTAGTTCTGGGGGTTCTTGTTCAGGGTGAAGCGGCCAAAACGACGCAGGGGAACCTCGCTCTGCGGCCACACCTTGGTCAGGTCGAACACGTTCCAACGGAACTTCTCGGCCTGCTCGGGGCTGAGCACCTGCACGTAGCAGGTCCAGGAGGGGTACTCGCCGCGTTCAATGGCGTTGAAGAGATCCTCGGTGTGCCAGTCGGGGTTCTCGGCAGACAGGCGGGTGGCCTCTTCGTTGTTGAAGGTCTTGTTACCCTGGTCGGTCTTGAGGTGGATCTGCACGTAGTTGAAAGTGCCGTCAGGCTTGATCCACTTGTAGGTGTGGCCGGAGTAGCCGTTCATGTGACGGTAGGAGTAGGGAGTACCGCGGTCACTGAAGAGGTGCATGATCTGGTGGACGGCCTCCTGGTGGGTGGAGAGGTAATCCCAGAACATGGTGGCATCCTTCAGGTTGGTCTGGGGGTTACGCTTCTGGGTGTGGATGAAGATGGGGAACTTGGCAGGATCGCGAAGGAAGAAGACGGGGGTGTTGTTGAAGACCCAGTCCCAGTTGCCCTGCTCCGTGTAGAACTTGACCGCGAAGCCGCGGGGATCACGGGCACTGTCGGGGGATCCCTTCTCGCCACCGACGGTGGAAAAGCGCACAAAGGTTTTGGTCTTCTTGCCCACACCCTTGAGCATGTCAATGGTAGTGATGTCGCTGATGTCATCGGTGACCTCGAATTCACCGTAGGCACCGGCACCCTTGGCGTGAACGACACGCTCGGGGATTCTCTCGCGGTCGAAGTGGGCCAACAGATCGATCAGGTGGAAGTCCTGAAGGAGAAGAGGACCATTGCGACCAATGCGCTGGGCGGCCTGGGGGTCAAAGACGGGGCAGCCATTGGAGGTGGTGTAGGTGGGAGTTTCGTTGTAGCGGTAGGTCTCTAAAGCACGGCATTGGGTCAGAAAGGACATGGAGAGATTGCCACAGGAGGAGGGACATACTCGGCTCGTCGTCTTTGCCCATGATGACGGTGTTTTAAAGTAATGGATAGATGTGGAGAGAGAAGAGGTGTTCGAGTGGAAGAAGAAAGAAGAACAGAGCGGTTGGGGGAGATGCGGGGTTTTAATAGAGCAGCTGGCAGGAGGGAGAGGATGTGGAGGAGGAGATAATAATATAATAATAGGTAATAATATGTTGTACCTGGAAGTACCTTCCATACCCAATTCTCCCATCAAAATTGTGGATCCGGAAAAAAAGAAGAAAAAGATATACTGCCTGTGATCCAATCAGAATACCGTTCGATGCGGATAATGATCTCATGGGTACCAGGGCAGCCAATCAGAGCACACCTGCATGGACTGCCCGAAGCGGAATCTTCCTGACAAACACCTTCAAGAGGCACCTGGATATACTCCTACGCAGGAAATGATGCTTATATTGGATTTCCCAGGAGAAAACAATGTCGAATGATTTCCTCAATCATGTGAAAGGAAGAATGGCCCTTCTTCACCAACTTGAAGCCGAATCTCAACCCCCCCGGCACCAGCTAATCCCAACAGGCCAATCAGACCCGTTTTGTTGTCAGACACGGCCAATCCCGATTCTCCTCGCGGCGAACCCCTGCCATGCTTGTCCAGCATTGATGAACGGAACGGAACCTCATCTCCCGCCTCGCTTCGCCTCTTCAATCGTAAGGTGCCCATCCCTCATACTCGACTGTGATATCCGGTATAATAGTTTTCGTGGACCAGGACCATCACAGAATGACCCCCGCAGTCGGGAAGCAGCCCAAGACCTTCGTACGTGGAGCATTGTATCTTAGCTCGTCGCTCTCTGAAGCCTACTTATCGGCTGGGATACCCGATCTGAATTACCAGCTGATCTTAGTCAGTGGACCAGCCCAGACAACTCTTGCAGTGCTTCTAGAGCCTGACGCTTAGCGTTTCCGACCCGTTAGGGCCATCCCGCTCCTCTTCTCGCTGCAAGGATTACCGCCAACGGGGCCGGGCGCAAGTTTTGCCTCTTTCGGGAAACCGATGGTGAATTGTTTCTGTCTCGGGGAGATTAATCCCTGATAGAGAGTACACGGTCAGGTAAGCGGTTGCGTTTCTCATCTCTCTCGTTCAATTGAAACGAACAACTAAATTACGACGCGAATTTCCCTTGGGTCATTCAATCATTCAGCTATTCGACACCATCCACTCCCGGTTGGACGTGAGGCTACAGGCCCACTTCCCGAGAGGTCTTTGCTTAGCCCAGCTTCTCCCTTCGGAACTGGTCCGGAACCAGCAGGTAATTCCTACAGAGTACATGCTCGGTAGGTGATTCCGTAGGAGGTGCTACGTCGGATACCGTGTCCTCTTCGAATGGCTTATGCTCCAACGACCGACGAAGCTCTCTTCTCGGATCGGAATTGCAACATCACTCTACGGAATACATAAGGTAGGTGCAATCGGTCACCGTACCGTATGTTCCGCATCCTCATTGTTATGGTCGGCGGGGTCCTCAGCGGAAAGCTCCGCCCTCCGAAGCGGACCGCCAGCGGGTGCAGAGAAGGAGGCACTCGAGGGGTTTCGGCTTCCTCTGTGCTCAAGTGATATGTTAACAACTGCAGGGAAATTTCGAAATAATTGATTATCGGTCCTTGTACTTCAGGCTGTTTCAAAGATCACAGACAACGATCAGTTGAGAGATCGGTAAATCAACAAAAGATGTCCGGGCATATAGACTCTTCACATCAACGGTGATTTCCCGATCATCCTAGTTCCCCGAGTTGTTAATGTCAATTCCGATAAAGTGAGAGGCTGAGCTACATTATAACTCGTTATTATCTTGGACAAAATCTAGGCTGTCTGTAGTTCCCATCCCTCCTGGCGGAACAACTGTTCCAATGCCATTCTCTGTCGTCGTTAGTTCTGGATGTAGAATGGGGACTATCTTTGTAGACTATGTATCGACTCCGGACAACACTCCTCACTAACCGGTTGGAGGCCCGGTTCATCTGCAGGGAATGGTTCGAACAGTCGAAGAGTCGTAGCGGATCCAACCGCCACGTATGTTGAAGTGTTGAGGTATGTTGTTTGAATTGGGTTGGAAGGAGAATAAGCGCTTACCAGATTGAGAGGAAGATATAGTGACTGACCAATAGTAGTCACCTTGGTCCAGGGTGGCTCATCCTACACAAGCCTCGTCAGAGGTTAAATGCAGGTTTGATGCTATCGCCTGCATATTGTTCGGACGGACCAGCTGGAATTGCGCACAAAAGGCCATTATTCCATCTACCTAGGTGTTGAGAAACAGAGCTTCTACTAAACCGAGAAACCTCCATATGACCACCTGGGCAGGATTACGGATTGAAACAGCACTAAGATCCTTGCAGGCAAGCATTGTCCATGGATCGATGGAGACGATGTCGAGGCTGATGCACATATGCAAGGATTTGCATTGTAGCTTGTTTCTGCGGAATGTGTCAATAATCATTACGAGGTCTGAGCATGAAAACCCTAATTCGACCTCAAGTTCTCGCCCATCGGTCCCAAGAACAGTTCTCGTCTGTCTTCAAGATCACGGAAGAAAGAAGAGAAAATCTTTTCCATTCGAGATCATTCGAAGGAATCATGGACACTGGACAAGGAGATTCTCGAAGGATCCCAGGGGATGAGACCAGACCGGATTGAACTCTAGCGAGCCGTCACTAACCCGAAAGACGAGGTGAACCGTCCGACGAGCGAATCCAGAATGCTGGCTAGAGGCTTGGCTGATCTGCTGCAGCCCGTGACACCCGCGATGTAACCATTCCCACCCCCATTTCTTCCCCGCAATCCAGCCGACCGTCTCGTGTTCTGCCCGTCCATGTCTTTCATTCGAGATACGAGACTCCTTGTGCGTCTAGCGTCCTCACTGAGATTCTAGACAGTTCCTAGACTTCCGATTGTGCGTTGACGCTGTGCCTGGCCATCCAGGAGAAGTGGGGGTGAAAAAGAAGGGACCGCCCCGCTGGGCCATAAATTTTCTGTCCCACCCGCGCAGTCTCTTTGCTCTCCATCCTCGTCCCTCTCACCACCCCGTGTGTCCCCTCGTTCCCTCTACCCCGTCCTTGGTATCTTTGCATCTACGGGGCCAACTCCTACATGATGGCTTCCGGAAAGGCCCAGGACGCCATTGCGTCGGTCGAACCCACGACGCAAGGCCCCCCACCCGATTCGCAACCCCGACAAAACTCGACCGGTTCTGTTGCGAAGATCGTCCAGAATGCAAAGGCCGCTACCGATAAGGAACAGCGCATGACCCTGCTCCAGGGCATCCGCCTTTACCCCAAGGCGGTTGCGTGGAGCATTCTGATCTCGACCTGTATTGCCATGGAAGGCTACGATATCAGCTTGGTCAACAATTTCTACGCCTTCCCCCAGTTCAACCGGAAATATGGCGAACAACTGCCGGACGGATCCTACGAAGTCCCGGCTCGCGTATGTCTTCAAGCCCTTTCCCCCGCACTGAGCCTGAACAGGATTAACCTTGCAACAGTGGCAAGCAGGCCTGAGCAACGGCGCATACGTCGGAGAAATAATCGGTCTCTTGTTCAACGGTTGGGCTTCGGAGCGCTTCGGATATCGCTACACGATCATGACCTGTCTGGTTCTCCTCACAGCATGGATCTCAATCTTTTTCACCGCCCCCAATGTCCAGGCCCTCCTGGCCGCCGAAATCCTCGCTGGTATCCCCTGGGGGGTCTTCCAGACGCTGACCATCACCTACGCCTCCGAAGTGTGCCCCGTGGCTCTGCGCGGATATCTCACCACCTACGTCAACTTCTGCTGGGGTCTTGGTCAGTAGCCCGGTCGCTGCGCCCACACTCGTACGATACTAATATATTCACAGGCCAACTGATCGGCGTCGGTGTGATCAAGTCCATGATTAATCGCGACGACGAGTGGGCCTACCGGATCCCCTACGGCCTGCAATGGATGTGGCCGCTCCCCTTGTTCATCGGCATCTTACTGGCGCCGGAATCGCCGTGGTGGCTCGTCCGACGGGGCCGCACGGAGGACGCCAAGAAGGCATTGCTGCGCTTGACCAGCGTCAACCGCGACACGGACTTTGACGCCGACGAGACCATCGCCATGATGGTGCACACCACCGCGCTAGAGAAGAAGATCACCAGCGGCGCGAGCTACTGGGACTGCTTCAAGGGCGCCGACAAGCGCCGCACCGAGATCGTCTGCATGGTCTGGGCCATCCAGAACCTCAGCGGCAACTCCTTCTCCAACTACTCCACCTATTTCCTCAAACAGGCCGGCCTCGACACCGACAACGCCTACTCCTTCGCCATGGGTCAGTACGGTATCAACATGGTCGGCGTGTTCGGCGCCTGGTTCCTCATGACCATGGGACTGGGCCGCCGCACCCTGTACTTCTACGGACTGTGCGGGCTGTGCGTCATGCTGCTGGTTATGGGCTTCCTGGGTCTGGTGCCGCACGCGCACCGCGACCAGGCCTCCCTTGCCACCGGCTCCATGATGATCATCTGGGCCCTGTTCTACCAGCTGACCGTCGGCACGGTGGCGTACTCGCTCGTCGCCGAGCTCTCCACGCGCCGGCTGCAGATCAAGACCGTCGTCCTGGGCCGCTGCCTGTACAACGTTGTCGCCATCATCTGCGGTGTCTTGACGCCGTACATGCTGAACCCCGGCGCCTGGAACTGGGGCAACTACGCCGGTTTCTTCTGGGGCGGCATCTGCTTCCTCTGCATTGTCTATACGTTCTTTCGCGTGCCGGAGCCGAGGGGCCGTTCTTTCGCCGAGCTGGATCTGCTCTTCGAGCGCAAGGTCAGCGCGCGCAAGTTTGCGGACACTCAGGTGGATGTCTTTGATGAGACGATTGAAGGCAGTGTCGTCCAGCAGTACCAGTCCGAGAAGGCGGCCGTGGCGGATGCATCGCAGTCGGAGAAGGCGGTATATGCATGATCATCCCATCGCACGAACGCGTGTACTATTACTTACTCCTGAACATATCCCTAATAATGTACATACCTTACTTTACTAATACGAGAGACGCTGTTACGCCATGGCTTGTTGTGTTGGAGGGACACTTTCCAAGCTGACTGACATCGAGCATGAGAGTGCAGACATTTTCATTCACCTGACTCCTAGGTATCTATCCAGCATTTACCTCACTCATTCGACCACTCGGGCTTCTTCTTCTCCGCAAACGCAGTCATACCTGTTCACATGAGCATCAGCACCGCCAGATCGCAAATCGCCGCAGTGGAAAGAAGGGAACCTACCGATCTTCTGGTCCTTGCTTCCAAACAAACCATGGAACAGGCGTCTCTCAAACTCGACGCCCTCCTTCAGCGAGAGCTCCTGACTCTTGTTGACGACCTCCTTGCACGCGACCGTCGCCACCTGACTGTACCCGGCGATCGTTTCGGCCGTCTTGAGCGCCTCCTCGAGGAGCTCGTCTTTCCCGCCGTCGACCACCTTGGCAGCGACGCCCCACTCGCCGGCCTCCTTGCCGCTGAAGTTCTTCCCGGTGAGGATCAGCTCCATCGCCTTGCTCTTGCCGACGGCGCGGGTCAGACGCTGCGAGCCGCCGGCGCCGGGGATGACGCCGAGCTTGATCTCGGGCTGACCGAAGGTGGCGGTCGCGGTGCAGTAGATGATGTCGCACATGAGGGCGAGCTCGCAGCCGCCGCCGAGGGCGTAGCCGGACACGGCGGCAATGACGGGCTTGCGGATGTTGTTGGCCAGGTGCGACCAGGGGGCGATGAAGTTGTTCGAGTACGCCGCGGAGAAGGTCAGGGGGGCCATTTCTTTGATGTCGGCGCCGGCTGCGGGGGGTTTAGTCCTGATTGTCATCGAGAAATCAATTGTGAGGGGAGGTAGACGCACCGGCAAAGGCCTTTTCACTTCCGGTGATGATGATGGCGCCAATGTCCTTGTCGGCGTCGTATTTCGAAAGCGCATCGTTGATTTCGGTGAAGAGGGGGCTGGAGAGGGCGTTGAGGGCCTTGGGGCGGTTCAATGTGACTATACATTGGAGTATAAGTATGTGTCGTGTGGAACGCGCGGAGGTAGAAACTCACTCAGTCCAACGCCTGCTTTCGGGGTGGAGGTGAGGATATGCTCGTAAGCCGAGGTAGCGGACGAATAAGGTCTCGCGCGGGCGAGGAAAGACGTCAAGGGGACGGCGGTTCGCGAGGAGACGAGACGGGAGCACTGTCGGGCGAACATGATGGCGGAGGGAGTCAATTGACGATGGGGAGATGGAGGACGACGGAGAGTGAAGATGTTGGAGAGAGAAGCTACCCCATGGATGCGGGTGGTTTATGACGCTCCCCGCAGCCGAAAACAACCGCTCTGTTCCGAGGCAAGGCGCGCACGTGATCGTCTCTGTACATCGAAAGCACAGATTACTTAACCTTTATCTCACGTGACACCCATGTGGCTGGTGCCACCGAAACAGGACTAGCGCCAGGCCCGTCCGCAGTGGACACTTTTCATGCGCCAAACACGGACATTCACTTATCTTCAATCCCATCCCACTCCCCAACTGTCCGCCCTCTCCCGACAACTGATTCAGTGTACCGACGCTGCGGAGGAAGTTCAGTTACTTGTTTGACCTCGTTTCTGTCTGATTCTTCCAAGCCTTACCCCTTCAACCGACATCATGGATGTTCCTGAACCCGAACAGACCCCGTTCACCGCGGTCACAGCGCAAACCTCGAAGCTCGCCAGGGTAAGTCTCTCTCTCTCTCTCTCTGATGCGGCGCCATCAAGGTTTTCTAGTCGTCTGCAGGGTGACTAACTGGCGGTCGTGCAGCAATACCAAACGTACCTCGACGCCTCGACCCCGTTCACGGCCTACCGTTGGATCGGCACTGTTGTCCTGCTCCTCATCTTCTTCCTGAGGATCGTCCTGGCCCAGGGATGGTACATCGGTACGTGGATATGCTCACTTCTTCACCGAACCCTCCACAGCCAAAAGATGGTTTCAATGGCGGGAACAGACCCCGAAAGACCTCGATCCCCAAACTAACAATAAACCAAAATCTAGTCGCCTACACTCTCGGCATCTACCTCCTGAACCTCTTTCTCCTTTTCCTGCAGCCCAAGTTCGACCCCTCCCTCACGCAAGACGAGGGTCTGGAGGACGGCGACGCCTCCGCCAGCCTGCCCACGAAGCAGGACGACGAGTTCCGTCCGTTCATCCGCCGCCTGCCCGAGTTCAAGTTCTGGCACTCCGCCACCCGCGCCATTGCCATTGCCTTTGTCTGCAGCTGGCTCAGCGTCTTTGACATCCCCGTCTTCTGGCCCGTCCTGGTCGTCTACTGGGTGCTTCTGTTCTGCCTGACGAGTAAGTTTGTTCGCTGTCCGTATGCGGTGGGTGGTTGGCTAATCGGCTTCCGTGTCACAGTGCGACGACAGATCCAGCATATGATCAAGTACCGCTATGTGCCTTTCTCTTTCGGAAAGACCAGATACGGCCGTTCATAAACGACCTAACCACCCGTACGATGTCCGACGACCCATCCGTGCACGCGTTCTCATGGCGAGACGTCCTCCGTGTCGAACCCTCCCGGTAACGGGGATTCTCGTCACTACGAACTCCTTTGTTTACGCCTTGATCTTTTGTTGTACCTATTTCCTCCTCCCACCCTCCCATGGCGTCCGTTTTAGTCCTATGAAGGGGTGCGAGGGAAACGAGACCCAATCTTAATAACTTTTGATGACTGGCCGCGTGACTCGACTTCATGAGCTCCTACTATATTTCCCTGTACAGAGTTTTTTAGTCTTGTTTCCATTCTCTTGCGTTTTTATCCTACTATGTTGATTAGAGTGAGTCGAGGTATATGGTATGACAGTGTATGTTTTAGCTGAAATAGACCAAATTGATGTGCAGGTTTTCCTCCAAGGACTTTTGCATCAATATCTTCGCCCGTATATACAGATTTAGGAACGTTTGGGTAAATCACATAGGGTTAACCACCAGTCAGACTCGCCAAATTAACAAAGCATGAGTAAACAGCAACATCATAAGAACAACGTTTAAACGACTTGTGTATCATATCTCCAGATGGTCCACGCTCGACCGCTTGCTGCTATCGCTCAGCGATAAGGAAGAAATAGATCGATCAGCGGTGGGCCGCTCGCTCTCGATCTCTTTCGTCTTCGTGCAGATCCAGGTCGACGCGTACATGTTTACACTGCGGAAGTCAGTTCTGCCCCAATCAAAAGTGCAGGCACACTGCTACTAACCGATCAATGCAGGTTCCCGGGAACCGGGCGCCGACACGCTTCGCTGTAAACCCATTCTCCTCAAAGTTCTTCACATACCACGGCTCGATGCTGGCGGAGCGGAGGAGGATGCGACCACCCATTTTCAGGGCGTGGTTCAGCTTCTGCGCCTGGACCGATGCGTCGCTGCCCTCCGGGTCAAACCAGTCCATAGAGTCCATGATCTGCTGGTATTAGTGCCTCGTGCAAGACTGAGGGATCTGCGGAAAGTACTTACGACTGCAATTGTAAGACTTTTAGGAGTGATGCGCTTGATCACCTCGTTGATCTCGTCTGTATGGATTCGGAGACCATCGAAAGCACCTGGAGAGGAGAGTTTCACATGTGCTTTGGGGGAGAGGTAGGCAGGGTGGCATCTGGACCATGTCAGATGGAAGGATGAAGAAAGTCACTTGACTCGTCTTACCGTCGCGAGAATTGTCCCTGCAGGCACAGGTAGTAGAAGTAGTTGTCGTTGCTGATCATCGTTTCTTTGACGACCGGATCCAGCGTATCAACGACATACTCCCAGATCGACTGGCCGCTGATGTCTCTCGCCTGCTTCATATTCTTGTTCAGGCCATTGCGCTTGTAGAAATCGTCGATGATCATATTGCGCTGGTTCCGGGGCACGCCAGCGGCCTTCCACGCGAACCATTCGGTCCCGACCACCGCCCAGTGCAGCGGCTTGCTCATCAACACAGAGCGGATCTTGGGCCATATGGCGCGTTGCTCAGCCAAGGTCTGGGCCTCGCACAGCCTGCGCACCTGCCCCTCTAGTCCAAAGACCTTGAAAAGATACCGGACCATTTTGATGGCGTGACGAGATCCGCCGGTCTCATAGAGACCCCGGCTGTACGAGGAGGTGAAGATGTGGGTGTGCTCAAGCCAGTACTGGAAAGCTTGACTGGAGAGATGGGGGCTCAGTTTGTCAATCAGCAGTTGGCGGAAGTCGGCGTGCTTTCCCTCGCCAAAGATCTTCCAGACATCACGGTGACCGAGCGCGATGAAACTGGCCACCTTGAGCTCAAGGAGATGGTTCTGATTTGGGTTCAAGTCAACCGCGTGGACGCGGCGAGGGCTCTTCTGTAGGTAATCAAGAATGTTGTCTCCGGCGCTGGTGATGGCCAGAATCACATCGTCGTGCTTGATGTTGAGGAGCTGGTGGTCCACCCGCGGATCTTCCCAGTTGAATGCGTAGATGTACTCGTTCTGGAACTGGGTGTGCTTGGGAAGCAGGTCGTTGTAGAAGATCCGATAGTGGTGGTTTTGGTAGAAAGACGACGGAAGAGGGAGGTTGGAACCCAAATTGACAACGGCCGACTCGTATGCTTTGGACCGGACCTCCTGTGTACTTGATTCGATGGCCTTGTCCATCTCTTGGCGGTGTTTGGCAGGAGACAGGTATGGGGACTCCGTAAACGAGGCATCCAACTTCTCAATGGCGTCTTGACCAGACTGGGCGGATGAGATGTCCTTGGCGCAGCCGATGAAGATGTAATACGGGATTCCTCCGAGAAGATAGTTTCTTTCACTGGCGGAGATGACGGTTCCAAAGCGGTACTCGAGATAGTCCCGGCGAGCCGCTTCGAGACTAACTCGATCGACGTCGAACCACGCACGCCAGAACACACGGCTCAGGTAGTTCACGTGGCGGTTAAAGGCACCGCCGGTATAGTTGCGGGAAGAGACATCCACGATGCTTTGGACTTTGACAAGGTCAGCAGTTGAAAATAGGGTTGGTCGTGAGGACGTACCATAGAAATCGCATACTCCCAGCAGGCCGGAAGGCTTCATAAGAGAGGTCAGCGAGTCGACAACACTGTAGTAATCTGTAGAGAATCAGTCCCCATTCACCACGCACTCACTCCGTGTCACTCACCCGGAATCATTGACAAGCTATAGCTCATGGTGATGACATCTGCGCCAGCATCGGTCGCACGAGGATCCACGTTGCTGTCAGGCAAGCGAAACGTCCGAGCATCCTGGCAGACTACGGACACATTTTTCCATCCCAGACGTTGGAAACGCTCACGGGCAACCTCACACAGCGAGGGAGAAAGGTCAACCAAGTAGACTTGAGAGAAGAACTTGTTGACCGGAAGGAATTGAGACATGGCTTCGATGTTGTATCTGGGGTTGCATTAGGACACTGCGTGGGATTATTGATCCGAAAGTTGTCGGTGCTCACCCGGTGCCTCCTCCAATCTATACATAATGCGAGTTAGGGTTCGGCCTTGTACACGAGAGTCGGAGGACACTTACGTCAACCCAGATGGGCTTTCCAGCTTTGATCTCTTTGTTCTCTACCTTGTGTTTGAGTTGAGCGGCCACCAGACCCAGCATGTCCTCTCGGCCGCAGAGCAGACGTTTGCGGGTGGCATCATATACTCCTGCCTAGATTCAGATTCGGTCAATTAGAGAGGATAGGAGCTCCATGGAGCAAAGGACATACCTGTGTCTTGTAGAAGCTCTCGAGAGCATCCTGCTGACTGTTGCCACCTTTCTCATGGGGCTTGAGGAAAGTCGCATAGATAAACTTCAAGTACGTGAACAAACCACTGTCGTAGTTAATCTTGTTCTTCTGACCGGAGAGGAGGAGGACCACTGCGACCAAAGCGCAGACAAAGAAAGCGGTGCCGGCGATGTATACATGCAGGCGGTCCACACCTCCTAGAATGGAGGCAATTGGAGTGGAAAGAGTGCTCATGGCGCAATTCGAGGATCGAAGAAGCGGTAAGTCTTCTCCGGAAGTGGTAGACGGACGAGAAGACAAAGGATGGAGGGGTTCGAGGGGCAGCGCGTCCTCTTGTATCAATTGACTCCAGGGCTGCCTCAATTGTTCGACCTGGGGGGATCCTCAGAACGCCCCACCATCACACCGAGAGATGCTCGTGAGGCCCTATCAGCGAGACACATGGGGGCTTGTAGACATTGCAGGACATGGACAGCCAGGGGACGGCAGCCGATCCCTCTGGGGGACAGTCCATTGGGTCGAGGAGAGCCACGAAAAGAACCTCCGAATCGAGGAGTGATGGTGCACACGGAAAGTCAGAAAGAGAGAGTTGAGGTTGACGATGGACAAGTGAGCGTCTCGTCTGCCCCCATGTGGTGGTCTTCCTCTCGGCCAATCAGACGGCGGCATCCCAGCACACCTCCATCTGATTCGCCGGGAGCTCCCATCGGATCTATAAGAGACAAATTGTATCTTGAGAATCAAATGTCTATTCATATTCTATACTCTATACTCTATGTAGATGGTCTATGCTCTATACTCTATCAGTCTATCCCACCGCTCTCCAATGCAACGCTAGAAAGAAATGCCAACACCTGTAGCCCAAAGAGTGAGGAGGACAGACGTAAAGAAGAAAGAAATGAGGGGGAAAAAAGACAAGAAGAAAAGAATGAGAAAGCAAAGGCACGGAAAGAAGAAAGGAGAAAAGAAATATACAACGAATGTCAATCCTAGACAATCCCTACTCCGCCTTCTTCGACGCCTTCGTCCGCAGCTTCATCAGTCCAAACACCAACGCGTATCCACTGATCGCGAAGATCACTGAAATCCCCGCATCCCGCCAGCCATAGTAGTAATGATTGATGTTCAACGTCGTCAGGAAGTCGCTTCCCTCGCGATACTGGCACACCTTACAGGCCGAGGTGGCGTCCGGGTTGGTCAGGTTGATCCGCCAGCCATCCCCACGCATGTAGTCCGCCAGATACTCCCCACAGGTGCCGTTCGTGGGATCGAAGAAAGCGAACTCATCTTCATTGCATGTCACTTTCGCATCCCAAATACCAAAGGTCAACATGCCCGCGACCACATAGTTGAACGGGTTCAGATAGTACAGCCAATACTTCCAAAACACGTTCAACTGCGTATACGGCACAAAGATGCCGCAGAACAAAACCAGCGTACTGATAATCAGAGGGTTCACCAGCGCAGCAAAGGTGGGGTTCGGTGCGTACGCAGCCACAAACTGTCCAATGCCCGTGTAGATGAACTCGTAGATGAGCATGATGAAGAATGTAGCTCCCGCCTTGTTGGAGTTGTAAGGCAGCTTGACGCAGTAGTACCAGCAGAGGAAATAGAGAACCGCACACACACAGAGATACGGGAACTCGGACACAATCAGCCCTATCACGAAGGACACCCACGAGTACATTTTGGATTTCTTCTCCCGAGCGTCGTAGATATCTCGTCGTTGGATGAACAGTGGTTGAAGTTGATTGATCACACCGGGAGCGACGAAGACGAAGTTGAAGATGGTGAACATTTTCAAGTTGAGAGCTGACACGCTGGGCCCAACCCGCCAGAAGGAGAATCCGTTCAGGAGTGCGGAGATGATATGCAACATAAACTTGTTGTTCACATAGTTGGTGTTGCGAAAGAGCGCAATGTTCATGCGGCGGGTCACGATCTTCGTCTGCTCCCACAGCGACATCGAGAACTCAAAGCCGTCATCGACCGTTCCCGGGGGTTTGGCGGCAGCGTCCTCGACCATATGATCGAGTTCCTGGAGCATCCGGGTATGTTCCGGGGACTCGAGCCAGACCTGGTGCCAGTCCATATGCTTCACACTTTCAATACCTCCCGTGACCACGTCAATCATGAACTCTGCCGGGTTCGCCTCAACAGGGCACTGCGCTCCATATTTACCAAAGTACTCCTTGATCGTCTGTCCGTTATCGCCGATATCCCCAAAGTACACGGTCTTGCCTCCCCGAGCGAGGAGCAGAAGAGTGTCAAACTGGGCGAACAACTGTGCGGACGGTTGGTGAATGGTGACTAGGACCGCTTGTCCAACATCAGCAAGCTTCCGAAGAAATCGAACCGTATTGTAAGCAGACTGTCCGTCTAGACCAGAAGTAGGTTCGTCCAAGAAGATCAGGATACTCGGCTTGGAAACAAGTTCAACGCCAATGGTCACGCGCTTTCTTTGTTCGACACTAAGACCGTTTCCTACGGTACCAATCAGGGTATCGGCAAGGTCATGGAGCTCCAGAAGATCGATGATAGTATCAACATACTTTAGCTTTTCTTCCTTAGGCGTGGTGCGTGGTTGACGCAGCAGCGCAGAGAATTCCAATGCCTCTCGGACAGTAGCATACGGCTCATGGACATCCAACTGTTCACAGTATCCGGCCATTCTTTGGAACGAGACTGGCAATGGACGACCATCAACAAGGATAGATCCATTAATGGTACCCTCGGTTTTTCGCTGCGCGAGCACATCGAGCAAAGTCGTCTTTCCTGCGCCTGAAGAGCCCATCAGAGCCCCAAGCATGCCTGGCTTAACCCACCCATGGACATTGTCCAGCAAGAGACGGTCACCAGTAGGTGTTTTGACAGTGTACTTCAGATTTCTCCAGGTGAAGATAGACGTGTTGCGGGAGAGGTTGTCATCCTGTGCCGTTGATTCACCCGCCGCAGGTCCTCGAGTCTGTTCCTTCTCCTTGACCTGAGACTCCTCGTCCGCAGAGCGCTGATGCTTCTTGAGTTTCTCGCGGGGAATCAGCAGAGCGGCGCCACTACCAGCACCGGCGTTCCAGAAACATGTGCAGATAATCGTGGCCACGGCGAAGAAGCCCCACCACGCCCAAACCACACCGTAGTTTCGCCAGAGCTGAGAATGTTTGTAATGCAACGATCCAAGATATTGATCACCAGTTACATAGTCTGCTCCGGGCAGCGCACCGCCGACTCCGGCGCAGGCTTTGTTAGCTGAGCTAACATTCTCGTAGCCAGGTCCGCTGGGGATCAGGTTGTTGCCAACGCAGGGAATGACCTGATCATGAAACTCGTTCGACAAGGCAGCTTGGAAGGCATAGGCAAAAGGATTTGTGTAGTACAGTTCCAGAAACCAGTTCTTGATGTGGGGTTTGGGGATCATATAACCGGCATACATGACGATGCCCTTCACCGCAGTTCCGGAGATCTTCGAAGCAGCTTCAAAGCTGCTGAAAGCTGCACCGCAGAATCTGAACAGAGCAGTGATACACTAATGCAGTCAGTATGGGGACGATGTAAATTTGCAGGCTAGTGCCGGAGTAACTCACCAAGGTAGTGGTAAAAAGGATGGCCCAGAATGTAAAGAAAGCAGCTGCATCAACCTTCAGACCGACCATGAAGTACATCACGATAGCGAAGATGGTGCACTGAAACAGCAGGACAGGAAAGTCGGCAGTAATTTGAGCCAGGCAGAACGCGGCAGGGTGGTAAAATCCAAATCCTTTATGTTTCACCAGAACTGGGCGTCCCTTGAAGGACTCGGTGACTTCAGACATGGCGACAATGCAGTTATACAGAAGGGAGAAGAAAACAGCACCGCCCTTTGTGAAAAGGCCGGCAGAAGAGTCCGGAGAATTGTAGAAGCACGATCCCGCAATCAAGGCCATGATCAGAGACAGGACCTGTTTGATCAAGAATGTGGACTTTTCACCCCACAGGATCTGGTACTGACGGATAGTACAGGCCCAGAGTTGTGTACCAAAGCCCGTAGTCAGCGTAGTGTTTTTGGGTAGGTACTTGGCTTTCTCAAAAGCGACAGACTCTTTGAAGTCCTCGGTTCTCGTTTTCGCAAGATCTGAGTTGGGGTAATCGTACTCCGATATCATGTGCGTATACAAAGGCGAGTTTTTGTATTCCGCCAGGATAGCGTCCGCGTTCCTGGGGAACGTGTGTTCGTACCCAGGCCGGATTTTCCTCTCGGTAGGGACAGTCACACCAGTCAAATAGTCACCTATATTCGCTGGTTAGCTTTGCCATCCTCAAAGTGAGATCTAGATCGCAGCTTTCTCACCAATATTTGCTCCATCACTATACACAAATCCCAATTCTTCCATGAATGGTTTCGCTGCCTGTGCCGGTCCATAGTAGATTTGTTTGCCTTCGTCCAGGACCAGCACTTTGTCAAAGAGATTGTAGATACCGTTTCCTGCCTGGTAGAGGGTGACGATCGTGGAGAGCCCTTGGACGTCGGTCATAGCCCGGAGAGCTTTAGCCCATTCCAAAGCTGTACTCGCATCAAGACCTCGCGTGCTGTTGTCCCAGCAGAACACTGAACCCTTGGTGGCAAGAACTTCAATAATGGACACACGCTTTCTCTCACCACCGGAAACACCACGAACGAATTCGTTTCCCACTTTTGTGTCGGCAGTGTGAGCAATCCCCATGGACTCCAAGAGGAACCGTTTGGTGTCGGCCGTATATTCATCCACGGACTTCACATCATTGGGAAGGTGAGACGGGACCTTCAGCTTCGTAGCAAAGTCCATGGTCTGGCCGACGGTTAACCGGGGATAGAACAACTCTTCTTCGGTGTTCATCACGATCTGAGACTGGTATGGAACTGCTTCTTCGTGGGTCATGTTCCCAAACCGTACATCACCCCGGATAGTATGATAACCTTTCCGCCGGTTGGTGAGGAGCTTGAGTAATGTGGTGCATCCCGATCCGGGGCGTCCCAAGACCAGAAGCATCTCTCCCGGTTTCACACAGCCATGACTATCGGACAGGATTGACTTCATCGGAGGCTTTCGGCGCCAGTCCTTAATCAATTGCGGGATGTTGAACTGAGAGAAGAGGTTCTCCTTGACGGCGGCTTCGGCGGCAAGGACGTCCACGCTTAGGTTCTCCCACGTCACGCCGAGCTCGCGTCTCTTGAATCCAGCAGCAGTCTCGCGTTCCTGTTGTTGGATCACTTGTGGCGTCATGTGCCATTCGGCATCTTTGCCTGGAGGCGGTGTGTTGTTGGCATGAGAAGCGGCGAGGGTTTCCGCACTGGATGCTTCACGGATGTTGAGGTTGGGCACAGTAAGCGTCTCATGGCTCTTTGCCTCGGGTATTTGTGACTTTAAGGAGTCGTCTGAAGTGTGGAAGTTCTTGTCCATGATGATTGGGATGTGGCTGGAGGGACAAGAATGTATACAAGAGACTCCTCACTCGCAACACCATGGAAGACCCCTCCGGTGGGTGTATACATCGTTTTATATCCACCCTGATCGGGTATGGAACGAGATATCCGGTGGCTTTCGTGGTGAGTATGCGTGGCTTGTTGTGTTGCTGAGCCGAGTACCCGTGGGTGGAGTAGTGACAGCAACAAGGGGCAAGTGAGAGAGCCAAGATGCCTCGTAATCATGGTAGAATATCGCGCAGAAGTAAGGAAGGCCACCGGGTATCGGCTTCTATTGTTTCGATCGATGGTCGAGGAGTGGGTTTGTAGTCCACGTTTCGTCCCACTGCGTGTTTCACAACGCATGAGAGGTTGACAGCAGAACGTGTAATAATAGCACAGCGGGGCAATCTTCTGAACCCTTCAGAAGCCATTGGTGCATTCTCGCGCTGGGAACCTTCTGGCCGGTGGATGTGAAAATCGTTCATGCGGACCTGTCTGTAGGATGTCGTGCTGCGAGATTCGGGCTCCCATCATCATCGCCCTGCAGTTCTATCAGGTACGGCGTCAACAAGGATCATTTGGGACAGACTTTCGGGAGGCTACCTAAGCCTAAGCCTTACCAGCGGTTGACAGCCGGACAGGAACCGGCCCCGTGTGAGTCGGGAACCATTATCAGATCTCGTGGCGTAACCGTCGCCTTCCGGCTGGGCGATCCCGATTACCCGGCCTGCCGTATTATTTTGTTGGATTTTATTTTCCACCCTATGAACGGTCAAAAAAGCATAAGAGGTACCGGTCTAGAATCTATAAGTGCCGAGGACTGTGCCTTTCGAGCAGTCTTGCCTAGGTTAGGCCATCTGATCATCATAAGCCGGAACAGCATCCGTGAGGTCAGGCATCCCATACTCACATGTGCTGGGATATTTGGGTATAAACAGATCGGCCTCGGCATGTGAATTAATTCTTTCATATTATGATTTCTCTTGATTCTGGGCTTTCGAATGGACTATATTGTGGAGGACTAAGTTCGCCGCATGGACACCAGCGGACGATAGTAGGTCAATAGTAGGGTAAACACGTTCCATAAAGCCTAGAACCTTGCGATTCCCCTTTTACTTCATAAAATTGTCTCTATTACCTTGTGCTATTCTTATTCCAGGGAATGATCCAAAGCACTATCACTTGACGTTTGGTAATGCGTCTGAAATCGCAGGACTATCTCCTACGGTCTGGGACGGCATTGAGTGAAAAG
Organism: Aspergillus sp. MEXU 27854; assembly: GCA_019721355.1. NCBI lineage: Eukaryota > Fungi > Ascomycota > Eurotiomycetes > Eurotiales > Aspergillaceae > Aspergillus > Aspergillus sp. MEXU 27854. The sequence continues at coordinate 2,761,922 of JAGMTT010000002.1, forward strand.
AGTCTAAAGAAGATCTGTACCTTTCTCAATTCAGCTATCTGTCCCTTGTTAAGGCCAAAACTTATTCCAGTACAAGGACGGTTTCAGTGTTCGCCCAAAACATGCTAGGTAGGTACATATAGGTACATGACCTAGCCCTAGGTCGACGCACATCTCATTCTGGGATCTTCACAACAGCTCGCCCATCAATCTCAGAGCGCCCAAGCCGCTGCAGTACCTCCTCAATGCCGTTAAAGTCAAAGCACTCAATATGTGCAGTGACATCCCCCGCCACCGCCATCTCCATCAGTTCGTCCATTTCTTTCGCGGTACCGGCTGAATTACCCACGATGGTGAGACCTGCGCAAATCTTAGGCTTTGATTCTCCAAAAATAAAAGTCCGCATATTTCGTTCTTACCTTTGACGATCATATCAAACGGTGTGGCGGGCAACCTGAACGGTACACTTGGGATTCCGACACAAACAAGTACACCCAGCCTGCGCAGGAGGCACATACTTTGGGTATACGCTGGCTCGCTGTTGGCCGTGCAGATGACAGCATGAGCACCCAACCCAGAGGTAAGCTCTTTGACGCCGTTTTCTATGTCGTCAACCTTGTAATCGAAGAAGCGTGTAGCCCCCAGGGAAAGACACAGCTCCCTCTTTTTCTCGCCGCTGGGATATTGTGAGTATTGGGTGGAGCCTGTAGACAGCATACGGCGTACCTGTCAATAGCAATGACCTTCAGTCCTTTCTTGACAGCAATTTGAATGCCCCTGGCGGTCATCAGCTAGGCTTCTAGGGAGTTAGACGCAACCTACATATGTCCAAGTCCTCCACCAGCCCCAGGCAGAACAATCCAATCGCCGGGACGAGTCTTGGTTTTCATGATAGATGAGTACATAGCAATGCCAGCTGTCGATGCTTAGTCCTGTAATAGATGTAGTTCGTCCGCCGCATTCAACGACTTACCACAGAGCAGAGGAGCTGCCACATCGGGTGCTAGTTGCGAGGGAATCTTGGCGACATGGATGGCCGGGCTGACAATGTATTCTGGAGAGGTCAGAACCTTCATGTCAAAGTCTACTAGTCGCAAGGCGATTCTTACGCTGAAAGGTACCGGGTACGTTCTAAACTTTGTGCGTGAGATACTAGAATCCTTCAGGGATATATATTGTGAGCACTTACTGCCCCGGCGTTCTTCTGGTTCGGACATGCTGTGTTGTTGATGGCACAAATCTCACAATCCAAGCAAGAGCTGTAGAGCCATCTATAGAAATTCAGTCACTAAAAGCCCCCAATATAAATTCACAAGGGGTGACTAGTCATAGCCTACCGGATGCCAACTCTCTTGCCAAGCCAATCCTGCTCGTCGATTCCACTACCCACTAGATCAAAGCCACGATTAGACCATTGAAATGCCCGAGATTGAAAGTGACTGAGCATCTCCTCACCTTTGACGACTCTCCCCACCCCCTCATGACCCGCCACATCAGTCAACATGGGGGTTTCCCCGCGGACACTGTGGACATCCGAATGGCACACCCCGGAAAATTCCAGTTTGACCAGTACCTCATCCTCGGCAGGGGAGGGCACAGGATAGTCTGATCGAATCTCGATCTTGACGTCTGGAGATGCCCCGGTTGCTGGGAGGGCTGCGGCTATCTGGGTCTGGGGAATCTCCATGTTGAAGCGGGGTTGACCGAGTTATGGGGGAAGGAATACGAAGAAGCTGGCTCTGCCTGTGAGGAGGAAGTTAAGAATGAAGGAAAGGCATTAGTTCAGGAGTGACTGCAGAGTGACTAGTTATAGTTATACTAATGGATTATATAAACCAATCTGAGACTAGGATAAACTGGCCCCTCTGCGTCGAAGCAGCCGATATCTGCAGGGATCGGGCGATAGGAGAAGTGATAGGAGGACTTTCAATGATAGGCACTGAAACTGATAGCGATTAGTCGTCGGGCCCCTGATTGTGATGCGCTAATCCGTGCTATCTTTTCGATCTAAATTGGTGAACGTCGTCCATATATATAGTCCTCAGCCAACACTGCATGTCGACATTTGATTCATGAAAACGCAGCTTTGACGGAGCACTGATGATTTCTTTGGATTCCGTGTTGTACACACGTATCCATGGCTCTTAACCAAATATATCGTCTGATCATTGTATCAATTAATGTATTATGCTAAATCCTCACTGCCTCGGGTCAAAAGGTATACAGTATAAACGACATGAGCTCCACCAGGGTAGTAGAGCATGAAAATATAACAGTGACGTTGTAAAGGGTTGAAGGCATCTCAGATGCAGTCACAAAGCAAGTCCGAGTCCTTCGCAAGACGATCAAAAAACTATTTGAAAGAAATCTATAGCATGACACAACGGCGCCTGCGCTTATGCGTTCTCCGCCTGAAGAGTTTGCTGGAGGAAAGAAGAGAAATCAGCATTCGAGGTAACGTCAACGAGCAGGAGCGGAGGATACTCACCACCAACCAATCCATGCCTTCATTCAGACCCTTCCCATCAATCGCAGAGCACGCTACGATACTCCAGTTTCTGTCGCGGAGTTCACCCAGCTTCAGGGCTTCTGAGATTTCTCCCGCACCCTTTGCACCGGGCTGGTCCTGTTTATTGGCGAAGACCAGGAGAGCCGCGTCGCGAAGCTCTTCCTCGTTCAGCATGGCGGCAAGCTCATCCGCAGCCGTACCCAATCGTTCGATATCCGTCGAGTCGATGACGAAGATGACAGCGGCGGTGTTAGCGTAGTAGCAGCGCCAGTAAGGCCGAATCGACGTTTGACCTCCGAGATCCTAAATTGGAGGGAGCTGTTAACGGGATTGGTCTACCCACCCCCGTACAATGGGGGAGACGCTCAGAACATTATTGCATGGTTCCTTACCCAAACATTAAAGTTCAAGTTTCTGTAGGTCACCGATTCGACATTGAACCCGATCGTTGGTATCGTAGTGACGACTTCACCAATCTATTGGAGGGTATGTGGTCAGCGAGCCCCCGAGCGATACTTTTGCCGCAAGTGCGCGTGCATAGAGGACAGTTTCCTACCTTCAATCTATACAGAAGGGTGGTTTTTCCAGCGTTATCCTAGAGAAACAAGAGTGGATCAGCCCCGGCACTCGCTAGCAAGTTGACGCCTAGTGCAGACCGGGGTTCACGTACGAGTCCCAGAATCAAGATACGAATCTCCTTCTTCGACCAGAACAGAGACCATAAACGGGACAAGGAGCCACCCATGATTGTGTGTTTGGAAAGGGAGGAGGAGCGATTCGGCGTCGGAGGTTGAGTAGGAAGTTGTTCACGAGGGGAAACCGAGGGAAGGAGAAAGACGAGAGGACGGTGTGCGGCTCGCTGGTTGCGGAGGAGACGATGGAAGATCGTCAAAGGAGCAAAGAGGATCCGGGCGATGAGACGGAATCACAAGGAGACGAGAGGGCGACGGCGACTCTGGTTCCAAGAGCGATCTCAATAAGAATAAACAACAATAAAGAAAGCGAAGAAGAATAATCCCAGCAAGCAAGCAACACGCAGCACCACCAGGGCTGACTAAATCGGTTTGTGGCAACCTTCATTTTGGCCCGCATTCTCGCCGATCGGCCTGGCCCAAGCTTGTTCGGTCCTTGCGAAGGATAGTGAACAGTCGACCTTCATCGTTGCTTGTTCTTCTCAGAGGTTCTATGCACCTTTGAGCCGACTGATTCTGTTTCCTGGGGCGGACCACCTCTCTCGTACGGTCGCCGCCATCATCATTACTCCCCATCTTTCTCCGCCATCCTTCCCGATCAACCTTCCGCTGCGACCCCTGGCGTTCTGGTCCACACTCACCTTGCGCCTGTTACCCTCTTTTCGCTCACGGTTCTGGATCATCCACGGAGGGCTTCTTTGCGATACTGAAGCACTGAAATCGCGGGATTCGTCATCATGGTGGGCAAGAAGTCGGGCAAGGCCCTGCTCAGGGACGAGGGTGGGTTGTAGACTGACGCGCAACCTTCTCCATGTGCTAACTCTCTGTGATCAGGCCTTGAAAGGACCGATAACAATATGGAGCTATCGAGCTGGCCTCAAATCCCGCCCATCAACCAAAAGAATTACTATACGTATGTGGTGGGAGATGCTCTCGCCGGAAACCCATGCTGACTTTTGCTCCCTTTTTATAGCGATTACCTCAAGCGAGACGATCAGTATCTAGCTTTCCGGTTACAGAATGAAGAGGCTCGAAATCGCATGACGAAAACCGCCAAAGATCGGGATCGTGCCCTGGCAATGGCGAAAACGAACGATTTGGGAATATCAGAGGCTGATGCGGATGCGGACGGGGACACCAACATGGACGACGCTGAAGAGACCCCTACTGAGACGGTTGGTTCGAAGGTGATTGTGATCCACGTCGGCAGTCAGAATCTGCGAATTGGTCTCTCTAGTGACGCATTGCCCAAAACGATTCCGATGGTTATTGCGCGCAAGGCCGCTACGAGTGAGTCTGAAGACCACGAAGAGCCATATCCCAAGCGACTGAAATTAGACGACGGTACTGAGATGGAACCGGAAAAGATGTTTGGGCCCGAGGTACATATTCCAATTTCATGCCTATTGGAATCAAATGTCTAATTTGCACCCTCTCCTACAGTTTGCGTCGCAGTACACTACAATGTCGGCAGAATTGAAAGCGCACATGCGGGCGAACAAGCGCCGCACCTTGCCAAACTCAAAGGAAATGGTGATCAATTACAATCGCCGAACAGTCCCAGAGACAATATCCGAACACAATGACCCCATGCGCATCGAATGGACCGAGATCCCAGATCCTGCCCCGGAGTACGTAGTGGGCCACCAGGCCTTACGGATCCCGGATGCCTCCAACCCTCGCTACAAGCTCTACTGGCCGATGCGATACGGGTGGTGCAATGAACGCGACTATGACAGCAAACGGCTCTTGTTCTTGGACATCTCCCTTATTCTAGAAGACGCTATCAAGAATCAGCTGGGTCTGACGAGCAAGAAGGATTGGCCACAGTACTCCTGCGTTTTTGTCATTCCAGACCTCTATGAGAAGGCATACGTGACACAAGTTCTTGAAATGCTCATGAGGGAGTTTGCGTTTGCTCGTGTCTGCTTCATCCAAGAGAGTTTAGCAGCCACTTTTGGCGCTGGCTTCACCTCGGCCTGTGTCGTTGACATAGGTGCGCAGAAGACGTCCATTTGTTGTGTGGAGGAAGGCATGTGCATTGAAAACTCTCGGGTCAACCTGAAGATTGGTGGGCAAGACGTCACTGAGACCTTTATCAAAATGATGCTTTACGACCACTTCCCTTACGCCGAAATCAACCTGTGGCGGCGGTATGATTTCCTGCTGGCTGAAGAGCTCAAGAAGAATGTGTGTACCATGAATGAAGCGAGTGTCTCGGTACAGGTATTCGACTTCCATCTGCGTGTCGCAGGCCAGGATACCAGCAAATACACGTTCAAAGCCTATGATGAAGTGCACTTGGCGCCGATGGGTTTCTTCCAACCTACGATATTTGATAATTCATCGAAGATCAAGGGACGGAGGTCTTTGATTGCTCGATCGGTCGACATCTACGACGGACAGTTGAACGACCCAACATCGGCTGCTCAGTCGGAGATTCTGGCTGCCATCGCTCCTCCGAGCACGAATGGTGTCAATGGTGATACGCCATCCAACAGCATAGATGTCCAGGCGACACCCAGTCGGTCGCAGCAAGTGAATGCTCTTAGTCGCGTGCAAGAGCTGGAAGCCACTCCTCGATCGTCGGTTGCTGGTTCGCCCGCTCCCGAGACGCTCAGCACTCCCCAACCCGCGGGAGCGAGTACTCCTCTTCCAGGAGGCCAATCGCAGAATGTGGCCTCTCACCGTACTCCTGCTGTGGATGATCGCGATGATGTTCTTCCCACCTTCCCCCTTGATAACGCCATCCTTACGTCTATTGCACACGCCGCTCGGTCAGACGAACGCAAGATGCGAGATTTCCTGGGTGGAATCATGGTTGTGGGAGGAGGCAGTCAAATCAATGGTTTCCACGCTTTCCTGGAGGAGAGGCTTCAGACTCTCCGGCCTGGGTTCGCCAAGGAGATCATGATCGGGACGCCTCCACGCGATCTAGACCCCCAGGTGGTTGTGTGGAAGGGCGCCAGTGTTTTTGGCAAGCTGAACGCCACTAATGACAGCTGGATTGGGCAACTGGAATATGACCGCTTAGGGCATAGACTTATGGCGTACAAGTGCATGTGGGCTTATTGATTTGCTGGTTCTGACTTCTATATGCTTAGCTTGTGTTCGTTTTATGTTTGATGATAGTCCTGTGAATGGATGATGGAAATCTTGGATGGTTACTCAATAATTATTCTTATCAATCGAGTATGGTAGAATCAATGGCTAACCTGAAACAAGGATGCCTAATAGTCACGAGTGAATATGAATCTGTGAATGTGTTATGTGCATTTGCCTGGTGTTGTGAATGAAGTAGAGAGAGATGACATAAACGATAGTGTCCCCGGGAGAATGTTTCTCCGTGGGTCTTCTCACCTCCCCACGCTAACCACAAACACCAGGCGGTCACCATGTGCAGAACGGATCCTCCAACCCCAAGTGAGTTTCGCATTGTTCCAGCCATGCTACAGGATGCTGTTTGCCAGACCCTTTTAACCCTCGTCTTCCTTTCTAGAACTTGCACCGGTCGATTCCAGTAGCAGGGACTCGACCGGGTCTCTTATTCCCGACAGTGAGATCCTCCCAATCGATCTTCCTTCGCAACGTGAGTTGGGCACTCTGTCGCGACAGATTTGCAAGCTGACCTTCCCCGACTTGCAGTTTTCACTCCACCCTCTTCTCCTACTTTGTCTCCAGACTCCGTCAACCATTCCCAGTTCGTCATGTCGAAATCCAAGGATAGCAGCGCCTCCGGGGGCTTTCATCAGGAGTACATCGCGTCCCTGCGCTACCGAAACGACCTCCCGCCTCCGGACATGCCACCGAAGTTTCTGGATATCCCACATGAAGGCCTCGAACGTTTCCTTACCCCCGGCTTTGCCTCCAACTTGGCTCGGAGAGAGGAGCCAAATATTGACGTTGATGCGGAGGGTGGTATGCCAATTGATCTCGTCGGTATTCCCGGTCTCCACTTGGGCGACGAAAGTGGTATGTAGCTCCAGAGGTTCTGCGCGATGACACATGGGGAATTGTCGCTAACTTGAGCTTTTAAATCAGCTATCATGGCCCCTGAACATCCCGAGCCAGTCGACCCGGCAGATCTCCCGCTCCTGATGACCCTGGAGCAGCTGAAGAATCCCGCCCCGAAAAACGCCAACGTCAGCTTCCTTCGTCGTACGCAATACATCTCTGCTGGTCTCCGAGCGCCGGAAGGCCCCAAGGTCACGCCCCTCAAAGCCAAGTTCCGCGCCGCCGACAAAGCAAAGTCGCAAGATGACCCTATGTACATCAAGAAGTACCTTCAGAAAGGATTCGACATCGCGTACCCCGAGTCAAAACATGTTGGCGAGGACACGCCCAGCAAAATCAAGGGCAATGCCGTCACCAAGATGGAGCACGATGCATGGGCGCACCCGGTGCATCCCGACAACCCGAAACTCAAGCCCGTTGGCTTCTTTCCGCTCCTCCCCGACCTTCAAGGCTTCCCTGACCCCGGAGGTTTCGTGCAGTTCAAGTTCGACAAAGCGCCTGTCCAAGATGTATCTGGGAAACGGGATCGACGGATGGATGCTGCGGTCCTACTACCATCTGCGCCAGAAGAGCGTGTGTGTCAGGAACACGCCACGAAGGTTGCCCTGCACAAGACGAACCCCAACCTGTACCCTGACCCGGGCCCAGTCCCTTGGGATTACGACCTGTTTCTCCCGGAGAAGAAGGAGTCTGCGAAGAATGTGCTTGCAAGCTTGCAACTGTCCAACCCCGACCGTGACAATGAGGAATTGTACACTCACGAGGGAGCTGATAACGCCAAGTTCCATCGCTTCGATCGCGTGCGCACGTATGCTACGAGTGCTCAGACCCTTGGTGGAGATCACAAGCAAAAGGATTTTGCACTGACGCTTTTTGATCCGTCGGAGCTGAGCGAAGATCAGAGGGCCAAGCTGCCATCCAAGCAGAAGGCAGCGTACTACTATCCGATCCTCGGCAAGACGCGTCTGAAGCCTGAACGGGCGCGGGCCGTGGCACAGGCCGGTCTGGCTCCTACACGTCCGAAGAACAAAGAGGACCAGGTGCATCAGATTCAGTTGGTTGTCCGTGACCCTGACGAGGCGGAAGTGTATAAGCGTTCGCTGCACCGAGCGGCCATCGACCCGAAATTTGCGGAGACTCTGCCGCCACCTCCCGAAGAGCCAGAGGCGGAACATGAGGCTGACGCTCATGAAGGAGAGGCGCACGATAACGACGCGGACGATAGAGGTCGTGAGGGGAGCGTTGAAGACCGGGACATGGCTCACAACGAGGATGCCGACCGGATGAGTGATGACGAATGATGGCCCTTCTAGGGTCCATCTCGACCTGGTATCTTGGGATGATGGTTCTGCTGGATATGGACAAGCATATATTTGTGTTTACTGATATCTTCGATTAATTCTTGCTTCAGGATTGTCTGCATTTTCATACCCATTTTGTGATATTATTGAGACATCCTTGGGGTCCAGAATGGTATAGGCGTTGAGTGGCATGATTGAATGGAGTTGATTAGCGAGATCTGGTGTGTTTATCATGTTTTGTATACACTCTGAATGAAGACTTTCTATACATCGCGATGGCTGGCGGTAGGTGGATCCCACCGCCCTATTCTGCCGGATCAATTCTCAACCGCCCGCCGCATCCGTTGACGCAAGAGAAACACTCGGACGATTTCCTCGTGCGGCGGCATTGCTTCGTATCCGTTGCTCTCCTGCAAGAATTGACCGTCTATAGAGCCTGGGATGCTTCTGGGCATTGCCTCTGAGCATCTCTAGTTGTTTCATAGCAATTGGCGTGTACCGGTGAGTAGCTGCATTCCATCAAAATCTCGGATGTGCTTGTCGTCATGGAGTCCTAGTGCTTTGAACAATTCCATGACACTTGACGCGAGGGAGCGTATATACACGCTCAATCTTTTATGACCTACTCGCAGCATCTTGGAACTCTGTCGCTAACTCGCTAAGATCGTCCTCCTACATCCACATAGAAAGTTCTTAAGCCCCACTATGGCTGCCAACGCCGCCACTCTCGCCTGGCGGACTGCCGGCGCCAGAGCGCGTACGGTGTCTTCCCTGCGCTCCTGCCACCGGCCGTGCGTCGTCCCCAAGCGCAATGCGCTCGTCCCGTCGACGGGGCTCCGATATGCCTCGGACAAAGCGGCCGAGACGGCCGAGGTGGTGAAGGAGGTGCCGAAGAAGGCGGGCGGCGGATTCAAGCGGACGGTGGTGGGCACGTCGCTGGCGCTGGCGATGCTGGTGGGATACGTCTACGCCACCGACACGCGGGCCAGCATCCACCGGTACGGGGTGGTGCCGCTGATCCGGCTGCTCTACCCGGACGCCGAGGACGCCCACCACGTGGGCGTGGACGCGCTGAAGATGCTCTACAAGTACGGGCTGCACCCGCGCGAGCGCGGTAACCCGGACGCCGACGGTGCTCTGGCCACTGAGGTAGTCCCTTCCCCCCCGGAAATGTGTGACTCCCGCTGACACGGCCAGATCTTCGGATACACCATCTCCAACCCGATCGGCATCTCGGGCGGACTGGACAAGCACGGCGAGATCCCGGACCCGCTGTTCGCGCTGGGACCGGCGATCGTCGAGGTGGGCGGCACGACGCCGCTGCCGCAGGAGGGCAACCCGCGGCCGCGGGTGTTCCGGCTGCCGTCGCAGCGGGCGATGATCAACCGGTACGGGCTCAACTCGAAGGGGGCGGACCACATGGCGGCGGTGCTGGAGGCGCGGGTGCGGGCGTACGCATACGCGCACGGGTTCGGTGACCACGAGGCGGGCCGGACGGCGGTGCTGAACGGGGCCGCGGGCGTGCCGCCGGGCAGTCTGGCGGCGGGCAAGCTGCTGGCGGTGCAGGTGGCCAAGAACAAGGCGACGCCGGACGGCGACCTGGAGGCCATCAAGCGCGACTACGTGTACTGCGTTGACCGCGTGGCGCCCTACGCCGACATTCTCGTCGTCAACGTCTCCAGCCCCAACACGCCCGGCCTGCGCGACCTGCAGGCCACCGCGCCGCTGACGGCCATCCTGCGCGCGGTCGTCAGCGCCGCCAAGAGCGTCGACCGCGCCACCAAGCCCGCCGTCATGGTCAAGGTCAGCCCGGACGAGGACGCGGACGAGCAGGTGGCGGGTATCTGCGCGGCGGTCTGGGGCTCCGGCGTCGACGGCGTCATCGTCGGCAACACCACCAACCGCCGCCCGGACCCCATCCCGCAGGGCTTCCAGCTGCCGGCCAAGGAGCAGGGCGTGCTGCACGAGACGGGCGGGTACTCGGGGCCGCAGCTATTCGACCGTACCGTCGCGCTGGTGGCACGGTACCGTGCGCTGCTGGACCAGGGTCCCCCGCCGTCGGAGACAGCCGGAGCGGCGACGGGTGCCAAGGGGGGGGATGCGACGCAGGGGGCTGAGGCGGATTCGGCAAAGGTTCCTTCTGGGGAAGCGGCGCGCAAGGTGCTGTTCGCGTCCGGGGGGATCACCAATGGGCAGCAGGCACGGGCGGTGCTGGATGCGGGGGCGTCGGTCGCGATGATGTACACGGGGGTGGTGTATGGCGGGGTTGGGACGGTGACGCGGGTGAAGGAGGAGATGCGGGCTTAGTGTATGATTAGGGGTTCAAAAGTAGCATGCATTCATGGTATTATATTGTATGAAGCTCGCCGTGCAGCATGTCATTCATATGCGATCGTATGCTCTATGTACTCTATAGACTTTTACACATCATAAGGTCTCCTCGACCTCGCGCACGACCTTGCGCACGCCGTCCACTTCATGCGCAAAGCGCCCCAGGAACATGCCATCGACAGCCTTCCCCAGGCCGCCAGCGCCCCACAGTCCGGGGCCGGCACTGCCACCGTACAGGATGCGCACGTCGCCGGGACGGCCATGCTGGGCGATGACGGCGCGGATGCCCTGGACGACAGCGGCGATGTGGTCGACACCCGCGGGGCGCGGCTGACCGATAGCCCAGACAGGCTCGTAGGCAAAGATGACAGGCGCGTCCGCAGGGATCGCATCCAGCACAGGACGCACCTGCACGGCGCACTCATCCACAGCACGCCCGACAGCTTCAGAAGCGACAGCGCCGGGGGCGGTGATTTCACCGATGCAGACGAGGGGCACCATGCGATGGGCGCAGGCGGCGGCGGCCTTTTTAGCGGTGGTCTCGTCCGTCTCGGCGAAAAGGGCGCGGCGCTCGGCGTGGCCGAGCTCGACGATGGAGACGCCCATGTCGCGCAGGGCCTGCGGCGAGACCTCGCCGGTGTAGGCGCCCAGCGACTCCCAGAAGCAGTCCTGGGCGCCGAGGAGGAAGGGCGGCGGCGAGAGGAGGTCTTTGGCGAGGGAGGCCTCGTAGCGGGCGAGAATGTCGTGGCAGGGGTAGATGGTGAGAAAGTCCGGGATCAGGGCGAGGAGGAGCTTGGAGCGATTGGCCGGGCGGACAATGTCGTTCTGGGGGTCGAGGAGGGCCCGCAGGTAGTCGAGGGTGCGGGCGGGGGTGAAGTACATCTTCAGGGAGATGATGAGGAGGTTGTTGGGGAGGGTTGGGTAGTCCATGTTGCCGTCTCTGGACGTATCCGTCTGATTCTGATTCTGATGCTTGAATCTGTTGTCCTGTCTGTGTCTGTGATCCCCGGATTGACTGTGATTGTTTATTTGGAGGTGAACTTCTCGCCCGAGATGCGTCCTATGATGCTAGCGTATGCTGGAGATGGTCTGGACGGAAGCGGACCAGGGAACAAATGCGGGGGTCGTATTCTGGGAGTGTCCGGTACGATTGCTGGATCACATTCTTTCAGGATTGCCGGATCATTGTGGTGCGTCCATTGAGCTCGTCCAAGTGGGTTCACGACACTAAGAGTAGGCAACGAGAGACACGATCGTCCCACGCAATGCAGTCCTCATCCAATGACGGCGGCGTGTGGTGTGAGAACCCACCACGGCGACCAGTTCCGGGGCAATTGGCACGATGGCCCCCCCCCTTTTTCGCCTGTCACTGGGGATGTCCGTCCGGAGAGAGTGGAACGCGCACGAGGAAAAGTGGGAAGCGATCGCAGCGGTGGGTTGAGTCAATTGCGACGTAGAGCCGAGTCTGGTCAGTTGATGAGAAGAGATTTCTTTCAGCGGAGACGGTGAGGGTTATTATGTGTGTCGGAGGAAGAGGGGCTGCAGGCAACCGGTCAGGTGGACAGACAGGACGGAGTCCCTCTGTCGAGGCTAGTGGATATCCGGGCGTCCGAGGATGGCCAAGAGACGCCATTCTGAGGCCTGGTTGAAGCCGAAGTATGGGAATCTCGTAGAATAGATTACCGGATGGCCCAGTTGGGCGTACCGGCCGCGTCACGGCGGTCGGATATCTGTCCCTCAGCCAATCACAGATGGGCAGTGGAGGTCGGGAAGGGAACGGGCGGTAAATGATTACAGACGAGGGGTTCTCGGACTGCCGTTTTAGTACATCCCAGGTCTCGAAGGAGAGCAGTAACTAGTAACTGATTGTGATTGTCTGCCCAGTTGTTATGGTTCATCTTGTGAATGGAAGATAGGGAGCAGGCAGGGCGTCGAGAGTATGGGATACTCTGCCGAGTATCTGTCCAGGTACATCTATCTGGTTTCTCTGGTCCCGATCAAGTTGGACAGAGAATGACATCATGCGTCCGCATCCCGCAGTCCAACCAAGTCCGTCTTGTCTCGCCATTCCTGCCATCCATTCCATTGGCACTTCATGGGCACTCTCCAGTGCATCGGACGACTGTTCTCCACCATCCTGGTCGCATCCTCCAGAGTGCACCGTCCCATGCAGATAGACGATCCTACTCTGAGTACACCCCATCCTACCACCTGCAAGACGGAAACCGGTTTGATATCCTCCTCCTCCTAAACTCCAGCCTAAACTAGACCATGAACAAGCTCCACCAGCCCTCCGTGGCGTCATGTCTTTGACCAGGGGAAGACGGAGTACTGGCGTCCTAATTGATCCGACCCTCCAGCTTCGACAATCTACGACCATCCTCATTCGCTCCTCATCCCCGTGAATGAATTGCACGTCGTCCGGTTCCGATCAGTGCCAACCTGGATGACGCCACGGTGGACCCCGTAACCACCTCTCATTCCAGTCAGACGAGACGCTCTGGACAATGTCATTCAATGGTTCTGTCCTCTCCTGGTACAGTGGAGCACGACAACTCTCGTGTTTGGATGTCGTGCGTTGGGTCCAGGAGGCACGGCACGTTCTCCCCACTTGGAGACATCTCCTCCGTACAGAGGAGTATGAGGGCGAGCGGGATATAAAAGGGTCGTCCATTCCCCTCCTCGTCGTCTCCTCCATACTCTCAAGACAAAGTCAAGTCAAATACCATAATCTCCTCTGAACATCATTTCTACCTTACCTTCCTTCAATCTTAATCTTAACTCTACTTCAATCACCATGTCTTCTCCCGCCCCCCTTCGCATCGTCTTCGCCTGTGACGAGGCCGGCCAACCCTACAAGGAAACCCTCAAGGCCGCCCTCGAGAAGAACCCTCTGGTCTCTGAGATCCTCGACGTCGGTGTCAACTCCACCTCCGACAAGACCGCCTACCCTCACCCCGCCGTCGCGGGAGCCAAGCTCATCAAGGAGGGCAAGGCGGACCGCGGTCTCTTCATCTGCGGCACTGGCCTGGGTGTCGCCATCTCCGCCAACAAGGTGCCGGGCATCCGCGCCGTCACCGCCCACGACTCCTTCTCCGTCGAGCGCTCCATCCTGAGCAACGACGCCCAGGTGCTCTGCTTCGGCCAGCGCGTCATCGGCATCGAGCTCGCCAAGAAGCTGGCCAACGAGTGGGTGACTTACCGCTTCGACCCCAAGAGCGCCTCGGCCGCCAAGGTCCAGGCCATTTCCGACTACGAGGCGCAGTTGGCGGGTGCTCAGTAAATTGCAGAAGAGTTACTCCATACCTTATCATCTTCTGATCGAATCTACTACTCCCCCGTCGGGCTCCCGCCGACATACAGCGACCCGGTCGAGTTTACGAGCTTCTATCGATACCAAACGAATCATGATACCATGAGTGACGGAATGAATTGGCGGGTCCAATGTCTCATCCTGATTCCTGATGGTTCCTAGATTAGAGCCGGATAGGATAGAAATGTATACATACATCCAGAGTACTTGAATGTTCTGTTCGGTTGTCCGTAGTGATGACTCATCGGATTCTCCAAGCATCTTTCATCTTCTATCTCCCGTATTCTGTACGATCACCAGCACTCTGTACTTCCCGTATAACTGATGTTCGACGTCCTTCGGCGCCCTTCGATGGAACCACAATAACGAACGACTCCGCGGTGGATCTCCGCCCCACGTCACCGATCCGTCAAAACCTCATTCAATTCAATTCAATTCACTTATCCAGGCAACCATCACCATCACGATGAGCGCCGTCGAACTGAAGGAAAAGGGCAACCAGCTCTTCAAGCAGGGCGACTTTAGCGGTGCCGAGGATCTGTTCTCGCAAGCGTGGGCCCTCCCTCCCCTCATACCTACCTACATCCGAAACATCCAAAGAGTAAGGTGACTAACTAACAAATGGGTGTAGAATCCTCAAAAACCCCAAGGAACCCACCTTCTTCTCCAACCGCGCCCTCACCCGCATCCGCCTGGGCCACTGGTCCGGCGTCGAGCAGGACGCCCGCGCCGCGATCGACCTGCTCGGCGCCAAAGACCCCGCCAGCCTGAAGAGCCGCGCCTACCTGGCGCAGGCGCTGCTGGCGCTGCACCGGCCCCAGGAAGCCTACGAGGTCGCCATCGACGCCTACCGCGCCAGCCTGGCGGCCAAGAGCGTGCAGACCGAGACGCTGTCGCGCGCCGTGCTGCGCGCGAAACAGCAGATCTGGGCCGCCAAGGAGTCTGCGCGTCTGCGCGAGATGGACGATACCCTCGCGTATGTGGAGGCGCTGGGCGAGGCGGAGCTGGAGCGCGCGCTGGAGGCGTTGCGACGGCGGCGCGATGCGGGGGAGATTGGGCAGGTGGGGTTCCTTGAGGATGAGAAGGCGCTGCGGGAGGAGGCGGAGCGGAATCGACGGAATGTGCGCGAGGCGTTTCGGGTTGCGTCGAAGGGGGAGGTGCAGGAAAGGGTACGTCTCTTGTTCTTGTTCTTGTCTTCGACCATATGGCTGTTTGGGGTGGATGCTGACTATGTATGTTGGGTTGCAGGTCGTCCCCGACTACCTCGTCGACGGCATCACCTTCGAAATCATGCACGACCCCGTCGTCACCCCCTCCGGCTCCAGCTTCGACCGCGTCGGCATCACCAAGTACGTCGAGCAGGCGCATGTCGACCCCATCACCCGCGTGCCCATGACCGTCAACGACCTGCGGCCCAACTACGCCCTCAAGGCTGCCTGCGAGGAGTTTCTGGATAAGAACGGATGGGCCGTGGATTGGTGATGATGACGATGATGATGATGCTGAAGCATGTTTGCATACCGGTTTGCATGGAGGCGTTGGTGGTTTGGTCGGCTCGATGCAGTACATGTTGTATATAGTTCGTACTGTCGTAACCTACATGAAGTCTACCTAATGGAACATCGTATGGCGATCCTCAGCCGTGGCTCGGCATGACTCTGACTTTAATCATATGCTGCGGGGTATGTCCTGACGCAGCAAAACTGACACTGCGTAGGCTATATATAACTAAATCTATACTTCAATATACCAGGCACCACAATCCACATCCCCCAGCATGGCACTGCATATCCTCCCAACCTGCATCACTCTCATCTGCTACCTCCTTCTCATCCGCACCCTCCGCACCCGCAACCTCCAACGCCTGACCCGCAAATACCAGCGCCATGTCCACGACCCCTACAGCATGTCCTACCACACCGCCCACGACATCCTCAAGCACACCCTGCTCCGCGAGTTCCCTTTCATGTACGGCTTCGGCACGCAGTTCGCCCTCGTCAAATCCTACAGCATCGCCAGCGGCACCCAGCTCCTCGTGCAGACCCGCCGGCTTACCACCCCCTCGCGCGTCGGCAAGCGCTCCGAGGACACGGGCGTACTGATCGGAGAGCTCCTCGTCGCGGGCATCGACAGCGCGCGCGGCCGCGAGGCCCTCGCCAAGATGAACTGGATCCACCGCCAGTACGGCGCGCGCATCGGCAACGACGAGCTGATCCACACGCTGGCCCTCTTTGCCCTCGAGCCGCAGCGCTGGATCGACGCCTACGAGTGGCGACCCCTGACGCACCTCGAGCGTGTCGCTATCTTCCTCTACTGGCGCGAGATCGGCCACCGCATGGGCATGCGTGACATCCCGGATACCATCGAGGCGCTGCGTCGCTGGGCCGCGGATTTCGAAAAGACGCACATGGTGTATGCCGACTCCAATCGGCTCTGCACAACCGCCACACTTGACTTGTTCGTGCGTCCGCTGCCTGTTTTCCTGCGAGGTTTCGCCAAGACGGTCATGGCGTGCTTTCTTGAGCCGCACGTGCGTCCGACGCTGGGTGTCGAGCACCCGCCGGCAGCGCTCGAGGCCGTCGTCGAGTCTGTGTTTTGGGTGCGTGCGTGCGTGATTAAGCACCTCTTTCTGCCGCGGTGGCGCGATATGGACGCGCTGGGGAAGCAGGACACGTCGGGCCGGATCCGTCGCCATATGTATCTGTTTGAGCCGTGGTATGTCCCCGAGGGGATGCTGTCTGCGGTCTGGAAGGCACTCGGGAGTAGTCGCCCGCTACCAGGCCCGGAGTATATGAGCGAGGGATACTTCCCACGGGAGCTGGGTCCGCTCGAGTTCAAGGAGCGTTCCAAAGATGACGTACTCCGGGAGGCGGAGGAAATGAGACAGTATGCATTGAAAGGCGGCGCGGCAGGAATGGGCTGCCCGTTTTCTTTCGCTGGGTAGTCAGATGCACGTAGGTACCAAACTTATCGTAGACTGGCTAATGAATCGATACGATGAATTCCTATTCATTCATTCTGTCCAGACACCACCCTTCATAATGACCCGTGGACATCGAGAAGACAGGTAGGGTCCCAACGGGTGATCCACGAGTTCAAATCATAGTATGCATGGTTAAACTCGGTCGAGAACTGGTACTTTTCTTTCATCGTGTGATATTTGCAAGTGTCGCGGATTTGGTACGGCCAAACCAACCGAATCTCTGACGCATACTGCGCCGAGGCGGATTCAGGGACATAGGATACCCCGGACAGTATCATGTGGTCGCGAAGTTCCGGCCTAGGACGTTAGCATAGGTTTGTACGAGCGACCTGAGGACTCACCACACGAAAAAGTCCATCAGAGGTTCATGCGGTATCAAGCTCTGTGTGGTTCTGTGCGTGTGTTCAATTTTCGTCCAGCAAGAAGATCCAGAGAAACACATACGTTGGACACATGAAGGATGGAACGTGGCGTTCTGACCGCTTGGGAGGTACAGCGTTCCACTAGAGAGGATCAGTGTCTGGTAAATACAAGGCCGAAGGGGGATGCGCACCGCCAGCATGGATCGCATTAGACGAAGAATCGCAAGACGCTCGACCGGACCAGTCCGGTAAAAGAGACCCTGGTCCAGAGCCTTGAGGAACTCCCAGCAACTGTCCAAGCCCGACTGGTGTCCTACACTTTCCCAGCCGTGGAGAATGGCCCGGATGGCGAGGTCATCATCGTCCTCTGCCGAGGAAATAATCGAGTCGGCAGTTCTTAGGATTCCCGTGATACAACTGTTCACAACAGCAAAGTAGTTCCCAAAGCCCATCCCACAGACCAGATCACCGTATGGCGATGGATCAACAGTGACGATATTCGTATGAGTCAACTGCTGGGCCGGTTGAGTTGAGGCGACGACTTCCGATCCATCCGGAGATTGTGTCTCCGGGGTTGGCGACTTGATCCGCTGAGATAGGCCTCCCGGTGCTTGAGCAGACGCAGCCGAGATCGACGCCTTGGATGCATCTCCTGTGAGCGCATGGATTTGTTTGATGATATCGCCGAGACGCGCATTCTCCAGCTGTTTTTCCTCCAGCTTCTTCAGCAGCGCCGACTCCCCGTTGGCCGATGCATCCGTCAGCTCTTCCACCCGTTTCTCCAGTCGGGAGATGTGCAGCTTGATCCGCTCCCGCCGGTTCCTCTGAGCCCGACGATCGGTGATGCGCTTGCGGTCCTTGGATGCACTCTCCTGC
The DNA here is from genome assembly GCA_019721355.1 of Aspergillus sp. MEXU 27854. Lineage (NCBI taxonomy): Eukaryota > Fungi > Ascomycota > Eurotiomycetes > Eurotiales > Aspergillaceae > Aspergillus > Aspergillus sp. MEXU 27854. The sequence goes on from JAGMTT010000002.1 coordinate 2,780,282, forward strand.
GGCTGACCTGGAGAGGAACTCATGAGGACAGGGCACAGGTCGGGGGAGAATGCAGTGAACCTCACTGGTCTGTTGAGTGTTGGGACCGGGAATGATCTTCTGACTGCTTTAGTGCGGGGGATTTAGCTCGTTGATCCAGACGGCTGGACCGCTGGGACGGAGGAAGTCATTCTGCCGCGCCGTAAGCGTACGTCGTCGGCATGGATGTCATGCCGAGAGTACGTAGGTAGTATGGAGATTGAATGAATCCTTGTAGGAAGAGAAGAGGCCTGAGTGACATCAGAGGAATGATGGGGAAGCCCAACAATACAAACCAAACAACACCAACGATCCACTAACCGCAACCCCACCATTTCTTCCTTCTTTCTCTCCCCTCATCTTCTCTCTCACATCCACCAGACTTTGATCCTTCTAGACAGTGTACATCTCATTACGTTGATCACCTTCACCATGGACGCCTTCTTCACTGCCCTCTCCGCCTCCCAGAACAAGGCCCAGTTTACCCCCGAGGTCCAGGCCGCCGCCCAGGGCATCAACGACGATCTCAAGGCCGCCGTCCAGGCCATTCTGGCTGGCGATGATTCCGCCACCGTCGACGGTGACCAGGCTGCTGCCCTGAAGGCCGGTTTCGAGTTTGCCGCCAAGCTGGTCAAGATGCTGGAGAAGGAGCCTGGCCAGAACGAGATGTTGAACGTTTGTGTTCCTTCTCCCCTCACCGTGACAAACACAGTACTAACGCGGGCTTGCGGATAGCTCTACAAGTACTTCAAGCGGGGTAACGACCAGACTCCTGCCCAGCCCGGCATGTTCGCTCTCGAGGTACGTTTCGGTTCGTCATATTATGGACGGTTCGTCGAATTAACACGACGTTCTGTAACAGGCCAAGTACAAGTACAACGCGTGGAAGGAGATCAGCCACATCAGCGCCCAGAAGGCCCAGGCCAAGTACATCGAGGAGGTCAACTCTCTCATCGTCAAGTACGGTACTCGCGCTTAAGAATTTCTCGATCGGCTCGGATCGGAGCGAAGTGGTGGATAAGATATGGGTATACAGCGGGGATATAATCAGATACCATGAGATGACGTTGACATGTATTACGGAGCATCATGCAGACGGTCTATTGAATGATCTATTGTTCCGAGTATCAAAGCGCTGCGACGAGTCGGTCCGCTGGTCTAGCTGTCGTCCGTCCATGTCTGACCCAGCCAGTCGGGTTCCGGATGCGTCGCCGTCGCACACCACGGCGTATCCTGTTGCGTATATGAGGTCAAGGGGAGGTCATATGGCATGCGGAGACCGACCACTACCGACGGCACAGGGCCGTCACGCTCCACGGAGGCGGGCGTATCCCGTTTGAAGCAAGGAACCATCATGGCACTGTCGGCATCGCTGTCCGCGAGCAACTGTGGCCACACCACAACCCCAATCTCGTAGCTACAGATCCTTACCTCCCCGGCAGCATTCGGTGCGGCGCCCCATGCCTGTGTAGAGAGGTTGGCAGATGTCACCATCGCCCAATCGACCGAGTCCATCGTCTTGGTATCCGAGAACCGGATGTACGTCTTGATATGAGGTGCCGCACGCCGACGCCCAGCGTCGCGCTTGAGAGATGAGGACGTACCCGTACTCGACCCATCGTCTCGGTCACCCGCCCAGTGGCACAGATATGGCCGCATATACTGCAGTTGTTTTTGCTGTGGCGCACTCTGTATCTTCATGTGGATGGACCCGCCCGATCCATAGCCGTTTAGAGAGCGTCTAATTTCATCGTCTGTCGGGAAGATGATCGAGTATTTGGCGGTGGGTTCCGATGAGAGCGACTTGAAAAACACGTCCTTCAGCCACTTATCGGTCTGGCCCAATGATGCAACGGAGGAAATCTGAGCAAGAATGAGCAGTGACATCAAGAACTCTGGAAAATTGAAGCCTACCTGAGTAACGATATGCGGTGTAACCGGCGATTTACCAACCCCAGCTGCACGCAGTGGAATACCCTGGACCACGTCCTTGAGCGCAGGCCAACCCCAGAGAGTAGTTCGTTGAGAATCTGCCGCGTTGATCTTCTGTTTCGACGGTACGCTGGCAACAAGGGCAGCGCGCACCGCGCCGAAATCATACTGGCGCAGCTGGTCGACCAGCGGCCCTGTTTTCTTCGGACCGTAGTGGCCCAGGTATGCGAGGAGGTCTCCTTTGAACCGCACCCCACTGCCGATTGTTGCAGTATCGGGCTCTGCATCCTTGGCCTTCCGCAGTGGAAGCAGGGGCGAGCGCCACACGGCCTGGCACATGTTGGCCCAGTCGCCGGGGATCATGTTGGCGGTATGGATGACAACCCTGGTTGATCAGCGGATGTCAAGAAAGAACGATAGGAACGTAATAGACATACTGTGCTAGCTCGTCATGACGAAGCAGGATCATCATTTTCGAATGATGTGTCCCAAACGCCTCAGGCATATAGGCCACTATAGCTTCCACATTGGGGTATCGCGAACATGCTTCCTACAATGTAATCAGCGACGCTTCATCACCAAAAAACAAAGCATACATCTATCCGGATGCGATTGGGCGCCTCTCTTTTCCAGCTCCCGTGAACGACCTTGACCGTGACTAGAGACCGCACATCCGCGTCGAACTGCTGCATGAGAAAGTCCACGTCAAACAGGTAGTTGAACTGCCAACATTCGCGGATCATCGGATCCCCGAGGAGATCACGCAATCGCACCGTGTCTGCATTGTTACCAGACGACTCGGCCAGATCACGGACATGTGTCAGCTGGAAAGGGGACGGGATGACCCGCGGGGTGTCTTGCTGCTCAGTCGTCGTCTTTGCGGCTGATGAAGCAGCTTTCTTTGAAGGCCGTGGTGACGGCGGAGTGATGGAGCGGTGCAGGGATGCCAAGACCGTAGTGGTATCGACCGTGGGGTTGTCAGAGGAGAGCTTGGCCTTTTTTGCAGGAGGATGCGCTGCTTCATCCATGTTTTTTGTATCCTCCCGCAGGCAGCTGTTCGTCGCTGAGAGGAGGTGAAGTTGGTGGAACGGCAATAGATTGTTGCCAGTTGATTGGAGGCAGGCGGAAGCCGGTCACGGGTGTACATGCCAACCCCGAATTCATTCGACGATAATTTGATCCAGCCTATAATGAGATGCTCTATTTGATTTTAATGTACAAGAGATATTTTACACTTCTCCCTCAGGGTTCGATATTAGTACACCAATCACCACATGAACCGTTGGACTTTTCCTGGCTCCTGAGGCCACTCAAATCCCTTATAGAGGAAAACATATCCGGTTACTGCATTGACCAGCATGAACCAGAACGTTTCCAAGAACAAAGGAAAGTTGGTGGCAATCGCCGCATGAAGCGCCTCCTTCTTGGTGCTCGGACGCTTCTCGCGGTACACCTGCGGCACCGGCTGCCGAGGGAGATGCAATCGCCACATCACCCACGGAATGACAAAGTAACGAGGCTCAACAAGAGGCGCGGTGATGAGCGACAGTGCAGTTGCAGCAAGCCAGACCAGGACAAAGCTCACCCGCGGGGCGCCCTGCTGCTGTCTTTGGCGCTGACTGATGGCTTCCTTGAGCTTCTCAAAGGATGCCTCGTCCAACGGCTTCGGCTTCGGCGGCTGTGGGGTCTTCTTCCCGGCCTTCGGCTTGTTGTCCTTCTGCCTGAATTTGGCGTCTCGCGCTTGTTTGCGAGTTTGGGGCTGCGGAGCTGGAGCGGGTGACGGCGCCGATTGCGGCACGGGAACCAAGCGTGGTGGGGAGGTGGTGGTAGCAAATCCGAAGGCAGAGATCACAGCCCAAGCGCCGAAGAAATACACGATGGTGGCGATGTATTTGATTGCGGGATGGGAGCGAAGGATCCGGAAGACATAGAAGACATAGTGTCGGTTGTCGGCCAGTGTAAAGGGGTGGACGATCGTGTTAAAATGCACGACAGTCATCATGAGAGGAATGGCAGCGAGGACAGTCAGAAGCTTGGGAAAGCCTTTCTGCTTGGCGGCGAATCCATAATCCATAAATTCAGGCAATACGGCCTGCGGAAGCACCAGGTTGAGTACAGGCGTCACAAGGATCGGCCATGAAAAGAACAAGAAGTATGGCCAGATGTAGAGCATCTGAGGCAGATGCAAGCCAGCGGTATGAAACTCCTTATGTCCTAGTGACTTGTCAACATGTATTCCGACGTGGTACTCCGGGAGGGGACATACCCAAAACAACTCCACCGTTCCATAGCACGAATGCACCAAAGGCCGCGAGAATGAACATGTATGGAATCAGCGACACAATCACCTGGCTCAAATTGCCCAACGCAGCCGCACCGAGGGAGATTGCAGCCCTAAAATAGTCTACATCGGTCAGCACTTGCCATCTAGCTTTGTTCATCCTAAGTGAACTGACCTGTGATGGAGGCATCCGAGACGAAAGGATCATATACTTCACCATTGAAGCCCCCTCTGAGAATATCCGCCACGTTCCTTGATCGACATGTCTTCGAATCCCGCTCCACTGTCCGTACCACCTGCAATCCACCGAAGAAGACGGCAACCCAGAAGATATTAGTCTGTCTGCACACGAGCGCCGCCAAGCTCAGGAGCAAAAAGACGAATATTCGACTGGGAACCGTCGACAGTGCCGTAGCGCGTTTCAAGTCCCAATTGTAAGCTTCAATGACAACCAGGAGCGCCAGGATATCGGTGTAGTAGAGTCCGGAGAAGAAGAACAGCGGTGGGAAGAGACAGACGTTCAGGACGGTGTGGCTGAGCCATGCTCCGGATGGACGGTCATTGCGCTCCTTGCGCAGGGTGTCAAGCAGAGTCTGCAACCTCCAAGGCAGGAAGACGGCGGCAGCTCCGGCGTTGGTCGCCCGCAGAGCTTCCGGGTTGAGCTCTTTCGGGGAATCGCGCAGTGTGAGGGCCACAATGCAGAGCACATACGACCATATATACAAGCCCGGTGGTGTCGTAATCTTCGGATCCCAGTGCGTCCACTTGTGGTGCCAGTATGCTTGCGCCTGGGGCACATGGAAAGCTTCGTCGAGGTAGGGTTCGGGAACATGGGCACTGACGCGGGTCATCCAGACGGGAATTGCCAACAGGACGAACGGGACCGCATATCGGGCGGCGAGGACCAAGCCCGACTGTGGCTGGGCGGAGCTCATGCTGGGCGAATCGGCCGTGGAGAAGAAAAAAAGAGATGGTCCTGGAGATCTCAAGAGGAGAAGAAGTGAAGTAGTATCGGAGTCCTCAAGCCAGTAGCAACGCTGCAAACCAGGCAAACACCCGCATCGGGCAATTCGTCCTCCTCGCGTTTCTGCTTCTCGATGACAATGCAAAACCTCCCTCACAGTCTCCCGTTCGGCATGTCGCATAGCTGTCGAGGTGTTCTTTGAGCCGCTTGTCATTCTCATTTCCCGATCTCAAGACTTTTGCCCTCTTTCCTCTCTCAGGACGGGCAATGGCGTTTCCTCTTCCGCGGGGCATCACGCCCTCGGAGATATCCTTTCTCGCGGAGATGGAACAGGTCACCATTGTGCCTCGACAGCGATTAGAGGGTCTCGAACTACTTGGAGTGAGTGCGATATCTCTCTTACTTCCTGCTGGAGCAGCTACCCTGGTTTATTCGAGTTTGCAGGATACAATTCCTCCGCGGGGTACAACAAATCCATATTGAACATACAACAAAGAGAACCCAACTTTGTCATATACATACACTGCTAACATCCTCGCGCTGCAGGGCCCCGTCGAACCTCTCCAACCTCCGCGCCGCGCCGCCCTCCCCCTCTGGTTGGCCCTCCTCCTCAAGCGCCAACGCCGCGCAAACATCCTCCCACCGCCATGGCTCCATCCCGAGTCGCTATCGCTCATCCTCGAGATCGAAACCCAACACCACGAATACCAGCACGCGTTTTCACCCTCGACGCCTCTCCCCGGGCAGCCGACGTATCCACACCTCACCGCACGACCAACCGCTCGACCGCGCTACACCCCGGACGGAGACCGCTACTTCCCATCTCCGCCGTTCCTCCCGCAGAACGCCGCGAAAGACCACATCCCGACCGGCGAGCCGCCGACGCTCCCATTCCACTGGCTCGAAGTGGGCACCATGCTGCTGGACACCGCCAGTGACGACCTCGTGGAGCCGGATCAGGTGCGGCGACTGCTGAAGGAGCTGCGCGAAGTCCGTACGGCAAAGATCCGTGCGGGCGTGGATGTGCTGGACGCTGCTGCCACGGGTGGAGGCGGGGTCGCCTTGACGGGGGTTGGCGCGATGGAGCTGGGTGAGGGGAGAGGCTTCATCGCAGGGGTCGTGGATGGGTTGAGGTATGTGAGACGAAGTATGCGGACGCAATCGCTCGCTAATGGTTACTCCCGCTTTCTGCAGAAAGATTGGCGCATCCAAGGAACAAGCTCAGCGCGAACAGATGGCCGAGGAAATCGCCAATGGCGGTTATGATGGCACGCAGGATGAGGACGACGACATGGAATTCTGAGAGCTCACTGGGTTGCAATCTGGCGTTGTGGCGCGAACTATTTTCCCATTGATGGATTTAAATGTATATACCCTATTTTCCCGCTGGTACAATCGCAAGAGTCATAGATTTAACCTAACACCATAAGCATGCGACGCTTTGCTGCAATAGACGCCAAGAGAGCATAAAGCGAGAAGAGAAGAGAAGAACGAAATGGACCAAGGTCCAAAAGAAAACGGAGAGAAATCCTCCAATTTATGAAACTGTACATAATAATGGATAGCAACGCCGCTGAAGTCCTTCCGTGAAGGAAGTCACCCAGGAGATTCAACAGAAAGGAGAGTCTAGACCACAGCATTCTGGGGTATGAAGATCGCAGATCACAGACCTATGAAGATTCCTGGACCTTTTGCATCATTTTCTTGCGCGCCGCCAGGATCATGTCATCTCTGCGCTTCTGCAACAAACGCTGACGTTCCTCCTTATTCTGCGACCATCCACTCGACGCCGGGGACGACGAGTTTGTGGTAGACGCTGCGTCGCCGTCCTCAGCCAGCTTGGAACGGAGATTGTACCGGGAGATCAAGTCCTGACCGTCTGATTTCGACGTCGAAGCCGACGGGGTCGACGTAGCAGGGGTGCCACTAGAGGGGGTTGCGATCTGGGGTTGGAATGACGGAGGAGGCTAAGTCGGCGCATTTCAGTCAGCAAATAAGGTTTGATAACGATAAGCCTGGTGGGCATATGTCATAGTAGACACGTTCACCAAGGTGAAAACACACGTACCGTCTCCAGTCCCCGTCCTGTCAGGATGCGCTCCGTTGTTGCCGCCACATTACCACCATTTCGCTGCAAATCCCACATGATATCGCGTGTACTCAGCTGAGGGAACATCTGCGATATTTGCTCCACCTGCGCTGGGTCGACCACGTTCCCGCGACGGCGGTTGCCTCCGGAGCTGGTACCATCGTCGCGGTTGAAAAACCATCGGAAAACGAAAAAGGAGACGACGGCGAGGGTAAGAAGCGACGGGATGTTGAGGGAGGGCTCTTGGTCGGACATGGTTTCAGAGATGGGAGAGCGGATGGTGTCGGTTGAGCGTTGATCGGACGGACAGAGGGACTCGGTGATTAAGCCGAAAGAGTCGCGTTAAATGAGATATTTGCGACCTAAAGTTGGGGCATCCGGGGAACGATGATGAGATGACGCTCGGGTGAAGCAATCCGGAGGATGTGGCGGTGGGGAACCGTCCGGCGATGGAGGGGATGCGACGCAGGCTGTTGACTGGGATCTGAGCGGAAAGGAAGCCGGATAGAACGGTTGGAGTGGAGAAGTGACAAGGGAATTATTGTTGCAGGGAGAGAAGCGACAGGAGATAAAGAGAGTGGGAAGTCGTCGGTGTAGATGCTCGTCGGGAGAACCGTTGCCGACAGACGGTTCCAACTAGGGGGCGTATTGCCGTTCCTCTCCGCCTTTCCGGAAGTATCCAGCAATGGCGGTCTAGATTGGGTCTAGCGTGCATGTGACGTATACTTGGTTCTAACCATCATATCGATGTTGCTCTCAGGCGAGTCTTTGTAACAACGGTTCATTCAGACCACCGGCCAGAGTCTTGCCTTGAATGAGGATTATAGGCATAGTCTTGCTACGCCGATTTCTCAAGCTTCCCACTCGAATGTCTACATATTCCTTTGGCTAATCCCGTTCGACAGTGGGGTCCCAGGCAGAAGGCTGATACTCATCAGTCTGCAGTAGCTTCATGTCGCTTTCATCCAATTCAAAGTTGAAGACGTCTGCATTCTCCAGGATCCGACCGGGAGTGCAGGATTTGGGCAGTGGAATGAATCCCTGTCAAGGTGTTGGCATCAACCGGACTTTACTAATCCAAGGAAAAAGACATCCTCACCATCTGAAGACTCCAGCGGATCAAGATCTGGGCCGGTGACTTTCCGTGCTTTTCACACAACGATTTCAGGACCGGCTCATCCATCCGAGTCCCTCTGGTGAGGGGGGAGTAGGCCTCAATGACGGTGCCCCTCTTGCGTAACCACTCCACCAGAGCAGAGCGTCCCAGCCAAGGATGTAGCTCATACTGACCGACCTCAATCGCACCCCCGCCCCCATTGCGAATGAATTCTTCCAACTCCTCGAGATGATGGACCCCAAAGTTCGAGACCCCAATGGAACGAGCCTTCCCGGCCGCTTGCGCTTCGACCAGCGCACGCCATGAACCGAGACGACCTTCCTTCCCCCCATGTGGCGAGTGGATCAGAATCCTGTGCAAAAGTGAGCCTCCATCATGAACATCCGTTTCCAACAGTGCGCCGCGTACAAGTCGAAATAACTGGTCTGAGCGTCCTGCAGGCTGTTCTCGATTGACTTTTTGGCCGCCTCGTACCCAACACCTTGCCCGGCTAGCTCTGGTAGGATTTTCGTCGTCAAGAAGACATCTTTCCGGGTCAATCCCGCTCTTTGGATCGCAGATGCGCACTGCTTTTCGTTCCCATAGTACGCGGCAGAATCAATCTATTGGAGATTGGTAACCAGCCAAGAATCTTATCCAGATGGGTACAATGGGGCAGCGTACATGGCGATAACCAGCTTCGAGGGCTTTAGTGGTCAACTCTTCGGCTAGATCGTCCGGCCTGAACCTTCGGTCAGTCGACGCAGTTGGGAGACTGGTATATACCGTACACTTCAAAAAGCTATGGCCGACATGAGTGACATAACAGATACGAAGGGCTACTCAGCAGACTCACCCCATATCCAAGAATCGGGATCTCCTGGCCTGATCTGGTTCTCTGAGTGGAAGTTATCTGTAAGTTCGCGGACATATTTGAATTGTGTTGCAAGAAGAGAAACTTCTCTTCAGCTGAACGTCTCATTTATATTTCTGTTGTCGGTCGTCTGTTTGCATGGGAGCTGCACACCGCCCCTTCAGAGATCGCACCTGTCCTGATCACGCCTCATTCCTCTCGACTGTACCCTTATACCAAAAGAATTCATCCATCTCAGAAAGCACTATGGGTATAGTCAATGACCTGACCTCCTTCACAAGGCTATCAAAGCTGTCCGCAATACCCTGGTGGACAATGTCCCATTCACATGACGAGGGCGAGCAGCATTTCACCCGAGTCTGTAGGGGGCTGATGCAAGATTACGTGTCAACTCTCAGCTGGGTGGAGTCGGGTTTAGGAACGTAAGTCGCAAGATGTACTCCGTATGCAGCTGACAACCCGATGGGGGAATGAAGAAGCTGGTTAGACGATGCACTGTGCTCCGAAGAAAAACTCTTATACTCCCGTCGAGCTGTGGTGAATAGGTATGTTTAAGCGGCTGAGAGTACGGATTGATGAAACATAGGGAGGCAGTCTACTAGCAGCAGAAGAACTTTGCAGACTTTCAATTCTTGTGCGAAACGCATCTCAATCCTGTATCCAGGCCCTAACGTGGAATAGCGTTGTCCATCGCGCTACTCAACTTGGGAAAGTCTATAGATTATGGTCATCTCTACAGGGCGATCGACGACTCTGGACCAGCGGCAGAGCGATATCCAACTGGGTAGAGGACTGAGTCTCCAAGAAACGGGCCAGCAGATCTGAGAGACCCTGTCGACGAGCTTCCTGCACCCATTCAGGCAGGTCGACTGCGCGGACCTGCGCCCTAACCTCCTTTTCGATGTAGCGTTGGAGCTGAGCGGCGGGAAAGAGGGTCTCGCCTGTCTCATGCCGGTAGGTCACAGCCCCGGAGGCCTCAGGCTTCTGCAGAACCATGTCGATGATCTCGTGCGCCGCTGTCTCCACCCGGATCAAGTCCACAAACCCAGGGCAGTCGCGTAGATCAGGGACGCATCGCATCTTGCGAGACCATTGCAAGACAGCGTTGGTCAGGTCGGTCGCCGGCGCCCTGGCACCCACGATGCTCGAAGGCCGGTGAATGACAACGGGCAAACCGTACGCCGTGCTGACGCGCTCCAGAACCATCTCACAAACCCACTTACAGGCGAGATAACCGCTGCCGACCCCCTCGTGGGCGGGCGAGGGCGGGTGCGCTGCAATGGACGACTCCCCCAAGGTCTCGGGCCCGGTCAGGTGCGCCAGCGCGGCGGTGGACACGAAATGCAAGGGCACCGCGTGCCGGGTGGCCAGATGGGCCAAAACGCGCAAGGGTGCGATGTTGGTGGCGCGGAGCATCCGGTGGTCTTTGGCGAAGGAGACGTCTGCCGCGCAGTGGATGATGGCCATGCTCTCCCCTATCACACCGTCAAGGGTCTCTGGAGAAAGGCCAAACGATGGGAGAGTGAGGTCACCGGGATGCACCATTACCTTGTCGCCTGGGGCCAGGCTTGGGTTGGAAGGGTTTCGAACGGCCAGGCAGTGGATGCGCCGAACCTGAGGGTTGGATACCAGTTGGGCAAGGATCTCACTCCCAAGGAACCCTGTAGCACCGGTCAATACAACAGCTGGTTGTTGGCTAGCCGCCAGGCATCGATCTCCAACCATGGGAAGTCCCTCCAGGTCCGGATGCAACGCCGCCTCGGCTGCCCAGTCTGTCGATGCCCCCTGCTCCTCCTGGAGTATCTCAGACCCTGTAGATGTTTTCTCCGCCATGGCCTCCAAGCCCGTGTTTTGGAACAGATCAGACACAGACAAGGCAATTCCCTGATGCTTGGCCGCCCCTGCCAGCGTCATCGCCGTGATAGAATCTCCCCCCAGGTCGAAAAATCCATCGTCGGCTCCGATGTCCGCCGGAGACAGGCGAAGGACCTCTGCCCAGAGCTTCTGGAGCTGGATCCCGGTGGTGCTTTTCACGGGACGTTTGGGAGCAAGGCCTCCCGGCCGGTATAATTGCAGCTGGTCTCGCGATAGGGCGGCGGCGGCTACTTGGAGGCGAGGTCGGTCAATTTTCCCTGACAGGCTGGTTGGGATCTCGCCCACTGGGAATATGGCCGAGGGGACCATATACTCTGGAACGAGACGACGGAGCTCCAGGTACGCTTGGTCAAGAGACTTTTTCCAAGAGGGCCCTGGGGAGGGGATGATACAATCGTGACAGCCACGTACATGGTCGAGGGAGGCGACATGGACGAATGACACCAATTTCTCGCCATCAGCGCAGTCTACCAGTGTGGCCACGGCCTGGTCGACCCCCGGGAATGATCTTTCAATGTGATACTCCACCTCTTCCAGCTCGATGCGTTGACCCCGGAGCTTGACCTGCTTGTCTTTACGCCCGATGTACCGCAATGACTTTCCACTGGTGTACTGAACCAAATCGCCCGTTTTATAGACGTGATGGGAGATTTCCTGGCGCAAACTCGCCCGGAATTCCCGCAGCCAGATCGGAGGCTCAATAAAGGCTGCGATTGTGCGCTGGGGGTCATTCAGATACCCGCGGCCAACGATGGGCCCTTCAATCAGGAGCTCGCCTATGGCTCCAACGGGCATCAGCCGACCATGGTTGTCAGGGTCGACGACCCAGCAGACCGCCCCAATGCCGACGCCGATGTCGCGGGCATCCGTCGCCTCGTTGACGGCATCACAACCAGTGGAGAGAACACAGCATTCGGCCGGCCCATAGGCGTTGAACAGGCGCACATGTGGTTTCCAGACCTGTAACTCCGTGGGCGCTAATGGCTCCCCTCCTAGGATGACGGTGTGCAAGCTGGGCATTTGCTTGGGGTGGAAGCGACGCAGCAGGCTCGGAGTGAGATCGACCCAGTTGACGGCGTACTTTTCAATGGCCTGCACCAAGCCACCTTTGCGCTCAGTTTCTGACGGCACACACAGGCATGCTCCAGCGACGAGGGTGACGAGGATATCAGTTATGCTGACGTCGAAGCTGTACGATGCGAATTGTAATGCACGCACGTTGTGCTCCATGGGCATCTTCTGCAAATATGCCATGGCGCTGGTTGCAAACGCGCCGTGCTCAATCACCACCCCTTTGGGTGTGCCGGTGGAACCGGAGGTAAAGACGGCATACAGCGGCCAATCCATACAGGGCGTCACAGGGACTGGGGACGGGAACGTATCCTCATCCGCCTCATCTAATACAGGACAATCCTCGCCGAGAGCAATCACGCTCAACACCAACTTGGCGGCCGTGTCAGCTAGTTCGCACGAACCAAGGATGACCTTTGCTTTTGCCTGGCGACAGATGGTCTTCATACGGTGCAGAGGAACAGAAGGGTCTAATAAGATGAAAGCGGCTCCCGCTTTGATGACCGCAAGGACGGCGACGGTGGTCCACTTGGACTTATGGAATAATAAAGGCACGAACGTCTCCGGCGCTACACCGATCCGAACCAGCGCACGAGCGACCCTGGTTGCGAGCATGTCGACTTCTCCGTAGCGGAATGTGCCATCCCAAGCAGAGACCGCCACTGCATCTGGACGGGTGGCACATTGCCGCATGATAAGGGAATGGATCGAAGTCGACGTCCGTTCGGGGACTACACCGTTCCACTCCCGCAGCGCAGCCATGTCCTCAGGGCAGAGTTCCGACAGGCGCTGGACTAGTGCTTCTGGCGAACATGAAGTAATCACTTTCAACGCGTGGATGAACTGATCAAGTAGCCGCCGTACCTGGCGGTCTGGGAGCACATGGTTGTCATATACCGCCTGTAGTCGCACGCCGTCGCGTTGCAGGTCGCATACCCACGTTAAAGCATAAGTTCCGAAGGTTGCGTGGTTAGCCATGGCCTTCTGTTCACCGGTAACGTCGACCATCAATTTATACTCGTGCTGCGCAGGCGCCTGGATGACCAGCAGGTTGTTGAATTGGCAGGCTGCCGCGGCATCTCCGCCCAATTTGCTGATATGGTACAGGCCCCTCTGCTCAAAGGGCCTCATTTGGCATTCTTCTGCTTCCAGACGGTCCAATGCATCCCGAATTCTCTCTGACTGTCTCAGAAGAATGCGTCTAGGCACTGTCGTAATGGCAGGCCCGGACATGCTTGCGATCTCCGGAAAGGACGCGTGACGCCCCGTGAAAGTCACCCCAAAGGTGATGTCCCGCGTATCGACATAGTTGGCGAGAATGCTGGCCCATGCGAGCTCCACGGCTGCGGTCTGGCGAGCTTCTGAACCGATGGATCCCAAGAGTCCCCCGACTTTCTGGACCAGGGTGGCCCGGCCTGCAGGAACGTAAGAAGACCCGGTCAACGGAGGGAAGCGACACGGGTGGGCGCCACGCAAGGCAGTCGACCAGAACTCGCCTGCAGCCGGCGACTGGCCGTGTTCATTTGCATATGCGGTGAACTGCGCAAACCGCCTGGACGGGATCGCCTGGCCGGCGTAGGCCTCTTCGACCTCATGAAGGATTTGGTTCAGCGACCAGTCATCGTACAAGGCGTGGTGAAGGGTCAAGACGAGCAATTCCCGCTTCTGCCCTGGCGGACCGTCTTCAACCAGGGCACGCCTTAGGAACGGGCATCCCGGTGCCATTGGCGTCTGAGCATCTTGCGCGAGATACGCTTGTAAATCGCAAGTCCTTGTCATCGGCTCTGCGCCTTTGGTGACCACTTGGACCGTGCCGTGAGTCGGGGTCTGGATGACCCTGGCCCGCAAGATGGTGTGGGCTTGAACGACGGTGTCCACTGCCGCCTGGAATCGAGAGGCAATGGTGCCATCGTGTAGCTGATACACATAGCGCGCGACATAGGAATTGGGGTGTCGGACTGAGAGCGCCACCAGTGACTCCTGGGTGCCTGTACACGGGTATATATCTTCGATCTGGTCCTTGGATACGCTGCATTGGTGCAGTATATCTCGCCAAAGCTCGCTAGTGACATCGGAATCTTTGAGGTGAGAAAATGGCACGTGTGGTGAGAGACTAGATTTTGAATTGTGCTCCTCGTCCATCCAATGTGCCATGGTCGGGACAATGAGACAGGAATGGCCAGGCAATGATTACAGGAAGATAGCTAGGAATCAGAAGGCTGGCAAAGAAAAGCTAAGGCCGGCTCCCCTTTTTATAGTCCTCTTTTGCTATTTCTCTATGCGCAGCTGAGATGTGCGTCCTGCAGCGCCGGAACCCAAGCCATGCAGGAAACGCAGCCCTCACTTCCGGCAAACGTAGACTATGCGCTGAAACTCGCCCTAAACTACTGATGCTGCAGCACCCAGATCTGCTCTAATGGGAGCGTGATGATATCTACCACCTGCAGGCCCGCGGCCGTAATCAGCTTCTTCACTTCCTGCTCGTCGAACAGGCGCATTCTCATCTCCGTCTCATCCTGCGCTATTACCTGACGCTGACCATCGATTTCCCGTGTGACTGTCGCCTCCCGTCGGTCCACAAAAACACGACCGTCTATTGGCGAGTCCAACCGGATCTCTCGATACGAGACTCCTGGAAATTGTCGACTGGGCATATGGGGGGTTCCCTCAAAGACAGCCGGCATATTGATCGGCCCATCTGGGTTCATGAACAGAGAGAGGAAAGACACGGCCGCGCGCCCCTCTCCCCGGCGCAGCAGCTGCGCGACCTGCTGGAAGAATCGCTCTGGTTGCCCCTGTTCGTGGAAGTGACTGATGGTTCCAAAGGCCAACAGGATCAGATCGACTGTCTGGTTCGGCAATGCGGTTTCCAGGTCCATCGCGGACCCGAGCACCCACGAGACTGTCTCGGTGGCAGTGGCAGACGATGGAAGCACCGTTTTCGATGCCCGGTCCAACATGTCCTGGGCGTTGTCTAGGCCGATGAATCGCACATGGCGGTCTGCGATCTGCTTCTGCTTGCGGTCGATCAGGCCCCGGATGATGCGCCCAGTGCCGGTAGCAATATCGAGGACGGTAATCGGGCTCGAGTCGGGGAGTTGATCGCAGACGGACTGCAACAGCGTCGAGTAGACCTGGCAGTCTTGGGTGCTGGCAAAGTGGTCTTCTAGGATGAGATCATAGAACTCCGCCATGTAGGGCGTATTGTACATCGCATCGTGCCCCGAATTAGACCGGGTATCGGCCGGCTGCGAAACTGTCATCTTCACTTGTCCAAGTTGATTGACCTGGGAGCAATGAGACCTTTGCCAGGGCAGATTTAGGACTTTGGCATGCTTTATTTGCTTCTGTCAAAGCAGCGGTGAGAAGTGCGATGATTGTACAAATCACGCAGTCTCCCTGAGGGTTCCTACTTTTGCTGACCATTCTGATATGTCATATGCTATTCGGTGGAGGTAGGCTGGCGGTGAACATTCATACCTCACTCGGTACTGTACTTCTGCCTCCAGTGGCGCTCGGGCTGGCGTTCATGCATCTTACAAGGTCGATCACCGAGTCAAGAGACCTACCTTGACCAGAGGTAGGGATCATCTGATGCGAGTTGAGATTTTACGTAGTTCAGGCCCTGAGGTTTGATTGACGACGTGTAAACCATGAACTTACTAGCCAAGGAACTGACTCAACTCCTTACGGCATGCATCTCCCCGGAGGTGAAGCGGCCCAAGGCAGATCAAAATGCGTGTCTCGCAGTAGTAGCGGTGAAATGTTCCTTCGTACTGCGTGAAGAAAGGTCGTCTTCGTCTCTCAAACGAGCCAATTCGATCAGATCAAGCAAATCCACACAACCATCTGCGTACTCATCATGTCCGAAGAAGCCCTGGAGGATCGAATCTCTGCCCCCGGACATTCGCCGGCCACCCAAGTCAGCCTTCTATGTCTTGCTTGGGCTGCCACCCTTCACGTCTACACCAGCGCAAAGACGGTTCACTTTGCGGTCCATGTTCCTCGCGAAGCAGGGGGCCGAGGCAAAGTCCAGTCCGTTCAAATCTCTATCAATGGCGAGAGGGCCATCCAGGACCTGCTCCTGGACATCCGACAGGAACTGGGGAGTCGGTGTGACACGCACCCTGATCTCTCCGGATGCGAGTACCCCAGCCTGTTGACCTTTACGGTGGATGATGGACATGATGATGCGGCGGGCCGCGAAGAACATTCAGTCCCACCGTCCTGGATCCGATTGCAAGCCACCCTCGTCCCGGCAGGCGACATCGAAGTTCGTGGATGGACCGGCGGCCAGGACCTGATATCCCCGTGGCAGGTCCGGTGCATGATGGACCAGTTTGTCTATGCGGCCGGCCAGTTCCATCAAAATAAGATCAACGGTTCACCGGCGTGCGCCTTTTTTCCGTGCCCCAAGCATGTGCGCCTTCTGCAACGGTGGAAGGATGAAACGGTGACCTTGGAAGTGAACGACTGTATCCATCACCTCATCGAGAGGCAGTTTCCGCAACGACTCCATGCGCCCGCCGTGGCGGCCTGGGATCTGCACTTGACCTATCATGAACTCGATGTCCACTCCGCCGCGCTCGCCCGCCGACTAAGGAGCCTGGGCATCGGCCCGGAAACATTCGTGCCCCTTCTATTCGAGAGGTCGGGCTGGACCATCGTGGCTGCCCTGGGCGTTCTTCGGGCCGGGGCTGCCATCGCCCTCCTGGAACCCTCATTCCCAGACGAGCGGCTCCACGGGATGTGCACCGACCTCTCGGCCACACTGGGGGTGTGCTCCGGCCACCAGTCCACCCGCATGGCAGGGCTCCTCCGAACCTCTCTGGTCTTGCCCGCATGTCTGGACGACGACATTCTGCCACCGACCAGGGCCCCGGGCCTCGCGGGCCCTCACAACGCGGCTTATGTCGCCTTCACGTCCGGGTCCACGGGCCAACCGAAAGGGGCAGTTATCGAGCACAGGGCGATATGCACGAGCTCGTCGAGCTTCGGTCGCCTGTACCAGTTGACGACCGACACCCGGATGCTTCAGGGAGCCTCCTATGCATTTGATGCCAGCATAATGGAGATCATGGCACCGCTGATCCATGGTGGCTGCGTCTGCGTCCCCTCCGAGAGCGACCGCCAGCGCGACCTCTTCGCCGCCATCGGCAATCTTCAAGCGACGCTGACGGCCTCAACGCCGTCACTCTTCCGACTTCTTGACCCAACGCAACTGCCACCGTCCCTGCACACGGTCGTCCTGGTTGGCGAGCCCCTCACACGGGCCGACTTGCAAACCTGGGGTCCTTGGGTGCACCTGGGCTCGTCCTATGGGCCGGCAGAGTGCTCGGTATGTACGACTGGCCGAGCTGACTTGGCCGTGGAATCAGACCCGACCAATGTCGGCCCTCCAGTGGGGGCTCTTTGCTGGATCGTGGACCGCGAAGATTCGTCTCAGCTGGCGCCACTTGGAGCCCTTGGGGAACTCGTAATCGAGGGGCCGATTACTGGCCGCGGCTACATAGGCCGGCCAGAACAGACTCAGCGCGCTTTCCGCACCGACCCCCCAGCCTGGCGAATTCCATTTGGGCCCTCGAATCACCGACTCTACTGGACGGGGGATCTGGCGCGGTGGCAGGCCGACGGCTCCCTCTGCATCGCGGGCCGCAAGGACAATCAGATTAAGCTGCATGGCCGGCGCATTGAGCTCGGCGAGGTCGAACGCGTGATCCGCGACTGCCTCCCAGCCAACAGCGACGTGGTGGTGAGTACGGTGTGTCCTGCCGGCCGCCAGGCGCCTATTCTAGCCAGCTTCATCTATGAACCCGAGCAAGGGGCCGCACATCCATGTCCAGCGCCGGAGGAGAAGTCAATGTCGTTCTTTGTGCCGACGCCGCTCCCAGACGCGTTCGACTCGGTCCGTCGAACGATTGACACGCACCTGAGGAAGCGCTTGCCCCCATTCATGATTCCGACCTTGTGTATCCCCTTGACACGGCCACCACCGCTCACAGTCAACGGGAAGACGGATCGCCGGCGATTAACGGAGCGGGCTGCACGGCTGTGCCCACACGAATTACGATCCTACAATCTCGGGGCGCCCAGTCGTCCACGAGCGGAAGGGCCACGCCCAACTGGCGTTCCAGGACAACTCCAAAAGTTGGTGGCCACTGTACTAGGCGGCTTGCCCGAGCAGGTTACCCTGGATGCTAGCTTTCTGGATCTCGGTGGTGATTCCTGGACGGCGATGAAGTTGTGTTCGTTGGCAAAAACGGTAGGCATTCATCTAGATGTAGTCGATCTTCTCTCAGCCGGACCGATGAGAGATCTTCGCACCGCTCCACTCCCCAGCGAGGCGATGGGCTCATCCGTTTGCCGTCCACCCCAAGAATCTGTACCAGAGGAGTTGTTCCGGCATTCCCCAAAGGGGCCAGTGGAACAAGTGTTTCCGGCCACAGAACTGCAAGAGTTCTTCCAGGGATTCCCTTTCGAATATTGTCAATATACCCTTCGGGGCGAGCTGGACCTTGACCGACTGAAGGCCGCCTGTGAAGCATTGGTCGAGCGGCATCCAATGCTTCGCACCGTCCTGGAACGAGACCAAGAGCACCACCGGCTATTCCAAGTGATACTGTCCCACCGACAGAGCCCCCTCCAAATCCACATGTGCAATGACGATGCTTCCGTTCCGATTGAGACTGAAGTCCTGATCCAACGGCTCTGTGCCGAACAGTCCGAAGGCTTGCGCCTCGGTGACTGGGGCGCGCGCTTCATGCTCGTGACGGGTCGTCCCCCGAGTGAACAGCACGTTCTGGTCATCCACCTTGCCCACACGCATTATGACGGGGTGTCCGTTGGAATCCTGTGGGATGACCTCGTTTGTCTCTATGAACAGCGGCCCCCCATGACTCCCGCCATGTCATTTTGTCAATATCGAACGCACTGCGATTCGCACGTCACCCCCCAATCGCTCGATTTTTGGCGACGGACTCTCCAAGGCTCCTCCATGACATACGTAAACGGGCGAGAATTGACCTTGACTCCGGATCTTCTCATCACCAGTGACCACACAATCCCCTTGGCGCAGCCGCCGCAGGGGATCACTCTAGCGTCCGTGGTGAAGGCGGCCTGGGCCGTGACTTTATCCCGCCATCGGAGACAGGATGATATCGTGTTTGGGCAAGTAGTCAGTGGCCGTTCCATGGCGCTTGCCGGCGTCGACTCGGTGATTGGACCGTGTATGAATACCATCCCGGTCCGCGTGAGACTCCATAATTCCTCTGCGATGAGGACCATCGACTTCCTGCAGCAGATTCAGTCGCAACATCTTGATTCTCTTCGATACGAGACCGTCGATTTCTCGACGGTCCGCGACCAATGCACCGACTGGCCGCCGAGCGCCCAGTTTGGATCACTTATCCTACACCAGAACATGTTGCCCCGTACGGCCGTCCGGCTGGGCCATGCAACCGGAGCCATGACCTCGTTCTACCCGGAGGAGACGACCAACGAATTCATCGTTTACTCGATTCCCAGCACAGACGGGCAGCTGAAAGTCCGGTTGGCGACCTCCCGGGCCGTCCTGAACCAGACGTTAGCCGACCATCTGACCACGGATCTTTGTCGCTGGATTCGGGCTATGGTTGCACGTCCAGATGAGGCCCTTGGGGAGCTCTGGGATGCAGCAGGGGAGTTTCACTGTATCAGCTAAGTCACTGGGGAGGTTCCACCGACGGGGCTGTTTCAAGCATCGGTCTTTTCTTTTCCATGATTCTTTCAGCCGGTCTGGAAGGGCTTTTGTATACTGTGGGAACCGATAGACGCCTTCACTTGGTAACTTTTGACTGGTTTCAGGGTACATGAATCTATATAGGAGATAGTTAGCTTTGCGATAGACGCTGTTTGAACCTCTCCCATAAAGGCAAGGTAGCTTCTGTAAGTAGCCTATCTGCTGCATGGTAGGATCTTCGCCGCTTAGAGTCGCCATGTAGTTATTGGTACGCGTGGTCTCATAAATGTCCGTGGGGCCAAAAAGCACTCATCCAAGTCGTTCCAATGGGGTTCTTGTTTGCCAGCCACCGCATTGCGTTGCAGAATATGAGACACGTAATGCCTGTGGCTCCGAGATTTCCTCTGCATTCTCTAGTCAGGCACCCTTGCATGGTTACTGCTGAACGAGATTTGAGATCGCCCTTCGGCGCCATGACGAGTAATGAAGGGTCCTTGTTTCTTATTCTCACCGCATCTTTCTTGTTGCGATACTTTCGATTTAACGGTCCCTCGCTGGCTGCCATTCTCGCTCACTGTTGGTCGTCCGATAGAGATGCCTCCAGTTTGACCATATCTTTCATCTGTGCGTAGGAGTTTGCAGGGCACTTTTTGGGCAATAATATCATTATGGGTCCCTCCATTGCTTGTTATACCGCCGAGTCTCGGCCATGTCTCTGGAAAACCTTGGAGGACCCCGGGCATCCCCTGAATACTGCATGGCCTGTCTTCCTAGACCATAGTCGGTCCTTCCAACGCTACGTCCCGCAGCTCACGGAGCTGCCCGACCTTGCCCGGTTCCAGTTTGCCGTTGTTGAACGGACGGACAGTGGCGAGGAGACCGTGATCGCCTGTGGACGATCGGTCCCCTTCTTTTCCCCCGAAGTGCTGGACTATATGGCGAACCGGTCGTGCCCATCCCGGCCGAAGCTGGAAAAGGTTCTTCGCCGCGCCTTGCCCGACGGAGGGTACGACACGATCTTGGCGCGCGGAGTGGAACAGGCCCTGCGGCGGAACAGCCGCCCGCCGCTGTTCTCCCCACCGTCCGCCGACCTGACCCCCGATCAACGGCGGGATCTCGATACCTGGAAGCGAGACGATCCCCCCAATGTGCTCTGCGCGCTGTCGGTCACGGTCGACCCCGCCCGGCGAGCGCAGGGGTTTGCGGAACTCGTCATCGAGACGATGAGGCAGGCGGCGCGGAACGACGACCGGCTGCAGGCTTTTCTGGTGGTGCCCCTTCGTCCCACCCGGAAACAGTACTTCACGTCGATCCCGATGTCCGAGTATATTTCCTGGACTCATGTCGACGGTAAGCGCCCCGCAAAAGCCTTCGTCTGGTTGTCCGTGCCAACAGTATTACAGATAGCAAATACCCGTTCGATCCATGGCTACGGAAACATGTCCGCCTGGGTGGGAGAATCATCAAGGTGGCGCCCCGCAGCATGGTTGTGGAGGGCACCGCCGGTGACTGGGAGCAATGGACCGGCATCGATTGTCGTGCCGTGGCCGAGCGTCTGCGGGACAAGTTGAGTCTGGCTTCGTCCGAGCGTGGAGGGGTCGAGATTGCAATTGCCTTTCCCGGGGGGCTCGCACCTCTGGTGATTCAACAGAATGGCGATCGGTGTATCTATACCGAGCCGAATGTGTGGCTCCACCATGACATTTGGATGCAGTAATATATTCCGCTTCCAGTAGGTACTATGTCTGACAGGCAGCGGCCAAAGCCTGGGGGGCAGTCCACTTAGCGAAGAAAGAATAACACAAGCATTCCACACACTCCCATGGGCACTGCCAGAGCCCACGACATGGTCGCCCACCCGGCATGGTCCCGAATGAACCCTCCCAAGAAGGGGCCCGCCAGGGCACCGGCAGCAAAGGCACCGTTGCAGAGCCCACATGCCAATGCGATCGAGGCCTTCCCCCCCAACGCCCCGGGTCTGGCCGTCGGGGCCTCCAGCGCAAGAGTAGTCACTTCGACCGTAACCGGGGTTTCAACCAGTCCAACACAGGCGCCTACCAGCGCTAATAATGCGCAGAGAAGAACCTTATGACCGATGGTGTTCTCGGTCACATATCGCAGGCTCACCATGAGCGGGACCATGGCAAACAGAGCCATCGCAGCCACGTAGCCGCGGGTCTTCGGCCACCGGTCGATAACATACCCAATGCCGGGATCGATCACATGGGGCGCCATCAGAGGAATGAAGATGAGGCCTTGGGCGGTCTGTTTCCAACCAAAGGTATCACGGACAAAGAGGGGCAACACGCTATCAAATGCGGTGGTGACCGCAGAGACGACGACGTAGACTGTTAACGCCAGCATCATCCGTGGAGACCGGAGCAGGCTCAAAGCGGCCTCATGATGCTTTGGTTGATCTGACCTTGGTGATAAAGAGGTGACGGATTCGAGCTCGACATCGCTCGGTGTTTTGTCTGTTTGCCTGGAAGCACTGACTTCTTCTCTTTCTCCTGAGGCGGTCGCCGCCGCCGCAGGACGATCTTCATCGGCAGCTTCCTCCACATCCATCTGCTGTACTGTCACCTGGTCTTCCGCCTTCTCGATGATCATCACCCGGAGGACCAGGTCCAACCCGATCACCCCAAAGGCTAGTCCAAACGGGGCGTAATAACCCGCATGTTCATACAGGGCTCCCCCCAAGAGCGGCCCAGCCGTGGTTCCGATTACGGTGGACATGGCAGCATATCCCAGGGCATTCCCCAGGGCATCTTCTCGAAATCGATCCACTAACAGTGCCATCCCCACGGTCCAGACCACTGCTGCCGCTCCGCCCTGGAGTAAACGCCCCACAATCCACAAAGATAGGTGCGAACCAACGCAGAGGAGCGCCGTGGCGACCGCCAACACCACAAGGCCTGCTATGAAAGGCCACCGCCGTGATTCAAATCGATCGACAAGATATCCGCAAACGACTAGAGATTACTATGTCACGCATGTCCTTCGCTGTTGCGGAGGAGGGGGGGGGGTTGGAGGAGGTGTTGAAACTTACGAGAGGCTGTGGTCATCGATGCGCCATACAACGCAAGAAGAATTGAAGTCCAACGTTGTTCTGCGAAGACAGTTGGTCAGTGACAAGAGGTACCAGCATGCGTCATACCAACTGACAAACTCACCTTCCCCGACGGGGAGCTTGACTTTCTCGGAGAGAGCGGTTGGAGCGACAGTAACGATCTGAACATATGAGCCTCCTGGACACAGTATACGCCCTTTTCGAGAGCCCGCTTACCAACCCGTAAAGGAGCATGTCCTGTAGCCACCCATCATTAACGCGACCTCTTTTTGTGCCTGTGATGGCGTGTCCAATGGATCATACCGTCATTCCGGCGAAACAAACCACCCCCAGGACGAAACTTCTCGAGGACCGCCATTTGAACAGGGTCGCACCCCACGGCGTTTTGGTGTGTCGGGCAAAACATTGCGCACCAGTCTTCATAGTTGATGAAGCGTGTTCTTTGCCCGTCAGTCCGGATATCAATCAAAAGTAAAAGGAAAGAATAGGGTAGAATACGGATGTTTAAGGCATAATGATTATACCTGGGAGGCAAGGGGCCCTGGTCAAGGGATGGAGACGGTTGGAGAAGATAATGTAAGGTATGTCAATTGATGATCAACATAACACGTCACAGTGTACCTATCTCAGAACAAGTGATCTCGAGGAAAGCCAGTAGTGGCAATGCTGCAACTTGGATGCCAGTCGACACGGTTTCCGTCTTGCCTCTTTCGTCCAAGATCCCGTTAGGTGAGATGGGCAAAAAGCGTCGGGGCGATATGTTTGATATCGATTTTGGGGGGACCTGGATCTTTTGCTTGCTCTTTTGTTTCGTCCTCACTGGCACGTTTCGGCTCCCACAGCCAGACAAACGGTGTCGTTGAGTTCTGGGACTGCAACGCGTCTTGGTCGACGAACAGGAAAGCATCAGACTGCAGGACTCTCGGGGATCCACCCTGATCTTTCCTTTTAATGAATAGACCTCGAAGATCAGGAGCCTCATCTGTGTGGACCCCATGCGGAGTGAACTTCGCAATCGTCTCACGCCTGATCCTCTGCACCTGATAGTGCAACCCGCGATGAACAGCCGTCTCGATCTGGTCCTTGAACATTGCCCAGTGGAAACCTCATTCTCCGTATGAGAGAGCCCCAGGTTTTGCCATGGCGCCCTGTAAACATAACAGAGAAACTCGGGGTATGTCACGTTTGTGGTCGAAAACTGTCGCATCCAACCCGATAGCTCGTCTTCATTGCCGATGAGGGCAGTATCTGCAGGCGACGGATGCTGCGGGGGAAATACAGGTGGTCGATATCCAGAGGGGCAGACTGCGGGGTGCAACTACTGGATTTCGTCCATATAGGGACAATTGAACGAGATTAAGGAAGGGAAACTGGAGGTGAGAGTATAGCAGTGTACTACCATCACTCGTGTTGTGATGAGAAGCGCGATTGCCGGACTACCGAATTAGGAACCTACCAACTTCAGCGCGGACATATAGAGTACCTGCCGAATAAGGTATGTGGAGAGAGCCAAGAGAATAACGCCGTATTATTGGCCTGGCCAAGGATTTCCGAAGGGAGGTGGTCTTGGCAGTGATCAATGAGGTAATTCATTTACTGGATTCTGATGTTCTATTGTCTTGGTCTCCGAACAGATTGTCTTGGTCTGTTGACCCCCCTTCATAGCTGACTTTCCCCCTGCAGTAGATGGCCCTAGTGGATGCTTAACCCCTCTCCGATCGGACATCCCCTGGCAACAACACTGTCTGTCTCACCTCGCACTGGGGCGTCGATGGGGCGGATTCGGGCATCCCCAACAGTCCCATCGGTGCCCCGGGCACAAACACCCACTCGAGGATGTTTACTCTGTAATACGTCCACACCGTGTCGATTCAGGTGGAGCGGATTGGAAAATTCTGTTTTCGTTGGCTGTTCTACATTAATTGCGCAGGAATGAGATAGCATAGAGTACTCCGTAGAACTAGATCGCGAGTTGTAGGGTATACTCTGTCTTCCTCCACCACTTCGTACATGCACCTATTGCATTATTGTATGGATTGCAAATTAGATGGCTGATGCTAACATACATGGGATATAAATATACAAAAGAATGACCACACAAATCACCATTCGGACCCCCCGACTACCAGAAGAATCCCTCCTTCCTTCGCTTAGATCATCAGTCCGGCGGCGAGCGATCCCAGCCCGGCGATGGCGGAGCCAGCGCCCAGCAGGCTGCTGCCCGCGCCATTGTCCTCCACCTTGGGATACTTGTTCGGGTCGCTGGTGTCGCACTCGCCCCACTGCTGCGTCGTGCTCAGCGTGCAGTTGGCGTGGTCGCCGCTGTCGTTGGTGAACTCGAGCTTGCCGTTGTCCCAGTCGACCGTCACCTGCGCGGTCTGGCAGATCGACTTGGAGCTGGTGCCGCGGTTGCCGCCGCAGCCCTTGGAGAAGGGCTCTGAGCTGCCGGAGCAGCCGAACAGCTCATCCTCGATGATGACCGTGCAGTGCGCCACGTACTTGTTGGCCGGGGGCTGGGTGGTCTTGATGTAGATGTGGGCGGCCGAGATGGTCTGCGCCAGAGCGGCGAGGGCACCGAGCTTGAGGAGCTGCATCGTGGGCTTTTCTGGTGGATATTAAATTAAGTCGATTTGATATAATCGAAGAAGGAGGAAAGTTGGTAGCGGTGGTCGACGCGCGGGAAGGGGAGGAGTGAGAAAGGAGGGTATCAAACAGCAGGGATAAGCGCAGGACCCGGGCGTGCCGAGGAGCGAGAGTTGATCTTTTATAGTCCCCCCGGGCGTCGCCTGCACAACAATGGCCCCCGGCTAACCCGGATCAGTAGCCACTGTCAATAAAAGGATCATCTGCAAAAAAAAAATTTGGCGCATCCACCGGGGCACAAATATCGCGCAGAGGCACCGATGGAACCTCGCCAAGGCTCTCACGGCCGGGTATGGCGGACTTGGCTGCTGGGCTCTACTCCGCCTCGTGGATTCTCCTGGCCCCAATCAGGGACCAAGGGACCACGGTCCACCCGGCACCCTGACCGTCGTCGTCCAGTTTTCATCTCCGACTTAACCGATCCAAACCCTGACATCATCCATCAACCCATGCTTGACCTGGGGCGTTGGGTCCGACTGCGCCAATCCCATCCGACCGCCGAGCGCCCGACGAGAGACACCAACGGTCTTGGTCCAATAAATGCGACAAATGAGGTTGCCCACGCCTCTGGCCGGCCGATAGTCCTGACCCACGTTGAACACCAGGGAGCGCAAATAAATGGACGAGAGGCCGCTTATGCTTTTTCTTGACTCTTTTCCATCATGCAGGAGGAGAGACCAACCGCCAGGCACACTGAACGAGAAGGTAGACCGACGTCAATCATCATCAATTCTGGTGCTATCCCTAGTCCGGCGACATCCCTGTCGCGATCAATTTCCGTTCGTGGAGAGACCCTGCGAGGATAGACATATTTTGTCTTATCATTGCTGGGACCCGGATTGGCCATCCTCATCGCTTTCAAGGGGTGGTATCTCCACTGTCGTGAATTAAACCCATGGCATGCATGCTTGGCCCCAAGACACGGGGTGTGGTGGTGAGGTCGGGATGTCACAGTAACACGAGATGACGCTTGCTAAACGGCGCACCTGTTGGAGCTGCAATCGTTGACGTAGGGATATAAACAGGGCTTCGCATCCCGTCCTCCGTAGTTCTGCTTTTTCTCGATTTTTTCGCTCATATCAAGGCAACTTGGGCATGTTTGCGCACAAGGCTGGGGCTGGAGATGAGTCTCTCGACACTAGAAGCTGTCAACTTTGCCCACCACCTTTTCGAGAACACTGATGGTCACTTACTGGATCAATTGGCCGATTTCTCGAAGAATCACTATGCGGGATGATGGTGGTCTGAAAACCGCTCACGAACCCGCAGCTGGATCTCGGTGGGTCAGGTGACTAGTAAGACGCTAGACCACAAAGAGGGCTCCAGTGCTCCATCTGGTGGATGCACCGCCAACATCCAGGACTTCATAAAATAATGCTTGAACTTTCTGATTGATTGCGGTAAAAAGGGTGCCACTCTGCCGGGGCGGTCCGTCAAACGATCATCTCGCCCTGTAAGGTGGGTAGTTCTGGGTACATGTCCACTACGGAGTACAACAGTAACAGTACGAAAAGGATTCAAAAAGGGTATATAAACACCCAGCGTCAGTAAGAACATTATCATCAGGTCCATATTCATCATCATCCCAGAAAACACCTCCCAGATCGACCACAAGAAAGACAAATGAATCCTACACCAGCCCATGAACCCTTGCAGAACAACCAACGACCATAAGCATATGTGGAGACGAATGCAAAATATGCACAGAAAGACCAAGATAGACGCAAAGTAACTACTTCATATCAGCCGGCGTCAAGGCTTGAACCACACTGGTTCCCTCGCTGAATCGAGTCCGGAAGATGCGGTTGGCGTTCTGGAACATCCCATCCTTCAGAGAAACAATGATAAACTGCGACCCCTTGAAGCGAGTCTTGATCAGCCGGCCAATATTCTGCGTGTGCGACAAGTCCAACGCCGCATCGACCTCATCCAGAATGTACATTGGGGCCGGTTTGAATTGCAGAAGCGCCATGATCAACGACAGGGCGATAAGTGATCGTTGACCTCCACTCAATTCGGTCAAGCTCTGCTTCCAGACCTTACCCAGAGACACCTTCACTTCCAATCCGTCGGTGATATCCTTGCCCTCCGGAGGATCCAACTTGGCAAAGCTACCCGGGAGAAGCTCGGCAAAGATCTGTCCAAAGTCGGCGTTGACCTTCGTCCAAGTCTTGTGGAGCGCCTCTTTCTTGTACTCATTCAGGTTGATGATGGTCTCCTCGATCTTGCGCTTGTCTCGGATGACAGTCTTCATCATGTTCTTCAAGGCTGCCTCCTTCTTCTCCACGCTGTCAATCATGTTCATGACCTTGGGGTTGATCTTCTTCTTCATGCCCTGGAATCGCTCCGTAACGTTGCGCAGCGTCGCCTTGCATTCGGCGATGTTCTGGTTCTTGAAGTCATACGCGGTATTGGGACGGCCAAAGTTGTCCTTCTCGTCAGCGATCCATTCGTGCTCCTCCTCCATATGCGCAACCGTCTGCGCGGCGGCCTGTTGATCTTTCTGCAGCTTCTCAAGCTGGTGACCGAGCTTCTGCATCTCAAGGCTCTCTTCGGTGATCTGAGAGTTCTTGGCTTGCATAGTCTCCTCGAGCTCTCGCAGCTCGTCATCGAAACCAGTCAGTTTGGCTCGTTCATCTTCGAGATGCGCCTGGGCAATGTCGTGGGCATCCTATGTATCGATATTAGTAGACGTCTCAGCTGGGAAAGTATGCAAACGAACCTTGATGCGAGCTTGCTCCCTCTTCAAGGATTCAATCTCTTCCATCTGGGCCTTCAAAGTGCTCTCGGCCTCGGCGTTCTGCTCCTCTGCAGCTGAAAGATCGCTCCCCACTTGCTCAGACTCGAGTCGAGAATTCTGCAGCTCTTTCTGAAGAGTCTTGACCGAGTTCGAATTTTTGGTGAGACTCTTCTTGAGCGAGTCCAGAGACGACTGCAGTTCAGCGAGCTTGCTATCCTTGTTGTCGTTGAATTCACTCATATCCTTCTCGATCCGCTTGATATCCTTGGATGCTTCACTCTGGCGCACCTTTGCGTCAGAAATGTCTTGCTTGAGCTGCTCGATGTTCGCTTTCATCTCTTCCACAGCTTGAATGATCTAAATTGGATCAGTTTTGTACGTCAGGTTTGCGGGCATGGGGACCTACCGATGAGGATGAGTTACTACTAATCTGCTCCTCGGTGAGCTTGATTTCATGGGTCTTCAAATCCAGCTCCTGTTTGATTGACCGGACCGCATCAAGCTTTTTCTTCTCCTTTCTCATAGTCTCCTCAATGGATGCCAGGACCCGCTCCTTACTCCTGATCTCCCTAGTGATCTCGTTCAGCTTCTGTAGGGTCACAAGCACCCCACTGGAGTTTGGCGAGCTACCACCAGAAAGGGTACCGGAAGGGTCGTAGACATCTCCATCAAGCGTGACGCTCTTGATCCGAACCGATGGGTCGAAGGTGACCCTCTTGGCCGTGTCTGCATCATTGCAAATCAAGGTGTTGCCGAACACATAGTTCATCGCCGCGGTAACTTCGTCGTCGTAACCAATGAGGGACAAAGCAAGGTCAACCTTTCCAGGTGCAATCTTCTGCGCCGCGCCGATCTTCTCTGCAGAGGCTCTGAACGACGAAATCTTGTTCAAGGGGATGATCGTCACCCGCTTTCGTAGCTTTCCCTTCTGGAGCAGCTGGGTACCGGTCTCCGCGGTGTCAACCACCACGTTATACAACCGCCCACCAGCGCAAATCTCGAGCGCTGTTGCAGCCTCGAGCTTCTCCTTGTCCAATGTGAAGAGCTGGGCAACTAGGCCCTTGACCTTGGACCGGTCAAAGTTCGGATAGGGGTCGGCGTAGTTGAAATCGATGTTCGCGACCTTTCGCTGAAGTGCGTCGGCCCTCTGACGCAACTCACGGATCTCCTTCTGCAGGCTTGTTTGTTCCTGGTAGAGCTGATCCTCTCTTCCGGGTTCGAAACCAAGCCTCGTAAGCTCCGATTCCAGCTTCTTGGCTTGGGATTTCAGCCCCTCGAGATCCTTCAAGAGTCCGGAGTTCTGTTCCTTCGCTTTCTTTGCGCGAGGCTCCTCTTCCTTGATTCTCTTTTCAAGGTGAGCGATCTTGAGTTTGGCCTGTTCCTGCTCCGTAGCTGCCGTGCTGGCTCGGTTACGGGCATCCTGTAGCTGGCCTTGGTATCCGCTCTCCTGGCCCTCTTTTGACGCAACACCGGTCTGCAGAGTCTGCAGCAGTTCCTCCTTCTGCTCCACTTCGGCTGTCTGGGCGTCGAGTTCAGCCTTAGCGGCATCGTACTGCGCTTGTAGCTTATCGTAGACCTTCTTCTTTTCCGTAAGGAGCTTTTCCAAGTCGTGCACGGCCTTCTGTACTTCTTTGTGCTTCTGCTTTTCTTCGGCAATGCTAGCCTTCTTCAGATCGAAGACGGTCGTCAACCGAACAAGCTCATGGGAGTGGTTCTTGACCTCATCTTCAAGAGCTTGGAATTTGCCTCCCTTCCGCAGTTCCTTGTCCCGCGCAGCACGAACGCGCTTTACATCCTCCTCCAGATGAGAGATTTCGCTCTTCAGCTTGATCGCATTATCCTCGAGAGCCTGCACTTTGCGTCTCTTGTTCTCGCACTCCTCACCGGTCACCCTCAGTCGCTCGCCGCTCCGGAGATAGTCGTGGGCGACCACCAGGCGAGTCAAACGCTCGAGATCATTCTGGGTCTGCTGGAAATCGAGGAAGGCACGCTTCTCCGCTCGCAGCTTCTCGAGCTTGGGCTCAATTTCTTCCTTCAGGAGCTCCTCAATCTCACGCAGTTTCAACTCCTTCTTCCCCATCGTTTTGACCGCCTTCTCCCTGCGATCCTCGAACATTCGCGTGCCGGCAGCTTCCTCGATCATGGACAGGATTTCCACGGCTTTCATGTTCAGGACCTTGGTGATCCGACCCTGCATAATCAGGAAGTTGGGGTTGTTGATATTCAATTGGACACTCTGGAATAAGTTTTGCACGGTCTGTTGCTGCGCCCGGTGGCCGTTGATCAGGTACTTGCTTGTGCCGCCGAGAACGATCTGGCGGGTAACGGAGATGGTCGCATATTCCTCGAAACCGATCGGCGATTTGGCAGTATCCCGGTTGTCGAAGACGATGGTCACACTGGCTTTGGTGACGCCAGCTTGGCCGCGCTTGTAAATAAGATCCTGTAGGTTCTGAGCACGAACGGTGCTCATGTTCGTAATTCCGAGAACGAAACAGATGGCATCAAGAATGTTGGACTTTCCACTGCCGTTAAGGCCAGTGATCGAGTTGAATGATTCGTCCCTGAAACACAGATGTTGATCAGCATCACCATTGTCTGTCGCAGCTCCGAGGATCTCGAGGTATCTGCTTGGCAAAAAGTTCTTTTGGCAAAAATGGGAAAGCATACCATCCTCCAATGACCGTACGCACGGCGTACGATTTGAAACCCTGTCACCCAACATTAGCACTCACTCCCATAAGATGGCGGTTTTCCAAGCAAGGACTTACGTCGATAACGATTTCCGTAATCCTCATGATTGCGGCTCCAATCCAACTCCATGAACTAGTGAATTGCGTGCATGGACGAGGCAGGGAGGTCGGGAGAAGTGTCAAAGAGATGTCGGAGCGGCTTGCGGTTTTGGCGGGCGCGGTTGTTTTGCCAGTGCGATCAGGTGTTTATGGATTGCCGCTTTGGGCATGGCGTCGGTGGAGATGAGGTAAGCAGGCGGGGTGATGCCGCACGTGATATGGCTTTGACAGGGAGAGCAGGTATACAATCAAGTTTTGGATCAGCATCTCTATCGATTTCTGTGTATGTATGCCTTGATAGGTTACATGTAGCTCTATGCATTCTGTGCTGCATGGAATAGTCAATCTCATATACTGGTTTACTCAGGAGAGACCGGATGTCCATAGACTGGACAGGCACGTCTATAGCTCACCAGGAACGTCTGGGTGCTGAGGGCTAGGTATATTCGAACGTGCGCCGTGAGACAGGTCTCTCTAAAGGTACTCATTTACCATATGATCTGTAATATACTAATTTCCGGACACGGTATCCCTCAAACCCCAAGGTAGCCACCGCGGAGAGATTCTCGGACACTTTTTGACCGTCAGCATGGGCGCCATCCAATGGTATAAAATCCCCAATTTCTCCCGCCAGATCCATATGTTCCCATCATCCTGACTCGGTTCTGTTTTACCTGTTCAGAGAGCTCTCAAGCCCTCGTTGGCAGAGAGACTGGCTTGAAGATATAGTGCATAAATCCCGTCTCTACTCTTCAATCCTCGCCACAATGGCGAAGCAAGAATTGATGAACATGTTCCTGAGCAAGGAGTTTGTTTCTCGCTACAAACTTGCTGAGGGAGTTACTGGACCATTCGCTCAACTCCTGGTTGAGTACTCCGGCGTGGTCCGCAGTACCCAGCGGCCTTTGGTCATTCTTGACAATGCATGCGGAACAGGCGTCGTTTCAGAGGCCCTCACCCGCTCATTAGATTCCCAGTCCAAAGGCCGCTGGGAACTGACCTGTGGCGACATCTCAGAAGGCTTGGTTGACTACATGAACCGGCGAATTGCGGAGGAAGGATGGCCAAACGCGAAGGCAAAGTTGGTAGATGCCCAAGACACCAAGCTTCCAAGCGGTCACTTTACCCATATTTTTGCCGCATTTGGTGAGTCGAACTCTGTTATAGACATAATAAGTTTGTATCCGCTGACTTGCATGGTTCCCGATATCATCAGCTTTTGTAGGGTTTCCGAATCCTAGTGCTGCCTTGAGAGGTATACTCGATGATTTGTCTTTATCTTTTAGTCAGTGCTAATGCATATCCTAGAGTGTATGAGGATCCTCCAACCGGGCGGCACAATTGCGATATCCAACTGGCAGCTGCGTATGTCTGATCACTTCCGTCGCAAAAAAAAGATACATACTCACATTGTCAGCTGAGTGGATGGTTATCGCTAAATCCGCGGTCGCGACTATGCCTGGGAATCTCCCCTTCCCGACGGTGAAGGAGTTCCTCGCGGCGCTCAACGAGGGTTGGGATTCTGAAGAAGCGACACGTTCAAAGCTCGAGCAGGAGGGCTTTGGCTCGGTTCAGGTGACAACTGTTTCTCAGAAGCTAAAGCTGCCCAAATCTACGCTGGTGGACCTTATCGTACCAATGCTTCCTGTTCTCCTGAGCCGTTTCTGGACTGACGAACAGAGGGGAGAACATGAAAAAGATATCCCAGCGGCTCTACGACGATACCTTGACCAGACATATGGCGCAAGCGATGACGTTCCAGTGGAGCCAAGGGTGATTATTGCGACTGCACGCAAGCCATGCTGATTGATATTCTCTTTGTGGGTTGGACTGCCTAGGGCTGAAGCTTTGGTTGTGTATGATCTAGGCTACTTCATGAACCAAGAAAATCTATGTTCTGTTGAGACATCCCAGCCGTGCATTCGTCAAAGCAATGTGATCAGATCATCAAAGTCATTGAATTCAGCGTATATCCTAGTTTCCCATAGAGACCACTAAAGTTCAGAACACCTTGCTGCTCAGCTGAACTGGCAACACCTGAACGACCGTCCGCCGTTTCGCGGAAAACCAAACGCCTTTGCTGATCCCATTAACTTATGTTCTTCTCGGATATTCATGATCCATGCGGAAATCCAACACGCGCAAGACCTCGGTTGGGATCCATTCGGTTGTCCAAGTCTTCATAGCGAAGAATGAATTCGCGCTGTATTAGTGTTGGTTAGTTATATGATCGACGCGTTCCAATTGATAGATGTCGCTCAACATACCCGAACCTTCTTCCAATTGGCCGGATCCCAGAGGAGATAGACACCCCGTTCGCTGACACCGCGCTCAACGTCGACAGGACCCGGATATGTCTCGTCACGAGTAAGCCAGCATCTCTCCATCTTGTGGTATCTCCACTTGCGGCCCATCAACTCTTCAGCGACAACTTCCTGCATGATGTCTCGAGGCATGCTGTAGAATATGTAGAACAGCGTCTCATCGCTGAAGCTCGGAACGCGGGATTGCAGAGGCTGGATATTAGCGACGTTATAGCACGATGGCAAAGCAAAGTCCTGCTCTAGAGGGACACCGGTGACAGAGGCGACAAAAGGCGAGGCGAAGGACGTATGTAGAGGTCTATAACACAGGTGCAGTCAGAAAACGCATTGTCTGAAAACAAAAACACCAAGGGCACAAAACACCTACTCTGGCTGGTTGAGATCGAGGCCCAAGGTCATCAAGTCCTGCCCAACAGCAAGGCTTGCAACATCTGGGCTGTCACTATGGATCATGCTAAGCAGACCGGCGAGACCGAATTTGTCCAGCTCGCTCATCTCGGCCATAGGAGGTTGCTCGGTACTCTGTGTCGCTCCGGCTTCCTGCGCATCTCCGGTGCCTGCTTGTTGCTGCTGTGACAGCATGGCGCTACTCAAGTCCTGCTGGTTTACATTAGCTTGAGACATTTCCCCCCGCTAGACGGGCCGTATCCGCACCTCTTTCTCCTGTCCGGGAATTCCATTCGACGGCTGGTTAACAGGTGAACGAGACGTTCCGATAGCTGAGCGTAGTCAGTAAATACAGTCCTGACGAGAGATTGCAGGGCACCGATTACCTCCTGCTCCTGCGTTTGCAGGCGACATTATCCTCTCCTGGCCGTTTACGGACGCGGAGACCACGCGGCTCTGTACAGACTGAGCCTGGCTCGCACCAGTGAGTCCTATGCCGGCATTGTAATTCCCGAAGCCCGCATGCTGCATCAATGACCCCCTGCGATCCTGGCTCAAGTCCGCAGCGACATTCCGACCGAGTGGTGGGAACTCGTCAATGTTCCCTGTCTGCGGTTGTGCGCCCGCTCCTAATTGACCGCTAATCCCTTGTCCGCCGTTTCGGTAGTCATCTAAACGATTGGCGAACTGGGCTCCTGACGGAAACACGTCATCCTGGGAAGGCTGAGGTTGTTGGAGGTGGGATGGTGTTTGGCCCGCTCGAGACGGTGCTTGAGAGGTCGGATGCTGTTGTCTTTGGACGGGCGTCTGTTGCATTGCACGTTGGCTTGCATTTGCCCAAACTAAATGGCTCTGGTTTTGAGCTTGCGACTGGGGAGGAGCTCCGGATAGGGAAGGGAAATCACTAGATCGGGCAATCATCAGCATTCGGTGTGAACCGGAATAACGATCGCTTCCTGGGCCTGAAACAACAGCACGTACGAGAGGTCGAGAGGCGTAGCGGGTTGCGATCCGCCCAGGCTCTGTGCGAAAGTTCCCATGTTTCCGATAGTGCGTTGTTGGTTGCTCTGAATTCCTGGTGTTCCGCTCACGGGAAGGTTGAAGTTCCAGTTGGCTCCGCTCCCTGTCGATCCCCCCTTGTCAGCGTCCTTGCTTCAATATAACGTCGCTAAAGGTCACCGTAAGCGCACCAATTTTCCCGTTCGGCAAACGTGCTGAAGCTAATGACGCATTGCGAGCTTGTGCTTGTTGTTGAGCGGCGAAACCAGTCATACCCCGAACAGGTTGTGGGCCTGGACCTAGTCGATGGCAATGAAGATTAGCATCATGGAAAGAAAAGAGCGTTTGTAGAGTTCGTCTGGGCGCGGCGACTGCATCGGCGAGGTTTGGAGGGAGATCTCTCATAATGTCGTTGAGCCGCAGGTGGTGACCATCGGAGTGTGTTTGGGAATTGAGAGCGAAGAAGATAAGATCGAAGAAAAGGCAGCCTCCAGTGGGCAACCAATGGCCATAACACTGTCAATCTCCCACACATTTTGGCACGACGATCGATCACCACCGCAGCTCATTAGGACCAGACCGAGCCACATGGTCGCACACAAGAAAGCGAGGAAAATCACCCACCTGGCCTGTTCATGATGGGAGGAAGCTCCAGGAAGCTGGAAATGGGTGGAGGGTGTTCAGACGGTAGGGGAAGGAAGATCAGCACAATCGAGAGGTGCAAAGAGATCGAGGCAACTTGATGCTTCCAGGATCTGAGCCCACATCTGATTGCGACGGATAATGGAGGTGGAGTGGCGGCAACCGCGCGCTTGCTGACTGTGCACGGGCCAATCTAGCCGCCAGCCTCCCACAGCTCACTGCATTAGGCCATATTCAGAGAGATATACTTTGAGAGATCATTTATACGGGTGTCAGAGATAGTTTATTCTTGGCTTATTGGATGTATATAAGTGTTACCCGTCCGAATATACGTTGGGTGCGTGACTGTATACCTAATGGATGGTCTGTCGCAGATCTCGGTGCTCTTCTCTTTGAGAATTCTATGAACACGAACATCAATTTTTTGTCTTACGGTGCCCATGCCTCTGCAATCATTATACTTGCATCGTCCAATTTAAACGTCTGCATGGCCGTATTGGCGGGCATTTATTGAGGTAACACCGGCGGCAGTGTTCACGTGACCTAACCGCCCAAAAAAGTCATCTCCGACATCCGCAAAAAGGCACACCTCCGGCCTTTCACAGTCTCCCGTCCAGGGCCGCCATCCATTCGCGATGCATCGTCACTCCGTCCTGCGACTTGCTCGCCAAACGGGAGGCCTTCCGCTGGTCGAATTGCCTCCGCCCTATCTCGCTCCCTCGCTCCATTTCTCCTTGATCCGGTCGCCTGTCCAGTGCTCCAACTTTTCCTCGACAACCCCCGTCGCCGGCCATGGACGTGACCTGAGCAAGTCGCGCGGTGTCTCTGCGATCCATCGCACTGGTCCGAAGTTCAAGCTCGGGGTCTCAAAGTACCCATTGCCTAAGCCTGTTTCCCCGGAGGCTCTGGACAAGCGCAACCCGACGCCGGACCATGGACTCTGGGGTTTCTTCCCCAAAGATCGTCAGGCCCTGAGCACCCCGGAATATGATCACGCGCACGGTTCGTCTCGACAGTCCATCTCGTACATATACACAACATGAAAACAAGCTGACCCTTAGTCTTCAGGCCGCTCGTGGTCTATCCAGGAACTGCGCGAGAAATCCTGGGATGATCTCCATGCCCTGTGGTGGGTCTGTGTGAAAGAACGCAATCGGATAGCCACTTCCAATCTGGAGAGAGAGCGCCTGCGGGCTGGATATGGTGAATATGAATCTTCTGAGCGGGACCGAGTGGTGAGTAGCAGGACCCCGGTGTAATTTGACAACTGGGCTAATACCATGGGTGCGTCTAGATCCGCGTTACACAGAACGGTATCAAGCACGTCCTCCGGGAAAGATGGTACGCTTGGGAGGATGCCCAGAAGCTTTACAAGGATGGATACCGACCTCAGGATGAGGAGTAAACGCGTTGCCGCCGGAAGCTCCAAGCTAGCTCATCGTGGAATGATATATATCTTCGATGAGTGTTCTTTGTACCTACCTATTCACTGTATGTAGTACTAGTGATTTGTATTATCTTGTGTATTAGTCTTGAGCAATTGATTTGGATAGGAATCGATGTGGAGATGGTGTAGGCGGATGTCAGAGAAACACCACCCTACTATGGAACTATAGAGCTACTATTGTAGTGAGATTCAGCACTATCACCTCGTGGCCCGTGGAGTGTACATTAATTAGATTGATCAGTGGGCTGATGGCTAATATGGAGGATGTCCCCTGAATTAGGGGTGAACCTCAGCTTGTATACTCTTTCTTTAAGAGCAGAGAGGCTCAAAAGGGGCAAAACCATTCTTCAGGGGGTAATGATCCATATGCGATGTCTCCATACAATATTAAATCCTAAACATTAATAGGCGTCGACGGGAGGTCTGATTATTTATTGATTTGGCCGCGGTGGATCCTCGGCGGGTAGCAATACCAATCAGTGACCTCGCTGGATGCCTATGATCCGCGGGGAGACTAGGTCACTCCCAAGTACCTCCTCTAAGCTCCCTTTTCCCACCCCCTCAACCTACGACTTCCTCACCGACTCCGCATCTTCCCACCTTTTTCTCCTGCATTGTTCTCTCTTGCGTCAACCTTACTTGTTTGTTCTTTGTCCCTCCACCCTCTTCTCTGTCATCGTCCCTGCATCACTTTCCATCTCCACTATGGAAGAGATTGCCCCCGAATATGATGTTGTCGTGCTCGGCACTGGTATGTGCTACCCCGCCGTCGTCCGTCTGCAGCTGTCGTGATGTGCTAACAATGCCGCCCCTCCTCCCAGGCTTGACCGAGTGTGTTCTTTCTGGGTATGACTCTTCTGAAAGCTTCATCTACGATTTTTTCCTGATTATTAAACCGGTGTAGTGTCCTGAGTGTCAAGGGGAACAAGGTCCTCCACATCGATCGCAATGATCACTATGGAGGGTGAGTAACACATGCAGCCCGCGGAAATCGTCAACCCCACTAATACAGAAGATAGCGAGGCTGCGTCTGTGAATATCGAAACGGTGGGTCTGGAAATTTATTTGATAGAATTCATTTACTAATCGACTACTTCCTGTAGCTGTTCAAGAAATATGGCAACGTCCGCCCCGGCGAGGAACCCTGGAAGAAATATGGTCGTGTCAACGACTGGAACATCGATCTGGTCCCGAAGCTCCTCATGGCCAACGGCGAGCTGACGAATATCCTGGTCTCCACCGATGTCACAAGATACTTGGAATTTAAGCAGATTGCCGGCAGCTATGTCCAACAAGGCAAAGGACCCAAGGCTACGGTGGCGAAGGTGCCCTCCGACGCGGGTGAAGCTCTGCGCTCCTCCCTGATGGGAATGTTTGAGAAGCGACGGGCCAAGAAGTTCCTGGAATGGGTGGGCGAATTCAAGGAGGAAGACCCGGCGACTCATTCGGGTCCGTTTAACCTATCCCAAAACACCGATCTTAGGTTGCAGCGATTAACTTCATTTAGGACTGGACATCCATAAGTGTACCATGAAGGAAGTCTATGACAAGTTCGGACTGGAGCCGAACACCCGGGACTTCGTTGGTCACTCGATGGCCCTCTACCAGTCCGATGATTATATTGGACAGACTGGCATGGCCCCCGACGCTATCAACCGGATCCGCCTGTACGTGAACTCGATGGCTCGCTACGGCAAGTCTCCTTATATCTATCCGCTTTACGGTCTGGGTGAACTCCCCCAGGGTTTCGCCCGTCTATCTGCTATCTATGGAGGTACCTACATGCTCAACACCAACATCGACGAGGTCCTCTATGATGAGAGCGGCAAGGTTTCTGGAATCAAGGCCACCATGAAGGACCGCGATGACAACGGCGAGACCATGAAGTTCTCCACCAAGACTAAGAAGATCTTGGCCGACCCGTCTTACTTCCCGGGCAAGGTCCGCGTGACTGGCTACTTGCTCAAGGCTATCTGCATCCTGAAACACCCTATCGACAAGACGGATGGCAGCGATTCGCTGCAGCTGATTATCCCCCAATCGCAGGTCGGACGGAAACATGGTGAGTGCTGATGTCACCCGACGTAAGGAACATCACTAACATATGTTAGACATCTACATCGCTATGGTGTCGTCCGCACACAACGTTTGCCCCAAGGGTTACTACATTGCTATTGTCTCGACCATCGCCGAGGGTGATGCCAACCACCACCTGGAGCTTGAGCCTGGCTTCGAGCGTCTGGGTGCCATTGAGGAGAAGTTCTTCGGCCCTCCGATCCCGATCTACGAGCCCCTGGAGAGCGGCGAGAACGACAACATCTTCATCTCGAAGAGCTACGATGCCACCTCTCACTTTGAGACCACGACTGGTGAGAGATCTGTTCCGAAATTGTTATCTTGTGTTTACTAATACACTGCAGACGATGTGCGCGACATCTACAAGCGGGCAACTGGTGAAGAGCTGGTTGTGGAGGGTCTCCGCGAGGACCAGCAGCTTGCGCAGGAGTAGATGCGATGTTCTGAAGCAATCGAGAGTTAAGTAATAAACCGTTACCTGGACGTTTTGATCAGCATGAAACTTTTGGGCTCTGCTTGTCCACCCTCATTAAACAGGCCATTTTGGACATTCTACGCTCCCTTGGTGGTTGGCTACTCAGTAATGTCAAAGTAGATGTGGATATTCGTTAAGGAAAGACCTGTCTATAATTTGTGTTGTCTGCAATGTTCATATGAATGTCTTACTTGTGATGGCGCGTTATATCGAGTATCGATCGTCTATCGGCATAGGCTCCCTGCACGTACTTGGTCAGCTTATGGTATATGGATGGGGATAGAACCGGATGATGACAAGAATGGGGTTGATAAGGACTCCATCAACTTTCCCCGCATCGTCGATCCACAATGAGCCGTGGTTGGATTCTTCCTTCAGAAGGATCCCACGCCGCTGCTATCATTTATCGTCTCCGGGGCCTGCACATCAACGTGTCGCCATCACAGCTTGCCATCACCGGCGGTCCGGAAGGCATCACTGTCCCCCTGGTATATCCCGACGCTATATGGACCCGAATCATCACGTTGATTGCAGCTAACCGTAACTATGACGGGCCCCGATTTCGCTGTGCCAGCAGGTACGCAGACCGTACAGGTCCGCATCATCGATTCCACCACAAGAATCGACAAGCTGCCCGCAGAATTTCTCATGAAGCCACCCGTTCACGGGTTGAAGTATATGCCAGTCCTCCCCGCATGGTCGTTTCTCATCGAACATGCCTCGGGAAAGAAAGTCCTCTTCGATCTGGGAGTCCCCAAAGACTATCATGCGTTTTCTCCAGCAGTCACGAAGCATCTGGAACGTCAAGGATGGGAGGTCAATGTCGAGAAGGACGTCATCGATCTTCTCCAAGAGAATGGAGTCACGGCAGATCAAATTTCGAGTATCATCTGGAGGTAAGCCGAAGGCGGCTGTACAAGGCCGATCTTAAGAATTTCTAACACGCGTCGTGCAGTCATTGGCACTGGGACCACATAGGGGACCCGTCAAAGTTTCCGCCGTCTACAGAACTGATTGTCGGCCCTGGCTTCAAGAAAGAGTTCTTGCCGGGCTATCCTTCGAAGCCCGATGCTCCAGTGCGTGAGAGCGACTTTGCGTGCGTGCCCTGAACTACTGTCAAACCAAGCACACGCTGATTTATACCCAGAGGGAGGTCATTACGAGAAATCGATTTCACGGGAGCCACCCAAACAGGCCAGTTCAGAGCACACGACCTCTTCGCCGACGGATCTTTCTACATCCTAGACACACCAGGCCATGCCGTAGGCCATCTGAGTGGACTCGCACGGACAACGACCAACCCCGATACGTTCATCTTCATGGGCGGAGACCTATGCCATCATAGCGGAGAAATCAGACCGTCAAAGCATCTGCGTATGCCGGCAGAGATCCCGCAACGCTCTCCGGCCCTCGGACTGCCATGCCCCGGTGCCATTTACGAGAGCTTGCTCACTAGCCGCGGCCGGTCGGTGGACGAGCCGTTCTTCGAGCCCGCTATCGGACTGGACATGGAGGAAACTATCATATCGATTGTCAAGGCGCAGGAAGCCGACGCCAGCGACAACGTGTGGTTTGTCTATGCGCATGATCCGAGTCTTTTCGGGACGGTGGATCTCTTTCCGCAGTCCGCGAACGACTGGAAGAAGAAGAAGTGGCGCGAACAGACCCTGTGGGCGTTTTTGACGGACTTTGATCAGGCGGTCGATAGACTCGCTCAACAGTAACATATATACATGCACGCTTCATGTAGCCCACACGAATCACTCGTTTATATACGCGCGACAGCTCTAGTCTATCCATACAGAAGGTGTATCTATCAAGAATCGAGCCATATCCAGATATATCCGACATCGCGACCAGAACAAAAGTAGAACAAAGAAACGAAAAGATGAGCTATACCTTCCCCCCAGCCTCGGGATCAGTATTCGCCTTCTCATGTTCCCCAACGATACAGACATCGCCGTTATCGACGCGCGAAATCTCCGCCTTCAGCAGCGCCAACCGACGGCCAACATGGACAATCTCACAGGTGAGCCGCGCCTCGGTACCCTGCGGCACGGGACGCAGATACGTCACGTTCAGATGGCGCGAGACACCGCCGAGGGAGAACTTGCCCGGCTCGCCGACGGCCAGGAGAATGGTGGTGGAGAGGACGTCGATCATGGTGGCGGCGCAGCCGCCGTGGATGTTGCCCAGGAAGTTGCACATCTTGGGGGCGACGTTGAAGCGGAACGACACCCGCGGATGCGGACTGCTGGTCGCGGACTCGAAGCGCAAATTGCAGGCTTCGCCGTCGATGTCCCAGTGCTGCGGGGTGTATCTTGTTTTAGTATTGTGTTGTGGGAGG
Source organism: Aspergillus sp. MEXU 27854 (assembly GCA_019721355.1). Taxonomy (NCBI): domain Eukaryota; kingdom Fungi; phylum Ascomycota; class Eurotiomycetes; order Eurotiales; family Aspergillaceae; genus Aspergillus; species Aspergillus sp. MEXU 27854. The sequence goes on from JAGMTT010000002.1 coordinate 2,822,141, forward strand.
TGAGATCTGGGGTTGAAGGGACGTACGTCGTCTTGGGTGCCCCATTCCATGCGGGCGGTAAAGTGGTAGACCAGCTGCTCGAACTCGTCGAGCTGTCTGGTCGGGGCGCGGACTTTGGGCATCGCGACTGGGGGTATGTAATATATATGTATTGAATGAGAGAAGGTTCTATTGGAAGTGATGGTCTATGAAAGAGTGTAGAAGTAAGACGGAGGACGTTCGTATATATGGTCGTCGGAGATAGCCGAGGTTGACGGCTGCGAGTGATGGGCTCGTATTGAAGGTGAGATTTACTATACATCTGTCGGATAAGGTGGTATATTTGTCGAATGGATCGTCTCTGCTAGATGTCTGGCTTACTGCCTAGGTATTTCTTCGACATTTGAACATATTCGTCCGTCCTGGTTCAGATGTATATATTTCCGCCTCGGACCATGGACGCATCCATCCACACGACTGGATAAGGTCGAGTTCCAGGCATGGAAGCTCATTAACCAAAGAGTTAGGAAACGTCGTTTTTATGCATAGATTTATTTGGACCAAGGCATTGAATTCAATGAAATCGTTCGATGTATGGCATGCCATGTGATCTCACCTGACTTCGCGTTCTGTTTATGCCTCAGGCACCAGTCGAGCCCTGTCGGAGTTCAAATAAATATCATGGAAGAACATCATCTCCGGTCCTACAACAACACTCCCATCTTATACTTCCTTCCTTGTAAGTTTTAATTTGAGCTTCACTACGAGATTCAAATTCGCTGCATTGTATCGTCTGTCGTTCTAACGCCATCTTACCTAGTCCCCCCCCTTCCTATCCCTCGTCGCACCGTTGCCCATGAGTTGACGATTCTGCGCTATCGATGCCATTGCTCCTGAACAACGTCGGCTCGAGCTATACTACATTTATCTTCCATATCCGTATCTGAACCCGCGGTGACGAAGCGCAACAACACCACAACCAGAACCCCCAAGTCATTGACCTACGAGCGCAGCCGATATATAGCCTCAAACCATGAAAGACCCGCGCGCCGGCAAGCGGAGGAGAGTCTCCGATGCACAGGATGTAGACGAGGATGGCGATATCGCAATGGGCGACGACACCCAGGATACCGGCACTGGCCCGTCAGCATCCCCGACGCCGCAAATCCAAGAAGGGAACAGAGACACCCCCTCGCGATCAGGACTGCGATCGAGTGGCCGACAGCGGAAACCACCTCAGAGGCTCGACGACGACTCAGCGTATACCCCGTCAAGACGGTCAGCCGCAACATCCGGACCAAGCAGCGCCACGCGGAGAAGCTCGCGGCGGAAGACGACGACAAGACAGGAGACGGCCACACCAGACACGGATTCGGAGGAGGAATATGAAGAGGCGACGCCGCCGCCGCAACGACGGGCCACCCGTACGAGGCCTACGCGGTCTGCTGCAAAGGCTGGGAAGACCGAAACCAATGGGCATGCATCTGCGGGCGCAAACGGGAGGCAGTCTCCCTCTCCGGATGATTACCAGGACGGCCTGGACGACCTCGTGTCGAACCAGCTGCGGCAGGACCTTTTGCAGCAAGACGCTGAAGCGCGGGACGGGGATGTACCGGCTGGTGACGCGCTGCCTGCCTACGGAGAGACATTCCAGGCGCTGACGCAAAGCGGGTTGACGGAAGAGGTGCAAGCGTTGACAGGAATTGTGCTGGACAAGCTCAACGGGAAGCGCCCGGTGCCTCTGAAAGGCGTAGAAAGCGAATACCAAAAGGTCTACCAGCTCATCGAGCAAACGGTCACTGTCGGGGAGGGAAATTCCATGCTTCTGCTTGGATCTCGCGGATGCGGCAAGACCGCTATAGTGGAGAGCGTCATCTCGTCTCTGAAACGAACCCATAGCGATGATTTCCACGTCGTTCGTCTCAACGGCTTCCTCCATACGGACGATCGGCTAGCCCTCCGCGAGACGTGGCGGCAGCTTGGCCGCGAAACCAACACCGAGGAAGAAGCTGGAAAGGTGACCAACTACGCGGATACCATGTCCACCCTCCTGGCCCTGCTGTCGCACCCGGAAGAGCTCTTTGGTGCGCCCAGCAATCCGGGGGCCATCACAGCGGCCAAATCGGTGGTCATCCTTCTGGACGAATTCGACCTGTTTGTCACGCACCCACGCCAAACGCTGCTGTACAACCTGTTCGACATCGCACAAGCCCGGAAGGCCCCGGTTGCGGTCCTGGGGCTGACAACGAAAGTGGACGTGACGGAAATGCTGGAAAAGCGCGTGAAGAGTCGGTTCAGCCACCGTTACGTGTTTGTTCCGCTTCCGCGGACCTTTGGTACATTCTCGGACATCTGCTACGCGGGGCTGAACCTGGACGATGACGAGCTGACTGGGCTGTCCGAGGACACCGATCTGGGGGTGCGCTCCATTGTCAAGTCTGCTGGCTGGAACAGGATCATTCAAGGGTGGAGAGCTTATCTGCAGGTGAGAGACCACTGCCATTCGTCTGACAAGCACTAACTCGAGACAGGGTCTCTGGGTAGACGACGCATTCCAGTCCCATCTACGAAGGATATACAACCAAACCAAATCCGTCAAGGAATTCTTCACGAGCGCGCTGATTGCAATGACCGAGTTCCACTACAGCACCTGCGATGACGCCCCATCCATCCAGGTCCCCACCGCGGCGACGTTCAGCACGCAGAGCCTCTCCTGTCCAGACCCTGCGCCGCTCCCCTTCTCCGCCACCACCACCGTCTCGGCCAGTCCGTCCTCGCTGCCACTCTCGCTCCTGCTAGCGGCCACGCGTCTAGCCGCGCTGTACGATCCCAGCGCCGAGTCGACGCAGCCGACGAGTCTGGCACCGCTGGCGCTGTCGTTCCCGGCCGCGTACGCAGAGTACGTGCGGCTGTTGACGTCGGCGAAGACGTCGGCGTCGATCTCGGGCGCGGCGGCCACGCCGGGACGAGTCTGGGGGCGGGACGTGGCGCGTGAGGCGTGGGAGAAGCTGATGAGCTGGGGATTGATCAGTCCGGTGGGCGGTGGCAGTGGCACGGCCGACGGACGGATGTTCCGGGTGGAAATCAGCTTCGAGGAGGTGGTTGAGATGGCGGGGTCGGGCGGGTCGCTGGGGAGATGGTGGCGCGACGGGTGAGTCTCGTCATACGGACGAATGTCGTGCGGGGATGCCTCGGTGCATTTGCCATGTCCCGCATGGAGAGCTCTGCAGGAGGACGGGAGCTACGGGCGGGTGGAGATTGGGCATGGATTCAGTTGATGCTTGACGAGGACTTGTATTACGCTGTGGCAGCATTCTTCGGGAGTGTAAGGCGCAACACGGAGGACTGTTGTGTTGTGCACCACTCTGCGACCTCTACTTATGTATAATCTGCTCATGTCGTGCAAGGTAGAGACAATACACGGAGTCCTGTGTGGTGTGCCGCGGACGAGCGCATGCGCCAGGATCTGACGTCGAAACGACCGACTAAGCAGCGGATTAGCCTATAGCAGATCGTCCGTAATCGGAGGAGCTTGAGACATGCGTGGGGGGGCGATTCGCCGCACCATCGAGGTACTCTGTACATAAGACAAGGCTAGCTTATGCCTGTGCAGATGCATATTCCGAAGTAGGGTTAGTTGACAGCAGCCGAATAAACTTTGATTTCCCAAGCTATTGAAGTTCTGGATGCGCCGGCATCGGCGGGGGAATCCCAACTGCCGGTGTGAAGATGAAGAGTGTCTGTCTGACGGTGCGCTTGCTGGCGCGGGTGCGGGTGCGGGTGCGGGTGCGTGTGCGACCAGTACATTTCGGTTCTTGTCACCAAGACTACTCTTAGTTAGTTGCGACCTAGCCAGCTCTTGATCCAGTCGGGAGTAGACTGCCGGTGGACCATAAATGGGGGTTCTCGCGAAGGGCACAGACAGGGAAGGGAAATGATGGTCGTCCTGGCAAAAGCAAGCATGCGGGTAGTGTCTCGTACCGAGACCTAGGGCACGCGTGCGGTCAACCGGCGACTGGCGCCGTCTCTCCCCTAACTATTAGTTTTGGTGATGGTCTGGCGACGATGGAGATCGGCAACGCGACGAATCAGGCGATGCGGTTCTCCGCACTAATGCATGCAATTGCACTCTGGAGGATTGGGTGTTCCGGTCTGGACGGGCGGTGATGGCGACAGCGACAGCGACACGGGTCGAGAGTTGTTGAGCCTGGTCTGGTCTGGAGATTCTCGGTGTTGATGGGGGAGGCGTTGCTATGTAGGACAGAGTACAGGTAGCATGGCTTGGTTTGTGGAGGGTGGAGGTGGCGGTATAGGGGGTAGTGCACTGAGGCATTGAAGGCCGCCGTTTGCCTTGTGGTGGTGGTGGTGGTGGTGGTGGTGGTGGTGGTGCCAATACGAGGTGGATGAAGAGGAGAAGCAGCTGTCAGTTGTCCCCTCGCGCAGGGATCAATCAATCTGGACGGCGACGATCGCAAAGATGAAACAAGGGATGGCGGTCGACCATGCCATCGCCCATCCCTGTCCGGTCACTCGACACGGGTGATCCTAGTCGGGGATTCTCCGGAGTCTAGCTCTAGCCGGATACTTTGTAGATGGATGATGATAGTATCAGTATTGAGAATTCAGTCATCGACGGATTAGAGACTTACCCGATCAGGTAATATTTTGTCGGAGAACCCGACGTGGCTGATTTCGCCTTTCTGAAAGATAACTTTATAAGAGGGATTAAGTCTCCAGCCAGGTGATGTATAACTCTTCCGGTTGATGAGAACATCCACCAGGAACATTGAGAACATCCGAGAGAAGAGAGGACACTGTCGGATCACATCACATTTACTGCATTGGGACCCCTGTCGGTGGATCCCCATACTCCATTGGGATTGTCGCGTGGATGCAAGGATGAGCCAGCACCCTTGCGTCGATTCGGGAGGTTGATTCTGGTCTGTCGCAAGATTGACATTCCTTAGGACTATAGGATAACAGCAACAAGAAGAAAGTGAATAGATGACAAGAAAAGAAGAGGGAGAAGAGAGAGGATCATGAATGAGAGCATCATACTCCGGAGTAGGTAGTACTCCGTAGGGAGGATGCTGATCTTCGGCCACATGGATGAATGATTGACATGGAGTGGCCGAGACTAGCGTCATACGGTAGAGTACCATACCGTATTATATCATGACACGGTACGGCTGTAAATACGGATAATACCACTTAGGTAAGCCTTCCGGAAGATCCTCCACGTGTGTCTCCAGGATGAAACAGTCGCCTGGAACGCGTGGCTCGGAACTTTCTGGCTGACAGAATACACTACTGGGAATGCGACTAACTACCTGGGTACTTCCGAGAGTACCCTGAGGTATTTTTCTGGGATAATCGGTGCGGCTCTTACGCTACTTTACTTTCCGTTTGCAGTGACAGAAGATGTTTCCAGAGGAATCTTGGTCCGATCAAATCCAGCCCACGGATACCGAGTCCCTGCGCAGGTACTTACTCCGTACATACCTCGTAACTCCTGTACTCATCCTCTACGATATGACACATCATGTTTGATTAGTGAATCAACTGACATACAGAGTACATACCCCTTACCTCTACGTCCCGTGTCCTCCACCTTCCATCCCGTTTCGATTCCCTTCTCTGGAGGATCCCTTGACGAGTGGAGCTTCTAGCGTCGTTCTGGAATCCTTCTGGAAGCCTTCTAGCGCTCTTCCACCCCTTCGGCCGTTCCGGAGAGGTGACCATGTCTCCGTCGCTCGTCCAGATAGATTAACTCATTAACTCTACCATGGATAAAGTCCGACTAGTGTCTCTGATCGTTCTTCTGGTGGATTCCCCCTTTTGCCTGGAATGGTCGTCGCAATTGTTTGCGCGGGATGATGCCATACCGTTTCTCCTTTTCCTGAAAAAACGGACCCGAGGCCCCTTTGTGAGGCGTCACATGCAGACCGCACTGGGTTTCTCTGACTGGCTGGAATTGGATAGACTGCAGGGAGGTCAGGCTGGACGAAGGATTGCGGTGATTGCTTTTGCTGATGAGCAACTCCCCAGGTTACACGATGTATCACTCGCGGCACTACTTATCTCGCATGTGCGACGCGACATCCTACAGTACCTACTCTGTCAGAGTACGCTACAGGCTACGCTCCTGGTCTTGATTGAACTTAGTCGACTCATGAGGGAAAATAGCGCCAAATGAAGGCTCAAACATTGGCCGGCACTGACTTGCTCGGTGCATCGCTAGCGTTGACTGAAAAATCGGCCGGAAGGCTGCCAGCGGACTCACTAACTGCCTCTGGTAGTTGGTCTATCGCATCCCACTGCGGCCCAGTCGATTCGGAGTCGAGCAACCCTCCGTGGAGATGATTACGGAGTACCTACGCAATAGGTAGATATCCACCTACTCCGTAAACAAACAAACAACGTCAACAAAACATCAGAATCCACCCCTGTATCACCACGTGGCAGACACATCCCATCCATCATCCGCAATTTCTCCGCCAGAACCAACTTTTCCTTCGAAATCCTTCTTTCTCGTTCGGGTGGGGGAGCCTCCACTCTGGACTCCACCAGGTTTGGCCATCTTGACCGCTGGTCGGATGGGTCCTCTCCCGTCCAACTCTGGTAGTCTGGTTTCAGGACCGGCTTCAATCGTCTGCACGTCACTGGATTCGGTACAGAGTCGATACGTAGAATGAACTTCTGGGAGGGAGAATCCTCCGAAGATTACCCAACGGTGTATTGGTCCTAGAACTCCTATACAATCAGTGCCTGCTAGATATGGGTATTTTGCGGAGTACATGCAATGATCCCAATGAGGTAACCAAAACACCTCATCCCGTGACCGTCTGATGGAGTCCGGTTCCACAACAAACCATTCTGCAATTCTGGAATCCCCACGGAAGCTCCCAACCATGGAAACCTCAGGAACAAGCGTGTCAAGGAGTATGACCGCGCAGGAAAGACCTGGAAGCCTGCAGATGTCTATGGTATTCTGAAATCATCAACAGCGCAGCCACCGACCACGACCAGAGTCATGTCGCCAGCGTTCGCTGAGTCTGGGCCCTGTCGCTGACTCGGTCGCGCCACATCCCGTGCGACTGACTGGCTAGGCCGTGAGGACGACAACAACATCTCGGTCGTCTTGCGTCTCGGACTGTCTCCATGCACGGAAGATCAAGGCAGCGGTCGGACCGGCTGGGCTGGTGCGCGGCGACGATTCTAGACTCAGCCTTGTCCAAGCATACGAGCTCATCCCTGTCCGTGTCTCGCGTGGTGGTCAGGGATCTTCATTAGGTTTTGCGTTGTTTGGGACGGCTGCGAGCTACAGCAGGTACATACACTTCATCTGTTGCAGGGTGTTGCGTTGTGTTTCGCATAGTCTCATTTCATGTCTCCGTCTTCAACACATACCCTCCGACAATATCGCGACGCTTGTAGAACCGAATAACTCCATTCACTGGGTGTGTCTGTGTCGGGCGCCGTCTGACCGCAACTTGCGTCCGCCATCACTGAGCAGGCAGTGTCTGCCTCACCGCTTCGTATCCGTCCAGCGCGGTGGGGAACGGCAAACCCTGATTCTCGCGACTAGCGATGGGCGGGTGGGAGCCACCACCGGGACATTGACTCTCTCTATCTACTGGTCGGCAAAGAGCAATCAAAACTGATCGACAGCGGTGCTCAGATCATCAGGAAGACATCCTGGTCGATGTCGAGACGTTAGGCAGTCCCGTTCCTGCTGGTCGTCGCCAACTGTGATGGATGCAAACCTTATGCCGATGGAGGGGTTGATTGGTGGGTGGTTTGTACTGGTGCTCATGTCAGACACGGCGATCAGACCTTCCTGCGTTGGGGGCCGCCTTCTGATTGCTGTGATGTGATGCTATCGCGGCCATGGCGGAAAAGCATGGGGGGCGGGGCGTCGACTGTCGGCCGGCGTGGGTCCTGACTGGCAGGATGTCGTTTCCATTAGCTTGCAGATGGGTGATGCATCGAATGGGGAAAATGATCTGGCGATGAAGATTGTCGTCTTTGTTGAGTGATACGGAAAGCTTCCCCACAGTTCGGAGGTTTTGACTCCAAGTACTACGTAGTATGATTATGCTGTTGTCATTGCATACAGATGGTACGTACGCCAGCCGACCTACATGGGTAGCTCCTATCCTGACCCATACTACGGTCGGCATAATCATGGAGTCTCATTAAGTGAGAATAAATGGTCCAAGAGACAAAGAAAGTGAACTGAAACAAATAGAAGACAGAAGATGACGCCAAGGACTCCTTCTCTCCACGTGTCTCCACGTGGAAGCGCATGGATCTCGACTACAGGGAAACAGAAGCCACTTGGAAGAATGATGGAAGCGCGGGAGACTCCTTCGCCCGATGCAGTAAGGCCCGGCCTCATATCCAAGCCATTCATCAATCCCCGTCCATCGTCCATGGGGGGGTGTTGGGAGGGGCAGAGGATCACGCTGAGGTAATATACCTACCCAGGTCAATACAAACGCCGGTATTACACCGCCACAAATTTCACCGTACAACATCATCCACCGTCCACCAGTCGATGCCAAGACGGTTTGTTGTTCTGTCTGATAATGAGTCCGCTCTGGGACGGCTTTTCTTTGTTTGCGGTCTCATTAATGAGACCCTCCCAGACGAGACGGGCGAGCTGGACGGATCCGATCGGGGCCATTGGATTTCAGCCCCAAATGCACGACAGGAAATAGCCAGCAGCTAGTCCGAAGTTTATGCCATGTGGTGAGGTGATGTATCTATCTCGCGGGCTCTCCCCATCCGCAGGGTATGTGTGGATCGGCGTCCGGGAAATGCTTGATTAGTTGGCTGGGGGGGTGAATCAGCACCCCCGGCCATGTTCGGGGCGGCAAGGCACCCACGTGGATAGAAGAAGGTTTGGGAGGCTGGGTAGGCGGTCTCTGTTTGGTGATAAAATCATCCGCTGTCAACGGTGGATTGAGAGAAAGATGGAAAGGAGAGAACGAGCGAAAGACCATGGATTGCGAGGGGGAGTCGGTGGAGGCGCGTTTGCAACCACGACTGGTCGATGGCTCGGGAGGAATCCCACGCTATTCCCTTTGTAGCAAGAGCCTGGTCGCCAGGGTTGGTGAAGGACGCGTGTGATTGGCTGAGACGAATGACTCAACCACGATGATCGTTACTGGATCGGGTGGACCCTGGATTGACTGCCTGCCTAAAGAGGAAAGTGATGCTACAGATCTCGGAGTCGGTGATAGGCTCAACCTTCGCGGGTTTGGGTTGTACCAGTTCGGCCTCGCCGGTGCCAGTCAACTGGACGACGACCAGAGCCTGTGAGGATGCGAGGAACGCCCGTTGGGAGCCACGTTTTGACCCTTCTCATCTTCTGCAACTGGGTTCCAGACACCAGGAACCAACCAGCTCCCAGTGGCATGGTCCGGTTGGGTTGAGGTGGTGCGTGAGGGGCGCATCAGTCAGGCCTGACTCAGGTAGATAGCGTCACGGATCTGGTTCGCCCCGATAAGGATCGGGATACGAGACCCCAATCTCATCCATCTTAGCGGTATATTCGAATAGAAAGGAGCGATACAGCGGAGAGTGAGAACAATCAGTCCAGATGAAGATATTTCTCAACCATCATGGAGGTTGTGGAATTGAATTCCAGCGAGATCTGGTACCTCCTCCCCAGTGTCGATGCCGCTGATCATCCGACGCTTGAAGTGTTCGAAACCGACAGGCCCACTGGCTGGAAAAGTTGGAACTTCCAGGTTCCGCCTGGGTAACTATCGGTGTATGCGGAGTACGGTACGGTACGGCGATGGTACTGTATGGATCCACCAGGGTACCATGAATACTCCACACATACCCGGCACCCAAGCCTTGCTTGTTGCCCGGGATAACTTGGGTCACTTGGGTCGAGAGAACAAAGAACGGTCTGAAGAGCGTAGGAATATATAGTAATTGCATATACGGAGTACCTCTAGGTAGTAGGCATCTGGGTAGATACGTAGGCAGATAGCACGGTACAGAAGGGGATGAATACATGTAATACGCTAGTCATCTCCAACTCTGCAGGGAAGTCTTCGGTGATCGCCCCAAAGGACGATCCATCCACCGTCGTCCTTGGCCCACGTTGTCTGGTGCATGAAACCGTCCGCGTGCACAGTGGGTCAGGAATGACAGGCCAAATTCTTCAACACCCCCTGGACTCCAACTTTTTTCTTTCTTTTCATTCATAATTCCGTGCCTACAGAGACTCTAGCAGAGGACCTTGGAGAAGCAGAGATATACTTCCTGAATAAATGACGGTGCCTAGAAGAAATCTTGCCTGATAGTCCTGAATGTCTACAGAGTACTCCGAATAATAAAATAGTTTAATAAATAAATCAGAGTAAAATAAATAAATTGGGACTTAAAATAATAAAAGAATAAAAAAATAATACCAGAATCTCCCTTATCCAGACACCCACACCCCTCCTCCACACCCTGTTTTTTTCCCTTTTTCCCCTACGACTGTCCTCGCCCTTTCCATCGCTGCTCGATCTTTCCTCCCTTTCTTCGCCTCTTTTTTGTTTTCCTTTTCGGATTTAAAAAAATAATAAAATAATTTTCCCTTTCCCTTATTTTACATACGAACCATACATACCATCCCGTACGGCCTTTTACATACATATCTGCCCCCCTCCTTCTCCCTCTCTCTTTCTCTCTCTCTCTTTTTTTTTACTCCCACTTTTGTCTGGTCCGCACTTTTCAATGCCAACCATATCTTCCTCCTCTCTCGCCCACGGATCTCCTCCCTCTTCCCATTCTCTCTATCACCACCAACCTCCCCTCTCCTCCCAATCTTCCACCACCATCTCTGCACCGGCCTCTACCTCCCCGGTCGACTCTCGTCCCCGTGCCTCTTCCTCCGCTTCGTGTCTGCCCGCCGTCGTTGCTACTTCAGCGACGACTCCGTCATCGACCGTTTCCTCCGCCAACCCCCCGCTCACCAGCTCGTCGGGACTCACAGGCTCAGTCATTGGTTCGATTTCGCGACGCAATCGCCGTTCGTTCGCTGCCCTCGCTCGCGAAAAGACCACCAGCGCTCTCGCCAACCTTTCGGCCATTGGAGCCTCTGGGAACGGCACCCTGCGTTCATCCGCCTCATCCGGGAGTCTGTCGAAGCACACGCGCAAGCCCTCGCAGATCAGCGTCGGGGAACCCGCCGGCACCTCGCCTTTGACTCCGCCATTGTCGGACGGCAGCGCCACCAGTGAATTGTCCAGCCCCGCGTCGGTCGACCCCAATTCCTCCTCCCCGCCTGTCGCCGACTCCGCCGACAAGCGTCGCCAGACCCTCCAGCACGTCCCCTCGCTCGCACCGGTCGAACCGCCCGCCACCATGCACCAAACATCGTCGCGCCTGCTGCGAATGACCGAAGATGACCGTCCTTTCACCAAGGTAAGATTGACCCCGTAGAATGGAATTTCCGGAGGAAATGGCGCGGAAGCAATTGCCAGATTGAGCAGGTGCCGAACATGGGACTGACAACGCTGCCGTAGGATTTCATGGACCTCTTCTCCACGTTGATGGTCAGCCTGAAGTTGGATTCGCATCGTGTACGGTTTACGAAATATGACCACTCCTTCACCTCCGAAGAAGCCATCAACAATCTTGGTTCTCTGAAATTCTCGCAATCCAACCGTATGCCGGACCCGAAGGATCCGTCTCGCATCGTGACCACAACGACGACCACCACGTTCTCCATGGCCAAAGAAATGGCCCGCTCCGTCTGCCAACGCTTCGTCGACGCTCGCTTCATCGAGTCCGTGGACGGCAAGGGTGCTCAGCAATTCCCCCTCAAGGGTGCGCTGTATCAGCTTACTCCGAAGGGAATCAACATCCTGCAACGATTCTGCCAGCGCAACGGTATTACGGCCCGTCATGTCATTGATGTCTTGGAGTCGCCGCGCAACACCATGCAACTGGTTAACCTGGAACGCGATACCGAGACGGATAAGCTGTCGCATGACCGTGCGACTATCGAAGTGATTTTCCGCCGATTCGCGGGTCAGGATGGTCCCAATGTCAAGAACAGTATTTCCACCTCCGACTCCGACTCGTTGAGCGACTATTCAAACGGCTTGGTTGGCGTGAAAATGGCCCGGGAGCGCAAAGTGAACGATAAGATTGTCGCCAACACCTTCACCGGAAAGGCCGCCGTTGATTGGCTGATGGACTGCTCAACCACCATTGAGCGCCGCGAAACCGTTCTCATTGCCGAGCTCTTCGTCAAGTATGGGTTAATCACGATGCTTCAGGAGGACAAGCTCATGCCGATGCCGGACAACTCGATTGTCGCTTTCCAGCCCTCTAAGAATGCGATTTACGGCATTACGGAACGTGGACAGCGCGTGTGTGGTTGGATTGCACGCGACAAGTCCCGCGATACTCCACCCATGTACGACAACCGCGGTATCCCTCGCGACTCCAACAATGCTCGTTTGAACCACATCCTCCACGATCCCGCTTTGCGCCTCCTTTTCCGTGAATTCTTGCGTTTCTCTCTGTGCGAGGAGAACCTGTCGTTCTATCTGGATGTTTCCGAATTCACTGCCACCTACCACAAGGCGGAGCGATTGGGAACATTCAAGAAGCCCGACGCTGTTCGCGAGACCCTGGCTGCCGCTTATGGTAAGTTCCCCAATCTAGGATTTTGAACTCGGTCACTGACCGCTCAAAGGTCTCTACAATGCTTTTTTGGCCCCTGGATCGCCCTGCGAACTGAACATCGATCACGCATTGCGCAACAGCTTGGCGAGTCGGATGACGAAGGCCGTTGGAGATGATGAGTCTATGTTCAGGAGCCTCCAGGAGGTGGTGCATCTGTTTGAGATGGCACAGACCTCTGTCTTCAAGTTGATGTCGAGTGTAAGCCCCCTTTCATCGAAGTGGGTCTGGATGCAGTTCTAACTCCCTCTAGGACTCTGTTCCGAAATTCCTGCGTGATCCCAAATACGCTATTGTTCTCCAAGAGCATGATGTGGATCTGGCGGCTGCCTCGAGGTCTTACTCGCCCACACCGGCTCCGGTTCCGGAGCGCTCGATGAGCCGCTCGGCGCGAACATGACGATAGCGTCCCGCTGTTCGTCACGGTAATCTGCCATCATGATTTCAACCATATGACCGCCTGAGCCCTCGATGAGTTACGAGTGTCAGAAAGACGCATTTTATAATAATAGACTCGGGTACCACACAGCACCGAATGGGTCACACCTTTCGCAAACCGACATCTACGACCTTTTTCCCACTATGGCGCTCGAACATTTAATGTACATCACCCCGCACATGCCCGCCACGACGATGCTACATTTTATATATACTCCCGCCAGAATTTGATAGACCAAGAAGCCTTCTACCGGGCAGATGATGCTTCTTTGGCAACCGAGTGATCACGACCCTGAGATGTTACGATCTATGTGATAGATGGATGGCCCGACTTGGATTTTTTTTTTTTTTTTTCTTCTGTTACTCCTTTCTTTCTTTACTTGACTCCGTCTTATGAGTGGAGATTTGGCGAGGGAAGCCTGAGACACAGAGTTTCCAGCATTAGAGAGGCGTTTTCTTTCTCTTCCCTTCTTGCATTCTGCATGAGTTAAGACTACTTCTTTTCTTCTCACGTTGATTGATGTATATGCCATATTACGTTTTTCCTTTCTGTTCTGTCTTGTTTTTCCAGCATTGTTCTGCGCATCCGATTGAACTTGCATTTTCAAGGTTTCATTCAGATTCAGCGACATGGCTTTCCTTTTGTTTATGCCATTCCCACTTTTGTTCTATTACAAGGATAGGGTATCATTGTGAAATGCAGAGAAATACATACATGCTCAAGGATTAGTTGCCAGTGTTCACTGACTGATACCGTTGTTAAGCGTGGGAATTCCACATGGCCACCACGTGTTCGCCACGAGCGAGGTGGATGTTGTCATGCATGGGTAATATGATGTATCCATTCGAATCGGATTCATTGTTGTATGGGAGGTCATGAGACAAGATGTGTGAAATAAAGAAAACTGACTTGCGTAGTGAGATATACCGTCGTCTCCCAGCCTGAGACCGAACATGTAATATGATGATGCTATGGAACAGGAAAACAAAGGGGAACTGGAGATTAAGCTCAACGCCGCTGCACGCCTCCCTGCACCGAAATACCAAATAAATCGAACCGAGTAAAAAGCAGGACTTGTAACCCGTGGTCTTTTATCCCCGCAGATCTCAATGGACCCAAGGTCTAGTCGTCAGGAATGATAGATAGTCAGATAGATTGATGTCGGAGATGTCGATCTCGACTGGGTCGAGGAAGCAAAAGGAAAGGCTCATTTCGCGCCCCATCCGCGCAATCTCATACCCTCCTCGATGGCCGTCCAGATGCCCTCGACCACCTCGCGGTCACGCCACCGGCCGGCGCCATGCACGCCGCCCTTGTCGTCCCACCGCTCGACCGCAAAGCTCTGCACGCCGCGGCCCCAGCCGCGCACTTCGCGGGGCACGTCCTCGCCGCGCCAGCCGACGTAGATGCCGCTGGCGTGCTTGAACAGCTCGGGCGGCGAGGACCACTTGTAGGACTTGAACTGCCAGGTCTGGCCGGTGGTGAAGACGGCGACGAGCCGGTTCCAGTAGTCCGGGCGGAAGTTGGCCGTGCTGTCGACGAGGATGAAGCGGGTGGGTTTCCGGGACGAGCCCTGCGAGCCGATGGTGCGCGCGGACGGGTTGGACGGGTCAGCGGAGCGCAGCGGGCGCGAGATGTACAGGATGTTGGAGCCTGGGGTGGTGAGGGTGGGGTGATCGGGCGGCACGAAGACGCCGTCCTGGAGGAACGAGCGCACGTTGGACATGCGGATGAGCGACGACGCGGACGGCGACAGCAGGATGATGGGATCCTGCGTCTTGGAGGAGCCCTTGCGCGGCTGCGACAGCCCCGCCGACGGTGCGGGTACCATCGACTGCGGCTTGCTGCCCGGTTTGACACCGGTAGGGTAGGGTCCCGGTCGGGAGCGGTTGCGCCCCAGGAAGGTCTCTGCTGTTTTGCGGACGTGCGAGAAGTCCTAGACGCGGTGATTAGGGGACGGTCCGTCTGATGGAGGTCGACGGGCACGGCTTACCGTTGGTTTGATGCCGCGGAGGACGGTATTCCGATCGCCCATCTTGTGTTCGCCGTTGTAGATTTCCTGCAGCCGGGGGTCGATCACCTTGGCGGCGCGGCCTGGCTGGGCGCCAGCGGCCGGCGCGGCAACTCCAGGCGCGCCGCTGGGCACCGCAGAGACACCACCCGTCGCGCCGGAGGCGATATTCGCGGAGGCCTGAGCTTGGGCGGCCGCGGACGCGGCAGCCGCAGCGGCGGCGGCGGCGCCTTCTAACGGCTTGATGTACTCGCTCTCATCGGAAGCGCCCTCGAGCCACGTAATGAGGTCGAGACGCTCGACGAAGACGAGATTCTGCACCTTTTCCTCCTCCTCACCTTCTTTGCGCTCATTCTGCTTCAGCGACTCGTTCAGCTCCTGTGCGGAGGCAATGTACTCGGGAATGGCGACATCTTTTTTCTGCCACGCGAAGAAGATACTGCGGAGGTCGACGGCGGAGTCTGAGGAGGCGGAGATGAACCGCGTCGGTGCCGTTAGGGAGATAGACTGCGGGAGAGGATCACGGAAGTAGAGGTGCGTGGCTTTGGCGAGATCTTCGGTCGCGTTTTGGTCGGAGAGGTCGGAAGAGGTGGTCGGGGTAGGAAGAATGCCCGTTGCGATGGCGCGACGCAGGGCGAGGAGAGGATCCTGGAGGGAGGGATCAGTGGCCATGGTGACGGGTGGGCGAGGGTGACCAGGCCACTCCAGACGATCCTTGGGAAAGGGGTGATTGGAGGGAGGGAAGGTGATTGTGATGGTTGGAGATGGAGAATCATGAGCGATCATGACGGAGCGGGTGAAGAAAGTCCAATATCACGTGATTTTCTACTATGGCCATGCATCCACCACTGCCATCCAAATACTCCGAGCTATTTCCCCTTCTCTGAAGAACCACGTACACATCATTTCCAACAGAAGCTTAGATGTTGCCACATCCAGCTCCATGCCCCTAAGAAAGCTGTCACTCCCGTGAACATGATCAACGCCCCGTATTGCGTCGTATACGCGAAGCCTGTATTGGGAGACCCAATGGATCCTTGCTTGATCAGGGCCGTGCTGAGGGGTCCACTGATGACATTTCCAATGCCTCTTCCTCCAGCTAAGAGTCCAAATACCAGTCCCGTCTCCAATGATGGGACTTCTCGTTTGACCTGCGTCAACACGCCTGACCAGGTGGAGCTGAACCCACCGGCGAAGAAGCCATAAGTGATGGAGAAGAGAGTGAGGAGAGCGATCGCAGCCTGAGGATAATCCGTGGAGGATGATGGGGAGGTTGACAGACCCCAGAACAGGAAGACAGACAGTGCGGACCCCACGGACGAGAGCAACATGACGTTGGTGACCGCGAATCGATCACAGAGCGACCCTAGAACAATGCCACCCACAACGGAGGTCGCGTTGAAGAGCGCCACGAGAAGGGTCCCGGTGGTGTCTGACAGACCCGCTGCAGAGGTCGAGTAAGATGGTAGGTACGTGGTGGGAAGGAAGTAGCCAAATCCCTGGATTACGTTCCCCAGCTGCAACATCCAGAAGGTGGCCAGCTTCAGAAATGCTAGATCTATTCGCTTAACCGAGGTTGATGGAGACGGCGGAACTCTAGGCTTGACGAAGGGCAGCGCTGCAAGGGTCGAGAGTAGCTAAGGCAACACGTCAGTTGGTCTTTTGTGACGTTCCCGATGTAGGGACTGACCGTCGTGACCGTCCATGCCTGCAGGGTCGTTCTGGATCCGAATCTACTGAGACAGGCGCTGGCGACAAACGGGAGGGCCACACCGCATATGCTTTTGGCCGCCCACATGATGCCGTAGGCCAGGCCCTTTCGATGGATAAACCATTGATCCAGATACAGTGTGGTTGGGCTGAACACAAGCCCGTTCCCGATAGCACACAGGACTCCTTGTGTGAGGATCAAGTGCCAGACGGTCTGCGAGAAGGAGGAGAGCAGAGAACCGCAGACGCTCAGAAGCAGACCCACGGAGGCACAGTACTTCTGCAAATGGGGATAGCGGGTAAGAAGAGTGAACGAGATCGGCGAAAGCAGGTACAGGATTCCCTGATGAGATTGGATTCAGCATTCGAAGGAGAGCACATTGACTGGAGAGATTACAGTGGATGTGGTTCCCACCACCGCCAGATCTCCCTTGCTCCCCTTGAGGACATCGTGGGACATGAAGTATTCCTGAAAGATGCCAAACACGAGAGAGAATCCTGGCGAGGTAAGTAGACTGAAATGCTCGGCAACAGGATTGATACATACCCCAGACGGGCAACTGAATTAGACAGCATGATGCAAGCATCAGCCATGCGGCTCTCCCGCGGTCTGCCGGAAGAAGAGGAGGCTGTTCCAGTTCAAACGAGGCGACATGGCTTGAGGTGTCAGTCTCATTCGAACGAGACTGCGATGAAGCGATCGAGGGCGCCATGATTGTACAGCAAACGAAGCTGAACAAGGAGGATGATTGTTTACCCCGCAACGATGATGATTCATACTTGCAAGCATCCAAATATGTCGCTAACTATGCCAAACATGGTATAGATACGCGTGACTTGACTTCTATCACATCATCAGGCATGTGCAATGTGAATTCTCTGCTTTGCACGCAGTGACAAACTGATGCTCAGTGAATGGAGACAGCAGACTCAAGTGTATGACATGCTCCATCGAATACAACAGCATGTGGGGATCTTCATCAGGCACTGCATCCGCCAGACCGGTCTGATGCTCTCGATCAGCATCGGTTGAAGATCATTCTACTTTCGATGATAATCCATTGCACAGGAGATGTCGATACACATCGCATCTTGGCATCGATCCATCATGATCGGAATATCTGCCCGTGTATCCGACATGAAACCATCACCGTCTCAGAGCTGCTCCGGGTTCAGCTCGCTAGATCGCAGTTCCACTCAGCATTCATGGACCACCTCTTCACCACATACATCTATCTGGAATATCGTACCTAGACAGAGGCTCTCAAACTCAGTCGATCGACACTGTATCAGGAAGACAACCTGACCCCGGCTATCATCATCCCGACACTTCAAATCCCGAATCTCAGAGAGAAACACAAGTATAGAAGACTTCCCTTTTTGGCCCGGACCCAAAGCCGCCACAAGACGACATCAAATTAAAGACGGCCGCTGCCGAAGCCATAGCGCCATTCCCCGGACCCCAATTCCTCCGTCGCGCCACTCACGCCGCAGGGATAGATTAACTGTTAATCAATCTCCCACGGTGCCTCCGTCCATTTCGTCAGAGGCACGGAGCATGATGGCGCCTGATAGACAGCATTCATCTTGCCGAAGGCCCGCGCTGTCTGGACGTCCGTCGAGAAAGAGGTATATAAGGACGCACATCTTCCGCAAGCCGGTAGCGATCTTCAGCTCTACTCTCCATCTTCCCCACAGAGATCAAAGTCGATCAAAGCACCCTCTTGTTTCAGTCTTTGCCATGGATCGTCTCTCCAAGACCACCCTGCTGGTCCTGCTGGCCAACCAGGTCGCCGGCCACGGGCACGTCACGAACATCGTGATCAACGGCGTCTCGTACCAGGGCTGGGACATCAACTCGTTCCCGTACATGGCCGATCCGCCGACGGTGGTGGCCTGGGGCACGCCCAACACGGGCAACGGGTTCATCGCGCCGGACGCCTACACGACCGACGACATGATCTGCCACCAGAACGCGACCAACGCCGAGGGGTTCGCGACGGTGGCGGCGGGCGACAGCATCAGCCTGCAGTGGACCGAGTGGCCCGAGTCGCACCACGGGCCCGTGCTGGACTATCTGGCGGCCTGCGGTGACGCCGGCTGCTCGGCGGTTGACAAGACCACGCTCGAGTTCTTCAAAATCGGCGGCGTCGGTCTCGTCGACGACTCCACCGTGCCCGGCGTTTGGGGCGACGACCAGCTCATCGCCAACGCCAACTCCTGGCTCGTCCAGATCCCCGCCGACATCGCCCCCGGCGACTACGTCCTGCGCCACGAGCTCATCGCCCTGCATGGCGCCTTCGCCGAGGGCGGCGCCCAGAACTACCCGCAGTGCTTCAACCTGCGCGTCACCGGCGGCGGCTCGCAATCCCCCCCTGGCGTCCCGGCCACCGAGCTCTACACCCCCACCGACCCCGGTATTCTTGTCGACATCTACAACCCGCTCACCTATACTGTGCCCGGCCCGTCCATGATCGCCGGCGCTACCAACGTTGCGCAGGCGACCTCTGCCATCACTGCCACGGGAACCGCTACCGTTCCCGGTGGTGGTGCCGCGAGTGCCACCGCGACTTCGGCGTGAGTAGCCTGGTATGGGTCACAGTGGATTAGGTATGAGTGGAGAAGTGAAGTATGTGTGTACATAGTCTTGATTCGTATATATGGGATGGTGAATCATAAGTGATCAGGTACGAGAAGTCGTAGTAGGCGCACGTTCGTAGCGTAGTGCATATATCATGGAGACGCCGCTGCGGCGGATCTTTATTCTGCAAATCTTGTCAGAACGTACACTTCTGTTATTACCCACAATATAATGTCCCGGAAGGAGGAAAGACATCCCAAACGCCTTTCGCCTTCGCAAGGTACCAGTAGGGTGGAAAGTGAGAAATCTCCCATCACATTCATCCAGGGAGCATTGTCAAAATGATGATAGTATGAAACATATAGTAATAGTAGATCAGAAATAAAGGAAAAAGGTCAACTCGGGTAGTAAAAACAAATCGTGAAGCTGACGCTGCACATGAAGAGAAACATCCAACAAGCCTTCCTAATATCCTTCCTATATTCCGTCATGTCCCAGAAAAAGGTATTTCCGTAGCCCGCTTCCTGTCCACGCGCCGATTACGCCTCGCACAATCCTAAAAAAGAACACCGGTATCTCACGGCTGAACGCCAGTAAACCTTTACAGAATCAAGATTCAAAAAGCGAAGTCAAAACACCATATTCATGTCACACAAACAGAAAGCCGCCGCAAAGTCAGAGAATTGGTTCAAGTAAGCGACGATACCTGCGAGGTTTGCGTCGACCCAGGGACATCCTTCATTGCGACATCAGGCGTGCTAGAGTTTCCCACTTTTGTCGTGTCTGTCTCGCCGCTCGTCTTGGGCTCAGGATGCGCACTGTCCCCAGCCGTCAAAGTCGGTGTTTGGTTGGTAGGCGACTTCGGTGGCGGTGGCATCCCTGTGGCTTGCGCCTGACTCTTTTCAGTCGTTGGAGTAGCCTTGGTTCCCCGCCGAATCAGATAATCCCCTAGGCTAAGCTTCTTCTTGACAGGACTGGGGGCGGTCACGCCAGACCCAGGTGGAGCCGGATGATGCTGGGGAGCTTCAAATGTCGAGGGGGACGACAGAAGCGACGGCGTCGTCGCCGATCCCGGGCCAGAGGCAGATGGTAACGAAGGAACGATGGTAGTCGGAACAGGGATGTTAAGCTCAGGGCGCTGAGTGTCCACCCTGCTCCCCGGTATTCGAGCATTATGGGCGGCTGTGGAAGGCCAGGGTGGTGGCAGTGGAGGCTTGGCCATTTCTCGGCCCGATAGCGGGGAAGAATCCATCTCACGGCTATGTGGGCGTCCAGGAGATGGCCTGGCTGGAGACTCGGCATCCTTCATGTCCACATCCTCCCTTTCACCAGACACACTTGGAGTAGTGGCAGTCAGTGGTGCAGCCCCATGCGTACTTGGCGAAGGTGACGTCAATTGTGTGATAGTGTTTGAGTGGGACGGTGACATGGGGATGCGACTGATTTGTTCCAGGCGCACACGATCCGCGTAGCATCGTTTGAGCAGGCGTTGCGTGAGTGGGACAAAGGTTGGTCGCCGCGGCGAGGGGGAGGAGAGCGTCGATGAATCAAGGCCACCACTGCCATCAAAGTCCGTCTGGATGGAGCAATCCACGTATCGCCGAGCATCGGTGAAAGGACCAGTTGTCTTTCGAGGCGAACTATGGCGTCCTCGCGACGACTGATTCGGAGATTTGGCAGGTGGCGAATAAGAACGTCGATCACGACCCCCCTGGTGAGGGAAATAACCAGTTTGGCTGCCCCCGATCGTTGGCGTTGTGTGGGCGGAGTGGCCGCTGGTGCGCTTCTTCTTTTTCTGTGATGCCAGGTCTTGTTCCAGTTGCTGGAACTTCTTTTCCGCCGCCGCGATCTTGCGCCTGTCCCGGGCCGATAGTTCGGTATCGCCGAACAGGTAGCCTTCGGCCGAATTCGGTAGTGTGGGGGTGAGATCGCGACTGCGGGGCCCTCGCGTCGAACCGGATGCCGAACGGCTATCGGCCTGATCATCCTCATCAATATTTTTCACGGCTTCACTGCCAGCCCGGCTGTTCGTTCCAGGCGGAGAATGATTGGACTTGCTCTTGGCTTTCTTCCTCTTGGCGTTAGCTTGTTTTGTGTCCAATGCCTTTGGATGCCGCCGACGATCGACGCTTGACAGCAGGCAGTTGGGTGGAGGAACGCAGGCACAGCCACCGAAATGCGCCAGCACATTGCTGATGCAGATTGCCGCCAGGTCCTGCGCTGTCTCGCTGGACTCCTGCTTGACCACGCCATTGGTGGACTCGAAAAGCTGGGGGTCCAGATACCACATCGCGGTAATCTCTGAATCGGGCGCGATCTCCTCCTTTGCGACAAAGCAGAAATGGTACTCGACCTCGTTTGTGATGTAGGTTTTCATCGTGACATTAGGACGACAGGACCGGCGGACATAGCGGAGGATGCTCCCTTCGTGCCGACTATCGATGTAAATAGGAAGTTGCGGATGGAAGAAGACGAAAGGCTCGGGATGTCGGAGCTCCTGCCATCGATTGTTGGGATCGAGGCAGTAATCCCGAAGGAGGCCAATTTTGCCCGTGATTTCGCCCACGATCTCATCCTTCCCTATGCGATCGCGCGTTTTCAGGACCTTCCAAGTCGGGTGCGTGCCGTCAACATCGATGTTCGGGTCGGTTATCGATTCGGTGGCGAGGGAGGGCCAACGCGATCGATCGAGGATGGCTCCCGACCAGGTGAAGACATCCTGCGCTGAGCGTCCATTCGTCACGCGCGCGAGCGCTGATGGATCTGTCACCCACGATGCCAGATCGCCTGCAAGATTCAGCGTATTGAAAAGATTGCTATCCATGCTGGCATAGTCCTGATCGTGGTCATAGAGATGAAGGAATTCGGCGGAGTAAAGGGGGATCGACGGCCCCGCAGGTTTCGTTGGGCTCATTGACGTGGACGTGCGTTTGCGTGCATCGGGTTGTAAGGGGGGCAGATTCGACAGGGATCCGACGGAGCCAGAAGCGCGATGACCTGTTTTGGATTTTTTCGCAGGCGGCTGGTCGCGGGAGCTGGACTCGGACCGGTGATGGAAGCCGTTTGTCTGATCCGCATGCTCCTTGGCCTTCTTCTTCTGACTCTTTGCACCGGATCGCTTTTTGCGGTCGCCGCCATCGCTCTGTTCTCGCAAGCGCCTTTGCCGTTCGGTGGCGCGGCGGCCGTCTAGGGGACGGGGTTCGCAATCTACGCAATTGTGAACCTCGGGCACCTCCCGACCATGGTAATAGCACTCGATGTGCTGCCAGGTCTCGCACCGTTCGCAGAAAACCGTGTTCCCATCATCATCCTCAAAGGCGCAGATGCATTTGATGGTATACGGCTCCTCCTCTTCAGGCGCGGCCGAGTCGGAAACGGCACCGTTGACGGCGGGCGAGTTGAGAGGGACGGCGACCGGGTAAGGGTCCGTGGTTGGGTGCGTGACGGCGGCTGGGGAGGTATCTGTCATAATCTGACCAGATACCCCCTCTTCAGAGACAGTTTAGGGATGCGCGAGGAAGTGGGAGCGAAAGGAGGGCCTACGGGTTACCCGTCAAAGCCCAACGCGCATGTCACTTGCCACTTCAGAGGTTCGCCTTCCTAGTAGTATGTCGCAACGACCTGTATCACCAACCCAGAGGATATCTGGCCAAGGAGATGAATCAACCAAGCCTGAGTGCGCCTGTATGCTCGTTTGGGGGATAAACTCCAACGATTCAGGGAGTCGCACGAGAGGGATCTTGGGACGTGGAGAATCGGAGCGATCGCACAATGATGTCAAGCCGAAGGAGAACGTATCGACAGAGGAGAGATGCAGGTAGAGGAGTCTGAGGTTTTAGCAGAGGCGTCTGCTCCTGTAGCGCGTGCGACCGTGGACGAGAAGAAAGGGATCGAGGATCGGAAGTCGATGGACGTAGAGAGGTGGATGGGCCACGAATCGCATGGAGGAGAGGCGAAGGGGTATGAGAGGGAGAGAAGATATGAATTGATTGAAGGAGAAAAGAGATCTGGATTCAAAGAGGATGGAAGGTAAATGGCGACAGACAAAGGGGAGGTCGGACTGGGAAGAGAGCGAGAAAAGGTGAGAGGTGACTGGGGAGAGATCAAGGTAAAGGCGAAGAGAGGTAGGAAGCGAAATAGAAGGAAGAGAATTAGAGGGAGAAAGGAGGGAGAAAGAGCGAGAAAGTGAATGAAGGAGGGCGAGATAGTAGGGAAGAGGAGAAGGCGCCAGTAGGAGGGATGAGGTGGAAGAGGAGGGAAGAAAGCAAGCGAAGGTAAAAAGCGAGAACGAGAGAGAGAGCGCGGGAATGAGGGAGGGAAGGAGAGCGAGAGAGACCCGGCCAGACAAGAGACTCGACTGGTCCTAATGACTCGATCAAAGATTGGTGTATTATTAAGCTATGGCGAAATCATAGTTACCAAGGCCTAATAGCCTAATGGTTTTTTGCATTTTCTTTTTGACATTCTACTCGACGGTTCGATTCCAGCCAGAATCTCACAGAATTGTTTTTTTTATTCTAGTGCCCCTGCAGCAATTCGTTTTCGATTCTTCTACCAATACAATAATAATGATTACCGTCTGGTCAGGCTGTCACGGAGGATGGAACCGCCTGCCTGAGAATTCAGGCCGCAAGCGTCTGGCCTGCCGGTTTCGGAGCAGACCCAGGCAAAGTTCCTTTTACTGGATTCATCTTAGTTCCAATCCTCCACCCGATAGAAGCCTCCCTTTAATTCACTTGACCAGGACTTCCCCCCTTTCGACTTCATTACCACCTCCCAACAGTCAAACAGAGGCCTTGGTGCGCGCGGTGCCTCTCTCCTCGTCAGGTATGAGTGATTGCCGGAAGAAGCGACTTGCGATCGCCGTCCTCGCCTGATGTCCGAAGTAGAGCAACATAAACAAGACTATGCCGACGTAGACCGGAATCGCATTTCGGGCAATGCCTCGAGAGGGCGCAGCGATGATAACGGCATTGGCCAGGGGCAATAGGGCGGAAATGAGAATACCAAAGTACGCCCCGTACGGCTGAATACGGGCTCGATGAACCGGTGTAAAGCCCTGCGCTTGCGTCTCCCGCCGGAAGTGAAGGTAGACAATACATGAGCACAGCCATGAGATGTACCCCGAGGTGGTAATGAAATACATGAGCAGATTAAACACCGCAGACGAGGAAACAGCCAACGACAGGTAAGCAAACCCCGTGAACAGAGCTGTGGTCAAAATGGCGACGTAGGGCACACCGCACCCGTTGCGGACTTTGAACACAGATGGTGCATGCCCTATCTCAGCCAGCGAATACAGAATGCGAGAGGAGGTATACAGAAAGGAGCGACCAGAAGCCACAGATGAGAGGAAAATCAGAATTGCAGCAACGGACGGCAGGATAGGAATCTTTGACCGCTTAGCACCCACGACGTACGGCGATCTCCCAGCACCCATACCACCGTTTGTCAAAGAAGGATCGTCCGAGGGGGCGACAAACGTGATAGCCAATGCACTGAGAATGTACAGCACAAATAGATGGACGCTATCGACCTGCGCCATGTGCATGATGCTTCGGCTGGAACCGGAGTTCGCTTGCTCACTTCGATGGACAATCAGTTCTGGGCTGAAAATGAACGAAATGGTACTGCAGAGGATGCATTGGACTAGGCCGAAAAACCTTCCTAACGGCCCTTCGACCAGATATTCGTTCATGGCACCTGGGTCGCTCCAATAATCAAAGCCTCGTGTGGTCGAGCCGGGTACGCCTCGAATAGCCAGGTATATGGAGAGAATGCCGAGTCCAACGGTGGTGAGGAATTTCACGCTAGTAAAAATGGTCTCTGATCTTTTGAACACCCTCTCAGGAAGCATATTGAATCCGATGATGGCGCACGCTACAAGCGTGATCCGAATCGCAACCTTGGGCCCTGGACTCCATATACCGAGATTGACCATGGCATTGGTGACTTCGAATGGGACTAGCATAGCGGTGGAGTACCATCGAAGATACCCCAAGGAGAACCCCAGATGGGACGAGGCGTATTGATATGCATGAGTGAGCATCGTGCCATCTTGCGTGGGCACGTGAGCCGCGACTTCTGCAACAGCAGTCGTGAGACAATATACCAATATCGATATGAATATGTAGGAGCCGAGCAAAGAGGCTGGGCCACCGGCTGCCAAAGCTTGTCCGGAACCAATGAACAGGCCTGTTCCGAGAGTAGGTCCGATTGCCATGATGGGGGATAACAATAGCGACCCCTAGTCGTAAGAATGGAGACAATGCCTGAGAAGTTGAGCAGGGTGAGAATGGCGCATGTGGTGTCTCCCCGCAGATGCCTGATGTCTTGGAGTCGAGTCGAAGAGCGGAAGGAGAGAGGAGAAATCAGACATGGCAGGAGCTACCCGGCGCAGAAAAAAGCCGATTTTCTTTCAGGAGGCTGTACAAGCAGTGTCGGTATGGTTGAAAATAAGGGACGAACTTCCCAGCACATACATGCGTGGGAGATAAGTCATGATGCATGGGTATCACGGTCTACCGAAGGACGAATCTCAAGAACAGGAGTAGAGCAAGAGGTTCCCCTCGTACCACTCTATAAAAACAGAACGCCATTTCCAGACCAGTATCAAGCGTGTTCAACGGGTTCACGGAAAGAGTTGAGAGAGGAAGCGTCTTCAATTGTCGGCCATATCAGTTTCGGCGTATTCGAGCCATTCCCCAGAGAGAGATCGTTTCCAGAATCGCACAGCCCCATCATCACCGGCAGAGATAAGACAATCACCTATACTAAATTAGATGATCATAATCAAGGACACATCTTCCTCAGAAGAAAGCACACTTACCAGCATACGAGAATCCAACTTGCCACACATCCAAATGCTTGCTATCGATACATGCGACCTCTTTAAACGTATGCTTAAACTGAGTATCGCCAGTTGTCGAACGACTCGGCATAGTCGCAGGGGTTCTATTTGTCAGCGCAGAGCTGATTCCAGAGTGTGCTGTTGCCCGGATTGTGGGCGACTGGTATTGCTGTTGGGCCTGATTGCCGTTCGCAATATGCGATCCGTTGTCTACCGATGTGTAGACCTCAAAGATCCTAACGAACCCGTCCTTGCAGCCACTGGCAATAAGATCGTAGCCTCTAATTGATCCGTTGGCCCATGATATGTCTCTCACAAGGCCACCGTGGCCAGACAGCTCTATGGCGTGATAAAATCGGCGGTTGGCATCTGTGCGGTACACCTTCACGCTATCCATGGCCGCGACCACCAGCGAAAGGCTTTTGCGGTCCGAAGAAGGGAGGACCGTGTGCGTGATATCTGTTGGGTCGTGGTGAAATTGAACCTTAAAGCTGGTCTCTTCACCCCTTTGAGGTGCATTGCAGACACGGAATTGATCTAGGGTCTGCCACTCTGCAAGAGAGTCTGGACTCACAGGTTCCATGACCATCAGGAAACCATCGCGGGTGATTACTGCGAGCCAAGACTCAAGGTCAATGTTGCGGAAATCAATTGAAACGAACGGATGTCGCTGGGGAGCGGTCATCCGACATATGGGCCGGAAACGCCGCCCAGAATTTGGAGGCTGCGTGACATCTTCTTGCCATATCTTGCATTTCATATCTTCACCAACACTTCCGATATGCTGGCCAGTAAAGGGACCATTCCATGTTGCCTACAAAGTCAGTCGCGAGTGATGACTACAGAAACAGTGAGGCTTACGTCGCGGATCTCGCCATCGTGGGCACGCCACGTATCAATCAGGTGCCATTCGCCGTCTTTCTGATCCCATACTTTCATGCGATGATCCGAGGAGGCTGTAACAATGCGATTGCCATAGAAATTGAACTTGGTCACGGAGACTAAGTCGCGATGACCAGCGTCGAACTCGGTAAATCCGGTCGACATCTCGGAAGTCATATGTTGAACCAATGATGTAACCTGGCACCAGCCTCAACCGCTTACGTGCAGCAGGCAGGCGTATGATCCAATGGGAGACTGGTCGGACTTCGACCAGTTGCATAGAGTTACTGGTGAAGACGGCTGTAGATGAGCTCAGGTCGATAATCACGCGCCCTGAAACTGCTTATTAATAGCCTTGATGGTCACATGACTTTTGGCTCAGGTATGAACTGTTGCTCCACTCATCAAGAATTTCTACAACTCACAATCAAAGATCACCGTTTCCTCTTACTGACAAAACAGATTGCTTGTCAGAAATCACTAGCAATTAATAGTGGTGCTGGTCACCCTCTCCCCTTTCTCCCACCCAGAAAGTATGAGTATGACAATCCCAATGTCTGTTTGACGTCCCTGAACCTCCGAAACGTCACCACTGCAAAGCCATATATCCCCACCACGGGGATAATCTAATGCATTTCTGAATGACAAATAATGCGGTCACATTATTCCCTTACCATCCACTGGCCTGGTTCGTGAATGAGAGATGTTGACGAACGCGGACACCGCCTGCTGAGCGGTCAAGATTCTGTCGGCAGAAATAGCATGTGTCAGTGGATGTTACAGACTGACGCGGCGTCTTGCTTGATGCCAGATTGCAATCTTGTCTTCCCACCCAGTGATGGTCTTTCCTTTCTTCCTCCTGATATCCGGCGTGAAAAGGGCGTAAGGGCCATGAGGGAGAGTCTCCGGTGATCATGAGCTCGACAATCCCCAGCACCCTTTCCCATCGCGAGACTTGGCGTCTCCTCGTCCTTGCGGGCGCCTGTATTGCCGTCTTGGTCAATACCTTCCAAGGAGATGGCGCACCGTTAGTGGCGTCAATTGCCTTCAGTGGAATTGTATTCTCCGCCACATACAGTCTGATAAGATGGCTAGGGCCAGTGTTCATCAAAGCAGGACTCAAAGGGAGAGATATGGCAAAGCCAAGGAGACCCGAGATGTATGTACGAATTTGAGATGTGTATGGTGGGATTATCCACATTCAGAAATGCACCTACTAATCTTTGTTCCAGTCCAGAGACTATGGGAGCTGTATGCGTCACTGTTTATCTTCTGGCGCTGATCTTTTTTATTCCATTTGCCTTTTACAAGGACATTGTTGCTGCAACCTCCGGCGGAGGTAACCGAGATGTTGTATTGGAAGTCGAGCATGTTGAGACTGGACGGATGCTGCATCGGTTTCCTCATGGAAGGGTGAGAAATTATTTACCCTCCTGTTTGACCTGACTAGCTAACAACGCAGCTTGCGTCTTACCTGTCTGGTGTCCTCTCCCTGCAATGCATCGTCATTCTAGGGATCGGTGACGACCTCCTTGACATCCGATGGCGCCACAAAGTTCTCATCCCGGCATTCGGAGCTATCCCCATGTTGATAGTGTACTTTGTGGACTTTGGCGTTACTCAGGTAGTCGTCCCTGTGCCCTTGCAGCCGTACCTGGGCCCTGTCGTCGATCTGGGATGGCTCTACTACGCATACATGGCGGCGGTCGCTATCTTCTGCCCAAACTCGATCAATATGCTGGCGGGAATAAACGGCGTTGAAGTCGCGCAGTCTCTTGTGATTGCCATTCTGCTCATCGCAAATGATGCGCTGTACCTCGCCCCGATTACGCCGTTCCCGCACCCGGCTACCGATTCGCATCTTTTCTCCCTCTACTTTCTGCTACCGTTCGTCGGGGTTTCCTTCGCTTTATTGTGCCACAACTGGTATCCCTCCAAGGTCTTCGTAGGGGACACATACTGCTACTTTGCCGGCATGGTCTTTGCCGTCGTGGGCATTTTGGGACATTTCAGCAAAACCCTCTTGTTACTATTCATTCCTCAGATCTTCAACTTCCTGTACTCCACACCCCAGCTGTTCAAAGTGATCCCCTGTCCACGGCACAGGCTGCCTAAGTTCAATGCCGTGACGGGTCTCCTGGATGCGTCCGTCACGGAGTGGACTGTGCCCCCGTCTCCGCTGATTGCGGCGGCCTTGGATCTGTTGCATTCCCTACGGCTGATCCGCGTTACGAAGAATGAGAAAGGCGAGATCGTCGAATCGACGAATCTGACCATCTTGAATCTGTGGCTGGTCTGGATGGGGCCGATGAAAGAGAACCGATTGGCGTGGAGCATGGTGGGTGTGCAGGTGGTTTGTGGCTTACTGGGCCTTTTTGTGCGGCATCGTCTGGCGCTGCTGGTCTTTAGAGAAGATAATCGGACGTTTGGGATCGGAGTCTAGATGTCGGAGATGTTGACTCTGGAATGTATTGCTAGAGTGAGCGTTCTATTATATTACTATACAATCGAGCATGGCCTGTATCCTACCTTTCCCAGCGGAGAACCTCATTATCCTCTCTAGTAAGTCCGCGATGTTTCGTATTCTCGATGACCGATATTCTGATGGAAGACCGCGCGGTCCGTTAACTCCGGGGTTAACTCCACTACCGGTGGAGAACTGCCCGGCCGGATCCAGCCCCGACAGCACCGATCTATGACGACGATAGTCATCCAGTTGCATTGTTACGATGCCAAAAAACCCAGTGATTGGTGGTATCTTCTGGAACGGAGAACGAAGTGGATATCTTTCCTGTAATCTTCATGAGGGTAATTCAGGTTAACCCCGTCCCTCTCCATGGCAGCACGGCATATATAAAGATTCCTTCCAAGAGAGCGCCTTTCCATCCTCGACGGAGACTTCCATTACTCTGAAGAACCCAATCTCTCAACCATCAAACGACTACAACGACCATGTCTATCTTCGTTCCCGCCCCTGAACCCCCCACCGAGCTGGGTCGGTACCGCATCCTATCCTCGACGGCGGGGATCCGCGTGTCCCCGCTCCAGCTGGGGGCGATGTCCATCGGTGATGCATGGTCTGAGTTCATGGGCTCCATGAACAAAGAAACCTCGTTCAAGCTGCTGGACGCTTTCGTGGAGGCTGGCGGCAACTTCATCGATACCGCCAACAACTACCAAGATGAGCAGTCCGAGACGTGGCTGGGCGAATGGATGACCGCTCGCCAGAACCGGGACCAGCTCGTACTGGCGACCAAGTTCACTACCTACTACAAGGGCCATGTCCTGGGCAAGGGCAAGGCCCCCAACCACAGCGGAAACCACCGCCGCAGCCTGCACATGAGCGTGCGCGACTCGCTCAAGAAGCTCCAGACGGACTACATCGATATCTTATACATGCACTGGTGGGACCATACCACCTCCATTGAGGAGATCATGGACAGCCTACATATCCTCGTGCAACAGGGCAAGGTCCTCTACCTGGGAATCTCGGACTCACCGGCGTGGGTGGTCAGCGCAGCCAACACGTACGCGCGTGACCACGGCAAGACTCCCTTCAGCATCTACCAGGGACGGTGGAACATCATGAAGCGCGACTTTGAGCGCGAGATCATCCCCATGGCCCGTCATTTCGGCATGGCGCTTGCGCCGTGGGACGTCCTGGGCAGTGGCAAGTTCCAAACGAAGAAGGCGATTGAGGAGCGCAAACAGCGCGGGGAAGGACTGCGCAGCATGATCGGCCCTAATAAGCAGACGGAGGAAGAAGAAAAGATGAGTGCGGCGCTCGAAAAGGTCGCAAATGAACATGGCATCGAGTCAGTCACAGCCATCGCGTTGGCATATGTCCTCCAGAAAGCGCCAAATGTTTTCCCGCTAGTGGGCGGCCGGAAGATCGAACACCTACACGACAACATTCAAGCGCTGAAGATCCGGTTGACAAAGGAACAAATTGAGTATTTGGAGAGCGTCAAGCCGCTGGACCCCGGATTCCCGAACGAGTTCATCGGCGAGGATCCGCGAGTGAGTGGGGTGACTCCGCCCCTGACGGCGGCATGTGCGCAGCTAGCATTTGTGCCGGCGCCGCAGCCTATTGCTCCTTGAAAAAATTATGTCTGAGTAGATAGAGTAGCTGAGCATATAGGCAATAATGAGGATAGTCTGAATATACTTGTATACTTGACGTCACGATGCAGGTTCAGTTGGTTGAAGAGGCTCGAATCATCGGCCGAGGGTTAGTCAGATCCCGTGACCTTCCCCGCGAATAAGCGCCGCAGCGCCGGTGTCGGGGCCCCCCTCAACCAATGACAGTGGCCTCATTGGCCGCTGACCAGCCGATCTCGGCCACGTCCCTCATTGCTGCCACAGCGACATCGCGCTGGCCACCACAGTTAAAAGCTCTTGACTCCTGCTCCATCCCCAGTGTCTCATCTTCGAAAACATCATTAACAATCTGTGCAAGAGACCCTAGTCTCTTTTCCTGTCTTTTGTCCCGAGCTCACTCTTCTCTCCTCTCGTTTCCTCCGAAGATCTTCTATCTGTTTGCCCCTCATGCCTGGTGCCGACAAGAAACCCAAGACCTTGTATGACAAGGTCCTGGCTCATCACATTGTCAATGAGCAGGAGGATGGTACTATTCTGCTGTATATCGGTATGGACCTCTCTGAGTCGCGCAGAAAGCCATTGGATCGTCGCTAACAGCTCTTATAGACAGACACCTTGTTCACGAAGTGACTTCTCCAGTATGAAATCGACCCCGGCGCTATCAATTCTTCCCCACAGTTCTAACACCTTTCTAGCAAGCGTTCGAGGGCTTGAAGAATGCTGGTCGTAAGGTCCGCCGGCCGGACTGCACCCTGGTGACCGTGGATCACGTATGTTCTGTTACCCCTAGTTTCGCTAACCCTGATGCTGACCTTGTTTTTCTTCACACAGAACATCCCCACGTCCACCCGCAAAAACTTCAAGAATGTCGAGGAATTCATCGAAGAAACCGACTCCCGTCTCCAATGCACCACCCTCGAAGAGAACGTCAAGGACTTCGGCCTCACATATTTTGGCATGGGCGATAAGCGTCAAGGTATCGTCCACATCATCGGCCCTGAGCAGGGTTTCACCCTCCCCGGAACCACCGTCGTCTGCGGTGACAGCCACACCTCTACCCATGGTGCCTTCGGTGCTCTCGCCTTCGGTATCGGTACCAGTGAGGTCGAGCACGTCCTGGCCACCCAGACTCTGATCACCCGTCGCAGCAAGAACATGCGCATCCAGGTCGATGGGGAACTGCCCCCGGGCGTCACCAGCAAGGACGTTGTCCTGCACATCATCGGTGTCATCGGTACCGCCGGAGGTACCGGTTGTGTCATTGAGTTCTGCGGATCCGTGATTCGCGGCCTCAGCATGGAGGCCCGGATGTCCATGTGTAACATGTCGATCGAGGCGGGTGCGCGTGCTGGCATGATCGCACCGGATCAGATCACCTTCGACTACCTGAAAGGCCGTCCCCTGGCCCCCAAGTACGGCAGCGCTGAATGGAACAAGGCCGTAAACTTCTGGTCTAGCCTGGCCTCCGACGAGGGCGCCATCTACGACAAGACCGTGGTGCTGGACGGCAAAGATATCATCCCCACCCTCACCTGGGGTACCTCCCCTCAGGACGTCGTCCCCATCACTGGTGTTGTTCCTGGCCCCGACGACTTCGAGGATGAGAACCGCAAGCTCGCCTGTAAGCGCGCCCTTGAGTACATGGGTCTGACGGCCGGCACCCCGATGAAGGAGATCCCCGTTGACAAGGTCTTCATCGGTTCCTGCACCAACGCGCGTATCGAGGATCTGCGCGCCGCCTCCAAGGTCGTCCGAGGCAAGAAGATCGCTGCCAACATTAAGCGTGCCATGGTCGTCCCCGGTTCCGGTCTGGTCAAGCAACAGGCCGAGGCCGAGGGTCTCGACAAGATTTTCGTCGACGCTGGCTTCGAATGGAGAGAAGCTGGTTGCTCCATGTGCCTGGGTATGAACCCGGATATCCTCTCCCCCCAGGAGCGCTGCGCCAGTACCTCCAACCGGAACTTCGAGGGTCGCCAAGGTGCCGGCGGCCGCACCCACCTCATGTCCCCCGCCATGGCGGCCACCGCCGCCATCGTTGGCAAGCTGGCTGACGTCCGCGAACACGTCGTTGCCAGCCCCGTCCTCGGCAAGGTTCATCCCAAGGTGGACGTCGAGCAGACGACAGAAGAGCCCGAGACGGAAGACGAGCTCGAACGCATCATGGACATGCCGGCCGACAACGAGCCGCACACCAACACCACCAGTGCAGGCACCAGCGCCGGTCTGCCGAAGTTCACGACGCTGAAGGGCATCGCGGCGCCGATGGACCGTTCCAACGTCGACACCGACGCCATCATCCCCAAGCAGTTCCTCAAGACCATCAAGCGCACGGGTCTCGGCAGCGCCCTCTTCTACGAGCTGCGCTACAAGGACGGCAAGGAGATTCCTGACTTCATCCTCAACCAGGGCGTGTACCGCAACTCGAAGGTGCTCGTGGTCACCGGCCCCAACTTCGGCTGCGGTAGCTCGCGTGAGCACGCCCCCTGGGCCCTCCTCGACTTCGGCATCAAGTGCATCATCGCCCCGTCCTTCGCCGACATCTTCTTCAACAACACCTTCAAGAACGGCATGCTTCCCGTCGTGATCTCCGACGAGGCCGAGCTGCAGAAGATCGCCGCCGAGGCCAAGGCCGGCCGCGAGATCGAGGTCGACCTCGTCAACCAGCAGGTCAAGGACGCTCAGGGCAACGTTCTCGCCGCATTCGATGTCGACGGCTTCCGCAAGCACTGCCTGATCAACGGTCTCGATGACATCGGCCTCACTCTCCAGATGGAGGACAAGATCCGTACCTTCGAGACCAAGCGCACCCTCGAGACCCCCTGGCTGGATGGCAGCGGCTATCTCAAGCGTGGCAACCGCGGTCCTACTATGGTCCAGGCCGCCCCCGTGCCCAAGACTAACCGCGGGGATGTCAAGACGGAACCCCTGGAGTGGTAGATTTCGGGACATTTTCTTTCGGTTACGACGTTTATGCAGCTTGAGTGACTATTTTCTTGGAGAAACACCATGGTAACGACGCATCATTGGCACGCCTTTCGGCAAAAAGTCGCTTTCTCTACCAATATGTAGGGGGTTTAGCATGGGTATTAATTTAATGATTTTACATATGCATTCTCGAATCGAATGACTTTCTACACGATCAACCAGCAATTCTATACTCAGTAGTAGTACACTTCCCATAGAGCCATAAGCTCGTTCGCATCTCAGTCCACGCTACTATGCAGAGAAGATCAACAAATGCCATGCTTGAGATATTAAGATTAAATACAACAAATCGCCACCCTCAGTAAATCCGGAGAAAAGGAGCGAAAAACGTCCAAACATGCGCGTTCAACCTTCAAAAGAGCGTAACGACATTGGGCTCATGATCCATCAAGTGGAGACATATCCAACTCTCCAGAAATGGCATCTCTCATATGTCATGCAAAATATGTGTACAGCCACGGACCCCCCGCGGGAGTTGGCTGAAGATTAGATATAAAACCTGCCAAATACCTTTCCCAACGCTGTTGGACGTCAATACCGGATTAATATACAGTGCCACTGCCTTCTTCAGCCTTTCACAACATCTCCTACCTCCGCTCCGGCTAAGTGCAAGCATATACAACACTCGAACCGGTGCATACATGCTGAAATATATCTCCAGGTAAATCGCTTGTCTATATCAAATGCCACCCGTATCAGAGCCCGGGCCTTCAAATGGCCCAATGGACAGAGGGCTCGGTTAGGGCTTGGTGAGCTGTTCTTTCCGGAAGAACAGTAAGAAACCAGCACTAAGATAGTGGTCAGAGAAAGGTCCGGAATACTGGGACGTGCTGTTTACTTACCAGATCAACAGCTGGAAGAATAGTGCAATCCAGAACCATGCATTGGCAACCGCGCGGGGCCCATCTGTAACATCGGGAGAGATTGGACCCGGGCCGATGTTGTTGGGACCGAATGCCCGTGCACAGATCGTGGCAATGGATCCCAGAACCTGCGATGCAAGTAGTGTGAAGCAAATATGCATCCGAGTCAAGGTCTGCAGAAGAATCATGCCGAATCCTAAGCCTTGAAGGGCATCCATGATACCAAGCCAGAGCCACAGACTTCGAGACGCGAGGGCTCCAGCTGTAGGCCCGCCAGCCCAGGGTAGGAAAAGACCCATTCCAGAGACACCCCACCATATCTGCGCCCAGCGAGGAGCTCCCAGTCCGCATGCAAATACGGGAAGGATCCAACTATGCCGTTTGGACAGACGGGAGAAGAGGAACAGAACGCCTGCCCAGACGATGCCAAAGAAGACGATAACCAAGATTCCAACTTCCCAGTCTTCAGCATGGTTGGAGCTCCAGAGGACTAGTTGTTTGGTTAGCTTTTTGTACAGAACAAGTAAGCCAGGGTTTACTTACAAGCCCAGTTGCGTCCATAGGGCGCACTCAGGAAGAAGTTCTGTAGAATGACCACAACGAAGTTCCAGATCACAATCTTGCGCCGGAAGACGGACTTGTAGAAGGACGGAACCTTTCCAGGTGCCTGGCGGTAGTAGTTTGGTAATCCAAAGAAGATAAGCAGGCCAATAGCCCAGAGGAAGGCAGCAATTGGCAAGCAGATAGCACTGGCAGGTCTTCGTCAGCGATAAATTTCGTCATAATCGATGGGATAAGCAAACATACGTCATTCTCCAAGTCTCGGTGATGTTCTCCTGAACGTTGGTGACGCCGTTGGTGATCGCCTGCGATATGGTCGTTCCCCAGTACCATAGTCCGATGATATAGGCCTGTTGTGTGCCCTGGATGATGCACGCGCGGAACACCCACTCCTTTACCTGGACGCCATTCTCATCGCCGAAATTGAGGGCGAAGAAAAGTGCACCGCTAGAAGACGCAGCAGCGTACACTCCACTTCCGACGTTTTGTATCCATCCTCTAGCGAAGTTATTGGTCTCGAAATGGGCGACACCAATGATGACGAATGAAAGTCCGTACAGAAACCAGGGAAGAGACAAGACAATCACGGACTTGCAGAAGCGGAAAAGGAACCACCAGATAATAGAGGTGATCAAGTAAGTGGTCGCGATTCCGTACAGCTTCTCGGGTGTCTGTCCCACTTCTCCGGTAAGCAGAGTAATCTGGTACGAGTTCGCTGCGATAATCTGGCCCAGACCAAGGAATAGCGAATAGATGGGCCATCCGCCGATGCGGACTTGCATCCATTTTCTTGGCCCAGAGGGAGGGACATAGTCATGTCCAAGGTGGAACTCGTCTTTTTCAACCCTCGCATCACTACCAGTCTCACGAGACCCAGAGTCATCGTTGGAGAGAGACCCAGATTGCGAATTGTTTTCGAGCTTCGTCTGGAAAAGGGAGGAGGCAGGGGACTGGCCGCGACCAAGACGTGCATCACGGAACTTGTCAAACCATTTCTTCTCGCTCTTGACAAGATATTCCTCAATGCAAAGCTGTGACTCTGAGTTCGAACCGTTCAGGGCTTCGAGCCTTTTTTCAAACACTCTGTAGTACTCGCCATTGCTATCAGTGAAGAAGGGATCGACCTTTTGAAGCTTGTAGTCTTTCTTTTCACCGATGATGGAATCGACCGAGAGAACGGAGGAGCAACTGAGTCGGTTTCCACGTTGACCATGAGAATACACGGGTCTTGTCGATTGCGGCGCGCCGTCTTCCACGTCCGAGGCGGTTGGAGATCCGACTGCTCGCTGAAGAGAAGCCTGGCTGGATTGCCTTCGGCTAAAGAAATCTCTTGCTGGTGATTGACCTTGCGCATCACGCTGAAGTGCGGCGGCTCGACGCCCTTCTTCTATCTGCTCAGGAGTGAGAGTGTACTCCTCATCTCCGTAGTAGCTGGGCACCATATCATCGTCACTGCTCTCCTCAGTCATAGAGTTCGTGGCGCTCTCCTCGTTACCGACAACACTCCGCCTCAGGCGACGACGACCCCGGCGCACGAGATGACCCGGGCCGGCCCGAACACCAAGAGAAAGATGTCGGCTGAGGCCAGACTTGGGCTTCTCATTGCCACCAGGACTTGGGTCGCGGCTGTACACAATAGTGTTTCGTTGTTGCGGTCCGTACGCGCTCAGTCGATTGAGATTGGAGTAGCTTCCCTCCCTCGAATGTGCAGGTGGTGGCGTCTGCACTCCGGTTGGAGTCATGGTACCTGAGGCAATAGGAGGTGTCATCATACCACTAGGCGTCATCATTCCACTTGGTGTATTGTACCCAGAAGGTGTCGTGCTTTGGCCCTGAGACTTTGCCGCTCCCTTGCTGTGAATCCGCACGGCAGTGGTTTGCAAGATTTCCAAGTCCTCAACCCATTGAGCCACAGGGAAACGCTGTTTCGCGGATCGAGCACGCATCTTCGCACGGACTTGGGGCTTGGAATTCAGTGCACTGCCAATGGCGAGTTTAAATTGTTGCAAGAGATGAGAGGTAGTTGTGGACTCGATGTTGTACCACCAACCCGGCATTTGTCCAAGACCACCAACACGGGCACCGATACCAAGTGCTCCTTTTCGACCGAATTCAACAGCGACAAGACCAAATGGCTCATCACGAGACGGGATCAATGCAAACTCAGCCCCGGAGAAAATATAAGGTGGCAGAGCTGTAAATTCAGGTCGCGAAAACACACGTCCCGGGTAGAGCTTCATCATACGGTCAAGTTTGAGCGCCGCAAACTTTCCATAGAGATCAATGACGGGACCAACGCAGATGAGCTGGACATTGGGGTTAGCTTCGAGAACGGCAGGCATCACATCAGCAATAAGGTCGATGCCCTTCTGCATGGACCATCTTCCCACAAAGACCAACAGATCAGCATTGGGGTTCTGCTCAAGACCAGCCCATTCCTGCGCCTGGCGCCGAAGTTCTCCCCTACTGGCCTCATAGTTTGCATCAACCGCAATTTCGCTGTCCTTCGGGAGCTGCTTGTTCCATTCGCCAGTGTCGGAAGGGTCGGGGTTTGGCAAATTGCCAACTTTCTTGAGACCCCAGAAGATGGGGTAGCGGGCGTAAGAGCGCTTTCCGTACTTCCTTGAGACGCCGACAGCACCGAACCCCTGCTGGTGCAGACGAAGGTAGCTAGCACCGGCGTGGAGCATATTAAACACTTCGCCGAATTGAACATAACGTCTGGCGGTGTCGCGGTCAAGATTGAAAACAGAGCAGACTTCATCTCTCTCCTTCTGTGTCCGCATGGGCCACAAGCCTTGGAACTCGGCATTGTGGAGTGACAAGCACACAGGGATGGTTTGAGGAAGAAGATAAAGGGGAGCGATGGAGCCATGGTAGTCATTAATATGGTAGAGATCAATCGAGAACCTCTGGATTGCCTGCGCGATACACTGGTTCCAAGCAGAATAGTAGATCGCGCTATCCAGGTCGTCCATGCGGGCAGGGTAGGGTTCAGCACTTGTCTGCTGGCGGAAAACGGGTGCATCCAAAAGAACATATGTAATGTTCTTCAAGACATGGTACTGAACCCTAACTTCGTAGGGGTTCCCAAGGACCGTCACGAACATTGAATCGGCCGGCTGGTCGACAGGATATTCGATTCCTCCAACACACGGAACGACCCAGATCAAGTTTTGATGTCCAAGGTGTTTGCCCATCAATTGAGCCATGACACCCAAACCACCTATCTTGATCTTTATGGCCCAGTCTTCGATATCATATTCCATGGTGGCGATGAGAATCGTTCGTTTGCGAGATGATTCTGCTCCAAAAGCGGGAGTGCTCTGAAGAAAACCGGACTTGTTCGCGATCCGCATGAATGGGTTGATTGTTCCTTCTCCTCCCGGGTTCGATCTCCTCTTGAATGCGAGTGGTAGGATGGATTTTCTCTCACTCACACCAACCTGGTTGAATTTGACCTGATAGAAGGACTTCATGAATGCATAAACACATGCAATGCCCGTCACGATGGGCACAACCCAGAGAAGAATGTACACGGCCAGTTGAATGGCCCTCGATCCCGTAGGCTGGAGATGTACTTTCAAGGTTCCGTCATCAACTCGCAGATTCCATGCCACATACGGTGAAGGAGGCAGGTCGGTGATGTTCATGACGGTCCCACTGAGAGAAGAAGGTGGCATCCGGTCGAGCACACCATCACCGTCCACATCTCCATAGACAAAGGACTGATCAGGTTGACCATCAGGGTTCATGCCCCAGACATTGAACTGTCCCTGGGCCGGGAAATCTGATAGAAACCTAAAGGTCCAGAACCCTTCACTATCCTGCTCCATGACATTCTTCAATCCAGCGTCGAATCCGTATTGGTTGTACGGGCCGTTGAAGAATAGATGGGGGAACCGACGTCGACTATTCCAGCCATAATCACCCTCCTGGACGTAGTCGCTGCTTCCAGTCAACTTATTCCAGTATTCAACGCGAACATGTTTCCCTTGCCATCTCTGCTTGTCCGTTCCCGACCAAGGCAACTCTTCAATGGTATCGTTTCCACCTTTGTAGTCGATCCAATCAGAGTACGAGGAACCCCAGTTAGTGGAATAGCGGTATTTATCTGCTCCTGCAGCCTTGTGTTGGATATAAAGCTTGCCATTGTCGTCCTGGTGCAGAAGGGAGGTGGAGTAGTTCGCAGAATTGAACACCAGAGGGTTGTCCGCTTGACCAATACGGATCAAAAAGTGGTCCGTGGCTTGCGTAGATTTGTCTCGATCGGAACTTGTCGCATTCTTGACCGTCAGCCGATGAACGCCATTGTAAACTCCGGTCAACTTGGCTTTCCAGACCCAGGCGTTCGGGATCTGTCCCGTCCATTTGGTATCAGACGGGTTGACATCACTGCAGCTCACACTGCCTTTGCTGATGGTGGGTGTTTTGCCAGACTCAGTCGACGATGTGAAGGAGATCGATTTAGTGACTCCATCACAGTCCATCTTGGTCGAGAAGTAGAGGCTCACATCGAGATCCTCTGAATCGTTGGGGCCAACTTTGGAAAGTTGAGGTACATCATGGCCCGGCTCAAATTGGGTGATCATGGGTCGAGGGCCAACAAAGACTCTCTTAGGGACGTATGCTTTGAACTCGTAGGGGTTGAACGTCATGCTCTCAAGACAACCATTGGTAGCATTCGAACCATTCAAGTGCAACGCCTTCGGCCCATCTATAAGCTCGTGTTCGTCATGGGGATAGAAAAGATTAACAACGGTTGTTCCAGTTGTAAACGGAGAGATCAGAGCCGAGTCGTTGCTTTTGCAGTCGAATTTGTACTCCACAGTCTTGTTGTCATTCTGGTATACCAGCCAGACTGGCTGATTATTACCGGACCCCAAGTCTTGAATGGATGACACCGTGTCACGCAAGATCGACCACATTCCCGTTTCTGTCGCAGTGCCGTTCGAAGCAGGATAGTAGACATCGCGCGTTTGCTTGGAGAGCTTCACAACGGAATAGCCATCATTCAGCACCGGATAGTCCTCCCTCATCTGAAACATATGTTTGATAATGTTCCGCAGGGGATGGGAGGGGTCCCGATGGTCATAGGTAACTGCTTCATCGTTGCAACCTTGACGGCCGGCGGTGATGGGCCAATCATGATACTGCGATGCATTTAGCTGGAAGCAGCCATGCGTTTTCCAGGCCGTAGCAGGGGACATTGCTTGACGACCATAGACATAGTTCGAGGCGGTAGCGTCCAAGATATAGAACGCTTGCTCTTCTCCCCACAGTAAGATCGGGATACCTGGGAGATGGAGGGTGGTGATAAAGTGTGCCAACAGTTGTCTTTCGACGCCAAATTCGATGGCAGGCCAACGGAAAACGTCCTGATTCGTGGCGCCATACATATGACGAGGGTCAAATTTTCCCGTGTTGGCATTAATCATGTCGTTCGTCATGACCATCACGTTCCACGCGTCAGTCCAGTCCAAAGGCGTATCGTAACCTGCAGCCAGGTTACCGTCCAGGCCGAGGAACCGAGTAAGAGTACGGTAGACTGAGTAATGGAAAGCACCAGAGTCAAGAGCTTGCAGGCCATCCTCGCGCAAGAAATACTGCTGCTTAGACTTGTTCGTCATTGCCATCGAATCCATCGCTGAATCGGGATATTGGTCCGGTTGCCTCCCGCGTCCGATATAGATAGATCCAAAGTTATTTCCCCCAGTAATTTCTCCAGGGAGGAAGAAGTTGTCCTTGCCAACGCTTCGAGCACACTCCCTGTATGCGGCTGAAATGTCTCCAAGGGCATCCACGGTAGCCTGAGTGGCTTTATCGTACCGGAATCCGTCGATATCGAGAGCCTTGATGATCATACAGGAATGTCGAATGATTCTCTCCTTGACACTGGGGTGCCATTCGCGCAAACGATCCTGGACGGAAGCGAACTTGGCCAGTTGACGTTCCCAGTCGGGATAGACACCAAAGGCCTCTCGGTCACCGTATTGATCGAAATCGCTGTTGTAACATCCAACCAATTCGTCTCTAACCGATTGATCCACTGGGTAGCCAGTCTCGTTCCAGAACCGCGGGTATTCACAGGTCTCGTTGTACTCGTTACTGAATCGAAAGTCGACATACTGGCGTTCGCTTTTCCACAGTGCCTCGTGTTCTTTCACGGAGAAGGGGGTCGTCTCGTTCAGGTAGCCTTTGAAACCGATCAAGTCACCCATGCTGTGGATCATCAATATCAGGCATCCTGTCTTGTTTATTCAGGAGGAAACAGGGAACATACGTTGCAATAGTATTGTCAAACAAGACATACATTCCCCGCTTGTGAATTTCTGTAATCACATCCCTCCAGGTCTGAATAGTACCGAAATGCTGATCAAGAAGCGTCGTATCGAGAATTGAGTAACCGTCCGAGCCCCAGGGTTGGTTCATCAGAATGGTTCCTGCGAGATAGATACCCTTCACGAAGGTTAGCCGTTCCGAAAGCATATTGTACATCTCAGTGGCAGAACGTACCTTTACACCCATTCCTTGAATGTAATCCAGGGTGTCCACCAAGCCAACCGCATCACCTCCATGGCGCATCTGATTGGAGCCTAGGTCATGTTCAAACAGGGTTTGGTTTATGTTATCGTTGGTAGGATCCCCATTCACAAACCGGTCGAGGAACAGAGTATAGAATGGGAAACGCCAGGTCTTCGGAGAGGGATGGTACTTGTGGTCATGCCATTCGATGTGAGTATATTTCGTCGGATCGGTAGTCTCCTTGTTGGCGTTGAGATTATACTCCACCAAAGACTCCTCGTAGGGCCAGCATGTTGCCGTTGCCGCAAAGAACGCAAGCAACGAGCCTGTGAACCGCCACTTCATCGTCAGCGGTTGCAAAGAAGAACCGATTGCCTCGTTTATGCCTACAAACCCAGCATGTGTTCGTAGACGTCAACGAAAATCCACACGTCAGACCTGCGAGAGGAAGAGGCAGTGTGGGTGTTATTTGGCAATGGATGCTTCCCGACGCTCCTTGCACCTGCTGCCCCCCTTTATGTGTCTTGTCCAGGTGAAAAA
The DNA here is from genome assembly GCA_019721355.1 of Aspergillus sp. MEXU 27854. Classification (NCBI taxonomy): domain Eukaryota; kingdom Fungi; phylum Ascomycota; class Eurotiomycetes; order Eurotiales; family Aspergillaceae; genus Aspergillus; species Aspergillus sp. MEXU 27854. The sequence continues at coordinate 2,864,870 of JAGMTT010000002.1, forward strand.
GGCTGAGTCCCTGGCCAGAAAGCTTGATAAGCAGGAGATAATGGATGAAGCGAGGGCAAAAGGCTTTCGAAGAATTTGAGGAAAGGTGGCTGACGGAGCTTTGAATTAAAGGGGAAAGGAAGAGAAGGAGGAAAAACCAAGCGTAAGAATAAAAAGATAAATCAGAAAAGAAAATAGAGAATGGAAGAGAAGAGAAAATGGCCAATACGCCCAGGTATTTGTCCGAAGACTTGCATGATAGACACTAAATTAAATGGGCTCAACTGAACCATTATGAGATACGATGCACGTACCTACTCCGTGGGTATGGCCAGGAGGCGAGGGATTCGTAAAACGCCTTGGACGAGAAAAAAGAAATGACGATCCTTCTGAGGTTATCCATGATGTAGCCGAGAAAGAGGCGTATAGGTACACTAGCATGCAAGATAGTGTAGATAGACAGGACACGGAGACCATCCTGTGTGCTGGGAGGCCGTGTGGAGCAGCTCGAGATCAGCCCTTGTCCATCCATGACGAATGACAGTCGCAGCATTCGCTGTCCGAACGGAGGAGGCAAATGGGGCCATTAGCGTTGAATGAACGCCGGGGGGCTGAACGGAGACACGAACGAAGCGGTGGTGTTGTGTAGAGAGAAGCGGATGTAGAGTGCATATCGGATGTCTTTGGAAGTGGGTCCCAATGGGTTCGCTTTGTTGCCCCCACCCATCCCGATCGGGTAATGGGGAGATCGGCCTCCAATGTAAGCAGTCATCTGGGACCTGATATATCAGATTCGCGCCGAATGGAGCCAAGTAAGTTTTGAGAATATTACGATCCACGGAACTAATTAACATGATATCAAGGTCAGATACGTGGCGGGAAGGTGAACTAGCGGTGTCGTGAATGGCACTGTTCATACAACACTGGGCATTCCGAACGGGGCACCTAGGCATGTATCCAGTATAATTATAAATCTGAGTTCCTATCTCCCTAATTCCGGGACTATCATGTCCTCTCTCCGGTCCCAACGGATCAGGCAATCACCTTCAAGCAAGTCAATCAGAGTACAGCAAGATAACGAAGTTCCACGAGGCTCACCCAGAAGCAAAACTACACTGTAAGATTAGTCTCAACTGAATCGCAATCATGCGTCAGATGGGGCACGATGTGTAGTAATAATGGACTACAGCATGTTTCTACAATCATCTTTCACCCAAGATGTATCCTACAGAGTAGAAATGAAATCTGTCCACAACTGTGCTCCGACCTCAAGGTAGATGTAGCCTATCGTTCATGACGGGATCTTCAGATATTATGGAAAATCATATGAAGATCGAACCATCATCATTGATGTAGTTTTCCCAGAATGTCGCTTCATGTCATTCCGTTGCTGTCCGTCCGAGTCATGGCCAGCTCGGACCGGATACCCAAACAATCGGCTGCCGAGTCTTGGACTTCGTGCTAGATGCATTTGACCCATGGTTGCGCCTAGGGTAACCGGAAATTTACCATTGATAAGTTCGAGAGAAACGGCGAGTCATTGACAGCTTCTCGGGTTGAACCCTCGAATTATTCCTGTGGTGATCTATGAAAAGGTCACCACTATACACAGTCGCCTATTCCCAATGGCAGAGCCCTCGGTGGTTAGAAGTAACTCTTGTCCCAGATTGCAGGGGTCGGGTTAGGACACGGGTCCCATTGGCTCGCCTCGTCGCCCTCTGATGGAATCTATACCGACTACCCAGGGACCTTCGCTCCCGTCCAGAATGACCGACATGTGCAGGACACTGAAACAAGGGCCGCAATCTTGTCTACCTAAGTAGTCACCTCGGGTTGAATCCCACTACTCGCCTATCTTCCACCACATGCAATCAATTACGTGCCATTTCAAAGCAGAGATATACATGGGTAGATAATTTTCCAGTCAGATCACAGCCGAATGCATGTCCTGGTGCTGGTCGGGGGTCATCTCCAATGTAGACTGAATCCCATTGTTGTCCCCAATAAACCCTTTGAGAGAATCTTCCGATAAAGACGAGGCCCGCGATACGGGATACTGGCCCGTGGAACCTCCATCGACGGCATCGGCAGCTACTCCCGGCTGGCTGTGTTCACCCCTTGCGGGGTTCTCCATCAACTAGTGTATGCGGATCTGCTGTGGCGTTAGCACAACTGTCATCGATAGTTGACATGTAAAATGCACCAGCAATCCCACCATATGGGTCCAGATGACGAAGAAACGCCGTCGCCTTCTTTGCCAGCACCGAACATTTGTGAACGGCATTTCCGAGAAGTGAATGCGCCCCGAGAGTGTCAATCTGCTCCAGCTTAGTGGTAGGACAAAGTCGGTCACCATGTCAAACTGATGCGGGGACTGATATCGCCGATTAGGTCGGGTGGGACTGGCACACAGACCGCCTCCTAATCCTGTTAGGCAATCGAGGATTCGCCCTAAGTGGGTGGCTGGGGGACGCCTGCGGATGATCGCTGCCGGGGTGGATCTCACTAAAATTACCTCAACGCTCAGGTAACCGACGAACTGTCGCCGCCCTGCTAAGTACAGCCGACATGAACTATGATCCACCACACATCATCCAGGTGGGGGGCTATGCCATGTTCGCAGTCTTCAGGGATGGGAGGTTGAATGTGCATTGATAGCAAATAGGTGTCATGTCAGCTTAGACCACAGGTCCTATCCAGATACGACACTAGGTATTAACACCGACAGCTGATCAACTAGATGTAGTATTTCTGATATGCATCTCGGTCGGATTCCAAATATATGTTGATATCTGAAGCATGAAAAAACCCGTTCGAATGTTCTAGCGAGGTTTTGATATCAATCGGTTGACAGGGACTTGTACCATCCCATTGGTATCTAGGCAAAACTAACTTCTCAATGGTTGCTTATTTGAGTTTGGAGCAGTCTTCAGCCCACGGACATCCGGGTGGTAGCATTCGAATGTGCTTGTTCGCCCAGTGTGTCTGCACTCATTTCGATTCTTTGCGCAAAATCCCTACACCACAGACACCGACGCATCCTGGATTCACCAGCTCCGCCGCTGGGGTTTCAAGGACGAAAATGCACCTAGTCATGTCGTGTAACGGCTATTTTTGTCTCACTCTAGAAAAGCTTCCCATTCCAGGCACAATTCATAGCAAAGGCATCCGGCCAAAGAAGAAATTAGGTAGCCTGTTGGCGCATAACGGTGCATCGCACGCCAAGAATTCGACGGGTCTTAGGCGACATTTGAGTTAAGTTGCATGATTCTCCCCACTTTTCAGACTTGCAAAGGTAACTAGCTTACCCAATGTGCAGATGCTGACGACCGCCATAGGCACATGGGATGTGCCGAGGGCGGTTGGCGGGGGCCCAGAATACATATGTCTTATGCATGGCCATTGGAAAAACCGGGTCTCGGTGACTCATCCTACTTTGCATGGCAGTAGAAGTACATATCACTTTGTGGGTCAACCGTGCAGGGCCATGGACGTCCCGACTAGTGAATCTGCCAGGCGCGCTGGCCGAGCCCCTGAGTTCACACCGAGACGTGCGACACCGCATCCAATCCCCAAGCAAATCGTTGCATGAAGTGCTATCTTGTATACATCCTCGGTTGAAGCGCGGGCTGCCTTACTTCGTCGTTCATGCAGGAAACGGCGGTGTTTTCGTCTCGTCGCGCAGACTCTGTTGCTTCCAAGAACCGGTTGCCGGGGAGTTCTCTCTCAGCTTGGCTATCTTACCCCAATCTTCCTTGATTATGTGACAGAATACAGATCTTTGTTGGGGTTTTTGCATCCCAGCCGACATTGGCATAAGTGTGTTCGCTCTCGTGCTGCACAACAACTCCCCCAAGCCAGGAGTCTTTATTTAGAATCGAAGTCACCAAATTCAGCTCCGAGCAGAGAGGTCTTCCGAAGTATCATGTGTTAATGTCCTAATTTGGCTCATAGACGGCCTTCGGTCACCGATGATCTGTGTTGATCCTCACAGGTGGTATACCTAAGCACGCTGCATGTTCAGTCATGCCTCTCTAGGGAGGAGCTCGGAGTTCCTTGCACCCTTATGCGTTTCGTATCTCTACTCCGGAGTTTCAATGCATAGCTTACTGGTTACCTAATTCTCAGATTCACCTCATGGGTGTGTGCAGGACCGTGGGCGTCTATCTGTCCACGAGCATCGGGGAAAAGCATTATCCAAAACTTAGAAGGAACTATGCCGTACCCAGGGGAACTGTAGGCACTAAGTCTAGCTCATAGTTGGGCGTACCATACTCTCTATCCATCTTGCAGAAATTCCAGCTTTGGAGTCATAGGCAGGCACAGAATATATAATGCAGCGGACCCCAGTAATGAAGCAATAGTACCCCTGCCGGAAAGAACGACCTCAGCCCCGACAGCGCTTAGAGATCCCTTTCTCCCATTAAGCCCTTGGTCACGACAAATAAATGTCCCTAACCCGCACTCAAGGGACCAGGTTCGCGTCGCACATCCAAGTCCTCCCTGCGTGGGACATTGCACATACATGTTATCAAACTAAGCAAGATAAAGAAGACGTCATAGAATCATTGGTATCATTTCTCCTGTACTTTTTTTTGCACCCAGTCTATCGCAAAAACAAATTTACTCCGCTCCATAGCGAGCCCGGTAGTCCTTCAGACGCTGGATCTCCGACTCGCCAATCTTGTCACCCAGCTTCTCAATGAGGTCATGCAGACCGATGACAGCGCGGATGGGGATGCTGTCACCGAGATCGCGCTGCGCAACTCCCACAGCGCTCTTGGCCTCAGAGTCGCTCACTCTCTCCTCCCGGTCCAGCAGGACGACCACACCGGCGACAATGCCTCCTTCCTTCTGGATGATGCCGACGGCCTCGCGCAGGGCGGTGCCGGCAGTGATCACGTCGTCCACAATAACGACGCGCTTGCCCTTCAGCGGGGCACCGACGATGTTGCCGCCCTCACCGTGCGCCTTGGCCTCTTTGCGGTTGAAGGAGTAGCTGACGTTGTCCCAGGTTCCCTTGGGAGGCACGGCAAGGGAGTCGCGGACGGCCAGTTCGTTCACAACGGCCGCAGCGATGGGGATTCCCTTGTAGGCGGGGCCAAAGATAATGTCAAAGTTGGGTTTCGTGGTGCCGTCCGCGGCCGTGGTGACGAAGGGCTCGGAGGACAGGACGCTAGCGTAGGCGGCGGAGGTAGCCCGGAGGAGGGGCGCAGTGTGAAGCAGGGAGGAGGTGAAGAAGTAGGGCGACTCGCGACCCGATTTCAAGACGTAGGAGCCAAAGGACAGGACATTGTTGGAGATCAAGAGAGGGAGCAGAGTCGCCTTGTAATCCTGACCGGCCGACATTTTCTTAAATTGCTCTCGGGAAAATGGGTCTGTTATTTGAATAAGAGGATAGGAGAGAAGAGGTGATTGTATTGCTATGCTCGTCGAAATCAATTGGGTATTTTGAGATATGGAGAGGATATCGGCGTGTTGATCGGAGGAAGTTGAAGATTTTCGTAATTTTTTTTCTCGGCGTTATCCGTCGAAACGGGGAAGAGGGGCAAATTGAGGGGTTCTTCCTCTTTGGTCCCTGGCAGCTTACATCGTAGTCATCCAGGGTCTCCCATCTCACCACCTTGTAGAGTATTCTTCGATCATATCCCTCTTCCTAAGATCTTTTCAGTAATTAGAGGGTTGTTTTCAGATATTTCCCAACCCCGCAAAATCGGTGTGGTGGTCAAACGCCGACTGGCTCACAGCACAAGCCCAACAAACACGTGCCGGGGCCAACCACCGCCTCCGAATTCCGGCCCTCATTCTCAACCTCCCTCCTCTTCCTCCTCTCTCTTCCCCAGGCACATTCCAGTGCTGTTGAGCATACTACCTTCCCTACCACTTCTTTCCGGTTCCATTCTTGTTCTTTGCTGTCTATCGCGTTTTGTTTGAAGGGTTTCTCAACAGTCTGAGATTCATATCACTGGCGGGGCCGGTGAAAGGAGCCGATAAACACGATCACGCAAGGAGTTGTCCGTTTCAAATTGACCGCATAATCTGAAGGATCCTGAGGTATGTCCATCCTGTACCTCATCTGAATCTGCGTCGCATGCTTTTGGATCATCATCACTGACCTCTGACCCTTCTCGCAGCGTAATCTTATCCAACAATGCATATCTCGGAGAAGCTCGCCCAGAATGAGGCGGCCGGGAGACCCGGTATCTCATTCGAATTCTTCCCTCCCAAGACTGCTCAGGGTGTGCAGAATCTTTACGACAGAATGGACCGCATGCACGCGTTGGGACCCTCCTTCATTGATATCACTTGGGGGGCCGGTGGCCGGCTATCGGACCTGACTTGTGAAATGGTCAATGTTGCCCAGTCGGTGTATGGTTTGGAGACCTGTATGCATTTGACTTGTACAGACATGCCGTTGGAAAAGGTGGATGCTGCGCTTCAGTCGGCATACAAGGCTGGTTGTACCAACATTCTCGCTCTTCGTGGTGACCCTCCCCGTGAAAAGGAGAAGTGGGAAGCCACTGATGGTGGCTTCCGCTATGCCAAGGATCTGGTCAAGTACATCCGGGACAAGTATGGCAACCATTTCGACATCGGCGTGGGAGGCTATCCGGAGGGCGCGGACGATAATCCGGATGTCGACCTCTTGATTGATCACCTGAAGGAGAAGGTGGATGCTGGAAGCTCGTTCATTGTCACCCAGATGTTCTACGATACGGATAACTTCATCAGCTGGGTTAAGAAGTGCCGTGCCAAGGGTATCAACGTCCCTATCATCCCCGGTATCATGCCGATTCAGACATATGCTGCCTTCATTAGGCGGGCGAACTGGACCAAGACGCGGATTCCGCCCGAGTGGCTCGAGGCGCTGGAACCGGTCAAGAACGATGACGCTGCTGTCAAGGAGATTGGAAAGGGATTGATCGCGGACATGTGCCGGAGGTTACTTGCCGCGGGCATTAACCATCTGCATTTCTACACCATGAACCTTGCTCAGTCAACCCAACTTGTTCTGGAGGAATTGAGCCTCACGCCATCCGAGGAGACTCCGCTCCAGAGACCTTTGCCATGGCGTCCGTCGCTCGGTCTCAACCGCAGAGGCGAAGACGTCCGACCGATCTTCTGGAGAAACCGCAACTCTTCCTACATTGCCCGCACCCAGACTTGGGACGAGTTCCCCAACGGTCGTTGGACCGACTCTCGATCGCCTGCGTTCGGTGAGCTCGACTCTTACGGCATCGGCTTGAAGGGCACGAATGAACAGAACATCAAGCTGTGGGGAGAACCCAAATCGATTCGGGATCTCACCCATATCTTTGTCAAGTTCTTGCAGGGCGACCTGGCTCGACTGCCCTGGAGCGACACCCCCATCAGTGGGGAAGCCAACGCAATCAAGGACAAACTGATCGAACTCAACAAGCGAGGCATCTTTACCATCAACTCCCAGCCCGCCGTCAACGGCGCTCGTTCCTCCCACCCAGTCTACGGTTGGGGTCCGAAGAACGGCTTCGTCTACCAGAAGGCGTACCTCGAGCTTCTCGTGCCCCCTTACCTGCTTGATGAGCTGATCGCCCGCATCGAAAAGAACGAGGATCTCACGTATCACGCTGTCTCCAAGACTGGTGAACTGCGGACCAACACGCGCGATAGCCCCAATGCTTTGACCTGGGGTATCTTCGCGGGACGCGAGGTTGTACAGCCTACTATCGTAGAAACGATCAGTTTCTTGGCCTGGAAGGATGAAGCCTACCGGCTCGGTGAAGACTGGGCCAAGTGCCATGAAGCTGGCACCCCCAGTAGGAAGTTGATCCAGGATATCATGGACAATTGGTACCTGGTCAACATCGGTAGGTCTCTTCTTTCCTTTTGACCGCAACGTCTTCTAATCCGTGAACAGTCAACAACGATTTCCACAATTCGTTCAACCTCTTCGAATTGTTCAATGGTCTGGATATCAAGGACATCGACACTGAAATGACTCCCGAGCCCAAGCCTCAGGAAAACGGCACTCTCAATGAGACCACCAACGGAGCCGCCCCAGAGGCCTCCGTAAAAAACTAAGCTCGATCAGGCGAGCCCTGATCGTCTTTCCATTCCCTTGCATTTCGATCTTTTCTTCAACGAAACGACCTTATTAATTCAACATCCATTGATCTCAACGATACCTGCCTGGGGCTGCTAAACCCCCCAGGTCCTGAAATGTTTTACGGCGACACGAACTGAAGACCTCTCAACGACTCTTCTCTAAGCGTTTCTTAATTTCAACATGACATTCCACCATATACCCCATTACTTTTTTTCTTCGTTTTTTCCTTTTCGATGAGAAGAACTGCCAATTCAACATTCTAATACATTTTTCTTTACGGCCTCTTCGGAGGATGAGAAAGAAAACTCGGTCATGTTTATACAACCGGCGATGACCCTATTTACGATAATTCAACACTACGGATGATGACGGAGTTGGGATTATGAGAATACAAAAGTGATCGATCCTCTTCAACACGGGATACGGAGTCTCTTGATGGTATGCTACATTGGATATTTGCAACTCAACCGTCCATGCACACCAATATCTTTGTTTCTTTTCTTTTTGTTCTATATGATATTCTGTCGGCCCAGTTGGAGCTGGTTGCATTGCATTGCAGTGGAGGGATCTAGCATTCATTATCTTTGGTAGCTAGAAAAGAAAAAGTTCGGAAATAGATTTCTCTACATTCTCGCCTTGAGGATAGATTCGCACTCTAATTCTAGCAAGTTCATATTATTGGGTCATTCGTGGTAACAGTACTTTTGGACGTTCTGAAAATGAAGGATTCGAAGGGGGAAAAAATATATTCTGTATTCTAGTTAAGAATGGAGTAATGATAGAGTAAAGATAGAAATCGCTAAACACGCCTGCCAAACAAAATGGACAACCAAGACCAGAGTTTCCAATGAAGAAGAGGATTTTCAACACATCCGCCAGCAATCAACACATCACCCGAACAGTCACGTCAACACAGCTCTTGCCAGTGACCCCAAAACCCACCCAAAGGGTTTTGTGAACCACACAATCCAGCTCCCAACGAGAACAACGTATCCGGCTGCTCGTCCGATCAGCATCATGAGGAACCCCAGAGCAACGAGATAGAGGACGGCTTGGCCGACTTCGGTCAGTGAACGGAGGAGGTCCTTTTGCTCGTTGTGAGGCCACTTGCCAGTCGCGTTATAGGTAGCGAATGCCGTCAAGATTTCCTTGAACACGTATAGACAGTGCCCTAGCATGCCCAGAACACAGTTCAAGCTGGCTTTGGCTAGGTCCATCCGCGACTTCCGATCACCCACCAGTTGGTTGTAGATTCCATGTGCCTGAGCCGCTGACAGGGCTATTATGTCCATGATGAGACTCCAGGTCAAGGGATTCAGCACTTGTTGGGGCTCGCTTGGTGGTGCAACGCTTCTTCGTCGGATGCTAGACACCACGTTGACGGTGGCATTTTTCGCAGGAGACTGCCTGCCCTCGAACCTAGCACCCATTGTGCCGCTTTCCTTGCGGCTTTCCCTGGGGTCACCTAATTGATAACCGTCCAACTCTGCGACTTCGATAATGCGCGCGGACCGCATACTGCTGCTATATTCGGGTCGAGCGTCGGATTTCACAGGAGACCCGGATCGTGGAGTATCTGAAACACTCCTTACAGGCAGTGTTTCGCCATGGATAGACATCGGGGGGAAGACCTGGGAGGGTTGTTCGTTGTTATCGCGTATGCGCCCGTCGAAGTTCTCTGTGGATGACTTGACCATCCCTGGCATACGGATGAACCCACGGATGGCGCGTGATCGTTCTACGCCCGTGCGATCGGCGTCGGGGTTTCCGACGGGAGTTTCGCTTGGGCGGATAGGCACTGAAGGCATGTTTGATCTTTCCCAAGAGTTTTGCGTCGCCCGTCGCAGACCAGAGGCTATGGGGCCAACAGGAGGCTTTGATCTTGCGTCGACGGCGATGTCGTTGCGACTGCCGGTGGACCTGGCTGTTGCAGACATGCCCTCCGGAGTTCCAGATCTCTTCCGCATGGTACCATTCGTGTCCTCCATGTTCACCAAAGTGCGTGTGACAGTGGGTGTGATAATGAGTACATCGTCCGAGCGCTTGTTCTTCTTCTGCACGTGGCGGCCTCTGGTGAGACCTCCCGTAGTAATCGCGTTCTCCTTCTCTTGGGATTTGAAAGGCGCTGTTGTTCGGTCCGGTTGCTGGCATTTGGCTTCCTGGCATAGAGTCTTGGGTGACGGCCTCGAGCAGAGGGCATTCTTCAAATTCTGAGAAATCGGTTTCCATTCGTCTTGAAGCGTGGTACCCTTTTGTTCCGTACCCGTCTGGGCTTGACCGGTTGCCGCCGCCTTCTTCCATTCCTTCGGGGCCCGGGATACGTCTATTAGTCGGGGGCGCTCGTCCATAGAGGTAAACGTCGAGAATAGCAGGATTTCGTCTGGGTTCTTGTCTTTGGGCCCCTTGATCTCCTTGCACCCTAAAAAAGAACCGTCCGGGTTCATGTCAGGCTCTGGTCGTTTTGCCCTTCCCGGAGATTCCTCCCAGATTGTGCTGAATCGTTGCTTCCCTACTTCATCGGGGGAATAGTAACGGCGATGGTCAGATGTCTCTTCTAACAAGGGGTCTGATACCCCTTCGGAGGGAGCGGATTGCGAATCTTGGCCATCAAGCGTCCTCGGTTTCTTTTGATGTTGGTCGACGTTGTCCTCAGGCGACCTTGTACGTGGGCTTGGGAGAGTATCTGGGTCAAGCATTGCACCACCATCTCGGTGGACCTGCTCAATACTTTTCTGAAATTCAGCGATCTGTTCGTCATCCATTGTCGGCGGGTTCGGTTCCTTGGCCGAGGGCATGTTGACGACAAATCGATCTTCCCATTCTGTGATCGAGCTGCTTGGTCCCGATACAGGCGATATAGAAGGGTACGATCGAATGGATGACTCTGTAGTCGTGTCTGTCTTGTCGCAAGCCTTCATGCCCGCGTTTTCACGCGTGTCCAAGCTTAAACTCCGGTCTCTATTCACCCTTGATTTCGCCTGACCCGCTGGATGGCATCCCAGTGGGTTGCGGGTGATTGCCCCGGAGTTCAAGTGACTGGTAGATTTAGGGCTGGGAATTTTCGTCTTACTGGCTACTCCACCCCGTGGAGGAGATGACTTCTCGGGTTGAGCATGCCCCCCAGCATACTTGAGCCTTTGTTTGACAATCTCCTGTTTCGATGAATTCGCCAACGATATGATCTTCCGGTAGGCCTCCTGATAATGGCCTTTGGGTCTGTCTTTGCTGTCCTTGTCGAACATCTCTCGAACCTTCCCCCAATACTGCTCACGATCTTTGTCGGTTGGTGGAGTTGCTCCAAGCCTCGATGTCAGAGGAGAAGAGGACGATTCTTTGAGCGGGGCGGGCGAATGGTCTTTTTGCTCTTGGTCTTCTGACTGCGCAAGATTGCCGCTCTGCCAGTCCTTAGCCTTTTCCGTCAAAGACTTGGGCATAGGAAGCTTAGTGGCTTTCTTTGCTCTTCGCAGAATTGGGGTTGTGGGCGCGGTTTCCGTCTCTTTACTCGTTGGACCGTCGATGTGATCTTGCTCGTCGACCACCGCATTTTCCGGTTCTTGACTGGGGGAACTGCTCCGCTTTCCTTCGTCGTGGGCGGCTCTCGCTCGTCGTCCATTTCGAGGTCGTGGCTGGAGGTTGAGCAGGTGCCCATGGGGTAAATTTAGATACTCCTCCATGTTGATTAATTAGCCCCGTTTGCGACCATAAGCAACAAGCTAGTGGGTTTTGTCGACTGTTGCGGGACGAAGATCAGATCCGTTCGGTGATAAAGCCCATTCCTTCTAATCAAAGGTAATATATCGGCGATGTTGGTGTTACCGTGTGGTTGGGTACGCCAGCCGGGGCGTCTTGCCGCGTGATGAAGACGGGTAGTTCATAGGAGATGAAGCCAATAACCACGGAAGAAAGATCAAGTGGATGTCGACACCGCTGTCTATTGTCCAGTGGGCAAGGGATGGTGCCGTGAATAATAATACCTAGAACAATATGGTTTGTTGGTATGTGGTTGTATCCGCACCACTCCGAGGAATGTGACCATCAACAAATGGGGTCACCCTCACAAGGAATGCCAGCCTCCAGTTGACGTTGTCTGGCATGGAAACTGCAGCACGAGACTGGGCCACTGGTGAATTTTCTCTTCCGTGGTGGAAAGATCAACACTAGGGATAGGAAGTCACGATGCAGTGACGACGTCGGTACTGATGGATGATCTGCGGCAATCAGTGGCAATCAAACACGAAGAAGATCTTGCTTGTGGCCAAATCCAGAAAGCTAATCTGAGCATCGATGTTTCATGAACGTGGAAGACAAGAAGGAAGTTGAAGATCTGGAAATCACTGAGTGGCTGGGCACAGATTGCTCCCAGCCTACATTCCGTATCTGATGATGATTCAAATAATGTACCAAAAAAAGAACACGACACGACCTCGCATGTGCTAGAACAGAACAATTTTCCCTGAGAACCTCAACGCCATGGCCCAATGCTGAATTCACAGAATTATGCATCCGAATTATACAAGGACATCCGAGAATCGTGCCAAATCACACCACGCAATACGTTTCGACGTTTTCGATCATCTTCTGCTGGATCAAGGGGGCGCACAGCCTCCTCGGTTCCGAGATGATTAAAAGTATCCAGTCTCGCGTCGATTGTCCAGGTGACTCCGTCTCGGTGTTGAAGAAAGAGGACTTGCAGTGCTTGGAACATTGCTTCTCTTTAACGGGCTAGATGGACGCCGTACAGAGCCTGTGCCTCGCTCTTTATAGAAGAAGTCGCCATTACTTTGCAGGCGGCGATCAAAATTCGCCGACGTAGACTTTCGCAACGGAGAGTTGGCATGGGAGTAAACGCCCAGGCTGCCTCCATCGCCTGTAGCGGTTGGTGTTTGGCGGAATTGCGGCTGTCTGATCGACGATATTGGGTTTCGGACGACGGGAGAGGCATCCCTCAGGTGGCTTGGTGTTTGTAACGCTTGGTTGTGAGAGATAGTCGGAGTCGACGCATATGACTGACGCCTGGGTGATACCCCCTCAGGGTCAACGTGGCTCACGTAGTTAGGGTTGGGACTAGTTCTGAACCCCCGCTTGAGGACAATCGTCGGGGTATAAGTATCCACTTTGTTATACTTCGTATCAGCGCCAGATCGAACAGCATCCTCATCAGTAAACTGAGTGCCAACATCCCTCATTAGAGGCTGTGTGCGAGGATGCACAAATTTGACGTCGTATTCCTTCAAAGCTTCCTTGTGGACCAATGTAGAGTCCTTCCCTTGTTGTGTGAAGGAGGAAGAGAGGAACGTCATCTGCACTGAAAGTAGGGTCGTCAGGAAGATAGTGGTGACAATGGTGACACTTGGTCGTGGGTCGGACATCTGAGTAGGGAGGAAAAGCCAGTAGACCAGAACATGTCCAGGACTAAACAAGCAAAATAGCCGAAGGCATATCGGTAGAGGATCCCAGACTGCAAGCTCCCAAACATCGCGTTCCGCATCGGGGTGTGCTCTCGACTGTGCTGATCCGGAGATCGTCTCGGCGAAATATCGCAATGGCGACGCGGTCATAGGTGTCGAATCAACCCGAACACGGCGCGCAGAAGGTGTTGCCGGTGTCTGTTCAATCGGGGCCTCGAACATGCGATAATGGCGTTTGCGATAGAAGGTGTAGAATGTGTTGAACGCGGCGAAACACACAAGAAGATGCACAATGAAAGAAGCCTATAGCAAAGGACCCATTAGCATAAAACGCCGATTGACTCTCGAAAGGAGACGACGTACAAGCCAGCTTAGCCACGGCGCGCCTCCGTCATCGCCGAAGACATCGTCGACCGCGCGACTCCCAGTGGGTCGACTGTTTGCCCTGGCAATCAAGAAGACCAAATTTAGGAGCACCCCAAGAGTCAGCGACCAGTCCTTCTCGAACTGATCCCAATCGTTCGCGTCGATCTCTTCTGACAGCCACAGCAGGAAGTCCAACGGGTTGAGGTAGGACTTGATGCGCTCCGCCAACGGACGGCGGCGTACGAGCCGGGGCATGATAGGGGTGTGGAGGTTTTGAGGGGCAAGAGACTGTAAAAAAATCAAAAACAGTCAGTCTCATGTTTGGAAGAGTACAACATCACCGTGTAATTGGGGACACACCTTTGTTGTCGGAAGCTTGAATCAAAGGAAGTTTTTTGTTCCGCATGTAAACACTACTACTAGTGGAGTGAGTGGGTAGTCGGGGAACCCCGCTTAGATAAGCACGGGGCCTCCTATGACGACGACGGGCCGAGTTATCGGCGACGAGCACGGTCTCTGGGGGGACAGATTGCTTCTGCGACCTCAGTATTGTCATACCCTATCCTTCGGGGAACGTCTTTTGCAGCGTTTTTCATATCATACTTTCATCATGGCGGCTGCGGCCGTATCATACAAGGTAAGTCCATCCCACTTGGGGTTTGACTGAATGGCTTCCATGACAGGCTCTGACCGTGTCAATCATCTACCAGGACCGACAGTTTCTCGCTGTTATCGGAGACGAAGAGTGCGTGTCATAAGGCGAATTTACGGGAGTTTCAGTTACTGACGTGGCACTCACAGCTCCGTGACTGGTCTTCTCCTCGCAGGCATCGGTGTAAGTCGCCTCAATCGTGGAAACAGCATGCCGGCGCTGCAACCCATCGTGCGATCCAAATTCTAATGCGATTTCTAGCATGTAACGGACGGTCCCGACTCGCAGCGGAATTTCCTCGTGGTCGACTCCAAGACCGAGACCTCCACGATCGAGAAAGCGTTTGAGAATTTCACGCAAGAAAGAAAGGATATCGCCGTTCTCCTCATTAACCAACACGTACAGTCCCTCGAAACCCTTCAGTGTTCGGCACTGTGCTTACAAACAGAACTAGATTGCTGAGCGCATCCGTCATAGCGTTGACTCCTTTGCTGACGCTTTCCCTGCCGTGCTCGAAATCCCCAGCAAGGACCACCCATACGACCCGGAGAAGGACAGCGTGCTCAAGCGTGTACGGCGCTTGTTTGGGGAGTAGAATAGGACGGTTTATATTTCCCACATTTGCGACTCGGTATCGAGATATGGTTTGCTTGAGGCGGCATTGCGCACTTTGAACGTCCCTTTTTGCTGCTGCGTCAACCATCGTGAGGGGTATATTAGACGAATCCAGCGAGAAGGGAAGATACCCAATCTGTCGAAGAATATGTACTTAGAGATTCATTGTCGTATTGCGAAATATTCATGACGTGTAACACGTAATGTGTATGGAGTTTGCATCCTTAAAAATATATGTAGACAGGGAGAGCTACTTGTCTGACCCGACGTTGGTCGCTATTCATGAGACTGTGGAATTATATGCTCTACGGCCTTCCCCAACAGAGGTAGAAACACAGCATATACGTGGACAAACTTCAAAAGCGACTGCTGAAAATTTCAAACAGATGCCCTAAACGCCCTGTGAAATATAGCAGACAATAAGTTGAGGAACATAATCATGACAATATGCGACCTGAGTCCGAGGCACTGGCAGATTAGAGGCAGGTGGAAACGACAGAAAATGCGCTGGAAAGCAACAAAGAACATAGCACATGAAGGAGCGGCATTAAAGCATCGTGACATCGGCAACGAAGCCTTCCAATCATTTGACTGGGAAATGAGGACCATTCCCATTGAAATATTGCCACATCATTCTACCGATGCAGTCAATCGTTCAAAAGTTGGGTTTGAACTCGATGTTGTGAGCGTCGAGGCAGGTGATCCGTTTCTTGTCCTTGGACAAGACGTCCGCATGGACGGAATATTTGCCCTGGAAAAAAAAAGCAAATCAGTCACTGAGCGCCACGAGGAAGGTGAAGGACGTAGTTTGACATACCGGGGGAATGTGAGCGGGTAGATCGACTTGCTTCTCCAGAACCATGTCACCTTTCTCCAACGGACACTCGAGATCGACGTTCGTGATCTGGTCGCAGAGGTCGGCCTCTTGCTTGAGGAGAGTGATCAGGCCATATTTGACCTCCAAGAGAACAATAGCTCCTTTATCGACAGTCTCACGTAGTGTGCCTGAAGCCTTGATGTTGAGGGTTTTACCACTAAGACAGCAGTGTTAGTTGGGGAGCGGTACACTAAGGCGGGTCCGATTAGAACATACGGAAGCGGTGGATTCGGCGACAGATCCACCGACTTGATCTGTAGAATATCCGCCTTGGGGTCGTTACAATACTCAAGAGGGTTGTTTCCGTTCACCGGTTCGGCGTCAGTGTGAATGGGGGCCTGGGAGGAGCCAAAGAAGTCGAGGGATCGAGCTGTGGCGGAGATGGGAGCCAGGCAAACGAGGCAAGCCGCGGCGGTTGATAAGAACTTCATGGTCGTCGGAGGTTTGAGTGAAAGGTATCCGTTGCAGGAAGAGAATAAAGGATGAAATTGGAGGTCTCAGAGGGGGATGATGAGTTTACCCCGTGACGATGGATTAACGGGAGGGATCAGGTACAGAGGACGTGGATGACGACGGTGAGGAGAAGAAGCTGGGCAAGTTGCAGTCATGCGGGCGGCCGGTGCCTGCAGGAGCCTCCGTTGGTTGGTTGATCATTGGCTGGGGCGATAACGGGACACCGACCACGTGATTAGCCTGTTGGGGTGAGCCTCTATACCTCTGTTGGGCTCCTTCTCTAATCCTGGCACACGCAAGATTCAACCAAAGACTGACTACCAGATTGAACTTCTATATTGGTATGGTGGAATATTCATCACAACTATGCTATGTACAAGTTTTCGTCGCGTCCCTTCCCCGGATGATTGCATTAGTGCTCCGAGACAAAGATACCGGCCATTCCCATGCCCTGCGAAAGTCAGCCTACTCCGGTCATGTACGAGGATGAGGCATAGAAACTTACAGTTCCAACACACATGGAGGTGACGGCCACGCGCTTGTTCTGCCGACGAAGCTCCGAGAGCGCAGTCACAACCTGGCGGGCGCCCGTACAGCCCAAGGGATGACCGAAGGCACTAACGCTGTTAGTCTACATTGCTTCAATGCCGGAGGAACAAGAGATCGTCACTTACATAGCACCGCCACGAGGGTTGACCTTGGACTCATCCAGACCCAGCTTCTGCACACAGTAGGTGCCCTAATCACCAAGCGTTAGCACCAAACTCCATCACAAAAATCAACCAATCTGGTGTGTACTCACCATAGAGGCGAAGGCCTCGTTGATCTCGAAGATATCAATGTCATCCTTAGTCAGGTTGAACTTGGAGAGAATCTTGGGGATGGCGATGGAGGGACCAATGCCCATGATTCTAGGCTCAAGACCAATGACGGTGGCACCGCAGAACTTGGCCACGATGGGCTGACCCAGCGCCTCAGCACGAGAGCGCTTCATGAGGATGACACCAGCAGCGCCATCAGTGATCTGACTGGCGTTTCCACCAGTGGTAGCGCTGGGCTTCCACTGAGGGAAAGCCGAGCGAATCTTACCAAGAGACTCAGCAGTGGTGCCATAGCGGATACCATCGTCACGGGAAACCACAATGTCCTTCACCTCGCCGGTCTTGGGATCCTTAATCTGAGTCTTGACGGGGACGATCTCATCGTCGAACCAGCCGGCCTTCTGGGCACGCTCAGCCTTCTGGTAGCTCTTGGCGGCAAACTGGTCGTGCTGTTCACGGGAGATGCTGAACTGGCCAGCAACGTTCTCCGAGGTCTGACCCATGGGCTGCGTGTTCTGGGAAGCGATCGGGTGGGCCAGGACATTAGGAGACATCTCCGGAGCACCGCCGTCGGCGTTGGTGCTCATGCTCTCGGCACCCACCGCAATACCAACATCAATCGAGCCAGCGATGATCTGGTTGGCAATGTTCTGGATGGCCAACAAGCCAGAGGAGCAGAAACGGTTGGCAATCGAGGCGGCGGCGGTCACGGGGAAACCAGCGGCCAACACGGCGGAGCGAGCAACATAAGCGGCGCCGGGAGCGAGGACGTTGCCGACGCAAACATCCTCCACGAGGTTGGGGTCAAGGTTGGAGCGCTCACGGATGCTCTATTGAAGCGATACGTTAGACACGGGAAAGACTTGTTCGAAACGTCGCGAGACTCATACCGTCAACAGGGAAACGAGGAGGTCGTCCAGCGAGGTATCCTTCAGGCCACCCTTGCGGGCCTTGGTGAGAGGCGTGCGGACAGCAAGAGTGATGACCTATTTTGCAAGCGTCAGCGTCTGGAGGCCGATTTCGTGGCACAACACGGAAGGATACTTACGATGTCGTCAGGGTTCTTGGACAGAATCTTTTGCTTCGCAGCCGCAGAACCGGGCCCCGAGAGCTGGTTCGCGATGGAAGACAACCGCTGTTGAGGAGAAGACATCTTTCTGAAGATACGAGGGTAGAGGGAGTAAGAACTGTTCTCACTAAAAAGGGAATATAAGGAGTCAATAAAACAGATTCCAAAAGCTTTCCCCACGGAACTGCGATAATATAAGAAGATCCTGGGGGAAGCACAGGCAGCGAAAACAACCGCGGCTCTTTGGAGAATCGAGATGCAGGGCTAACCCACCGAGAGTCCACAGAGGAGCTGAAGGCCGAGCCGAACAATGGCAACCAATAACAAGAGCAGCGATCGGGCGGCAGCTGTGGTGAGCGAAGACGGAGGCCGGCAGGAAACAGCGCAGAAGAAGCCGATGGAATTTGCCGCCAGATGGTAATGGCCGTGTAACATACGAGACTCACACATGGCCTCGGCTGTCGGTCCGTCTCGCAGCGCTGTGGGAAGCTTAACTTCCAGGGGGAGTCCACGCCATCATTGGTGGATCTCCCCCGGAAGCCCTACCCACCGCCACCGGCCATGACCATAATTACAGAGTACAACTAACTGGTTATACCCTCCCCTAATCCCCTAGGCTTGCTTAGGGGCTGGGTCAGTGGGTGTGGGTTATCTAAGCTACCCTTTTGCCTTTGGGAAACCCCCCCTCCTTCCCTTTCGTACAGGCCCCGATGATGGGCAAAAAGAGGGTTTCGACGTATAGGGGTGGGAAAGTCAGTCTATGTCATCAGTGCGTATGTTATGCAAGATCTCTGCAGCCCATCAGTCGACAAGTATGTGCAAGCTGCCTTTCAGGTCTTCGATAATATTTGCAGTAACTTGACTACTCCGGAGTATGTATACGGGGAGAAGCCCCGTGCTTCCGATGGCACTTGTCTTTCCCCCGGTGGGGTTAGAGTACAGATGACCGGTTTCACCATCCATGGTTGGTCGGTTGATACCAGTGGCACAGAACACCATACGGAATCACGATTACTGGAATTATGACAGAAACCAACCAGAGGCCAGAGAGTCTCCTGTCATCCTGGTAACAGGCCCGGAGGCGGAAAACGTGGGGAGCCAACTCGGATGAAATCAATGACCCGTGGGGAAATTGGTCTCGTCGGATTACCCCCGTCATATTATTGCCGTCGCCCCCGTTCTGGCAGATCGCTGGAGCTTCCCCAGTTACGGCTCGACGCAATGGACGGCAGATCCGACTTTGCCAGGTCCCGTTCCCACACTCCGACTCGGTCAAGCGTTTCCCACGGTTATAGGTAGCTATATCTGCTCCCTTCTCCAGGTTGTATCAGTCAGTGTAACTTTCCATCTTTGAGCTACGCCGATAACGGGGCCTATTTCCATCACTAGCATTGATTCTTGGGGTTGGTTTAAAGTCCGTTGCCCACGCAATTGCCACATCCGAGACCAGACACGGCTCCGTCGCATCTGCTGTGAACATACCTTACATCCACTCAACCGCCTACACAGCTGGCCAAATGGAGTTTTTGTCCGACCTCAGCGCGCCCTCCGTCGCAATGGCGTCGGCCCTCACAGCGGCTGCCGGAGCGTACTTGAACGCCAAATATTCTATCTCAACAGATCTATCGACCATCCGCAATGAACGGGCTACAGCAGCTCGCGTGGCTGAGCGGGTTGCAACTTTGGGAGAATCCGTTACCATCTACAAGTTGCTCGAGCGGGTAGTCGATGTTGAAGGCCATGGCTCCCGGGAGGCCTTGTGGTTTGAGAAGAAGACCTGGACCTACAGTCAACTGAAAGATCGTACGTGTCACTTGGGCGCCGACAGGACTATTTCTTGTCCCGCAACTAACACATTTGCACGCAGTTGTTGACCGATTTGCTGCTCTTCTGCAGTCGAGGGGCGTGAAGTCGGGCGATTCTATTGGCGTCTTCACCACGAATTCTCCGGAAATGGTCGTTACGGCGTACGCCCTGTCAAAGCTGGGTGCTGTTTCGGCTCTCATCAACACGAGTCTGCGAGGTACGCTGGTTGTTGCATTCGCTCATCACAGCCTTTGGAATTTCTAACGCAGAACTCAACAGACGATACCTTTCTCCATTGCCTTGGTGTTTCCAAAGCTACTATGATTGTTTCCACTCCCGACCTGTCGGAATTTGTTTGCTCTGAAATCCCTCATGTGGCTTTCAACCTGTCGTCTTTTGAGGGCGTGTCCACAGGCCCGGTAGAGCTTATCACTGTTGCAGAGCTTCAGCAGTACTCTCCGTCCGGATTGCCCGCTGCCAAGCGAGCTCCGAATGACTTGGCTGCCCTTATCTATACGTCTGGAACTACGGGAAAGCCCAAGGCATGTGGAGTTCGCAACATGCTGACGATCATTACTTCCACTCCCCTGCAAGCAGATGTTAATTCACCCTCGAAATACTTTCCCTTGCGCACCTATTGCGCCCTCCCCCTTTTCCACGGCACCGCGTTCTTCATTGGTCTCTGCGCTTCCGTTGGCGCTTCGGGCACTCTGTGTCTGCGCCGGAAGTTTTCGGCTTCGAACTTCTGGAAAGATGTCCACGACTCGAAGGCGACTCGTGCTCTCTACATTGGTGAACTCTGCAGATACCTTCTGGCGACGCCTCCCTCCCGGTACGACAAGGCCCACCAGTGCATTGTTGCTACCGGCAACGGTTTGCGTGCGGAGATTTGGGACAAGTTCCGGGAGCGATTCGGTGTCCCTGAGATCCGAGAGTTCTACCGGTCTACCGAGGGCATTGCCAAGTTCGACAACCACGGTGTGGGATCGTGGGGTGCAGGAAAGATTGGATTCGGTGGGCCCATCCGGCGATTCCTTGAGGATGATACTCTCATTGTGAAGTATGATACCGAAACTGAGATGCCTTACCGGGATCCCGTCACCGGATTCTGCGTCAGGGCCAAGGTTGGCGAAGAAGGAGAGGCGATCGGCCGAGTCCGCAACCGTGACTTTTTGATCGAATACGTCGGAAACAACGAAGCCACTGAAGGGAAGCTTTTGCGCAACGTCTTCCAGAAGGGCGATCTTTTCCAGCGCACCGGAGATCTCGTCGTCCAGGACTCGGATGGCTGGATCAAGTTCCAAGACCGGGTTGGAGATACCTTCCGTTGGAAGGGTGAGAACGTCAGCGCGGGTGAGGTCAGAGACCACATCTGTTCCCTCCCGGCTGTCCATGATGCCGTTGTGTATGGTGTGAAGTTGAGCGGGTATGGATTCCCATTATGTTTAATTGGGTTTGGGTTGGCATGGATACTGACATTGTATGCGACAGGTATGATGGCCAAGCTGGTGCCGCTGGCATCACTCTCGAGGATCCTTCTGTCGAGGGTCAGTTCATGAGCAAGCTTTACCGCGAGTTGAGAAAGAAGGGTGTTCCCACCTATGCTGTCCCCCGACTTGTCCGGCTGACTGAGAAGTACGTTATCTTTTTCCTGTGACGTTACGATTTTATGCTAACCCACTTATTAGGGTGGCTACAGGTGTTACTTTCAAGCAGGCCAAGGGCGAGTTGACCAAGAAGGGCTGGGATCCCCGGGCTGATTGGAACGGGGACAAGCTGTATTGGCTTAATGACACTACCTACGAGAAGCTCAGCGAAAACAGCTGGTCTTCAATTGAAGCCGGTACTGCCAAGCTGTGAGGCGCTGTTGGATACCCTATTTGCAATATAGATAGATACCTTAGATATATACCTTTCTTGGTGCGCTTGGACAAGATGTACATAAAGTAGTATGCAGAACTAGATAGTTAACAACGTCCGTTCAAATCAACAGCAAATCCAGAGCATTCGTAAGGAAGTTCTTTATGAGAGTTGATTCCGCTTCAGATTGTCTACCTGGATATATAGTTCGAACGTCAAATTGACAAATTGGCTCAATCCAATCATGACTAGCCATTATGATGATACGCAGCCTAATTCAAACCACATAACATACAAACGCACAGTCTTTGTCCTATTTCTCGCTAATAAATCGAGGGCCTCAGATCTGAAAAGGCGTGCTTGGGTCGCCCTTGGCGCTAAGAGCAAAGAAGACTAGGAGGTGGATCGGCAAGCTTAGCATTCAAACGCAGATGGCTTGGTTGGACTGTGGACACAGCATTCCAGCCAGTGGTTACGATCCGTTGCAGTTTCCCCTCCGGCCTAACATTAACCGAGTTAATCGATGCTAATCTCGCGTACCATGTCGCAGAGTGAAGATTTTCTCCCTGGCCAATATAACCGGACGGGCTGCCGCTTCTCAATATCGGCGATCTAAGCATCCGCAACACATCCCCGATTGCACACAGCGTCAACATGGCCGGAAGACCTACATCCTCCCAGAGGCAGGAGGACCAGACGCCTGCTTTCACAGCGTATCCAGATCTAAATCTTGAAGATGTCAAACCCGACGGAGATCTTGAACCGCGCATTGCGCCAGATCAATTCGACGAGAAATACCGCACCACCAAATGGGAGATCTGGGCCTATTATGCGTGCGTCAATAACCGATAGTCCACAGGCGATCGCTAAATCGGCAGCTAGTTATTACATTGGCAACAATGGGTTATCTTTATTCAGTCGGACTCCCGTCTCATGTGTTGGGGTTGATAGAACGCGTCATTAACTATCGAGGCAGATTTCGGCCCTACGGCCTTTCAAAACCTACTTTACCAAGCGGCTGGGAGCGCAGGCACATTAGTTTTTGCTGGGCGAAGCCGATCCATCGAGAGCATCGTTCTACTCAGCAATGGTATCTCCTTTGCGGCCCAGGTCGCTGTTTTCCTCGTCATTGGCAGTTTCGCGGATTTCGGGACGTGGCGTCCCAACATCCTGATTACCTTGTCCCTCATCGCGTATGGGATCGGTTTTGGTTGGCTTGGTGTCCATACGCCTGATAAATGGCATGTCGGTGTTGGGTTGTATATCGTTGGATTAATCGCCTACCAGACCACCCTGACCTTTTGGCTTGCCGCGTTTCCCGGTCTGGCACGCAATACAGCCACTCTGCAAGCGAAGGCGGAAGCTTATAGCACCGGCGACGTCTCGCGCGAGGAGTATGACCAGGCGGACATGATGGAGCGCTCGAAGCTGGCAAATGTCGCGTTTTATGTACAGTCTCTTTCGGAGATAGTCATCCTTGCCATCATTGTTGGCATCATGTTTGCTGTGAACGTCAATGCCAGCGAAGAGAACAACAATTGGGGGCTGAGCGTTCTTATCGCGTTTGCGACTGGCGTCTGGCTGTTGGTCTCCTTGCCATGGTTCTTTCTCGAGAAGAGACGGCCGGGACAGGATCAGAAAGGGAAGAATATCGTTGTTGCGGGCATATCGCAACTCTACTACGCGCTGAGACAAGTGTGGAAACTGAAGCAGAGTTTGTTATATCTCATTGGTGAGTGAAGATTGATCTCTAAACATGTACGCTGGACTGACTGATGGTCAGGTTATTTTCTTCTGGGGGACTCGTTGAACACGACAGTGACGGTGATCGCGACACTGCAAAACAGCGTCGTGTCGTATAACACCCTTCAATTGACGTATCTTCTAATCGTCGGGATAGCAGCGCAGGTAAAGACAGGAGACCTCTTCCAGACTGTGCCTCGCTAATGTTACATTAGGCTGTTGGTATCTACGGCTTCTGGTTCATCCAGAAACGGTTCAACCTTGATACGAAAACGATGTTCAATGCCATTGCTGTCGGCATCGTCTTGCTTGACGGCTGGGGCATGATCGGGATATGGACCCAGAAATTTGGATTCCACAATGCCTGGGAGTTCTGGGTAAGTCGGCCATGATTCATTCCCGATGCCACGGAGTCCGTCCATGGCTAACAATGACGTCCCACAGCTCTATCAGGTATTCTACGGTCTGTTCGTCTGCCCCTGGTACAGTTATTCGCAGATCATGATCTCAGAGGTCGCCCCTCGCGGGCATGACTTTCTGTTCTTCAGTCTGTTCAGCATTATCGGAAAGACATCTTCGTTCATCGGACCGTTAATCTCGAGTGCCATCATCGACGCTACGCCGTCGGGGAATAGTTCTACTCCGTTCTATTTCCTGTTCGCACTCAGCATCGTCAGTTTTGGCGTCCTGGCGATTTGGCTAGATTTAGATAAAAGTCGACGCGAGCAGGAGCGTTTCTTACACGTGAAGGAAGGGCGGGAGGAATAGAGCTATCAATATACTGTATTGTTCAAGTCACATTCATTTCACATCGAAAATTAGGAGACAGATGACAGCCCCCAATCAAAACAGATATTTTGGGTAATTTCGTGTAAATATAAAGGGTAGAACTCCAAACCATGCTATGCCTAAGCGCCGTATATCGGGTAATTTGAACACGAAGAGTAAAGAAACAAGACCTGAAAGAACGAACCCACAAAAGACCAATAATTGAGAAGCGATAAAGCAACGCACTCTATGAATCGTCTTCGGAGACACTCTCCTTGGACTTGCTCTTCTTTTTCTTCTTCTTCTCTTTCTTCTCGGAGCTGTCGGCATCGGCTTCTCCCTCGGAGTCGCGCTTGCGTTTCTTCTTCTTCTCCTTCTTATCCTTCTTTTCCTTGGCGGCCGCCTCCAACTCTTCGGGAGGAACAAACGATTTGGCCCGTTCCTGCATCTTCTCCTCCCGTTTCTGGCGCTGCTTCTCCATGACTTCTTCTTTGCGCGCGCGATCCTTGGCTTCCTTGGACAGGAAGTACTCGCCGGACTCGATCTGCAGGTCGACCTTGCTCTTCTCGGGAGCAGGAGGGAAAGGCGTGTAGACCTTCTTGGACTTGTCGGTGACCTTGAACGGTGTGCGACGCTTGGACAGGGTGCGTTTCTTGAAGTTGGGCAGGAAGCGATCCCACGATTCGTTGGCGAGGGTGGGGTCCTTGGCCAGCTCGCGCTTGATCATGAGTTCCTTGATGTGGTAGATGGGGTGGATGTTGGCCATGCAGTCGTTCACCACCCGGCGCACTTCCTTCAGTCCTTTGTAGGGACCCATCGCGGCAACGGTGTTTCCTTGGACGAGGATGTAGGTACCGGTGAGGAGCTCGAGGGCTTTCAGGGTGGAGCCGTTGGGACCGAGGATGCGTTGGCGACGCTTTACAAAGCGCTCCTTGTTGCGGACTTGGTTGCGGATCTTGATGATGTCGCATGCGACGTCGTCTTCGAGGATCTTAAGAGCCTAAAGCGGAAGAAGTTAGCGGGGATTGTTTTAACGGTGGATTCACGGCAATGCCATAAAGAAGGGTGACTTACCTGCTGCACAGGAACACTTCTCGATAGCAACTTGATCAAATCGCGGGCTTTGAGGATCGCGGCCGGGTCGAACGTTTTACGAGTGGTCTTGACCGTCATACTACCCTCGACCAAATCGAGAGTACAGGCGATACCGAACTTCTCGAGCGCGCGCGTAATGACGGGCCATGCTTCCTTCAGGTAGACTTCACGGTATTTGGGGAAGAGCGTGGCGAAGGATGATTCCTCTGCGAAGCTGCCGGCGGCGTTATCCTCGGGTTTGAATGGTTCGACCTGGTCGCAGGTAAGTAAAAGAAAGAAACCAGGCAATGCAATGAAAAGAGGGTGTTCTCTGGACTGACCTTCCATTTGTCAATGTCGGGGGTATCCCACGGCTTGTCTCTTTTGTATGTGGACGGCATCTTGAAGCGGGTTGAGAGTGGTGCGTGAGGGGAGGAAACGATTGATGTTTGACTAGAGAAATTCCAAATGACTTTTTTTTTGGAGACCAGGCGGGTCCTTACTGGATTGGGAAGGTTACTACTGCCTGACAAATCAGGCATCAAAAGGCACACAGGTTCACGCGGTAAGCGCCCAAGCGCCCGATCAAGGACGACGTATGCTATCTGTCTGGGATCCATGAGGTCCGTGTCCAGATCTAACACAATCCTGCTTGACCCTCAATCATGGAGGCTTGAGATACCCTCTAATTTTGGCGAAAAACTTCCCTAGACCATCTTCTCTACTAGTCGAGTTTGTACGAGGTGACGGGTCATATTTCCCTGTCTACGAGAGAAGTCTCTTGTCTGCTCAAGGGTTGCATTGTCTTCTGGTAGATGGGATGCAGTAGTTACTTCAACGCTGATGGCCTGGCCGAGGAATATCCGGACATGAGCCGATAGTTTGGTTAGGTTTCTTTCAAAGCCATGATGGGGCGACAGTACTCCGGAGGCCTGATAGGATAGTTGCTATGACCCCCGGATGCCGCACCAGTAGAGACCGGCATTATTCATAGACCCACCGGACGCATGTCTTGAGTATTGCATCCTCCGCAATGTTGGGACCTTCAGTTGAGGTTCGGTAGACCATGAGAAGGGGCATTCCGAGGAGCATACCGGTATTACCGGTGGTCCCTCCCCTTTGTAACCCGGCAGAGGGGAACTAGTCCTGACTCAGGTAGGGGTTCTCCCCCTGGTCATGCCGCACCCCGTGTGATTCGTGGTAGAACCTACATAGCGCTGGTGACCTTGGCGGAGGATAAACCACTCTACCGGGAAGGATGAGTGGTGTTTGGTTGGGCGAATTGGACGATTCAGGCGTATCGACGCCAAACAGAGGTGGACACCCAGGTTAATGGCAAACTGGATTCACGAGACGCAAGCCAGTAAAAAGCTGTACGGTTTCGATCAGGTAACCGGAGTCTGGTTGTTGTGTCGAGGAAGAAAGGAAGGTTTTGGGTTCCCTCCCGTGCCCGAGCAACAGTAATCATCATACCTGCCATGTACCCTTTCCGTCACCATCCCGCCTTCTCCCTCCCTTTGTCTTCTCTTCTCTTTACCTCGTCGAGCGCCGTCACCCCTTTCTGTCTGAGGGAAACGAGTGGCCCATCCATCTTGGCTCTGGTTGCGTTTTGATCCCCCCGGAGGGTTTCGCAGTCATGAGCAGCGGCCCTTCATTCCCGCGTTGTATTGATTCATCGCGATCATATCCGAGCATTGGACCGACTACCTCAATCACCCTTTACCCCCTCATCAACACACAGGAGCGTGGATTGGGTAATGTTATCTTCCAGGTTAGTATAGCTGAATGGCCTAGTTCTTGGTTCGATTCATGCCACAACTCACCTATTAGAATATAGTGGATGAAGCAGAAAGGTCTGTCTGAAGCTGCAAAGTGTTTAGTTCATTATAAGCTCTTGACGCGCAACACGATACCTATCTCATACGGAGAGACCAAGAAGGCAGGATTCTCGCCGTGCTCGATGGACGATCCAACCCGAAAGCTTTTTCCCAGCTAGGTTGACCCTCGTCGTCCGCCTCCCGAAGGTCGTCATCCTCCCTTTCGTCCGATACAAACATATCTAAGACATCAGTTCGCTGGTCGACGTGTCATAAGTGCCTGTACTCACAAGGGGAAATATGCTTTCAAATTGGGAGTATCGGCTTCTTGCCGTGCACGCGCTATCAAACTCTCGAACCGGTCTGTTTCCATGCGGAGACGTTGGGTAAATGGGTAAAGTGCCATGGATGAGAGCAGGCTTCGGATATTGTCACGATTCATCATACCGATCTCTCTCATGCGCGGATCTGGAAAGGCATAAGGACTTTATCTGAACGGGACGGTCGACCTTCGTCTTACCATTGGACCATCCAGAGAGAGGAAGAGGTATCATTCTCGCATCAACCTCCGTTAAACCTCCTGCTATCAACAGATTCCTTAGTCTGGTCCCCACGCGAAGGTCTTTCGCTTCCCCAAGACAACCGAGATACTGAGTGCTCCATTGCCTTAGTGCATGTCTTTCTGTGATGGAACCATTATCGGATTGGACATTGAAGTATATTTCGACCAACTGTACCCAACCACCGGGTCTCAGAACTCTGTGCATTCCAGCGTCAGCCAGGGGCTCGTGCTGAGATTCTTCATCTCCTGTCAGGCCTTCTTCAAATGTCAGACCTTTTGATATCCCGAATATAACCTGGCCATCGAGCTCGATTAATTCCAGTTGCGACCATTCTGGAGTGAACGAAATCGAAGTGATTCGAAGGGAAGGTGAAGGGGTGGTTCAGATCGTCAACCTGGGAGACGTTGCGTTAGCATACGTCGCACGCAAACGAAGATATAACACGAGAAGGATCTTTGAGACGTCTTCAACACCCTCCGACGGAAGCCTCCAGGCCATTGAATGCGAATCATACGACACTAGCTTAATAGATGACCCTGCTTTCACGCACCTGCAGCCACAAGTTCTCCGGGGTATCGTCTGGATTCATGTGTGGTGATATATCAACACCGATAACCTTGTTCATGAAAAGGATGAGTCGGCGCAAGTACGAGAGGAGCAACGTCGGTATTTACCTCGCAGTCTGGGTGTCGCTCCGCAACGTCCACCGCCCACGATCCGGCACCATAGCCGCAGTCGAGGATTCTCCGGAGACGAGGAACAGGTGGAAAGATAAGCCGATTGTCGAAGACCCTGTTGAGGACTTGATGTTGGGACTCGAGACGCTCTGCTTCTTCCTAATCAGATGGGGGGCATCAGCACCACGTTGGCGTGCAAGCGTGCTCGCTCTTACCTCATCCACTGGCTCGAAGGAAATGCGGTGATCAATGGAAAACTTTTGGTACTCGCGTCCTTGGATGCTGACGATACTGAGATATTTCTCGTCTAGCTCTTCTGTCTGCGAATCAGGGCTTCTTCATCAGCAGATGGAGGTTAGCCTTCATCGGTTTGCTGGAGAGGGTGTTGGGTTCGGTACGTCATTTTAGCGCCAGCCTCTGTGGGATTTTGTGAGCCAGGTTCCAGAACTCAGTACTTTCGAACAACGAGTCGGTGGTCGCAGAGTGTCGTTGAATAACCTCTCTGTTGTGTGCTATAACATGAGATGGTTGTCAAATTCTTCGTTGGGTTGACCAAGGCGGCATCAGAATTTTGTCGGCCACAAAAGGATCTTCGGAAGAACCAAAGGAGTATATTCCAGTGCATGAATGACTGAGTACGGTTATGCGGGACTCAGTTATCGTACTAAAACGTACCGATAGTTGAGAATTCCGCTCAGCCCAGTACCAGAGTTTTTGTTCAGCTTCGAGAACAAAGCAGACCAACGACCGATCCACACGCGAGAACGCATTCCTCAAGGGAAAACGTTGTGGAATATGCTACTCGCACTATGACTTCCATGCGTCTTCTGTGCTCCGGCGCAGGGATCGCACCGACTCTAACGGCCATGTACGAGTACACGCTACCCCTTTCAACCCATTGATTACATTCCAGCATATTGGGGGGAAGGAGGGGCTAATCCCTCCGGAGAGCCCCGCGATGCCGACGCAATTCAGCATAGAATAGGCTGGACGGCTGTCCTGCCCGGGTGTGGATTTCAGCAGATAACTTACTCCTGAGGAGAGGTGTCGTCACACAATGTTTGGTTTCTTCCCAGAACGCCGCTCCGTCTGGGCAAGTAACAATGATCCCCCTTCTTGTGGACTTAAGATTGGGGGTTTTGTTGCCCCCTGCTGACCGTGGCCCTATTCAATTGGATTATTAAGACCTCTACTCCCTCCAGGCTTGCATGAACAGCCTCCGTTACCCGATGATGTCACGGCCCTGCCTTACAAGACTTTACCGTGGTTTGAGGGCGCCATGTAATAAAGAGAGGGCGTCCTTTGTTTCAGTACATGGCTGTGGACGGTGACATTCCCCGAAAAAGCAAATTTGGACTTGATCTGATTCGAGGCGCCGTGGCGGGTATGACGAGCCTTTCTGCCGTATGGGCCCAGTCACAGGAAACAATATCCGAGCCAAAGGCTGTCGACGCTATGCTCAATGAAACAGTTGGTGAATTTCGAGCTCACATGAACTGCGTCTATTCCGCGGGAATATAGGACTCTGGTTGGTCCTTGCCTAATGATAGAGCCGTCGCATGACTGGTTCCGATGTCGAATCGCCAGGCAACCCCCCTTACGGAGTACATGATCAATTGAATCTGGCGCGCCGGTGGCTGTTATAAATCTCCGATGTTGGTATGGAACAAACGGCCTTTATGAAGTGGGGACGTATTGTTCAGTGGATAGGGATGCCCTTCTGCACGGTTAGTGTTGGCTGGAGATCAACGACAACTAATAACAGCAATCACTACGGAGCACTGAAGACTAGTCGATCAATATTAGGTATGTTGCAGACGGCCTGTCACTTTGCAACTTTTTTAGCCGCCCCCGCTTGTCTTCACCGCTTCTTCAGGGCGTCATTCATTGTTTTAGATGCTTGAAGCGGATGCCACTAGAAGCCCCCTCGGATGGGTCACGGCCAAAAAGAGGATAGCAAGCGCGTTTGGCATGCCATTACCTTGCTAATCGACCAATGGCGTCCTCCACAGGTTGAAGATTAGCCCCAAGCGGCTGCCTGGAAGACGAGGCCTGAACGATCGTGGAAGGCACTGTCTTTGGAAAACCCACACCCTTTTCGTGGTGTATGCCGAGTGTGAGGGGCTTCAATGCAGAATGCCCCCAAGTTGAGTTTCTGCGGGCATTCCAGGTAAGAAAGCCACGGTAGATGGACGTCTCGACACAAAACATGTCTCTTGTCTGCGTCGAAAAAATAGCGCTGAGCAATGACCGTCATTGGCATTCCTACATGGCCTAGTGGGGGCGGGCGTGCCCATTATTTACCCTTTGCGTTCGTTCTCCGAGGGCGCGCGGGACGTTACGGAGCGTGTCCGTCGACGTTCCTAATGCATGCAGACAGGGAACTCATGCATGTCAAGACGGTCGGATGTGCCCGAGCTTTCAAGCATCCAGGTTGTCGGGATCGTCTGAAGAAAGACGATGGGACACACGGCCAACAGGCAGATTGGCAGCGAACCCAGAACCATGGTTCGCTTTCGGGACGCAGGCGACAACTACGGCGGTTGGACCCGCTAGTGCCAACGTGGCTGGGGACTGAACCCACCGGCTTTTCTTCAAGTCTCGTTCCAACAGGACGATGAGATGGGATTTCTGCACAATGGAAGGGGATCACGACCCTGAGTTGCTAAAAATACAAGTTCACAACGACAGCTGAATCGGGCCACCCGGTGGGCAAAGCTCGACGTGTAAGCTACACTCACTCGACAACCTTTTCCACCCCCGCCATGTACTTCACACTGGCGGCGATAATTTCCATAACGAAGCCCAGTTCCTCGTTCGTGCGAGGAGCGTAGACCAAGACATACTCTGTGGGCAGAGAGAGAGGTTTTCCCGCCGTTAAGATGCCCGGGACATGAACGCCAGATAGACCATGGCGTTGGGCCCAGCCGGCCTCGAAGAGCTTTTTACCTGATGTCGGTCAGTAAACACATCTTGATGTAGGGATTTCTAAACCATAGGGCACAGAGCAAAGAGACGACCTACAATCCGCGGGAGATAAAATCACATGTAACGACGAATCCTTCAGGCGATGAATATGCGCAGTCTCACCCTGTGTCTGAGCAGCTACCGGGGCAGTATTCTCCAGCCCATCAGCGAGGAAAAACGCGTCAGCATGCATTTCCAGATTCGACGGCTTGAGCTCGACTAGATGAGAGTTTCGAGACGCAAAGTCGGTGAATCGTTGGACAAGTTTCTAGGGTTCTACTTTAGCATGACCGCTCTATCCGAGCGAGATACCAACAGGAACAGCATAGACAGGGCGGTGGGAAGGACCTCTTTAATGTCATCTCCCGCAAAGTCGGTCAGCTGTCGATGGGGTGCAATGTGCGGACCGACAACCGGTCGATCCCGTTTCCTAGCGGCGACAGTCCCATCGGACAAGAAGCTCGCGGTCTCTCCAGCTAGGATCTTGTGTTCGTAGACAGTGGTCGAAAAGGGCTCCCTTGCAAATGACTGCAGGATGAGCCTGGATGCTGCCCAGCCGAGTGGATTGTAAGGAACGCCGCCCGGGCCGTAGGAAAGAAACGTGTGGTAGTCGTTGTAGGCGCGGGGGAGAGCGATCGCGAGCAGCGTGGCAGCGATCGCAGTGAGGGTGATTGCTTTATACATGTTGTAAGTATAGATCAATGATTTTAAAGTCTGTGAGCCGAAGTTCTTGGAGAGTGTCGAGCCTCTTTATGATTCCAGACGTGGGGGAATCTTACCACCCACCCTTCGGCTGCTTACTTCCCATCCAACTGCTGAGTATAGTTACACCGCTGACATTCCAGAATCGGTGAGGACAGCCCTCCAGATACGGATTGATTGATTGAGACAAAACAATACACCCCTGACTCTGATATCATAACCCCATTTCCCTATTCCACGCCAGGGTATTGCCGCCGTCTATAGCAGAAAGAATCCACCCAGTTCCTTATACTCCGAATTGACCTCCCAATGCTAAGTTTGGGAATTAAGATTTGGACCAGCCACTTGTTCTCGACGGACCACCATGATGAAGCTAGTTTTCCCAGAGAACGGGATGCTGATTCACGGATCGACCTTGAGACGCGTGTTTGCAACGGTGGTATCCCAAGATGACATGGTCGAGGAGCCGCAAGGCCTTCCAAGGCAATAAGGCGGCCCACATAGTCTGAGGCTAAGGATGACACAGTCATGTCTATAAGCAGAGACTTTATTGACCCTCAGTCTTCCTTGCTTATCGCGCTCAAGGCGTGCGCCAGTTTGAGAAGGACGACGCTTTCCGTTGCCGCAAAGTAATTCAGGCTATGGTGATGATTATTAGCGTCAAAAAGATCTTCTACGAGAAACGAGACAGGAATGCGTACCTGTCCATCAGAATTCGGAGGTGGCGGCTAAAATGATCTTCATATCGCTTCAGCGTGTCCTCCAGTTTGCCGATCCGCGTCGGGTCATAGCCCCGTCCGTCGGTACTAGCGGCTTTGTTTCCTGTCAAATCGGGGTCCGCCGAGGCCAAAGCCCGCGCCAGCGAGGAGGCGGTCCAGGATGCGAACATTGTGCAGCAGGTCATCAGCTTTGAATGGATCTAGGCTCTGTTAGAGAAAGGGTAGTCGTGTTATGCAGCGGGAGGGTGTGCCCACCTTTAACAGCTTAGCCTGGGTAAGCATGCACTCTTTCAGGCAAGTGTCCAAGAAGTCAACGTGGTCCTGCATCAATTCATCGACGGTCCGATTGACCTGCTTGGTTCCGTTTACGGTCACTTCGGACCCGTCTGCGTCCGTTCCGTTCACTCGATCCATCAGGTTTTGCCAGTTGGGTTCTATCACCTCCGCAGTACAGAAGTAGAGAAGCTGCTGAACGAAGATGAGCATCTTTGCGCGAAGATTCCATGCGCGCCGTTTCCACATCTCCAACCTTCGGTCTGATGATTTATGTCGCCAGCCAAGAATTTTGTTCTGATCTAGCCAGGCTGTAGATGATAACAAGTTCTCCAGATGACGAAGCGACAGAAGATGGCGGAAGATGAGCTGATACCGTAGGACGGTCTTTCGACTAATGACGAGAGACAGAGGGAAGGGTACCGAGTAATCCAGCTCCAGAGCATCGAACCCAGCAATGTCCCTCTCATCGTCTCCGCCTTGGGTAGGAGGGGCCTGATATCGTTCGAAAGCTGCTTCTGGATTGTCCTGGTCGATGCCCGACACGCTCACAACCTGCATCAGCCATTTTGTTAAGCCGATTTTGTTCATCCGCACTTTGACATCTTCTTTAAAAGGATCTTGCGCTGCAATACTGCCGGGCTGACGCAGGACGAGATCAAGGAGAGATTGGAGCTTGTTCTCATTCACACTCTTTGCTGGTTTTCGGAGTTCCGATGCTCCCAGTTCAAGGAAGTATGAAAAGAAATCGGAGCGATCGAGGAAGAAATAGTGCTTTAGCGAGCGGAATCGAGTGGTGAGAGAGTTCTTCGTTAGAAGAAGATTTAACAGAGATGCGTTGGCATATGTGTACGCAGCGTTGACGTTCTCCAGAAATCGCGGGTCGTCCAGTGTTTTAGGCACGTCTTTGACGGCTTTACTCACATCGACACCACCGCACTCTCGCACGACATTGAGATATTTTCCCGCTAAGAGCACTTTGTCTCTCACGCTATCCAGTTGTGGAGGGACTTCGTTCTCGCGAATTGTATATCGCTTCTCCCAGTATTCATCTGTATAGTCTTCTTCGAGTTTCTCTCGTTTGATCCATTTCTGTTCTTTGACAAGAAACTCGGCATGGGGGTCTTTGATTCCTCCGTGGTGTAACCACTCGTTGAGCATGGCCATGTATGGCCGACTAGCTTCCCGGAGCAGCTTCTCCAGGAGAGTTTTGGTGGTGGGATCTCCAGAATATGTAGCGAGTCGTTCAGTCAGAAGTCGAAGGACATTGCCTCCCTTGCAAATTTTCTTGCTCGACATGGCACCTGGGACGAGATCTCCTCCTTCTTTGAGTTGCTCCAGGATATTATCAACGTCGTCAAAGTCATCAATTGACTCGTCAAGATCTTGATCCAGTAGGCCATTCCGCCGGAGCAGTTCCTGGCCTAGAGAGTAGAGCTGACTCAAACATTGGGCGGTTGGCATCGTGTGAAGATGAAGGAGATGCAATGTGAAAGCTGGGTTGTTCAAGAGTTGATTCTCGAGCTGCGCAATGAGAATCAAGTAATCTTTCAACAGTTTCCGGATCGTGGCGCACAGAGCATGACTGACAGCTCCAAACTCAGCGCGACTCTGGACCTCCACAAAAGCTTCTAACGCGCTGTAATGCGTAGCCATCTTCAACATGGAAGTGGTAAGATCCCTAAGAGTGGGATCTAACCCTGACGGCACATGGAAGACCGGCCCAGTCAACCGGTCTTTTTCCGTAGTTGGGTCATAAGAGCCATGATAATGGATATACTGGCCCTCGAACCCCATAAACACAAATAATAAGTCCTCCAGCAGTGCCCTTTCTTGCGCGTAGGCCGATAGTTCACGGAGAGACGCTGGCTGTAACGCTTGAGGTAGGGCCGAAGCTAAGGGGGGAACCGAAACTCGAGTAGCCAAGGGCGCGGTGGAATGGGGGATCAAGGACGCATGCGGATTCCAAGGCGCTGTAGAAGATTACAGTCAGTATTCTGAAATGCTCAATTAAGGGTATTGCTGGACAGGCGGGTCACTAACTCTCAGAGGGTTCCTTTTCCTTTTTGCGCAAGTTCGGACTGGCGCCATCCACCTGACTGGCTCTCTTTGACTTTGATCTCTCCCATTCGCCTCGATTCCCTGCACTTGATGACTCTTTGACTGGATTCCGTGCTCGAACATGGGTTTTGTCTTTCGTATGGATCACCATCCGTTCAGTCCGCTTCTCGGTCGTAATGTTTTGTTGTTCTCGAGGTGTTTTGCTCTTGTGAGCCGATGCGTCTCCGCGATGATCCATATTTTCTGATTGCAACGGGGATGCGCCGCTGCGTAGATTGGCCCTCTCGGCATCACCGACGCGATTCGACGCAACGCGGGGTCGTGGAGCGTTCATATAGCTAGCGCGCCGGTCATTGACGGACATGATCCCGCAAAGCGATCGAGACGGTCATGCAGCATAGGCTGGGGCGGGAAAGAGCGCGACCAGAGCTTTGAGTTGGTGATCAGAAGAAGGCGCGCGAGATAGTGCGCCGACCGGGCAACGAACAATAATAATCAGTAGCTATGGTTGGGCGAGTATATCGGTGGTAGCAGTCACGTCCCGGAGTTTACGCGGTACAGTCAGCAGCCCGCCCGTTGATGCCTGATCGATGGCCTGAGGCGTGCACGGTCTCTCCGCCAGGCACTCAGCGGTCTTGCGTAGACTACCTTCACTTCCTGGAGCTTCATCCGAGCTACCGTCTTCTCATCTCCAGCTCTCTCATCCCCATCTTGTCCGCCATATCCTGCCACTTCCCCTCTAAATCTACTCTTCCAAGCCATAAGCACTCTTTCTCATTCATTTCTATCTTCATTGTCCTCTCCAGATAATCCAAAATGTTCATCGCGCGATCGGAATATGGTAAGCTGCGTCACATCTGTCCCCTCCGCTGCGGCCTATCTAACTGGCTTTCTTCTCAACAGACCGTGGTATCAAGTACGAACATAAACCCTTCCCCCTGGCGATTCCGTCTTTGCAGTCTAGATTCTGACGATGCCGCCTTGTCAGCACCTTCTCCCCAGAGGGGCGGTTATTCCAGGTCGAATACTCTCTTGAAGCTATCAAACTCGGCTCGACAGCGATCGGTGTAGGTTTCTCCTCTGTGGTAGTCTGATACGTGAATTTTCACGGCAATAACCACAATTATTACCGCATTGGCGGCGCTACGACCGCATCTAACACCATGGTTAGGTCGCAACATCGGAAGGTGTCATCCTAGGAGTCGAGAAGCGTGTCACATCGACCCTTCTCGAGGCCTCCTCCGTCGAAAAGATCGTCGAAATCGACCAGCACATCGGTTGCGCCATGTCCGGTCTGCAGGCAGACGCCCGGAATCTGGTCGAGCACGCCCGCGTCGAATGCCAGAACCATGCCTTCCACTACGCCGAGCCCCTGCGCGTTGAGAGCTGCACTCAGGCCATTTGTGACCTGGCCTTGCGATTCGGAGAGACGGGTGACGACGAAGAGAGTGTAATGAGCAGACCCTTCGGTGTGGCTTTGTTAATTGCGGGTTACGATGAGGATGGCCCTCAGCTGTGCGTCCCCGGGGAATGTCGTTGCTACTTTCTTTCTTTATCGAGCGAAAGGAAGGCATAGTCTGGATCGAGCTAATCTCTCTGTCCATCTAGATATCACGCCGAGCCGTCTGGTACGTTCTACAGATACGATGCCAAAGCGATTGGATCCGGAAGCGAGGGTGCACAGGCGGAATTGCAGAACGAATACCACCGCTCTCTGACGCTGGCCGAGGCAGAGACGCTCGTGTTGAAGACCCTGAAGCAGGTCATGGAGGAGAAGCTCGATGCGAAGAATGTGCAGCTTGCCAGCGTGACCAAGGAAAAGGGCTTCCGTATCTACGACGACGAGGAGATGGGTCGCGCTGTCGCCACGCTCGGCGGCAACCAATGAAGAGGATACATTGAGGGGGTGTGATGGGCTATACATGATGTCAGAAACGCTTAGTCGTCCTGTAAGGACCGAGATTTGTCTTGATCTAATAGAAAAGAACGATGGCCATTTGTCTAATGATCTGATGTCTCTCAAGTGTGATATGAGGCCTTTCTGGTAAACTTCGACATGCACTTTAACTACCTCTATGTATATACAGGTTGTCACTATGAACACATGGCACCACCGCTTCACCGAATCTTGTAGACACAGGGCTTAAGAACAGCCGCTTCTTCCTCTGGAGTCATAGTGTTGTTGGCGTCCGTGGTCTTTTCAATGAAGCGCTTCTTCCCAGGACCGGCACCCGCGGGCACAACGGAGGCGTATTTGCCTTTTTGCGGAGCACCGCCCTGCTTGACAAACTCCATCTTGACAAACATCTTATTCGACTTATCCACCGACTCGGGTTTGAGGACGAAGCCCCGGCTGCGGAACACCTCAACAAAGGCCGAGATGTCCGTCTCGTCATCGTTGGATGGGCGAGCATCTTCAGCATAAACCTCGTCGTCATCCACATCAGAGCCAGCATCATCCTCTCCGGCCTGCTTCTTCTTCAGCTTCTTCTTCTCGGCTTTGGTGAGAGGTTTCCGAGCGCCAATTTGGGCTTTCTTGCGCGTGACTTTGCCAAAGCGGCTCTTGACCTCGCTCACCCAGCATTCGCCCTTTCCGTCGCTGCGAAGGACCCGCCAGGCTTCCTCCACGAAAGACACCCAGTTAGTGCCCATCAGACTCAAGCAGAAGATGGCCACATCTACCGAGCCGTCTTCGGCAGGAAGGTTGGAGATATCCGCCTTGGTGATGGGCGAGTCCTTCGGGGCGTGCAGATCGTAGCTGAGGAATTTCGCGTTCAACTTTTGTGCGGAAGGGAGCAGTGCACGAGCAAGTTGGGCATCACCACAGCCCAGGTCAGCGATAGTACAGGTCCCGTTAGGTCTCCGTGGAAGGGGCTGAGTTCGGCTTCTATCCGGCTTGGCTCCCTTCTTCACCATCACCTTCGCACGAGCACGAATGGTAGCAATATACCCGTCAACTGGGTTGGACGGCCATGATTCTTTCACCTGGCGCGAAAAGCCCGCATGGTATTCATCAAACAACTCGGGGTTGGCGGTGAACAGCTCGAGAGCCTTCTCGGAGGGAGTAGTGTAGAGGGTCTCGTTCAGATGGCGGAAGCGGGAGGAGATCAGCTTCTGGCGCATGGCCTGCTGAAGAGGAGTGAGGATTGCCTGCGTCTTGGGTGGAGCTGCAGGTAAAGAGTCGGCGGCCGTCGAGGCCGGGGCTTCTTTAGGAGACTCCTCCGACTGTTGTTCCTGTTTCTGCTGCTTGTTCTTCTTGTTCTTCTTCTGCTTTTTGCTCGGCTTTTCCGCACCGTCTAGATCCTTGGGCTGATCCTCAGCGTCCTTGTCCTTCTGGGGGGCATCGCCTTTGTCCTGTTGCTTCGACGGAGACTGCGCGTTCTGTCCTTGCGACTTCTGCTCCTGTTTGCGCTTCTTCTCGGCTTTCGCGGGGCCCTGCTTCTGAGCTCTCGGCGCGGGACCCTTTTGTCCCTCGATGTGGCGACGATACATTTCACCGACATTGGATTTGGTGACATGGTCATCACGCTTGCGCTTCTTGGATTTATTGTTGGGCTTGGAGGAAGAATTGGCCTTCTGACCCTGGTCTTGCGATTGCGCAGCTGGCAGGGTCTGCTGCTGAAGAGCAGAGCTCGACACCGACCAACCCGGAACGGCGAACATGGTGGTAGAGATTGTATAATAATATGCCTGGCAATATGGAGAAGGTCTGTATAAGCCCACAACAGGAAAGTTGCCGCCTGCGATCTTCCAAAAGCAACACTGCAGTGGTGGTGAAATAGGCGGCTTCCAGAAATTTTCTGGCAATAAAAGGCGGGATCGACGGGTTCTGCCGGAGGAATAAAGGCGGTCAGTCCGTACCTCAAAGCCATCTATATCGTCCACTGCATATCCTACATCGCATTCTAACTTGGCTATCTCATATATAACAAGCATCTATGGTGTGTATTCCACTGTCTTTAATCTGTTCAAGCAATAGGTGAAGATCTGGTTCTACCTTATTTTCGCATCTTCTAGATGGGAAACGTTCTCTCACTGGCACACAAGTAACACAACCAAACAAAAACTAAAAGGGGCATGGGAAGTTTGGTTCAAGAGGAGGTATAATAATACACGGAATAAAGACAAATCAAACTTCAATCAGAAGACCATGAAGCCATTCACACGACGATTATCGTCTCAGAATAGACAAACTGGTGGGGATCAACAAGAAATTTTGGCCGAGGGACTCGGACCAATAACGATGGGAGCGTCAAGGTCCAGAGGTCGCTCTCGCCGACTGTCAAACAATTCCCTCATCCTCTCCACCCCATCCTTTCCTCTTATGCTTGTCAACCATAAATCCACTTCCCGCCTCTCCTGACTATGGAACGGAATCTCTGCAGTCATGGGCGACATCATCCCTCCCGAGCCACATTCCATCAGTGGTATTGCGGGTCCTGATCCTCCCATGATAACTCAGCAAAGCGGTGCGGAGACAACAGAAGACAACAATGCGTCGGAACAAAAAATCCCCAAGAGACGTACCAAAACAGGGTGTCTGAGTAGGTGCTCGACATTCCCAGGATAGACTCGCATCCCGACCCCTTATAACGGAATCCCATTGACTGGCTGAATAGCATGTCGGCAGCGTCGCATCAAATGCGGAGAAGAGAAACCCGTATGCAACAACTGCATCAAATCCAAACGAGAATGCAAAGGCTATGCTCAGCGACTGATCTTCAAGGATCCAGTGGGTATCTCGGGGTCGTCACACGGTGAACATACATTGCTTCATCCAATTTCGGCGACAGGGCCCCGCGTGTACCATGCCCCTGCGTTCTCTCAGCCGAGACCACCGGGGTCTCAACCGCCTGTACTGGCCCCACGACCGACCATTCTTCCGGCTGAGGGGCGGATAGGTCTGTCAACAGGGCCCAGCTCTAGTCCTCCAGGCCCTTTACTACATCATAGTCAGTCGAGACATTATCACATCTCAACACCCAGTGCGTCCGTCCGAGACTCGAACACCCCTCAGACATGGACACAGCCTCAAAACAACAATGCCGATATGTACCAGGGCCATCACAGGGATGGGCTCAACCGCACCGCCCAAGACCAATTTCAGACATATCCAGAAATGACACCAAAGACTTCGCATGACGGCGCGTATACTGAAGGCGACGACCTGTATGGTGCCGAGTCAGACGACGAACCGGAAGCCCAGATGGTGACACAAGATTCCAATCAGCTCTCCCTGATCATGGCTTCGACGAACAGGGATGACGGACCGCCTCGTTCGTTCACAACGTACTTGAACGAGCCCAATGTACTAGCTTCATATCATCCGACACCGGGGTCTTCTCCTCTGAACAATCCGAAAACGGCCCGAATCTTCCTTCACTTCATCCATTCCACTGGTCCCTCTATTTCCATCTTCGAGCGGCATCCAATTGACCCATCTACGATGTTTGGTGCTCCTGTTCCTACTGCACAACAGGGTCTATGGACGTATACACTGCCATTCAAGGCATTAGAACACCCGGCATTGCTCCAGGCTATTCTTGCGCTTAGTAGCCTACACATTGCATATCTACAGCAAGCACCTCCAACAGTCTCGCTAAAGCACTACCATTATGCCCTCAAGAGGGTCGGCGTGGCAGTAGGTCTGCCAACGCGGCGAAAGCAAGTCGGTACCCTCGCAGCTGCGCTCTTATTAGCATACTACGAGGTGACGTCGGCGGATCACACAAAATGGAACAGCCATGTTGCGGGGGCAGTACAGTTGTTGCGTGAAATCGACTTTGCTGCTATTACGCGAGACCTCCGACACCAACGACGGAGAACATGGACCAAGGCAACCAGCAAAGACTTTCTCTTCGGAAATGCTCTTCTTGAAGATGACCCTTTCTCCGAGCAAGAAAGCAGTATTGACGAGAACCTCATAGGATCCATACTCGGTCATGCAGTCAACTACGACGAATTCGGTCGTGTGGATGAGGGAGGTTCGAGTCCTTCCAATCCACAACTCACCAGAAAGGATATCGAATCCTTCAGGATCCAGTGCGACCTTTACTGGTGGTGCTGCAAGCAGGATATTATCCAAAGCATGATCGGTGGAAACCCTCTGTTGTGAGTAGAATCTTAGTCCCTGCCATTTCACAAGCTGACTTTTATTGTTAGCATGACGTTCTCTCAATTCGGGCAATGTCCCCCACGGGCAGCAATGGGCCGACTGGATGCTATATATGGATCTGCCGACCACCTGTGGCTTCTGTTGGGTCGACTGGCTGATTTTGGGAGCCGTGATCGTCGACGGAAATTGAAGGACCTCAAAGCTGCCGGTACCGAATGGCGCCCAGGTCCCGAGCTTGCTAAATTTATGGCCCGGTTTGCACCACGGAGCTCAAGCAGCAGCTCGCCGCCTCCAAAACTCCCGTTTCCGAGCAGTCCTTCCCAGACAAGCACAAGGGGACCGGGAGATCATGGTCCCAGAAACTCTAGTCCATCATCTCAGAGTCCACCCATGTATGGTATGATTTCCTCGACTGGGCCCCGATCCCCTCCACCTGCATTTGCAGAGACGAAAAGCAGGAGGGATGTTCCCGAACAGAACGAGGAGGAGGACATGTCATACGAGCACGCGGAGCAGGAGTGGGAAAGTATTCTGTCCACGTTTGAAATGTTTGCTGGCGCTCTTGGTCCTCATTTCTTACCGCTCCCAGCAGACAGCGCACCTCCCATAGCAACTCCATTTGGACCTGCCCTCCAGTATCGCACGCAAACGATTGCGGTGATCTGGGGCTTTTACTACCTGGGCCGTATTCTGTTACACAGGCTACACCCTTGCATGCCCCCTGCGATGATGGTAGCTGCGGGCGTAGCGGCGCCTACAACCGTCGAGTTCACCCAGTTGGTGGGGAAGATCGCCGCGGGTATCTATTACCCGCAGAGTTTCAACATTGAGACAGGGAACCTCAGCCCTACGCTAGGATCATGTTTGATCGAGATCACGGTCCCCATCTTTTTCGCCGCCATCCAGTATACCGATCGGGCCCAGCGTTACTGGGTCGCCACGAGGTTGCGTGAGATTCGGCGCCTGACCGGATGGCGGTCAGCTGATGCCATCGCTGACGGGCTTGAAAGGGGGTGGAGGACTGCAGCCGACCAGGGACGGGGTCCTCCGTATGCGCCGCCTGGTGATGGGGTGCATCAGCGACCCGTTCCGCCGACAGGGGCCTTGGGCGGAGCGACAGCAACAGTCACTGAAAGACGGTTCGTCACCGTCGAAAAGCCGTATCTTAAATATGCGATGGGAATCCTGGGATTGGAAGACGAGCTACTCAGTTTGGAAATCGAGGACCGTCTGTAGGACGGACTCAGTCTGAATTCTGCCTCCGATTTGGCATACCCAGGTCTGATGGAATGGATCACTTGACCACCCTCTTCCCTTCGACATCCACACTGCGGGCATGTGTGATGTCGGAGTATATAATGAAGGAATTATTAATACATCAAGCATGATATTCTGGTCTATGACGGACGATCCGCAGTAGGGTGCAAGCCGGTTTGAACACATGGCACCAGAAATCTGGTATCCCCTTGCAGGCGGCGTGGGTGCATGAGAATGGAGTAGTGGAAATCATCCGTTGGCACCACTTGGTCAAATTCAATCTACACATACATGACACTATGTCCTTAGTATGTCTTGTCATCCAGTAGAAACCTCGTTCCATTACCTACAGCGCGTTGGTACAAAGATAGTCGATTTCTATGCATTGGGGGCGACGATCCCACCTGACGGCATGAAGTCTGTTCATGACAGCCAGAACATTTGCCGCCCTCCAACCGGGAGATAAATGGTTGGATATGATAGGCGTAGGAGGATGACGGCGATGACGACGGAGGCGTGGCGAGTCGCCAGAGGAAAAGGGTAGAGATAACACTGCTCATCATATAGGGCAGAGCGGTGATCCCCACCAGACGGACGTCATCGTGACTGGTCGACGTAGGCAGCGTCTTTTTGACAGTGTGATTTGACACTTCTTTCAATTCGGGTTTGTTTCTCAGGGTCATCTCTTAATCCCTCTTCACCTACTACTATCTCTGTATTAATCCAAGGGACACTTGACTCTGGATCTGCCCCGCTC
This sequence comes from Aspergillus sp. MEXU 27854, assembly GCA_019721355.1. Taxonomy (NCBI): domain Eukaryota; kingdom Fungi; phylum Ascomycota; class Eurotiomycetes; order Eurotiales; family Aspergillaceae; genus Aspergillus; species Aspergillus sp. MEXU 27854. Next base: position 2,908,355 of record JAGMTT010000002.1, read on the forward strand.
TTCTTGTGCGGCCCGTCGAGTCACCCGTCATCGTCACCCACGGTTCCCCCATCCGCTTCCACTCTCCGTTGACATTCTTCCCCTCGTCATCCGCCCACTCTACCCACCACATGCCTCGATACGACGATTACCGTCGCTCGACTGGAGCTCTCGACTCGGAGCCCGACCGCTGGGACGCTGACCGGTTCTCTCGTGAGCGGCGCGACCGTCTTCACTCTCGTGGCCCTCCCGTCCTTGACCGACCCCGCCGGGTGGAGGATGACCGCTTCGAGTTCCGTCTGCACGAGACCGATCGCTATGGTCCTCCTGCCCGCCGGCCGGACAGAGAGTACGAGGATGACCATCTTTTGCACCCGTCCGGACCGCTTGTCCACCGGCCGCGCGCCGAAAGCCCCCCACCGCCTCCCCGTCCTCGCCTCCTCCGCCGCCAGTCGTCGCTAGACACATTTGATCGCATTCCCTCGCGCAAGCTCGACGAGTACTACTATCGCGATTACATCCCCCGGCGCCCGGCCAGCCCGCCCCCGCGACGCCGCCGCTCCTTCCGCCGCTCGCGCGAATCCGACTTCTACGAAGACATCCGCATCGCAGACCCGGACATCTACGGCGATGAGGAGTTTCGCCATTTCCGCGAGCGAACTCACGTCCCGCACGATCGTGCCCGGCGTCCCAGCCATGTCCGCGAGCGCATCGTCGAGGAGGTCGAGATCGAGAAACCGTACCCCCGAAAGGGGAAGACCAGGATGCCGCGGAAGCTCGTCCACACGCATGCGATCCGGGAATTCGGGTATCCGTTTGAGGAAGAGGTACGTCGCTTGGCTGGCAGCAAACAAACACAGGAGATACGGAGTGCTGACTGACCGGTGCAGGGTGACATGATCATTATTCAGCTGGCGCTGTCGAAAGAGCAGATTGACGAGGTGATCAGTCGCAGTCGCGAGATCAGACGTCGCTCCGAAGGTAGGCGACCACGTGCCAGGTCACCATGATAGACGATGGGGGCTGACCTGACTCTCTAGCCCGGGTTATAGAAACGTCTCTCTCCCCGGTGCGGCCGGTGCCGCGCGAGCGAACCGTGGAACGCGTCTCTTTAGAGCCCTACACTCCCCGATCTAGCCACAACATGCTTATCGTCGAAGCGTCGCCGTCGCGGCACTCGTCGCGCTCGCGACACTACGATTACGACATGGAGGAGAAGCGCATCAAGCGAACGGTGTCGCGCACTCGATCAGTGTCGGTGCATGGCCGCCCCCGCCGTCGGTCGTCGCCCGTACGCATGGTCACGCACTTTGACCGTGACGAGTCCGACAAGATCAGCGCCGGGCCTCTTGCTATTGTCGTGCGTCCTCGCGACAGCGAGGAGGATTTCGAAGAGTACATGCAGCTGGAGCGTCGCGGTAGCGGGGACTACATCCGCGATACCGAGATCATCCACGGCGACGGTGATGTGGAGGAGGTGCTGGAGGTGAAGAAGGATCGCAGAGGTAGGCAAGCAGAGAGATTACTGTCGATAATGGATGCTAACCGCATGACAGGCCCGAATTCTCGCATCCTTCGTGCTATGATGGCTACGTTGACTTGAATGATGGTGACAGAACTCAGATTTCTGTATGATTATGGATACGATTGTTTATTCTGACGAGACCAAGAAGATCGACGGATTTTCGGGATTAGTTATTTTTTTTTTTTTTTTTTTTTTTTTTTTTTGCTTAGTATTGCTTTAGCAGCCTTGGCTATGAGATGATGATACGATTGATAGTCCTTATGAACTGATTAAGATATCCTCCTGGATAGAAATTGTTTTACTTGGAACTTTATGACAAAGTGAATGCTATTATTAACCATAATTATCATATACACCGATGCCCTTGGTCATAGACATGGTGTAATATTGAGGTCTTCTCTCAGGTTGACAGCTATTCTACACGATAAGACACCACATGGCCCCCGTCTGTCCTGATAGTCGGATCTGCTATCTATTGATGAAACGATTGACAGTCCAGGCAATGACAAACTTGTCGTTGCTTGTCATCCTAAAAGGTGAATATTAGACATGCTGAGTGACGTATGTAGGGGAAGGGCGGACGTACCATCGATTGTTGTACAAGATGTCAAAGGTCGTTCGCGTACGGCTGGCCATTGAATCGAGAACAGTACGAATGTAATTCCTCCACTCGCTCTGTAGGTTTGGAATCTGAACTGTCCCTCCGTTCGTCGCATACCATGTGTTAAAGTCGCCGAGAAGGTCGTAGATTGCTTCATAGGTCGCGCAGAACTTGTCCCACACCTCCGGTGTATTGAGATAATTGAAAACCATGCCCATTTGCTTGACAGCTTGCAGTTGTTCATCTGCAGACATTGTCCTGTACTTTGTCAGGCTGATTGGTTCGTTCCCAGTGAATATGCTGCCTTTCATCCCGTTGGGGCGACCCATCATGACCATCAACCGATCAAGGTGACCTTTGCTGCCGAGTTCATGCAAGAGGAGCTGTAGGAAAGTCGCTGCCTCCCCATCAATCACCCAATTTTGATCAACATCCATTACATAGTTATGTGTAATGGCGCAATCCATCTTTGGGCGGGGGTTCGGGGGCATGGGGTCCTGTTTTTTGATATGGCCCCTATGGAGCCACATGCTAAAGAAATCCTCAATGAGCTGTCCCTCAAAGACGTGCTCCGTTTGATAAACAGCTCTTGCCCTAGATCCTCCGGGGAGATCCACTTCGTCCGCAGGCTTCAAGTCAGTCACCTGCCAGCTGGCGCAATCGGCCGAAGAATTCCCCCAGTATTTGGAGATTGAATCCCATCGTCCGCCTTCGATTCCGTCCCAAGGATATCGCGAGTCTTTTGGATAGGCTGGGTAGGAACCCTGACCCGCGGCCCAGTCCACCTCACCGCATACAGTGACCTTCTTGAACGATGTGGTTGCTTTTCCAAATACACGGGCCTGGGACTGATGAAGGTCCTCTGCCTCTTCTGGGTCTGAATCTGCTGGCTCTAAATTACTTCTCTTCCGCCTGGAGTCATGACCCCAAGGCCATTGTCCAGGATCAAGATCATTTTGGCAACTGACACAGTTTGGTATGTCATCATAGCCCCAAATACAATCCATGCACGCACAGCCGCAGCATGAGTCAGGGTCAGAGTCAGAGCCAGAGCCATACTTGCCCACGGGTTTGCAGTCCAGACAATCAGAGCACGTGAATTTGGCGATTTCACTCTCCATCATCCAGGTTGGCACTGACATGCCAAAGATCATGCTTGGGTCAATGGATTGATCAAGACCGCTTTGGCGTACTACCAGTAACTTGTTCCCGATACTGTCATCACTAGGAGACCGGGGGGCAGTCATTGTATTCGTGAATGAAGTCTCTTCGCCAGCCTCGGAAGACAGGTCTCTTTTATTGTTTGTGTTCCCTTTCTCGGCGGGATAGCAAACCTGTCCAGAATCTGGCGATTGCTGTGAAGTGCGATCAGCATGGTGTCCACCCCTTTCGTGGACGAAGACTTACACGATCGGTGGTTAGTTGAACCATCTCGTCGTCACCCCATCCTATTGCCTTTCTACCCATTACATCAGTCATTAAGCTCATGGTTGGACCTATAATGTTGACAGTGGCATACCCTTTACGAATATTCTGATAAATATTGGTCCTAGGGATGATGTTCATCAACATTGTGCAATAGAACTGAGACACGTGAAATTATAATCAGTGCACGCATTTGTCGTGGGATTCTTGTCTCCGGGATAAAATGAGAATTCTACCAGGTTGTTGTAGACTAGTTGAACCTGCAATAGATCAGTTGACAGTTTCGTTCAGGCTAGGGATTCAGATACTCACATCTGCGAGCTCACTTGTAAAACGGAGCATATCCCCTGCCAGTAAAAACTCCATGTTCATACCAAACCGGAAAAACGTGCCCAAGGCAATCTTTCCTCCATCATCAGTACTGCTGTATAGCACATTGTTGATTCCGGTAGAAATCTTATTGGAGTCGCGCCTTTCCACGTCACCAGCAATCTGGTCGTGGTTCGGGAAAGGAAAGTAGGCCGTCATGTTACCAAGATCAGAGAGAACTCGAGTGCTGAGGAGACCATCAAATGGGGCCGCGGCATCGAAATAATCATTGACCTCTTCAGTGCCATTGAACGTTGCCATCTGATATGTCACTTCGAAGTAGGGATCAAAGGTAACAGACCCATCATACCCAGCGTCTATTGCTGTTCCTTTTAGCTTCCGAGAGTCAGAATGGCTTATAGCTGGGTTTCCTTTGTTGGCCTTTGTGATATCGATGACGCCGGCTCCTCCAATTCCATAAGTCAAGTCTGCTGTGCCATCAATAGTGATGAACCCATTGGCCTCGGTGACATCGAAGGAGTCAAATCCAGTGACTCTTGCTACCAAGGACATTCCAAAATAGAACTGCGCGTCCACGGTGCCTGTGACAAAAGCTCCAAATTCTTCTTCACTACTGTCTGCTTCGTCGACAGGGCATTGGTCTACCGAGTGCCAGAAGATGGGGGCGCTGATGTTCTCCTTGATCTTCAGGGCATCATCGGGGAAGTAGCTGAAATCTGGGCCATAGTATCGCTCGTATCTGTCTCTCCAGGTGATTGCCTGATCAGCCCAGAATATGTCCACAGGATCTCGGCTAAGTTTGCTTTGACCCTGGACTCCTGGAGAGTCTGCCATTCGTTTCCAATACCCGGCGACATTAGAGTATAGTCCATTCGGACACTCGTATTGTTTGTGTCACGTCTCATCTTTTTTAGATCGAAATCGAACCTGAAGTCGAAGACCTGTGAGCTCGGATCTCGCTTTCTGATGTGAGACGGCAGACTGTTGGCGCTTGGCCATGGTCTACGAATTTACATCAGAGGTTTGTCCATTCTTTCGTCATGGGTTATTATGTTTCCATTGTGCATGCGGAGTTAACAGCAACAAGGAACTCATTCTCTGGAATCCCTCACTCGTCCAGAACGAATCCACTGTGACAAGCGCAGGTACGAGTACACCCACCAATAAGTACACTTATCCCTGTATAATCTCAGAGAGTAGCTCCTATTGCCTACGGATGACCTCCCCAACTCCCAGTATGTCCTCCAGAACCTACCTAATGTCTCGCCTTCAAGTCCCAGTTCCTAATGCTCTCATAGGTCCTACTACTCAAGCTATCAACACGCCCAGCCCCCGGGCAAAGGGCGAGGTAGCCTGCTGCACGTTCTGGATCCACCCCAGAGGAAAGTACGGCACATGCAAGAACCTCTTGCGGATTTACGAGCTGTCGCTCACCGAGTTCTATGCCATGAACCCATCTGTGAAGGCAGACTGCAGCGGAATGAACCCCGGAACGTACTACTGTATCTCAACTTATCCAGGCGGCGCACCTGCAGGTCAGCCCGGTTGGGGTTCTTCTTCTATTTCCGTCACATCTCCATCAAGTTCCAGTCACCACAAGGTTACCTCAACAAGTGCAAGCAGACCATCCACTCCATCTCCAATCCAGACCGGCATGGTTGGGAACTGCGATGAGCTTTATCGAGTTGTGAAGGATGACTCCTGCGCTGACATTGCCAAAAGCCACGACATCCCCGTGGGCTTGTTCTATGACTGGAACCCGGTGTCCAGACGGATTGTTCTGGTCTTCAAGCAGAAACGTATGTCTGCGTCGGCATTTTTCCTTCGAGTACAACCGGCAGCGCAACAGCTACCATCACCGGAGTGGTGACGGGCACTCCTGTACAAACAGGCATTACGTCTCACTGCACCGAGTTTTACTTTGTCCAAACAGGTGACGCCTGCTACGACATCGCACGCCCTCAGGGCATCACCGAGGCAAACCTTTACCAGTGGAATCCGGCGCTTAAGGAGGACTGCTCGGGACTACAAGCCAAAACCTATGTTTGTGTCAGCGTTGCTTCCTGAGAAGAGATCGGTGGTGTGGAATATTTCGGAGGTAATTGTTCATATTCAGTTTTCAAAGTGTTGGAAGCCAGACACTGGCGACTCATGAGGGGCGATATAGTGGTGGTTGAGTGGTAGTTTGGAATGAAGATGCCCTACGTAGGTAGTAGTAGCAGAAACAGAGCGTATCTATTGTCCGGGGTATGATTGCGATTGGCGGATCGGCGGATCGGCGCGCAGAGAGGGGCCAAACAACATTTTGTGAACGCTTATCTAGTCTGACGCCCACGAGGACCCCCCCCCCCCCCCCCCCCCTCCAAGAGCAAATTTTGGGAGCATTGGTTATTGTGATGCACCCAACTACTAAATATCACGCATACCCCGCCTTCCCGGCAAAGTTGCCGCTATCGCACACCCTGCCGTCCTTCCTACGTCGTCCCTTAGTAACTCCCCTGCACCACCGACCTCCGGTCTACTAAATACTACTCAATTTCTCACGCAACCGTTGGTCTCTCCTGTCGTTCTCTCCTGATAAGCGCCGGGAGAGATGGAGGTCAGACTGACTACACTTCCTGTTGAACTCCTTGAGCTGATCTCGTCTCATTTACCCAATCGCGACATCAAGTCCCTGCGCTTGACGTGCAGACTCTTGAAGAAAAATGTACGCCTTCGTTTGAGTCGTGTATTCCTGTCAGCCAATCCGTTGAATATCAGAGTCTTTCGCGCAATTGCAGACCACGAAGAATTTCGTCAGAAGGTCACCAAGATCATCTGGGATGATGCGCGCTTGGTCAGAGCGCCGGCGCCAGATGAGCTTCACCCCGCGGAAATCCGTGAAGATCTTGGTATGGATCCTGAAGAGGGGTGTCCAAACTGGTTCGTTGAAGAATGCAACAAAAATGTCGACCAGCTCATACGTCGAAAGGGCAGGGATATAGACCGACCCGATCATATTGCCCGCGACAAACAGTTGGCCGCCCAGCCGCCTTTGAGGACGTGCTGGCAATTTTACCGGAATCTGCTACAGCAGCAAGATGAAGTACTCTTCTCGCAAAGCGACGTGAGTGCATTCATATACGGACTGGAGCGGTTCCCTGCATCGAAGACAATTACAATCACCACCGCCACTCATGGATGGCTATACACGCCGTTGTATGAGACCCCCATGATTCGCGCCTTCCCATATGGGTTTAACTATCCAATTCCACGAGGCTGGCCGACCTCTGAATTTGTTCAAGCGCCACCATACGCGTATCCTTGGGTGGGTTTGAAAGAGGCAGAGAAGAATAGATGGCGTGGTTTCCAAATCGTGATGCGCGTACTCGCAGAGCAACAGCACAATATCCAAGAACTGATTATAGATGATGATCAGCTTCCTACGGGCCTCAACTGTACAATGTTTCATGGGCCGTGCGAGGAATACAACGCCCTTGCCGCACTCCTTAAACGACCTGGGTTTTGTCGTCTGGATCTTGCGGTGCTTGTCCGTGGACAAGAAGATGTCAACTGGTCGTCATTCCGCAATGGTCACCTGCATCGAGTGCTGAGTGAGACATATGATCTCCGTCACTTCTCCTTTCTAATCACGATCACACTTGATACAATGCCCGAAAGTGACGATAATTTAATGGAGGGCTTGCTCTTGCTCTGTGGTTGCATGTTGATCACAATCCGTGTTAGTCCGGTACTAAAATTAGGGTTTCTGAGATCATATGAAAGGCGAAACAAGCCACGAAGATGCCCTAGGAAGGCGGTGTGGACGGGCAGTTCTGGCCGCGATGGGAGTAACGCAACTCACCCTAAACAACCCCAAACAATTCCCCCATCGACCACTTGCGTTCTCTATCACCCCCTTGATTGACTTATATCTTCCGTTTGACGTCACTTTTTCTCAGCTGGACTGCGATCATGGACAAAGTACAGGCCTTCGGAAAGAACCTGAGGTGAGTTGAACCCTGCATGACGCTCCACAGCCGCTGGACTGGTCTCCCCGAGTCGCTTCTATTCGTCCCGTCGCACTTGCATATCTCCTTTCGTCTTGCTTGCCGTATAAGTTCTTTGCTGACATGTTTTTATCTTTCTATTGCTTTGCGCGACAGTGCGAGCTTCTCTCCTTTCGCTCAGCGCACTCAGCAGATGATCCGGGAGCAGTTGGGCCAGGCCGAAGACCGCACCCAACTCCCCGATGAGTATATCGAACTGGAGAAGCGGGTCGATGCTCTGAAGCTTGTTCACCAGAAGCTTCTGCAGGTGACGTGAGTGGCCTGTCTTTGAAACTAATACCAGGGATCTCCGTTAATCCGTCACCTCGGTCAGCTCCCAATACTCCAACGAAGCTTACGACTACCCGCCCAACATCCGCGAATCTTTCAACGACTTGGGTCGCACGATCAATGAGAAGGTCCAGCTCCTTTCTCAGGCCAGCACTCCCGCTGAGGCCCAGGCCGCCCTGACGGCCCCTCCCTCGGCCAAGCCTCAGCCCAAGACCTTCAACCATGCCATCGCCCGCGCCTCCCTGTCCGGCTCCCAGACCCTGGCCCAGAACTCCACCGGTGAAGACCCTCTGGCGACCGCTCTGGAGAAGTACGCGCTGGCTTCGGAGAAGGTGGGCGAGGCCCGTCTGGCCCAGGATGCCCAGATCCAGTCGCGCTTCCTCGCCGGCTGGAACACCACTCTCAACACCAACTTGATGTTCGCCGCCAAGGCGCGCCGGAATGTTGAGAACGCTCGTCTGATGCTCGACTCCGTCAAGGCGAGCAAGAAGGCTGCCGCCAAGGGCGACATGGACAACCTCAGCGAGGAGGCCCGCGCCGAGATCGAGCAGGCTGAGGACGAGTTCGTCGGCCAGACTGAGGAGGCAGTCAGTGTTATGAAGAATGTATGTGGTTGTCTGTGGCTTTCTATTGATGTGTTCGATCACTAATATTTCTGACTATCAGGTCCTGGATACCCCCGAACCCCTGAGAAACCTTGCGGACTTGATCGCTGCGCAGCTGGAGTTCCACAAGCGCGCGTATGAGATCCTTAGCGAGCTGGCTCCTGTGGTCGATGGGCTGCAGGTGGAGCAAGAGGTATGAATTTCCCTTCGGTCTGTGTCTGTTAACGGGGACTAATTGTGTCGTTCAGGCTAGCTACCGCAAGAGCCGTGAGGGTGCTTAAATGCAGTCGGTCTTAAACCTGTTTGAATTGTGTTTTGTGTTGTCTGATGTTTTCCCCTTGTGAGGTTATATTGTGATTTCCCCTGTTGCGCTTGAACGAGCTGCTCAAATTATCTCTTCGGTGTGAATATTATTCGTACGTAAATTGGACTGCAGCCGTAACTGTATCTTGTCAAGATCATAGCCATGATCCTGCGGTACCTGGTACACTTGAAGGAGGCTATCAGGAACGTGATTCTGTCAGGGCTCACCGCTTTGGCGCACCGCCACACTTAAGCCTCAGGCCAGAAGCCACGGGGAAGCTCCCGCAGCGGAGATCCATTTCAGACCGGAGCATCCAGCTCACGCCCCTCCATCTCAGACCGTCTCATAGCTATCGCACGACTTCAAACACGACTGACCGATTCTATCGATCCGGTTATACCCATCCTGTCGTCCCTGTGCCGCCGCTCCTACCGGTCCAATTACAACCCGCACCAGTCAGTCCCTGCCGAAGAGCACTACCAACAACCACCTCGTCCGCGTCAACCTGTCGAACCATAGACACAGCAGGCTGGTCCTCCTGTGTTTGTCCCGTACATTTCGTCCTTCCGCACTTCTCCCATACCCACGACCCAATCAACAAGAACACCATGGCTAGCGGGTACGTCCACGTCCACGGCCTCGCCTCTGCGCCGTCCGTCCGTCCATACCTCCTACATACTGACTTGCGACAGGTGGAGTCTCATCATCGGCCTGATCATCATCGTCGTGGCGTCGGTGCTGGCCTGGATCTTCAGCCCCAAGGGCGATAACCAGACGTGAGACCTTTCCCCTCTCTCTCTTTTGGTGCGGAGTTCGCTGACCAACTAGTCTCTGGCGGAGCACGCTGATCCTGTCGTTCGTGTCCTGTTATCTGATGTGGGGTATGTTGTGTCAATTGTTCCTGGCTCTTGGTGTAGGCATGGCCAGTCCGCTAACACGAGTGCAGCTATCACGTTCATGGCGCAGTGGCACCCGCTTATCGTGCCGAAGAGATCGGACATCCGGCCTGGTCATGTGCCCGAGTAATGGCCCCGTTCAGGGCGTGGTTGGATGGGTGGAAAACAAGAGGCGATACCTGCGGTTGTTGCGGGAGGATGAAAGGGCAATGTGGGGGGTATAATGGACCGCCCAGACTGGGTGGCTTGTATAGCTATATGACGTTCGAGTACGTTGTGCGTGTTATTCCATACTTGTTTAGCGGAAATAGACCCGTCTGGATCTTTCATGCATTTGGTAGATTTATTACATAGTCGTAGGTACTTGTGGGTTGTCTGGCCGCTAGCCAACCCCTACCGCTCCCAATATCACTTTTTGTACGGTCCATCGCGCTGCCAATCCCGCAACTGCAAGCGCCATGGCACGCAGATACCCACATCCCAGCAGGATATACAGGGCCTCGATGTTGCTCAACAGCACGAGATGCGTATCCGCCGCATTGAGCGAGAGGAACGACCCAACGAACTCGACCAGACTGCCGAGGTAGCTCGTCGGCACCGAAGCGGGCATCAGCTGGACCAGACTGTGCAGCAGCGACGACGACGCCGCGGCCGACGGGTCGGCGACAGTTCCCGACGCGGTGTGAGTCGAAGTGGCGGCGGGGGTGATCCCGTTCAGAGCCCGCTGGGCGACGTTGACCTGCGTCACGGACCGGCCTGCCCCCGTGCTGACGCTCTCTGTCACATCGGAGGCACTTCCGCTGCCGTCGGGGCCCCAGATCACAAGCAGAATGGGGAACAGCTTCGCACAACTGCTGACGAGCAGGGCGGTGCTAATGGCTGCGGGACTGGCGGGGGACGGCGGTGGGAGGGGTTGGATGCTCTGGATCGGAGCTGTGGAGGCGCGGCGTAACGGGGGTGCAGGAGGGAAGGGCCCGAGAGAGGCGGCGGGAGGGTTGGAGCCGTTGTTAGCGTTCACGACGGGGGAAGCGCCCGCGGGCGATGAGATGTCATTGGATGAGGCTTGGGGGGTGAGTTTTGACGGGCTTAGAGTGGACGATGGCGTGGGAGACTGTGGTTGCGTGGTTGTGTTCTGCGACGGGAATGCAGGAAACACGGGGGTCGAGGGATGGGACACGGGTCTGTCCGTCGTGTTGGTGGGTGTAGTGTTGGGACTTTGCTCGACCTGGGACGCTGGCGCAAGTACCGACGCGAGTAGACGGATGGTGAGGTGATGTGCTAGAGTCGCCAGCGCATTCAGTCCGAGGAAAAAGAGGTATTGTATGACGACGGGCGCGTGCGATAGGAACGTGCTGGCTAGTGATGGGGACTTCTCGATGCGCGCCCACGTGAGGTAAACGTCGAATAAGAGGAGTAGAACACCCAAACGGATAATTGAGCGCTAGGAGCACGGGGTGGCTAGTCAGTGTGGTGTAGCTGTCAGCTGGGATAAGATGAGCTTACATCGAACTGGTTGTCGTCGCCTCCAAGTCGGTTGAAAAGGAGATGTCGATACACCTGCCACAGTCAGCCATTGTTAGCTCACTCGCTGCATATCCCCCACATACTTGTGGCTTGATCAGCACCAGATCAATAAAGATCACAACAAAATCATATTCGACATATTTGTCGGCGAATCGTTGACAGCGCGGACATTGCGTCAGACGCACCCCTTTGCCCAGGGAGCGGTCATCGGCACGGCTGTAGGTGCTGTACAAGTGCGAGACGGGATAGGAGCATTCGATGCAGATAGGCATCGCGTCATTGATCCGTGGACATGATGCTTTTCATAGCAGTAGTTTGTGTAGCGTAGAGCCTGAGTTGGTGTGGAGAAAAGGTGAAGGCTGCGGGGAGAACAACGAAAGTCCGTCGTCTCGACCCGGAAGGCGGTGAGATGCTTGTTTGTTGGTATCAATTCATGTCCATGTCCCTATGTCTATATACAATGGCGCCGTCTCCAATCCGGCTTGGATCAATTATGAGAGAATCCTACAATGCTGCAGATTTCCGTCTAGTCCACCACCCCGGTGTCATCGGCCCAGCTGGGCTGGATGCTGCGGCACACGGCCTCATAGTCCTGGAACCGTTGCAAGTCATCAGGGAGGTTTGGAGTAGTCCAAAACATCGTCCAGTTGGTATCAGCCAGTTTCCATGTCCCCTCGGACCGCTCAAAGTACCATTTGTTCACGGGGTTGTCTTTGCGACTGCGCCAGCACACTCCGTTGGGAAAGCATGTGCGGACCATGGCATTGAAAACGATGTCAGCCACGCCTCCAGCACCTTGGCTGCGCTTGAGGACCGCAAACTTGTCCAGATACGGTACCATCCGGGCTTCACTAGCGGGACTGCCATCATCCTCGACGCCTGGAGGAAGCTCCCACGTCAGAATGGCGCCCCCCTCGTACTCCCCAGCTATGATCAAACCAGCCAATCGATCATGGATCCGGTTGAGGTAGTCCTGCACATCCAACTTACGATTGAAGGAATCCTCAATCAGGTAAACCAACCGAGGAAGATCAATACTCGGATCGTCCAAACTCATCCGTGGCCGGTTCTGAGCCGTCCAGGTCTGGACTCGAGGATTCGGGACCATGGTCAGAGGCATGCCCCGCTTCACAAACGTGGTGTGAGAACTGGGGGCGGTTAGAGAGCCGCGTCGGCCATTGATCGCGGCTCGCCGGCTCATCGGTAGAGACGAGGAAAGCAGTGGTTTATCGGTGAGCAGGTTGTGAATGAGAGGATTCCTCTGTCGTCGCGTACCCACGGCCAAGCCGGACGGAGTCGTCTGCGGCGCCATGGCCGAGTTTGCAACTTCGGAAGGAGACGTAATGATACCAGAGGAGGCCGACGGTAGCATAGCAAGTACTTTTTGAGATAAGGAGAGGTTTTCCAGGTGACCATCAACAGCCCGCTGATCGGGCCTCAGGCCCGGAAGGGCAGCCTCGTGCTCAGGAGGCACAGACACGACCTCATGGTTCACAAATTTCGAGATAGGATTACTATCTGCAAGTGAGGACAAGTTCCCTTCGAGATGAGGGCTAGCTACGCGAGCATTGCTCGTAGCCGCAGAGTCCCGCACTTGGAGTAATTCTTGCTCTATGTCGTCAAATTCCTGCTCCATGTTGATGAAGACATGGGATGCCTGCGGTCCACTAAACGCAGGGATGCCCCCTAGGGGGTCGAGTAAGATTACTCGGTCCAATGAGACCTCTTGCTGGAGGTCACCGATCCTCTGGGCGGTAACCCAGGGATCTTCATCGGGATCGGGTCGCATCGCCAGCCCGGCGAGTTCCTTGGTAAGTGCAAGAACGGCATCGTCTGCCGGCACAAGGACCGCTTTCGGAACATCATCTGTGTAAGCAATAGGCGCTACAACGACAACATGGCCATCACGCAGTGAGCCCAGCAGAGCTTTGCGGGACAGAATTGTTGGGGTGTCGGTGTCGGCGCCTGAAAGAGACAAGATTGAGTCCAAGTTGGAGGACTTTGAGTCCGGGAGGGCGTCAATTGCATTCGACAGACGATTCGCCTGTTCAGCGGCAATCTTCCGCAAAGCGTTTGGGTGGTCACCTGCACCGGGATCCACCACGACACAGCTGGCCATGCCTAACCGATTGAGTTGCGACAGGGTCTTGGCTACCCCGTCTATTATATAGTCGTCGAGAAGCTGTGGAGTGGTGAGCTTAACCAAAGCAAGGTGCAGTCGCTCTTCCGGGATCTCTCGGCCGGGTGTGGGAGTTGAGTCATGTCGGAACACAGGGCTATCGTAAACGGAGCGCGAGGCTCCATAGAACGATCCCAGGTTGACGCCAGAGGGTAAGGGTCGGGGGCTATCATGGTTGTTCTTCTTCTCAGGTTGTTTGTCTTGCGACTTCGGCGAGTGTTGGGCTTTGAGTCGAGCGAGATACGATTTGGCCTCACGCTTCGTGGATGCGGAATTCAGCAAACTCAGGAAAAATTCCTACAGTCGCAGAACAATTGACCGTCAGCGAGTTGCGCCCTATGGTGAGGATTCCTTCGCGATTAACATACCCGATCCAACAGTTTTTCCCTGGCGCGACGGCCGAGTCGGTCATAACTCTTGCTGGTGGAAGAAAAATCGGCGCTCTGATGGATCCGCCGGTCGGTGGAAGAGGAGAGCGAGCGGCGAGGCAGGGAGAAGACTGGCTTGCTACCAGAGGAAGAAACTCGATTCTGTCATGCAGCGAAGGAAAGAAAATGTCGGTCAGCGTGTGGAGAGGTGAACGAGGGGTCCGTCGGGCGTGTTTACCTGCAGCAGCGAGGCCTTGGCCGTCCGCGGCCAGGCGAAGGACGGCGAGCTCATGTTTCGTTGGGGACGAGAACCGAGGGAGCTGGAAACGGGAATGAATACATAGGAGGTCGTAAAAGAGTCTGGGCGAAGACGATCAAGCAATGGCTTTGTATGTGGGGGGCAACACCAGCGTGGACGGGGCCGTCGGAGCAGCAGAATAAAAATGAGTCGCTGCGGAATATGACGCATTCCGTTGTCGGCCGCCATTTGCTCGGCGATAACGCCGATCAGGTACAGCTGCTGGTTAGGCATTGGATTCCACCATATACCACATACTTTGTTCATTCGCATGTGACTAGTCTGTAATGTCTAATAATCGAAGATTTATGGCTGAAATGAGCAGGAGGAAAGATGGTTCAAGTCATTAAGCAGCATGATACAGTATATAAGGACTCTCGAAGGCAATCTTATCTCGGGACATTTGATCGCATAACAGTTGTAAGTTAAATCCTGGTCTGTTAGGCCCCAGTCTCTTTCTGAAGGCCTTTGATGGAATCTGTGCTTCGCTTAGCTACCAGACAGGTAGGTATACAGGTACCGGAGTATTTCTCCGAGGTTGAGACAGCCCCAGCAGTAACTCCGAGTCGGCCCGTAGTAGGAATCTAGATTGGGGATGTTATCAGCTACTTTATAGTATATTAGAGATTGTTTGAATTGCTTAGTTGATTCATCACTGTAAATAAACGCTAATCCTATGCCAGGGGATGCAATGTTATGTCTGTTTTGTTTCCCAGAAGGATTCCATGCTGTTAGATATATTTTGTATTTAGCATGGCTTCATCACGGTTTGATTCCCACACAACCTACTTATTGATGGTTATTACAACTCACTACCTAGGTACTACCTGATGAGCAAGTTATTGGAATGGTATACCACCCTATGAAATTTTCATGTTACATCGACACTTCCTAGACTCATCAGAGATATCATGCCTGAGGCATCATACCGGATCCATGATAAGACATGTGGCACTAAACCGAAAGAGGAATATCGGCATATCGACGGAGGAACCCGGGGTAAACGAGGTCACCATTCGGAGCGAGAAATGTATTCGAAGACGTTACTTAGGAGTTGACCGTTCTGTGTATAGCTGCTTTCATAAAGGTTGACATCCAGAATACTGGTAGGAGCAGGCCTTGTCGCATGTGTCCTCCTTCTGTAAGTGGCGGGGATCCTTGCGTTGGTCCAGACCCCCAGGAAGAGGGTTCCGGGGCATTAGCCCTGCGACTATGTATGATAAGTGGTGATAGTATTGAATAATGGAAAGCAGTAAAACAATAAGAAGAAAAGTCGCTCAACAAATTCTATAAATTCAGACGAACCAAATATCAACAATAATAACCATAGAATAAAGATAGAACCTCTTCTCCGTAGATAACTATATCGAGCCAAGCCTCCACCCACGGGTCTGGTCGCAGAAAGCCTTTCCGAGCAGTCGGACCCCCTCGTCACTTTTTTTTTCTCGTCTCTCGTCCTCAGCCAATCCTTTCCCCCCTGGTCCTTGTCGGAGATCCCTGGTCTCTTGCCGATTGAATTTTCTCTCTTCATTGTCCTTCAACTTTGATTGTACCTTATACTAGTTGACTTGTCCCTTCCCCCTTGGGTCCCATTTTCGCCTCCCTTCCCTCTTGTGCCGCATTAATTTTTCTGCGCTCACACCCCCTCCCCCACCTCATTTTCTCCCCCCATCAAGCCGCAAAGAACCATCCTCCTCCGACCATGCAGAGTCACGGCGACGAAACCATGTCCGATCAGTCTACCAACCAACCGGTTGACCAGCCCATCAACGGGCTGAAGCCGTTGTCCAACGCCGACACCATCTCGCTCCCGGCCACCGGAAGCGATCTGTCGCGCCGTGCAGAGGCCGTCCTGTCGAACGGCCTCACCCTGGAACTCGCCGAGGACGACGACGACGATGACGAGGAGGAAGTGGAGGAGGACTATGTCGCCGTCGACCACGAAGACGTCAACGAATTCCCGTATTGGTTTCGTCGTCCCCCGGTCCACCACCGGACCAAGTTGGACGAACTGCACCCCTTCGTCCAGGTTCTCACCGTGTCGAACGTCGATGACTGCGTCAGCGTCGAATCTGCCTTCCCCGAGCATGAGCGCTGTTCGCGCGACAAGGTACGGCACTCGGTCCCCCGACAGGAGAAGAAAGGAGAAAAAGGAAAAAGGAGTCAAAGAGACGAGCGCTAACTCGCTTCCAGTTCATCTACCGTCTCAATAGGTGTCCGGAGCTGTGTCTGGGTCTTTTCACGCTGCCGGTGCTGAAGGAAGGAGAGCCGAAGCCGCGCCCGACGTTGGTGGGACACATCATTGCTACGAGAACTTCCACCGGAATAGTGACGGATAAGTCCATGGAACTCCCCGCGAACTGGAAAACAGAGCGCATGACCGTTGAGAATGGTGAGACAGTCGGCCATGATGAGTACGGTGGCACCATTGCCATCCACTCGCTGGCCGTTCTCCCGGATCACCAGGGCAAGCAAGTCGGGAGTACCCTGATGAAGTCGTACATCCACCGAATCCGCGAGGCACAGATTGCGGATCGCCTGGCGATCATCGTTCACGACCATTTGATCCCATTCTATGAGTCGTTTGGGTTTGAAAATCGTGGTCCGAGCAAGTGTCAGTTTGGTGGTGGCGGTTGGACCGATATGGTGAGTTTTTTTGGGGCGCATCGGAGGGAAACATTCCATGCAGGAATAGACGACAGCTGACGGCGAATAGGTGCTCGAATTCTACCAAGAATAAAGGCGTACCAATCGCCTTGTGCCTTTCTTTTCTTTTTCGACATGACCCGCCTTCACGCCACCGGTACATCTGACTTGTTTCGCATTATTTTTATCTTTATTCTTTTCTCTCTCCCCTCGCGACTCGTACGACAACTTGATGCATGTTACGTTCTTGTGTTGATTCACACTGGATTTTGGTTTACACGATGGGATAGAGAAGATATCAAAACAACGGAGTTTTGCGTGTCTGGGCTACGATGATTCTCCAGGACAGATACCCCATACTGATGATGAATGATGGGATGGTCAGGAACAGGAATGTGTATCACTAGTCCCAGTAGTTCAATGTACAGATTATAGTACAATTAAGAAGCATCATTCATCCTCATACTTACAAGCGTTACTGTGTGTAGCACGATCTTAGTAACCCCACATCATGTGCCGCCAGCTCACCGCCCGCCAAAATCTGCCCCGACCGCCCGACAATATTTTTTTTTTCCCTCTCGTTTTTCGCCGTCGTTCAAGAGGAGGGGAATTTTTCCATCACTTCTTCCCACCACCCTCTGTATTTCTTTCGGGCCTTTTCGTGACCATTCACGACCCAGGTGCCCATTATGAAGACCACTTGGAAGGATGTACGATTCTCCCTCTCTGTGGCCCTGTTTCTCCTCGAGATAACCCACTGACCGCTTGATCAGATCGCTCCTGTGCCCACGAGCCAGGAGTTCCTGGATATCGTCCTCAGTCGCACGCAGCGCCAATTGCCCACCCAGATCCGTGCCGGTTTCAAGATCAGCCGTATCAGAGGTATGTGGCGATCTCTGATGTTGCATCTGATTCGATGTTTTCACGACTCGAAACACGGCGCTCAGATTAAAGAAGAATATCGGCTAACACAGAATTTTCTCTGGATTAGGTTTCTACACTCGAAAGGTGAAATACACGCAGGAGACTTTCTGCGAAAAGTTCCAGGCCATTTTGGATGGATTTCCACGTCTGCAAGATATTCATCCTTTCCGTAAGTCGACCATCTACATTGAACCGAACAAATTTCATGTCCAGGCTCTGACAACCACCAGACAAGGATTTGATGAACACCCTTTACGACGCCGACCATTTCCGTATTGCCCTCGGTCAGGTGTCCACCGCGAAGCACCTCATTGAAACCGTTTCCCGCGATTACGTCCGTTTGATCAAGTATGCGCAGTCTCTTTTCCAGTGCAAACAGCTTAAGCGGGCTGCGCTCGGTCGCATGGCCACCATCTGCCGCCGCCTCAAGGACCCCCTCGTCTATCTCGAGCAGGTCCGTCAACACTTGGGCCGTCTGCCCTCGATCGACCCCAACACCCGGACCCTCCTGATCTGCGGTTACCCCAACGTCGGCAAGTCCAGCTTCTTGCGCAGCATCACCCGCGCCGACGTCGATGTCCAGCCCTACGCTTTCACCACCAAGAGCTTGTTCGTCGGCCACTTCGACTACAAGTATCTGCGGTTCCAGGCCATCGATACCCCCGGTATCCTGGACCACCCGCTGGAGGAGATGAACACCATTGAAATGCAGTCCATCACCGCCATCGCCCATCTTCGCTCCGCCGTCATGTACTTCATGGATCTGTCCGAGCAGTGCGGCTATTCCGTCGCCGACCAGATCAAGCTCTTCCACAGCATCCGGCCTCTCTTCGCCAACAAGATCGTCTTCCTGGTCGTCAACAAGATCGACGTGCGTCGCCCCGAGGACCTGGAACCCGAATACCAGGAAGCCATTCAGAACATCCTCAAGTCCGGCGACGTCGAGCTGCTGCAGCTGTCCTGCACCACCACGGAGGGTGTCACCAACGTGAAGAACGCCGCGTGCGATAAGCTCCTGGCCGAGCGTGTGGCGCAGAAGCTCAAGTCCGGTACCAACAGCTCCGGCACCCCTGGCGGCCGTCTGGGCGACGTCCTGGCCCGTATCCACGTGGCGCAGCCGATGGGCGGCGTGACGCGCGAGACCTTCATCCCCGACGAGGTCAAGGGCATGAAGAAATACGACAAGAGCGATCCGGAGCGGCGGAAGCTGGAGCGCGACCTCGAGGAGGAGAACGGCGGCGCGGGTGTGTACAACATCGACCTGAAGAAGACGTATTTGCTGGAGAACGACGAGTGGAAGCACGACAAGATCCCCGAGGTGTTCAACGGCAAGAACGTCTACGACTTCGTGGACCCGGACATCGAGGCCAAGCTGGCGGCGCTCGAGGAGGAAGAGGAGAAGCTGGAGGCCAACGGCTACTACGAGTCGGACGAGAGCGTCGAGGACGTCGAGGACGCCGACATCCGCATGAAGGCCGACCTCATCCGCGAGAAGCACGCGCTCATGCGCAACGAGGCCAAGATGCGCAAGTCGCTCAAGAACCGTGCCGCCATCCCGCGCAGCGCCAAGGCCAAGAAGCTGTCGCAGATGGAGGAGGCCCTCGAGGAGGCCGGCTACGACGTCGACGCCGCCTCCGCCCGTGCCCGCGCCCAGAGTCAGACCCGCGGTCGCCCGCTCACTCGCGACAACAACGACGACGACGCCATGGACGTCGACATGTCCGACCCGCGCCACGCCATCGCCAAGGCCAAGGGCCGCGCCCGCAGCCAGGCCGCCACCAACCGTCTCCTGGACGGTGTCACCAACGACACGGCCCGCACCCAGGCCGAGCGCCTGAAGAAGCTGGGCCAGAAGAAGATGAACCGGATGGCCCGGGCAGGAGAAGCCGATCGCCACACGACCGCCTCGCTTCCCAAGCACTTGGTACGTTTATCTACCTTTCAGATCACTTGTGAATCTACTAACGCGATGACAGTTCACCGGAAAGCGCACCATCGGCAAGACCCAGCGTCGGTAAAGACGTGCGTGCGGAGCCGCCGGATATTCCTAATATTCCTCGTTTCTTCTGTCATGAACTGGGCATTAAAAAGAACAAGGGCGTCGGGTGTTTGCTTTCGTTTGTGTGTTTTCTTCGATTCCATGGCCGTTGGATGAATCTACCGCGTAAATACCTGGTCCATACCATATCTGCTTGATAGTCGTTCATGTCCGTTCCATGAGTGGACGCGTTTCTGAGTGAGGTGGATGCGTATATCTAGACTGTTCGATGAATCTCATGACCTCAAGTCTTTCTATTTGACCAGCGTGAATCTCTTCTATATTCTCTTCTACAGGTGACTACTAGTGACTCCCGAGGAAGTTTATGAGTTTATGCAGCAAAGTGTATTCCAAGTACCTATGTCCACGGAACGAAAGAAAAACCATACCCAACCCAAACGCCAAAGCTTCCTCTTTTCAGCCATCCGTCAGAAGCACATGCATGAACGCATCCAAAGCGATAAAACGCATCCTGCCAGAGGTAAATATTGGTACAACAACGACCCCATCATCTGCTGGGCCGTTTCTCCTACGAAGAAGCGAGGATTTACTCGCGCACCTCGTTGGGCTCATTGTGGTGCTCGGCCTCGCCCTCCTTCTTGGGAGTGCCAGGGGCGCGGTGCATATCCTCGACGATGCCCGTGGGCGGGGTCCAGCTGGCGCTCTTCCAGGGCTTGACGCCGAGGACGTACATGGTGTCAACTTCCTCGAGGGTGCGACCCTGGGTCTCGTTGACGAAGAAGAAGACGATGAGGACGCCAGCGAAACAGCAGCCGGCGAAGACGTAGCCGTAGGCAAAGTCAATGGAGCTGGAGATGAAGGGGGTGAAGAAGGAGATGAGGAAGTTCCAGGTCCAGTTGGCGGCGGTGGCGATACCAATGCAAATGGCACGGTAGCGGGAGGGGTACATCTCCGAGCAGATACTCCAGACAATGGGACCCCAGGTGGTACTGAAGCCGACGATGAAGAAGCAGGTGAAGACGATCATGGCGGCTCCGGCCTGCGGGGTGTTGGGAGGGTTGGCGAGGTCCAGGGCGAAGTGACCCACGGAGGCCCAGATCATGAAGCAGATGAACATCCAGCCGGCGCCGATCATCAGACTGTTGCGACGGCCGTAGTGCTCGACGATGTAGAGACCGGGCAGAGTCATGCCAAAGTTGACCGCGCCGAGAATGATCTGGGTGACGTAGCTGTTGTCCAGACCGGTGGAGGTGAAGATGGAGTTGCCGTAGTAGAAGATGAAGTTGGCGCCAGTGAGCTGCTGCAGGGACTGCAGGACGATGCCCAGCACGGTACGGTAGAGCATGCGGGGGCCGGTGACGATTTCATGCCACGAGGCGGTACCGGCGGCGCGCTCCTCGTCCAGTTTCTCCTTCATGTCCTGCATCTCCTGGGCGACGCAGCGGTGGTTGGGGCCCACGCCGTAGAGCTTGCACATGACCTGTCGGGCTTCCTCAACGCGGCCGTTGCGGTAGGCATAGCGGGGCGACTCGGGCAGGAACAGGGTGCCGATACCCAGGATCAGGGGCCAGGCGAAGCCGATGCCCATGGTGATGCGCCAGGAGGCGGTGGACTCGATGGTCTCGGTACCGTAGTTGATCAAGTAGGAGATGAAGATACCGAAGGCGACGAACAGCTGGAAGGCACTGACCATGGCACCACGGACCTGACGGGGGGCGGATTCACTCTGGTACATGGGGACGACGCTGGAGAGGGCTCCAACACCCAGACCGGCGACCCAACGACCCATGGCGACCTGAACCCAGTTGGAGTCGGTGGCAATCTGGATGATGATTCCGACGATGTGGATCAAGGACCAGAACGAGATGGACAATTTGCGGCCGATGCGGTCGGCGATGGGGGCGGCGACGAGGGCACCGATCATGGTACCGATGGAGAGCTGGGGTTGTTAGCTTGCAAAGTCATGAGGGGAGATGATGGGTGACATACCAGACCGACAATCAGACCGTTGCGGACGTTGCTGAAAGCGTAAGAACCGTCGGCCTGACGCTCAGCGAAACGTCTCTTGAAGTCATCCATGGTGGTGAAACCGGAGATCTGACCGGTGGAGTAACCGAAGATGAAACCACCCATGGAGACGACGATGCCGAGGATGAAGGAGCGCCAGGTGAGGTACTGGACGGGGCTGTCGTCAAGCATCTCATTGTCCTTCTCCAGGTGAGACTCCGAGCGAGCTGGGGTAGACGACTCGGAGTGTTCCTGTTGTTCAGCCCGGGGTTTGAACCGGGACATGAGATTGGAGACACCCATGATGGAGGTTGAGGAGGGGAAGAGGAATGAGGGAGGGAGAAGGGGGATAGAGAGAGAAGGAAGAGAAGAAGCTGGAGAAAGTGCGGGTGGTGGAGGATAAATATACAGGGACTGCCGCTTAGGCCGGCACGCGGAGGGTCATTCGGACGTAAGAATGCGCAGAATCTGACGGGGACAGACGTCGGCAATGTGTTTCTCCAAGCCAGGGATGGAGAAAAATGGCTCTTTCGGGCTGCGTCTCTCCACGGGGCCCGAATGGAACGGGCGAGAGAGGCGAGCGAGCGAGAGTCAGTGGAGAGTCAAGTGGAGTAACAGCAGACATTCGAGAAGGCGAAGCGAAAGCGCATGACTAAGACTGCAATCATGGTCCGATGACATGATGTTTGTGTGACCCAACAAGGAGTATAGTATGAGGTACCTAGAGTATTCGGGTAATCTACGGAACACTACCTAGGTACATAACAGTATCCTTGGATAAGAGAATGCCTGTGGACGGAAGCTTCACCCGATCCACCTTCATTCAAGAGAGCTCTACGAAATTTCTTCTCTTGGGTTCTTGTCGTCTCTTGGACGGTGTCTCGTCAGGCACGGCAGCTGGTCGCAGTAAAGTTTCCGGTTCCGGCTGGATCCAGTGCGCGGCCGTCCGTGGGCGGTTCAGGAGATCGCCCGGTGGACCTCGACTGCTTAACTTTGAAATTTCTGCACTACAAACAGAGGCATTCAGGTGGAAGAAGCAAAAAAAAAGAGAAGAAAGAAAAGAGGACTTTCCTTGTCGCTGGAAGGATTCTATCGATATTTATCTCCCGTCGAAGGATGAGCCCTGTAGAGAACCTCCCGGGCACATCCCGAGTCTTTCGGACCGACCGACTCGGGATCGGCCGACCTCTCGGTGTGCCGATTCGGGATCGCACTGCCTTCCCGGTTTGAGCTCACCGGCCGGTGGATCGCCCTCCCGTCGCCCCACCCGCAAACTTTTCGCTATCGAACCGTTGTCGCCATTGATCAATTCGGCACGGAACTTGACCGGCAGCTCCTCTCTTGGGTCTGCGGTGAACACGGTGGCAAGCAAATTCTTTTTCTATCGGTATGCCGATGAGATTACATGAAAGATTCAATAAATTAAAAACAATCCCGAGGAAAGGCGAAGAATCTGCTGGTGGGTCGGCTTTCAACAACAGCCGAACTCGATGAGTTACTTCGTAGCAGTGCAGTAGGTAGCCATGGCCTGATGCACAGCATCATACCGTATATACAGAAGTGATCTGTTTTTTGCTGACGCTGTACGGAGCAGGGTGCCTGTGGCAAGAAATCACCACTGAATCTAGAGCGAACATGTTAACATGGTGCATGGGTGAGACACGGTACAAGAAACTTCTAACCATCTTTAGATAGACGCCATTCTGTTAGCGTCTATAGGACCTCATACTATGAATAGTACGTCATGATAAGAGTTGAGAGGCAAATCATCATGAAAGAATTTTCCTTTCATTCCAATCTTTTTTTTCCCTGCTCCTCCCTCTAAACCAACCCAAGGTTCTCACAATCATAGTGAAACCTCTAAGGGTACCTGGAACAGACCGAGTCTCAAAAGTCTACCAGCATTAGTGGATGAACACTGAAGAAATCGATGCCCGTTTATGAATGCTCTCTAAATGGGACAAGGTTTCTCGTAGACCATCATTGCTTTATGGTGACCATCTAGAAGATGATCTCATTAGGTAGTGTGGTATCTAATTGCGACAGGGCCAGCGCGGTCAGCTCAGTCTCAGCTTGGACTTCTCGCCCAGCTGCTCTGTTGACTAAATTTCTCCCTCTGTTCGCCTTTCATTCCTTTCAGGCCGAGTCTCTGGAGCTCGGCAAAGAAATTAAAGGCAGCATCGAATGTCTCCGGACGGGTCCAACCGTCCCTCTGCACAATGCTCTCAACCCTATCAGAAAAAGTCTTGAGCCTCGTTCCACCCTTCTGCATCTACTGCATGGCATCGTAACTCTTCCTCGGTGAAGTGATAGAGGCAATCGCCCTTGTGACTTAACTCGTGCCAACGTCTGATTACTAGATCAACCCAGGCTGGTGCCACGAGAACCGCCAAGCCATACCTCTCTACGTTAATGAGGGCCTCTCGGAAGGAGACAATCTCATCGTCCCAGGTATTCCCGGCCAGCTCGACCGGAAGGCGCCTCGTCTGTCCATGATCTAGATGAAACGCTTTTGCAAGCAAAGGGTTGCGTTTCTCTGTTTCCATCAAATAAAGCTGAAACAGAGTCGATCTCAAGACCCGTCGCTTTACCTGGGCCTGTTCCTCATCAAGATTGTTGAAATTGTCTGGGCGCTTGAGTAAAACGCTACCTTGATAATCGACCAGCGGTGATGGTTGCGCTTGGAGGAAGAGTGGACCGGCCCATGAGCTTTGCCAGTGAATGACAGCAGTGATCATACTGTGCTCTACGAAGAAATTGGAGGGGTGAAGGTCGCCATGCCATAGAGCGGGCCGACTCAAGATAGGATCAACGTCCATGAGACAGGGCACAATACTGAGATATCTCTCCAGCAGCTGACGATGCGCCTGTGAGTTATTTTGGGCCGCCGAGACCAACATAATGTCGTCCGGTGACTTGGGAACGGCGTACTTCTTTATCCTCTTCTTCGCGCCAGCCAACACTGGAGGCATTTCCCTGTGGACTTGACCCTACCGATCGTCAGATGCTGAAATATCCACGATAGGATGGGAACCCCTACAAGGACCTCGCGATATGTCCATGACAGAGCGCTCCTTTTTCCAACAATCTCTCACGACGATAGGACCAATAGCGAATTTCTTGGAGACTTGCTCTGTTAATTCAGTAGGTGCCGTGCCCATGATCTGAGCCGGCACTGCACCGTCTACCGCGTCGCTTGCAAAGTATATGCTCCCATAGCTGATATCCACAAAGTGAGTAAGGGAGGGCAACGTTGATGGCGTTGGAGAACCTACTGTGAGAAAGTGATGGACAGCAACTTCTTCTCGAGTGCCACAACGTCTCTCATAATAGCCAACTTCACGTCCGGATTTGATCCATCCCACTGGGTGGCTAACTGTGTTCCGGCTGCCTTTTCCATAAGATATACTCGGACCCCACCTGATTATCTGGGGTGGCACTCCAGCCTAGTACCCGAGGAACGGGTATCTCGAGGACATCTCGAGCTTTGCAGTACGTGAGTCGTCGGGGATGGTTCACCTTGGTGGGAGCGGACCCACGAACCCCATGGTTGCAACTTCCGAGGCAGTCGTGTAAACGGCGGGACCAGCATTTGAATTGGGTATACGTGTCAATATTGATCTCCCATCATCCATCTGTAGACGAAAAACCTTGTTGAAACCGCCTTCGGCCAACCTTGTGATCGAGTCACAGCCCTTCGAACCGATGGTCTGAGCTGCTAGGGCTTGAAGCTGAGGAACATCAAAGACTTTATATCGGTCTCGAAGCTACTGCTCTTCATCCCAGGGCCATCGTCTGGTATAGCGGAATAATTGCTCGACGGCAGGATCATCTGATGTCGTCTTGCTCTGGTAGGTTGTGATTCTTCGTACGGAGAGCGTCTCTCGACATTTGCGACTGGCCGCGCTGGCCAAAGCGCGGTTGGAATGGTGACGGTGGGCAGAATACGCGTCTTCTCGGCTGGAACGGACTGTTCGTATAAGAGCTCAATCGTTGCAGAGTCGGAGTGATGAAATGTCGCACTCCCAGCTTCATCATTCATTGCTACCTAGTATGGGAAGGAGATGAGTTGCGCTGGAGCTAGGACAGCTTAGAGTTGATTGTCCGGGACCCGTCAAACTCTAATCCGGCATACGTTGACAAGCCGCCGATTCTATACAACGGTTTAGTTGTGGCCTACGCAAGATCAACTGCAGCCTTCTTCAAACAAATTGATCATTATCAGATATCATTTTATCCTCCACCCATATCATAAAGCTCTACTAATATTATTACATAACATAGAATCCCCAATCCTTGGTGTACCACCGCACCACTCGGCCCCTCTCATCATGTCAGATACACCCCGTTTACTCCCGCTTGCACTCCTCAGGTGCTCTTCTTGCCCTTCTCACGCTCGGCCTTGCGCAGAGCCCGCTTGCGGATGGACTCGTGCATGCCGCGGTTCTGCCCCACAACAAACTTGCCCATCGTGCCGGTCACGCAGGTCAAGAACCAAGCCATGAGACCGTGACTCCAGTACGGAGAGGAGCTGTACGCATAGCCGGGAGATCCACCGTTGCGGCCAATCTTGGACAGCACGGACTTGACGAACGTGCGAGGGTTGGGAATCAGCGCACTAGTGCGACGCACCTTCGACATGGCGGAGGTGATGAGGTAGGCCTGGACAAGCTCGACGGTGATGCCGTAGGGAGCAAGTTCGGACCCCAGCGACGTCGACCACTGCTGCAGGAAGGCCTTGCTGCCCGAGTAGGTGGCGAGAAGAGGGGTGGGGAGGAGACCGCCAAACGAGCCCATGGTCAGGATCAGACCCCGCTTGCGCTGCATCATACCCGGCACGACCAGCTGGGTGACCCGCAGAGTACCCATGCAGTTGATGGTCACGATGTCGGTCATTTCCTCCTCGGAGGTCAAGGCGAACGGCACTGGCATGTCGTGGCTCTTGCCGACGTTGTTGACGAGCACGGCCACGTCGAGATCGCCAATCAGCGCCTTGAGCTTCTGGTAGTCGCTGTCTTGGTTGCGGGCGAAATCCATCGCCAGGACCTTGGTCTGGACGGAGGGGTACTTGGAAGTGAGCTCATCGCTGAGAGTGTCCAGTTTCGAGGCGGTCCGAGAGACGAGAACGATGTTGTATCCGGCGCGGGCCAGTTGCAGAGCGAATTCCTTGCCCAGTCCGTCGGAGGCACCGGTCACCACGGCCCAACTTCCCTTCGGTCCGAAAGAACGGAGCTGTTCGAGGAGCTTGGTCAGTAATTGGTCTCGCGGGAAGGGTGCCAGAAATTTGAACATACCGATTTTCCGGGGAGCACAAACAGGCTCAGAAGGACTCTACCGAACAGGAGGGCTCTGGAGATGACGAACAATCCGCCAGCTGCGATGAGCGTCCACGCGGCGATCGCCTGCCATCCCGGGGCTGCATTGAGCTGCCACTGGGACGGACAGGAGAAGAGCTTGGAGATACAGGAGGAATGCTTGGAGAAGAGATCCATGATGTGCAAATTATCCCATCCACCGGGTCGAATGCGGAAGGGAAGTGGGAAAGGAATCTGTGGTGAGAGGTGACGGTGGGAGCCGAGAAGTCGGAGGAAGTTTTGGTTGGGGAAACGCCAAGAAGAGACCTCGGTCCCCTGAGAGCTGATTTCCCCCCAAGGTACTTTTCCTCAACCACAACATCATTATCGGCTTGTGATTCTCTTGCTGGTTCTACTTTTCCTTCTCTTCCTCACAGCTACCGGAAATGGCGGAATTGCTGGCTTATCTCCCCCCTTTCGAGGGCCTTCTGCCCAAATGGCTTTTCCTAGTATGTAGCCCTCTCTCACCTCATCATTTCCTACGAGCATCCCGCTGAATTGCGTCAGGTTGCTGCCGTCTCCGCCGCAAACAGCCTCCAAGCCTACCGGTCCGAATCGTACGCGGCTCAGCTATACAACGGCAAAACCGCTGATGGACGTTCCTTCACCAATCCCCTTTCCTCCCGAACCTTCGGGACCTGGACCTTCCTCTCCTCCGTCGTCCGCATGTACGCTGCCTACAACATCACGACCCCCGCGGTCTACGACATGGCCATGTGGTCCTTCGGCATCGCTCTGGTGCATTTCGTTGGCGAGTGGCTGGGCTTTGGGAGTGCTCAGCTCAAGGGCCGGTTTGTTAGCCCATTGATTGTCGCCTCATCTACGCTGGTCTGGATGTGGACCCAAAGGGATGGCTATATCGGTGCTTGAAGGGGGAAAGGACTTCTTTTTGCTTCTTCTGTGGTCGATCGGATGACGGGAGACGTGTTTCCCCAAAGAATACAGATACCCACTACCAACAAACAACCACCGTTCCTCAGCCATCCAACTTCTTTCTGTACAGCTCGCCTCCGCAGCCCCGTAGCCGCGCCGCGGCTTGTTCCGGGGTAATGTCGCGCTGAGGCTCGCCCATCATTTCATAACTAAAATCTAATCAGCAATCGGTGGGGTGGATCATCTGTAAGACAACAACTTACCCAACCAGGAACTTCCGCACAGTGGCGCTACGCAGTAATGGGGGATAGAAGTGCAGGTGCAGATACGACGACTCGATTTCCTCCTCAGTTCCCTCCAGAGGCGCCTGGTGAATACCCATGCTGTACGGGAAATGGGTTTCGAACAGGTTGTCATAGCGTCGGGTGATCTCGGCAATGGCCTCGGCGAGCTGGGCCTTCTCGTCGGCGGACAAGTCGACCAGCGCGCGCCTGTGCTTCTTGCTGACGATCATGGTCTCGAACGGCCAAACTCCCCACCAGGGGCAGACGACCAGGAACGTGTCGTTCTCGAACACCACGCGCTCCTGCTTCTGGCTTTCCAGGGCGGCGTAGGCCTCCAGCATGTGCTTGCCGCCGTGCTCCTTGCGGTACTTCTTCAACTGCTCCAGTTCCATGGCCGGCTCCTCAGGAAGTGAGCTGGTGGTCCAGACCTGTCCGTGAGGGTGGGGATTCGAACAGCCCATCGCCGATCCCTTGTTTTCGAAGATCTGCATATACCGATACTGCTCCTTCGGCTTGGCCAGATCGATATTCGCGGAGCTCGGAGGGAGGGTAGTCGCGCCAGCGACGGCAGCGAGCGGCGACTTGGGCGACAGGTGCGCCGTGTAGATCTGGGTCCAGGCATCGATGACCGGGGTGATCTCCGCTGGCGACAGATCGGCGAGGGTGAGATTATGGGCCGCCGAGAAGGTGAGCACGTAGCATTTGCCGGTCACCGGTTCGGCCTGGAGGAAGAAGGACTCTGCGCCTGAGGGGGGAGGGTCGTTAGCATACCTCATCATCGTGACAGTACCACGTCATGATTGCCGTGGAAGAGAGGGGTAGCATACTGTCGGTTTTTTCGGGGGTGTAGGGAGCCTGCTCCTCCTTGACAGCACTGTAGTCGTTCACGAACACAAACGTCTTTTCATACTTGGGATTGGTGTCACCCTGGGCGCGCTTGTTTCCGGGGCACAGGTAGCAGGCCGGGTCGTAGGTGGGCAGGGTAGTCTTGGAGGGGCTCTCCTGCTGTCCTCTATCACGCTAGTGTATTAGCTGGTCGTTCTTGAGCATTTGTATCTTGTACAGCTCCTCCCGTCTCATCTGCAGACATTGACACAGGAGAGAAAAATCTGTCTACACTTACTGCCAAGGGCGCTTGGTCCGGTGGGGAGAAACCAAGATGTAGGAACCCCGAAGAGGGTTGTATCTCCGGTGGGAGATGTCGTCGAGGACGTTTTCAACCATTGTGAGGAATGACAGAGAGAAAGAGAGGTATACAAGCAGTATGACAGTGGAGGAGGGAGAGTGGTGAGAAGAGAAAGGAAGAAGAGGAAAGGCCCTGGAGAAACGCTGGCCCGAGTCTTCGGTAGCGGGGGTCGCGGGGTCTCCGGAGGTGATTGGGTCGAAACCCTGACCGGCACGGGGAATTTCTGCGCTGCGTTCGGGTAATTTGGTCCCGGCGCATTGGCTGTACTTCTTGTTCGCCCACGTCACTTTAAGAAAGTCAGGTACCTTCAATGCATTAGGAACTGGCCTATATCTCTATGGCGAGGTCTATAATATGAACTTGCTGCTTACAATGCCATCTACAATG
Source organism: Aspergillus sp. MEXU 27854 (assembly GCA_019721355.1). Lineage (NCBI taxonomy): Eukaryota > Fungi > Ascomycota > Eurotiomycetes > Eurotiales > Aspergillaceae > Aspergillus > Aspergillus sp. MEXU 27854. The sequence continues at coordinate 2,938,368 of JAGMTT010000002.1, forward strand.
CTGGTAGAATCCCACAAGAAGGATAATTCGCCCAACTACCCAGCCTTCGGGAATTTTCTGCCTGGATTTAATTATCCTGCAGTCTTGGCTGATTCCCACTTCGGTTGGCCGAGTGTTTCGGTTTCTTCTTGCCCGGCCCGAGTCTTCTCTCTTTTTTTCATTTTTCCGCTGGGGTTTCGGGCTGACGTCAGGAGGGGCACGGGACTCTCCTCTTATCGCCGTTATCGCTTATCGTTCCCATCTCCAGCTGGGACATCAATCATCCTCCACGAAGGTGCCTTGACAGGGTGTTCAAGTCGTCTCCGAATTATTCTGCAACAAAATATAACACCTAGGAGAGCAGATTGAAGGACTACCTGGCTATAATTCCTCATCGTCCGCCCGCGAGCCGCCCCAAATCATGGAAACAGACTCTCCTCGTGCACAGCTGTACTCCCTACCCAACGAGGTACAAGGCCATCATGACGCTCACATTTATCGATATGAATAATAACTGACTATGCTTCTTCTCATTCAGGTCTTTGTGCAGATTCTCTCTCCTTTCTCGACGAGAGCCCTACTACCCCTCACGACCGTCTCCCACCGCTTTCACGCCTTGATCCTCCGCATCCTCCACTACCGCCTGCTCCTGTCCGCGTCGCTGAAGGAATACAAACTGATTCTCGAATGCTTCCATCCAAGCTCCAAACTTATCGAGCCGCACGTCTTCTGCGAGTACCTCGGCACGGATGGACTTAGTGACAAATACGAAGGTGAAGGGTCCCTCTACGAGAACGTCGAAACCGCCCAGCAACTGGGTCGGCTCAGCACCCTCTATTCCCGGTTCCGCCCAGAGGTGACGGTGGAGGAGAGAGCTAATGGTGCAAGGCTGGTTCCCTCCGCTGGTAAGACGTTTCTTCGTCTTCGCTATGGTGCAGGTCAATCCTGATCTTTGAAAGATTATAATCCCGACAGTCTAGCCGTGACGAGACCGGTCAATTTGGACGAAGACGAGAACTTCTCTCAGCTGTGCGTGGTGGTGAACATTGTCAAGGTCATGCCGGGGACGAATCTTCTTCTGAGTACGATCACCGTTGAGGATGGAGTCATCCGGATATTTAGGGATTGGTTGAAGGACCAAACAAAGCGAGCTCAATCGACAACGGAAACGACTGGAAACCCTGACGATCAAGACAGTCGGATCCTGTGGGTTGGCCAAAGCAAGAATGTTGGACTCAAGGTTCGGGTTCGGGAAAAGCAATATCTCAATCGCGCAGCCCCTGTCTTGGTTCATCAAGACGAAGACCCTTTCGTCAGCTACGAAGTATATATTGATGGTAAGTTGGCCCTACGTTGTTACATAGCTCGTTTTGAGTGTTGACAACTCATCTACAGAACTCCATATACGCACTACACGCCTGCTTATGACCATGGAACAATCACTGCAGGAAGAACAGAATTATACCAAAGCTATGATATTCACGCGCAGTCTAGGATGAATCCCAGTGCATAATGTTCCAGTTGAGACTTTGCAAGATACCTCCCCCTTCGTGTATATCGAAGCATATACTCCAGACTGGGAACATACGCTCGAGGCAAGCAGGATTATGCTAGCTTCTGTGATATGACCACATAGGATTTATGGACGATCACTTCTACACCCCACATACTTATACTACTCCATACGGTCTAGAATCAAGTTCATTGTTGACGTACCCCACAATTTTTCCGTATGATCCGACCATCCGGGGATCGCAGGACAAGCTTTGCATATCCATGGGGTCGTTCCTCTGCAGATCCTCGCTGAGACGAGGACCTTTAAACGGTATACGAACTAATGTTCATGCATGTAAGGTGCAGCACTGAACGGAAAAAATAGCCAAATTAGCGTGTATGTAAACGAATACTGCACTGTTCATATTGCTGGGTCGAAGGTTGAATAGTCAGACCCTATGCACTGCTGCCTGGAGATAGTCCTGTTATGTTGAATGTATAGTCCGGCATCTTCATCCGATCCTTCACTTCGCTTGGCGACCTTCCATGGATCCACCAACTCGGCTGTATTGTTGCCGGCTCTCCACTCTTCCGCCTTGACGAAGCACACTGTCCAGTGGCATTCGTCGACAACATTCACAAACTGCAATGACTGGCTCCATCTGTGCCGGATCACGCTTGAGACATGGTTTCTCCGCTGCTGTCTCCAGGCCAAGTAAGCTTGTCGCAACGGTACCACGGACATCATCCTCACGGTTTCCAACAAAGCCTGACGCTATTCATGATAGATTCTACGAACCCCCCTCAAGGCACTGATTTCGGGCTGAGCCGCCACCCAAATTATCTCGACGCGGATCTCGGCCTTGACAGACAGTGGCTGCATTTTCAGCCAGACGGCGCGGAAGCCGACGATCTCATTTGCCCATGCCCATGTCCAAGTGGAGTCTGTTCTCTGATTAAACCGGGACCCGCACGCCGAACCACAAATCACAACCTCTTGTTATTAATGGGTGTCAAAGCTGGCAGGGGCAGTGCGTTGCCAGCGTCTCTGATTCGATGCTGCAGCGGCGACAAATCTTTTTTTGTATCGCTGGATCTAACCGAGGCAACCTTTCGGAAGGACTGTGCCGGGTTTTCTTGTTTTTAGATTCAAGTATTCATACTTGAATATGGCCTGTCCTTGCCTCTCACACCCACAGCTCACATCAGTGGACTCTGGACGAGCAATCGGTTCTTCCCTGAATGGCACCCCTGACAGCTTTGAAATCCAGCACCAAGTAGGCTCCACTTTGAGCACTGACTGACACTGGTTTGTTGACATTTCTACCTGGAGCCGCCGCAAAATTGACATGACTGCTTCTGCCATGGGTGGCGAGACGCCCAAACATTCCAAGATACCCTACTGGCGTCTTGTGTTCGATCAAAAAGTCGTGACCCATGAAATCGTCCACTACCCCTACGAGGGTTCAGGCACGGAGGATGAACCGTATGTGGTTATTTGGATCCCCAATGATCCCCGCAATCCGATGAATTTCAGTTCCGTGCGGAAATGGACCTATACGATCTTGGTATCATTCGTCACCCTCACCGTGGCACTCGTGTCTTCAGCCTATTCTGGTGGAATGGGCCAGATTGTCAAGGATTTTGATTGCGAAGAAGAAGTAGCTATCCTTGGCATCTCTCTATTCGTTTTGGGGTTTGCCTTTGGCCCGCTATTGTAAGTCACTTGAAGCCTATTAATTTGGATGTATGCTCACTTGCAACAGATGGGCGCCGCTGAGTGAGACATTCGGTCGTCGACACATCTTTACGACTACATTCTGTCTACTAACCGCCTTCAATGCGGGCGCAGCTGGATCGAAGAACATCCAGACGCTGATTGTTCTGCGCTTCCTAGCCGGCTTTTTCGGTTCATCCCCCTTTGGAAATGCCGGAGGTACGATCGCCGACATGTTCCCGGTATGATTCAACGTTACTACCTGACATAGTCATGCGCTAGATACTAACAACCTGCAAGGCTTCGCACCGCGGCATTGCAATCAGTCTCTTCGCCGCAGCGCCTCTATGTGGCCCCACAATCGGACCTGTCATCGGTGGTTTCCTAGGCTCAGGGGCCGGTTGGCGTTGGGTTGAAGGGTTCCTTGCAGCACTGGCTGGTGTGATCTGGCTGTGCATGTGCTTTTTTCTCCCAGAGACGTACGCTCCAGTACTTCTACGGCGGCGAGCTGCAAAGCTCTCGCAGCTCACGGGTCAGGTGTATCGCAGCAAACTAGACATCGAGCGAGGCCAGGTCAAGCTCAGCAAGACGCTCAGCACCGCGCTGTCTCGACCATGGCTCCTCATGTTAAAGGAGCCGATCGTCCTGCTCTTCTGCATCTACATGGCCATCATCTACGGAACGTTGTACATGCTGTTCGCCGCATACCCCATCGTCTTCCAGGAAGGCCGTGGCTGGAGCGAAGGAATCGGAGGCCTCGCGTTCTTGGGAATTCTCGTTGGTATGGTGATCGCGGTTGCATGCACCTTTCCGGACAACATGCACTACGCGAAGAAATGCAAAGAGGCGACCGGACGACTGCCTCCTGAGGTGCGTCTACCGCCCAGTATTGTCGGTGGTATCGCACTCCCGATTGGACTATTCTGGTTCGCCTGGACAAACTATCCGTCGATTCACTGGATGGCGTCCGTTGCTGCCGGGGTTCCCTTTGGGTTCGGGCTGGTCCTGGTCTTCCTCAGCGTCTTCAACTACCTTATCGACGCGTATACGATCTTCTCGGCGTCGGTATTGGCCGCGAATTCCGCGCTTCGCAGTCTGTTCGGATTTGCATTCCCGCTATTCACCACATACATGTACCACAACCTGGGCATTCACTGGGCTTCGTCCATCCCCGCCTTCCTGGCTGTCGCCTGCATCCCGTTCCCCATTATCTTCTATCTGTACGGGGCTAGGATTCGGAAGCGGTGTGTGTACGCTGCCGAGGCCGAGGCGTTCATGCAGCGCCTTGCTGCAATGAGGCAGCCGGAGATTCCAGAGAAAAGCCAGACCCGAGGCGATGGGGCCCTCGAAGAGCAGAAAGAAGCCACCACAGTGAATGATGAGGATAGTGATGGTGACAGTCTGTCCACTGTCCCGTCACGGACCGCGCTGGGTCGACACGCCTCAATGGCGTCAAGACGCTCCGGCCACACTATCGCACGTACTGCAACCTATGAGGAGAACCCCTACGATATTGACCGGATTAATACTCGGAATTCTGTGATCAGTGGCCGTCGGTGAGATGAAGGACGCACTTTTTCGAACAGTTGAAAGGCTTTTGTCCATGGCGTCTCTTTGGCCCCTCACAGAGCCCAGGGTTGGTCTGGGGACAATACAAGGGTCTTGCTCAGCTAGCGTGGGCTCAGCACCAGGAGAACGAACAGTGACGGTTCGAGCCACACACGATAGAAGGATGTCAATATTAGTGACACGCTAAGACATACTGGAGACAAAGGCCCGTCATCACCTTGGTGACGCGGTCGACCGCAGTGGTGTTGCGACAGGCGCCCAACATATCCTGTCATCGGTTGCCCCTGTGGCAATTCTCAAACATGGAGCGCACAGTCTGAAGGCAAACTTTCGCTATTCTCTCTACCCGGGGTACACCTTGAGTCAATTATTGGAGTATGGTAAATACAAAGGTGGAATGACAGGGACACGATATGACATTCACCTTAATGTACTGGAAGATACCCTTTGGCTCCGATATACTGTAGTGAATATGGACCTTGCTATCTCATATATAATCTAGAGTTGTCCCACCAAATGACTGGTTTCTTTCTCTCTGTAGTTCCTTCGTCCATAGCTGTCACATACACGCCAGCTTGACTTCTACCCAGCGACACAATGGAAACTGGGAATATCCTCTTCATGACCAACAGCGAACATGGTCAAGCTTCTGTGACATTGGCAGTTGCGCATGAGCTCCTTGTCCGGTCCAAGTTTGCCGTACACATCACTTCTTTCCAAGCGCTCGCTCCCGAAGTGTCCAAGTTGAACGCCGCCACCACCACGTCATTGGGGTCTACTGCGCCAACCGCACAGTTTCATCCCGTGTCTGGTCCTTCAATGCTGGAGTGTGTGCCCAACCGGCTACGTTGTTCCTTTGATGAGCTGCAAACTGGGTTCTTCGGAGCGCTGAACGTGCTCAGCATTCTCCCTCGAATGCTCATTCCCTGGGACGGCGCTCAGTACATGGCGATATACCAGGGTTTCGTTGATATCATTGAACAGCTGCGACCTGTGACGATCGTCTTGGACCCCTTCCTCCCCCATGCTAGAGACGCATGTCGCATGACAAGACCAGAACGGGTCGTTCTTCTTAGCCCGAACACGGCCAAGGATCTTGTGATGCAGCCCCGACTGGAAAATCTATGGAAGTATCCTATGTGAGTCGAGCACCTACTTTATCAATTATCGACTAATGTAAGCTAACAGAACCAGGGCATGCAGCGGGTATCCATTTCCCTTGCCATGGCGGCTGATCCTTCCCAATGTTTATCTCGCCGTCCGAGCAGCCTTCTATATGAGATCCGATGCGAACATCCAGGAGATAATGAAGTACCGCAAGGACAATGGTCTGACGTTCGAGATGCCTCAGTTTATCATGGCTCAAGACGATCCTACCCCCGTGTTGATTCCGACTACGCCCGCGATGGACTTCCCCGTATCCATGCCTGAAAGCTTCACGGGCTGTGGACCGATCCTTCGCCCTTGGACCCCTGTTGCAGACGCCCAGCCGGAGCTGAACACCTGGCTGTCCAAGCGGCCCACCGTCGTGGTGAACCTGGGATCTCTCGTCCGCTACAGCAGCGCTCACGAGAAACAATTTGCTGAGGGCTTCCGCATGCTGCTGGATGAGAGGCCGGACCTACAGATTCTGTGGAAGTTACCGCGGGACCCGAACACAGATCACGACAGAAGTGCTCTTGATAGCATCGCTGATGCAATTGCCGAGAGACGAGTGCGGATCGAGAAATGGTTCCCCGTCGAGCCCATCAGCATCCTTCTGCACGAACAGGTGCAGTGTTCTGTCCACCACGGTGGAGCGAATTCCTATTATGAAGCTATCCGGTGAGACTTGGTTCCATTGGTACGCAATCATATCCGCTGACATGACAATTTTTCTAGGGCTGGGGTTCCGCAGGTCGTGCTCCCCGTGTGGTTTGATACGTATGATTTCGCCCACCGCATCGAGTTCCTGGGAATTGGGGTGTGGGGAAGCCGCAGGACGGCGCCTGTTGTCCAAGGAGCGGAATTGGGCGAGGCATTGAAGCGGGTGCTGGTCGATAATGAGGGAGTCAGTATGCGGGAGAGAGCGAAGGCATTGATATCTCAATTAGGACCCAAGGAAGGACGAGTAGTGGCATGCGAGAAGATCCTCTCGCTGATTGATGAGTCACAGCAAAGGGACTGAGTAGACCTGAAGTGTGAGTCAAGGGAAGATGGAGTACTCGGAGGTTGACATGCGCGAGGCCGAGAGAGATAGAAAGATTGGTAATCTGATTGTTGGATGATTCACCGGAGATAAACAAATAGAGCGCCGGCTAAGCTTTAAGCCCGATGCGGAAGTCCCCGCATCCCCACCTGGACTGTATCCTCCACCTTTATTTCTTCCACTGCTTCCTCCCATTCCTCCATCTTTCTTTAACACCGCGTACAACTTGACTCACCATGGCTGAACAACGTGTGGCCTGGATTGGCCTGGGAAATATCGGCAGGGTACGTCGCAATCGCCGTACACACCGTCCCGAACCCTCCCTGCTTCATCCCCTCACCCCACACCACCACCCCACTGACAACAGACACAGGGCATGAGCCGGAATATCGCCCTGAAAGGCCCCCAAACCACCCCTCTGATCTTGTACAACCGGACGACGTCCAAGGCTTCTGCCTTTGCTGAATCGCTAGGCCCCGGCAAGGCCACTGTCGCGGAGACTGTCTCCGGCGCCGTGCGCGACGCCGACATCACCTTTATCTGCGTCGGCGACGACCCAGCCATCGATTCCATCGTCAACACCCTCGTATCTGACTCCTCCCTCGACCTCTCCGGCAAGGTTATCGTCGACTGCTCCACCGTGCACCCAGACACCTCTCGACGCACCCACTCCGCCCTCAGTAGCCGCGGCGCCTCCTTCATCGCCTGCCCGGTCTTCGGCGCCCCCAACGCCGCCGATGCCGGCCAGATGGTCGTCGTGCCGGCGGGCGACGCCGCCGCCATCGACCGCATCAAGCCCTTCCTGGAGGGCGTCACCTCCAAGGCGATCATCGACATGAGCGGCGAGGAGGTCGGTCGCGCCCTGACGCTCAAGGTCCTCGGCAACACGTTCATCCTGAACATGGTCGAGACGCTGGCGGAGGGTCTGGTCGTGGCCGAGAAGTCCGGCCTCGGCCGCGAAGTGTACCGCCAGTGGGTTCATATGTTCTCGCCCGGCCCGTTCGCCAAGTATGCGGACCGGATGTGCACGGGCGACTACTACCAGCGGGAGGAGCCGTTGTTCGCGGTCGATCTCGCTCGCAAGGATCTGCGCCATGCGTCGAGTCTGGCGAGTGACGCGAACATGCGGCTGCGCAGTGTCGAGGTTACGGATGAGTATTTGAAACAGGTCAAGGCGGAGAAGGGCGAGAAGGGCGATATTGCTGGGGTGTATGGAGCGATTCGGAAGGAGTCCGGATTGCCGTTTGAGAATCAGTAAATGTCTCTTTGTTAGACTGGGATCGTTGATTTAGTATGGAATCTTGCGTGAGCTCTAGATTATTAGATTAGGTACATGATATTAGCTGATTGTGTTGGTGACCATTGTATGTGCACGTTGTTGTTTTGTCTATTCCATATATCTGGAATATTAGCTCGCCGAGATTTGTGCACGTGAATATATCTATGCCTTGAACATACCTATTTAGTTGTAGATATGCATTTCCATGTCCAACGGATCGTCCCCTCTGATACTGCGCCACCACTCACTCTGCCGTACAAGCTCTCCCTCCTCCCCACCCAGCAGACTCCAGTACTTCTTCAGAAACCAAGCCCTTCCCTCCCAGCTGCGGACATCCCATGGAGTACCTGTCGAAGCACTTGCACCCTGCCGGTCGCTGCGGCTAATGCCCGCCCCTCCCCAGCAGACCAAACCAGTGAGTAGATCGTAGAAAAACCCGTCCTCATCAATCTCTTCCTGATGAATTATGAGGTTCTTCCGTAGTGTAGGAAATGGAAGAATATCGATGTGCGGATGATGATGGAGTGTTATTTGCTCCTCGTTTGGCCTCAAGTCCGGCTTTAACGACCTGTATAACGTCTGCACACTGCAGATCAGATCTGATTTGGCTGCGTCGTCGGGAAACTCCGCGCTAGACCGAAAGAACGGCGAGAGGGACTCCTCCGCGCAAAGGACCTCTTCACTGATGCCAATGTGCATTCCCAGCATAGATAGCGCGGTAATGGTGCAGATGGTGTCGATGCGAAAATGGTTGGCGTATGGATTCGCTAAAGGCATATTCGGTTCGAACCGGACTACCCTGAATTCGCCGGGTGCAAACGGGGTAGGGCCGCGTGTCCGTATTTGGAAGTGTGGGCTGGAGCAACCGCAGTCGATTGTGGTTGTCCAGCATGGGCCGAGGGGGTCGGTTTGATCCTGGCGAGGAAGGGATGGGTCTATCGGACCCGAGGCGACATCATCTGATTCGGGGGTGTATTGCGTGAAGTCGGACAGGGTCAGTGGCGGTGGGATGTTGATTGATGGTGGAGTGAGTAGGGTAGTGTCCCATGTTGGCTGGACTGATTGAATGCCATCGGGCTGCCAAAGCTGTGTGGTAGATTCCCACGTGGGCGAGAATGTGACAGGATCTATTTCTGGGAGATGTGCAGATTCTCCCAGGGGTTCTGCAGACGAACTGGACACAGAAGTGTTGGAGAGAAACGCATCCAGCGCATCACAATCTGGAGTGTTGTTTGAAATGACATGACTTGGGATACTAGACGTATCATGTGCGACAGCCTCGGACAAGCCAGTGCTCGCAGGTGAAGGTCTCTCGAGCGCGCTTCGCTCCACCGAAGCCGCAAGCGTCTCAAGATGATCTAACCTCTTTCGAAGCTTTTCTCCTACAATGAGGCTCAGCAGTGGCCTCTCAAGAGAAGAGCTCCACTTACGATACTTTCTTTGCGCCTGGATGTTCTGCTGGCGCCGCTTCTCCGGGTCACGCCGCACGGGTTTTCGCTTCTCGCCCTGTATTGATGCTGCTCGAGACTGCTGTGACATGGTGCATGTATAAGGCACTAAGCCCAAGGAAACCTAATAGATATTGTAAATGGGATGACTCGGGAGAATAATGCTGGGAGACGTGGTCGGATTAAGCTGCGGGCTGCCAACTAGCTGATGTCAGCCACATTTTCAGACCCGAAAGGTAAATTCAAAATTCCCACTTTAATCCTAGAGATGATTTCTGCCGACTGAAGGTGTCTTCTTTCAGCTTTCACTATTCCGATGGAGGAGTATAAGCTGCATGAACAAAAGGGGAGCTGAGACGCTCTGCTCCTGTGGGGAAGGAGTATCCACTCCCGAATCAGGCATCCGAGATTCTTCATTTTCAGTGGCCGGCATGGGCACCTTCAATGGAGCTCATTGCCGATTGCCCCCGAACTAGATCTGAGAAGCGAATGAGGTATTGAGATCGTCCATGCTACCTCATCATGCATGAACTACGCCGAGTTAGTGCGACGAGTTGAAAAAGATCGAATGGGGCTCGGGGAGAAAAGGGAAAAAGCAAAACAGTCCTGTCAATTTAAAGGTAGGGGAGGACTTCACTCGCCCAACAGACACCATCTGCTGCGATTGGCAACTTCTTGGACCATGCCCTGGCTACGAAGAAAAAAGCACAAGTCCCTGGAACAGCTGGCTCGACAGCCTGCGCTGAGCCCGACAAACGAGGACAAAATGCCAACAGCGGAAAACAAAACACTGCCATCACCAACTGCGCAGGGGAACAAGTTCGAGTCGGCTCCTCCTCACCCAACACAGTCCGCTCAGCCCCAGCCGGCAGAGACAGCACCCTCCGATGGACTGGGATTATCGCCTCCGCTGGGGTGTACCGCCTTGGGTCTGGATGCGACCGAACATGTTGAAATCACCGCAATCTGGTCGCAGGTACAGGACAGAGTGAGACTGCTGGCTGAACGGGAGGGCAAGCCGGTCAATAACGGATTGGAAATCGACGATGTGCTTGCAAATCTCGAGTCTTCCCAGGAAAAGGAAGAGGAATCACCAACCGCACAGGCCGTGAAAGTCGCCTTTGGGCGGACAATGGGCCTCATCAAGACAGTCGGAGGCATTGTCGTTGATGGAGCATCTACGGTCAGTGAGAAATCTAGCCTGGGAACCAACGACTGATAGGGAACGGATGGAAAGGTTTTTGCACCGGCAGGACAATGCTACAACGCGATCAGCTTTCTTATCAACGCATACGATGGGTACCAAGGCGCCTTTGACGGTCTCGCCGAGCTGCTCGAAAAATGCTCGGATCACCTGGGCCGTCTCGACTACTACATAAAAGGAGGCATGGATCGAAGGCTGAGCAAGGTCGCTGCGCAGCAACTTTTACTGTTTGTTGAAATCTGCGACGCGGCGCTGAGCCTACGATATTCCGCCCGCGAGAAGATCAAAACTGGACTGAAAATCGCCTTCCTCTCGGAAAACTCCATCCAGGGTCTGTTGGGAGAGATGGCTAAATTGGCCGAAAGAGAGCGGGGACTGGTTTCTGCACAGACTTTCCAACTCGCCTCCGCAGCAGCCACCAATGCTGCTGAAGGAGCTGCCTCCAACAAGCAGGTTCTGGATACGCTGGCCGAAAACCGGGCGGAACAGAAGGCACGGGCCGAAGCCGAGGACAAGCAGCGGACCCTGATGGATGTTCTGGCGTTTGACGAGAATCCTGAGCAGTGGGATAGCTCCAAAGCAGCCCCCGTGCAGACTTGGCAGATGAGATACAACGGCATCCGTAGAGACGTTGTGTCCGGAACCGGCCAATGGCTTCTGTCTCATCACGCTTTCCAATCCTGGATCACCAACTTTTCATCCGCTCCGATATTGGCGGTGGAAGGGACAGATATCACAGGTAAAAGCTACCTCACCTCATCGGTCGTGAAATACCTGCGAACGGATGTGACCACCCAGCGTCCCGATTGCCGTCATCTGGTAGCTTTCTTTTTCATTGACCGAAACAAGTCCGGTCATAGGTTCGACGCCGTGGCCAAGTCCCTCGTCTGGCAGCTTGCAGACAAAGACGAGCCCTACATGAAGTCTGCGGCGCGGATCAGTCAGAGGGTTATGGCGCTTGATCCAGACGATATCATACCCAAGCTACTGCTGGAGAACACGGAAGTCGAACACATGGATGCCGTCTTTTATCTGGTCGTGGATGGGTTGGGCGATAGTCTGGATGCTTCCATACTCAAGTTTCTGCAACGAGTGTCTGAATCCCCAAACAAGAGGATTCGAGTCTTCCTTACTGGCACGCCAACGGCATTCAAACAGATCAAAAAAGCCGGCGTGGACTGCTTTTGCATCCGGATCAGTCGTAACAATGACGACGACATCGCAAAATTCATCGAATCCAGGATGAACAAGGTTGATGCCCTGTCGGATATCGAACGCCCGTGTACATTGGAGCGAAGGAAGCAGATCCGCGAGCAGCTGTCACAGGCAGCTGCAGGGGACTACTACAAACTGAACTCGGCGCTTCATACTATCGGCACACTGGATTATCTGGAGGATATCGAACGAGTCATTCAAGCAACTCGCGATGATCGCGCCAAGCAGCTCCGCGACGAGATCGAGATGTTAAATCGTGAGCGGTCTCCAAAACAAATCCAGGAGATTAACCAGATCATCCGCTGGCTTACCTTTTCCACTTCGCCCGTCACAGAAAATCTCATGTCGGCGGCACTGTATATGGTTACAGGAGAAACTCCATTGCGGTCCCTGGCTGAGCGGATCCGGACGAAATACCCCCTCTTTGAGGTGGATAGTAAGGGGTGTGTCGCCTTCAGATCATCGAAAGCATTGGATTTGATCCCACACCGCAGCCAATTGGCCAAGTCAAATGCGCAAAATCACCAAGCGATTCAGGCGGCGGAGATCGATATAGTTCTGCATTTTCTCGATAATGTGCCCGCCGGCATTGTACAAGAAACTTGAATTACGCGAATATCTGCAGAAGAAGTTGGCCCAAAAACAAGATCAGATCCAACAGGACGATAAGGATACGGGAAATCTGCGATTAGCACTGGATTGCTTGCGGTCGATGGTTGACGGCCATGCTACGAGTCTTGCCCCTCTTCAAGAATACGCTCGGACGAATTTTCTTCACCATTTATCCTTGGTCGACTTGGCTATGGTGGACCGGGACCAGAAGAGCCCGGCTGGGGAGTTGTTGGTCAAACTATTCACAAAAAACGAAATTACCAACACTCTTCTGCCGCCGGGTCTCAATATTGAGGGCTGCGGTTTTTACGAGAAAGCGTTCCCGTGGCTCGAAAATGACAAGCTCGTTGACGAAGTGGTTAGGTGGCTTCGAGATACGGCGGTGGTGTCGAGCGTCACTGAGGAATCTGACCGATACTGGATTCAGAGCGTCGCCTCAGGAAACGCACTGGAGGCAATGCTTAAGCCGATGGTTTTTAGAATGGCTTACCGTTGCTTGAGAGAGCCAATTGCTCTGGTTGAAGTTGGTTATATATACCGTTTCGTCGATGGTTTTCTCCGCAAGGTCAGCCTTCCCAAATGTTTCTGATGCATTGACTAAATGTGGGCAATAGATGTCAATCGGACCCAACGAGGACGATACACGCGTTGGCAGCTTTGAGCAGTGGTCTCAGGAGGCACTGCAGCTTACCGAAAAAGACACACTATGGCACACACAGATGGCCCTGATTTATGAAGTGCACAAAGCTAGGAAAGAAGCTATCGAGTCATGCAAACTGGCTTTACAGATGGACCCCGACAACTGGAGAGCATCCTCTTGCTGGGGAAGAGTTGCCCCCCTGAGCGAAGCAGTTGAGGTATTGCAGACGGCGATCAGTCGTCAAGAAGGAGACTTGGGCGGGATGCAGGATCCGGCTCACATGGAAGCCCTCTCTCATCTAAACTACCAGCTGGCACTGAAGTATTGGAACGCTGAAGAGTTCGATCTTGCCATTCCCTTTTTCACCGCGTCCATAGAACGGGCCCCACAAAATGTTGATCGAGCAAGGAAACTTGTCATCATGTATCACGACGAAAAGAGATGGGCAGCACTTGTCTCTCTTATTGAGCAGTTTGAAGTGATCGATGACGGGAAGCACCTCGGCGGCCTGGTGATGATAGACGAGGATTGGCTCTTGACAATGACCTTGCATGGCTACATCTGGGACGCTGCCGAGGAAACGAAACGAGTCGGGGTCATGGATACAGTATGCCAGGCTGCAATTCACAGGGGTAAGGAGAAGAATGATCCTGATGTGTTGTTCGCGTCTCACTTTACGTATGGGGCTACTGTTCATGATGAGTTGTATAAAAGCGTTCTGCATGATCAGCGCAGCCGTGAGGACAAGGCGGTCCAATTGTGGGAGGCTGCGTTGTGGGACCATATCCCGTCGTCTGAGCTTTATTCTTGTGATACTACTGTGGAAACTATCACTCGCTATTTAGCTCCACTCTATCTGCGGAGAGCTCTCGTCGCCAGGGAAGATTCGGACTCCAACGCCGTGAAAAACTATCTGTCCAAACTTTCAAACATGGTGCCGGAAGGGATAGTCTCGTCTCGGTTTGATATGCCGCCCCAGCTCTGGCAGGCCCGATATCACTGTGTTGACGGCGATGTCATGAAAGCTCGACAGATCGTGCGGACCCTGGTGCAGATAGCCATTGAACTTCTATCTGACGAAGACCCGAGCAACGATCTTGACGCGTTCAAGAAACTGCGTCATATCTTCATAGTGCTGGGAGACGACCGAAACGCACTGACTGCCCTAGCCATGGAGGCGCGCGAGAGCAGAGTCATGCATGACAACAACATTGAGTACAACATCGGACGTGCCTGCGACGGTTGCGGCTATTCCTGGGATCTTCCCAGCGAGATGTGGATCTGCAAGAATTGCATAACCGTGGGCCTGGAGATTGACTGTCTGAATAAGTTGAAAGAGGGAAAACTGGAGAACATCTGCAATCCAAAGCACGATTTCGTCGTAGTTCCCAAGTGGGATGCAGACTGGTTAAACTCAGTGCCGGAGGGGATGGTGCCCTGGGGTGATCGAAATATCACCTCGGAGGAATGGAAAGAAGAGATCCGGAGGGTGTATATTGATTTGGACGCTTGATCGTTATATAATGTGCCCCGTATGGTTGTCGGAAATTGAATCCTGCTGTCATCTGTGGAACCAAAGCTACGGTCACTTGAACATGTTTTTTGTTGAGACAAAAGAATCAGACACTTTCTACTATCCATTCTGTCAAGATATCTGATCACTAGACTTGTTTGTTATCCGTCGATGGTAGAGATTGTTGATCTCTGGTATAGCCGCTTGCTCCAGTGTCAGTGAGGATACTCTTGGAAGGATCACCGAGTAGACATACAAGACAATGTCAAGGTCTTCAAGAGTTTTCCCTTTGGTTTCTGGGAGGAAAAAGAATGCCCAGACAGAGGCTAGGATCATCCAAGTGGCAAAGAAGAACCAAGTGCCGAATCCGAATGAGGAAAATATATACGGAAGGGCTTTGGTGATAACAAACTGGATGAGCCTGGAGAACAGTCAGGGGCGTCAATATAATTATCTGGGGGGTAAAGGTCACCATTGACAAAGGGCTGCCCACGTCCCAGAGAGATTGCGAAGTGCACCTGGAAAGATCTCTGCTGAGACAATCCAGGGAATTCCATTGAGACCAAATGACCAGCTGCGATACTGGGATCAGCATAGCCAAAGCATGCAGGTGGTCATTATCACGTACAAAACAGAGTAGATCATGATCATAGCAGTGGCAGCCTTTCCGCCTGCAGCAGTCGAAGGAGAGAGCTTGCTGCCTTTCTCGAGAATATCGGCTGGGTGGCCTATTTTCACATAAGCACCAATAAACCAGAGACATAGTGAACATGCTATGGAAGATAAGATCGTGGGACTCCGACGGCCCCAGACGTCAATGAGGAAAATGTAGAAGATGATCGAGGCGATGGCCTTGACGAGTCCGTAGACGCCGGTGTAGAGGGTGACGTTCTGGATACCGATTGATTCGAAAAGGGTGGGCGAGTAATAGTTGATAGCTTGGGGGTTCTATCAGTTCACCTTTGAATTATAGAATGCACGCAGCGGAAACTTACCGGCAGCTCCTGACATGTTCTGGAGTACGAAGGCGCAAAAAACGAGGGCGACTCTGTTCCGCATTCCTTTACGGGACAGCTCATACAGAGCCCCGCGAGAATAGGCCCACGGGCCCGTTCCGTACTTACTGGAGATGGCTTCTTCCTCCCTGAGCCTGTCTTTGATGATTGCAATGTCTTCCACAATGTCTACGGCGTGTCAGTTGAGCCGTGGTGGCCTCGAACGAGTCCTCACTTACACTGGTGATCCCTGGAAAGGTGACGCAGTTCTTCGAGGGCTTTTGTCCCTCGCTCATCTTTCCCTTTTCGAAACAACCAAAGTGGGCTTTCGTGGAGGAAAAAACCCCCGAGCAACAGGATAGCGGACGGAATGATCTGGACAGCCATGGGAATGCGCCAGCCCGCGCTCGCTGTCGGGCTGAGCGTTTCGTCGATGCCGTAGTTTATCCAGAAACCGATCACTGAGCCAATCTGATAGGCAATTTCAAACAGGCCTGTGAGAATGCCGCGGATTGAGGAGACTGATAGTTCTGCGATGTAACTGGGTACGGTTGCGGTGATGAAGCCACAAGCAAGACCCGTCAAGGCACGTCCGGCGTCTATACAACGTAGGTCAGTTTCTTTTTATCCCAGTAGATGAATACCAATGAGCAGATGCTCACATATGTACGACAATTGGTGAGTAGCGGCAGTCATGAGAATGGCGCCGATGAGAAACACCAGATTTGAAATTTGGAGGGCCCATTTTCTGCCCACGGCTTCGGTAGCTGCCAGTCTGTCAGTCGGCGGTTCGGTTGTCAATTCACGATGGTCATACTCAAGAAGCAGAATATTGCCCCAAAAAATGCCGCAGCTTGGAATGTAGATGTGATATTGCTCGATATATAGTTTGCATTCGACTTGGATATACCAAAGTCGTCTTTAAAGCTCTCTCTCGCAATAGTGGTTCCGATGAAGGCCGAGTCGTAGCCAAACCTGCAGGCCCTGACGTTAGCTCGACGGTCAACAAAACCCGTCTATGGACGATGAGAAACCTACAGCAATGACGCAGTCCCAATGATGGCGGCTTCGGAGAACAGCCTCCAGTTGTACACCTCCTTTGGTGTTGGCCGATCCTCTACAGCACGAAAGCCTCCCATTCTCACGTCGAAAGCATCAGATATGGGATGCTACAGTCACCGAGATTGACTGACTAGGATCCAAGGATTATCAACTCGGATGTCGGCACTCTATCTGCCATTTGACCCCACGGTAGTGCAATGGAAGAATTCTACGCTCTATGCGGGGAATACGAGACATTGCGGGGGTAGAAAAAGCCCACCAGTGATAGATTGACGATCGACAAATCCATGAGCCTGTACTAACACCCTGTGGGGGCTAGGGCGCGGAGAACTGGGAAATAATAGGGCCAGGTAAATAGATCTACATCCGCAAGTGCTATACCATCGGGCTAAGTCCGTCCGAGTTATTCAATCATACACTCAAGGTAGATTACGCACATCGACCACGCTCACCCAGATGTTCTCCTTGTTCTCGCTATAGGCCACCAACAATTTGTCTCCCACCTGCACCGCAGTCGGGTAGCTGAATCCGTGATTTTTATGCTCGCCTGGAGCTGTCGAGATACTGGCATTAGTCCGCAGTACCCCAATATTCTTGTAGCGAGGATCCTTCCCCCGCGACACTGCGATGGTAAGTGGCTGGCGATCACGATTCAGATCAGAGCGAGGGTTGGATATCAAATAACGGTCCCCGCTGTCGGCCAGCGTGCCCAAGTATTGCTTGGATCGCCCGTCGGGAATATTGGATTTGTAGATCTTGTTTCCGTACTGGATGAGCGTCTGAGGATACCACCCCCTTCCTTTTCTGTCTTGATTGTATTCGACCCAAACCGCGAGACTATTGTTCTCGGTATCTGATATGTCGCGCCAGAATCGCTGCCAGTAGCCACCCGTGGGCGACGACGCATCCTCGAACCAGACCGCGTGGGTCTGTTCTTGCATGCTATGCGTGCCATCAATGCTAAAGAGTTCGTGATTGTACAGCCACGATGACCATGCCGGCGCCTCGTTTGGCTTGGCCAGGTGCGTGTTGATTTCGTCCGCTCTGTGGCAATTTTCCATGTTGTAGACGATTCCATACATTGTCTCGTTGTACCTCTGTGAGACTGTATAACTGTTCTTCTCAATCCAACACGGGTTACCCGCTGGAGAGCCGTCAGAAAGGATGCGCTGTGCAATCCGTCCGGCGGCTTGATATTTTCCCGGGCACGCTATACTTGCGGACTGTCCGATGGCATACAGCTCGTCGTGTCGCTGCAGATGGACGAAGGTCAGGGCTTGCCAGACCCGTTGCGGAATCTGTCGGTCACACCAGTACGAAAAGTTTCGCGGGTCTGTTTGATTTGGAAGTAGTGCTGCAGGAAGTAGACTTCGACTGGGCGTCCACGTGTGGCCACCGTCTTTCGAGGTTGCGATCCACACCTCTTGGCCCATACTGTCTTCATCGATCGGAGCAGATGAGAAGCTGAGATACACGGTGTCGTGGAGATAGAAGAGTTCGGGATGATGGGCGTAACTGCGGTTCTCGGCTACCCCATCGTATACTTTGACTTCTGTCTCGATGGGAATTGGATCCCATCCAGCGTACAGCTCATCACTGTTGTTGATAGGTGGTGTGACGTTCCATAGTTGATCGGGGCGCGGAGGCCTAGCGGATACGACTTGGGAAATGATCAGAATGGAGAACAGCAGAACAATCATTTCGTAATTCAGCCTCTGAGAGAGAACATAATATTGACCTGGCTAGGTATCTGCGAATTTGGGAAGTGAACGGAGTTATATATTCCTCTGCTCTGGTGCGGCACAGTGATCCATGCCACAGAAAGCGTCCAGGGGATCTATTGAAACCAATTCTTTAGCACTGGAGTTTATGAATCGAGCCTATTATAACCCTACATATGACCATTACTTCTCATGTGTATCGTTCACGCAAAAATTCCACCAGTAACATCCCGTAGTCGGTCCCTGGATAGGTACCTGTACTTCCCGCCCTCGAAAATATATCCATGGCATTCAGCAAAACCGTATACTGATATCAACATTTTGCACAGGATATGAGGTAAATTCTTAGCAGAACTGGTTGTGAATAGAATAACAATGCACAACTGCATAGCATCTGTCCTGGGACCGATATGTCAATCAGATATCTAACTTCTTGTACAGTTCAACCAGCCAGGTACATTCAAGGGTGGAACTTTACTGTCTGATGCTCTAATCAACCACAACGATACTTTATACCCCCACGGAATACAGACATTATGATATATTCAATCCATATCAAGTCTCAAGTACATCTGAATAGTGTTTAGCCGGCTCCCCACAAAATCCACAATCTCCCACACTGGTGCACCGCTTTATTCTCCTCCGAATCGCCCGGCCCCACTGGGAGACTATCTATAGAACCGAACGTCCCTCATCATCTGTCGAGGCGTAGAAATATCAACGACTGCTGTATCTAGGCGTGCTTTGCTGGTAGCCATTGTTATGCTGCCTTCTGTTCTATGATTAGATTTTGTGTATCCAGTAATTGTAGCCAGTGGCCCACATTAATGACCATCATCAAGGATGGACAATTTTTGAAGGCAACCTACGTCAATGAAGCTCGCCTGGTTTAGATCAGACTTCTATTCTTTTACGTTTCTCTGAGCAATTCAACAGGGGCACACGGTCAAGCAAAAGAAGACCGACTTGACAACGAAAGCAAGATACAATCTCATGGCGAGATACACTGCCCTGATATGAGCCGCTGGTAAGAGTGGACTCTACGTACAATCTCCACATGTCTTACTCCTGAAATTTGATCTTCCTACATAGAGCTGTGTTTGACTCAGATTAGTCTCGACGGATCATGATGATTGGTGCCGACGCGTCATTCCGCAGTCACCCAACCAGGCCATCTGATACTATATCTGGATGTTAGTTAGGTGGATACTTGACATGTTGAGGAAGAGACAAGCCCCTACGGCTTCGCTAAATGCATCGATGTCCTGGAAATAGATGGAAAGGGTCTATTATAGAAACCAATCGCGGCTGAGTATAATTTGTGGGCTAACCAAGGGCAATTGTTGGGTGCCTGGACTTGTATATAAAACCCCTCGACGACCCTGTACCCTTAGTATGACAGTAGAACATCGGTTGTTTCCCTGTGAAGAAACTATTTGATCCAACAGCCTTCATCCGACATCATTTCAACTTCACAATGTCCGTCACCTCCGCCGCAACCACCTCTGCCGCCTCAGCAACCTCCACCTGCCACCAGAAACTCTACGAGATCCCGGTGAAAGATGCCGCCTGCGCGATGCCCATGCAGGGTAACAACTCTGCAATAATGAGCAGCTGCTGCGGCTCGGCGTCCGTCGTCTCGTACAGCGGTTGCGACTACTACTGTCTTGCGCAAGGCCAGAACGTCGGCTCCCTAGCTGAGTGCCTGATCAAGGCCTCCGAGGCGGGAGAGGTGTGGTGCAACACCAATGCAAACGCTACCGCCACGGGCAGCGTGCCCACCACCGGGGCCGGTACCATCATGGCCACGTCCACCGGCAGCGATTCCGCCAGTACCGGTACCTCCAGCGGCGCATCTTCGACCTCGACCAATGCGGCGCCTGTGAATAAGAAGTCTGTCGGTGTGTTGGCTCTTTTGTTCTTCGGATCGACCGCTGGATACTTCCTCTAGGACCGAAAGGCATATGGGACCCGGGCTGTTTAGGTTGCATGCAGGAAATTGGTTAAAGAATCCACATGTTGCCAATGTTATCAAGCAGGATCCAAGGTTCCTTTTGTTTTCATGTTGTGTTGCATAAGACCATGTATAATAATCAGCAGTCGTTCATTCCTTCTCAAGCTGGGGAACGTTGGTTCTTAGCAATTGCGACAACCCACTACACCTGGACGGCGGGAGGCCCTTATAAAAAAAACCCTAGACGCTAGACGAGACTGTAGCAGGCGTACGGCGTCTCGTACAGTGGATGTTATAAAATCGCCGTGACGCGTGGAGTTAAGTGTTTTGAACTCTTTTGATTCAGTCCTAAATCATTAGGTTACTTGATCAAACGAAAACCAACCTGCAACAGCTTTCGCCAGCAAGAACCATAACGCAGGGGACCGCTATATGTACAGGAAGATATGAAACCCATTACCATGCCGGTCCCAACCATGGATAATGCAAAGAAAAGAGGATGCTTCGAACACCAGAGTGAAGAGTCGAGAGAAATATCGAGGAAAGTCGTTCTAATACAGCGTGGTCCAAAAAGAAAAAAGAAGTAATACTAACAACACCCTCCCGCTTTGCTGAAACAGACCCATAATGGACATTTATTTCGGACGAAGGTTGGAAATGAGGTCGACGATATGAGTGGGTGGTAAAATACAGTTCGGTGGGGGAATCGGATTTACAGGAAGGCTTTTCTCACGACCTGAAAACCGGTTAGTACGATCTTAAACGCGTGAAAGAGGTGCACATACAGCCCAGCCACCTGCAATGCTGGCCACAATGCCGCCGGAGATCATCATAGGCTTGAGACCGCGGGTACTCTTGAACACCATCCCACTAAGAGCGCCTGCGGCGATGGAGTTCGCGGAATCGTGCTTGCCGCGAGCGTATCCCAGGCCAGAGTTGAAACAGTTATAGACCATGGCCACAACACCAGCGGAGTTGCCGAGGAAGGGTCCTCTCCGCGTAATCGAGTTCAGAACACCGTTGAGTCGGATCTTCGGAGGTGCCGTCACGGGTGTCTTTCTGAGTCCCTCGGACAATCCCCATACACCTCCCAGAGTCAGCGCCGCGAGGTAAGTCGTACCGGTTCCATAACAGAGATCATCGGACCATCCTCGGGAAGGGAGAACCGATCGCGAACCGGGGAGCTCGTCAAGGGCGGAATCTTCGAGGGTGATGTAATCGAGGGTATCCTGGTTCAGGCCAGCGAGGGGATGAAGCTGAGTCGGATCGGGAATGGCGACCTCGGAAAGGAAGGATGTGGCATCCTGCGCTGTCGAAGGGTCGAAGGCATCGGGGCCTTTGGATTGCTTGCGGCCACTGAAGGAGTCCCAGATAGACGACATGGTCGAACAGGGGGGAGAGGATCGATTAAATAGAATACAAAAAAAGGGCGAAAAGAGGAAAAGGGTTTCACAGGAGAAGAAGGAAGAAGTATAGGTCTGAAGGCCACCCCTGCGCAGCTGGACGTTGTCTGGACTGTCTTGGATGCTTTTTGACTCCGAAGAACCGGAACAAAAACTTCAGCCCCGTGACGGCAGGTCACGGGATCTGCCCGGGTCCTCGGGGATGCGGAAGAGGGTTTGGCCGGCGCTAGTCCCGTTTCGGGAAGCCGCGTCGAAAATCCATCCACAAGAGGCAAAATTATTGTATGGGAGGGTCTAGCGCGGGGAGATACCATCCATGCTCAACCGGTTCACATTTTCTACTGGCATGTGAAGCGTATAAGAGAAAATGGAAGTTGATCCAGTGTCCAGCGTCAATGGCGACGCTGACTGTACGTACGTGGAGAACATCTCCCGTGAAATTCAGGTCTTATCGGAAGACACGCTTAAGCAGCTCCGCAAAGGCCCGCTGGTAAAATTCACAACTGGATGCGATGATAATGAGTGAGTAGTACTACCGTATAGAAAATGTCCCCTTCTGACATCTCTCAAGGAAAGTCGTTCGTCTCTGGCGTTGTCTTCTGGAGACATTTGCAGATGCATCTACTACCCACACCCATACTGCGGCGTCCTGTAATGCTGTCAGTTCATTTCTCGATGCAGCGGTGGTCTCGCGCTGCGAGGGCACGAGGCAGCTGGTCCATTCCGAGTCCACATGGGTCGCTGTATTTGAGGGATATATGGCTCGATTCAGAGATTCCAAACCGAAGCCGATGAAGCAAGTTTTAGAATCGTTGATCGCGATCTTGCTGAAAACCTCGGAGCAGTCCACCAAGGACGCCATCTTCACGAAGATTACCAGTGAAACGGTTCCAAGCATCATTCTTGGAGAACCTCGTTCCCGGATCAAGGCATCTCTAACGACGTTAGAGACATTGATCCGCAAGAACGCTATTTTACCAATGGATCTCGTCCCTATGGTTCGACGGTGGCTGTTGGAGGAACCATCCCGTTGGATCACCCTTCTGGAACCGGACTGCAAGGTGCTTTCGATCAACATCAATCAGTTCCTGCAACAAGGCGCAAGTAATATTACGGCAGATCATGGTTCTCAACACGTCGCGGCCGAAATCCTTGTGTTGAGGCTTCTGACCCAAACAAAGAGCCTGGAACTTGCAGCAGCTGCTGGAGATGTTATGTCGATCTTCTTTCAGAAGATGAAAGCCCAATATACGAGCAACACAAATGTCCCTGAGGGCGCTCAAGACCTTGTATCTGCGTGGGTCGCCCCTGTTCGGCATATGGTTTTGCAGGATATGCGTAATTTGGATACTATGTCAAACCACGTTCTGCAGCCTCTCTTTACTGTCGACTTCAAAGGGTTCAGACGTTTCGTCGATTCTCTTCATCTTGACAGTCTCTTTACTGGTGACATGAGCAATGCCCCGACGGATGAGTTCATACTTCTCTTCGCTGCACTGCAGATGGCGAAGAAGATCGGACTTGTCCATGAGGATCGTAAGTCCGCATTACTCCATATTGTTGTTGATGATATGCGCTAATCCTGTTTACAGATTACTTCTCGAGAGCAGGGACCTCCAGCAATAAAGCAGAGGACGCCCTTGTCCTCAAGAGTGAAGTCATTGGCCAGTTTCTCTTCCACCAAGAGTTCAGCGTCCGCATTGCCGCCCTTTCCCTATTGGTCACTGCTCCTATTTCCACAAAACCAGTCTCATCTGCTACAATGAGGGCCATCCTGAAGGGCCTTCCACCTATGCATGCCGAGTCAAACTCATACAGCAGAGGAGAGATTCTCAGTTTGGTGCGTAAATTGATCGTGCGATTGAAAGGTGGACTTTTGAGCGGGGACGAAGACCTGAGCCAAAGAGTGGTTGCATCGAAGAAGCAACAGCCAATCTTTGCCCGCGACGATCTGGAGACGCTTGCCTGCCTCAGAGATTATATTGCTTTTCTGAAGTCCGATCTACGACCTACCGCCTCATACCCTCGTCATATCACAGCATTGAAGTCCTTAATATTATTCTTGGATTCTGGGTTGGATTCTCGCTTCGAGAAGCCTGCTGGCGCCAAATCGGACGGCATTCAAACGAAATGGAAACTGAACATCGAAGTCTTCGAACCAAGCTTGCTCCGATTGTTGGTTGACCTTCTGCTTGATCCGTTCGACGATGTGCGGGCCACCTCTCTGGCCATCTTGAAGCTGTTCCCCTTGGAGGTTGTGATGGGGTCCCTCCCACCAGAGACAGGCGCTGCCGACAGCAAACCCCAAATCATCAATGCGCTTGCGAAAGCTGAACTACTGGCGAGTAATACGAGCCGCGCAGACTATGCAGATACCGTTGCGCGGCTGTATCAAATCACTTTCTCGGCAGCCGCACAGACTACGTCAAGTTCGGGGCCCTGGTGGCAAGCCAAGTCCACGGTCGTCGTCACCATCTTGCGAAAGCTTGAAGAAAAGCTCGCAGTTGTCGGGGGGCTCTTCAAGTCCTCCATGCGCGATGCGCCCCTCCACGGCTATGTCTCTGCCCTCAGGTAACGTTGCGGGATAGTTCTATCAAAGGCTTGCGGCTAACATCCACCACAGATATATCATTTCCATGCCAAACTTCTATCTCCTTGTTGAAGACCCTACCTCAAAGTCTCATGAGAACTGGAAAAATATCCACAGTCGCATCGTAGCGCTCTGTGATCGGATCTGGGACGAAGTGAAGCCTGTCTTGTGCATCGACTCTCCAGAGGGACACACAGACGAGCCCATTGAAGAACTTGGAGTTGGTCCCAAGGACATCCTTTCTTACTCCTGGCGTGGGCTGCGCGAGTCAAGGTAAACAGTCCAGAATTTCACGCTCAATGATGCCATTTTGCTGACGAACCTAGCCTCCTCTTGTATGCCACGTTGGTCAATGACACCTACGCACCCAAGGGGCTATCTGGATTGTCGTCTGCCGACTATGAGAAGATAGGGTCCACAAGCTTTACTCAGCTTGCAGAGCTCAGACATCGGGGTGCTTTCTCGACTGTCTCTCAGACCTTTGCCACTTGCTGCTTACGGTGTGGTCAGTCAAAGGACCAGCAGATCTCGGCTTTGCCGGGTCGATGGTATCAGGTATGTTAAGCTCATCTATTCCAGGGTATCTAGAGGAGGGTAATAACCATGGCATAGGAGGCAAGAAAGATCATCTTTGAATCGGGTTCGAAGCTCACTCGACGCTCCGCGGGTCTTCCTGCCTTGGCTACTGGTATTCTTCACTCCCAGCCAGGTGGCCCATTATTCCGCCAGGTTATGGGGGACCTTCATGAGATCGCACACCTACCTGTGAAGGATGATAGTAAGCAGAAGGCCATGGATCTGCCTCAAGTCCATGCCATGAATTGCCTGAAAGATATCTTCACCAACAACAGACTCGGTCCTCATACGGAGCCGTTCATCATGTCTGGTTTGACTTTATCTGCTGAGCAGATTGGATCACCAATGTAGGTCGCCGCGGGTCTTTGTATTTGTCTTGAATGATACTGACGTACAATAGTTGGGACCTCCGGAATTCAGGAATGATGCTCTTCCGTGCGTTGCTCACCCGAATGTGCCGTACTGGTACGGGCTTGGGATTCGGCGGTGTTTCTGGTTCCGAGCCCGGAGGCAGAGTCTCGTTCGGCAAATACCCAGGATTGATCGAGCTCCTGTCGGGCCTGCTCACATCAAAGGAAAGAAACAGTGCTGAGCATGGCGATCATGCCATTATCACAGAACGAGCCTTCCCAGCGTTGGAACTTCTTGCGGAGAAGGTGCCCAATGCTTACTTGACCGACGATGACATGCTGCGTGGTTTGGTTCTGGAGCAACTGAAGAGCCCAGTTTGGGGCATGAGAGAGCATGCGGCACGGGTCTACGCGTCGTTGATGAACCCTACGAATATTCTGCAGAATGTCAACGAGTTGCTTGATATTGATCAGGACAGCAAATTACAGGACTACCTTCATGGCAAAGTCCTTGCCATCAAGTACGCACTGCGCCGGTTATCAATGGCGTATTTTGCGCTTTGGAAAGGTACGTTGTCAAAATTTTACAGCTCCTCGAGACTCACTCGCTGACACCCCATCAGAACATATCCCTGAAGTCTCTGCCTTCATCCGCCGAGCGTTTGCGGTGCTGTTCCCCCGTGCCAATTCGCCCTTTGTCGCAACGGCCTTGTTGGAAATCCTGAGTGATACCGTTGAGAAGGCTATAGAGTCCAAGACGGAAGGTATGCTCCTACTCTATCGCCATCTTCGAGGGAGTCCCTAACACCATATAGAAAAATTCATTATCACACTTACCTACATTTACGACATGCATGGACTGCACGACATTCTTGATTACCTCTTCGATTCATCTAACCCGTCTTGGAAATCGCTGAGCACGAACCGGGCTTCATCACTCCTCCGACGTGCCCTTTCATGGGTAGCACTTCTACAGGCTTTCATTGAAAATGAAATCGATGAAGTGCAGCCGTTCCTAAGGACTGTGTCCACATTTGACTCCAACGTTGGCAGCTGGCTCTTGGAGAAGGTACAGGATACGTTCAGTCAGAAGGATACCCATCAAACGGCTTTGTTGGTGCTTTATTCGTCGATACTGTTGGACGACTACCCGGAGGATGTCAAGACATCCGCCACGTCACATCTTGCGTCCATTCTCGAATCGGTGCTAAGCTCCCAATCCGACAAGACCAAGGGGATCGATCTTCCGTGGGACAGCTTAGACAAGCACATCAATACTACAGAGCATGGCCAAGTACGGAACAGAGAGAGGAGTGATGCCGAGCTTCGTCTGCAAGGATGTGTCCTCGCTGCCAAGGCTATCAGCAACACCGTCGAAGTAACGAGAACTGACATCGCGAGATGGTCCACGAAGCTGCGATTCGCGGTGGAAGAGGAGACAGTAAGTCAGCCGAAATCCCATACAGGAGCAACATTAATCGATAGAAGGAATTTACCACGCGTTATGCTGCCGCCGCGTCTCTCAAGGCATTCTCCCGGGCCCTACGCACAGGCAATAACCCTCCACTGGTAGAGGAAGTATTCCTGGACGTATATCTCGTCCTGTATGACCTGTTGAATGACGATGACGACGAGCTGCGAGACATTGCTGCTTCAACAGCCTCGTGGGTTCTGTCATATTCTTCGGTATCACCCGCTGGCTCTGTTACGCTATCCCCGCTGAATGCGAGCGAACTGCTGTCGCGCTTCATCGGTGACAACTACCGCGACTCCCGAGCCCTCTCCACGAAGGCCATCCGATATGTCACCGGTCAATGGCCTCGAATCAACGGTTCCACACAGGCAACAAGTCTCACGTCAGTGCCAGCTATTGTCGCCGAACTCATGAAGGAGAGCACGATTCTTTTCGAGGAAGAGAAGCAAAACCTGTTCGTTGAGGAAGTCCGCGAAGCGGACGTCTGGTCTCAGAGACTGCGCATGTTGTCTCAAGATGCGTATAATGAGCAGTTGGTCAAGACAGTGTATGCATGGGCCTCTGGAGGACTGACATGTCTAAATGAGATCGCGTCTTCTCCCTCTGGACACGACGGGCTTATGGGATGGACCTCGAAACCGGAGATGTTCTCACTGGGTATTCGGGTGATCAACCTTGCAGCTGTCTTGGTATCGAAAGACTTTGCAGGCGCTGAGTACCTCGGAGAAGGGCAGGAAGTCCTGAAGAATCAGCTTCAGACGTTCTTGAATACTGCAGGAACGTGTGCAGTGCATGACGACTGGCTCTCCCGCCTGCAAGCTGCGGTAGACAACGCGTGATGGGTGTATATAGGATAGACAAAAGTGATAGGATGTTCTTATTGATGTGATTCGTTCTTGATATCTACATACACAGAAGTAAGATCACCAGTTATCATCGTTATTCCGCATAGCGTCCATATCAGCTGCGTTCGCCTGCTTTGGCTCCTCCGCTTTCTGACTCGTCTTCGAGTTACCCTGCGCAGCAGCCTGGTCCCACTCATTCGCCTCCCCCTTCTGACTCGTCTTCCCTGCATTCGCGAACGCGTCGTGAGGCTTCCAAGACCCCTTGTGCGTTGGCTGGCTTTTCAAATCGGCGGGCGTACTCTTCGTCTCTGGCCATTCATTCTGGATAGTCGTGGGCGCTTTGGAGCTCTTCGCCGAGCCTGCCTGACTCGCACGGTTCGAGTTTCCATGGGTACTTGGTGCTTTCTGAGTGGGATTCGAGGGCGGATGAATGGGAACGGATTTCGCCCGCGAGACGGACAGAGCCTTTGCTTTTGAGGCAGATTTGGCCGACGCTCTTTCGTCCTTCTTGTCCTTCTTCGAGGCCGCGGGCTTTTTCGACGCAGCAGGGACGGCCGCTGGTCCATGTGGACAGGTCGCCCGGTTCCATTTGCGGATTTCTCGCTCGGCGCGTTCGCGACGGAGCTGTCTTTTGAGTTTTGCGCGCCGATTCACGCCATAGATGATGCCTAGGACGATGACCCCGGTGAAGACGACTAGTAGGACAGCGATCACCGTGTTGTCGTGCATGTCACTCTGTTGTGTGGTTGCCTTTATGTCAGGACATGAATCCTGAGGGGAGTAGCTTGCTCCACTTGTAGATGTGGGATGACGATGGAGGGAGTATAGAGCCCAAATAGAGTGGCGGTTGCGGGCAGAGGCGAGGATAGGCGACAGCGCGAATGAGAGGGGGTATGGTGGGAGGGAGGTACGTGCTGTTGTGTATGGTTGGATGTAGAGGGTATTGTTTTGAGGGCAAGGCAACTCTCACCTGGTACCTGGTACCAAGCATATGTTCCATGAACCGCGGACAGTTGGCCTCGCCTAGAGAAAACCTATACTACATCACTAGAGTAACAAACAAACCGGGTAGACGGATATCCTTGCAGGAAAAATACTCTATATCACATATTTTGGCAGTAGATCAGTGAGCAACATGGTGCTAATGGCATCCGATGTCACCAAGTACAGGTTACCTCCAAGCCAGGAGCTTCAGAGAGCCAAAAGACCCACATGATAAGGCGAGAAAATTGACATGGCCATGCTATTCTGACCCTTCTCTCTCTGACCGCAGTCGGCGCGAGGACAGAACCAAGAGGTTCTTCAGAGGAAACAGAAGCTGAGGCAGAACTGTGCGGACATACAATCTCCTTGTTACTTCAGTGCTAGGATCACAGATGAATGGTCATTGAATTCGACATCTGAGGGTCCTGAGGACCTAGGAACCTCATGCAACGTAGCCGACGTTGCTCTACCACGCGTAAAACAATGACAAAGCTTTTCTTGTAGGTAAAAAACATGATGTTGGGGGCCCGCAATCTACTGTACTGCCTCATCCCCAGTAAACAAAATGCAAATGCATGATAGTTCCCACAGGTAAATGCAACAAAACACCGCATGCCACATTCGAGAGAAAACATGATCCGTCGCCTCTACCTGCCCACACCATCAGCGGGCAACTAAACAACAGTTGAAAGAGAAGGTGTAATTATAGTATAGTGGCCTCTCGAGGTCAAGGCCTTGGCGAAAAAGGAAATTCATCAGCCACACGGCAAACCTAAGATCGTACAAGGTGAAACGATCTTCATAGGCACAGCATTATTCGTCTCACGTGTCCAAAAAGAAGGAAAAGGTCCAAAGTCGTCAGCAGTCCGGAGTTCATTCTTCGTCGACTCGAAGCTCCACTACAGGTAGCTCGTCATCATCATCGTCGGCCTCCGACTGGACGGGGAGTGAGATCCCAGGAACGGGCACCTCTTCCATGGGTGTTCCAGGATACACTCCGTGGCCAGACGGGGTGTCTGCCAGAGATATCAGGTTCATCTCGGAATCACTCAGGTCTCCAACGGCCTTGTTGCTTGCGTCGTCATCGAGGATGTCATCGTCATCAGAGGTGGATCCCGGAAACATTGTTGTCATCTGTGATTGACCGTGAGCATCCGTGTCTGCGTCGAAGGACCAGAAGGGCGGTTGGCTGTGGAGACGGAAGGGATCGGATTCGCCATAACCGAACTCGGGTTCATCATCAAAAATCATACCTTCCAGTCGATTGTCCCCATCAAGACGCTTTTCCCCGGAGGAAGGATGGTCCGAGTATTCCGGAGGCGAGTCATCATTCCGGTTCTTCGCTTGAGTTCCAGTTGGCAGACCACCATCTCCCGGTTGGTGAGCTGCTCCGACTCCGGCTAAGGCGCTCGACGACCCATTGCGGGAGGAGTCGCCGAGGCGCTGACCGTTCCCCGAAGGAGACTGTGCGCGCGACTCACTCTCGGACTCACTCACAGGGCGAGTAGAAGATTCCGTGATCTCCTCCAGGATCTTACCTCCCAAGGGGCGGTCAGACCGACGGCGGTAGAAAAGAAGGTAGGCAGACGAAGTCACGACACTCTGCGGATCGAGGGGCCTCGAGACCGATGAATCTACACACGTTAGTCGCGTCTGTCACAAGGGAAGAGGGGCGTCATGGTTGGTCCTCACCATTGTACTCATTCCACTGTCCTGTCATGAAGTTCTTGGCATATGCGGTATAGTGACCGCCTCCAAGGCCACCATAGTGGTTGTCGACCGCGAACAGGTCGTAGATAAGGCTTTCACCCTCCTCAGGGGCTTCCACCCTGCCGCTCATGTCGAGACCTTCCACAGGGAAATCGACCAACACGTCCAGCTTATCCCGGAAACCACGACTGGCGCTGAATCTCTTCAAGTGCATGACCAGAATGTCGGGCGTCTTCCACAATTCGAACTTCTTCCTAGCTCGACGATGTTCCTTGCACCGGGGACAGTACCAGGCATCGTTCTCAGAGAGAATCTCTTCCTTGTTGAACTCATCCAGGCATTCATATAACGTGACACCCTTCTTTCGACGAGTTTGACGAAGCTTCCGGCGTTGGGAGAGCTCCGGATCAGGCACATGGTCGACATGTGTCCACGTGGCGGCTCCGCGAACAGGGTTGGTATCCCTGATGTTGCCCATGAAAAGGGCGTCATGAGCTTCTTCGGTCCAGTCGACGACGATTCCTTCACCAGGTCGCACAAAGGGAACGATTTGAACTTCAGGTTTTCCAGCGTTACCCGAAAGGCTATCCGAAGTACTGTCAGAACCGCTCGACTCGCTCTTCTCCTGGTCCGAATCGTCATCGGTTCTCAGTTTCTGGGAGGCGCCCGAATCGCCAGTCGATCCAGACTGCAGAACACAGTTAGCAGGCACCAAATGATACGTCAACCATTCCTTGCTTACCTCCAATTCTTCAGCGGGCTTGGTCTTTCTCCGGAATTCCATTCGGGGATACTCCTTGCCTTCATCCAACCCTGACCAGCCCAGCGGCACAACTTCATTCTGGCCTTTCATAATCTTCAATGTGAAGAGGTCCCGGAAACGAGCAGGAATCGAGCTCTCAGACTCGCGGGAAGATTTCTTGGGGTCTTGTGACGGTTGCGTGTCCGATTGGTCGGAGGCATCCCGCATAGAAACATCGACCATGCCGTCCTCACCATCTACGGACGAAGTCTTGATCTTAGAGTCAGCCGACTGCGCATCATCCTCGTTCATGATGACGGTGTCTGAGTCTTCCTGGTTTACTTCGTGCGGTTCTTCGTTGAGGATATCGCGAGTGGTCATGGTCGCAGCTCGTTCGAGAACCTTCTTGAAAATCACATCATAATCATAGTTCTCTTGGCGAGAAACTACGATGTAAGAAGGGACGCCGAAAAGCGTGCGCTGGGCATGTTTCGGATTTCCGGATCGAGAGGGTCGCACCACCCTATGAAAGATCGGCACGAGCAGTCGTTCGGCTTTGGGAGAATCAAATCCGGGAATCTCCTCGTGCTGAGAGCGACCGAAGGAATAGTAGCTTCGCGGGGCTTTGTCGGGGTTGTAATTGGTCGGCACCGACTCCAACTCGAACATGACAATGTCGTCGTTCCCGCTGATCTGCGAGTCGGCGATAGAGGACGTGTTATCAAACATCTTGTAGAATTTGGCCTTGTACATGTCGCACATGACCAGGCGCTGAGGATCGGATCCCATCTTTTTTGCAACCATTTCCTTCAATGCCTTGATGCTAGCGTTCTTGTCGATTTCGACATCAACGATCACAGGTTTTTGGTTCAAGCCGAAGTAGAAGATCTCCTTGCTCCAGAGATTCTCAATGGGCAACTGGAGAGTGAGATTGTTAAAAGGGTCGAAGATGATGCTGACCTTTTCACACTCTGGGCAGACCAACGTCGACTTGTACATACCAGCGAAGAGATCCGTGATGACTGAGTCGTTACGAGCCTTGTAGATATCCCAACATTTATTCGCAAACTCTTCCAGCGCCGCGCGGTTGTGGACCATCTCATCGGTTGAGTCCGGCTTCTCGATGTACGGCTTCTTCTGGATTCTGTTCAGGTCCTCTTGGAGACCGTCAAGAAGGAATAGCAAGAACTCCTGGGAATCTTGCTGTCCATAACCTGAGAAGGCTGGACCGTAGCGGCCAATGGTGTTCTTCAGCTGTCGGGGTGCAAACGAAGACTGGCCATTTTCGTCATAGATCATACGAAGCAAATTGGCATAAGCTTTGGCGACCTCACCGTTGTGAGCGAGAGGATTGCTGGGGTTGAGATCTTGCTTGTAAACATCATCTGAGGGGGTGGATGGTCAGCAAACTATCTTTCAACGGATCACGACCACAAAAACGCACTCAGGAAGTAGTAGGTCAACTCCTCCACACTGCGAACGCATTGCAGCGCCGAGTTCATGTAGCAAGTATTGCCCAGGTTGCTTAGGCCAGTGTTGCCACGAGGTTTCCCGTCCTTGCGTCGGCCCCTGATAGGCTCAAGAGCCGGCGATGGCCGGCCACTGTTGGTCGGACTTTTGTTCTTGAGTTTGGACGAGACCGCATCTTTTAGATTGCCGGAAGGAACACCAAGGCGATTCAGCTGCTTCTTGGATGCCTCGGACGCGAATTCACCACCAGGGATCTGTTCCTCGAGAACTACAACATCACTTCCACCAAGGCCATAAAATTCTAGAGGCGTCTTCCCGTTGTAGTTGGGGTTGTTAGTCTGGTCCTTGACATTGTCGACCAGCTCGCGTTGAGCGCCCTCCGAGAGCGAGAGGAAGGTGTTGAGATCGAGCACGAGATTCGTACCGGAGGTGGCTACCATGGACGCAGCAGGCGCTGGCGACGCACTGCGGGATGCAGCGGGGGTGATGGCAGCGGACGCAGTAGCGCTACCTAGGCCACCTAAGATCTTCCAAACACGGACCTTGGTAGCCATTTCGATGTTGGCCAGCTGTTTGGCTTCCTTCAGCCACTTCTGGTAGCTTGTGTGTCGGCTAGCGAGGGTTCTGGCGGGCTTCATTGACTTCTCACGGAGCGTCTGCGGACTGATTCCCGCGGCCGGGTTTGCGAGTTTCAGGATGGTGAAGATCGGCGGGTTGATCTCGTATTGGATGTTAACTGCGTCTCCG
The DNA here is from genome assembly GCA_019721355.1 of Aspergillus sp. MEXU 27854. NCBI lineage: Eukaryota > Fungi > Ascomycota > Eurotiomycetes > Eurotiales > Aspergillaceae > Aspergillus > Aspergillus sp. MEXU 27854. The sequence continues at coordinate 2,971,849 of JAGMTT010000002.1, forward strand.
GACGGGCTCGTATTGTGGGCATATCGGACGATCGCAGGGGATTGTTCGGCCAGACCGTACCACTGCATCATCAAATCCCACCCTTCCTGGGGTACGACCTCATAGTCTTCGGTGATTTGCAAGCCCGGTCGAAGCGGCACAAACGGCTCTCCGGCCTCATCCTTGAGACCCGCATTGGCCGGATCGGTGACCAGGACGAGATCCGAGTTATCAACCGGGCCGACGTCGCCTTCCGCCGCGGTCTTGTCACCCTGCGTGGCGTGGGTCGAGCTCCGGGACATGACACGCTTCAACCAAGACATGGACACGACGTATCCCTTCTGGCCTTCCTGCAGGGGTAGCATCATGTGGCGGGTGACTTGGGCGACCTGGTCATCGTAGGACGGGATCTCGGCAGAGACGTGCGCCTGAGACTTGGACTCCGTCCGGGTGGCGGTCGAGGCGGTGTATGTCGACATGCTGGAGGGGGTCGGATAGACGTTGTCTGAACCCGAGTTCCCCGCATCGTCATCGTCCTCGGGGCCGGTTGTGTCCATGGCGTCCGGATTGGCCGCATGCGAGTTGGAGGCGGGACCGAACGAGTCGGTGCCCATGTCGACATCCTGGGGTTCGGACAGACTCACACCGCCGGACGAGGGCGACGACGGCACCTGGGGACCGGAGGGAGGAAGACTGCCATCTCGTTGGTCGGAACCTGACATATCCGCGGCTGGATCGCTGGAGAGGGTGAGACCAGCACAAGCGGCGGAAGGATAGTCGACGGCGGAATCCGGGGTCGGCGAATGAGCGGATCGAGTCCCCAGCACTTCGTCCTGCAGGTGGGCGGGAATGTAGCGGCGTGGGGGCCGAGACGGTGACGACGGTTGGCTCTGGTTCGAAGCGACGGCGGAGGGAGGAGAGGGAGATTTAGTGGTGTTCTTGGTATGGCCGTGACGTCTTCCAGCCTGCGAGGCAAACGACCAAGCCTGGGGGGCTCCTGGTCTGCGAGGCTCTGCTACCTTACGGCGCTTTGTGGAAGACGTCGTGACGGTGAGCTGCGCACGTCTCGTGGCAGCTCGAGGTAACACGATGGAAGGAGGAAGAGGGAGGAAGAAGAGACCACACCAAGGAAAGAGAGAGTCAATCAGGCCGGGGAGGAGGAGGGACGGAGGATCAGGAAGAGATAGAGGCTCCAGATAATGACCGATTCTTTGAATCCAGACAGAACGAAAAGAACGAAGAAGAAAAAAGACGGAACAGAAATTGAAGTTGGACGGGGAAACTCTCTCGTTTAGTCGGCCGTTCCGGTCGCTGAGTGGTCCATCCGCGAGGCGGTGGAGTCTCCCCGTCAAATATCGTATCCAAGTGGAGATCAGCCTCTCCCATACTACGGAGTATACAGAGTACCTAGGTAGTAAGAAAGAATTGATTTATACGGTGGTTTCCGCATCACAGCTCTGTTGGCTCGCAAAAAAAATACTAGGAACTGATCTGGAATATAAGGATATATCCACGGAATAACAGTCAAGACACAGCATGCGAGGCGATCTCGTTAAATGTCCTTCCAATGTCCAAGGTCGAGTCCATAATAAACTAAATCGTGCCCGGAGCATCCATGTAGCATCGATATAGAGCGTTCCCCGGGACAAGATAGCAAACATCCGCTCGACTCCAATCAGGATCCCTCTGCTCATTCTTCGCAATCACCTTTCCCAAATCCCCCAACACCCTCATCAACATATTGCATTTCTCGCAAAGCAGCAGCCCGCATCCTACGGCTTCAGGGGACGATGGCTCAACCGGCTCCTGATACAAATTAACGTTCTGGATGGCACGACATCCATAAAACGCCGGTTCGATGCACAGCGAACACCACGGATTGATCTTCTTCTGACCCGGGGTCAGACTCGCAAACGCGGCGGCATGGTCGAAAGTTTCCGCCTGGTAGTTCTTCAACGCGACGATCCGATGACCGGGACACCCCAAGATGTGGACGCGCTCCAGGGCACATGTTACACACATGCGACTCGGGTCGTGGCCCCGGGCAACGTGACCCCCGTTGAGCTCGATGTAGCGCCCATCGCCTGAGTCGAGGACTTCCACCTCCGTGGGCCCGAGTCCCACAATCCCGTATGCAAAGTTGTCGCACCAGTGACACGGACTCGATCCGTCCTCCGGTGGCACATAGGTAAAGTCGACCGGGTGGGCTAGGGAGGTACGGATGACGCGAGTATCTGGGGTCTTGTTCACAGGGACGGCAGAGCTGGGTAGAGGTGCCGAATTCGAGGGAAGAGGTGCTGGTTTGGAAGGGATCTCCTGGTTGTTCGTGATTGCTGGCTTGTGCTTAGGCTTGGGCTTCTCTCGGGCCGGGCCTGCGACACAGTAGTCTCCAACCCTGCGGCATCTCTGGCACGGCAACTCGTGTCCCTTGTCATCGCTCTCGTACGAACATGGTTTCTTTGCCCTCTTGCAATTCTCACAGCCCCGTTTCCACTCTGAGGTCTCCCACGGTTGGCAGTCCATTCCATTATCAGCGCAAAACGAACAAGGATATGCATATAGATCTTTCGCCAGGGTGCAATTCAGCACCAGGGTCCAACACATTTCACATGGATGGCCTTTTGAATCGTTTGGGCTGGTCGAGAGGAGGTCATTGCTGGTTACAGAAGCAGGTGGAGGGGCCGCATCTTGATCAGTGCTCTCCGACTCTTGTGCTGGCTCGGCCAACGCCTTGCTTAGTTCGATGGCGGTGTTCCACTCCTCATTTTCTTGGTCCGAACCGTCGTCCTGGTACATAGGCAGAGACGACAGAAACTCTTTTCCAGCCGGTGAGTTGATAACCATCGTGACAACTCGACTGCCAGATCCCTTTGCACGTTTCGCCGATCTGGTGGTGTCTGGGCCGTCTGCCCGGGACAGCTTTCTCTTGCTTGGGCTGTTCTCTTGTTTCGGATCGTATGTATCGTCGGCGTCGTCGTCGATCCACGTCGAAAATAGACACTTGGTCGGGTTGATTGTTCTTCTGCGGAGCGAATATTTGCAATGATCGATATTGTTCGAGTTGGGGGAGACCTTGTGAGAGTGTGTAAACAGTTTCTTGACTAGTTGGAGTCTCTCGGCGGTATATGCCATTGTTGGTGGCCACGGTCTGCGACGAGAGAGGTACGATCAGGCAACCACCTCGGCCGTGGATAGGATCTGAAGTGATAGGGAGATGACGGTGGTGTAGGATGTCGGCGCATCAATAACACAAACCTCATACCTTAGTGAAGCTACCAATCGATGCTCTTCATTCCACGTTTCATGCTCAGATGAGTGATATCTCACCACAACCACACATCCGCGGATGATGTAGCCAGGGTATGCGTCCCTAACAACAGTGAGGTCGTATTCGCATGTCCTAAGGGACAAAACTGCTCCAACCCTCGATGAACTAAAAATCCAGTAGTGTACGATTCATTGCTTGAGGAGCGAACTATGGCCAAGTCTATCCTGACCATGCTACTATACTGATTACAAGTAGCCTCTCTCTGTTGCTTCATTGGAGACTACATATCCATATCAGTAGAGGTATCCTGCCTCATTAGCACAAAGGAAGATCCACAGAGGCACTCTCAACCGAATATCCCATCGACGCTCAAGTCGTACTGACCATGGATTCAAGACATCTGATAACACTGCCGAACACTTACGACTAACACAAAGGTCTATACCTAGGTATGATTTAACGTAAAGTGGCATCCGAATTTTCATTTTCCGTATGAACATTCGATCGATAGAACTAATCAGTAATGATCGACGCAATGATGGTGTCGTAAGCCTAGATCAGCGGGGTGCGAAGATGACCATCCCAATCAGCTGATGCGGATGGCTCAGCCTCGTCTGACTGTTGTATACACCTGACGCAATATCAAATCTTGTCATATACGCACCTGGTTAATATGGAAAAGACCTGTGAAAAAGCAACCTGACGACAAATGGGGTCTCGATTATTCATGTGTCAACATTTGAAGGTACCATGTGTACAAAAGCGTTCACACTGCGAATCTATGCTGGAGCTGAGACAAGGATCCATCATATGAGATGGTCAGTATTACGGCCATATAGAAGTATGATCTTGGCTGTGTTGCATCTTGGTCAACTATATATAGATTATCCAAGAGCCAAGTAGTCCAAATTATATCATGACAAAGTTCAAATATATCGCCATAGCCCACATCTTTGTTTGAACCTGACATATATATCCCAGACTTATCAAGACATTTACTCCCAATTTCTTTGCATCTGAAGTTTCAGGTTCATACCAGCATACTGTCGCATATCTGAGGGCTGCATAACACCAAGATGTGGCGATTCATGACCCCGAAAGTCCCCCAGTCCAAGAACCCGAGCCAGACGGAAAGCCAACACAAAGACATGCGCACCGACAGTGAGATCAGCAGTCTTGATCTGGGCCCAAGCGTTAACAACGCCCATCGTGAACCGACAACCCTTGCTCCTCCAGAGGTGAAGATAACTCCTCCGCCAGAGTCAGACCAAGAAGTTGCGGGCGCACAAGGGTTCAACGAAAGCCCAGTGGAGGACAATGATGCGAATTCGCCGGCGGATAGGGCTGAAAATGAGGCAAAGACCCCCCGCCAGAGAGGCGGACGCGTTGCGGCGGTGTTTAGGACGATTTCATCGCCTATTTTGTCGCCGTTGCGGAGCTCGACGACTACTTCAAATGTGAGACCCGGTGTCTATCGGGCCAGGACCTCGTTCCGCAAGCGAAGCGAAGAATGAGAATGTTCATTGGGCGTGGTTCATTTGAGTATTGTATGGTGGGACAAGTGACTTGGTATGTTTATATGGTTTTTGCGAACACACGATTGTATCCAGTGTATTATGATCTCTGTATGGTTGTTGATGTCTGATTGTAGAATGTGAGCCAGAATCTCCCTGTAACGCCATGATAGTCTATGAAGCTCGTTGAAGTAGTCACGTCACTGAGCGACAGGCCAGCCGTCAACGTATATTAATTGATTGTATCCGAGGCGCGCCTCCTGCATCTTGTTAGTACGTTCCGAAAGACATCCTGTCCCGGGGCACTCACCCAGAAGTCCAAACTGACGGTTTTGTTTACTGCTCAAGTTAGCAGACTTCCATAATGTCGGCGTCGAAAACTCACAGTAGTGATAATAGAGAATGTCGGTTCCCTCATCGGTCAACACACCCTGTCCTCCTGGGGCATATACATCGCGATTGGAGCCGTAGACAACCTCTCCACCTCCCTCAATAAGGTCCACACCTTGTCGGTCGATAAACGGCCCCTGTGGATGCGTCGACCGTCCGACACGTATCTGATACCTGCGAACATCAGCAACCCCGAAACAGGGACGGGGCCATGGTGAACATACTCTTTCCCCGGCGCCGGCAGCTTTTTCGGATTGTACTTGCAGCACTTCCCCCAACTAAACCACAGATAATAATACGGCGCATGAAACGACACAAAGGCCCCCTCGATCGGATGGCTCCCACTGGGATCTCTGCACAGGGGGTTCGGGTTCTTCCCGGCTGGCAGGACCGCATGCGGTTCGTACGCCAGATGGCGCGCAGCGTCCGTGCTGACCTCGCTGGCAGAGACAAGATCCGCATCCAACGGGACCTGCCAGATGCCCGTCCAGTAGCTGCCAAAATTCAGAAACCCGTCGCCGTCCGGAGTGACGATCACACTCGCGTCAATGGCATTGGAGCGGTCGAACGGGGCGCTGTCGGACCCGGGCCCCGTCCCGGTGTGGATGATCGCCCCGTGGTCGGTCCACCCCCCGGGGCCGGGCGACTGTGACGTCGCGACACCGATAGCGCTGTTGCGACAGCCGCTCTGGCTGACGGCGTAGTAGCAGTAGTACTTTCCGGCGACTTCGATCGTCGTCGGCGCCCAGGGCGCCTTTCGGTCGCCCTTTGGGATGATGCTGTCCTTATCTAGGACGTGGCCCGTCTGCGTCCACGGGCCGGAGAGAGTGGGCGACTCGTGGATCACGATGCGCGGGCCCACGCTGTACGAGTAGTACTTGTCGCCGACCTTGAGAATGCTGGGGTCGTGGATCTTCAGATCTGCGGGATGTGCGGGTGGGAAGGGGGTTTGGCGATGAATGGGCACCACGTTTGTGGTGTTCGCGAAGAGGATTATGATTGCCAGGTACAAGATTGCGACGACGACCAGAATTTTCAGAATGCGACGCACGAATCGTCGATAAACCGCGCGGCGTCCTAGTTGCGGTGGAGAGTGATCCCCCAACGTCGCTGCCGGGACTTCGTGCTGCGGCAGGACAGCGTCTGTCCTCCCCATCATCGTCCAATTGACAATGTCATATTTTATGTATATTGGGCGTGATGTGAGTATGGGAAGAAGAGCGATTATGGGCCGCAGAGTGGAAAACGGGACGATGTCTTGCGCCGGGCCGAAGTGACAATTGATTTTCCTCCGCCTAGCGTTGGAATGCTGCTCCCTTGTTTGCGCGTGTCGGATGCGGAACTTGGATTTGGAACAAAAAAATCGGGAGAATTCCACCAAATATTCCGGGTTTATGTGCCACTTGAGGGCGCAGTAAGTCGAAGAAGATGACGTTGCAAAAAGGGTCCCCGGATATCGATTGCTTAGCTTTGTCGATCCTTGGCCGATGATCGTCAAGAGGCGCTGAAATGGCGCAATCCAACATGTACAAAATCTTAATGTTATGCTTCTAGCATAAATAATGATGTTTTACTTACCAGTCAATCATTCTGACATGAACATTGAGTCAATTGATACAGGTGGTTGTCGTTTTACCACATTGTACAAAATAACATCGTGGAATACGATGATGGTCTAGAGGTCGGAGCATAAAACATACATTGGACAGGATCTAGTCAAAACTACACTGCCATAGAGCAGGAAAAACCCATATAACGCCATTCTGAGGTTCTCAACACCGGATCAACCAAGGACAACTTGGAAGAGACGTATTGCGTACCATTACCGAACCACGATCTTGTCCACTTCATCTTTCGCTTCAGTCCACGTTTCAAGGTTCTTTCGCGCCCAGTCCAGATGGCAGCGGGCATAAGCAACCTGCGTGAATTTTTTTTATTAGTGTCGCGCGTTCTACATACGGTCATGTCGGGATGCATACCATGTATCTTCGCAGATCGGCCTCTTTATCCTTCTGGAAACGTTTAAGGTCATGCAAGACACCTGCACTGGCGTCTTTAACGTCTTTCTCGGACACTTCAAGGGCTTGTTCCAACTACAGGGAACTCCAATCAGTATCGGCTTCATTGGAAAGCCAGCATTAGGATAATGTGAAACTTACCTGGAGCAGACTCTCCTTGGTCTTGCCAATCTGGTCGCGCCGGGTCCTCTCTGGGTCGACATCAACAAAGCCATGTACGGCATGGCTAATGCGTCCAAAGATCTTGTTGCTCATGAACGTTCCGCTCGAGGTCTTGCGGTGCGCCGGAGGCGACGACGGTCCTGACCTTCTAGGTGAGGTGGGAGAGGTTGGTACAGGCGAGTCTCCGTGAGTAGGGGGAAATTCCGACCCAACCGAGGTTCCATCATCCGACCCTCCTGGGTGAGAATCCCCTTCGGATACACTTGGAGCGCTGGTGCCCGATGAGGCGGACAAGGAGCGTTGAGGTTTCGTCCCGGTCGGTTGTGGGGAGGTGCGGTTGAGGTACTGCTCAATGCGTTTGGCTTCCAATTCACTCCGCTCCAGAGAATCAAGAAGCGTCTTTTTCTTCGCCAGCTCATCGCGCGTCATCTCTTCTTGTACCCGCTTCAGCACGCGGTAACGGAGGACGCTGCGAACCACGCTGGCGAATTGGGCGCTTTCCCTCATTGGTTCAGCAAAATTCGCACCCAACGCGGAAGACAGTTCCTCGGTCTCAATATATGAAGTGTCTGCTGCCTGGCCGATGCGCTCAATGGCAGCAGCCACGGTGGGCGACTGTTCGGACAATGAGAATCCATTGTATCGCGCTCCTAGTTCCATCAGATCCGCAGACAGTGACGACAGGTGCGCAAGTGTCCGACGGTTCACTTTTTCGATATTTCCCTGGAGAAGTAGCTCCAGTTCTCGCGTCGAGGCCTCGAAGTTAATGAAGTATGGGTCCAGCTCTTGTTCGCTGAGCTTACGCGACTCTGGAGGGAAACGGCCTAGGACGTCTGGACCAGCCGCTTCTGTGGGAGATGTGCCGGTTGACCCCTTGAGCTTCGCAGACGTAGAGGGTACCGGAAGCCACGCGTGGGCGGGTGCTGGGTTTGCCGGGTCAAGTGGAGGCGCTTTGAGATTGTTCTTCGGCACGGAGGATGCAGGGTGGGAATGAAGTACTTCGCTCTGTGGACGGTCAGAATTGGTTCCGGGAACAGTTTAGATGAATGCATACCCAGCTGACATTCGGGTCGAGGAATCTCCACCAGACTCCATCCTCCCGAACCTCCTTCATTTGGCGACATCGGTTGAGGAACACGGCCAGCATGCGCTTCCGAAGGTCGATAATCGCGGTATCTTCCTTGGCCTTGGTCGGCTTGGCGGCATAGTCGGCCATCGTATGTTTTTCCGGAATGGGGGGTATGATAAGGGTGGGATGGAGGTTCACAAGGGTCTGTCGCAGGGACGCAAACTCCGAGTAGCGCCGTCGGACTTCCAGGTCCTATCTGGGGTTAGATTATCCTCTGGCAACTTTCTAAATGGTGTTTGGCTCACTCCAGTTCGTATAGTGTACACAATATAGCTTCCACCGCCTTCATGGTTCTTTCCGGCGTCTGTGATTAGGATGGGCATCTCCGGGTTCTCGTAGAGAATCTGCTCGATGCGGCTGTCGTAGACACTCTTACGCATGTATCCTTGACTCGTTTCCTGCGCTCCATATCCAGTGTTTTCGTCGTCGCTAAGGTCCTGCTGTTGAGATAGGAAGGGGGGTGGATCTTGAGTCGATGAGCGGCTGGACGGGGACGGAGGAGTGTTCTCGCGATCGTAGAGCTCTTGGAGGTGTTAGAGCGTGCGAATGTAGACAAAAGAGGCTGCACATAAGAGACATACGGGGGGACAGAGTTGCGGAGTGGAGGGATTCAGACAGATGAGCTTCTTGGTCGAATGCGCCGTACGGGTTGTTGTCCTCGTCGTTCCACATGGTTGGTGGCTGGAGGCTGAACAGGGCAGCCTTGCGATTACCCGGAAGCGAAGTAGGTGCTAATAGGACATATGCCTTGGGGGTAAGGTGGAGGAACAAATATGTACAGATCAAGAGCAGGGAGAACCGATGGGTGAGGAGATTGAAGGAAGGTAAGCAGATACAGGGAGTAGCTTGGTAGTTTGAGGTCGTGCTGATGCTGGATCACCGGCTGGAGAAGCGCGGGGAATCCGTAGTTGAAAGCACAACGTCACCGCCTTCTGCCCTTCACCATGGTTGATGACATAAGTTATGCACCCCAGGCGTCCTTCTACATTAGGACTAGCGCGTCGCCTAGCTGCTTTATGCAGAGGTAAACAACCTCCTGTTGCATCTCGATTCCTGTCCCTTTGCCCATTCTCACCCCTCACTCGGCCCAGTAAGGTCTACAAAATTTGACTCTATCAGGCTCAAGATGTCTCCATCCCGAAGGTCAGGTATTTTTACATACTCTGGCTTTGATGTTCAGGCTCTGTGTCGTCGAGCGAGTGAGCTACGGAAGGGCACACCGTGTATCTGTAATCCTGACCAGACCCCCGCTACTGGAAGCTTTAACTGGGCTATATTCCTTGCATTTGAGGACGGGGTGCGATGGGTCTTCCGATCACCACGCAATCAGAGCTACATGATGCCAACGGAGATGAGTCTAAAGCTTCTCGCAAGCGAAGCTGCGACCCTGAGATATATAAGATCTCACACCGATATTCCCGTTCCAGAAGTGTACCATTATTGGTATGGCTTCCCCAACCATCGTTGACAGTGACTTAACATATTGCAGTGATACAGCGGACAACGATGTTGGCGTCCCGTACATTCTAATGAGAGAAGCACCTGGCTGGCCACTTTCAAAGTCCTGGATGCCCGCTGGTTCTAACCTTCCAGACTTAGCCATCGATCAAAAGGCAAAAGTTGTGTCCCAACTAGGTGCTATAACATGGAAGCTTTCGCAAATTCGGCTCCATAAGATCGGCTCCCTTATCGAAGAAGACGGAATGTTCAAAGTCGAACAATGTCTCTCCCGTGGACATGTCCTACATGAAGGTTTTACCTTGGAGGAGGTGCCACGTGGGCCATTTACTTCTGCGACATCTTTTTACGATAGCCTCATTTCTGCGTTTATACAACATGCAGAAACCTTACCCTTGTCGCATAATTGCTGTGTGGCACCTATTCCGTCAACTGACGCCTATCAGTCTTGGAATGACTACAGGATGGCAGTAGACCTCTGGAACGACTTTGTGACCATAGGCAATAAGATTGACTCGTCAGATAACAGACTGGATTATATTGTTGCCGGTGACGCCCTTCGCAATATTGTACCGCGGCTCACACGTCCGACACTCCTGCCGAACTTCCCTCTATGCCATGGTGACCTAAGTGTGAACAATATTTACGTGGACGATGACTACAATATCACCTGTATAATCGACTGGGCGTTTACTTCGTCTGTTCCAGAACCGATGCTGTTCGTGCCCCCTGGATTACCACAATCTCGCAACGAACTTAGCCCAGAATTATATGCTGCGTTTAACAACGGGCTCATGACTGCCGTCTCGGGCGCATTTGGCGATACTTTGCGTGACGAATACCATAACTCACTGGAAGGAGGTAAGGCTTTCTGGAGCCTGACTCGACTCCTCAACTTCGACTCTACCGGAGATTACCACCTATTTGCCACTGTCTGGGACGCCGCATACGGCCTTCAGAAAGATTTAGGAGCGTATTTTGAACAGCAGCGTGCTTCCAGTCACTACGTCGAACTCTACGACGAGATTAAAAGTGAAGATCAGCCTGTTTCGAAGGTAGAAAAAGACGAACGAAGCTATTTTGAAGACAGTGCTTTGAGAAAGACCATAGCGAGGAAGTTGACCGTTCTTTCGCAATGGAAAACACAATATAGCACGGTCAATCCACGAACCATTCGAAGGGACATGTTTGTCGCAGATGATAGATTGTGGAAATGGCTTATGCTATGGATACAGGAATGGGAGGCTCTGTAGAACGCGGACACAAAACCTTGAAATTGTGTAGGGATAGTCTTCACTATAACCTTTTGGAATCCCCTTTTGCAAAAACGGAAAAGAAAGATTCATGAGATGGATTGAGGTTACTCAGGACCATGTCACATGTTGCCTTTGGCGGAGAGAACAATGACAAACAAAAAAACCGCCTCATTAGGCTGACATTAAAATCCCCCAATCGTTTATTCCACCTTCACACTTTGTCTATCTCCATCTCACCGATACCAGTCACTATGACTTCTCTACCCGGGGAAGTAATCCTCCAGATCGTGGAGAGTCTCATCCCCAAACACTCCCGCAGGATATACCGTCCACAAGACATTGAGACGCAGACCTTGATTAGTCTCACCCTTACCTGCAAGCTCACCCACCAGCTGGCACGACAAATTCTCTTCCGCCAGTGCCTATATATCGACTCGAGAGAGCAATTGGACTGTCTGTTGGACAAAAGCGGCTATTTTGCGAACAACGAATCTAGCGCACCGAACCACTGCATAGAAGCCTACTCGCTCTTCTTGGCCCCATTCCCCCCACACACAATCAAGGAACCACACATAGTACATCAGATTGACCGTTTGCTCGGGCACGTCTGCTCCACCCTGCGAAACCTCGTCGTTGACATGCCCCTGCGCAGTCTCTACCCGCTTGAGGACGCACAGGGCCTCCGCAAAGTCCTTCGAGCAGCGTTCTGTCGCCTCACCGCACTGGAAGACTTCTGTTCCATTCAAGACGAACTTTTCCTTGTCACTCTTGATAGCAGAGCTGAACCTGAAGTGTGGGTCACTTGGCCTCGCCTCCGCCGTCTCGCGCTGTATAATCCAGACGTCGAAGGTCCATTCGTGAAAGACCTCCACAAGTGCCCGAATCTTACGCATCTTGTGATCGCGCGTCCCGACTCCTACATGAGCCAGCCGCTGTCCGTAGACGAAGCGCATTTTCTACCGTTTAATTTAAAGCGCCTTCTAGTCCTAAACACTAGGGAAGGGCATCTCTCCGACCTTCGTGTTGCCAAGTCCTCGGAATGGGAGGCCAGCTTTTGGGGCTCCCTGATGAACTCGCAGAGTCTTATGCGGTGTAGTCTATGCTACGTTGACGTGCCTGTCTCACCAGGGCGAGAGGATTACGATTCCAGTTATTGTCAGGCATGGCTACGTGCACATGCGGCGGATGGCACGCTCTGGGAGTTTCCAGGCACGACTTACCCGCGCGACTACATGGGTGCATGACATGAGAGAGGGCATAGACAGTGCGAAAGACGCTTTCTTCTTCTCAACAGATAGCTACACTCATTCAATCTGAAGATTGAGGTCTTATGTCTTCCAGCTCAGTGCAGAGGACCGTTTTCAAAAACCACAGCTAAGCATATGTTGAATATGCCCCACTCACCACTGGACGATCTGATCCCCTACTTGAAGCACTCACCGTGCTCCATCGCCAAATTTGCCAAATTTCCCTTGTAACAATGTGCCACCCCATCCCGCACACACAAATAGCTTTTGCCGCCGACCTTCTTGTCCGCGCAATTATGAGACGACCGGAAGCCCTTGCTCTTGGCCGGGTCGCAGCCGCCGTTGAACTTGCTCTTCTTCTTTTTGATTTTGGCGCAGTTCTGGCAGCTGATCAGAGCTGGGGCGTTTGCCTCAGAAGGCGCGAGGATCTCATCGGTGGAGCGTTTCTCAGAACTGAGAGGGCTGTCGGCTATAGTCCCTTCTTGTAGTATGAGGGCTTCGGCGTCGTTGGGATCGCAGCCCTTCATAGATTCCGCTAGGGAGAAGGATAGGAGACAAAGGAGGACGAGGGATTTCAGGAGCTGTGTGAGATGCATTGCTTTACTTTTCGGTTAGCATCAGTCAATCAAGAAGGTTGCAGGGGATATGAAAAGAGAGGCCATACTGCTCGACGAAATACACAGTGGTATTGATAGGTCAGGAATTCAGTCTGTTATAGTCGTAAACAGTTCTGTCCGACTGCAACCATGCTGTATATATACCTCCAGGGTATACCCTTATCATGAGCTATCAGGAGGTGTTGTATACACCATATTTGAATACCGACGACGTCCCCGATGACATAGGGCCTGTCTGTTATGAAAGAGAGGACAAAATCCTACCACCAGTCTGACATGGTTGCAATTGGACTAGTATCATTCTGCCAATGGACACCCAAGGATTAGATGCAGACGGCGCATTTTCTAAGATACAGCGAGATGGCACCTCAGCTGCGAGGGGGGAAACATGAGGCTCTCATGCATGGACACACATGACAATGAACCGTTACATTCGTCGTTGAATATCTGACCATCTTACCTCAGAATCTACACTACCCCGCATATCTTTGATACTAGTCCATGCTTATAAGGTCCAGAAAGTCTTGGTATAAGACGGTCGTGCTACGCGAGACGCCTGGTGATCCATTCTGGACCCGTGGGCGATCCCCATTCCATATACAGGAGACATTCCGGGGTGGCCGAGATGCATTAGATCACGGCATACAGTGGGATCAGATGTAGGTGTCCTCCAGAATAGGAAATTGGATAATACGGAGCAATCGACTGACAGGTTGCCAGATGTGTCCTAGATGCCCTACGATTGTGTGAAAATGTACCACCGGCTTTGTATGATCTTGTTCCGCAATTTTGCATGGTCTGATATCCGTGATCACTTCAGGAGGAGTCCCGGGTAATAGTTTCCATGGGGAAGTTTGCTGTCAATTAGGAGAGTCTAGTCGGATCATACAGCAATACATTATAGCCTCTGTTCTCTCAAAACACCATTGTTGAACAACAGCTACCTTCAAACCTTATCAGCATACAGGCGGACGAAATTTGTCCGCGATATCCAAGTCAAAGACCTGAAAAGGAACGCATCCATCGGATACATGGCTACAGACTATTCATAAAACCAAAGATAACGTATTCAGCTTGCCAATACCACCGGGAACAAAATCAGACATGAAACCGCGGTACCTATCACTACAATAAGACCGAAATACAAAAGCAGGGTGGTGCAGGAAGAATCGTCACGCTGTCTTTCCGGCTCTGCGGCATCTAGTGGTTGTCAGTTCGCCATATCAAAATGCCCAAGTGTTCTAATTTCATAGGTAGAGTTTGGAAGTTCTCACTTACCCTTCAGTGAGGCTTCGCTTTGTGAGGCTTCGGTTTGCACCCTTGACATATGAAAAGCAGGCGGCGGCGTACGGAGGTAGTCGGGGGTCTTTATTTCGACGGCTTGACCAGTCTCGAGATCAGGAGGTCCCCTCATGTTGAGTTTTGACTGCCTTTGATCGCAATCCTAGCTTCAGACTGGAGTATCTGAACGGTGATGAAGACGGAGGAGGAAATTGACCTTGAAAGACGATGGAGTGGCGGAGTGGTGAAGAGGGGAGGAGGGAGAAAGATATGATCAGGTCGGGTCAAACCTTTGACCTGGATTTATCATAAGATCTAATATAACGAATACCTGTCGCTCTTCCAATGTGATAGTGTCTATATCGAAGACTTAGCTATTAGTGACATATGCATGAGAGTTCGACGTCTGGACCGTGGCAATGATAGTGATGAATACTATGAACCGTCTGACCCAATTCACTTCTTGATGAGACGTGCAGTTCATTATGTCAATAAGACTCAATCATGAACCCATCCTACAGTTTCACGCCACTGCGCAGGATGAAGAACGACTCTACGAAGTCGAGCATAGTCACGTTATCACTGCTGCATACAAACATAAAAGGGCGCGATAGAGCCCAAAGTAGCATCGTAGCTACTACAACAGCAACCCAAATACGAAGGGATTTCAGTTGGGGTATTTTGATCATCAAAATAAAAACCGACAACAATTATTGCCGTCGACACGTGAGATTCCGACGTTGATCGGTTCTTCCGGGCCAAATATAGACTGGCCTCATGCTGACGATCACTCATATTTCCCGTCAGCTGGTTCCAGGTTGGGCATCTGGCGTTGTGTGAACGATGACGCGATACTTACTAGTATGTAGTGAGATAACATGTCATCTAGAGGCACTGTCGAATGGTGTATATTAAGTCTGACGATAGGGCAACATAGTCCAAATAGATTAGTAAATAGATAAAAGATGAATGAAAGACTGGTTACATAGAATGGGCCTCGCCGGGCTGGCCAGCCTATCAGGTCCAGACCGAAGCTTATTCAAACCTTAAAGGCACGATGGAACAATCAATGAGCGAGGCTAAAAGAGGGTTCGGCAATACTGATGCAAGGGGGCGACCTGACGTCATTCCCATTGACCTGAATCAGGACTCTTGATGAATACCTAGGTAGCTGAAATTAAATCCGCAAAATGTCAACAGCTACCTCATCACCTGCAGAAAATGAAGCACGATCAACGACAAAAACTGAACATAGCTTTTGTCTATGATCCAAAAGCACACTACCTCAAACAGGGGTACTCGGAATCAGAATGCGGTGACCTAGCAGATGATACCACTATCAATGGGATTTCCGACGCCCTCGAGACCCTTGGCCATCATGTCATTCATGTCCCCGGAATCAAACACCTAGTCCACTATCTCGCCGAAGGGGATCAGAAGGATTGGGACTTGGTGTTCAACTTTGGGGAAGGGGTCACCGGTTCGGCAAGAGAATCCCAGGTTCCGGCATTGCTGGAAGCATACAATGTCCCATTCACGTTCTCCGATGCGTCCACGTTGGCGCTGTGTATTGATAAAGCCAGGACAAAGGCAGGTCATTTCTGTTCGCATGGCCCACGACAAGAAGTAGCTGACAGGTCACCCTCCAGATGGTTCTGAATCATCATAACATACCGACAAGCCCATTCCTTGTTGTCCCACGCTTTGGGGAGCCTGTTGACTATACCGTTCTCGAGGATCAACTTCCATACCCTTTGTTCGCAAAGCCTGTCGCCGCGTCCACCTCCAACGGCATCACTGCTTCGAATAAGATTCAGCAGAAGGAGAAGTTCCGGGCTGTCATTGAAGACATTCGATCCCAATTCCCCGAGCAAGAAGTCTTGGTCGAGACATTCCTCGACGGCCGCGAATTCACTGTCGGCATACTCGGGACCGGTGAAGATGCCAGAGTTCTCGGAGTCTCAGAAGTCACTTGGTATAACCCCGAAGGCGGATGTGACGAGGACGGAAGCGTGGACTTTGCTACGATCTTTTCGAAAAGTGGGGGAGGAGCAGACAAAGACATGGGACACACCCATGTTGAACTTGATGGTGATGATCAGATGCTGCGCGTATCGCAAGTGGCTCTGGATGCCTACAAGGCGTTGGGTTGTCGAGATGCTGGGCGAGTTGATGTCCGCTTTGGCCCTGGCGGGGAGGAGCCCACTCCATATGTCATTGAGGTAAATATCCCGTCCAAGCTATGGGAGGACATAATCTCATCCCCTCCACAGGTGAACCCGATTTTCGGGCTGAATCCAAACTACTCTCTATACACATGGATTGCGAAGAACAACGGTCTTTCTTACATGGATCTGTTGCAAAGAATAATCGATAATGCTCTGTCGAGGCATAATTCGGTCAAAGCCTCACTGGATTGACTTCACTTGATGTGACTACACTTCACTGCATTGCAAATTCTATCACTTATGGCATGATATAAACGATACATATCTGATTTCTACCCCCAGGAAAGAACAGCAACCCAAAGTCAACCCAAATGCTTAATATGAATTGTTTCCTGTGTTCTGTCGATCCCCTCCGTATGTCGCATTCTTCAGTAGGCCCATGCAAAGCATCCACCAACATCTTCTGTTCGCTTTCCGAGCGTTCGATGGAGAACGGTGTCTCAACAGTGGTGGCCACCTGGTATCCTTCACCGATTATGGAAATAGGCCAGTTCGATGAACTGAGCGAAGGCTTTTCAAACGTCCGTTTCACCGAGTTTGCTGTCATGAGGATACCCAAACAGCGGGGGCACAACCAAGGCAGAGAGATCCAACAATTGATCCCAACAAAGGAGACTTCGGAGGCTCGTATATAGAGAACAGACGCCCGGTAGGTTCACCTGTCGTCGAATCCTCAGTCCAAGTCATAGACCGCTCTACAGAGGGGAATTATGTACCTTTCTCCAAGCAAGAGACCCAGGTTATCTTCATCCCTGTACGCCATTTTCGTTGGTAGTAAAATGCGTGTTTGTTGTCCGCCCTTTCTTGTCAACGACACTGGGCAAGACTTCAGCGAGTAGGAAGGACAATCTCGGCGGACATGGGGTAGCCAGTTCCTAGGCAACGGATGGGTAATAGGACGTCAAGGCTTCCCAACTCCGGCACCTGAGCGGAGACCCTTATCCCGTCATTATTACCTACCGAGTTAAGGTCTACAAGCCTGCCTTTGAAAATCACCTCTGTATATTGTTTCACTTGACGAGTGTCAAACATTTTTGCCCCCTCAAACATGGGCATTCATCCATTGCGTCACAAGGTCCTCCTTTTCAGGCACATTCGTGTAGGAAAAGGCGGAAAGAATATTCACGATCTCATTGTATCCCTTCTCGTGTGCCAGCTGAAGATCGTCCTCCTCCGGCTGCACGCCATGTTCAATCACAAGCTTGCATATCTCCATGGCCATGGAGAATGGCATGGTAGATAGTGCTGTACCGCATCGTTCCTTCTTCAATGACACTGTCCGTTGGTAGGCAATCCAAGAGATTTGGGTCTGCGCCTCTGGAGATAAGAAACTACACGCACTCCTTCTTGCCCTTGACAATAGCGTCGAATAGAGCCATGTGGCCGTATTTCTCAATTGCGACATCGTTATCCACCATGAAATCAAACATGGCTCGATCGTCCAACGCAGAGGAAAGCGCCGCGTCCCAGTGTATGCACACCCCAACCTCAAGCAAGACGCGGATCATGTGAAACCGACCGCTTTTTACGGCTTCAACAACGGGGCATTCATCCTCATCACACCTATGGGAATCGTGCCCGATAAGCAAGTCACAACTTACATCATAGCCATGTTTGACAGCGGGAGTGATGGACGGCGAGCCGTTACCACTGGGCGAGGTAAAAGGTAAAGGTTGCGACGGCCCCGCGTTCAAGGAGAGACAGACGACAAGTTGCTTTGTCCCGGTTGGGATTACAGCGAGCAAGGCGCGCTGGATGGAAATGATGTCCCGGACTCGATAGGCTGCCTGCATAGAGCGGATGCTTCTGGATATCCAGTTGGAGGGCTCTGTTATCGTGGTCAACAAGATCGTCATCGTGAGTGTCTGTTGCCTGGTGCCCTTTTTGCATCGATGCGGATTCCTTGCGCTTGTCATTCAACACGGCTAGTCGATCCAGAATTCCCACCACCAGACATAGTGTACCGTTCTAGCTGTGATTTTAGGCAGCGTTGGTGTACAGTATCTCACATCATGGGATTCTGTCAATGCTTAGGCCACACCAGAAAGTTCTGTAGTCCACTGATGACAGGTACGACCTTGTTCCCCACTTCGAGGTAGCCGATGCATCGCCTATGTCCCGACGTATATATCGTGTTCGAACTTGAGTCATATCGATAGCTTTGAAAGATATATTTTTCATCTCACAATCTATGTAAAGCTAAAAGTTTTTGTGCACAACACATGCACAAGAAAAAACATTAGTTACTGCACTGGTATCAAATTGACCCTTTGAACAACGCCAGTCCGTTGCCCAGTATGCTAACCCCCTAACCCGATATGCCCTCATGACAGCCGGAAAAAGAACAAAAAAAAAAAAAACAATGGGGGTATTGGTATCCATCAAACTGGAAAGTAAACAAACAAGAAAACATTAGACACCACACACCACATAGGCGTCTCTCCTAGGGAGGGACACCACAATCAAGAATGGTGGAGTCAGCTCTGAAAGCTGTACATGCGCACTTCACAATCTTCACTTCCTGTCGCAAAGCGGCTATCTCCAAGACCGATACAAGTTACCGGTCCAGAGTGACCAGTAAAAGTGCGTTCACACTTTCCTGTTCGGGGATCCCAAATCTTGACCATGCGATCTTCAGCGCCCGAAACAATACGCAACGTGTCGGCTCCAAGTGCCCAGACGCCTTCCAAGTGCCCGAAGAAGGTTCGCAGACATCTTCCGGTAGTAGTCTCCCACAGTCGAATGGTAGAATCCAAAGCACTCGTGACGATGTAGCGAGGAGGTGCAGGACGCCCATTATCAAATGAAGGCCCAAACATGGAGGATTCAGAAGCAGGATCATTTGACGACAGGCCGAAGGGATTCTGGGGTGAAGGGGGCCCTGCGTCATCCGAGACAGTACTAAGGTTGTCATTTTCACATTCTGCGTCATGGTCCTCAAATTCAAATTCCCTGGGCAAAGGGATGACTTGTTGGACCTGGCCCACATGGCCATGGAAAGTCCGGATGCATTGTTTGGTGTCCAAGTCCCAAAGTCGCACAGTGCAGTCATCGGAAGCGGAAAAGACGGTACGAGACATGGTGTCAACTCGTACTGCGTTGACCCAATCTGTGTGGCCGCGCAGGAGACATGTGGATTTGTCTTCGAAGTTCCAAATCTTCACCGTCTTGTCAACCGACGCGGATGCGAGGATTGTCGCGTCGAAGTGCAAGCCGATTACGCCGCCTCTGTGCCCGGTATATGTCGAGATGCATTCTCCAGTCCTCCAATTCCAAACCTTGAGGCTTCGGTCCATGCTGCCGCTAATCAACTTGGTATCGTCGAATTGGAGACAACGGATCCCAGACTCATGGCCATAAAGCGTCCGCAACTCTTCTCCAGTCTCAGTGTCCCAGATTTTGATGGTTGCATCGTAGGAGCCCGTGGCCAGTATGTTATCCTCAAATTGCAAGCACATGACCCCATTCGTGTGGCCTTTGAAAACCTTGATTGAGCACCGTCCATACTTCCAGTTGGTGCCAACTTTGAACCGGTCCTTGTAAACCTCTTTCCAAGGCCTGAACCGCTTCTTAAAATACTCCTCGTCTTTTTCAGAGTTAGGGGCGAGCGACGAGCATTGTCGTTTGACGACTGCTGTTTCTTCGTCGCTGCTCTCCTGCTTTCGTTTTCCAGAACTGGAACTTTCAGGAGCTGCCGAATGTTCGCGTTGTTCCTCTCCCGTGTACGTGACTGTTGGCGAGGGTCCGCTTATGTCCCAGGTCGTGGCACGCAGTTCAATTTCCCGTTTTGATTCACGTAACCGTTTGCGCTCCAGCAAAGGAAGCCCCCATCCACACTTTTTGC
The DNA here is from genome assembly GCA_019721355.1 of Aspergillus sp. MEXU 27854. Lineage (NCBI taxonomy): Eukaryota > Fungi > Ascomycota > Eurotiomycetes > Eurotiales > Aspergillaceae > Aspergillus > Aspergillus sp. MEXU 27854. Next base: position 2,992,240 of record JAGMTT010000002.1, read on the forward strand.
ATTTGCGATGGATGTGTTGCTCGCACATGCGATGCCAGACAACGTCATCATCGGCAAGGGCCCTCCACCGCCGGGATACCTGAGCCGCTTTGCAAAGAGACGTGGTGTCGAGGTAACAGAGGATCTTGAACGAGATTTCGGGAGGAAGGGCCGTAAGGAAGTCGATCCGAATGAGATCGCGAACAGTAGCGGAAACGAAAGAAAGTTGTGGGAAGCAGCACTGGGACATGAGCCCTTGCAGGATAAGTTTCCGGTGTTTCGCAGGCGCTGCGGAGAAAAGCGACCATATGTGGGCGATACCCTGTTGGTCGCTTTGCGGGAGGGTTTCCAGATCCTGGACGCCAGTTAGCCTCAATATGCGCACTAAACAATTTTGCACCGAAAATCAATACCTACCCTCTGTAACTTATCCATTGACGGCTCGTCTGCCTGTCGCCTACACTTGAGATCTGGTCGGTGGCGATAACAGTATTTCGAGTTCCCGACGCTCAAATCCTCAGGTCTCCCTGTTCGCGAACCCAAGGGAGCGTATTGTTCAGGGATGTGTTTCGCAAGGAAAGGCGCAACGTTTTCGTCCGCAAGCTTTGCGGAAGAAGTTGTTACGTTGCTGAAACTGTGGGGCCCATGCTGGGTAGAATCGGGCGCGGCATCAACCTCGTCAGTCGGCTCGGGTGTGCCACCGAAGATGGATTTGAAGGAAACCTGTGTAGAATCCATTTGTCCCCGGCGGCAGGGTGTCTGTCGAATAGTTCTATAAGACAGAAGAGTCTCGCTCCCAGTGTCGGTAGGGTTCTCTTCTCGGGAGGCGTCTCGGACTGAGTCCACTGTTGGCATGCGAATATGAATCCACTCTCAACTGCGATTCCAAATTCAGACAGGCGCAAGTGAGGATCGGCCCAAGGTACGAGGTGATTCGCGGTGTGTGAGGTAAATAAGAAGGGCCGTAGTGGTCGGACAGGAGGGACCAAGGCGAGGACCGCGGGAGAATAGTAGCGGCGATAAGGTGAAGAAAACGAAAGATGCAAAGTTGGACCAGCCAGAACTCGAGAGGGAAGAGACCTGCAGATATATGTATGCGTCGGCACGCCAGGACAGGAGAGAGAGAAAAGTATGACCAATGCAGGATGAAGACGACCGAGAGAACCAGAGAGTCGGCGACGAGTCCGCATCACGCAAGCGCCGAGCATGGTCTCGTGCTGCGTAAGCACGTGACCGCGATGGCGCCATAGCCGCCTCCCGTCGCATCAGTCCGATGAGACCATCCCCAGTGGCGACAACAATCCGTCGCCATCGCGAGGATCAATTGCGGAGCCTTCCCCAGAGATACCCATCGACTAATGGGAACTACTCCAGTCACGGTAGTCTCTGGAACCTAGTCTACTGAAACCACGTTTGCTCTTCGTCAACCTAGAAAGGAACTAGCTCACCGCCTACTACACCACTACTGCTGGATTCATCAGGTCGTCCTCTTTCGCATCTAAGCATCCGACCAACCAGGGTAGCATATCTGGACTGGATATTGCGATACCTGATCCCCACTAACGTTTATGTTCTCTTTTTGATAAAAATAGCACCCGACGGGGAGCTCTCGAGGTCGGTGTTTGGCCCTGAGGTGTCCGCATTCTATCGTCCCCGGAGACTCATTTTCTTCCTTTGCTCACCTGTAAGTTCATTATGAGATGTTTAATGACTTTCACATGCCGAATTCGCTCAATGCAATACCCATGCCACTGGCATTCTTCAACCCCTGCTCATACAGGCCCCTTTGTCTCACCGCCACTCTCTCGGAAAGATCCCCCGGAGTGACCAGTCTATCTGACGTTTTAGACTCAATAGTGTTCCAGGTTCAGGGAAGGATCAACGCCCCTCTTGACAATCGCCTATGGGGTGATTATGAGCTCAACTGGCGCACTTGTTAACATATTTCTCCCACCTCTCCCATTCGTCGTTCTCGCAAGGTACCTTGAACCGCGCTCCAGTGGAGACACCCTAGCACCCAGAGTCACACAGCTAGTGGACACATCGCGCGCTTGAACACCTTACACAGGCGGCCCCACGGCTAGGACTCATATATTCTTGGAATACCACGCAATCTGGAACGTCATCGACCATGTCAGCTTCGGAATCGTCGGCAACATCAAGTGTCGCGCCTCAGGACCACGGGTCTTCGCAGGTTGAAACATCGATACCTCAACTAGAAACTCTCATTTCTCATTTGGTCGCGGCCAAGCGGTCTTTATCTTCCATCAACCATGTGTGGCGGGCAAATGAGATCGTGACATCCGCTCGGTCCGCTTTGGAAGAGAGCGTTGTAGTGTCCGCGCGAACGGGATTTCTAAGAAAGGGGCTGAACAACCAATTACGGCTTCTTTACAGCGTACGGGCTGAAGTCGAAGAAGTCTCTGTGCGCGGCCGTTCAGAGTTTGCCGGGGTGTTACGAAGTCTCGATGCAGCCGATGCCCGTCTGAGGAAGACCTTGAACTCATTGCGCGAGACCATTGTTCATGCGTCATTTCGCCCGGAAGGGGAAGAACCCAAGAGTCTTCACGATTTCGTCGATGAGCGTGGCGTGGAAGAGCTCAATTCAGCTCTGAAGAGTTCGATTGATCGCACAAATGCTGCCCAGACGGAACTTGAAACATCCAATTGCGCGTTCGACGACGAGCTACAATCCATCAAGGAGGCGTTGGGAAATTACCGAGCAGCCACGAAAATGGCATCTTCCCGGTCATCCGCATCGTCATCTTCGTCATCCGCGTCCAATGCGAGCTTACCATCTATGTCAGCAGTGCCATCTATGTTGCGTTCCTTGGAAATGCACGCTCAAGAGATGGCTAATCTACTGGAATCCCTTGTGCGCCACTTTGACCTCTGCGTCACAGCTGTCAAGCATACAGAGGGCGGAGGTGCGGCGGCCAGGTCCATCACTGGCGACATGCCCGCCGGAATGAACGTCAGTGGCCGGGGCGGTCCAAATATTGAGGAAGGCATCAACGCTAATCTCAATGCACCCCTTGATCCGCTCAGCAACTCCGAATACAAGGAAATGGTTAATGTTCTTATCAAAGACGCAGCAGAAGCAGAGGATGTCGTCATGGAAATCCAGGACCGCATTGGCGAGATGGAGTCAATATACGAGAATATATTAGGGCAAACAGACGCTATCTTGTCCGTGTACAACGCCACCACTTCTGTTTATGAGCACATCTCGTCTCTTGCCTCCGCCCGGCTTGCGGGTTATATTGCCCAGGCGCACACCTTCAGTCGAGTTTGGAACGATGAGCACGAGCATATTCAAGGTGGCTTGTCAGATCTGTCCGATCTGAACACCCTCTATGACGGATTTTTGGAAGCATATGACGGCCTCATTCTCGAAGTCGCACGTCGGAGACACGTACGACAACGAGTCGAGAAGGTTCTACGTGATGCCAAACACAAATTGGACCAATTGTATGAGGAGGATGTCAACGCACGCGAGGCATTCAGGGTAGAGCAAGGCGACTATCTCCCATCTGATATATGGCCCGGGATTGGGCGGGAACCCATGCGCATTGAGTTCCGCCGAATCTCCGGCGGCACGTTGAAGGGAGTGCAAGATGCAGATCCGGATGAAGACGTCGCTCCCCCGACTGACCGCAAGGAAGCGGGGAACGCCCCAGGGGAAGATACCCACGGCGAGGGCGAGACTATACCTACACTGCCTAAATCCTTGGTCGAGGAAGCACTCGCCCGCCTGAAAGCTAGGAATCGGCAAGCCACCTAGATGGGTGTGTCCAGCACCTGTCGTTCTCGGTGTGTCGGCTGCAAGTGGTTTAATGTATATATTCCGAGTCATCCGACCAGTGTAGTTCCTGTGGGCAGCATATATGGTTATGACCTGGATGATGAGCAAAAAACGTGGCTTAGGCCTAGTCCGATAGCAGGCCGTCGGCTTGACAGAGTCATTCCTCGCTCGACGCATACTCCGCCATCGTCAGTTGTTGAGATGTGAGCGCGAATGGGGACTCGCTCTTGTTTGCTTGATGGTCTCAATGAGGTTCAAAGAGAGCTCTGACGGGCCGCAGAAAGACCGAAGTGCTGGAACATGTACACTGTAGGAATCGTCAATGCATTTTGGTTATATTTCTATGCAGTCTCTACGCGTATTAATCTCAGTATGCCACCTATACTGACTTGGATTCTGGACTTTTTGAGACTTTCCCCCTTTGCATCAAGCTGTCTTACTTAGGGTACTAAGGGGGTTGCTCACTGAATGTCTCTCAAATGTACCAGACCGGCTGTACGAAGGTCTATACGTGATGTCGGCCTTTCTTTCTTTCCCTTGCCTTGGTCATGCTGCATGTCAGCCCGTTCATCAAATTGTGACCAGCCAAATGACTTTCTCCTCCGTTAGCCTTCTTATAACCAAGGCAATCCCGAAGCATGCTTCTACCGACGCTGGGGGGTGAACTTGGTTACAATTATGACTGGAACACCGTGAGGCTGTTCAAATGGATGGGCATGCAGTATGTCGCTATCATGAATCCGAGGGATGGTTCCATTTTCAGAAAGTGTCTGTATTATGTGGATGATGTTCGGCTTTCTACTCCTCCTGAGACACACCTCCATTCCTCCGACCAAGGTGACTGAATTGTGGCCATGCTTCCCAACATGGGGTTTCATGATTCCATCAACATTCCGATACCTTGGATCTGCCAAGGATGCGATATGCTCTGGCATATTATATCTAGATTGATACTAGTCAGTGCATAGCGCCCCTAACAACGAAACAAAGAACAGACCCGTTGATCTCCTCGATGGTCAGTTCCCGGGTCTTATCTTCGACCTTGTAGAGCGTGGAGTCCGTTTTACTAGAGAAGCCAATCCGCTCTGAGAGGTTCTTTCGTGCCTGGGCACTTGCAGCCTGGACTTTGCTCCCCCTAGGCTTGCGGAAGCGCTCGTACACTTGTAAACCAGCACTGATGTCCTGAGTAAAAGTAGAGTCTCTGGAAAAGATGACCCCGAGTGCGGCTGCATCCTCAATAGCCTGACATGCGCCCTGACTCTGATCTGGGAGCATTGGATGAGCGGCATCTCCCATAATGCACGTACGTCCGCGCTGCCAAGTAGTATATGGCGAATGCTCAAACAGGCACCAGGGGCGGATATCGACCGAGTGGGTTATGAGGGTGCGTAGCTTTGGGTCAAGACCAGGAAAGTGCTTCAAGGCTTCTTGATACGTCGTCCCTTCGAGCCAGGTCTCCGGGTCCTCCTTCTCGAGTTCCGCACTCGACAGCGGGAAGAAAAGATAAAATGACTGCACGGTGCCCGCCCGACAGGCTGAATAGACAATCTTATGCAGCCCCTGTCCCCAGTACTCCAGCGAGTTGCTCTGAGCCATCTCCGGTAACGCCATTCGGTGAACGTCGGCTGTCTTTATCACGCAGTGAATACACGAAGACGTTGCTCTCTTGCGTTCAGTGATCACCCCCAGAACGCGTCGGATGCGGGACTAGAAATGCCGGCAGACTGGAGTGTCTATAGGGGTTGAGGGCTTAGCCCGACTCCGTCGGCACCAACAACTAGGTCATGCTGGACAGTAGTCCCATTGCTAAAGGTGATCTGGCCTGTTTCCGGTACTACAGACTCACAGGTGTGATCCATCTTCACAGTAACGGACTCGCCGTCTCCGGGTGCCGTGGCTGCGATCAATAGCATTTTATGCATGTCGACACGCCAGAAGTTGTAGTACTCCTGATTGTCGGTTAGTCTGGGGGGGCGCCTGCCCAGGGCATATCATCTTACATGTCCCCATTGATCCGCATAGCTGGCAACGTCCAGCACATCCATTACTTTGCCTGTCTCTAAATCGCGACGCACCTGCTTCAGAATAAAGATGGGTTCTCCGTGGCTGACATCTACCCCCCACTTCGCTAGCCACTTGGAACCATTGGCAGGGCAGCTGATGGACACTCCAGCATCTCGGGTACATTCTGATCGTTCATAGATCGTGACAGAGTGTCCCGCTCGCCAAAGGGCATATAATCCTTGCGCATGAGACCGGTCAAACCTGTTTGGATCTCAGACCGCGATTTGTATCCAAATCCAGTGCAGTTACCGGTAGCGTCAACTTAATGATCAAAGGTAAGCATGTCGGCAGACGGAAAAGCCAACTACGAAGGGATCGGGTCATTGCCTGCATGTAAACTGATTATCACGCATATGCTCACTCCTTGCTGAGTGAGTACTGGCTGGGCACCGACAGGGCGGTCAGCCATAATCTGAACTACTCCTTTAAGGACTCACTGGACATGCCTTTGTGTGTCCTCACAGAAAGTCTACGATATCACAGAAAAACAGGACGTATAAGTGCATCTATTGGTATCCCGACAACTTGGTCATAAATCTCATGAAGTCGTGCGCAATGAAAACTTTTCTTTACCCAAGCCAATGCAAAACGATCCTTGTTCACCAAGCGGCCACAAGCCTCTCTATTTCTTCTTCCGACCCGAAGACGACACCAGGCGTTTCTTAATATGCTTGGGCATCTTGTTCGCGCGCTTCTCGCGCTTCTCTTCCTTCACCTTCTGCTTATGCTCCCGTTTGGAGTCCTTGTCCTCGAACCGTTTCCCACGAGGTTGCTTCTTCGCAAAGGGGTCGTCGTCATCCTCCTCCTCGGAGCCTGAATTCTCCACGGAAGCTCCGCCGCTAACGTCAGATTCATTCTCACTCTCGTCAGCCGGTTGGTCAGCGGCCTTTTTGCTCGCCAACAGGTCTCGGTAAACAAGGTCTTCGCCCTCGCCGGCATGAACCTTCTCGGCGTCACGTTCAATATCGTAGACTTGTTCCAGCGTCTGAGGGATATATTGCTGACGGAAGACAGCAGTGTCAACTTCTTCGACGTTGTCATTGCGCGTCGCGAACAGCTTCTCAACGGCCTCGAGCATTGGCTCTCTCGGCGTCACGCTGGTGGGTCCGTCCGCCGCAATAATGAACTCGAATACCGCTCGCTCTGACAGGACATCGACACTCTTCCGGCGGAAGAAGTCGCTAATGTTCTTAATGTCCATACGCAGGAATTCCAAGCTGCGGGGGTGATCATGCTCCACACTCTGGCTGACATCGATGATGTGAAGCTTATTCTTGTGGTAGAGCATGTTGTACTCGCTCAGATCGGCGTGCACCAGCCGGCAGGTCTGGTACATGACACGCATGTAGCCAAGCAGATCCATGTAGAGCTCATGCCATCTCTTCTCGGGGTTGGGGATGTCAAACTCCACATCCTTCAGTCGAGGAGCTGCCACTCCTTTGGAGTTACCCAGGAATCCCATGACCAAGACGTGGAGGCGCAGGTAGACGGGTTCCGGGCAAGGAATATCCGCGGCATAGATTCTCCGCAGATTCCGCATTTCCTTCTCGGCCCAAAGTTTCACCATCGCGCGGTTGTTACTCTTGCTGTATCCTTGTCGGAACCGGAACTCGCCAGTCACGTACTTGTCTCTGTCCTTGAAGACCAGGATACTCGTCTTGTAGACCTTGATGGCGCGGTGTACCGGCGTCGCATCCTCTTCATCCGGGAACAGCAGAGAGTAATACACGTTTGCCTCTTTACCCGTCGACAGACAACCGTGGATCTCAGAGACGACGTTCCGATTGATCATCTGCAACAGAAGCATTCGTGTGCGGGGGTCCAGCACCTGCTCGGAGGTCGCTCGATCGGCTCTGTCCGTACCGCTGCCACCACGACTGGCCATTCCCGACTGTACATCGTTGAGTTTAATCTTCGCCGCATGCCGAGTTAACGATTTAATTTGGTCGTCCACAGCCGCATGCGTGTTCACCGTTGGCTTTTGAGTGTTGGTTTTCGGGTAGGTCCATTTGGGGGCGTTGGAATCGGCGGCGAGCTCGTTGACTTTCCGTTGGCGATTGTAGGCTTTCGTGAGGTCGGAGGGGTTTGATGACGGAAACTCGCCTTCATCGAGTTCGTCTTCAAAGATATCATCATAGTAATCGTCGTCCTCCTCGTTGTCGTCGTTACCCTCTGCGTCAGGATCTTGCCCCGCTATGGAGGGGTTGGTGCCATCGGCATTGACATATCCTTGATTAGGCACGTATGTATGCGAAGGTGAAAGACCATCTGCCAGACCGGTGGCCTGGACATCAGACTGCGAGGAAGCCATTGGTAATAAATGGCCTGTCCCACAGAAATATATGGAGGTTGTTGTAAGAGTGGTCGCAACAAAAGTGGCATGCGTGGGACAACTTTTTTTCCTTTTCGGATCAGAAAAGAGCCTTGTTCACCGCCCTGCGCCTCACCGCCCGGCAGAAACCCCGCGGGTGGAACGCGTAGGGAAAAAGAACCCAGATCGGCCACGCGTAGTCGACTCCGTCCGCAGGTAATCAATCATTCCCCCCGTTGCGAGCACTCCCTCAACAAGCTTGTCTCTGTCGCAAAAGTCTCACATCGGTCCTTCTGTGTACCTTTTGGGCACAGGCTGTTGTTCTCGCCCCATAGGCCGCGTGATGCTCCCGGTGTTGTGTATGTCATAATTCCTTGTCTCGCGCGTGCCCCGTCACAATGTACGTCAAGCAAATCATCATCCAGGGCTTCAAAAGGTATGTCATTCCAGACCAGATATCCCTGACTGGTACACGGAAACTGATCGCATCGATCTACTTTCCCTTTTTGCAGCTACAAGGATCAAACCGTCATCGAGCCATTCTCCCCAAAGCACAACGTAATTGTCGGTCGCAATGGCTCCGGCAAGAGCAACTTTTTCGCTGCCATTCGTTTCGTCCTGAGCGATGCATACACCCATCTTGGACGGGAAGAGCGACAGGCTCTTCTCCACGTGCGTGTACCCGCGTCTTTGTTTCGTTTGGGTGCTGACGCCGAGTAGGAAGGTTCGGGTTCTGCTGTGATGTCGGCCTACGTGGAGATTATCTTCGACAACTCCGATGATCGATTCCCTACCGGTAAGCCGGAGGTGGTCCTCCGACGAACAATTGGTCTTAAGAAAGATGAATACACATTGGACCGTAAGAACGCGACGAAATCGGACGTGATGAATCTGCTCGAATCAGCTGGCTTCTCCCGATCGAACCCTTACTACATCGTCCCGCAGGGTCGGGTGACCGCGTTGACGAACATGAAAGACTCTGAGCGCTTGAATCTGCTCAAAGAAGTCGCGGGTACCCAGGTCTACGAAGCGCGCCGCGCCGAGTCACTGAAGATCATGCATGAGACGAATAACAAGCGGGCTAAGATCGACGAGCTTCTCGACTTCATCAATGAGCGCCTTGCCGAGCTGGAGGAAGAGAAGGATGAGCTGAGAAACTACCAGGAGAAGGATAAGGAAAGAAGATGTCTTGAGTACACGATCTATTCCCGCGAACAACAGGAGATTTCGAGCATTCTGGACAGCCTGGAAGAGCAGAGACAGACGGGAGTTGAGGATACCGACCTCAACCGCGATCGCTTCATTCAAGGCGAGAAAGAAATGGCTCAGATTGAGGCTGAAATCGCCGACTGCAAACAGCAGATTGAATTCCTGAAGGTCGACAAAGCACAGCTGGAAGACGAGCGTCGAGAAGCTTCGAAAGCACTTGCCCAGGTCGAACTGCAAGCCAAAGCCCTCTCCGACAACCAAGCCGCGGCTCTGGCCCTGAAAAGCCGCCATGACCAGGATTTGCAGGAAATTCAAGCTGCGATCCAAGAGCGCGATGCTGAACTTCAGGAGCTCCTCCCTCGTTTCAATGCTGCCAAGGATCAGGAAGACGCTGTCAAAGCTCAGTTTACCGAGGCAGAGACTTTGCGTCAAAGACTGTATGCAAAGCAGGGTCGGAACTCCCGGTTCAAAAACAAATCGGAGCGAGATAAATGGCTGCAGACTGAGATCAAGAACAACTACAGTTCGATCTCTACCGCCCAGGGAGTGGTTGCTCAGACCCAAGAGGACATCAAAGAGCTTGAGGGTGAAATCGCCCTGTTAGAACCTGAAACCGAACGCCTGCGCAAGCAAATTGACGGCCGAGGCGACACCATCAACTCGGTCGAGCAACAAGTTCAGTCTGCCAAGGACGAGCGAGACCGCCTGATGGACCAGCGAAAAGAGCTCTGGAGAGAGGAGGCCAAGCTTGACTCGATCTTGTCTAATGCCTCCAATGAGGTCGAGCGTGCCGAACGCAACCTCTCCCAGATGATGGACCACAATACCAGCCGCGGTATTGCCGCTGTCCGACGTATCAAGCGCCAATATAACCTCGAGGGAGTCTACGGTACGCTAGCCGAACTCTTCGACGTCAACGACCGGTATCGTACGGCTGTTGAGGTCACAGCTGGACAGAGTCTTTTCCATTACGTTGTTGACACAGACGAGACCGCCACGAAGGTCCTGGAAATCCTTCAACAAGAGAAAGCGGGACGCGTAACTTTCATGCCTCTGAATCGGTTAAGATCTAGGCCAATCAACATGCCAAGAGCCAGTGATACCATTCCGATGATTGATAAACTTCAGTACGACAAAGCTTATGAGAAGGCTTTCCTTCAGGTTTTTGGCAAGACCATCATCTGTCCGAATCTACAGGTGGCGGCGCAGTATGCTCGAAGCCATGGTGTCAACGCTATCACGCCGGAAGGAGACCGCTCCGACAAACGAGGTGCGCTCACCGGAGGTTTCCACGATTCTCGCCAGTCGAGACTTGATGCAGTAAAGAATCTGGCGAAGTGGAGAGATGAGTATGAAACGAAGAAGAACCGCGGGAGTGAGATCCGCAAGGAGCTTGAGAAAATGGATCAGCTTATCACACAATCTGTTGGCGAATTGCAGAAGCTCGAGCAGCAAAGGCACCAGGTACAGAACAGCAGTGGACCGCTACGACACGAACTGCGGAGTAAGCGTGATCTTCTACAAAAGAAGATTGACAACTTAGATTCCAAACGGCGAGGTCTGCGCAACATTGAGAACAACTTGGCCGTGTTGACGGACCAGGTCCAGGCTTTCGAAGCGGAGCTGAAAACGCCATTCCAGAAGGCTCTCAGCAATGAGGAGGAGGCTCAGTTAGAGACTTTGAACACCACCGCCCAAGACCTTCGTCGACAATTCCAAGAACTTTCCAAGAATCGCAGTGAACTCGAAGCGCGCAAGTCGGTACTGGAAGTCGAGTTACGGGAAAACCTCCACCCCCGGCTCGATCAACTTGTTGGCCAGGATATTGATATGGTCGATGATGACAACCAGGGCAACTTGAAGGAGACCCAGCGGGAGGTGAAGCGCCTGAGTAAGGCCTTGGATAAGCTGAGCCAGCGTCTCCAGCAGGTCGACGAATCCATCGAGCAGGCGAACACGCAAGCAGCCGAGCTGGCTCAACGCAACGCGGAAACGCGCCGGGAGATGGAGGAGCTCGCCAAATCGGTTGAGAAGCATCAGCGACGGATGGAGAAGAGCATGCAAAAGAAGGCCGCGTTGACGAAACAGGCCGCTGAATGTGCCGCGAATATCCGCGATCTAGGTGTTTTGCCAGACGAAGCCTTCACAAAGTACAAGAACACCGACTCGAACGCGGTGGTCAAGAAGCTGCATAAGGTCAACGAGGGCCTGAAGAAATATTCCCATGTCAACAAGAAGGCTTTCGAACAGTACAACAGCTTCACCAAGCAGCGGGAGACGCTTACGTCACGCAGAGAGGAGCTTGACGCTTCCCAGAAGTCGATTGACGACCTCATCAATGTGTTGGATCAGAGGAAGGACGAAGCCATTGAGCGAACGTTCAAGCAGGTCTCGCGCGAGTTTGCCAATGTGTTCGAGAAGCTTGTGCCTGCAGGCCGGGGACGTCTGATTATCCAAAGAAAGACTGACCGGGCTCTGCGCCCCGATGACGAGCTCGAATCTGAGGATGAAGAGGCGCGGCAAAGCGTGGAGAACTACGTGGGAGTTGGCATCAGTGTCAGTTTCAACAGCAAACACGATGAGCAGCAACGTATCCAACAGCTCAGTGGTGGACAGAAGAGTAAGTCTTGGCCGCATAACATTCTTTATCTCGTATGGCTAACGTCGCAACAGGTCTTTGCGCCCTCGCTTTGGTGTTTGCTATCCAAGCATGTGATCCCGCGCCGTTCTATCTGTTTGACGAGATTGACGCCAACCTCGACGCCCAATATCGGACCGCCGTCGCTCAGATGTTGCAGTCGATCTCTGATTCTACCAACGGTCAATTCATCTGCACCACCTTCCGGCCGGAAATGTTGCACGTAGCTGAGAAGTGTTATGGTGTCAGTTTCCGAGAGAAGGCCAGCACGATTGACGTGGTGTCGCGGGAGGAGGCCTTGAAGTTCGTTGAAGAACAGAAGACATAGAGGACCGGTTCGACGTGTCTTTGGTTTTTGGATGTTGGATGGGACGGACAAGGCGCAATGACGACGGGCAGTACTGATAATTAGCCTCTATTTACCAATCACTTGTCTATGTGTCTTTCCCGATTCCTTTGTTTCTTTCTCACTTCTTATCATGTACGTTATATTCTCCTATCGTGAGGCAGTGGTTCTAAGATTCCCAACGCTGAAGTTAATTTTTCCCTACATGCATCATATATATGACTCCCATTATTCATCTCTCTCATATTCAAAAATGGTACCAATTAGTTCTTGATCTCACTGTCATCAGCCTGCCGCGGACCCTCCCCTGTCCACTCGGTGATGATGTGGTCGGGTACATCCTTAACCAGAATGTGGACATGCTCCAGGGCCCGCACGCTCTGCAACGCGGTCCAATTCTTGAACCAGAGAACGTGGGCCTTGGGGTCTGGGAAGCGGTCCTTTTCCTGGGCCAGACGACCAACAAAGGTCGTCTGGACGAAGTTCTCGATCAACGCACGCGACTCATCAGTCACGTCGCCGTTGGACTCCTTGACGGCGACTGGGGTGCGCAGCCAGACGACGATATGGGTGATGTCCGGGGTAAGGCCGTAAGGCCAGTCATTGCGGAGGATCTTGTAGTCCGAGGGATCGGCAAACGGAATCGGGTTCCTGAAGGGGAAGACCGGCCCACTGTCGGCCGTTGCGGGCGTCGCGCTCGTATCCGGAAGATGCCAGTGCAGCCGACACTGACAGATGTAGTTGGTGATGGAGCCGTACTGTGCTTTGATGCTCTTGGTCCAGGCCAGATATCGGATCAGATCGGAGGGTTTCCGCTTCAACACGGCGAGATCATTTCGTGCTGTTTGTTGATGATGCGGGGTTAGTTGGGTCGGAGGAGTGCGGAATCATCCGAGGAAGAGAGCGTCAACAGCGGAATGGACGGAGGTTGCTGGATTGGTCCAGCTTTGTTATGGGCAGTACGGAGGAGTCTCTGGGGCGTGCGTGTATCGGAACGTACCGATGATGGACTTGAGGTCCTCCCAGTCGTGCAATACGAACTCCTCATCGGTTTGCGCGAGCACCTGTCGGTCGGTCTCGGTGAGATTGAAGGCGGGAACGTCGTCCTGAGTCATTGTTCCCCTTGTGCTCGTGGGGACCTAGGTCAAGCTGTCTGGAGGAACCGGATCCGAGGAATTGGCGAGACTGAGATTGAGACATGGCTGCATTTTGATGTTGACTGATCATCGCGGAAGGTGATTTTCCCCGTCCTCCGCCGGGATTTTTTACCCCAGAGAGTCAATCCATCCGTCTGAGGGTGCGAATACAGAATGTCTGGTCGGAGGAAAAGGGGATCTCAAGAAGGTTGGGATATCCATGGGTCGGACAGTGCAATCAATCTAATCGACGATCCCCGATCGCATTATATCCCTAGACAGTCGTCATGATTGTCTGGTCCTTATACTCCCCGTCGCTCTTCCAATCCCGTGCCTCGTTCCCGTTCTGTCGTCTTTGACCGCCCGCGCATGCGAACTTCGGCTCTTCATCCCCGCCGATCAGCCAACATCCGCTCTTCTTAATCTTCTTCTTCTCTTCTCCTCCTCACCCTCCCCGTCTATCTCTCTTCCGCTCGTCTGGTTCTCTCGGGGTCGCTGGAGCATTCTTCAATATGAGGTACGTTCATCCACCCTATCATCGTCTCCATCCCAATCGCTCACAGCTCCCCACAGTACCTTTGTGCAGGACAACGGAGACCTCTCCGCCCTCCTCGTGAAGTTTGCGCCTTTTGCCGTTGCCGTGTTTGCTATTCTCGCTGCGTGGAAGTTCACCGGTAGCAGCAGTATGCAATTGGCCTTTCTGTTCTTCGATAGATAGCGCACTAACCGGATCCAGAGCCGAGAAAGGTCCTCAACCCCAGTGAGTTCCAGAACTTCGTCCTGAAGGAGAAGACCGATATCTCCCACAATGTCGCCATCTACCGGTTCGCTCTGCCCCGTCCCACCGATATTCTCGGTCTCCCCATCGGTCAGCACATCTCGCTCGCCGCCACCATCGAGGGCCAGCCCAAGGAGGTCGTCCGTTCCTACACCCCCATCTCGTCCGACAACGAGGCCGGCTACTTTGATCTCCTCGTCAAGGCCTACCCCCAGGGTAACATCTCCAAGTATCTCACCACCCTCAAGATCGGTGACACCCTCAAGGTGCGCGGTCCCAAGGGCGCCATGGTCTACACGCCCAACATGTGCCGTCACATTGGTATGATTGCCGGAGGTACTGGTATCACCCCCATGCTGCAGATCATCAAGGCCATTATCCGCAACCGTCCCCGCAACGGCGGCAACGACACCACCAAGGTGGACCTGATCTTTGCCAACGTCAACGAGGAGGATATCCTGCTCCGCGATGAGCTGGAGCAGCTCGCCAAGGAGGATGACGGCTTCCGTATCTTCTACGTACTCAACAACCCCCCTCCGGGCTGGAACGGCGGCTTCGGCTTCGTTACGGCCGAGATGATCAAGGTGCGTATAACTTCGTTCTGGCCTGGACGCCACACTAACATTCCATAGGAGCATCTCCCTGCCCCCGCCAAGGATGTCAAGATCCTCCTCTGCGGTCCTCCCCCCATGGTCAGCGCCATGAAGAAGGCCACCGAGTCCCTCGGCTACACCAAGGCTCGCCCCGTCAGCAAGCTCGAGGACCAGGTCTTCTGCTTCTAAGCAGGACCCTGCTGACGTTCTACTCTGCCATTGACGTTGTACATTGTGCTACTGGCGCAGTTTTATGGCTATGTTACAGACACGAGCTAGATGGAAGAGTTGCCTGCGCGGATGCGCGCGCATGTTTGATGTGATACCAGCGATCCTGTCAGCGAGCTACCCGGGATATAGAGATGGCACGGATTCGTGCCAATAAATGAAATTAGATTCGGTGATTTTCTTTCACGGCCATACTCCGTAACCTTCCAACAGGATATAACCTCGGCCCAGTCCACGTGCAAGCCATCATATGATTCCACGTGCAACCCCTAATAACCCTCCAACATGGAGTCAACCATACTCAAGAACTTCTCCCGATACTCCTCGGCCGTCGTGGTGATCGTCATCGGGCCCTGCCGCCCAATAACGTTAAACGTCTGCACGACGCCTGTCATCGCCTGTGCATGCAACTTATGCTTCGCCCAAAAGAAATCCAACAGCACCGCGCGATACCTCCACTTGCGATCGACAGACAGCACACCCACCCGCCAGGGATCCCTCCTCCCGACAGCCTCCACCTGCGGCGCATTCTCCGCCGGAAACCGCACCAGGAACAGCGAGTAATCGACCGCATTCGCCTCGCACAGAAACCGCGTATCATCCGCCACCGCCCGCCGAAACGCCTCGCAGTCCGCCCGCGCCAGCCGCATCTTATCTGGAAACTCATCCGCCAGCCGGCTCAGCGTCTCCTCGCTGACGAGCGGTTCGGGCACGAGGTCGCGCTCGGGGTAGAAGTAGTCGATGGGCTTGAGGTCGTAGGTCTCCCACCCGGCGTCCGCGTCCGGCGGCCGCCCGTACAGCACGTTGGCCATGATGATGTGGTGCGCGGGGGTGGTCTTGACGAGGCTGCCGAGCGTCGTGTACGGCGCGTACAGGTAGTCGGTGATCCAGACGAGGAGCGAGGCGCGGTGGGCGCGCATGTGCTCGTAGTACGGGACGAAGAGGTCGTCGCGGAAGAACGAGTGCTCGAAATGTCGCGGGAGGCTCTTGATGAGGAACTTGGAGTTTTGCGTGCTGAAGAAGGTCTGTCGCACCGTTAGTATGGAGCATACGTACAGGACGGGTGGGGGTACCGATCCGGAGAACCCCATGTCGCCCATCGGGGTCAGCGGGAGCGTGCGATCCTCGCTGCGGAAGCAGGCGCGGTACTCGGCCTCGTCGATCTGCCAGACTTCATTGCGTAGCGTGCGGAAGGTCGCATGGCCGTAGCGGATCAGCTTGATGTAGAACAGGCTGAAGAAGGCGAGGATCCGGCCGATTAGTGTCTTTCGGAAGGTGTCTGGGTCGCGGAATAATGCGCGCTGGATGGATCGCGAGAGGGCTGATTGACGGCGGCCCATTGTATAATGGTTTGGCGTGATTGTGGTGAGATGGCGTGTGCAGTATCCTGGTTGTATATATCGTGATGGTGTTGCGCGCGGTGACGTCACCGTTTGGGGTACTTGTCAATGACGAGTTATTGTCATGGCGATGCATTGGTTTACATACATCTATAACAGTTGTCTATTCTTGAGTATATCTATGATGTGTCTGTCTGGTGTTCGATGACAATATCTGGAATAGCCACATGTCGCCAAACAAGACATAAATTGATGGGCACATCCATGCTGTCCAGCGAGAATTCGATAAATACCATGCGAAGTCACCACTGAGGTTGGAATAACCCTCTCCTCAACTGCCCCGGCTAATCCTTTTTCAGTCCTCGCGCGGTTCCCACGACACGGGCGACCGTCGGAAGAGGCCAGGCTAGGTGCTCGACCGAATCTTTGTACACCTCGCCCGACGTTAGCATGTCCACAATTGCGACAGCGATATAGCCGCCGATGGCAGTGAAAACATGCCACCTAGTATGGTTAGTGGAGTTCTGATATGGTAGGAGATAATATGCTAGAGGACACTGACCATCCGTGCAGTTCCAACAGGAATGCCAAGGGCAAACCCACAGCCTGCCTCATGTTGGTCAGAGTCTGGCAGGCATAGCTATCGATCAGCCAGACAAAGTATCCGAAGATGAAACTGACTATTGCAAGTTAGCGATCGCCGCAAAAGGCACAAAGGAGAAACTGACAGCAACCGAAAAGAGCAACATGCTGAACATTCTTCCGAACAAAAGCATCCGGAATCTGTCGCGGGATGATCTTCAGAGTCCGCGTGGCGATCAGGTACACTCCCAGTCCGAAAGTCACGGCATGAAGGAGGAACTCGTCCATGACCATGTGGACGACCATGACGACAGTGAACTCCAGTGAGAGGAAGATCCCCACGGCTTTGGTGTACTGCGGGCTGGTCTGGAACGTGAGGACCCGGTACAGCAGAGGCGTAGTCAGAAGGTGCATGGACAGTTCATCCGCTGGGACTGGGTCAATAAACAAACACAACATGCGCGGCAATTCTAGGACATACACATCTGAGTGTGATATTTCAGGGTCATATGGTAGCCGCCAGAACACACGCCTACCCCGATCAATCCGAGATACGGGATCGCGCGTGAACGGGCATGAGGTTTTTGACGGAGGTTCCATAGCCCGTAGATTCCGTAAATGACTGGAGGGTTAATTCTGCATCGGAAGATAGGTTCAGGGTTAAGAACGTACTATATACCAGACTGCTTAGGGTGTTGATAAACTCTCCGATGTATCGAGTTATCACATAGTCCTTGTATGGCGTTAGACAGGGATGAATACGAGGACAGCGGGATTGCCAGTTACCTCTTCACAAAAACTAAAACCGAGTGAGCGACGGGATTCCGTAAACAGTGACTGAAATCAAGACGTACTTTAAGTAGGAGGTTTGAGGCCCCCAGAAAGGCGCACTGCTGGAGGGATCCATCTTTGCGAGTACTATGCTCGAATGAGTGGTGGTGAAAGGGTTTGTTGTCGGAAGAAGGTTCCTGCCAAATAATCTCGGAGTTCGGCACGGTCAGTCACCCTATACCACCTACCTATACAGCAAAACAACCATGAGGATGTTTATTAGATGCTTGAAGTCGTGGAGAAGATATATATGACCTTAAACTTATCTTAATTAGGATCGATTGTATAGACAGTAGTGTAGACATTGTATATGTTTTAGCTTCTTCCATTGTGCATTCTTGAATATGGAAGCAATGTTTTGTATAGAGCCAGACAGATCCCCAACCTAGAATCATCATCGCTACAAGTATGGGTCATGACATTGATGATGATGTCTTGCGAGGATGGAGAATACTCAAAGTACTGAGTTGCAGACGTCAGGCACCTAGTGATCATAAGTAGTGAACAATGACTCATCTATACACCCTTACCGCCCGGCAGAATGGCATCTTGAGTCAACTGAAAAAAAAGTTCCCCTCCTTCGCCAGTGATTTGTGTATGGGTCGCCATCTGTTAAGCGGGGCCCGGCGATTTTCCAGCGCCATCTTCCAATCTCTCCAGACTTCTTGTTCCCCAAACCCTTCGTCTCGTCCGTGTCGTTCGCCGTTCGCTTTCAGTCCTCCCTCCCTGTCTCGTGCCTTCACTTCGACCGCATCGCTCGCCGCAAATCACATCCACGTCGTCGCACCCATGGCTTCCGCGGCAGATCTTCCTGTCGCCATTCAGGGCCTCACCCTCCAGTCGACCACGGAGACCTCCCGGTTCCCCAACTGCTACCCCTCTCTGAACCCGGTGGACATCTACCGCGAGCACATCGCCGACAAGTTGGCCGAGATCACCGGCATTGACGCCGCCAAGATCTTTGACCGTCTGCAATGGACCGACAAGTTGGACAAGGGTGACCTCGTGTTGCCGGTATGTTGGAATATTTGGACTTGTCTAGTTTCGTCGCGTCTGACGTTGATCGTCTAGGTCCCCGCGCTGGGAATCAAGAAGAAGAACCCCCAGGAACTGTGCAAGGAGCTCGCGGAAAAGTTCCCCGAGTCAGACCTGGTTGAGCGCCCTACAACCATGGGCATCCACCTTCAATTCTTCTTCAAGCCCAACCCGCTTACCCATACCGTGATCGAACGCATTCTGGAGGCCAAGGCGGCCTTTGGTACCAACGGGAACCAGGGTATGCGGGACCCCGCCGACCCCTCCAAGGGCAAGAAGAAGATCATCGTCGAGTTCTCCTCCCCCAACATCGCGAAGCCCTTCCACGCCGGTCATCTGCGCAGTACCATCATCGGTGGTTTCCTCGCCAACCTCTACACCGTCATGGGATGGGACGTCATCAAGATGAACTACCTGGGTGACTGGGGTAAGCAGTATGGTCTGCTTGCCAACGGCTACAAGTACTTCGGAAACGAGGAGGACCTGACCAAGGACCCCATCAACCATCTCTTCAACGTCTACGTGAAGATCAACAACATGGTCGCGGAGCAGGATGGCCCCATCAAGGAGCTCAAGGAGCAGATCAAGACCAAGAAGGAGAAGAACGAGGACGTGTCGGAGCTGCAGGCGCAGCTTGACAAGCTTGTCGACGCCAGCGAGGACGAGAAGGCTCGTCGTTACTTCAAGAGCATGGAGGATGGTGATCAGGAGGCCCTGGCACTCTGGCGCCGCTTCCGTGACCTCAGTATTCAGAAGTATCGCCAGACGTACGCCCGCCTCAACATCGACTTCGATGTCTACTCGGGAGAGTCCCAAATCAAGAACGAGAGCATGACTGCCGCCTACCAGACTATGGAGAAGGCTGGCGTCTCGGAGAAGTCCGAGGGCGCCGTCATTGTCGACTTCACCAAGCATGGTGCCAAGAAGCTC
This sequence comes from Aspergillus sp. MEXU 27854, assembly GCA_019721355.1. Taxonomy (NCBI): domain Eukaryota; kingdom Fungi; phylum Ascomycota; class Eurotiomycetes; order Eurotiales; family Aspergillaceae; genus Aspergillus; species Aspergillus sp. MEXU 27854. The sequence continues at coordinate 3,012,045 of JAGMTT010000002.1, forward strand.
GGCAAGGCGATCATTGTCCGCAAGGATGGCACTCCTCTGTACCTGACCCGTGATATTGGTGCTATCCTGGAGCGTGACGAGGCCTACCACTTTGACAAGATGATATACGTTGTCGCCATGCAGCAGGATCTCCACTTGGCCCAGCTCTTCAAGATCACCGAGCTGATGGGCTACAAGGATCTGGCCAGCCGGTGTCAGCACGTGAACTTCGGTATGGTCCGCGGGATGAGCACTCGCAAGGGTACCGTCAAGTTCTTGGACGACATCCTGCAGGATGTGCGCGATAAGATGCACGAGGTCATGAAGAAGAACACCGAGAAGTACGAGCAGGTCGCGGAGCCCGAAAAGACGGCCGACATTCTGGGTATCACGTCGGTCATGGTGCAGGACATGACCGGCAAGCGGTATGTCAATGATGTTTCTATAGTTGGGTTAGAGATGGAATTGCTAATTGTTCCAGTATCAACGGTTACGACTTCAACCTGGACGCCATGACTTCCTTCGAGGGTGACACCGGTCCTTATCTGCAGTACGCCCACGCCCGTCTCTGCTCCATTGTCCGCAAGTCCGGCCTGGACGTCACCCAGCTTGGATCCGCCAACCTGGATATCCTGACGGAGCCCCATGCCGTCAACCTTGTGCGTCTGCTGGCGCAGTGGCCCGACGTCCTGATGAACACGACCCGCACCCTGGAGCCGACCACCATCATCACCTACCTCTTCCGCATGACCCACATGCTCAGCTCCAGCTACGACGTGCTCAAGGTTGTGGGCAGCGAGCCGGAGGTGAAGATGGCTCGCATGGCTCTGTACGAGTCGGCCCGTCAAGTCCTGAACAACGGTATGCGGGTTCTGGGTCTGAGCCCGGTGGAACGGTATGTTGAAATTGAGCCCTGGGTAGAGTTCGAATTACTAACACGTGCTGTAGTATGTAATACGATAAAAAGTCAACGTAGGTTTACGATAGTTCAATACCAGCATTTCGCTTTCCGTTTGAAGGAACTCAACTCCATGCAATGTGTAGACTGTCTTCTTCCACCCATTGTGATAGCCATGCAGCTGAACCGCGCCATTCAATGGATCCTGCGCTGCACCTGGTTCGCACGCGCCAAGGCACATAGTATCGATAATCAGCACATAATCAACATATAATCAGCCGCAGAGAAAAGCAAAGACCGCATTTCTTCGTCCCCGTAAGCGACGAGAACCCGCCATCTTCAGGCGACCGATTTATAGGGGCGAACAAGTCTGCTTATTATCGGGCAAGTTGTCGAGTCGCCGACAGACACTCGGACGAGAGCGCATTCCTCGGGGATCACTTCCACCACATAAGCAGCCCGACACTCAATTGGCCCCGGGAACAGGAGCCACCGCCTGGTGAACCATGGGACCGGAGACGCCGTCCACGCGCCAAACAACGGCGGGCTCGGGGATCCTGAGCTTATTTGGGCCCAGGGCTCGGGGTTGGGAGAGCCGCATACATCTCCCCGACACTCGGGGACCTTGTAATGCTGACGGCGATGGACCTGGATTTTTCCATCGCAGGGCTTGCCCGTTTCTTTCCTGGGTTATAAAATGGCAGCTTCCCTCGAAGGGCTTAGTGTTGTCATCACTGCCATCTGGGCTAATCTATACTGCATTGACCCAAGATGGATACCGAAAAGCTCAACGGGAATCACTCCCCCGATCTCGAGGGGAACGAACACCAGTTCCTCATGAACCATTCTGTTAACAGCTTCTCCTGGTCCGAACTTACCGTCACCGTCAAAGACCGTCGCACCAAACAGCCCCGGAACCTGATCGATGGCAGCAGCGGCACTGTCCAAGCGGGTGAGTCTACCGTCAGATCTCTCAAGGACCGGAACTAAAACATGAACAGGCGAGTTGGTTGCCCTGATGGGCCCCTCGGGCTGCGGCAAAACGACCCTCCTCAACGTGCTCGCGCGGCGGACCGCCTCGTCCGGCGCCAAAACCTCCGGCGAGAGCTTCGTCAACGGCGCGAAGCTGTCCAACGACACCTTTGGCCGCATCACCTCCTACGTGGAGCAGGAGGATGCGCTGATCGGGTCGTTGACCGTGCAGGAGACGCTGAAGTTTGCAGCGGATCTGGCGCTGCCCCGGTACGTCTTGGAGATTGTTCGGGAGGGATGTAATGCTGACGCGCAGCAGATCAGTCACCAGGGCGCAGAGACGCCAGCGCATCGACACGCTCATGACGGCGTTTGGCATCCAGAACCAGGCGGCCACGCTGGTCGGCACGCCGATCCGGAAGGGCATCAGCGGCGGACAGAAGCGGCGGGTCAGCGTCGCGAGCCAGCTGATTACGTGCCCGAAGATCCTGTTCCTGGACGAGCCGACCAGCGGGTTGGACTCGACGGCCAGTTTTGAGGTGATTTCGTACGTGAAGCAACTGGCAGTAGCAAATAATGTGCGTTTTCACCGCAACAAGTTGGAGGGAAAGACAGCTTACAGAACCTAGTTGATCATCATCGCGAGCATCCACCAACCGTCCACCACGACGTTCCAGCTCTTCGACAAACTCCTCCTCCTGTCGGGCGGACAGACATGCTACTTTGGCCCGGTGGCCAGCGTCCCGGGCTACTTTGAGAGCATCGGCTTCCCCGTCCCGGCCAACACGAACCCGGCCGAGTTTATCCTCGACAGCGTCAGCGCCGACTTTGCCGACACGCAGGGCCGTGTCGAGCAGATCAAGTCGGCGTGGCAGTCGCGCATGTCCACAGCTTCGGCCACACCCTCGCACAGCACGGATGGTAAGGGCACGGGGCTGGACATGGACGACCTGGGACGGCCCAAGGTGCTGCAGATCACGCTATCGCTGCTGCACCGGCTGTTTATCAAGAGCTATCGCGACGTGGTGGCGTATGGGATCCGCATTGTGATGTATATGGGTGAGTACGCTTCCTCTGGTTAGTATGCTGTCTTCTGACATCGCAGGTCTGGCCATCATGATGGGCACCGTCTGGCTGCGTCTGAGTACCTCGCAGGAGTACATCCAGCCGTTCATCAACGCCATCGTACGTCCCCTTCCCTACCAACCATCTTTCGCACATCTAACAAGCATAGTTCTTCGGCTCGGCATTCATGAGCTTCATGGCAGTGGCGTACGTGCCAGCCTTCCTCGAAGACCGGGCGACGTTCACCAAGGAGCGTGCGAACGGTCTATACGGCGCTTTGCCGTTTATCGTGTCCAACTTTATCATCGGTCTTCCCTTTCTCTGTACCCCTCCCCTACCCCCTTTCCCCTTCCCTGCATGAGAAAAAAAAAAGATACTAACGATACGATAGTCATGATATCCCTCCTCTTCTCGATAGTCAGCTACTGGCTCTCCAACTTCCGCCCCTCCGGCACCGCCTTCTTCACCTGGGTAATGTGGCTCTTCCTCGACCTGCTAGCCGCCGAGAGCCTCGTCGTCTTCGTGACATCCCTCTTCCCGAACTTTGTGATCGCCCTGGCGCTGGTGGCCTTTGCAAACGGCCTGTGGATGAGCGTGGGCGGCTTCCTCGTGTCGCCGACGATCCTTAACCCGTTCTGGAAGTACGTCTTCCACTACATCGACTACCAGGCGTATGTATTCCAGGGCATGATGGTGAATGAGTTTGCGGAGCGCGTGTATGATTGTGGCGCGGGGTGTAACTGCATGTACCAGACGGATTTGGCGGACCAGTGTCAGATCCGGGGGACCGGCGTGCTGCAGGCGTATGGGTATGCCACGGGCCGGACGGGGAAGTGGGTGGGGATTCTGATTGGGATTATTGCGGTTTATCGGTTGTTTGGGTATCTTGCTTTGGTTGTGCGGCGGTGATATCTTATATACAGTGGGTGGGGGAGAAAGTGAAGTGTTAATAGAGCTAACTCATTATAATGCATAGACAGTACAACGGGTATACCTTCTGACCGGGGCCGAAGAAATGATACAGGAAGACATGACACAGACACAGAAAGGAAACATCGAACATCAGTCATTGCAGGTCATCAAATCGTATACAATCATGTCGCCATGATGGACGTGATAGCCCGCGCCCTCTTTTACAACACCCGAACAAAGCACAAGTAAATAATAGGACAAGAACCGCCCGAAAGAAATCAAATGAAACGACCATCCAACTTTTCCAAACCAAAATCTTTTACGACCGAACCAACTTTTCCGCTAGGACCGTCCGCTGTAGACCGACCGACTCGACCGCCGACTGGCGCGGTCCGACCGTCGGTCCCCGCGCGGCCGATGCGCGTCCTCGATCTCGCGCCGCGCCATGCTGCCCGAGTGCTCGGATGCACCGCTGGCGCTGCCGGCGGGGAGGTACTTCTTCGGCCGGCGGCGGTGCTCGTTGGGGCCGTGGATGTTCAGCGAGATGGCGCCGGTGTCGCGGCTGCGCACGCTGATCATCTTGCCGCCGACGGCGTCCTGCGGGAAGCTCATGGTGACGCCGTTCATGGTCATGACGATGTTGTTGTTGTTGGGGGCGGCGGCGACGGCGTTGTTGTCGTCGGGCTTGGCGCTGCCACGGCTGGAACGGCTCTTCTGGCTGCCACTCTCGCTCCCGGGGCGCGCCGTCTTGGCCTTGTACAGGGCATCCTCGGTCAGCGGCAGCACGGCGGGCGGCGGCGAGGGTTTGCCGGCCCGCGACGCCGCCTGGTACTGGTACTCCTCGGCCTCGCGCTGCTTCTCCTCGATGTCGTCGGCGGGGGCGGGCGCACTGCCGCTGGCACTCCCGCCGACGCTGACGCTGGCGGGGTAGTCGTCGTAGACGGTGGGGTTGCGGCGGCGCCGGGTGGACTCCACGGAGACGCGGGACGGGCGGGTGGCATTTCCGTCGTGGTAGGTGGCGGAGCGCAGGCTGCGGTTGCGCTCGGGGACGATGGTCCCGCGGGAGGAGCGGTAGTAGCCGTATTCGGACGGGAGGGCGTCGCGCAGGTCGGTGAGATCGAGCGAGCGCGAGGACCGCCGGTCGGACGGGACCACGGGGGTGGTGGCCGATTTGCGCGGCGGATCGGGCCGGCGCTGGATGATGTGCGGCTGCTTGAGCGGCGGCGGCGGCATGCGGTAGTAGTCCTCGTCGTGGGCGGAATAGGAGGGCTGGCGGGGCCGGGGCTGCGGAGGCGCCGGCGGGGGAGGCGGGGCGAGGTCGAGAGGCTCCTCCTCCTCCTCGTCGTCGTCGTCGTCGTCGTCCTCGTCCTCGTCGTCGAAGGTGACTGGCGGCATGTCGAAGTCGGGCATGGGGGGTGCTTGGGGGTAGACGGAGAGGGAGGGCCGTCGGGGGCGGGAGCGCGAGGCGGAGCGCTCCTTGCGGCGGTCGTGGGTGATATACTCGGGGGCGCCGTAGTAGGACCCCGGTTGAGAGTACTGGGACGCAGCGTAGTTGGCGTAGGCGGAGGAGGAGAGAGGCGGTCCCCCCCGGTCGTAGCGGGCGACGGAGCCTGAGTGGTACATCACGGGGCCACCCATGGGGTTGGGGGCCATGCCGTGGAAGCTGACGGGGCGGGAGTTGGTATGGTAGGAGTTGGAGCGACCACTGCGGGCACTGGGACGGGAGACGGGGACGTCCTGCTGGATGACAGACGGAGGGAAGTCGTGGACGGACGGGGTGGAGGGCTGGGAGATATAGTAGCCCGGTGAGTAGTCGAGCGACCCATGGTAGCGACCCTGGTCACACTCCGGACAGCTGCCTGGGTGGTGTCGCAGTTGGGCACTGTCCCGTCTGCGCGAGGGATGATGCGACAGCGGCAGCTGATGCTGATGCTGCTGCGGATGATGATGATGATGGCTCACGGGAGGATAGACGACCTGCATTTTGTCATGCTCTCGTGAGGGTCGTGGATTGCGGTCTTTGGTGCGATCTTTGCGGCTGGAGCGAGCAACACGATCGAGGTCGACTCTCTTGAGGGCGGCGGCGGCGGCGGCGGCAGAAGGGCCCGCAGACGAGGAGAAGTCGTTCCGGCCCGACGATGGGGCAGATTGGGTGCTGTGGACGGTGGCGGCGGTGCGACTGGAGTAGCCCGAATCGCTGGCGAGGTCGACAAGGGGCTCTGCGAGCGACCTGAGATCGGAACGAGAGCGTCGGGCGGCGACGTTGGCGACTTGACGAGTTTCGGGGATGATGGCATGGGCATCTTCGTCGTATTCCTCACAAAAGGCGGCGTGCGGCGGACCCTTTTTGGGCGCCATGGCGAGAGTGGGACGTTGGGTCCCCAAGAGGGAGGGGCGCGTGAAACGTGGACGACGGACAGTGATTGTTGAGACGATCGGTCAGCGATGGATGGAGGGGTTCGGGGGATTCGGCTGGACAGGCTCCATCGAGAGAGATGAACGAAGATGATGAAAGAAGGAGAGAGAGAGAGAAGGGTGTTGGAAGAAAGAAAGTTGAGTAACGGAGAAAATCGGTGAGGAGCGGGGTAGAAGTATATCAACAGGCTGTATTCACTTCATACAATAGAATCGAGAGTAATCGATCAAGACAGTCAGTATAGAATAATATACTCGAGAGGAAGAAAGATGAAGATTCTTCCTCCTTTCTGCCCAATCTATTCGCGCCCAATAGTAGCAGACTGAAGACATACAGATGACTCATCTCATCTGAAGATGCTGCCCAACTGTCAGACTCTGCAGAATTCAGTTCCTATTCTGTAGGTAGTGGCTAAACTGATGATATACCAGTTTCTTTTCTTCTACCTGGTTATTGTTCCATGATTATGCCCATAGATCTACTTGTATTCCCAATCGATTATTGGCTGATACCCTGTTCTATATTAAGCTATTCGGTACCATGGATGGCTCTATTTGGGCCCCAGCCACTTACACCACCATGTACTCTCTCAATATGGTAGAATAGAGCATACGGTTCTTCCATATTCGGGGGGTATCTTGTGATTCCGATGATAGGCCTTAGTAGAACTTGAGATTACTTGGGTATATCGCTTATACTATGGACTGACAACCTGTCATCGCATCATGTAGCTCAACCGCCGCATATACTCCAAAGGCTGCAGCTGTAATGCTGGTCCCTTGCGTGTCTACTTATGACAACAGTATAGACCCAAGTAGACTGTATTGCAGGCTAAGTGATTATAAACGTGGCACTCCATACTCCCCTACCCGCGCCTTCACTAGAATCTTCACGTGCGACGCCTTATTGCAAACCAACTCTTCCATCCCCCGGTCGACAACCTGCTCCAAGGGAATGATCGAGGTGATCATCTTCTCTGGCCGGAGCTTCCCATCTTCCAACGCCTGCATCACCCCCTCAAAGTCCTCCATCGTGTAGCAGATCCCGCCCGTCAGCGTCTTCTCCAAGCATGCAAGATCATTCAGATTGACCTGCAACGGTCTCTCGGGGACCGCAACACTGCACACCGTTCCCCCAGCCCGGGTCGACGCTATCGCCGTATCCAATGTTGTCTGTAGTCCCGTAGCGTCAAAGGCGACATCCACCCCGTCCGGGTCAACCGTCTTATGAATCCCCGAAAGAATCGCATCAACGCCGTCCACAGAGGTGGTCGGGTCAACCACCAGATCAGCCCCAAACCCACCCGCCAGTCGCTTCCGCAACGCCATCACCTCGCTGACCAGACACGCAACAGCATCAGAATGGCCAGCCCAATCGGTCCAGCCCCGAGGACCAACGCCGTCTGTCCCATCTGAAACTCCGCAACCCGAATACAGTGCCACGCCACCGCCAGGGGCTCCAACAGCGCACCCACCCGTAGCGAGAGCCCCGGCGGTAGCGCGATGCAGTTGAGCGCGTGCACGACAATCTCCGAGGCGAACCCGCCACCCTGGGCACTCATCCCGTACGACGCCCACCGCTTGCAGATATTGCGCTTCCCCAGGGTGCAGGGCGTGCAGGGCGCCAGGCCGTAGTGACGGTCGTCGAGGGACGGGTTCACCGCGACGTTGGTGCCGACCTTGAGGTGGTGTACGTTGGCCCCGACTTCGATGATCGTACCCGACATCTCGTGGCCCACCGTGACGGGTAGTTGGGTCCCTGTCCACGGATGCTGTTCGCCTGGCTTTGGGGGGAAGATTGGACCTCCTAGGTATTCGTGGATGTCGGAGCCGCAGATCCCGCAGTAGGCAATCTGCAGTCAGACGTCATCTGGGCCGCATGGTTTAAGATGTATGAGCGACAAGTTGAATCAGTGAGGAGGGATAAAGGGGCCATACTGTGGTGGGATTTGCTCGAGTCGGAGATCCTTTGGTCCATAGTACCGTAAAGCAGTGACTGTCTTGTTCATTTCTATGTTCTCAGTCAAGTGAGCGAGGTATGTGTGAAGTTGTCCAAGTAGGGTGATATTGAGCCACGATGGCCGTATGAATCATTATAACCATAGTCCCTCCTTCGCAATGCCAAATGTCCTTCTCTGCCATTCTCGTCTTTCTTACACCCATGCTGTACGTTCGTATAGGATATCCAACGCCAGTCCCGGCTATATGAATCCGACCGCTTCGGCCAACTGGCCGAGATGCGGGGTTGTCAACAATGAACGAGATATACTACGAGCTCAATACCATCGTCGAAAGAAGCGATCATTATGCCTACTTACGTCCAGCACCCTGAGCCTAGTCATCATGTCGCCTTCACACAACATCCGAAAGCCACGACCGCGCATCCGTGCAGGAAAAGCATGTAACCGATGTAACCAGAAGCGCGTCAAATGCGATGCCATGTTGCAGATACCGTGTACAAACTGCGTCCAAAGCAAGACCGACGCCGACTGTGTGTTGCGTCAATCGAGACGTGGCACATATATCCGGAAGCGACATCGTCCGGCTGCTCCTGTATACGAGGGATCAGAGTCTCCGGGTACTGTCAGTCGCTATCAAGGTGCGAGTAGCAGTATAACCGACGGTCGAAATGACGCGCCTCATACAGCCCAGACCTCCGAACATCGGCATTTGCAATCCAGCTGCAGTACGGCTGGCTCATCTCATTCAACGAGCTACCTCCTGGATCCTGCAACGCAGTCACCCGAGCACTTGGTCAACGCAGACGACAATGCGTCCTCCTACCGAGACATCTCCTGGTCCACCATGTTTGACCACTTTCTCAACAGCCGCCAGAACAGCAAAGAGTTCGTGGACAAGTGCTCCATCACGTATCTCGGAGAGTCCTTCCCCCTCGCAATCGTCTTGGAAGACCTGAACGAAGGAGGTCGGACCAGACTCCATCATCCGGGGCCTCCCTTCCCCGGAAAGGAGCCATCGACGGACATACCGAACAGACTGCAGCCAGCCCACATTCAATCAGAAGACCTGCAGTATCTGCAAACCAAGGGTGTCTTTCAATTCCCAGACCAGCGCCACCTGGACGCGTTCATGGACGTCTTCCTCGAGCGTGTGTATCCGGCGTATCCGATTGTGAACCGACAGGAACTCGTACAGCAGCACGAGGCAGGACAGATTCCTCTTATACTGCTTCATTCAATCTGCTTCATTGCGGCGACCTTCTGTCCCCTCTCGGTCCTCCACCAGGCTGGTTTCTCGTCTCGCAAAGACGCGCGGTATTTCTACTACAAGAAGGTCAAGCTCCTCTTTGACTTTGGCTACGAGATCAACAAGATCGTCATTCTCCAGAGCGCCATCATGATGTCGTTCTGGGGCGGCGGACCCAACAACTACTGGAATTTTTATTCCTGGATCAGCACGGCGGTGACGATCGCCGAAGCCGTGGGCATCCATCGATCCACCGCCACCACCAACATGAAGCCGCAGGACAAGAGCCTCTTGCGCAGGCTGTGGTGGGTGCTTGTCGTGCGCGACAGCGCCTGCAGTGCGCTCGTAGGACGGCCGTTCCGCATCGACATGGACCAGTCTGACACGGAAAGGCTGACGATTGAGGATTTTGCGCACGACGCTCCCGCGTCAGACGCCAGTACACCATCCCACCGTGCATATGCCCAGTATCAGATTGAAATCGCGAAACTCTCCTTGATCCTCCGTGATATCGTCATGAGCCGGTTCTACCCTGGGAGGCCTCCCGTCCACCCGGGCGAACTGCACGCGCGGTTAAACAGCTGGAGGGAGGAGCTGCCTGCGAGCCTGTCATGGAGGGAGGATGTCAACGACACGATGAATCCGTTCTCGATGACGCTGTCGATCCAGTACAACCACCATCTCATTCTGATCTATCTCGGCCACGCGCCCAACACTGGGCAGGATTATCACCAGAGTGAGATCACTGGCTCGGCCGCCCAGTACATTGCCACCGTCGCATGCACCGTGGTGACAAAGTCATCCGTCCTGTTGATGCCGCACGAGCTGTTCCATGGTATCTTCATGGCCCAGGCCGTGTTCTACACCCAATTGAAAAGTGCCAATAAACTGCTGGCCTCGCTGGGTCGATCAGCCCTGACGAACTGCCAAATGGTCCTTCACGAGTCATGCGGGTGCTGGGACCCCAGTCCGTGGATCATGCAGCTGTTTGACAGTCTTTCGACCCGGTTGTCGGACAAACAGCCCTCGGGGGAGCAGCCGTATCCCACTATGGGAACCGAGCAGCCGGGGCTGAACCTCATGATCAGTTCCAACCCAGAGGCGGGCGTCTTTAATGGGCTATTGGGTTACGATCCCTGGCAGAGCAACCCGATGTTGTCATCCTTGTTCGATCTTCCAACCGAGATGCTATTGCCTCAGTAGCCTCTTATCTATGATACGGGGTCTATAGATGTGCTCCAATTCCCCGGCTGATGGGCCGTACAACTCAGCTCATGTCAGCCAGTTTCCTTGGTCGTCCTCCCACCCGAAATCCTGGTTCGTCCAACCCATGATGGTCTGCTGGCCATCGACCTCCCGACGAAGCGCGGAAATATGGTCCGCAATGCGAAACTGGCGGATCGTAGTATGTGCTTCATTGAGCTCCTTCATCTCCGCCTCATCCAACGTCACCAGCTTGATATTCTCTTCGAGGCGCGACAACGAGCTGCTCTTCGGGATCACCACGATCCCGCGCTGCACCGCCCAGGAAAGCGACACTACCCCCGTCGAGCAGCCATGACGAGACGCAATTGTCCGGAACAACGGGTGCGTGAGGATCTCGCTGGCGGGTGTTGCGTGCTCGGCGCCACCCCCCATCGTACTGGGACCTCACTCAGCGAATTCCAGAATCACAAGATGAAAGCGACTTACCTCCAACTCATGACTTGAATACCCCTGTCGTGACAGTACGGCACCAGTTTCAAATTCGGGTTGAACGCATGCAACTCGACCTGGTTCACGACAGGGACGATGGTCGCCTTCGCCAGCAAGGTATCCAACGTCTTCTGCGTAAAGTTACTTACGCCGATCGCCTTGCAGCGCGGACCAACGCACTTCTCCATCAATTTCCACGTCTCCACAAAGGTCGGCGACTCGGTGATCCGCAGGGGTTTCCCATCGGGGGTCGTCGCGAACGGCCAGTGCATCAGGAAAATGTCAATGTATTCGAGTCCCAGCGCATCCAGCGACTGCTGCAGTGCTTCAGCCGGATTGTGGTGCCAATCCCCCCAGAACTTGGTGATGACGGTGATCTCGCTGCGGGGGACGCCCGAGGCGCGCACAGCTTCGCCGACGACATCTTCGACGAAGTAGTATTGGGCCGTGTCGATGAGGCGGTAGCCGGTGCGCAGCGCGTGGATGATGGAGTCTCGGATCTGATTCCGGTCTTTTTGGCTGTTGCCGCCTATCTTTCGTTAAGAGATTGTTGTTTTGGGGTGGATGGGTGGATGGGTGGACGGGCGTACCTTGCCAGGTGCCCAATCCCACGGCGGGGATGTTCATGCCTTCATTCCACACGGTCAGTCTACTATCTTGTGGACTACATTCAAAAAAGGACGTACCATTGTTGAGCGGAAAGGTCTTGGTGCAAATCGCGCTTGGGACCGTCATCGTCGCTTGGCTGGCCGTATCTCAACACGTGGGCACAGCCAGTATTTATTCCCCAGAGGTGCCAGAGGGAGACGACAAACAACCTCTCAAGCCGACACACTCCGTCTCTCCACCGCAATCCCCCACGGATCCACCGCGTAGAGTGACTCATGCCAGCCGAGTGTTTGTGGACCGCGTCGCCGATCCTGCGGCCGGTCTCGACCACCTCTGCGCCAGGCGTTCTGGGTCGGAGGCGTCACGTATATATATATATATTAAAGCCCGCTCACGTTATGTCGCGCCGGGTCGATGAACTCAAACACCTCGATGAGGCCGAGCTGTCGCCAGGAGGATCGCTCGCCTCGTACATCTCGGCCGGGTATATCCGGGACAGTCCTGCGTGGGGGATTTCCGCGCGGCTGATATCAGCTGTGAGGCTAAATAGCCGGGTATACTAGAAGACGAAGACGTTGATGTTAGCTACTAAACCGCAACATGGTTGATCGGGAGGTGCATGCGCTGGATGTGAACTGGATGCGTATGGTTATATACTTCAGGTCTGGGTATATGGTTGACCGCGGGAGGCAGTAGGCATACAAACGGACTTCTGTAATCCTTCTATGGTATAGTCTATCTACATGGTCGGTGATATCCCCGCAGTTGCAGATCATTGTCGTCATCCACGACGGCTTTGGCAGAGGATATCCTGAATCCGGGGTACATCGACTAAAGGACGATGGAGTTGTACACCCCACTGCAGATCCTCTTGGACAGACCTGGGGTATATAGATGTCTATATATGTAATGGATGACCCACTGATGTTTTATCTGCTATAATTATACATGTACGAGTGGAAAAGACCAGTCATTAGGATGAAGAATACATTGTGGTTCAATTCGGGATTTCCCATTCAGTTTGCCATTACATGCACCTGCTTAGCAGCCTTTCTACTGTAGGTTCCTCCAGGCGTCTAAAAGAAATCCGATTAACAATGCAGATTCGGTTACGATCAAGGAGTCTTTGGAGGTAAGCCATCCAGGAGGAGTGCATCCCGCCATCTAAAACAGCCAGGCCTTGTCACGAACCCTGACTTTCTCGAAACCTTTCATCACCCGGGCCCAGGATATCTGGGTATAATCGGTAGGTTGCGTCCATTATCAAACACTGTCGCCATACCAGCCGCTAAATTGTCCAGTCTCGATATACAACATCGGCTGCCTCGTCGGATGCATCATCAATTTCTTCATCGGGGAGCTTATCGGACGGCGAAAGGCCATTATGCTGGCCATGATTCTCACGTCGGTTGGGGCCATACTGCAGTGTGCGGCGTTCAGCGTACGTCCCAACTGTAGCATCAACCGGTTCATGTACTGATAGACTGACTATCGCAGGTACCGCAAATGATGGTCGGCAGGATTGTTACTGGCTTGGGTGCGTCAGACCAGCAGGCTACCTGAGTGAGCTAACGACATGATAGGAGTCGGCATTGACACATCTACGGTCCCTATGTAGTAAGTATACACCCTATGGTCCTAGGCCACAGACAGCTAATAGAACGATAGCCAGGCGGAGCTCTGCAAAAGCCAGTACCGCGGTCAGCTCGTTACCACCGAGGTAGGCCGACTTCCAGATTGATTCACTGTCGATGCTCATCTCTTCGAATTCCTCTTTACCGGGCTCGGAATCACGATCGCATACTTCTTTGTATTCGGTCTCAGCTTTACCACCGGCGCTCTGTCCTGGCGTCTTCCCATCGCCGCGCAGATCATCCCAGCCCTGGCCATCTTCGCTATCGTCTTCGGTGTGCCCGAGAGTCCACGGTGGCTGGTCAAGCAGGGGAGGACAGATGAAGCAACCCGGGTCCTGGCGTACGTGTTCAATCTCGCAGAAGACGATGGGTACATTGTAGCGGAGCGGGATGGGATGCTGAATGCCGTTGCCCTCGAGGAAGAGAATCCATTCCGGTGGTCGCAAATGCTGAAGCAAGACGCCGTAAAAACCAACTATCGGATTGGGATCGCGTTCCTCGTCCTGTTTATGAACCAGGTATCCGCCCTCTATCTCAACCCCGGTTCACACTAGTATTCGTTTGCTAATGGATGCAGTGGGCGGGTATCAACTTGATCGTCTTCTATGCGCCTACGATCTTAGAAGAAAACGTGGGCCTGGATCGAACCATCGCATTGGCCATATCGGGGTGCATCGAGTTCGCTTTCGTTGTCGGCTCGCTCGTCCCATCGTTAGGCCTGGATAAGTTCGGCCGGAGAAAACCCACGATGCTCGGATCGCTGGGCATGGCCATCTCAATGATGATGGTATCCGTCTTGTTGTCGTTCCGTGGAACGAGTGAGCAAGACAAGACCTCAAAGGCGTCGATTGCTTTCCTAGTGACGGTCAGCGCCCTGGTATCTCCCCTTTCTCGACAGATTCTAACCGTTAGACACAGTTTATGCTATCCTTCGGTGCCAGCCTCAACGCCATCCCATGGTGCTACAGTGCCGAAATCCTTCCGCTCAGGGTTCGAGCACAAGGAACAGCTCTTGCCGTGATGAACAACTGGATTTGGGTAAGTTGATCATTGCAGCCTGTAAAATGGATTCTGATATCTCAGGTTTTCACCATTGTCATGGTGACCCCGACCATGGTGGAGAGACTTGCGTGGAAGACCTACCTGATATTCATGGCCATGGTAAGCTCCTTGTATATTCTGCCGTGTCCGTGGTTAATTGTGTTAGAATTTCGTCTTTATCCCTTTGATCTACTTTCTCTTTCCAGAGACAAAAGGACTCACGCTCGAGGAGATTGACTATCTTTTCATTGATAATGATACCAGCGCAGATCGTACAGAGACTGCGTCCCCTGCATCAATGTCCCAACAGAGAGTACCAGGCGATGTGGAAAAGGGCATCACTACCGAGCACATTGAGTAGGCTTCGATTATCTTTATGTTGTCACGACGATGTTTGCATTTCCAGATATGTTAAGATCAACTGTTTTTCGCTAAATCTAGTACTTCCCGCAAGATAGCAATAAGATCTCATATTGAATGATTCCTAATATTCCTCTGGTGCAAAGCAAAAGCCATAGACAACCCGGGCTGTGAGTACTCAAGAAAAATATTTCTTCCTCCCAAACGTACCCCCAAGGGCAATGCTCAAAGCAGTCACGAATACCAAAACCGTCTTCCGAACAGGACTCATGGGTCTACAACCCGTGTCACCAGTGAAGTTGAAATCCCTCCATTCAGGCCAGAACAGTCGGAACCAGAACTTCCATGTGTTATCAGGATAATTGGTAGTGTTTCGTCCATTAGCATCCAAGTTCCAGTTCGAGCAGCCGCCCGACCAGACCATCGTCTTGAGTTTTGCCTGCACCGCATTGGCATCACAGACCTCAGCAGCCTCCTTCACATCAATAGCCTTGAAATGGCCAGAAATGATGGGTCGGAAGATGGTCTTGATCAAGTACTCAGCTTGCACCTCGTTCGTGTAGATCACCGAGTTGTGCGCGGGAAAGGCGTTGGGCCCGAATATGATCCCAAAATTCGGGAATCCGCTCACCAGCGTGCCTTTGTATGCTTGGGCGCCTCGAGTACTCTTCCAATGCTCGTTGAGGGAGGTGTAGCGGCCGCGAATGGTAATCGGGGAGAGGAATTCTTGGATCTTGAATCCTGTGCTGAGGATGACGGCGTCGACGTCGATGTCTCGTGTTGATGTGCGCACGCCTTTCTCGAAGAACTCCACTATCGGCTCCGTCGTGAGCTCAATGTTGTCTTTGTGGAGGCATTCAAGGTACCCAGGGTCAAAGATACGGCGTTTACACCCGAGAGGGAACGACGGAACGAGAAGGTCATGATACTTCGCAGGCGCGTTCTCCTTGATGTATTCGACGGCGGCCTGGGTCGCCTTCTCGCGTCGAGAAATCAACGCCGGTGTATCGGACATGTACAGCGTATGGAGGTCATCTGTAGACTTCCAGAGCTGGAAGCGGTAGAAGCGGTTGAGCAGGGGCACGTTGCGGAAACACCACTTTTCGAAGGCCGTGAACTCGCGGTTGCACCGACTCGTCACCCACTGCGGGGATCGCTGGAACTGATACACCTTCTTTGCGTCCTTGATTATCTGGGGTACGAGCTGCGCTGCCGAGCATCCGTTACCGACAACTGCCACCGTCTTGTCCCGGAGGTTGTATGCGTGGTTCCAACGGGCGGAGTGCCAGATAGCTCCTTGGAAGCTTTCATGCTTCGGAATGTCGCAGTCCTTAGGAATCGAAATGGTCCCGACACACGATACCAAGATCTCCGCTTCTCGCCAAAAGACATGGCTAGTCTCCAAGTCTCGAAGACAGACTTTCCAGAGACAGTGGGTGTCGTCCCACTGCGCCTCGACGACCTCGACTCCGCAGCGAATATGAGGTCTTATTCCGAATCGGTCCACTGTGTCATTCAGATATTGCAGGATCTCCTGCTGCTCGGCAAAGCGTTTCGACCAGTTGGGATTCGGGTTGAAGGAGAATGAGTACAGGTGGGAGTCCACGTCACAGCCGACTCCAGGGTAAGTGTTGAGATACCAAGTTCCCCCGATCTCCGGTTCGCGCTCATAGATAATGAAGTTCTCGAATTTGAGATCCTTTCTCAGTCGAGCTGAAAGGGCGATTCCAGCTACTCCGCATCCGATGATGATTGCGCGTGGCTCCTGGTATGATGTTTGTGCCATAATGTTCGCAGTGCTCGTAGATATGAGAGGCAAATTGTGCAGCAAAGAACAAGCTGAGAGGTGTATAAATAACATACCTCTTCCAGAGCGCTAGCTCAGGCTGATACTCTCACTCTATCCCCTCATGGAGCTTTCATATTATGTCATCGATCGTCCGTCCATATAGCCACCCGGCTATATGTATCAGTGCTCAACCATAATCGATAACCACCCCAACTCCCTTCATGTGTAGACCAACTGCTTATAAATACGTGTATACAGCCTGTAAATCACCGGCAGATTGACAACGACCCGCTGACGATATACCCTGTGTTGCGATAGTTGCTGTAGGCTGAGCCCCCTTCGCGGTCAATTTTCCCGCTTCTCAAGGGACCTCAAGGTTGAGCAGGCTATACACGGAGTCGTCCATTTATATGCTCCATGTGATATTTTAACGACAATAACTGTCCCTCAGTTCCCTATCATAGTCAGACCAAGATGGCCAACCTACTACGCAATAAAGTTATCGCCGTGACTGGCAGCTCATCTGGTATCGGGCGAGCCATTGCCACGCGATGTGCTCAACAAGGCGCTACATTGGTCCTCCATCACCGTGGGGACGCTCAAACGCGACGAGACGCGCAAACCCTCCACAGCGAACTCGCCCAGGTGGCCCCGGCCATGCTGGATGACCAAAAGACATCCCATCTTATTGTCGGTTCCGATCTTACATCCGAAGACGCTACTGGTGGTCTGATAAAGGAGACCATTTCAGCCTTTGGACGGATAGATGTCCTGGTCAACAATGCAGGGATCTGCCAGTTTGCCCCAGCTGGCTCTGTAACCCGGTCGATGTTGACGAAGCATATGGACGTGAACTATATGGCGGCGTATCTTCTCACTCAAGCGGCTACCCAGCAGATGGTTCGACAAGGCCGAGGAGGGAGCGTTGTCTCGATCTCGTCGATTACCGCGAAACAAGGATCGTCGAATCTGAGCCATTATGCGCCCACAAAGGCCGCGTTACTGGCCATGTCCAAGTCATATGCGGTGGAGTTTGGTGCTCATGGGATTCGATTCAATTGCGTCCTTCCTGGGACGATTCAAACAACAATGAACGAGAAGGATCTTGCCGTTGATGGCAAGAAGGAATGGATGGAGAGTAGGGTGCCAGTCGGTCGGCTGGGGTACCCCGATGATATCGCGGGAGCGGTCATGTTCTTTGCAAGTGACTTGTCCACTTATGTGACGGGAGAGCAGATTCTAGTAGACGGTGGCGCGTCCATCTATTATCAGTGAATAACGCTTTTCGAAAGATCGTCAGAAAGAGTGCAGTACACGATCATGTGACTATGATAAGATAAAGATCAGCTGAGTCATCAGTTGCCGGGGCCACCAGCCATCCAAACAACCCAAAGCGGGCGGTTCCCCAGCCTCTCGATTTACTCCAACCACCACAATTTCAAGATCGATCGGCTGGTCCTTTCGTCTGCTAAGTCACTCATCTTCTTCCTTCTCCTCCGTTTGAACGATAGATTGGGTATTGATTTCATACAATAGTGA
Source organism: Aspergillus sp. MEXU 27854 (assembly GCA_019721355.1). Lineage (NCBI taxonomy): Eukaryota > Fungi > Ascomycota > Eurotiomycetes > Eurotiales > Aspergillaceae > Aspergillus > Aspergillus sp. MEXU 27854. Next base: position 3,030,160 of record JAGMTT010000002.1, read on the forward strand.
TTTCGCTTCGTTTCCTATATATTCCAGTTCCATTCCGACCGAAGTACTATCAAGTGGAGCACTGCGATCTGACAGAGACCTGGCATTCCTGTTCATACGGGTAAGAACCCACATTCCTATCTTTCGTCAAATGCTTCATGACGTCTTGACTAATATGGTCTTATAGAGTCCGTCTTGAGCTACGTGCTCTTGACACCGTTGGCCACGAAGCATGCCTCCCGTTCAGCATATCGAGGACTTCTCCAACATTCCTGAAGAATCTCTTATCCACGACGATGTCCTCTCAAATGACGATGGCGTATCCGGAAGCGATGAGGCCATCTTACCGTCAGCGGTCATTAACACCAACACGCTGGTCCCTCGATCGGAACCGACCAAGACATACAGCCCCGGTAATGGTACCATCGACCCTCATAGTATCAACATGCAGGGCCTTTTAGCGCTTTTTGCCTTGCTTGGAGCAGCCTTTGTCCTCGCAGCTATCTGGTTCTTCTTCTGGGCGAAGAACGGTGGATTCGTCTGGCGAAAGGGCGATTGGGAGGAGTATAAATCTACTGTTCTCCGGCGCAAGGGTCCGGATGGGCGGACTCTCAGTAACGCAACGAAGAGTACGAAGCTGGGTGGAGGGAGCATCGTCGGCAAAGGGTACAGCGATGACGGGTACACGGTCACCGACAGCGCCCCGGGATACACCGATACTGCGACAACGATCAGCGAGAAGGAACCCAAGAGGAAGCGCAATTTCCGGGAAACAGCCAAGCAGAAGCTCCTCCGTCGGCGTAAGGACGAACATTGGGAAGGTGAAGGAGACGAGGATGTTCGCGCCTATCGCAAGGAGAAACCCGCGCGGATCGGTGGCATCAACAGAGAGGCCGACGGCACCTACTACGGAAGTGACTACGATACCTCGAACCCACCCAGCAACTACCAACAGAGCGAGATGAGCCAGGTCCGCGACTATGCTTATGAGCCCGCTCGGCAGAGTCGCAACTTCTCATTCACCCCCGGAACCGAAGATGTCATCAGTCAGCCGCCGACAGAACCACGCGCTGTCCGTGAGCCTTCGGCTCGTCGACACAATCGTCGCCGCGAGCGACGCCACCCGCCCCCTTCGTCTTCTTCCCGCCAAAGCAGTCCCCGCAAGCGCGACAGACGTTCCGTGCCGGGTCATTACACGGAACCGTTGGACTTCTCTTCCGCACCTTCTCGGTCTGACTACCAGTACTCGACTGTTGATACCGAGGAAGAGTCTGGAACCAAGAGCTACCATCATCCGATTCCGGGATTAAGTAAAGGCTATCGTCGGGATGGCGGACGAGGTCGCCGTCGTGACAGTCTGAGTGATAGCGATGGGGATGAGACACGTTATTCGTGAGCTGCATTCCATACTGATGGACAGATTGTGGCACCTGTAATGTAAATATTGGGAGTCATTTCACGAGCGCTTGGGACTTTATTTGTATTTGAATGGGCAACGGGCTTTATGGATTGTGATGTTTTATGCGGTTACGGAATGGATAGCAACGACCAGATAAGTTATATGCGATGTGTTTGGTTTTGATATATCAGGAATGCAAATAGTTAGCACAATCGTCATGTACCCCGACTATTTTTTTTGAGGTTGGGGTCTCACTCTTAAAATATTTCGATGCCCGAGGTTTCTTCTATCCAGATATGTGTTTTACAGTCAGTACTACCTTACTGGTGATAGGTAGTTTGGCACATCCCTGGTCTCCATCTCATGGGTATCAATTGGACTATCTAACGTGGAGAGTAATACCGTGCCCTCTATATGTACTTCGCCCAAATAGAGTTCTGTAAAGGGATCTCTGTAGATGCACAAGATAACATTCTAATTGTACAATATAATTTGGGCTCTACTTTACTCCGATTATTAGATTTAGATGTCTTTAGGCTGGACAATTGATATCCTGAGATAGGGTGGATCACGTCCGCAGACAAGTCTTCCCCCACAGCGCAAAACACCTCGCACTCTGCAGGATATTCTCCGTCGAGCCCATGACGCTCTCAAACACCTCGTCCGCCGGCCCCGGCTCCTTCCCATTCCCGACATCCACCAGGCTCTGCACCCCATAAGCTGGCGCCGGGAAGTACTGGTGGACGACTTCCGGCACGACAGAGATGCAGTCCAGCCGGCGCTGCCGACACGCATGCATCATAGCGACGTCAAAACTCTCGTCCTGCGACCCGCTCACCTGCTCCAGCACCTTCCTGGCACCCGTCCGCGTCAGACCGTACGCGAATGAACACACGGGATTGTACGACCAGTACACCGCGCGTTTGCGGTCGGGCAGCCGCGACACGTACTGTCCGGCCCAGCCAAAGTACTTGTCGTGTGGACACACGGCCGTGTCCTCGAAGACCACCGTCTCGATGCCCTCCTCCCAGTACTCGCCGCAGTGGCCGATCCACAGCACGTCCCAGGTGCGTCCGTATGGCGCATCGCGTTCCTGGTCGTTAGCGGTTTTGGTCAGGTTGCGCACGGCTGTAGCTGTGCGGACCATCTGTTCACGGAGAGACCGGTCCCAGTCGACGTCGTCCTCGATGATCAGGGTGGTGTCGAGGTCCGATTGCAGGACGTGCTTTATCAGGTCGAGATGTGCCAGCCAGGCGATGCTGGCGCCGTGCGTTGGGTGCTCCGCCTCGGGCGGCCCCATGGCCTGATATGCGTTGACCAAGTCGGGATTGATCGGTGGTTGTGCGGGGATCTCGATCTGGAGGCCGATCAGATCCGCGGCCGCTTTAAGACCTCTAGAGCGCCATGAGGGCCCGGCGGAGAGCGCCAGGATCTTCTGGAACTGTTGTTCGTTAGTCTGTGTAGATATTTGGTATTCGGGAGCGGGGGCTCCGGACATACCCCCAGAGTCGCATTTCCGGCGCTCTCGACAGGATCACCATTGATGGTATCGTTGGCCGCGACTGCATTGCTGTCCGGAAAATCATTTGGAGGAGGCACATATGATGGGACCTTGGCAATTGAAAGAGACGACGTCCGCCATTTTTGCAGTGAGACGACGATGAGGAAGAGCAGAAATGCGGTGATCGCGAGGAATGAGCAGTGGCGAGGAGAGACCAACATCTTCCTCAACGTGTCAGTAGAATTCCATGTTGATGGGAGGGGAAAAGAAAGACAGTGTGGGAAGAGAGAGGGGGAGAAGGAGGGTGAGGTTGAAGTCGATCACATCGGCTGGGTTTAGTGCGCGGCGGTTTAGGGGCGGTTCGGTCGTCAATCAGCATCGCGAGGTGGGTCTGCTCCTACCAGCCAACTACTCCGAACCGCTCTCACTATCTGCGGCGCAGTCACTATGCATGTCCTACTCCCACGAGGTTCTAGTGCCACATCTTCGCGCACAACGGGCGGACTCCGGAGTAATGGCCTTGTCGACGCCCCTGAGACTGTCGCGAGAGACGGCGCTTAACATTCCAGCCCCGTCATCAAGAGCCCAAGTTCCTCCACGAAGGCGCCCATTGTGCCCTTTTTTATATACACATGACCATATACCCCGTATATCCTCATTTGTGTCTGTCGCTGAGACCTGGTCGGGGCCATGTCGGGGCCTTTAGTGATTCTCCTATTCTTTCTGCTCTCCTGGCATGTTGACGCAGAACCTGGGATCTTCTACAACCCCCCAACCGGAGGCCCGATCCACGATTACTCCGAGAATCCGGTGTACAATCTGGGGGACACCGTCCAGATGCGATGGGCCACCAGTCTCGACTACTTCTCCATCATGCTGTGGCAGAACGACAACTCCGAGTACGAGTGGATTCAAAGTATGCCTCTTTATTGTTAGAAAGCTCTCTCTTTTGGAGACTGACAATGATATAGCGAATCTGACCGGTGTCACCAGCTACGACTGGATTGTTTCGACTCAACGCAATCTCGACCAAGGCAATGTTTTCTTCTTCCAGATCCGAGACGCCACCGACATCTACAACCAGAACCGGCTCTTTGCCAGCCACTACTTTAACATCACCAAGGATGGGTCAGACTCCTCTTCGAAAACGACCTCGATGACAACAACCCAGGTCCCTAGTATGTCCATCTCACCAAGCCTTCCGCTCACCACCTCGTCCATCACAACCACCTCGCCCGGCCCCTCCACAACGCCATCATCCGACCCAACAGCAAATCCCTCACCAACCAATTCTGGCCTGTTACCACAGGCCAAAGTCGGGATCGGTGTCGGAGTTGGTCTCGGTTGTGCATTTCTTGTCGCCTTCTCTTTAGTGATATGGTACTTCTATCGGCGGGCAGCCGGGCCTCGCAGTGCCACTTATGCCCCAGAGGCGGTGGCCTTTTCGAAAGAGGCCCCACCGATGTACACCCGGCACCACCAGGGTCCGCCGGCTGAGGTCGACGGAGAGCCTCGGGGGACTATGCGGTTCGAGCTGCCCTCGTGATGTGGATGATTGGTCCAAGTTATAATGGGCAGCTTCGCTTAATGATATAAATATGCATGGCTTTCTTTCTGGTCAAACCTTATAATATGTTGTTTTAAATGCCAAATGCACAAAATTGAGATTACCGGGCATCACTGGTATTATCTGACGCCGTTGATGGGAAGAGAAGCCAGTTCTACGGAATAGACCAAGCGGTAGGAAAGCGCTTTACCAGATTAGGCATACTTCCAGTTGTGGACTGCTGCATTGAATAGGGTTAAGGATGTGGATACCGTGGACCCGGAACCATAATACGCTCGACCCACTATCTATGCCAAGTGATCCATGTCCTTGCGGACTATATCAGATCTACACAGTGTCCTTCAGAGTATGATTGGAAAGCTTAACTGAATAGTATCACTGGGAATTGTGTGGAAATGTCAAGTATAATCCTGTACCCTCTAAGTGTACGCCAGAGATGCGACTCGTAAATGCACCCGAAACACCCACCCGAGATGTGAACGAAACTGTCGACTGTGGACATGCAAGAATGCGCAACATAGGAGACAACAAAGAAAGACGAAAACCGAAGTAAAGAAATAAGTGTAAGATCTTCAAAGAAAAGAACGTCCCGAAAAAAGGGAGGCTCACCCTGGTGAGCCATGTGAAACAGACAGATAAGCCGTGTTGCTTCTGATCTCTCCAAAAAAGGGCGGTAGGCTTCCCTTGGACTCCATGCCATTGTTGTGCTGCCCGAGCGTCCTGATATCTGAGTCCATGATTCTTGGGGTGTCATTTGAGAGGCCATCCACTTCACTTATTGACTTGGCTGATGTGGGTGGTTTATCCGTGAACCATTCTGTCTGTGCCAGTTCACTTAAAGGCCCGTAGTCATAGTCCTCCACCCAAATGCCATACACGCCATACCATGCTTCTAATCGGTGAATCTCAATTGTCGAGATGCGGAGTTGATGCCAGGCCCATTTATTGACAAAGGTGGCCTTGTCCATTTTTGGCGCTTTGAACTCGCCAGATAAAGATGCATGAAGGTCTGCCGGGAGGGCTTCGAAGAAGACCAGTTGCTCGTGTGGCCCGACAGGTTCGGCCGGCAGCTTAAGCGGAACTTCGATATCTTGAAAAAGATGTTCCCCGTCGTTGATCGCGCTTATTTGGTATACGATATCGAACTGGTATACGTAGTCCAGGGTGTTCGTATACTCGTCTGTTAGCACACCCGTTTCCGCGCAGATGGCTTCTAACGCTTTCACATCTAGCTGGGCTTGGTTCAGATCCGCCCATGTTTCTGCCCAATCCTCGTCAAAGGTCTGCAGAAACTCCCACGACTCCTCGTCGAGGGGGATGTGGAAAGTGTTTCTTTGCTCCTGTCTGCCCATAATAGAGGCATAGTGCGCATCCAAATCTGACAGCCGCTCCTGGAACATCTGGACGTCTCCCACGCGGGAGAGATATGCTCGCAGCGCCGCGGGTAGGTCGCGCGGGGCCCTATCGAGCGAGCTTGCATCGTCGTGGACGATCTCCTGAGCCATCGGTCTAACGGATGGGCTTTCCTGCGAGTCGGCCTCGTTCGCGCCCTGGGTGAAGCGGACGAACCGATCCATTGATCGCGCAAGCATGTACTCCTGCTCGCCCAGCTGGTCTTCAGCCTGGTGGTAAGTGTGCTCGAGATCCAGATACTCCTCGGTCGCCTTCTGCAGGAGATGATACTCCTCCATCAGGGCGACATGGTCTGTCGGTTTAAAGTCTCCCGGCCCAATCGTCGTAAAGAGCGGGCTGAGCGCTTTCATGAACACCGCGCGCAGCTCGGCCTCCTCGTCGCGTTTATGCCGCAGGGCGATGCGCAGCTCGCGCACATGCGACCGCTGCGCGGACGCATTTCTCTGCTGGTTGATCAGCAGGGCCACCGCCTCGGCGAGTTCCGCGCGGAATTCCGCGTCGACTGTCTCTGACGCCTGGGGGAGCGGTTGGGCGTGGTGTGACTCCAGTGGATGCGGTGGCTCCTGTGGTTCCTTAGATTCTCCAGAGCTTGGGGAAACAGCACTGAGGTCCTTACTGGGGCCATGGTGGGATGTCTCTGTGCTAGGCCAGGTGTCGGTGAGATCGTCCAGGTCCAGGTCCGGGAGGTGCAGCGGCAGGTCGTAGGGCCCGACCAGATGGGTGGTGGACGCTTTCCGGGGCGAGGTGGGACTGCTCAAACCAAAGTTGAGGGGTTCGGGATGTTCCAGGCCATCGGACATGTCTATCTCAGCGGTGGACCTGCCGCGTTTTTCCAGAGGGGAGCCCAGGTGGTGGTCATATCTTTTCCCCTGAGGTTGAAATCAGCCCGAGCGTTGGGATTCTTGAATCAGGGGTTTGGGCGAAAGAATGTCGTCAAGTAAGGGGTCGAAATGTAAACAAATATGGAGAGTTATAGAATATCATTCACGCACCCGATGCGGATAGGAGATGGACAGTCTCCGTGAATCCCGTACGCCCAGCAGTTTCAAAAAATCATCCACAATCTTCTTCATCTTGTCCTCGCGGCCATTCCCAGCGAAGAAAGCTGGACGCCCAGCAGTACCGAAAGTACTAGCAATTGATGGGGGTATCAAGTGACGTGATAACGAGGCTGAAGCTGCACTTGCTGGGGATTTACTTTCTGGGGAATTTCTATGTTTGTAGTCATTTGGAGACCCCCTATTCTCCAAACGGTCGACGTGTCCGAGCTGCGGGAATCGGCATGTTGGCTCCTTTTATTCGTTTCTCATTTTTAGGGGTTGTCTTGGGCCCAATGAAAAAGGAATGTTTCTAGATTTTATTATTTCTTTCTCCTATTTACCGGATGATAATGCTCCTTGAGGAGGCATCACACTGACCTGTCGTATCCCCCCGTGATAGGTGGAAGCCTCGTAAACCGCGGCATGTCACCCCCTCCAACTTCCACCGAATGTCGCATGTGTCCAGCTTCCACTCTCCCCATCCCTGTCAGACCACCACCCCCGTTTTTCGGAGACACCCTAGCAGGGGACCCAGATGGCGTCCGTCATCTCACGCACCCCACGGCGTTTCACGATCCGTCCCTTCCATCCGATCCGCAGGAATGAACGGCCTTAGTCTCCGCGGCCACCGAATCATCGCGCGCGGGACATCCGGCCGGCTGGGTGTCGATAACGCAATGTGATTGCTGGCTATCTGCCTCTGCGATCCAATCCATCTCCGCTCCCGCCCTCCCTGCAGAGAGGAGAAGGCTAGCTGTATGACGGTTGCAATTTGGGCGCCTGCGAGTCGGGGACGACCCTCCAATGAGATATCCTGAAGATAACCGCTGGCTGCCTCGCACCTCCCAAGCGGTGTGTTCGACCTCGCTGGGCTGTCAGCTGCTTTGTCGGGTAATAAACAAACGTGTTCGCGCATTAGGGGGATGGTCGTCCTCCGTGGGCTGGGAAATGGGGTATGCGCAGAGCCTCACCTCCAGATGGACGGAGGGTGATGGGAGCCAGCGCATTTAAGTAGTGCGTCCGCATCGCCAGTCCGAAGACCTGGATGCCTCTCGCGCCCGATCAGTCCACGGAGAACATACCTACATTGGATGTGAGAAAGGACTGAACACGGTCCAAAGAGCGACTTCCACCTGTCCGCCTGATTTCAGATCTCACTTGTTGCTTTGTTTGGTTGTTATTATTATTCTTTCTCTTGGTCGCCTTCTTAGGTGTCCGAGGAGATGCTCCAGTCATGGCCAATCGGCATGTGAACGGAAATCGGGAGTATAATCCCTACACTGGTGAGCGCTTGGAAATTGCCCGATTACCATCGCGACGTGCCGACCCAACATCTACAGAGGAGTATGACTCTCATTACGGGCAACAATATTATCCACCACAGTATCCACCACAATATCCACCACAGCATTTCGCGGATCCAACGTAGGTTATGATGTACATGGTTTCGCGCACAAAGCTAATTCCATCAAGGACTGTTCCCCGTAGTATCTACGGACTACCGCAACAAATACAGTATAATTATCCAACCTATTCAAGTCTCCCGGTCCCACAACCTCATTCAACCGGTGGCATATCCCATTCTGGTGAATACATACATGCCCCGAGGGATGACCAACTTGCGCGGCATCAGGGATCTCGTGGTCCTGCCCAGCTTTCGCACCCCGCTTCACGGGGCTCCATGTACGCTGATACGGTTATCCAGAGGCAACGAGCTAATTAATGGCTGTGCTAATCATATTCTTCTATAGAGGACCTACTAATGGCCAGTCTCGGCGGCGTGAAAGCGGCTCAGGTAGCCAGCTGGACCATGCCGCTTATCGTGGGCAACCCGATGTCCAGCCGCGAGGTCGCACTCGACGAGAAAGCCACTCGAGTCGCCATGTAGCTGATGGTCATCGTGGGGAACCCGATGTCCAACTGCAAGACCGCACTCTACCTGACACTGGACCGCATCAAGGGCAGATTTCAGGACGCCATGGCAGCAGACAACATGGAAACGAAGAAGCCACCCCTGGCGTGGATTCCTTATCAACCAGTCTACGGCGCACTCATCTCAATACGAGGGAACCCACCGTGAGTAGCATGAAATCAAGGTCGCTAGGTTTCTCTAATTCCATATAGGCTACTCCTAGCATCCCGTCGCAAATCATCACAACCAACAACACTAGTTCTACACTTGATCCTCGTATGTATCAACGGGACTGATTTAAGTTTAGTACAAAACTTGATACACAATAGAAGTGGCTAACCACTACCAGGGTATCAAGTCCAGGACGACCCACGGAGATTCTTCAAACAAGGAAGAGTAATTCCCTACATCCCAGATGATCCCCCACTACATCCGGCCCATCACTAACACCGGATAGGTTTTTTCTGTTCTCTGGCATGAGAACGCAGGCTCTACTGCTGGCCAAACTAATGCGACCGTCATAGGACAATACGGAGAGAGGGTCTTCAGCCATATTCGCCGAATGGTAGTAGTCAAGGAATACCGCAACTCCGCTTGGTGTTTGTATGTCATGTCCTCTCTCCGGAACTGATAGGACAATACACTGACGCTGACTAGTGCGATCTATACCTACGGGCATCGTGGTGTGTCCAAGTATGCCGCCGACGCATCCAAGCATGCCATCATACATATGGAAGACAGCCCCGCAGCGCCACACCGTTCAGAACCCCCGATGTTGCGTATTCCTCTGGCGGTCAGACCGGCATCCCACGACGATAAGCTCCACCCTATGTCGCGGTTGAATTTCAGTAAATTGTTCACTGTGGAGCACAATGTGAAGGTGCGTCCTATAGGAAAGATCACAGATCATTCGATGCCGGATTTTCTGGAATATGCGCGCCGCGAGATTTCTATTTGAAGCCTCTCTGTTCATTGCGATCAAATACGCTCGAGGACCTAGAACACGATGGGCCGGATTCTAGAACCATGCACCACTCACTTCAACTGATTTATTCTTCTACCCGATGCGTCTCCGACCTGTGACTTTCTGCAATTTATCACCCGTCTCCATTTCCGTATACCATACGTTATATAATTTGATCAACAACACAACACCATTCCCGCTCGCGGCTTGAGTGGGAATTCCTGAGAACGACGACAGACTAGCGGGACGAACCCGCCTGCATCGAACACAGCTATGATATGAAATGTTTTCCAATTAACGAACCATCTATCGTGAATTAGTCTTGTTGACATTTTGTTCTGATGTGCCAACTCGATTCTTTGTTTTATATGTCATTTACCGCATATGTTTGACGTTCACCTCTGCAGCATAACGAGATTGACACTTATGAGTTGTGAAATACTGGTGTAATTAATTGATTTTAGTTTTTCGATTCAATGTGAATTTCTTGAGCGTGTTGAAGCTGGCCGATTTCCAAATCCCACACGGCTCGATATATAATCTGTACATATATTTGCTGTATATAGCAGCCTCAGTATGAGTCCCCACATGATGTCAACCATTTTTCCACGTGCTCCTATCCATGTCTTTATCATCATTAAGCGATGTACTATAACTATATTACGTAGGGCAAATGATCTATGCTGCATAGCTACATGTTCTTAAATAGGCTTATCGATAAGCTATCGATAACATCACGTGGGGACGCCGAAAATACTGCCCTGGAAAATCTCACCGCCCGACAGATTTTCCAGCGGCTCGAGAGCGAAAGAAATCTCTCCAACGCCTACAACATCAACAACCCAACAAGCCGTTCGTGACCATGAAACGCAAGCTGGATGCCAATGATGTCCCCTCTCCGGAGGCCGCCGACGACACTGCGAAGAATGATGTCGACAGTCTCGACTTTGAAAGCCTCAATCTCGATCCGCGCCTCCGCCAAGCCCTGATCAAAGAGAAATTTACCAAGCCGACTCTTGTTCAAGCGAAAGCGATTCCGCTGGCGCTCGAGGGAAAAGATATTCTCGGTAGGAGGATCTTGTCGTCAACATGTATTAATATCTCAAATACTGACTCGACCAGCCCGTGCAAAGACCGGCTCTGGCAAGACGGCCGCCTATGTCCTTCCTATCCTCCAGACTATCCTCCAAAAGAAAGCGGTTCGTAACCCTCTGTTGGATTTTATTTACACTGCGATCTCTGTCTGACGTCCAGTCTCCAGAATGACCCCTCACTGAAAGCCACCACCGGCCTCATCCTCGTCCCAACCCGAGAGCTCGCCGAGCAGGTCCAGAATGTCATCACGACGTTCGCTGCCTTCTGCGGAAAAGATGTGCGGTCAGTGAACCTGACGCAGAAGGTGTCCGACGCGGTCCAGCGCACAATGCTCGCCGATTACCCCGACCTCATCGTCTCAACACCGTCTCGAGTGATCGCCAATCTTGGTAGTTCGGCCCTGTCGCTCGAAAACCTGACCCACCTCGTGATCGACGAGGCCGACCTGGTCTTGTCGTACGGATACGATGAGGATATCAACGCGCTCGCCAAGGCCATCCCCCGTGGAGTTCAGACCTTCCTCATGAGCGCTACACTGACCGCCGAAGTGGATACTCTGAAGGGCTTGTTCTGTCGGAGCCCGGTGATTCTGAAGCTGGAGGACCAGGATGATCAAGGTTCTGGCGTTAGTCAGTTTGTCGTCAAGTATGTGGCTGATGAATAATCCTATGATGGTCGACTGCTAGCTAACAACTACCTACAGATGCGCGGAGGATGAAAAGTTCCTCTTGACATATGTCATCTTCAAACTGCAGCTGATCAAAGGAAAGGTCATCATCTTCGTTGGGGACGTGGATCGCTGCTACCGTGTGAAGCTATTCCTCGAGCAGTTCGGTATCAAGAGCTGTGTCCTCAACTCAGAGCTTCCGGTCAATTCCCGCCTACACGTTGTCCAGGAATTCAACAAGGGCGTCTACGACATCATCATCGCAGCCGACGAGCAGGAAGTCATGGGCGCGCGCAAGTCCAAGAAGTCCAAGGATGCGGAGGAAAACGAGGCCGGCGAAGCCGCCGGTTCCAGCGACGAGGAAGAAGGCGAAGCGCAAAAGCCCAGCGCCTCCCGCAGCGACAAGCGTCGTAAGACGACCGGAAAAGACAAAGACTTCGGCATCTCACGAGGCATTGATTTCCAAAACGTCGCTTGCGTCCTCAACTTCGACCTTCCCACCAACTCGAAATCCTACACGCATCGCATTGGCCGGACTGGTCGCGCCGGCAAGACCGGCATGGCGCTGTCCTTTGTCGTGCCAGCCGACCAATTCGGCAAACACAAGCCTACCTCTTTCCCGACCGCCAAGCACGACGAGGCCGTGCTGGCCAAGATCGTCAAGCGTCAAGCGAAGCTCGGCCACGAGGTCAAGCCGTACCACTTTGAGATGAAGCAGGTCGATGCGTTCCGGTACCGGATGACCGATGCGCTGCGCTCGATCACCCGACTGGCGGTGCAGGAAGCGCGTGCGCGTGAGATCCGTCAGGAGCTGATCAAGAGCGAAAAGCTCAAGCGCCATTTCGAGGAGAACCCCGAGGAACTCCGCCAACTGCGGCACGATGATGAGCTGCGTTCGGCTCGTATCCAACCCCACCTCAAACATATCCCTGACTACCTGATGCCGGCCAAGGGGAAGAAGGGGATTTCCAGTGAGAACGTGGGATATGTCGGGTTCAGGAAGACGAGTGAGAACAGGATCCGGAAGGCGAGAGAGAAGAACCGTGGCAAGGGTAAGGGCCGGCATTATGCCGGTGTCAAAAAAGTTGATCCTCTGAAGACGTTTAATCGGGGGAGGAAATAGAGCGGGTATAGCTCTGGCATGCTCTGTTTCACCAAGTATGTACATATGGCTGCTCTGTAGCAGCATGCTTAGGAATAGATTTATTATTATGAGATGAAATCATCGGGACTATAAGCAATGGGTGTAGTGAGTGGCGTCAGCCATATCCAGGCAAATATGACTGCTCCACGAAAGTGAGTACCAATTCTTCAAACAGCGATGTTGACCATATGTCTTGTTCCATCGGAGTCAACAGAGGACTCCAACTGTACTCTTCCAGGAATTCAGTCACAAGGCCGCGACCATGTGAGACGGAGGGTCTCTCTTCGATTCCAAGGGTCCCTGATACGATTTACACTCGATGACTGCGGCTTTGAAGGCATCCGCGCCTTTGCCGACGCAACAGCCATACGGAGGAAAAGGAACTGCTTGGGGATGCACAGTCCTCTCTTCAGATGACTGCAGAGAGGCACGCCCGCCAGTCCCATGTTGCTTTGATTGAGGAGATACGTGGGATGTATGTTCACGCAGCTCGAGACAGAGGGTAATCGCGGCATGCAGGGCCCGATCACGGACCATCTTCCCGCTGAAGTTCGCAATCGAGGGACAGAACTGCGCGTCGAGATATGGCCGATGAACTTGGGACAGGATCTAAAGTACGCCGGGCCTGTGTCGCAACCCATGACCGGAGCGTGCAAGATGAGAAGAGAACCGTAGTACGCAAGGGGGAGGATCTGCGAGCGGCCGGCGCAGCTTTGTTCGATGTCCAGTGGGAGAGATGTTGTCCTTGCGCAATAATCGGGCACGTTGGATTGGCATCTAGCGATATGATACTAACCCCTGACGAAAGGCCAGCTGGTGCGGCGGCCAAGCTCGCGATATCTGATCGCAATGGCAGCGATGGGAGCAAAACGATCTGCAACGCTGTTCGTCACTGGCCCCAGGGCTTCTATTGATCGCACTTGAGTTTTCGGCGGCGGTATTCGGCTCAGGAAACTGGCAGACGCTGACGCTTCCGGGTTATAAGGCGACATGGCAAGAGAAAGATGCGGTGTAGTGGATGCAGGTCTCTGGCATATCTGATGCTTTGCTCGGAGATATTCAGACCACGTCAGCTCGCCTCTTGGGGAATAGGACTCTCAATCTCGTCAGAAGCATACTTTGTCGCCGTGACCCGATTCTCTATTGCCGATGTCTCTCCTTCCACTGGAGCTTTGGGCCGAAAGGAGGACATGCCGAATTCAACCATCCGGATTGAAGACTTTCCAGAAGGCGGGCTTCGTGCCTGGACGGTCGTTGTCGGATCGTTCTGCATCATGTTCTGCACTTTTGGGTACCTGAATACTTGGGGGTAAGTCCCTATGACCCGGAAGCACCTCCTATATCATAAGTTCAAATTCACTAACTGTCATGGTTGAAGGGTCTATCAGAACTACTATCTCAGTCACCAACTTCGCAGCTATACATCATCTTCAATTGCCTGGATTGGTTCTGTGCAATTCTTCCTCCAGAATGCAGGCGGTCTGATCGGAGGACCGCTGTTTGATCGATATGGTGCCAGGGTAATCCGATTCATATCCAGCACTACAGATCAGTCCACGCTCCAGATCAAGACTAATACCTTGTTGTGTAGGTCATCATCCCACCGGCCCTTCTATTCGTCCTCTCCGTCATGATGGCCTCAATCGCTAGCGAATACTACCAGTTCATGCTGGCGCAGGGGATCCTGGGCGGACTCTGCAACGGAGTCATGTTCACGCCAGGAATGGCCTCCGTCGGCCACTACTTCAAGCGCAAGCGTGCGGCGGCAATGGGCGTCGCCATAACGGGGTCGTCCTTCGGCGGCGTCATCTTCCCCATCGCGCTGAACCGCATGTTCCAGAACCGGCGACTCGGCTTCGGCTGGTCCGTTCGCGTCGTCGGATTCCTCATCCTGTTCATGCTCATCGTCGCAATGATCACCATCCGCGAACGACTCACCAGACGCACAGGCTCCATCCTCGCCCCAGAAGCACTCAGGCACGCGCATTTCCTCACCACTACTGCCGGCCTGTTCTTCCTGATCTGGGGCATGTACACGCCCTTCTTCTACATCGAGCTGTTTGCAACCCGGCACGGGATGGACCCCGACCTCGCATCCTACATGCTCTCCATCCTCAATGCGGGATCGTTGCCCGGCCGCCTGCTGCCTGGGTTTCTCGGTGATCGCGTGGGCAGATTCACCACCCTCGCGTTCGCCGGCGCGTGCACCGGTATCCTTCTCTTCTGCTGGATGGCGGTCTCGTCTGCCGCCGGGATTATCGTCTTCGTGGCTTTCTACGGGTTCTGCTCTGGCGCGATCGTATCGCTCATGTCGCCCTGTGTCGCGCAAATCACCCCGGACCCCGAGCAGATTGGGACGTACTTGGGGATGGCGCTCTTCGTCGTGGGGTTTGCAGGGCTCACGGGGACTCCGATATGCGGGGCGCTGATTGATCATTATGGAGGTTTTACTCAGGCGGCTGCGTTTAGCGGCAGTTCGGTCATGTTTGGGGCTATCTTGATCTCTCTGTTGCGATTGCGGATGAGCAGGAATCTCCTGGTCCCTGTTTGAACGATGCTAATTGTGCAGGAGGTAAGGATCAAGTCATATGGTGTATATTATGGTCTATACATGCTCTATACGGTTGTGCCCTCAAGTACGTCAGGCGATGGTCCTTGAGGTATTCAGAACCACACTCCGGTCTAATTAGACAGACTATGCAGGTCCTGCCAAACATCGTATATAATAATGAGGAATAGTATATACGTCTATACTGTATGCGCACTCATCGACCGACAATCACCCCATTGTATATCCTGAGCACGGGAGAAACTGTAGGTATTCCGGCCCCAGCCATCTTTTGAGGACATCCTCGTCTAGACCATCCAAGCCAAATGAGAAATGCACCCACTTACCCCGGCCGTTCCGCCGTACACGAAGGATCCGATTTTGAACGCCTTTTGCATCCTGCAGCGCATCCCGAAACTGTTCTAGTTCCTTGCCTCGTAGATACTTGATCCGCTCCACCTCCACATCCCACGGGAGGTCCGCATTGCCCGACGATGGCCGATCCGCCGGTCCACCCTGGCGATCAGATGGAGCATGGATGGACGCGGCGAGAGACCGTGCGGGCGAAGAAGACGACGCCACGGCCCCGCTGGCATGCCCAGATACAAGCGACAGCTCGCTATCATCGATATGAGGCAGCCATCCCGGACCCAGACGGACAAACTCAATATCCCGCCACGACCCGTTCCACTCCGGACCCGTGGTGTAGGGCTCGCCGTCAGGCCCAACACCTTCCCAATTAAGGGCGGGGATCCAGCTGCTGCAGCCTTCGAGATCGAGCCACTTCAGGCAGTATGTCGCCCGGGACAGCCTGCGCAGGATACCTGCCGCTTCTGCCCAGTTGTTCTCGCTGGGCGCGTAATTGTCCGTCCCGCTGTAGGAGAACGTCAGCGACCTGTGGTTGGGATGGCGGATACGCGCATGGGCAGCGTTCGGGGTGACAGTGGGGGTGGGCCAGTGCGCCAGCGAAAGATGGGTTATGGTGGAGAGGCGCGAAAGGAGCGTGATGACGGAGTTCCAATTCGCAGCCTCGGGCTTCGGATGGGCGAGCGATAGAAAGCGCAGATTCTGGAAACGGGGGCCCTGGCTGAGCGTTTTGGGCAGGGAAGCACTAGCAGTATATTGGGGATCTTCGCCGTACTCTTCCTCCCAAGAGGTCGGGACAGGCGCTTCGATCGTTTGTCGCTGCACGCCAGCGTGATCGATGGAAACGAACAGTTCGGCTGTCAGCTTTTTGAAACTCATCCAGCGGCCTATGGCACAACTCAGATCCAGACGGGTGACCTCGGAGTCAGCATTGTGAGGAGTCGACTCGTCACCATCGTCGAGGTCGTCCTGACGGCTTCGATTGAACAGCGGCCGTAGACCCTGTGATAACCCGGCGAGGGGCTGGTCTCGTGCATAGACAGCTATATAGCTGAGCAACAGCTCCCGCACACGAGTGGGCAGAATCCCAAGAAACTGCCCGTCGTATTCAACATGCCAGAGCCACTGCGACGCCATCGACTTGAGCGCCGTATGCAACAGCGTATCTTTCGCAGGGAACGTCGTCCCGGGTAGCCGTTCAACGCGGTAGATGACTCTCTCTCTTTGAGCCGCATCCATATCTAATCCATCCTCCTCGCGATCTTCACTCTCCACATTCCCCAACAGCCAGCTTTCGGGCGGCGGGGGTCCTGCGATCCGTCTGACTCGTCCTCCGACGCCGACGCGGCGAGTCCCCGGGCGCGGACGAGGAGGTGGAGTCTCGGGTAACTCTAGGACATTGCGGAGCGACGGGTGCACGGAACGAGAGGTGACAAGCCTCGACGGGCTTCTATTATCTGCGGACACTTGGGTACGACGGAGGTGTGCGATCAAGTCGTTGACGGACGGCTGTGCGGGACTCGAGGCCGGACTGGATGAGCGAAAAGGGCCATGCTGGTCCCGTCGCGAACTGGAGGCGAGTGTATGGTGTGCAGTGCTGGCAGGTTTTGCAAAAACGGCTTTCTGATGCTTCTTGGGCATCGAGAAGGCAATGAGGACGGAGTGATGGTGAAGGTGAGATTGGAGGAGAGTTGGGGAAGCTCCGCGGGGTGGGGTTGTGCTTATCGATCGGTCTATCGTTTGGCCGCCATTCTGACAAATACCCCATGTTCCCTCAGGATTGTAATGCTGGTATGCTGTACAGTCATCTATGATTCTATTTTACAAATAATGTTCGCACATGGGTATCCGGCCGGGATCAGATATCCCTGACCCACGAATCGTCCTCCATCTTCCCCTCTCGCTTGGGGCCTTCTCGGATCCACGTCTCGACCAGGCCTTCCTTGGGATCCTCATCGGGCAACCCGCGAGACCGTCGGACGTCCAAGACCAGCTCCCGGACCTTCTTCGTGACCTCCTTTCGGAGCTCAACAGCCTCTCGCCCGTATAGGAGCTCATCGTTCAGAACTCCAACGGGCAAATCGCGAGTGTCGGGGGCTGTCACCTCAGCCTTGGCCTTGATCTCCTGCCAGCGTCTGCGCATGTCGCCAAAGACCGCCTCCGAGTCCACCTTCTTCCCGAACGTAACGCTGACTTCCTTGCCGGGTCGGGGGAGGAAGCGCGGGAATTCGCGGCTCTCGTGCATGACCTGATCGAAACCTTCCAGCCAGATGGGGACGACATCCGGGCACTCGCTCGCCTCCAGGATGAGGCGCGCCACGCCCCACTTGAAGTAGCGCATGGTCTTGTTGGGCGCCTGGTGGATCTTACCCTCGGGGAAGATGTGCATCCAGGCGTAGGAGTTGCAGGCGTATGCCGACGGCGCGAGATGCGAATCTTCGCCGTCGGTTGTAAAGGCGGTCGGGACGTCGGAGAAGGGGTCCACGCAGACGTTCTGCAGACTCCAGTGCTGCCGTTCAGGGCGGGGTTGTTGGTGCGGATCGACGGGAAAGGGTCCTTTCGACAGCAGACGAATCGCCTGCGTTACGGCGGGCTGGGCCAGGCCACCGTGCGGCGAATGCGCCAGTCGATGGGTGGGAAGGACTTGGCCCATGGTGAAGAAGAGGGACAGCGGACTTTTGCGACGCGAAGAGAACAGTCAGTCAGGCGCATGCTAGTCGTGGGAGTCGAGCGAAGACGGTGATATACCGGTTCTGAAAGCAGATATCGTGACTTCCGAATCCCCATCTCTTGTTCCACGACGCCAGGCCGGAGTTGTATCGCATTGGGAGGAATCCCCACATGATCGGGTCATCCATACTGCTCGGATCAGTACGTTCTGGTGCTGTCGGACTGAAAGGGTCGCCTCAGTCGGGCCCGAGGCGCATCGTACGTACGTACACGCTGGTATGGTTGGAGACTGCAGTATGCGGGGGAAGGATTAGCCGTGGCGCAGGAGTACACATGCTGTGAAATAGCGCCTACCTGTAAGCAATCCTCTTGTTCGCGTAGCGGGATCCTGTCGCGAGTCCAGAAGCTCGAGAAACGACTCCAGCCCATGCACCTCAGGGCGACTGCACAGGAAGAGAAACGAGCGACACAGGCCAGCGACGCCGAAGATGGTCGTCGAGGACATGGCCCTCCACGCCAACGAGGGCGACTCTGCCGTTGCGCCGGAATCCATGGAGGCAGACATGGTCGGAGCGACTATAGATAATCCATGAACGAAGAGGTAGAGGAAGAAGGGAGAGGTAGAGAAAGACCCCAGAGCGACGGCGTGAGGACGGAGAGAGAGTTCATTGGGGCGTTTTTGTTGGACCGCGGAGGTCGGGCGCACGGACCACACGAACACCGGATTTTCCTCCGGCAACTCATCACCGTGGTCACCTCCGACTCTCTCCCTGCTCTACATCCTCTCCCTCACACCCCCTTCCCTCTCCTCCCCAATGATGTTCAAACCGTCGTCGCCGCTGTTTAGCGGTCTTCTCTGGTACGTCAACTCAACTCCGCCGCGTACCCTCGCCGAAATCCCAATCTCCGCGCATCGCCGGATGCCTTAGCCAGTCACCCCCGAACCACAACTCTAACCATTCTCTCTCAATTACAGGAAGATCCCATGGCGCATCTCCCAGCCGCAAAAAGCCCGCCAAAGAAAGCGCCTGCGGTCCGTTGACCGCGTCGTCGACACAGTCAGCGCCGCCCTCTACCGAACCGGACAGTCCTCCAAGGCCGTCGAACGGTGGTACCGCGAAATGCCCCGCGAGGAGGAAATGCTCCCGAAGGACAAATACACGCTGTTTGATAAGAAGGAAAAGACGTATCGCAAGGGAATTCACAGTGAGTGCTTCCGCCCGTTCTGTCCTAGCTATTTTGGAGAGGTGCTCCGGAAGCAGACGTTGGGACGGAGAATCCAATTTTGTCTCTCTTCTCTTCGTGCATAAATGCAATCGTTTTATCTTTCTCGGTGCGTGATTGCTGACCATGCTCGACAGAACTCCCCAAGTGGACACGAGTCAGCCAGCGCGTGAACCCCCCCGGTTTCTAAACACCCGTCTTGTCGATTTCCTTCAAGCGATTACTGCTTCACACTGTTCCCGGATATATATGGGGGCTCTTATTGTACGATACACCACCGCGCATCATGGTCATATTGCTTCTCGGAGAGTATCTTAAACCAGAAAAGGATACATAAAAGGCTTACGGAGTTTCGGAACGGGAAGAATCACAGCATATCTGTATTCAATGTTGTATTATCTACAGTCAGCAATGGCAAGACTGCAAAGTCTATGAAAACAATGATCTATCTTGACCCCCAGTAGGGAGGAAATGAGCGTCTCTGTGAATAAGGACATCTGACATCGAAGATACATAAGCCTTGATAGTCGCCACAAGCCTCTCGGTCCCACTGAGGACAGGTTGTCGAACGTCTGTCGCGAAGATATGTCAGCATCCTGCTCAACGGTGAAAGAGTCCCTGGTTTGACCCATCTGGCAACTTCTCATGTCGATTGGTTGCGTCCTTTGCTGTCCAACACCTGGATACACCCAGCGCGACTTCTTTCACTCTGGTTCGGTTGATTCTGCCCTCGTGGATCATCTTGCGTACTCGATAACCCCGCCGGACCCGTTGCCAGTCGTGAAATGTTTCTTGCCAGCCGGTACCTCCTTCATAGTATACGTTTTCTTGGTTTCTGGGCGGACCAACACCTTGAGGAGGTCTTCGAAGCATCCAGCACGCTGGGTCAACCTTGCCATCTGGGGGTCCTTCATCGGGAAATTCGTACAATTCAATCGTCTTGACGAGTGATGTTAGGCCCAGGGACCTTCTGCGACGATTGACCGCATTCCGCCATGAATCTATCTTAGGTCTGTGAACCACCTTGCGATGAACTTGTGGGTACTTTGGTTTAGGGGTCCAATCTGGCATTGGATAGGTTGTGAAGAAGCGCGGGTCACCTAACATTCTCCTCGCATCGATGGAGACCCGACAGGGGGGATCATAAACAATCCAGGTTCTCTTGTTCAACCAGTGATTCGGGAGCATGGCAAAATGAAACGGTCTTCTTCCAGGGCTGAGCTGGTTGGCGAGCCATTCAAGTCGGCAGTCTAAAGCATATATTGAACGTACTTCCCAGTCACTCAAAATTTGTAGCGGGATCTTAATTTCTGATATATGTTTTCTGTCACTGCAGTTTGGCTTCTTATCATGGCGCTTGTTGCCATCTGTCCGAGCGCACTCGACCGATTTCGAGGACATCCGGGACTTTTCATCGTTCCCATATCTTGTCTGGCCTTTATGAGGGGCTGCAACTCGCATCGATTTCTGTACTGACGACTGGTCACGGAGTCCTGGCGCAAGACACCGTCGTCCCACGCGTTCTCCCAGTGCTGACTTCTTCGTAAATACGGAACTTGTCCTGCGTTGGCGCAGCGCGTGTCTATAAACGAGCATATCACTAGAGCTCGAAGAAATGACCTTGTCTATCTTGGCCAAGTCAAGCAGCGAAGTTTGATGGGACGATATGCTCGCAAGAATATCCGAGATAGGACTTCCCGGAGGGACAAGGGTTCCAACAAACCCGTTCTTGACGCAATATGGCGTTTTCAATTGCATTCGAGCAGACCATACTTGGTATTTTCGTGCATGTCTCAGGGCCCGAAGAGTGTTGATGGAGGCGGAACACCTCGCTGATGTCCTGGCGCATATTGATCGGTTGGGGCGTTGTTGGTGCTGTTCTTGAAAGACATTCGCGATTAGCAAACATGGAAGAGAACGGCTTTCTTTGGATATCAGATACGAGGTAGTAGCGATCGAGAAATGTTTATTCCCCCTGGACATATAATCAAGCTGGCTCCCACACGCAGCCCTCCAGCGCGAGAGGTGGGCATCGTCTCCGGAAAATCTGCCTCTGGCGAAGCTGCCATGCCACATGCGTCGAAGGCCTCTCTGAAAATGACCACGGACATCTATCTCCGAGTCTCGAGAACCACAGTCAGTGCTGTCTTGTCCCTCGGCTGTGGACCGAGCCACGGACGACACGGTCTCCCGATCGAAGAGATCACTGGACGAAACAAGCCCATCGAGAATACCTGAAGAGCCCACGTACGTTCCCACATCGGGGCCCGGCCCTCGAAGACACGGATTCCAAATGTCATCCGCTGTCGCAAAGCTGAGACTCCGTAGAAACCCAGGCAGCCACTGACGCAGCTTCCGGCTCTCGTTATGTTTCTGCAACTCTTTCGAGCCCGGGTCCCACCAAACCCAGCGATAGTCGGCCTTGGACGACCATGTGGTCCAGCCACAAAGCTTTTGAAGACACGTTTGAAGCAAATCCAGATTATGTTCGTGGCGCTGCAGCGGTATCCACCCGTACCAGGTTCTTGCGTAGCGCGTGGTGGGAGAGCTTCCCCGGAGGACTCTGTTGCGCGAAAAGGAGCGGATGAACCTGCCAAGCTTCCAGGCTAGCACGCCGATGATGAATATTGCCAGTGTGCCTGCGAGGAGCTCGAGCATGACGCGCAGGCTGATGTATTTTGTTCCGGGAATGGGCTCCCTGGCGGAGTCTGTCGAGGGCCGTGGGATTCCAGGAAAGGAAGGAGACTCGCGGATGGGGATCGGGGGCATTTCGCTGGAGTTACGAATGACCAAGGGATGGATAAGGATATGGCTGATTGGGAACAGCTCGGGGGGTGAGATGGTGTCATTCTGGAGGTATGGTGAGAGTCATTGAACGCAGAAGAGGAAAAGCTGTCTAGCAGCAGATCAGGAAGGAACGAAATACCTGTTTGTTCGATTGAACCAGGAAGGAGGCATGGTTTGATGTCTCAAGTCAGTGGCTTCGGTGATGATGGCAGTAGTCCTCTCGAGCGCCATTCAAAAACTTGCATCCAAGTCAAGTCGCATATCCTCATCCTGGCTTCTTGCGCAGGGGTTTATGCGGTCGAATCTCATTTCTTTCGTCTTCTTGAGTGGAGGCCACCCTTTTTACTGCCAGCATCATATATGGAAGTACAGAAAGTAGGGAGAGCCGGTGTTTTCATTACTGGAGGCCATGTTCTGCCTCTATGTTATACAATTCCTTACCTGAATTACTGATCAAGGCGTATTTTAACGTACTTCTTTCTCGTCGAGACCCGCTTCATGACACCAAACCTCACTACAACCGGAAGGCAAAACATGGTCCATAGAGTGTAGCCAGACAAAACGAGGCTTTAATGTTCTCTGCCACTGTTGCGCATCGAATAGGGCTACAATAGTCAAGTGCCACACGAAATCTTCCAGGAACTAATAGTACCCTCAATAATCACCGGGTTCGGGATCTACTTACTCCGTAACTTTGGGTTTTCACGCCTGGGGTCGCTGGTGCGCACGCACTAAGCGGAGCCAGATTTGCCGCTTTGCCTCAGCTCATTCTTAGGTAAAGCGTCTACGTTCTTGGTCTCATGATGATATCGAAATTCATCCGAGCCACACATTATTACCGCCGCCATGATTGCATTGCCCCTTCGGCCGAGGCGCACCACGATAAGTTTAGGGTCAATGGCGTCGATGGCTCGGCTGAGCTTGGGGTGTCGCCAGGCAAACACATTCATACGCAGCAATTTCTTTTTCCGCCTTCGCAGTGAATTCCAGAGTGGTCGCGAACTCACCCAGTACAGGACTAAGTGAACTATTGAGGATCGCAACAAATCGGTGGCAATTTCCGGTCAACGATGGTAGTGCAGAAGTGCGGTCGACAGAGTAGCCTACTCCGATAAGCCCGTGGGATCAAAAGAGGCGGAAATTCACCCCGCCTCGTATTTTTTCCATCGGGGCTTGTCCAATGGTCCGAGGCCAACAAGCTGATAGGACATCTTTGGACGTGTAAAGGTGCCAGGACTGTATCTGGTTGAATCACCGACGACACCCAAATCCTGCCGCAGCTTCGGACATAAGGACCTCCACTCAATGAGGACCATGAGGACGTTCTATTCCATACAGAGTACAAGAGGCACAGTTTGGATCCACCTATACTAGTCCATTGGCGGAGAATTTTTCCGGTCTGTTATCCTCATGCTAAAATTCTCGCAAAGTGCGGGGCCATCGAGAGCAAAGAGGGTACTCTAGATACTGTTGGTGACAGGATCGATTAAAGTCCGAATCCGGAGCCACATCGTACTACTCCGTAGTGATTCCATAGTGCCCCGGGTTGGAAATTGCTGGGGACCATCCTACCCTAGGACAGAAGCGGACCGAGCTATGGGCCCTCGACGGACACTCATCTTGACTCCGCTGCTGAGGCTTCCTATTGGGGTTTCTGTTATGGCACGGCGACGGTATCATATCAGCCAGAAAGGATCTCGGTGGGATTCCCTGTGTATAAGAGACGCCACCGGGGCAAAGATCTCGGCCGTGTTTCTGGGTTGTCTGCCTCTCCTATCTTCGACAAGAGCAGGTCAAGGTGGAATGGGAAATTTCAACGCCAGGATTCTATAATGGCTCTGAAGTAGCCCCTCAGGGGTGGATACATGAGGCGGCACAATGAACGACGAATCAGACAGAGCAGTTTCTATCAGACACTCACCGACAGCGCGCCACACGGGGGTACTGTGCGACCAATGGAGCAATGGGGAAGGGAATTGACCAAAGTACGACCATGTCTCTCCCGAGTGCGGTGCTGTCCATAATTTGGATGAGTTGGCAATCCTGACGCCATCACGTTGCGCGGGCGAGTCTCGCCAGGCCCATTCTCCTTTGCGGGCGTGTTGAGGTTTCAGTTTTTGCCACATGCTAGGTGTCAGCCAGGTGTATGCTAGGGGGGTCGTGTGTAAGATCCGCAACGGGAGGCTGCATGAAATAAGTACCGTTGAGATCGACTTCCTCGGGACGTATGCCGGCGCAAGTCGGTCCGGTGAGATGTACGGAGTGTATTCGGATAGCAGTGCGAGACTTTTAATCATTGGAGAGCGCAATTATACTCCATGATGTCAATGTCATGTTCTTTACCTGGCTTCAGTAAAAAGTGCACCTAGAAAAGGCCCTCGGGATCACTGATCCAAAGGTGGACCCGGGATAAAAAACCCGGCCTAGACAAGGGACGGAACCAATCCTCAGGTTGGAAGAGGGGCGGACGTTAGGTAGGTAGGAAGATCGAAACCATGGATAATCCCGTAGCCTGGAATAGGAATCACACGACGCACTGGATTTTCCGCGTCCTGGGAGAGGCGGTCTTAGAGCGAACGCCATGATCGGGTTTAGACATCAGCCACCCGGCCGATAATCAATGGCGAACGACCCGAGTCAGTTTGCGGAACACGGCAACGTCCTTCAAATTGGGTTTCTAGAGACGGCAACCAGGGCAGTCCGGTGTGAAATGGCCATCTTTTGGGGGGTAGGGTCGCTCACGAACGCAAGGGCCGCTGCAAGAGGTTCGTCCCTTCATGGTGACGGTTCACCGCCACATCCTGGCCGTTGATCATGCGCCTCAGCCACCTGTGGCTTGTCGGTAAGGCGGGAGGGGATCATCATCCATAGGTGGATGTCGCACATTAGACCTTGGTCGATCCGATGAATCTTGCATTACACTTGCAGGCAGACACATTTGGCGTTGTCCGGTGAGCGATCGGAGTGGAACAAGCTTGATGTGTGCTGTCGACGCGCAAGACGGACGGCGGATATCCGCGTACCAGGTCATCCGCGAATTGGCCCACCCGGGTGATGTGCATGGATGAGGTAGCTTACTTGCTGTCATTTGGGGAACAATCGGTGAGGGAGGCGTCTGGATGGACAGAGGGTCGAGGTAGACAGGAAGCTGGGAGCTACCTAGCTTACCGAGGTTCCCATGAAGGTGTATGCCGACGGAATGACCACCTCAGACCGATCATGACATATGGCCTGAATGGTAAACATATTTCCCGACTTCGGGGACCATCAGGAAGAAAAAGAAAAGACAGAAGAAGACCCCGACCCAAAGGCGTGGAATCTAGACCTGGATGTCGAGAATATTGGACGTGATTGGCCACGAGGGTGAGGAAATGGCCATGCGTCGGAGGGATCTCAACGCTAACGGAATTTGGGCTGGACCCGCGTAGGAAGGCACCTCGTGGGATGCGGTTCCAGATGAGGTGGAAGAGGAACCACTGCAGAAAGGGTTCGTCACTAGGAAGATACCTAACCTTAGTTGCTTCTTTCTGAGACAGGCAGCAGCGTTTGATTGACGGATCTTGCTGACCTCCACTCGATCTCGATGGAGCAGCTTTAAGGTTTCCTCCCGGTTTCCTGGTTTGCAGCTTCAACTTCCCTGTTCCGTCACCATGAGGCTGACGGTGGGGCGGCTCCCCCTTGACTGGTGTGGCTAGTGCGACGCAGTTCTGTCCCGATTAGGTCGTTGCTGTGGCGAAGTCGTCCACTAGTTGCCCTCACTCCACCGCATCAACTGCCTCTTTGGGCCGTGCTCCTCGACCTCATTCAGTTAGTCCGCGTCCATAGTGGTATTTTCCTGCTCCTTTTCCTGTCGTGATCAGTCAATTTCGGGGACTCCACCGCGCTTCGTCCTTTTCCGCGAGCTCTGACCGCCAACCGAGAAGACCTCCAAGAGGACTCTCGACCTTCCTTCATTCTGTACTTCCCAACTGTGATGACGTTCGTATGAGATGAGACCGCTGTTAGGTTCTAGTGGCGATTTCCGTCTCTCGATGCATCCACTGACTCGCTGCCTTTCCCCAAACCGGACAACATGCCATTCCACCCCGCGGTTATGCTGGCTTGATCGGTTAGATTCCGGTACTAGGCCGGTACTAAGGGCTGAAGGGGGTCCCTGCCCTCGGCACCAGACTATGAGACACAATAGACGATGTGTCCGTCCATGCAAGGGGACGAATCAGGAACTAGATCTGGTTCATTGATCATCTTCAGTCGTGTCTTGACCCAGTGCTTACCCAGAGAACGGAAATACTCTCCACTCCCCCATTGGGCAAGAGGGGCGTCTTTCAGACGAGCCATCGGAGTATGGATAGATTTGATGCAGCACTGCTGACCCAGACAATGGGCTCGTCCAGAGTGCAGGGGACGAGCTCCAGAAAATGATCTCACCGATCCCATCACTCTACCGGGATTAAGCTTCGAGATGCGATCTACTTCCAGTTCACGGTTCGCTGTAAGGATCTGACGTTTCAATTTAGTCTCCGGTATTTCAAAGGCAATCTGGCCGACTGTCAGTGCTAGCGTTATCTCCACAGGGGACAGGCGAAAAGGGAGGCCAATGGCAACCGAAAAAGAAAAGGAAAGAAAACATACCAGCCACTGAAGGATTCCCCTCGTTCCAATCCCGCCCCGTAACCCGCTGTACGAGTGGATTCCATGCCAGTCCCTTCTTTGCAGGATCGTGCATGATCACTACCTACCCAACGTCTGGGGACCACTTCGATGCAGATCTGCAATACTTGGCCGTTAAGATCTATTGGGATTAATTTCGCGGTGGCAAACCATCCACCGTCCCGGCTCGAGGGTTCCCTACGTTGGTGGTTTGGTTCTGCCTTTATCATGGTACCCTCAACATGGTAGGTCCCCCTGGCTGAAAAGTTATATGAAGTCGTCCGAGGATCGTGTCATGGTCCATCGTCCAGCTCAATCTTCAGCAACTTCGATCAAGCCTGGAGATTTCCATCTTGATTTTTTTTATAGACCAATTCCTCCCTTCGTCCGATCTATCCTAATTCAACCCTCCTCCACGGCGGCCTGCGAATGGAATATTCTCCATCATCACTCCTCACCCCTCACAACAACACCTCCCCAAGATGGTCCTCAATGCCGGAAGCACCAACTCAGCCAGCTCCAGCCGGGAATACGGCATCACCTTTGAGATTGGGCCGCCGACAGCCGTCCGCCCCGGCATCCCCTTTACCCTACCGGTAGTCGTCGGGGTGCGACCCGTCGGCAGCGCCGCGGCCGGGGGCTCGGTCCAGCAGCTGGTGATGCATGCCTCGCTGCGTTCAGATGCTGGACCGGCGCCCGGGTTGTCGGGGACGCTCACGTCGAGCGTGCGCAGTCGCATCGGGAACACCACGAGCGGGTATGCGCGCTTCAGTCCGCTCGTCATCGCGACCCCGGGACGGTATCGTCTTCGGGTAATGCTGGGGGCAGCCTCGGCTGGTGGGGTGACCACACGAGCGTATGCCGATTCCGGTATCATCCAAGTGCATGCTGCGGCTGCGCCATCGCAGCGTCCGAGTGCGTTCCATAACCTTCCCGTCTTCGATTGTCGTTTGGCCGGTGCTAACGAACTGTTTCCAGCTCCCGCACAGGTCGCGAGACTCCAGAGTCTGGTTCCCGAGAATATCGACATCACGGCGGCGGATATTGCAGCGTGGCAGCGAGCATGATTGAGGTTTGCTCTTCGTGGTTTGTTTTCGGTTTTGCGCCTTCCTCCGGGGATATTGCATCCAATCTTGCATTTCTTGGGCGTTGGTATGATGGCGCACCATATTGCATCTGGCTTGAACCTGAAGTCTGGGTCCAGTCACGATGGATGTTCATTAGCAGGTGTTGCGGGCATTGAGCGATTTGTTTTGCAATTTTTCTTCATTTCTTTGCCGTTTATCTTGTTGTTGTTGCTCTTTCCTAGTTCGGGCTCTGGTGTGTTATGTTGACCGTGGTCACATGTCCCACGTGCCTTAGCTTAGGCTAGGGTTATAGTTCCTACTCCCTGCAATTGGCCTCAGGCTTCCTGGATCCAATCACCTTCATATATTGGAGATTACAATGGAACTCAATAAATGGGCAGCAGTGAATTGAAATTTGATTCGACACCTGATTCTTGGGTAGCTTAAGATCACCATGGCAGTACATGGCTCATGAACTCATCTCATCATAACACAGCATATCTTCTGAACTTCTGAACAAGGCATCCTCCACAGTAGCCGTTCATTCCCATCTCAGGATGCCCTGCGCCAGACCCAGTCGGCCTCTAGAACAAGCGTGGGTGACAATCACCAATCCATCGCGATCATTCCATCCCAATCCGCGTCTCGGGAGAGTCAAAAGTCGCAGAGTGTCTGACCTCATACTCATGAGGTCTGTGGAATTCGGACACTCTTTCCAGACGATGATGTCGGAGCATAAGAGGAGGGCATTCGAAAGTCCCAATCAGATAAAGTAACCGCAGAGTCGAACCATCATTATCGAAAACGAAACGTCTCGCTTTTCCGATGCAGTAGACTCTCGCGCAAAGCCGTTCAGCTCTTCTCGCGCTGACGCAGGCGGTCGACACCGTCGCGGACGGTGTCGCGGAAACTGAACCCGCCAAACAGCCAGTCATTGGAGTGACGACCGCAGTGGCTGATGGTGCCGCGGTAGCGACGGCGGTCGTCGCTGGAGCGGCGGGTGTGGGCGGAGTGTTTTTGACCCTGGGCTTCGCGGGAAGCGGGAGGGCTTGCGGAGCGACGGGCGTAGGAGGACATTGTTGCAAGGTTGACTTGTATAGGTATGTATGGCAGTATGGATAATTGTAGACTGGTAGTAGAAAGAATACAATCCGATAAACCAGAGAGTTCCAGAGTGATGGATCTATCTTCAGACCGGGGATTCACGTCTATTTATGTTTCTCTCCCCTCGACATCCCCCCCTCAGTCCCTCCACCAGTGCCAGCCCTAAGAGACCGCGTGGGCCCTGGCCAGCCTATTAGCAACGCGACACTCCATAGGGTATGCACACCCCGGTTGGCACGCACGAATGGGAGGCTGCCAACAGACTGCGTCGGGGCAGTCGGTGAGGAACCCCAGACCTGCCCCACTCTCCGCCCTATCAGCAGGCCCACGCACCAATCAGGGGGCGTCGTCGTCCCCGATCGTCCATAAGAGGCTCCAAATTCACCGCTTCTGCCTGAGCCGTGATTCATTCATCCTCAGGCAGCATGATAATACCCATACGGAGTCTCCGAAGAGGAAGTGGTGATATCGGACAGATATGTATCGTTGGGGTCGATCATATCGAACAACCTCATAATAATTTATTCAAATCAGACCTAACCGAGCTCAGGATCAGCTCGTTCGATTCCTACCGGGCAAAGTCAACGGGGATGACTTACCAAGACGCCCGACTCTTCTAGCGTGCTTCGAGAAGGTAACGAACCGAGGAATGTGACTAACCGACCAAGCATTTTGGCCCCCACCTGTCCAGCGGTCGGACGTGATTGGCCTGCTGCAAGTAAGACGGAATGCTGACTCCAGCTAGGGCTGATCGAGTCACACTGGACTGTCAGCTGATGGAGGCAGTCAGAGGAAGGAGAAGGAAATTGTTGGACTGAGAAAACACAAGCCATGATCAAAGACTTTTCAACTCCGGACAAGTGCAGTGAGGTACAACAGACGTGAAGTAGTCTGTAGTTTGGCACGTCGAGAAGCATCATTCAGAAATCGCATCGTCGACGCTCCCCACATTGCGGCTCTCGGTGCCCCGTGACATCATTTATGCGTGCCAAGAGACAGGGCATGGATATCGGCACGTTTCGGCCGCGAGGATGGAGATATGAAGCCTGTAGAGTGAAATTGTGCTTGGACAGTGATATATCTCTATTGACTCCTTCTTAGACAGCTATGATACGAACATTCACCAACCAGCTCCATAAAATATACACTGCCTGCGCCTGTAAACCCCCATCCAAAGACCCATACATGCAGATGATCTATACAACCCACCCATAACGCCATATGCACTCAAACAAAACGCCAGATGCACCCCCCAAGAACGCAACTCACTCCTCCAACAAAGTCCACAAACTCGCACTCGGCTCGCGCCACGCCCGCGGCTGCTCCGAATGACACCGCCGATGGTTCCTCTCCACGCGCGCCAGCGCCTCCCTCCCGCGCCCCGTCGGCGTCCCGCGCGGCGCCGCATCGCCCCGTCCATGCTGCACCCAGTACGAAACGAGCACGTTCTCGCCCGCCGCCGTGGTCGTCGGGACTGTGAACAGCGACCGCGCCTTATCCAGCGGCGGGCGGATCATCCGGCGGAAGGTCCCCGCGCTTGCGCTGCTGCCGCCGCTGAGATGGGGTGTTTCGTCTGCGACTGCGGTCCGGAAATGGGACCAGAGGTGATGGTGGTGGTGGGAGGGGGATGTGGAGGGGGAGCGGACGATGCCGGCGGAGATGGCGGTGTCGGGGTCGTCGAAGAGGTCCTCTGGGGCAAGGGGCGTGAGGAAGTGTGGTGCTAGCTCGTCGTCTGGGGCGGAGACTTTGATGATCGGGAGGGGTTGTTTTCTGGGCCCGGAGTAGGGCCAGGAGTGGCGTCTTCGGTGGTGGTGAGGCATATCGTAGATGTAGTGGTCTATGATAAGCAGAAGATGCAGATGGAGATGTATGAACGAAAGAGAGGAGATTTATATAGACGATCAGGCAGAACGATAAGCAACGCCAGTCTAAGCCCTCAGCCAATCCGAGTCAACACGTACACCTCGCAGTCATAGTGCGAGAAAGAACAGATGGCCTAAAGCTATCCTGTAGTGAAGAGGGGATAGTGAGATTATAAAGCATCAGCCTCAGCGCGGTCATGAGGACCGCACGTGCGGAGCGCGCGTGCGGGCGATGCGCAAGACCCGTGTAGAAGAGACGCCCGGGTGACTTGCCCTAGCAGATGCAGGGCGTTGAAGTCATGGAGTATCATGCAGCCCTATGATCACCCGTTACGTACGCGGGTGCCCTGACACGAATCATCGCGGAAGGCTGTGCTGAAGAAACGTTGTTGACTAGCGGCGAATCATGAAAGCCTACGTGTCAGGGACAGGAGATGAAGAGCTCAAGCTGCCAGACGCAGAATGAGAACAGTTCGGGTGTCTAGGTTGATGCGGACGCAAGACGAAGGATGAAGCTAATGCGCCCCGGACGGGAGACGCCGGTCATTCAGGTCCAACTATCACAAGCCTCGTCTGCTGCTCGCTTGAGGTCACTGCGAGTAGGCATTACACTCATTACCAAGTTTTAGAGAGGAAGATGACACGATCCCTACCGCAACTTGTTTGCAGTAGTTGCGAGTGCATTAGCTACCTACAGTCATTCTTCATATCACGTATTAAGAATACAGCGTGGAGTCGTACAGAATAGCAAAACGGCCACCAACCGTACCCATGACCCATGACCCAAAAGCATAGAAAATCAGTTACTCTAATAATGCCACCATCAATCGTTGGTAATCCCCACTCGTCTCGCCGCGCACCCGCTGGACCAAGTCCTTTCCGTACTTATGACGATAGGCGGCCTTGACCTGGTCCTTGTGTCCCCGGTTCCAGTGGACACGCACAACGCGCACCACCAGTTTTTCGTCTTTCGTGCCCATGCCTTTCATGCATTCTTCCAGCAGCACCGCGTCGCGCATCGCCGGATCCAGGGCCGTGCGCAGCATATGCAATAGCGCATCTTTCATGTGGCCGGAGAATTCTTTCTCAATGTGTTTCTCGAGAGGCAGGTGGTACCGCTTGTTGAATTCGTTGTTGATGGCGCGGAGCTCGTTATCGGAGGATCGCGCAAAGATGCCACAGACTTCCTCCGCATTCTTCATCATACCAGCGGTCGCATTCTGAATGGTTCGGGCTTCGACTTCGATAGTGCGTGGATCGACCGGGAAGGATTCCTCATGACGGTTGGCGCGGAGGACCATGGAGAAAAGACTGAGCGTCTTGAACGACAGATCTCCCTCGACGTCCTTCTGTAGCGAGCGGCGGTAGGTCGCCTCGTAGGCCGCCTTGATCGCAGATAGGTCGGCGTTGGACCGACCGAGGAGCACGTCATTGAGAAGCCATTCTTTCGTCCCGACGCCCTCAACCGCATCCCGCGCCGACGCCACATCGTGCATCAGCGGTCCATCGATAACAGCCAATAAACCCTGTCGGAAGTACCCACTGGTCTCGGATTTGACGTCTTTGTAGAGGTCGCGGTCAATGTGGTGGGTGTACGTCGAGCGGACCGCGGCCATCTGCAGCGGATCGAGCGGCGCAAGCACCTGAACTAAAGTCTTTTCGTCGGTTCCAAATCCTTTCATCGCCTTCCGGAGAGCATCAGCTTCGCGTCGGAAATCACCCGGGGCCACCTGACCCTGTGCGTAGCCGAGGGAGGGAGGAGCTGCTGGCGGACCGCCATGGAAATTTTGCGGGGGGTATGGCGATGGGTGACCACCGTAGGGCCCAGGAGGAGGGGGACCCGGCGGGTAGCCCGGCCCTCCGTGGGATGGATACGGAGGTTGCGGAGGACCGCCATATGGAGAATGCGAAGGTCCAGGGTGAGGTTGTTGAGGGTATCCGGGGCCCGGGGGACCTCCTGCAGGGTATCCGTGCGGCGCGGGGGAGTGAGGAGGGGGGTAACCGGGTCCCGGCGGAGGTTGCTGATAGGGTCCAGGAGGAGCCCCGTATCCAGGACCTGGCTGTTGGGGATAGGGAGGTTGAGGAGGATATCCTTGAGGAGCGCCGTAGTTCGGGTAGGGAGGTTCTGCAGACGAAATTTGTCAGGGTATGTTCGGGCTAGATACAAGGCGACTTGCATGAGCGCGGGGGTGGGGACTTACGGTTCGGCGGGGGATACTGATTGTATGACATGGTGAAGATGGTGAGGGAGTGAAAATTCGATTGAAAGAAGAGTTGAAAGAAGAAAGTAGTCAGTTCAGGACACAGGATTATAAGTTGGTTCGTCCTAGGCTGACCACTGACGTAGGAAGAGGTTCATGCTGATCGCAAACATTGAGGGAGTGGCGCAGCCCATGTGGCAGGTGCTCCTCACATCCTGTAAGGCTGGATCAGGCACCCGCCAAGGCATACATTTCCTGGCCTATACTCCACTGCGCCCACCACAAACCATGGGAGATACACTACTAGGATTGTGGCTATACAGTTCTCTTCTCGCATTTTCCTACTGAATGCAGCGATGTCGGACTCTTATGATGATCCTAGGGGTGGTTCCACATGCTAATTAGAAAGGTGCTTGACACTACGGAATATATATTTAGCAGTCTTCTATTCCTAATTACGAAGTACTATATCAACATAGTCCTGAGATGTAAAGGAATCTCGCAGATAAAGTCCATTGATTTGATTGATCTATACTCTAAGTTGGAAGACCCGGGATGTTGTAGGCCCTCGTGTGCACCTGGACATCTATAACCAACCTGTGTCTAGATAATCATGAACGATGTCTCTCATCTGGGGAGACCACCACTGTCCTCGATTGCGTAAACGACACCCTTTCCTCTCCGAAGGCAGACGACCCGTGATGGACCTGATTTAAGTGTTATATCGGCTTTCATACTCTCCACGTGCAATGGCCGTCTATCAGAGACCCTCCCCGGAAGCCCGAGACATCAAATTATCACGTCCTCTAAACCATACTTTATCGACCAGGTCGCTCCCTGCAGCGCAAGTTGATCAATGTTCAGTAGTAGTACAGGGTATCCTGAAGACCTTTTGTCTATACATGTAATATAGCATGACTTTTCCGACGGCAGACCGCAGGCTCCGCCGCATGCATCATTCCGCCCAGTCGCTGCAGCGTAGTGTCGAATCCAACGCGCTGGAACTGCGCTCGTCTGCAGCTGACGTTTGGTGGGTATCTCGGCAATTCCTCACAGACATGTCACATTTTGGGGAGGACAGGGCAGTGATAGTGTTGATTAAAAGTTCAGTTTCCATGCACAGTTGGGCATAGAGGTTAACCTGAATTTCTGTGGCGGTACTGGGACAGCTGGTCGAGATTGGAAGAGACATGTGCTTGGTATGTGAACAGAATGGACTTGTTAAGATAAAAAAGAAGAGAAACAGAAGAGCCCACGGCCTCATCTGACCTTCTTCATGGAGAGTCTTGACAAGAAAAAAAAAAGATATCGATCTGAAGAGTGGGTGGAGCGATCGAGCCGAGATGGCGGGACGGATCCGTGGATTCGCTGGATTTCTCCCCAAGGCCTCCGCCGCCATTTGTTGATTCCTCCACCTCTCTCTCGTCCACTTTCACGCTTCATGGCGACAGCGCATCCTGGCCCTGGTTTGGGGGACCTCGAGAAGGAACTCACCTGCTCGGTACGTATGTTGAACCCTTATCTGATTTTGTTGTCCGGTGAAGAACTGCGGGGAATCAGCCCGCTGGTGGGATCTGCTCACCTCGATAACCATAACTCGGTACCTTTACGGAGGCGGTACCACAGATCAAATATAATCCAACATCCACTGACATACTACCCAGATCTGTACAGAACTCCTGTACCAACCCCTCACCCTCCTCGATTGCCTGCACACCTACTGTGGCTCCTGTCTCAAAGAATGGTTCTCGGCTCAGGCCTCCCGTCGACGCTCGTCATCGGTCCGATTCACCTGTCCATCATGTCGTGCAGTCGTGCGCGAGACGCGGCCCAATGCTACGGTGACAACCCTCCTGGATATGGTTCTGGCGGCAAACCCCGAGCGCAACAAATCAGCGGCGGAGAAGGAAGAGATAGCTCAGCGGTATAAACATGGCGACTCGGTCTTTCCAACGTTGGAGTCCCCAGACTCCAGTCCTCGAGGGTCGAGCGTTGAAAATCACGGCATGGGCGAGGGGATGCGGCATTTGAGTCTCCAGGAAAGCGGAGCACGGGCCAGCGATAGCGAACATTACCGCACCCGTCGCTCCTCAAGATCGCGGCGGGCTGAGAGTGTGGATGGCCGCTCCCGTCGATGGAGAGAAGAAGAGCGTGCATCTCGGCGACAGGCTCAGCATGGTGCGCGGGCGGAAGAAACATCCGAGCGCACTCGACGAATAGAACACCAGTCCAGTCTCCGGTCGTTGTTAAGCCTGTCTGACACCGAGACCATGGAAGAAGAGATCTTGCGACAAATCCTGGAAGAAGGTCTCTTGGACGATATTGATCTCGACAATCTCGGCCCCGCCCAGGAAGAGGAACTTAGTGAGCGTATCGCGGATGCGTACCGTCGGCGGCATCGGCTACGATCACGGTCCCAGCAGAGAAGGGAGATCCAAGAGCCACCGTCGCAAGCTCCATCTCGTCCCCGTTCCAGATCACAATCCACGCAGAGGCAGGAACCACCCCCCGCTTCGAACGAGACATCGCGGAATCCTCCCGTGTCCAGGCCATATTTGCTCGACCCTCTCCTACCGCGCGGTCAACCTGGTCACCATAGGCGCCTGTCAGACCAGGGAAGTAGTCGAAGGAGGACGTCACCCGTTCCCATAAATCCGGCATCTACCTCGGATGTTGGTCTCCGGCAAGCGGCAAGGTCTTCGAGTGATATGGTCGCCGATCGCCCTCGTAATTCTCATATTCCGCGAGTCCAAATATCAGGCTCAAGGGCCCCAAGATCCCGTCGGGCCACGGAGTCTGAGCAGCGGGTACCGAGCATATCGACAACGGGGGAGAACACCCAAACCCGATCAAGCAGACCAACGGTGGATTCGTCGCCCATAGTTGCGTCTCCAGTACAGAGCTCACAAAATGGACCTCTCTCGGGACAATCAGAACAAGTTGTTATCAGTCCTTCGACAACCAGTTCCTTGACAGCGGAAGTTGGCAGAAGTTCTCGGCCGTCTTCGTCAAGATCACACGCGTCTCGTTCGCCCTGCTACCCCGAACCCTCGATCTCGTGTGACAGGTGCGGTAAACAGAACATTCAATACGATTTGCACAAAAAATGCCTATCTTGTAACAGTGGGAACTACCATCTATGTCTACGGTGCTACCGCTTGGGACGGGGCTGTCTCAACTGGATTGGGTTTGGTCCCTCTGGGAAGGCTACGTATGAACATACAAATGTCGCGAGTGGCCAACCTTCCACATCACAAGAACCACAGCATGTTCTACAATCTGTCAGATATGCTCGGCCATCAGAAGGATCTTATAAGTTTCGAAGAGAAGGAAGAGACATGACGAACGACAGCCCGGACAAGAGGCTACAGACGGGGCTGTTTTGCGACATTTGCCAGTCTGTCGCTAACGACTGTTTCTGGAAATGCAGCCAGTGTAACGAGGGAGACTGGGGCTTCTGCAACAAATGCGTCAATCGAGGAAATTGCTGCACCCATCCACTTCTACCTGTCTGTCGACTGAGTCCTGTCGTCACCTCGAATGGGACCACGCCCACACAAACTGATGATGGACCGGCCGAATCGGCCGGTGAAACGAAAATTCTTTCCTTCTCGACCAAATGTGACATATGCACCAACCCTATTCCCTCATCAACCCTTCGCTTTCACTGCCTTCAGTGCAACGGTGGAGATTACGACATCTGTGCAAACTGCTACTTAAAGCTTGTGGCAACATCCAAGATTCGCAAGGAAAATGGACACAACGGCTGGCGTCGCTGCTTAAAAGGCCACCGAATGGTGGTCATCGGCTTTGAGGCCCACGAAGACGGCCAAAGACGAGTCATCGTCCGTGACCTGGTCGGCGGACGAGCCTTGAAAGACGAGCATCTTCAGCCTTTTCCTTCGAACTCTTCTTCTCCCGCCACGCCGTCTACAACCCGCAGCTTTGGCGCTGGGCGTGGTGATATCGCCTCTCCCGAACTGGGCTTTGGTGATTGGAGCTGGAAGGAGGGCTCAGAGCGGAGGAAGAAGGCTTCGCGTGTGCGCAACCCGGCTCTGAACGACCGAGATCGAAGCAATAACCACTCCGAGCCGTCAACTCCTGTCTCTTCTGTTACTCCGTCTCCAACTCGGCGGTATCCTCCCGACGGCGGTGTTGGTCTCGTTGTGCATGCATTGTGGTCATGGTATCCTGAGAACGAGGTCACGGACGAACTGATGTTCCCACGTGGAGCAGAGATAACTGAGGCGGAGAATATCAATGACGACTGGTATTGGGGATGTTATGCTGGGTCGACGGGGTTGTTCCCGGGAGTACATGTCTGTGTGGTGGGTGAAGTGGTATAGGGATTGCATTGCATGATTATGACCGTATGACATTATATTTGCATTTCTTCCTTTCCTACTCGCATCTGCTAGTTGAGACTTCATCAGGATGTATGGATATGAATTCATAATGCTTGGTTTTCTTGTATGGATGGCATTCTTCGTCTTAGGTTGTGTGATATCAGAGGGTTTGTATGGCCCTGTTTGTTTTGATCTCGCTTAACCTGAGCAGATAAATCAGGCCAGAAGAGAACCACATTCACTGTCACCACGTTGACAGGTCTTTACTCACCACCTCCCTTTGCGAAGGACCTTTCCGTCTTCATCTCACCTTCTCTCCAATCACCACCCCGTCGTCTCTCCCAATCTCTCCGTCCTCTCAATTCTACTTCCTCTGAAAGGAAAGATGGAGGACATCTGTGCTGACCCCGGACCTTCTCACAGGTCTTCTGGTTTCGAGCTGCTGTTCTTGGGCCTCCCTGACAATATCCGTCTGAAAGTCTACCAATTCATCGGTCTGGTCCGAGGCAGCCCGATTGGCCTGGATAAGAAGTTTGTCATGGGTAGTTTGTTTCCAGGGGGCGAATGGTTGTCCAAAAAGAATGTACTTTCCGAACGTTATCTTTGCAGATGCTCTGACGATCAGATCTGTTACTGCATCACCCCCCTCTCAAACCAGATCTTCTTCGTTTCCACTGCCATCTCCAAAGATGCAAGATATGTCTTTTACTCCGTAAATGTCTTTGAGATCTTCGCCGAGAGAGGCGATGACCTATCACCACTGGACAGGCTTGGTCCGACGGCAATAAATGCGCTGCGTCATCTGTGTGTGGACCTCCGGGGGATTCCTTCGCGTTCAACAAATCTCATCCATATGGGTCTCAACGTTGAAGAGTAAGGGAACGCACTAGTCGTCGCCTGGGACAGAATATGCAGCAGGATGGCCGAGCACCTGGAGCCACACGCGCTGCACCTGGAACTCAGTATCGAAATGCAGTCCCGGAAGGTATTCGAACAAGTCATACCATCTGTCAAGAGACTACTCCCTTTACTCCACTTCTCCCTCTGCTTGAGAGAGGTGCCCAGCCGCAGGAGCCGCAAGCACCGCAAGCTCCAGCGTCTGGTCCACGCCATCGTCCGCGATATCTGCCCCAAGGACGACCCGTTGACGGGCGTGTTTCGATTCTTCAATTTCCCGCTCGAGCTCCAGGAGGAGATTCTCAAGCACACCGACCTCGTCGCCCCCGCGCCGCTGCACTGGGACCAAGGATGGGACGTTTACAACCTAGGGGCCGGGTTCGACTTCTCCGAAGAGTGCTACACTGATGCCCGCCACGTCGCCGATTCCTCCAAGTTCCCACGTTGGCCCTACCCGGAGGCGTTCTTCCAGGTGAGCTCTGCGTTCTGGAAACTCGCGTCTCGCGTCTTCTATTCAAAGAACATCTTCCGCATGGAGGTCTACTCCTCTCGCGCCGTAGTGGACTACCATCCGCTGACGCACGAGAGCGCCTTCCTGCGCGCGTTCCCCCGCGACTCCCTCCAGTACCTGAGCTATGTCCACTGGGAATTTGCGTACGAAGATTATTCGGACCTTCTTTTGCCCGGACAGCAGGACGAGTTCGTGGCTGCGCTCCGCTTGCTTAAGTTGAGTATCGTATCGTCCAGACACACCTTGGCGGGGCTGACCATCGCTGTCGATTTCACGACCATCGACTCCTTGCACGAGGATCAAAACGAACCGTCCCTCTATGACAAGTTTCAAGCGTACCAGCAGGTTGTCGATCTGATGCATCTGATGAAATAACACCGGAGACTTTTTGTTCACACCTATTGTTTCCCTTACGATTTCGAGGACGAGATGGGGACAGACCCGGAGCAACTTCTGGAAAGGAGGCTCAAGGGGGCGGACTACGACAGTAAGAAGCGGAAGCTTGATGAGTGGCGCATCTGTGGGCTTTGTTAAACGCATACAGATGGATTATCCCCAGGAAATGGTACCTTGTGCCCAGAGAGAGAGAGAGAGATGCAAGAGGTCTGATGAGTGTGTGTCAACATGATGTATGAATATACCTACATTTGTCCAATCAAACCTAAACTCCGAAGTATGCATTGGGGGGCCATGAAGCCGCAATCGCCTAATATTCTTTCTGCTTAAGCACGCCTGGCCTACACACCGCGCACTTTCGAACCTCGCTAGTATATGCCAGCACAAGTCAGTCCCGTCCATCGGTCTATTTCTATCCCCCGGATCGACGGATCGTCGTCTCCGCGATAACCCC
The DNA here is from genome assembly GCA_019721355.1 of Aspergillus sp. MEXU 27854. Classification (NCBI taxonomy): domain Eukaryota; kingdom Fungi; phylum Ascomycota; class Eurotiomycetes; order Eurotiales; family Aspergillaceae; genus Aspergillus; species Aspergillus sp. MEXU 27854. The sequence continues at coordinate 3,069,924 of JAGMTT010000002.1, forward strand.
GCTTGCATAAAGTTCGACTATGTCAAGCTCAACAGGTCGTTTTCTGTAGATGCCGAGGCCAGGATATACATCACATGTGGTGAGGGCAAGGCGAGGAGATGTTGGTTCCATAAAGGAACAGAGAAGCGCCGAATGGCAATATATAGACAGCGATACAGCACTTCCTTGAGCTTTCTATCCATCATCATTGGACAAACTATACGAATCACCATGTCAACCTCATTGTATGCAATCCTTCTCTGCCTGCTCTCGCAGTCCCTCGCAGCCCCCAGAGCAATCCCCGACTTCGCCATAGCCGGCGACCCGCCATACGACGCCTCGCCGCAGGACATGCAACAAGCCCTCGTCTGTCCAAACGGCATCCCCACAGCCAACGACAACCCCGTCCTCCTCGTACACGGCACAGGAAGCACAGGCAACGAGAGCTGGGGGAGGGGATACGTGCCGGCCCTACTAAACGCCGGCCTCAAGCCCTGCTACGTGAACCTACGTACACTCCCACCATCCCACAGCTCACCCCTACACAAAACCCCCCACTAACCGCACAGCCAACCGCTCCATGACGGACGCGCAGCTCAGCTCCGCCTACGTCGCCTACAACCTTCACTACCTCTCGTGGCTCTCTGGCGCGCCCGTCGCCGCCATCGGCCACTCACAGGGCAGTCCAAACGTGCAGTGGGCGCTGCGCTTCTTCCCATCCGTGCGGTCCGCAACCGTGACGCGCGCGTTCGTCGCGCTGAGCCCGGATTTCTCCGGCGTGGGCTTCGACGGCCTGACGCAGCTGTGCAATGTCGTCTCCGGCGTGCGTCTCTGTGCGGAGAGCATCTGGCAGCAGGCGGCCGGGAGCAGCTACATGGCTGCGCTCGGAAGCGGGGCGCACGGCGTTGATCATGCGTACGTGCCGACGACGGTGGTGTGGTCCGCTACGGACGAGGTGGTGGTGCCGGCGTTTGCGAATAGTCGGCTGTCTGGGGCGGCCATCGTGGCGGCGCAGGATGTGTGTCCTGGACGTGTTGTCGGCCATCTGCTCATGACGCATGATGCGGTGGGGTTTGCGGTTGCGATGGATGCGTTGAGGCATGGGGGTGAGGCGGATGTGGCGCGGATTGATAGGGGTGTCTGTTTGAGGGTGTTGGCGGAGGGAATGGATCCGACGCTGGCGTCGTTGACGGAGGCGGCGGTTAATGATGTGGTCAGGGGGATTATGTGAGTTCATTTCGTCTGGTGTGGTTCGGGGATAGGCTAATGCTTGCAGACTCGGGGGTCCCAAGACCTCTCAGGAACCGGCTCTCAAGCCGTACGCGACATGATGCAACGCGGATTAGCTCGGGTGGCAGGGTGGGAGTATGTCTCTGAGAGCCTGTGGTGTCTATCGTGATGCTATAAGCGGGTTGTGCCAGACCCAGTCGCTGTATATATCGCCAAGCGACCAGGACCATTATAGTAGCGACTAACCGAAGATCTTGCAATTATACATGGGTACTGCTCACATCAAGAGCATCATTGAATATGTTTGACATATAATGAGGGTTTCACTGCAGTGAATGTAAAGAGAGTAAGAATGAAACAGCCAGCCACAACAACAGTATGACTTCTTCAGCAAGTCAGCCTGCGCCCTCACATATCTCGACTACAGCAACCAGGACGAAAAGTCAAAAGCAGCCGTATAGTTCCCAGCAGCATTGCCTGCACTCTGCAATGCAGACCAGTCAACCCCACCAATACCAACCTCATAATCCCAATCCGAATGAGGATCCTCATTCGGCAGAATCTGCCAGTAGAACCACGGGATGCCAGCGGCCGCGATGCTGTTTGCCCAGCCCTTGATATTGCCATCACGAGTGCTCTGGGACAGTGGCGTACTCGGGTTGCAGCGGTTGTTCGCAGAGTCGTAATAGCACGCGCCCCATTCCTGCATGATGAGCTTCTTTCCGCTGGCCAGTGCTTTAGAAACGTATGGTTTCAGCGCACTGGTTGCGAAATCGCCCGTGCCGTATGCGTGGATCGCTAGGACGTCCAGTGCTTCACAGGAAAAGTATGGGTCCAGCAGAGAGTTGGCCAGGTAGGCGCCGCCGCCGGTCGTCACCAGGATGCCTGTGTTTCCGTTCAGCCCGCTCTTCAGGGCCTGTGCCATTGTGCATTGCCAGTTTGTCAAGGCCGTGGGGTTCTCCTGAACACAGGGTCAGTCACTATTCGGCAATAGAAACAGGCGAGGTACCTGTTCATGCATGGCCTCATTCTGCGCCTCAAACGCAAAAATATACTCCGAGCTCTGCGCCCAGGTTTTCCCGTTATGAGGGTTGGTATGGGCCAGAACATGAGCAATACGGTTCTTGAAGTACGCGATGGCCTGGCTGTCGGTGTAAAAGTCACCGGTACCGTACCACTTGCCGTAAAAGTCCGAGTTGGCAGACAGGGCATTGTAGCTGTGGATGGAGATCAGCAGCTTGATGCCGTACTGGTGCGCCTTGTACATGACGTCGTCGAGGCGGTTGAGCACGGTGTCATCCCAGGTTCCTGGAGCGTCACCCTCGAGACTTGGGAATGGGTTCAGCTGGGTTCCTTTCTGGGCGGTCGACTGGCCTTTACTTCTTAGCTTGTCTACAAACAAGAGAGAAAGGGGCGGGCATACTGTCGAGCCAGACGCGGAGCACCTTGACACCCGCGCTTTGAAGACCGGTGAACAGGGTGTCTTGCTGGGTAGAGGTTAGCCCTGCGGCGTAATACAGGTTGGAGCCGGCAAAGACGTTGGCTGCGGCGGCCGCAGGGACAAGAAGGGGAAGTAGGAGAGACAGTAGCTTCATGATGCTTGTATAGGAGCAAGTCGAGCAAATCGGTTGAGTAGAGACCTCGAGTTGATAGTTGTGACCATGGGATGAGCGGCTTTATACGTTGTGCCTCCAGAGCCATATGCAATGGCATACTCGGCCAGATGAGGTTACATCGGCGTCGTCCATCCAGGAGATGCGGTTAGATGTGCCCATGTGAAGAGCTTCGAAGACACTGATTGTGATGCAGGAAATACTCGAGATTTGTTGTAGATGAAACAAATGCAGTATATCGGTCTCAGATCTGGATGCCGAGACATACTATACCATCTAAGGGTGCTCGAATGCAACACGGTCCGTTCCAGCCGTATCTATTTGAGAATAGTATGTCGATCTGGTGTACTAGCCCAATGCTTCTACATGGACGACGTGAGTTCTTTGGAACGGTGGTATCCATGCAGAGGGTAGACAAGAGAACGGTACCGCTGCGACAATGTCAGATGCTACGCGACCATAGCCATGGCTATTCAGGTAGTTCCTCATTGAAGGTGCCGAGGTGTATAACATGGACTAGTCCATATTCAATGCGGCAGTGTGTCAGGTCGTGGCAATACGAGATTTTGACACGATGGTCATCTAGATCATGCACAATGTGTGGGAGCCTCAAGAGCACAGACTCCTTGAAACACTGGAGGAATGTAGGCCATCAGCATCACATGAAAGCATTTGAGTACCGTGACTATACGCTGTTTTATACACAGAGTTGTACGTGAAGAGGATGTATAGAAGAAGCATAGGATTGAAGTATAGAAGTCAGAATAAGAAACGGACGATCTGGTGGATCCGCCCGATTCGGCAATTTCAGGGGTCGGCTCTTCACCAAAACAATCAACTCACTTCACCATCTCATCTCCTCCTCACCATCTTCTCCCTTACCTTATCTCCATACACCATACCATGGAGTCTACACCCTTCACCCTCGACGGCGCAACATGCCTCTGCATCGCCTTTGCCCTCTCCTTCATGCCCGCCGCCTACCTGCTCGGCCGAGCCCTAATCCCCACCACGCACACGCGTAACCGCCTCCTCTTCTACTGGCACGCCTACGACGCCCTCACCCACCTCTTCATCGAGGGGTCCTTCCTCTACGAGTGCTTCACCAGCTTCGCCACGCTCCCGGCCGGCATCAACCGCCCACCTTTCTTCCTCGGCCGCGCCGACCGCGTCTACGGCGCCGCCTACGGCGCCGGCCCCAGCGCTCGCCTCTGGCAGGAATACGCCAAGGCCGACGCCCGCTGGGCCACCGCCGACCCCACCGTCGTCGCCCTCGAGCTGCTAACCGTGTGTCTGGGCGGGCCGGCCGCACTGTACGTCTGTTACCTGCTGTGGAGGGCGTCAAGGCCTGCGCCGGCTGTGTCGCCTGCGGCTCGCGCGTCCGCCAAGGCGAAGCTGTGGCTGGTTGCGCCCGCGCTTGCTACTGCCGAGCTGTATGGCGGGTTCATGACTTTTGCGCCGGAGTGGTTGACTGCCAGTGCGCAGCTGGATACGTCTAACCCGGTTTATTTGTGGTTCTATCTGTTCTTCTTTAATACGCTCTGGGTGTTTGTGCCACTGTGGGTGTTGTGGGAGGCGGCGAAGGAGCTGCGTGCGGCGTTTGGTCGCGCGGAGGTGGGTGCGGAGAAGAGTAAATAGCGAGATTATGGATGTGGTTTGGTGGTTCTGTTTATTTGAGCGATGAGTTCCTCTTTGATAGGATAATTGCGTACATATGGAGACAGTTGAATTATAGGTTTAGAAGCGGTCCTAGTTTGGACAACTCTGTCACTCAGACCACGCATTACCCATGGATCGAACAGTAGCTCATGTGCTGTGGCCCGCTCCTCCGGCACCCAGCACGGCATTCATCGTAGAAAGCGTAGAGAGTCGGCCTTTCATGGTCGTGGGGCCTTTCCTCCAGTGTTTCGAGGTCACCGTCTGGGAGGGGGTCAGCGCCCTTCCAGTTACCTGTGCAGGCCATCGTCAATACAAGCAATGCTAGGAATTCAGGGTGGGCTCACCATATTGGTCCCAAAAATCTTGACACCTTTCGCTCCGAGCGTGGAACTCACGCGGTGGACGTCCCAGGACAGCCTGCATCTCGGCAAGATGATAACAGTCGTCTAGCTCGTGGTCTGGGTTTCGGGCTTTGAACAAGTTTCGACCTTCAAACAGATCCCAAATCTCAGTCACCGTCAGCTCAATCATGGACTAACGTCATGGGCATTGTCTTACCCCCATCCCCACATTCCAGATGTCAACCTTGTAATCCCAGGCCATGTTCAAGATGACCTCCGGTGCCCTGTAGTGGTCGGGCATGATATCACCCCACTGTTGGTCGATGTCGACGATGCGCGCCTCGCCCAAATCGCAGAGTACAGGTGTCCCGTAGGAGACTGGAAGCGGGCGCGAGAGATACACCGTGCGGTCGGGAAAGACCTTTCTCGGGACTCGCGCCGCAAACTCTGCCTCCTCGAATCTGGACAGGATGGAGATGTCTTGACGCCCAGGAGGATATTGTTCGGCTGTAGATTTTCTCTGGTTATTACCTTACAGTTATGTGGATTCTTGACAGTACATACCAGTATGAAAACTTGTGCCTCTGTCTGGAGAAATTCTAGGGCTGCGAAGACATTCCGGATGGCGGTTCTTATCATCCCGCTACTCATGACGCCCTCTGGGAGAGGCGGCGTTAGCTGATCCAGACTGATTCCCAGCGGTGGATGCGCCAGACAGGCGTGGACGCTTGATTTATCTGGACTCTGCACGTGGAAGACATCCAGCAATGCTCGGAGGCATGACAGGCCTGCGTGGCTGGACTGGACGGTGCTGAGATGCTTGTAAAGTTTGATCTCTTGGTTCACTGTCGCCGATGTCGTGTAGACTTTCAATGTGATGTGGCAATTACCCCTGTCCTGTTAGATCCTGTGCGCACGATAAGTACGCTTGCCTACCTCAGATCACGACACAGCCGGATCGTCGCGCTGGACCCATACCCTAGCTTGCTGACTACTTGATATCGGTGGTTGAACACCTCACCAAGGTGAATGGGGTAGAACCGTTCAGGTCTGTAGGTTGGAATTGTCTCTTCTTCGACTGGAGTCGACGCGTCAATGCTGTCCCATCCGGATTTCCGGATTGGGGGAAGACGCGTCGGTGTAGGGGCGTGTCTTGCGTAGTGGACGTGATGTTTCGCCTGATTGAGAATCGGAAAGTTGGACATAATGGACTGGATACAAGGGGGAGATGGAAATCGTCTTCCGACCATTGTATCTAATGTGTCAGTTGTTGAACAGCTATGCGAGGGCTGTTGATGAGAAGTACCTTCACGTGACATATTCCACAGTACATACTGCAAATTGATAGTGTCTTCAACTTTGATAAATTTGATATATCTGATAGTATGTTGAAGTTCTCAATTTGATTTCTAGCATTGTTCATAGAGTAGATAGGTAGAAGGGTTGTCAGTACAATCACCAGCTTTCATGTTAACACCGCATCCCCAAAGCACTAGCATTGTGTATATCTCGATAGGATGTGTCAGAGATGACAAACAACAAAGTACACTCAGAAACTTTCATATCGAGTTACCTCCAGAAGCGAGGGATATTCATCACCAGCACAGGACGACAGAGAACGGGAGGAATCCTTCCCTGCCACAATCCTCGACAGGGAAGTATGCACCCCGCAATGCTCACCAGCTCGACGCTCTCGACCCAAACCTAATTGACTTCATCCATGCTCCCCAAGCCTCCCCCGACAGTCAACAGAGTCTGACTGCCTCCGCACCAGCAGAAGTCATAATGCGGGGGAGCGACGTGTACGAAGCCACGCCGCGGGGCTTATCGCGCTCGGATCGACGTGACCAGAGCTACTCTGTGCAGACGTTATCTGTACCTAGCGTGGGCGCCAGCTGACAGACAGCTACGTCCGTGCTGAGGACCCTGGCCCGGTGGTCATTAGGAGATACTTTCCCGGGCGGGAATGGCCTCATCCGGGCTAATAGGAGGCGCCCGAGTTTCAGGAGCTGGAGCGGGGTTGGTTTTGTGGCTTTTGAACATGGGTATGGGTACGAGCTCAGATATTGCTTGTCGCATGGATCTGAAGGAAGGAAGGGATTCGTTGGCGGAGGAAGGGGATCATGTGAAATAATCGGATTGTGGGACGAGGCGCAGAGATGATACAATATAATATCAAGCCGGATGTATAACAGCGGCGACATATATGGAGCTGCGCAACGCATCCAGCCAGGGAAGATGAGAGGAACAGCGCTGATTGGTGCCGGCAGAGTGAGACAGCCGTTTCTGGGGTGGTCGTGGCGTCGCGGATATTGCTTGCTGGACAATCCGGTTGATCCGCAAGCCCTGTCGTCCGTGTACCTCGATATGACAGACGCATCGCAGCACGTTTAATTGATTAATTCGCCGAAAGCGAGGGTTCCCCGCGGTCGTGGCATTGCCTCCCCGCGATGCTTCCCCAAAGCGACGCCCTGAACGCAGTCGGTCGTCTATCTGGCTCGTCCAGGCTGGGGAGCTTAGGCCTCATCCTACTGCAGCAGCTGCATATCAAGGGGCGGTGGACGCACTAAAATTGGCCGCAGGTAAGCCCCAAGCCCCACCACTTTACGGCCTAGGTCTGGCCGTCTGGCCATCGCAGTGGGGCCGCGCGGGCATCAGGCTGGCGATAGATTGGGAGTTCTCACAGCGAATCTGCCTCCCGTCGGTTGGGAGATGGTCGATCCGCAGACTGCTGGTTACCCGCCCGTGCTATCTGTCGCTCTGCTCGGGCCCAAGATGGGAACAAGTCAGGTGGTGTCGGCGAATGCCCGTCATCGCGCCAATGCAGCGTCGATGCATGCCGCAGAACACCATGGCGATCGCACGCTCATGGGATGGTCAGCTGTCAGACACCCCCTGTTGCAGATGTCTGCCTGGACAACAATGATGAGGACATCATCGTATACGGATCCGGACACGAGGGTACTCGTTCAAGGTACCTGGGTCAGTTGCATTGCACTACGCGGCCGATGCCCGGAGAACCAAAGATGGGCCAATATTCAGCATTCCCCGTGGGGATGGAGTCGCAATCGCTGGAGTGGTGGGTACGTTATCCACGCTGGTCATGAACCCCTCATTCAGCGTGCAGAGGACCCGGCCTCGACTCTACGACGGAGAAGGCAGCCAGACGTGGATATGGCCTACGCGCTGGGACTGGGATACCAGATTAATCCGGCGTGGACAGCAACCGATCTTCAGACTGCCTCTCAGACTCTGCACAAGCGCCGGGTTACAGCTCTCCGAGGAGCGGACGCCCAGACCCCAGGCGAGGGACTGACCGCCCACCGCAGAGTTTCCACCTCGAGGATGGTGGAAAGTTTCCTGGGCGATATAGATGTGGACGCTGCCAGTCAGCGTCGCGGGCCGGGGGCTCGAACGTGGCCAGAGGTGTCGATCAGGGAGAAGCGAGAGCACGATACCCGCTCGGGCGCTGTCTGTACGGAGTAGGAGTAGACGGTGGTCGACGACAACGACAACAACTAACAGGGGTGGTGTAGGCTCTCAGACTCCTGGGGTTTCAAGGGGTCGGAGCAGACCCGAGTTGACTAATTTACGTAGATGTTGCGACGCTAAGACGTCGCCAGGGCCGGCTTCCTTGTATCGTGGACTCGGCTATCGCCAAAAACCAGCCTTGCGCAAATCTACTCCGGACGGATCCCGTCGCGATCGGGACATTTCGGCCTGACACCGACTGGAAGAGAATAGATCAAGGGAGGAAAATTTTCCTCGCTTGCGCGATAGACGGAGAGTCAGTGCGCGCGACTAGGTTTGATCGTGAAGCCTCCGGCGCCATGGGCGTGATCCCAACAGCGTCGGTCTCTGCAATAACAGCGTTGTTAATGATGGTGGGCCCTCCCGAAGGCCGAGGAGGTCATGGCGGAGGGCCGATCGGGCTGGCGATGTCGGGCGGAATCAATCACCCTGGATGAATTGAAGTTTTATTGGGAGTCCATCTCGTTCACCGAGAAAGATTCGAGTCTAGTGGCAAATCCGTTCAGGTGGATGAAGCCCTAGGGTGCGGTGAGGATGGATGTACCTGAACAGACGGGATGGCAAGTGAGACAAGCGCCCGTGAGGCTTGGGATAGTGCATGTCTGGATCGTGAAACACGAGCCCATGTCGTTGGAAATTGATAGTGCAGTGGGTTGTTAATATCCAAGGACCTGGGGGGGTTATTGGACAGTTTCTCTTATGCAATTGAATGCGTTCATGCTATGTACTCCGGATGCGATCGCATCAGATGGCGCGAATGCGCCGATTGCGACAGAGATTGATAGTCGCACGGAAAGCGACAGAGTGATGGATATGTGTGTGGTGTAGTGGACGGGTCCTGGTTCGACCTGCAGCGATCGGAAGAGCGCGGTGAAACCGACCCAGGCAAGATGAATCTCGAGGAGCCAAGAATGAGACCGTCAGTGTCCGTACCGACGAGCTGTTGTGTCGCTGTGGATTCGCAATCCCACTGGGTCTGTGCTGGAGGAACAGAGGGTCGCGGTAATCAAGGTAATGACTGTCTGATGTCATGCTCAGGCCATTCCAAGGATTTTGTTGGCACGCGCGGCGCTAGTGCACCCGCAGTGGCTGCCAGGGAAAAGATTCATTTGCGGTCGGAAATCAACAGGCCGACCGAATGAGCAGTGGTCTCGGTTCAAGAAAAGGCATAGTTAGGTTGCTGTCAGAGGAGTCTATTCTTGTCATCGTCATCGGCATGTCATTCATCTGGTAGTGGAAATAACATGACTAGCATCAAGTACTTACCCGTCCCTGAATGACATAGAAGGCGTTCCGAACACTACCGGAATCCACCGAGTGGAATCCTTACGCGACGACTGATCCGTACCGGTAGGTCATCGTCCATCGCAACATGGCATGAACGGGGATCATGTTCTGCTGAACGTGCGCATCTTATCTGCATGAGGTGCTCTCCGAAAAGTGGTCCCAACCGTGCAGGCGTCGACTTCTAGACCCCTACCACCAAGAGAAATGGCGTGTGGTTGGGGCCAGACTAGCGCTAATGTGGGCCCTCAGAGGGCCGACCGGGGGTGGATCCATACACCATCAGTACAGACCTAGTATACAGAGCACAGGATTTTCTCTCTGGGCTGTCACTGTCGATGTTTGTACCTCCTGGCATGCATATGAGGTGCTCTGTAGGTATCTTACACCAGACAGGAATCCAAGGTAGGAAGGTCTCTTATCTATCCATGTCACCACCACAATACCTTACTTCAGGCTTGACCCAAGGAACACTCCCGACAGAGATCTCCTTCTGTACGGAGTCGAGATAGTGTCTTATCCCCCGAAGACACCCCTTGACGACCGACCCAAGAATCCAGTTTCTGAGACCCCGGCTGCAGGCCTTCCTTGGTTTTGACATGCCGTCTAAGCGACTAGCTCGAATCGTGCAGCGTCCTACTCCGGTGTGGACCACTCAGATTGGAATCTTCCGAAATGCAGCCAGAAGATCACCTGCCCACATACGGAGGAAGAGTATACTAGGTAGTAGAATATTGATAATATATCATCATCGTCAATCAATGATAATTAAAAACATATCAATGTGACTCAGTGACCATATTCCTACGGGGGACGGATTGTGGCGAGATATGGTGTGATCCTGTTACTTAAGCATTATCAACCGTTGGCAATCGGTTGATAATGGGCACCACTGGCTCGACACACCGATAGGATGCGATTCCAGAGGCAAAAATAAGGAAAGGGGAGGAAAACTTTAAGAAGGGAAACCACCGTCGCACAGTCATCCAACGTCCAGTCCAGAGAATCCAGACAGTGCAGTCCCCTCCACCATCACCTCCATCCACCGCACTGACTGGCCTGCTAAGGGATCGTCCCACGGTCCCAGACCGTTCGATCGCCTATTTTTAAGTTGGCACACCGTCCCAGCACTCGCTCGTATTTACCACTAATTACTGTCTAGTCCTCTTCCGGGTACGGCGGCAACGCTAGATATGCCTGGCCTCCATCCATTGCCCTCGGACACTTCAAAATAAAAATCCCCTTTCTTTTTCTCCCTCTTTTTCTTTTTTCTTTTGACAGGGGTGACGGAGAATTTAGAAATTAATATAAAAAATATAGATGAAGTATACCCAGATAGTAACTACTTATCATCCCATCATCCACCAAAGGAGAGTCGAGGAGTCCAGACTACCAGCGATAAAAGTTTTCCATGGTCCGGAGTAACTGAATGTCAATTTGCCCCCCGCATCCAACATTCCTTATCAACCGGTAGTATCACCTTTTTTTCATTATTATTATTATTTTTTTTTTTTCAATTAATTATTCGCATCGACCTTGTTTTATACTGCGGCTCCTCTTCTTTTCCAGACCTCTCATATAATCTCGTCCCCCTCCATCATCCTCCGTCCTCGTTTGGTTCCAACCTCTAGTTTGCTGGCAACTGGAGCTGCCGCCTCGTCCACCGGCTCTCAAACTTAATACTCCTCCTCTATCCTTCTCCGTCACCCTCACCTCTGGGTTCACACTCTGTCCCAGACATTCTCTTATCAGAGAACTTTCCGCTCACCTTCGCTGCGACTTCACCCATACTAGATGTCGAGCCATCACGGTACGTACAACGCTCTTCCCCGTCCATCCCCGCGGGTTCCGCCCATTCGCCGAGTGTTACTATAGAGGGAAGTTTTTCTGTATCACCTTCCATTGTTGCCTCCGACCACGGATCCGCCTCTCGCTCTTTCTGATATTAATCCCCGGCCTCCCAATCTCTCTCTCTTCCTCTTCCTCTCTCCATCTTCATCCCCATACACCATCATCTCTTCTTTTCTCTTCAATCGGTCTCTTCCGATCATCATGGGTCATCGCCTTCCTCCTCGTACAGCATTTTAGATCGTCCTGCAGCTTTTCCGCGCATCCGTTCTACAAGACGTCCCTCTAACACCGACATCTGCTAACTCCACCAAGACCGCCTACTGAAGGGTCCCATCTGCCGACTCCTCATCATCTAATCATCACCGGCTACGCACAGAACGCCACCGTGCCTGCCACCCTGTTCGGTTCTTCCCCATCCGCTTCTTGTGTGACCCTGCACAAGTCCGGCCGGATGCCCTACACTGCGCCGCTGAAGCAGTCGCCTTCCGCGCAGCACATTGAACACTCTGACCTGACCACACGGTCCTGTCCCTCCTCTCCACAGCTGGGCCGGAACGACTCCCCCAAACGTTCTCGGCTCTATTCCACCACGGCCTATACGCGCAAACATCGAAGGAGTCCATCGACAAGCAAGTCCTTCGTGGCTCCCTCTCCTACTAATCCCTCCAAACTGAAGCATGTGGTCGACTCCCACAGCAGCATCAGGCAATCCCCACCGCCGATAAGCGAGGCTCGTATGCCTCCTGGGGCCGTGATCTCGCCTCCCGAGTCCGCTCCCAACTCCAGTGATGACGAGGCTTCCTCCTATCGGAAACGGGATGGACTCCAACTGGAGGAGCTCGAGGAGGCCGTCCGATCCATCGAGCAGCGCCGCGTCTCGTCTCCCGAGCGGCAACTGTCGGACATGAAGCCTTCCTCCAGTCACACCACCGCTCCCGCTCCCATCAATGGCAAAAAGTCGGCACACCCTCCTCTCTCCAAGGAAGCCCGCAAGATATCACACTCCAGATCGGCCACGGAGACGTCGATCTCCCACAAGCAGGAGGAGGCCCTGACGTCCTCGCCCGAGGACAGCGAGCGAGATGACGAACCGCCCAAGAGGCACCCAATGGTCCGCAAAAAGTCCGGGGAACTGGTCAGGCCCGCCCTCCGACCGCCCTCCGCGCGACGGCGGCCATCGAGTATGCCCGGGACTCCCACCTACTCCAAAGCTGTCCACTTCGATTCGCAGCTGGAGCACATTCGTCACTTTCTCCAAGTGGACAAGCCCCAGGCCGTAAGTGCGGGGACGTCTCCGGTCGATGACTACGATGCGGAGGGTGAATTTCCCTTTAGCGAAAATGGGTCCGAGATCCGTTCCTACGAATGGGACATCCGTCTACCGAACTTCCCCCATGACCTCTCGAGAAGAAACCATCAGCGAGTTCGACTCGAGCGCTTGTACTTGTCATCGGATAAAACTACCCTCGTGGGCATGGTGGCCGTCGCAAACCTCGCCTTCCAGAAGCTCGTGGCCGCGCGGTTCACCTTTGACTCCTGGAAAACCATTTCCGAGGTGACGGCCGAATATCACGATGATGTGCGCCGCAAACAGATCGCCGATGGCTACGACCGGTTCAGCTTCAGCATCAAGCTGGATGAGCAGGCCAATCTGGAGCGCAAGACCATGCTCATCTGCATTCGCTACAACGTCGACGGTCAGGAGTTCTGGGACAACAATAGCTCCATGAACTATCAAGTCAAGTTCCTCAAGGTACCCGTGGTGCGAGGGGAGCCCTTGCGCGTGGGGGCAAAGCCGGCTCCGACCGCTCGCGTCTCTCTCCCTCGCAGTCGGACGTTTGCTAGCTTTGGCGCTCGCCCGCACTCGATGCCCCCTTCGTTTGACGATTTCTCCAACATGGATGATTACCTCTCTTTCGGCCGTCCGTCGAAGGGTGCCAAGGATCGATCCTTGTGTGAAGATGCCTCGCACGACGAAGAGAGTGTAGCCCCGATCCGTCGGGACAAGCAGTCCCACCAGGTGTTTGGGAGTCGGTATGATTTTGAGACCTCTCTGACGGCGGCCATGCGGAACAAGGCTCCCCATGACCGGACGACGTTGACGGCTCGGGCCAAGTCGGAAAATGGCCCTGATAGTAAGAAACAGGCTTCTCTGGGTGAGACTGATTTAACTGTGGGAAAGTGTCCGCCCGCTACCGAGGTCAGCCCGTTTTCATCCCTCTCCGATAATTCGCGGCCGTCGACCCTGGTGTCTAGCAAGCCCCATCGCGAGTCCTCGGTGTACAAGGAGTTGGTGGACAAGTATTGCTTTTTTGGGGCCGGTGGCAGCCGGGACCCTGTGGCCGAGTCGGACCTGTCTTCGACCCGCCGGGACTCGTCCAGCAGTTCCAGCTCTGTCTCTCCTTGTTCCTCGCCGGTGCTGTCGCCTCGACCGGATGGCAGTCGGGACAGCGGGTCTCGCAATGCGCCGTCTTCGCCCAATCAATTTGGGTATCCCTACCTGCAACACATGCAGCATCATTTCCTCCAAGACGCACACACGCCGACGGTCATCCAAGGATGATCTCAAATGATCCCATTCTGTTCTGATTCAATGATTTTTTTTTTTCTTTCTTTTGAGCCTTTGGCTGGTACATGTCGATCTTTGCCATGGGGTGGATATTGAGATGGAGGTGACTTTGCCTTTCTCCACTGCATCTTCCTTCTTCCAGAGCTTTGATGGATCTCCTCTTGCGACGTAACATAAACCGCGGAGACAGACGATCAAGCTTGGTGTCGGAGGACTTTGATGATGATTAAATTTGTGATATTTGTCTCGTGGTGTCTCTTTGCCGGTGTTTGTTAGTATTGTTACGACCATGATGACCTGTTTCTAGCTGTTTGATAATGCAGGGTTTGTGCACATGCGTTGCCCGAAAAGTCGGTGGATGAGGATCATGTTGCATTTACAATGATTGCTGGGTCTGGATGGCGTCTGGGTGGATGACTGTTGATAATTCTGTATGAACTGTTCTGTTGCTTAGTATGAAGTGCCTGCGTGCATGGAGAGCTTCAATAATACCTGAATAACCCATTGGTCCTGTTACTCCTGTAACTCCGTGTAGTGTAGTTGCTCCATAGATCGGCAGGTGGGTCTTACATAATCCGGGACTCCACGTGACTGCGGCTATCATTCGGCCGCCAGCCAAACTGCCGCCGCCCAACACGCGCTCCAAAGCGGCCCTTCCAAACGCCCTTTTTCTCGCCCGCTTCCCGCCAATCATCGCCTGCCATCCGTTTCACCCTTCACCCTCCTCCCCGTGGCTTAGTCACTCACGCCGAAAATCTGAAAACTATATAAACCAGGGGCCCTCTCCCGCCCACGCTTTTCGCTCCTTTCTGCCTCTCTCTTCCACCCATCCGACCCGCACAGTCGCGTTTCTTCCATCTCCCCACCACGCTTCCACGCGATTTTCATCTCGATCCAATCGAATAACATTTCTTCTCTTCGGACAATATGACCGGACGTAAGTATTATTCTCTCAGCTGTTGTTTTCTGTTGTTCCTGTCGTCATGGTGGCGGATGAGCGGATGATGTTCCTGGTGCACGTGACCCGGCGTCCCACGCGTCCACCCTCCTTTCACTCACTCCCCTATCTTCGATCATGTTCTTCCATGATACTCTTTCTCCGATATATGCTAATCCCCTACAGGCGGAAAAGGTGGCAAAGGCCTCGGCAAGGGCGGCGCCAAGCGTCACCGCAAGATCCTGCGCGACAACATCCAGGGTATCACCAAGCCGGCCATCCGCCGTCTCGCGCGTCGTGGCGGTGTCAAGCGTATCTCCGCCATGATCTACGAGGAAACCCGCGGCGTGCTCAAGTCCTTCCTCGAGTCCGTCATCCGCGACGCCGTCACCTACACCGAGCACGCCAAGCGCAAGACCGTCACCTCGCTGGATGTGGTCTATGCCCTCAAGCGCCAGGGCCGCACGCTGTACGGTTTCGGTGGTTAGACTGGACTGGGTGCTAGGTTTATGAAATTATGGTGTCTTTTTCTTCTCTAGGTTATCGGTAATGGGGTTCGGATGGTTCGATCTTATTCTCAATGGACTGGTTTCTGGCTTATTGCGTTTGAAGGAGGCTATTACGTGCTTGTAGATTGTCGTCTCGATGATGATAATTCAAAGTATCTTGAATTGCGTTTGACTGTAATTTGGTAGTAGAATTCTTAGTGTTCTACTGTATAGAGCTATCACATGCACCGTTGTGCACGGGCCACAGCACACGATGACGTTATCGATCCAGACCTGCTTGCACCACTGCCTCGGTCATTCACGATAAATAACCTCCCTGATGCTCTTCTCTAGTTTCGACATACTGTAATCCCCCTTGACATCCGAGATCCTCTCAGCCTGTATCGGGCTTCCTCCCAAGATGCCCGAATACAAAGTCCTATACAACTCGGAGCTGGTACGTCGATCCCCTCTAACCACCCTCTCCACCGGACTAATCTCCCTCTCAGGACTCCTACTCCCTCTACCATCGCTATGAAGAATCCCCGCCCAACAAAGACTGGAAGACCGCCGCCCTCCGGGGCCCTGCGCTCCCAGCCCTGGGCAATGCCGCCGCCGGGGCAGTCGGGGCCGCCATCTCCAATCTCGCCACATACCCATTGAGTCTGATCATCGCCCGACTGCAGACCCAGAAGCAGAAGGCCACCAGAAAGAAACCTAGCACTGCAGACGAAAAGGACGCCTCCGCAGACCAGGACGCAGAGGCAGAACCGGAAGAAGAAGAAGAAGAAGAAGAAGAAGAAGAAGAAGCATACACCGGGGTCCTCGACGCCGCCCGAAAGATCTACGCCGCCCACGGCCTCAGCGGCTTCTACACGGGCCTGGCGCAAGACACGGCCAAAACCGTCGCCGACTCGTTCCTCTTCTTCCTGGCGTACGAGTTCTTCCGCCAGCGCCGCCTGCGCGCCCGCTTCGGCGCCGCCGCCCCCCGCAAACACCGCGTGCTGCCTGTCCTCGACGAGCTCGCCATCGGCGTCCTCGCTGGCGCCGTCGCAAAGCTCTTCACCACCCCGCTGGCCAACATCGTCGCCCGCAAGCAGACCGCCCGCGCCGCCACCACCACCCGCGCCATCGCCGCCCGCATCCGCAAGGAAAAGGGCCTCCGCGGCTTCTGGTCCGGCTACTCCGCCTCGCTCATCCTCACCCTCAACCCGGCCCTGACCTTTTTCCTGAACGGGCTGCTGCGGCCGCGCGGGCGCACTCTCTCCCCCGCCATGACCTTCCTCCTCGCCGCGCTGAGCAAGTCCGCCGCCTCGACGGTCACCTACCCGTTCTCCATGGCCAAGACGCGCGCGCAGGTTACGAGCTCGG
Source organism: Aspergillus sp. MEXU 27854 (assembly GCA_019721355.1). Classification (NCBI taxonomy): domain Eukaryota; kingdom Fungi; phylum Ascomycota; class Eurotiomycetes; order Eurotiales; family Aspergillaceae; genus Aspergillus; species Aspergillus sp. MEXU 27854. The sequence goes on from JAGMTT010000002.1 coordinate 3,086,777, forward strand.
ACACGCCCGCTCGCAGCGGAGCGAATGAAAAGAGTGACGACGAGGAAGATGAGGGCGGGCTAAGCCTGACGCCCGCGATCGTCTCGCACGTGGTGGCGATCGCCCGCACAGAGGGTGTCGCGGCACTGTACGCGGGCCTCCCCGGCGAGGTCGCCAAGGGCTTCTTCTCGCACGGCTTCACCATGCTCGCCAAGGACGCCGTCTACGCCGCCATCGTGCAGGCCTACTATCTGCTGCTGATCGTGCTGCGCCGGTATCCGACGCCCGACGAGCTCATCGAGCGCGCGCGCCTGCAGGCTGAGGAGTGGGCTGAGGCGGCGCGCGACGGGGCCCGGGATTTGGCGAGTGAGGCCGGCGAGGCGCTGCAGGCGACGGTTGGGAATGCGGCGGTTGATATGACGTCGTCGACGAATGGGACGAGCGCCGCGGCGCATTATGAGACGGCCGAGATGGTGCACGATTATGTCGAGGATGAGGAGAGCGGGTGGAGGAATATGTATTCTTGGTTTTGGGAGAGGGAGGAGTGATTTGTATCAGTTTGCGTCGCTGTAGTCCCATGACATTAGGGTGGTTTACGATGGCGCCAGGTGGTTTACATACTAGCAGTGAATGTATCTTGCAACGATTAACTGTATTAATATATCCATCCAAAGTCCGGCTTATGGTAGACACAAAGAAAAAACACGTAACCACACAATGCATCAAACAAATGGGTATGTCGCATCATAAACAGTCTGTCATCACATGCCATTAGTAGCCCCATAGTATCTGATAAATTAAGGGGTGTAAATCATCAATCATATCATCATCGTCATGAATCCATGTAGTACGGTTAAACACTCGCCGTCCGCCGCTTCTCGCTCGGCTTCTGCGCATACGCAATCAATAAGCGGAACCCCGTCCCCCGCTGCTGACATTCGCGGATGATCTTCTTATCAGCCCAGATGCTCAGATCGGCGTCGCCGTTGGGCAGCACGGGGATCTCATAGCACCGCGTGTACCACCAGCGGCCGACTTTGGCCACGATCTTCCGGATGGACTCGTCGTTGGACGGCGACGGCGAGGGGTCTGAGAGCAGGTCGCCGAGCGAGAGGTCCGTGTCGTTCGACGAGGACTTGCCGTGCGCCTTGTCCTTGTCCTTGGACTGGGTACGAACCGAGGTGGTCGATGCGGCAGAGAAGTTGGTCAACGGGGTGGCGGTTGTGGCGGCCAAGGTGGACGAGTGGTTGGTCGAGGACGCGGTGGAGGTCGAGGACGCCGACGTGCGCACAATCAAGCCCGCCACCGGGATCCGCACCATGCAGCGCCGCAGGTTGTCGAAGCCGTACCGGCCCAGCAGGCGCTGCACGCTGTCGCTGGCGGGCTTGAGGCTGATGTTCGCGTCGGAGAGGTACGTCCGCTCCTTTAGTTGCCGGACCGCCTTGCGCGTGCGGATCCCCATGTTCACCATGTCCAAGTCCAGCACGCTCATCTCCATGTACCCGCCTGGCCGGAGGACCCGCTTGCACTCGGAGATTATGTTGTTCTGCGCGGCTTCAGAAGACGCGGCTGGGAAGCGGAGCACGGTCACTGTGAAATATCCCCTAGGGAAGGGGAGCTGGTCCGCGAGGCTGGTGTTGTGGATTGTGTGATGATTCGGCGGCGGCATCCAGGCGGCTGGGTGTTTTGGACCGGTGGGAGCAGGCCCGTCGTTCAGCGCGTATACGTCGGCGTTGGGATATGTCAGGGAGCAGTAGAAGGACCAGTCGTCGTTGCCTAAGCCGTCAATCACGAGGATGCGCTCTTGGTCTCCGCCGGACTTGACGCGATTGTGGGCCGGGCTGAAAAGGACTCGCCCAAAGGACAACCACCGGCTTGTCATGAGGGATCCAGACCGGATGTTGGTTTGCGCGGTGGGCCCTTCGCGGTCGCGCTCGGCGATGTCGAAGAGGACGGTATTTCGTTGTCTGCACGTCTCGAAACTAGGCGATGGGTTCAAGGACGGCGAGTGGAGAAAGGTATTTTGTGCCCCGTTGGAGACGGTGGCCGGTGCCTTGGTTTGCTCGTCTTTTCCGGTGTCACGGTCGTCGTAGCTGTCACGATAACTTGCAATGATATCGCTGAATGAAGGCTGGGTCGATGGGGCGATGGATGAGTGTAAGGCTGAGACGATTCTAGAGCGGCGAAGATGGACTGATCCGTTGCTGGAACACGGCGATGCTGGGGTTAGAGCCACCGTAGGTTGTTCAGGAGCTGACCGTCCGCTTGCTTCGCCATTCAATTCGGCTTGGAGTGCTCGACTTGCCATCGTAGCCATCTCAAACTTCTCGTCTTCAGCTTCCGCATGCATATGTCTCGTTTGCTCTGGAGAGAGGACGTGGTCAATCAGGTCATCGTACTCTCCCCATACTTCATCCTCATTCAGAGCAGACTCCGGGTTCGGGATGACAGCAGTGACGGCGGCCATATTCTCGGATCCACTTGTAGACGGCATAGATTCTTTTCCAGGTGAGAAGGTGAGGAATTCATTGTTTGCATAAGAGCCCGTAATCATGTCCAGAACGTTCCGATCCAGGGGGTCTCCAAACGGCTGAGTGAGGTCAAAACCAGGTCTTATAGGTCCACCTCTTGGCTGTCCGGGAGTTGGATTCGTCTGGGAGAAGTGATGAGACGTCCCCTTCACTGGAGCTGGTACTGAAGGCGATTCGGCAACGCTAAAGGGTCTAGAAAACGATTGAAACGCAGGGGTATGCTTCCTCTCTCGCCTGGATACGACTCGTGGGATCCTACCAACGGACGCCAGTCTCGTCGGACGCTGACGCCCCTCCTCGGTCGTATTTTGGGGAGTGGGAGCAGGCTCCCTGTTGAAGTAGACCTTTGGTGAAGAAGGCTCGCCGCGCCATTCACCATGAAGTTTAGGCGGCGAAGGAAGGAGGATCGATTCACTGCCTTTTCTTACGTTGAGCGCAGCGGGGACCTCCACCGGGGAGCTCAAATCATCCTCTATGTCAGTAGGGGGCGATTCTTCAACACGGTGGATAATGTCTTCCAGAGGATCGGAATCAGCGTCCACAAGAGCGTAATGTGCAACTTGACGGCGGACCGTAACAGGAGCCACAGTCGCCTGCAGCTGCGGAGCAGGAACAGGAGCATCCACTTGATGGTGCTCGTTCCTCGCTTCCCTCTGGAAAAAGGGCCACTTGAGACCTAGTCCTTTTCTGGATGGCTTCTTTTGGTGAGACTTGGGCTGGGCCTGTTGCTTCGGGTTCTGGCGCTGGCCGCCCGTAACTAGAGATGGTTTTGCTCCCATGTGAGACTTCTGCTGTCCTGTTTCTTTCCGAGCACCATCTTGACCATCACGGCGTGCAAGCGGAGATCCAATTGCCGGATGGTCTCTTGCTACCTGAGTGTCCGGAGTTGACCGTTGTCGACTCTCTCCGCTATCGCTCACACCTCCGGCCGTCGTCGCCAATGACTCGGTCGAATATCCGGTCGACTGGGTGATTGTAGGGTATATGGTCAGATTCGATGTTGATTCGGTGCTCAAGCCGCCTGAACTTTGTTCGCTCTGCGTTCGCATCAACGCTGCCCCATCCAGACCTCCACCTTGAATCACAACAGGTTCGAGTCGATGCAGAAGAAAGTCGTCAAGCTCTGCATCTGGCCGGGTTCTCGCACTTCCTTTGCTACTGGCGACCGACTTGGGCCCGCTTCTCGTGGTGCTGGTGGATCGGCCCCTTGTCGTGCTGCCGCTGCTTCCAACGCTTGTCTTTCGCCCGCGATGCGCATACCGCCCATAGCCTTCGTGACCGGTGCCCGCAGCCGGTCCCTTGCGAGCAGGACGCGTGTCCTCGGGACTTTGGGCATTGAGGTCGGGCTTTGATTTCTTAGTGAAAAAGCCAAATCGTCGAGACTTTGTCGGGCTAGGTGGCTCTCGGGGGGTCTTTGGCTCCTTTGTCAGTGTTCGGGGAGATTTGCGAGCAAGCTCGGGTGACCCTTGCGTGCGGGAAGGTATGCGCGATGAGCTCTTAGAGTGTAATGAGTCGGCTGAGGCTGCTGCAGATCGATTGGACGCCAGGCTTGGTCTGTCCCCAGCGAAAGAACTCCCGGCTGATCCACGGCGTTTGTGGTGAGTTACTGTCCCTGGGGATAAGCTGCTTTGGACGACAGGAGACGGTTCCAGTTCCAGTCGATGGGTTCCATCTCTGCTTGGTCGCAGTGGGGGCATTGCATGATCGTTACTAGGTCCTCTGAGTGTGCTGATCGCGGTAGGCACGGGGGAGGAGTGAACATGCTGAGCCTTTGAATTTCCGTCAGTTGGTCGTCTCTCGACGTTCATATTGACCCTCCTCGGAAGCCCGGGCTTTGTCGCTGCTGTGGGTTGCATAACCTTGGTTGTGGCACTAGGGATCCCAGTCTTCGTTGATTCTTCGCGTTGTCCTTTGACGAGTGACGTGGTCGATCCAGCATCCGAGTTAGCGCTTTTGGTGCCTTCCCCGATGTTTGCTCGCCCACTCTGCGGAGATTGCTGTACACGAGGCGAGAAGACGGGGAGTCTGCTCTGCGATGGACTGGCTTGTCGCAAACGGGGTCCAGTTTTGACAGGCTGGACAATTCCCGGAGAATAGGATGACAAGGAAGTTGGCGTCGACGTTCTGCTCCATACGCCCGGGGACTCGGAGTATCTCGTCGAGGGACTGCTGGCGGAATGGAAGATTGGAGTTGGAGGAGGCAAATTGTGGGTATTAACAGTCGTTCGGAGACTTGCTAGCTCTTTCGGGGCTTGAGGCACCTGACGCTCTGGTTGACCACTCTCCATATGCGGTGCAATCTCTGGAGAGACATTCTGCTTATTAAAGCCATTCGAGCTCCGAACGGCCTGAGCAGATGCCATCATGATCGGATTCGAGGGTGCACTAGCTGGGATTATTACATTCAGTTTCTCCGGTCTGACCGGCTCCATCATCGTTTTGGTATTGGCTGTATGCTGTCCAATTGTCGGAGCTTTTCGCCGAAGAACGTTCTTTGGCTGAGGCCGGACAGGAACGTGCTGCACGGTACCTCCAATGATCGGAGCTGTCTCGGTATATGGGAGTTGCGGCACGTGGCGTTCGGAGGTGAAGGCAGGATTCGGGGGAGGAACGCAAGAGACGGGCAGGGGATGCGTAGTCGCGCGTGGCGGCAAAGCATAAAGGCCTTGAGCGAGTGGTGAATGCGATGGATTGACTAGGAATGCAACAGGACGCTTCTCCTCGGCTTCGGACAGGGATGAAGCTCTGCTTGATCGGGTGGATGAATTGATTGGTCTTGCGATCTGGGACCTTAATGACGGTGATGCAGCAGAGCCGAGTGGCTTCGCTGAGGCGTTCCTCATGGACGATAATGATACGTTTCGAGAATGGGATGCAACATCCCTGAACCGGGGTATTCGACCGCCATCAGACTTGTACGACGACATGGTGTTACCTGGCTCCTGGTGCCGAGTGTAGTCCGAGGACCAATGAGACAGCGATGGCAAACAAACACGGAGGCAAAATCATTCCGTCTGGAAGAAGAGCGTAGACGCGGGCCGGAGAACTTGATAGCTGTCACTGCGGTGGTCTTGGTTGAGAGGAAGATAGAACGAATATCAGACTTACCACCACAGATCATGTTATGCATATGGTAAATGCCAATAAACCGCGAACAGAAGGGTAAAGCAGATGTACAGTCAACGAAGGATTCCCGTCTGCGGCGAGAACAGTTTTATATTTGTCGTAACATCAAACAAGACTCAAGACGAGTGACGCTCTGTGTTTAGAAAGCTGCTTTTCTCTATCCGAGGAGACCAGTGATGTAATAAATAATAAATTGTCCACTGGTCATATACTTAAATGGATCTTGTCAAAAAACGTGTGATGCACTAGGGCACGCTGGACGGCAGATGCATGGACTCCGCCACAGTATGGAGTCACTGACCGAGGTGGCTAAAATGCACACAGTTGAGCTGGGTCTGCACGACCACGTCAGAGCACCTCAACCTAAAATGGATGCACGGGTAAAATGATATTGGAGAAGGAAAAAAATCTCTACCGAGACCAGCGGCGTAGAGATGAGAAAGATCTCAAACGAAAGACTTTTCTTAACGGGGGTCTTATGCCCTGGACGAGGATAGATCTGGACTTTTGAAGGCCAAGCGTAGCCCCAGCGCTAAGCCCGACAGTGGGGGAGCGCGATGCCTATTCGCAGGTCAACGACCCATCGACAAAATCCTGGTGCCTCTCTGAGATCGACACCAGCTCCGTATTTGATGATTGATGTGACTGTGAAGATCATTGGCGCCAGGACTGCAACTTTGTTTCGCTCGTTATCAGTCGCATCAAGTTTGCGAATCTGCGGGTTCGCCAAGGGCTCAGTAACGGGGCCACCGGTTAGGTTGTGCGTAGCGGAGGTGATCGTGCGCGACCATAACAGGCCACACATGGTCTCGGATTGGAGTCCTCCACGGCATTGGGTCGTTCACCACGAGCCGGGCAGTCAGCAGAGACAACTGACAGGTTGACGCGGGATGGAGTGGCGTGCGATAGCGGGGAGACCGTCGACTGCGCAATCGGACCCTGACGACAAATTGGAAGACATGACTGATCTCCCTGCGCGATAGGATCTGGCATGACAGACGCAGCCCCGGGGGGAGGTAGAGAGCTAGCGCCGATGGGTCGGAACTCTTTGTGGTCTGTGTGTCTGTTGGGAGGTTTGCTGAAGGGACATGATTTGATCAAGCGAAGGGTTAGGGCGAGGTCAGGTGGTGGTCACTGGACTCGCGGCCGTCGGTTGGTCCGGTGAGTCCGAACAACTCGTCGATCTCCCTGCCGTCGCTCAACGGACGGTTTGGTTCATCCAACACGAGCTGGTCTTTCGACCGTTTTCATTATGACTACAGAGTACTTGTACGAGTATCTATGGACACGGTGATCTTACCTAACACAATTTGAACTGCGAGTACAGAGGCCACAGCAAGTCCGGACTGAGATGTCAAATTCTAGTCGCTATCCAAACTTGCTCCTTCTCTGGTACTCCGGAAGGTTCGCCCCGGCCCTTACAGCGACCTTGAGTATCATTGAACAGACATGGACGGAATGACCCACTGTCACCAACCATCACCGTGATAGAATGAGGGGGAATGTGCCCGCGACCACCAGTCAGAATACTCAAGAGACATCCAACATCGAGACGGAGACTCCTGGTCAATCCAAAACGGAACGTGGGTCACCCAGAAAATCGCCCATTTGGTATCTTGGTTCAGTCGGATCCCTGGAGTGGAGGCGCTGAGCCGTGGGTCTCAGATCCGCCGCTAAAAGGGCCCAAACCAGCGATAGACGACCATGATTGACCGACGACACGTTTGACGGCTAAGCGCGGGGCGTCCTGGGATCCTCTCCGCCCGGCTTAGCACGACGAGCGAACAGCAGGCTGGGCACGCGGATTCGTGGGAAGATGCAAAGGCCTTGTGATACCAAGAATCCCAGTGGGGACGGCGGCAAACCCAGCGTTTCGAGTCTGAGTGCAGAGAAGGATGAGACTACGGCCCCTATTCTTCTGCCGCAGGATGAATGTCGGTCTTTGGTTCGAGAAAAGGGGGATGCATCGGGTCAATTCCATTCTTCCCACTGGTGGTTCAACCTAGCCCTAATCACACCAATCGATGTTGCATTACGCAATGATTGTTGTTGGTTCGTGGGATGTACCAACGCAAGTAGTTCCTCGTTATCGAACTCGCGCAATAGACGGATACGAGAGATACGGGCATATCAGCTGTGGGCTGACAGTGCGAGGAAACCTGCAATAGCAATGCATCACCACTGCAGGCCGCGCATGTCGATCAAATACGGTCGAGGAATGGCGTACGGGCTGCAGGAACCGACGTGGTTTTCAGCTGACAAGGTACGAAGACAGTCTTTCTGACTCACGCGATCGTCGTCTTGGGCCTTTTGTACCGGTCGATCGTACGGAGAATTTATCCTGCAGAATTCATATCTATAAAAAACGACGTTACTAAAATCCTTCCATCTCGTGTAACGGCTCGGTCGTTTGCCTTGATGTAGAAGCAAACCTCTCATAAAGCAACCCTCGTCTGAGACAAGATTTGTGCTCACGTATCTAATTTCTGACTACAATACAAATATAGCTCGATCCCGCTCGGAGGCTTTCCATAACCCATCCCAAAAACGCCACGTACCACCACAAAATTGGTCCAGAAAAAGAAAATCCGAGAAAGGGAACAAGGGTAAATGAATGGAGATAGTGATCATATTGAAAGGGAAAAAAAATGTAATGAAATGCAACACAACCAGATAGACTAGGCAGCGGCGCCGAATCGCTTCTTCCGGGCCTCCATCGCCAGACGGTCCTTTTCGCTCAATCCGCTGCTGGCATCGTTACTGGCGTTGCCGTTGCTTTTTTGCTGTCCCTGGCCTCTGCCGTTCTGATTGCCTCCCCGGCCGCGACGCTGGAACCGGTTGCGACCGCCAAAGTCGCGTCTCTTTCCTCCGCGTCCGCCCTGGTCATTTTCCCGGCCTCGCTTGCGAGGCTTCTCGCTGGGAAGGGCCTCGTCGAGTCGGCCCACGCCAACCTCGGTCTTCTCCCCAGGGCCCGTTCCGAACCGCTTGGCCCGCTCCAGCTTCCTCTCCGCCTCCTCAATGGCCGCCTTGGACTCGTCCGTGATGCCGAATTTCTCCGCGCGCGCCTTGCGCTTCTTCAGTTCCTCCTCCATCTCCGTGATGGGCAGGCCAATCGTATAGTTCGGGGCCGGCTTCTCCTCCGCCGCGGGGGCCGCATCTCCAGAAGTCTCTTGTCCGGCGGCCGCGCCTTGCGATTCCTCCTTGGGGGCTTCCGCGGGGGCGGCGGCGGCGGTGGTGGACTCTTGTTGCGGCTTCTCGTCGGCCGCGTCCGTGCCAGGAGCGGCGTCAGCAGCGGGCTTCGTGGCCGCCGTGTCCGCGGCCGGCGCATCGTCATCCTCCCAGTCAATCACATCCTCTGTGGTGTTGTCGGTCTTTGCGGCGGCCGGCGCAGCGGGCGCCTCAGCCTTGGCCTTGTTGCCGTCGTCCTCCTGCAGACGGGCGACCATCTCCGCCTTCTTGCCGGTGTGGGGGAGCGAGCGAGACTTGAGGATCTCGACCAGCTCGGCATTGGTCTTCTTGCTGTAATCGGTGGCCATCGTGAGCGGCGCGGGATGGACCGTGGGTTCTTTGACGGACAGGAGGCGATGCGATGACGGAGGCTAGGGGCGGATGCGGCGGGTTGTGGTGTTCGGGTTTCGAGACGGGTCGCGGTGCTTAGGCTATCATGTGCTTGAGGATAGTTGATCGCACAGTTCTGATGTCGCTGGGTTGTAGAGATGAGGTTAGCAAGGCTGGTTGCTGGAGGTTGACGCGTTGGCGCGACGTAGACGCAGTGTCGTTTCCTCATCGGGAAATATGGTCACGTGTGTCATGTGACTCCATTCATTGACAAACGTCAAATGAACATGAAAGAAACAAGCCAGCAACCTGTTTGTTGTTTGTGTTCTACTTCGTATACAGTGTTAATTTTATGCTAATAATAGTACGTCTGGCTTAGGTGGAAAGGGTTGTTGCGTTTCTTGTGTCATGTTAATGGACAAGATATATTTCATCCTGGGCTTTTGAACATATACATTCATCAGGCGAACCCTTGTGATATTCTGGGTAAAACCAGGCAATGTAAAACCCCATCCCGTAAATATTATCGACATGATATACGTCCATATCTCTTTGGCGTATATTTTTATCCGACCCTAGCCACCATCAACGGACTTCGCCTTCTGCAAGTATATGTGGCTAAAGCAATGCATCATCCAAGACAGAATCACTGCCGCCACCATCGCCCTGACGATCTAATCAGAATCGATCGGAGCTCCCGAGCACTTGACAGCTGAAGACGGGAAGCTGGTGGGTAGCTTGATGACATGGCAGGCCCGGTGTGGCTGTGGCGATTGGAAGGATTGACGCGATGCATGCACTGCGGCAAAGCAAGTCAGGTGATTCTTGGAGGAATTGTTGGGACAGCCGATTGCTTTTTGCCATTATCAACATTGTGGATTTTTTGAAAAGTGGTGTCTATGAAGGTGCGCAGTACTATATTGAAAGAAGCTTGAACGAGATAGGCTACGAAACCCTTGCCTTCTACATCTCTGGAATGTGGGACTCAGCCCATCATTTTCATACTATCCCGGACACTGGTTCATTGATCCTGACGAGATGCAAGGGATATGCTTCATGAATCTATCCTATGGGATACCTCAAGGGGCCTACAACCACCCGGTAAAAAGGTTGGGTGAAATGCGACTGTTGGCTGAGAATATATAACACGCGATGTAACAAACATCAGAATTCTAGAATTACTTTTCGAATTCGACATCTAGTCTTCCCATAGCGACGGCCATTGCGAAGTGTCCCACTGACACCTCAATTAACATGCGTTTCATGGGCCGACAGCTAAACAGATCATAATGAAAACTGGCTCGATTGGTATGAGAAGACAGCAATGTGATTATTCTGAGAGCTTTGCACAAAACACCCAATCATCAACGACAAAAGCCACCCGCGTAAACAACATGCAGAATCAAAGTTATGGACAAGAACGCAAGTATATCACAAAGAAGCAAGTAGTCCGTCTCTCGTAAATAGGTCATCCATAGAACCAGTATTCCGCCGCATATTCCACCTGGATTTGTTTCTCCTGTCCCTGGCAAGTTGATGGAGGCTGTCCTCCGGCTGTATGTACCCGGTATACTTCCTATAATCGACTCACGTTAGTCTTCCGAAGTAAGACCCGCATCTGGAGAATCAAACCTTAATCCCCTTCCCATCAACAGCGGTAAGCTTCAGCCACGACACATCCTCCTCCCGAGGCGCGGAGACGCTATCAGTCTTGTTCGCCGCGATCCAGTCTTGGTGTCCACCGCCAAGTCGGAAATCAAAGAAAGGGGTTCCGCCGCTGGTGAAGTAGTGCTCTCCCAGGAAGAGATCACTATGCGACACCGAGAACATGCGGTTCACCAGAAGTGCCATGAAGTCCAAAGTGGCAGAGGGGGTGTCGGCCACCAGGGGTGGAAGGCTGTGGAGGATCTCCGGCATCTTTGGGGCAAGACAGGACGCGTCAAAGAGCGTGGCAGCCGCACCCACTGCGGTAGGGGCGGCTTCTTCGCTGCGGGTTGTGCAGCTGTAGTTCTGGGTCCCGCGGCCGACTACCACATACTTGAGGTGAAGTCCGGTGGACGGAGGAGGCAGCTCGGGGCTGGTGTTGTAGATGGGCAGGGACGCGTTCGCCAGCGAGCAATTGGTCATCTGGAAAGCGTCGAGCCCTTTGGAGATGTCGAGAAAGGTTTTGATCAGCTGGTCATTATCTTTGATAACGGGGGCTGCGTGCACGGAGAAGATGGCAAGAAAGACCAGGAGCAAGATAGGGGAATGCATTGTGAGTGAGAGGGAAGCGTGCGTTAGAGAGGTTTTCTGTATCTCAGGGAAATCGAGATCTGTGGAGAGAGATGGTGGTGACGATGAGGTGAAATGGAGTGAGTAAGTGTTGCAACCTTTATACCCGGAGTGTTGTGTGAACCGAGATGGATTGTTCAGTAAGGCTCATTCCTAGAACACACTCACATTGAACTCCCTGGCTCAGAATGCCCATCCAACAATACCACATCTTCGAGTCCAACATCTTCATGTCCAGCCACAGCGTAGATAGAACGCTTTGTATGCCTCGGCGGATCTTTGCTTTCAACACTTGCGGCAGGAGGTGTACTTTGGTTGTCCGCCCATCGATCCGCGCTGCGAATGCTAAAGGATGAGGTCGCTTAAAGCACTGCCTCCCTGTATAGATATCTTTTCTGGTGTTGGTTTTTAGAGCGAGCAAAAGTTGTTTTAAACGGGCTGCGTCCATGTCGTGCGCGTGATATTAGGCCAACGCAGGGGTTTACTATGAACCAAACAGGTGAACCAACTATCGGAGGATCCTGCGAGAGATCCCCCTCTCCATCTTGTCAACTAGCATGCAGGATTTAATATAAGCAGTCCCTTTGTAGATGAGTTTAGGCCAAAAATAGCACAAATAGCCGCCTTGATCCCTCGTGTCGATTTGCCATGCGCAGGCGCTTCGATCCCAACACCAACACTGATGACCCCCTATCGACAGGAGAACAAATGCTATCCACGTTTTGAGTGCGAGAATAGAGTCCTAGCATAGCCTTATACGCCTTGGATATGATTGAAATGGTATGAGCGAAGTCAAGTATCATTTGAATCGTATCCAAGGGCGGGCAAACCGCAACCAACGGGGTGTCCAGGTTAAGCGCTGTCTAGGATCTCAAACGGTTTCTTGTTTCAATATTAAACTGTTGAGACGACCATAGTCGATGCGAGATCCTACACTAATGATCTGATCCTACTCTGTTGGTGTCCAAACTTCATAAAAGGTCTTGGGTGTAAGAAGAATCTATACAGAAGTATGGCAATTAAACTTGTCACGGAGCGGCGTAAAATCATCTACTTGTCTTTGAATGATTCTTCATGTCGTAGATGTCACCTAGCCCGAGTTGATGACTGCTGTAATCATGTATCGTCAAGGCCCGTGATCTGGACTTTTCTGGGACCAAACGCATAGACTTCTCGACATCTTCTTCCGCCAGAATTATGTTCCTCAACCTATACACGCAAACTGCCGGGGTCCCCCATCTTGATCTCTCAATATCTCCAACCTTCAATCCACCAGTCAAGACTACTATAGACATAGTGCCGATCATCAGTGCAAAGGGAAATAACCCGGCATTTGGCTAGTCACATGGTGTAGTGACATTTCTTCCTTGATTCGATCGGATTCATCTCGCATTCGCTTTTCAGGCCAGCCGCGCCGGCTTCTTGTGTTGACCGTGGTGGAGCAATTCAGGAATTTCAGTCACTTGGTATTGGAAGGATCCTCACGTCAGCATAACGCCTTGATCAACATGCTGATCCTGTGTCAGACAGAATACTTATAAGTCGAAGCCTAGATCCGAGCCATGGATTTCAATTCAGCAGAATTGCATATCATCTGCATCGTTTGTCTTGAGTAGATGAAGAAACCCGTTATGATGCCTTCCTCAATCGATAACACTATGGCCGCAGTGACCAAGGTATAGCCAATGGCATCTGACAATAATAATAGACCCTGTGCTGACACTTCCGAAGCGGTATGACGAGGAAAGAGACAAAAGACTGCGCGATGACGGCGTCGCGCAGTATATCGATCCCTCCAGATCGGATAAATTCCAGCACTTCCAGGAGGATCCCTGGGTCGATCCCACAACTATAGAGGACGCGGAAAAGAAGTTCCCCAACAACACCTGTAAGGTCCTCATCATGGGAGCGGGCTGGGGCGGACTGCTATACGCCATACGCCTGGTGGAATCTGGAATCCCCACGGAAGACATTCGGATCATCGACAGCGCGGGAGGATTCGGCGGTACGTGGTACTGGAACAGGTACCCCGGCCTCATGTGCGACATCGAGAGCTACGTGTATCTGCCGTTCTTGGAGGAGACGGGGTATATACCCAAGCATCGCTATTCCTCCGGCGAGGAGATCCGCCGCTACATCAATCTCGTGGCTCAGAAATGGCGACTGGCAGAGAGTGCTGTTTTTCAGACCGTGGCGCAGAAGATGGTATGGGATGAGTCGATCAAGGCCTGGCAGGTGGATCTCGTGCAGAGGAAGGCGGGCAGTACTCCCTTGAACCTGACGATTCAAGCCCAGTACGTTGCCTCTGTGACCGGTGTGCTTAACGGGCTCAAATTGCCTGGCATCCCGGGCATCCTGGACTTCAAGGGCGATATCTTCCACTCGGCGCGCTTCGCGTATCGTCTCACCGGCGGATCACCAGAAGATCCCTGTCTGTGGAGATTACAAGACAAAAGGGTGGCCATTATCGGCACCGGAGCGACCGGTGTGCAGCTGGTACCCGAGCTGGCACAATGGGCCAAGCATTTGTACGTTGTCCAGCGCACGCCGTCCGCCGTCGACTATCGTGGCCAGAAAGAGACGGACATGGAATGGTTCCGCGAGAGCGTCACAAAGACCAGTGGTTGGCAGTACGAGCGAGTGCAGAATTTACACGAGCACTTCACCCTTGGCGAGCCGCCTGCGGTCAACCTGGTCGATGATGGATGGACCCGAGCTCCTGCGCTGGTGGCAATCGCCGGAAACCGCAACGGTCCCAAGACGATGGAAGAGATCCCCGAGTACATCGCTAAGCTGGCGGGGGTCGACCTGCCTCGCCAGGAGCGCATCCGTGCCCGCGTGGACCAAGAGGTCGCAGACCCTGCTGTTGCAGCGAAGCTCAAAGCCTGGTATCCCTCGTGGTGCAAGCGTCCGTGCTTCCACGACGAGTATCTGAAGACTTTCAACCGGGAGAACGTGACACTCGTTGATACAGACGGCAAAGGCCTGTCCAGCATCACGGCTGACTCCATAACCGCCGGTGATGTCTCGTACCCGGTCGATCTCATTATACTCGCGACTGGGTACAAGTCTCCTGCAGAGGGATCGCCAGCTGAACGAGGCGGTCTGTCTATCATCGGTCGTAACGGCGTCTCGATGAGCGAGGAATGGGCGCGGAAGGGCCCAGCCACGGTGCACGGCATACTCGACCGACGCTTCCCTAATCTCTTCCTTTGCGGACCTGCCCAGTCCTCCATGAGCGGAAGCTTCACTTACGTCCTGGACGTGCTGGCAAGACACTGTTCGTACATCGTGTCCGAGGCAGAACGGCGAGCCGGTGGGAAGCCCTGCGCCATAGCGCCGACAGCAGAAGGATCGGAGCTCTGGGCCCAACAGATCCTCATGCGTGCGCTGTCCCTTACAACAGTTGCGGGTTGCACTCCGGGGTACTTTAACCTCGAGGGCGGATTTGGCCGTGTACCGCCGGAAAAGCAGCTGGATGTGGCGCGCGGCGCGCCTTGGGGCTCTGATATTGGGGACTATACGCAGGTCCTAGAGGCGTGGCGCGCAGAAGGCCATATGCGTGGAATTGAGCTGGACTTTAGTAATTAGGTGGTTGTCCAATTGAACCTCAGAATGCATGCAATAGACTGAATTGTAGAAGGAACAGAACCTGTTGTGTTTCTCTTCCCCTGAGGCTGCCACCCATCTTCCAAGCAATGTCCCGAGCAAGCCTGTGAGCATGCAGCGGAGTGGGCGAAAGACAACAGTGCATCCTGATTCCAGGTGGACAAAACGGCATGCTCCTGATGCAGTGTTCTCGTCACTGCCCTGAATAGCTGAGGAGAGAAGTTTGCGCCGTTTCAAAGGGTTAATCCATCACAAAGTATGTGTCGACGCTATTGGATCCGCATGCATGCTACGGTAGCTTGGAAGTGATGAAGCAATTCAGGAAAATATTTAGGCTGAAACCAAATTGGTGTAAAATATCCAGAGGATACAAATACCACACAGAGGTCAAAGACCATGTTTACAGAGCCCTATAGCCTTCGATCCCTCCCGCGAGATGCACTCAACCTCTAATGCAGTCTGGTTCATCCAGGGTGACGTCCTCCCATCCCGTGGACTCACAGGATATTCAGGACAGCTGAACGAAGTTAGGCCTGACAGTTAACTTGTACCCGTGGAGCAAACTTCTAACGTCAACCAGTATATGTGAGGATAGCATATTGCAATAGATGTCATCTACAGTTTGGCCATCAAGCCCGGTGACCAGAGCTGGCACAACGGCCCATTCGCCCCGTAGACGGGGTCTTCCTCCGGCAGAGGAACCTGTGCAATCTCCCGTCGCAATGCCCTCAAATCAATCGGACGGTTGCCCATCTCGTTTCGCCAGCGGGGACAGGCCTGTCGGTCAGTCTCAAGCACATCCCACAGCAGTGGAAGCACCTACCCGCGGATACACCCCCACGTATCGATAGTCGTCTCTACTATCCACGGAACTATGCGCTGTTCCAGCGGGTAGCACGAGGACGTCTCCCGGATGGACCGTGATCTTGAGGCCTGCTGTGCTGCCGTCCCCGCCGGCAGCTCCCAGAAGCAGGGTCGACGAGCCTTGAAATACGCCTGGCGGTGTGAGCCGAGGTCGTCTGTGTCGTGGTCTACTCACCGTAGCATTCGTGCGTGTTGGGATGGAAGTGCCGGATGTCTATGGCGCCCCAGGTTCCCTACCAGGATTAGTCGACGTTCGTTCAGGGCCTGGTGACGCACTCTCTTCTCCCAGGTGTGTGCTGTGAGGAATCTGGTTGCAGTCTCTTCCGTCCGGGGATGAGGGAGGACATCCCGATAGTGGAGGACAGGCAGGGTGCTGCCCGGAGAATGCAATGTAGGGGGAAGGTAGAAGGTATTTGGTGTGTTCATATTGATGATAGATGGTCAAGGAGACTTCTGACAGATGTGGAGGTTTACTCCTTCGCTATGAGTCTCGGATATCAAAGCAACCAACTAACATCGCTTCTCTATTCATGGCTTACCCCGCACTGATAAGCTCCCAGTTGGACCTCGTTGATGGCCCAGATGTATAGGCCGGATACGGGCCGTGTCCGGATACCTCCGCAGTTCTATACAAAACAATCAATTATATAGCACTACATGGTCAGACAGACAACACCGCAGAATGCTATCTGAGTCTACGCCACCAAAATGAATCGCCTCTTCTCATTCGGAACCTCCACCACCACCGCCAACACCAAGACCGACAGGGCTCTCCCGGCGATATGGTACCACTCCCCAGCCCTCTACAGCCTGGAGCGCCGCGCCATCTTCTCCAAGAAATGGCTGGTAGTCACCCATAAACTCCGCTTCTCAGAGTCAGGGGCCTACGTCCAGTTCCGCGTCGCCGGGTTCAACTTCTTCGTGATCAAAGATCGACAGGGGAACCTCCGTGCTTTCCACAACGTCTGCCGTCACCGGGCGTACCCGGTGCTTGATAAAGAGAGCGGGACGGCCAAGATCCTCGCGTGCATGTACCATGGTGAGAATGTGCATTTGCATACGATTAGTAGATAAGATGCTGACAGCACAGGATGGTCGTACGGCCTAGACGGCCGGCTGGCGAAGGCGCCCCGGTACCAGGACGTCGACGGCTTCGACAAGACCGCCAACGGCCTCTTCCCCATCCACGTGCACGTCGACCAACTGGGCTTCGTCTGGGTCAACCTGGATGCCAGCCGCGAACCGAGCATCCCGTGGTCGCAGGACTTTGATGGGGTCGACGTCCAGGAGCGGCTGCTCGGGTTTGACATGTCCGCTTACCACTTCGACCACGCGTGGTCCATGCTGGGGGACTATAACTGGAAGACGCTCGCAGACAACTACAACGAGGTGAGTCGGCCCCAGCCGGCTACTTATACATACCATGGCGACGATGCTGACGAACGACCAGTGCTACCACTGTCCAACCGGCCACCCCGCCGTCAACGCCATCTCCGATCTGTCCAAGTACTACGTCGAGACGAGCGGCGGGCACATCCAGCACTTCAACGCCGATAAACCCGACACGCCGGGACTGGGCATCTACAGCACGTACTATTTTCCCAATGCGTCCATCACCATCTCGTATGTCCCTCACAATGTATAGGAAATGCGAGTTCATGGCTAATAGGATTGTGTAGGCCCACGTTCTTCTACATGATGCGCTGCGTCCCCGTCTCTGCGACGCAGACCCGCATGGAATACGAAGTCTACCGACACAACGACGCGTCCGACGCGGACTTTAACCACATTGATGCATTTTTCAAGCAGGTTCTTCGTGAAGACAAGGATTTGTGTAATGCTGCGCAGCGCAATCTGAATGCGGGGGTATTCACCAACGGCGAGTTGCATCCGCAAGCTGAGAAGGTAGGATCCATCCCTCGTAGAGAAGGCGATTGTGCTAAGATGATGTAGGGTCCGCTGTACTTCCAACGACGGGTCAAGGAGCTGCTCATGGGTCATCGCATGGAGGAGGACACAGCGGGGAGGGAGATCTGGCCGGCTACACCGGCGGTTGCCAGTGATAAGACGGATGAGGAGGTGAGATTTTGCGAGAGCTTGGAGTGTGCGTCGGATGCTCGATTAGAGTGGTGATTGTATTCATTTGTTGCCTTTTGTCTAAGCTCGTTGTAGTGGAGACTATGTACCAACATAAGCCTAGGACCAACTCACGTCACAGCCGGTCATGAATGTAGGTTAATACTACAAACTTCCTCGACTAAAGCCTACTTTGTTCCTGAACCGTAAGCGTCCGCAGCGGCGGTCCAGCGCGACTCCCATCCCCAATCTTCACGCCCTCGCCTCCACTCGGCACGCGCAGCCGCCACTTGTAGCGAATCTCCTCCGCGGCACAATTCTCAAAACAATCCGCCGTGTAGCGGCCCAACACAGGCAAAAACTTGAACGCACTGCACACACATTAGCACTCCCGCACATATACGCCCTCCTACCCAGGACTACTTACTGTCCCGAACCCCCCGTCGCAACAAACAACCCCCTCATCCGCGGATGATGGTCCACCACAAAGTCCCCCTCGGGCGTATCCGTATACCAACACAGCCGGCGGCTGGCCCAGGGCCGGTCCGCGAAGCGCGGCACGAGCTGGCGCAGGCCGGCGCGGAGGGCGTCGTCCGCGTCGGCGGGGAGAAACCCCGAAGCGGCGTTGTTGGCGTCGCGCTTGGGGGCCGACACGACACGCGACGACCCGTCGTCGGCCGTCAGCTGCGTCGCGAAGCCGTAGCTGTGGCGCGCGACCTTGAGCACGTGGGTGCCGGGCGTCGGCGGGAAGCAGAAGATGCCGCTGCTCAGGTTGATCATGACGGGGAAGCGGCGTAGGCTCTCCGCCTCGGCGGCCGTGAGCTGGATGAAGCCGACGGGCTGGCCGGACGCGGACGCCGTGTGTGACAGGTCCGTCAGCAGGTTCGACCAGGCGCCCGTGGCCAGGATGACCTGTGCGGCGGGGAGGTGGTCGCCGCTGGCGACGCGGACGCCTGTTACGCGCGAGGCGGTTGTCGTCGCGAGGGAGGTCACGGTGCCGTGTGGGCCGGTGAGGAAGGCCACGCCGGCCTCGCGGCAGCGCTGGCTGAGGAGGGCGATGCTGCCTGCGGCGTCGGCCCAGCCGCCGTCTGGGTTGTGGTAGGCGCGGATCTGGCTGAAGTCGGCGTCGATGCTCGGGTAGGTGGGTTTGAGGTCGTTGCCGTTGGGGTACTCGACCAGCGTGCGGCCCTCGGCGTGCGCGAGCTCCTTGATCTTCTCGATGTACGGGTTGACCGGCGTTTCGGACAGGATGACGAACCCGGAGTGGTGGTAGTGGTCTTTGTAGGCGGTCTTCCAGCCGCGGAGGGCCTCCTGGGCCATGCGCGAATACACCGGGTCCGCATAGTCGGTGCGGATAATCCGCGAGACATCGACGCTGCTGCCGTCGGGGACTGGAGGCGCGTACCGGTCCAGGACCGTGATGTTCTCGTAGCCGCGAGATCTCAATTCGAGCGCGGTGGACAGACCAAAGACTCCAGCGCCGATGATCAGAATGATGTCTGTCTTGCCAACGGGTGCATTGGGCGTCATCATGGCTACTACAGGGACCAGAGGGATGCAGAGAAGCGTCAAGTATGATCTTGCAGCATCAGGATGAACAAAAGTCGCCTGAGCAGCATGTTGATACACCTCTGGCAGAGGAATCCGGACCGTCCGCCGTGCCCACTGCCTCCGCGAATATGCAAAGGACGGGGAACCATCCGCTCACGTGATTGATGTCTCTGCAACTCATAAAGACCTCATTACAGCACAGATAGTGAAGCGTCACTATGTACATTTACCAGGAAGCATATGTATCAAGCTCTGTATTAGACAATATTGGTATAATAGTAGCGACCGTGGGGACACAGAGTGTCGATGCGGCAACCAAGCAAAAACCAGAACAAACAAGAACCGCCAGCTTCCATCCCATGCTCCGTCCAGTTGTAACGGGTATATCCAGCACTCGATATCAAGTGCTCCGCCAATTTTGCCCCGATAGAAAAATCTGGAGAATCCTAGACACTTTCCTTGTCGACCCTGACCATCCTGGTGGAATGGCCGTCAAAGTCACGAGAGTGTCCCAGATAAGAAAAACATTCTGAACAAAGAAAAGGTAAACGATCGCCTGCTGCGAAAAACGCAGAAATCGAAGAGAAAACACAACACAGTTGGTATCCGAGGGAACTCATGCCACAGAAAAAGGGGGTAATCAAACTCAAATCAGAAAACCAACACCCTAGTCTAACGAAAGATAAGAAATAAATCACCATCCAGGAAAACAACCGGTACCTCTATGGTCATAACATGGGAATAAAACTCAAAGGAAAAGGAAAAAAAATCATTCTGAATCCCCTGGCCCTGTACCGTATCCTGTAATTCCATAAGAAAGGAGAAAGGAAGAGAAGAAACGGGGTATCAATTCCCTGCCGTGGCAGAGACGGAAAAGAAATGAAGTCGCGCGAAATGAAGCTGTTGTACAATGGCCGAAATCGAATCAGGAATCAGGGAGCCAGAGGGGTCGCACATTGCAACACGCATGGGGTTCGACCATGAAACCCAGAGCGGTCTGCAAAGCGCAAGGGGAACAGAGTGGAGGTGAGGACGCAAGAGATTTACTCCTCGTCTTCACCCGACGCGCCCTCTTTTTCGCCCTTGTGGACCTTCTTGTGGCGCCGCAGGTTCGAAACGACGGAGAAGTGACGGCCGCAGCCCTCCACATCACATGCGAACGCTGCAATTACTAATTAGTACCGCAAGGATGCAACAGTAGGATTCTCGAGCACATACGCTTCTCGCCAGTGTGACTGTACATGTGGGTTTGCAGCGACGACGGCCGCGTAAAACGCTTGTCGCACACCTTGCACTTGTGCTTCTTCTGCGTGTTGGATGGCATTTTCGAGCTGAACTGGCTCATCATGGACTGGGGGCCCGGCGGGGCACTGCCCGTCAGGAGGTTAGAGGGGCGCGGGAGCGTTCGCGAGAGGTGTCCATTCTCATATGATTCAGACGTCGTGGAGCTGTAGTCGGTCACGGACGATTCCACAGAGGCGACCGAGGCGCTGTAGTAGGGGTAGTTTCCAGCCGAGGAAATTGAGGATCCTGAGGACTGAGTGGACGGGAAGCCATAGGAGTCGGCCGAGCCCCGCGTGTTGCGAGGCGGGTAAATATTGCGAGGAGTCAGATCCTGGCTCAACGCCACCATTCCGCGGGACGCATCCAGCGCATCACCGAAGGTCGGGGCGGGAGGTGCTTGCGACTGACCCACGCGAGCATCACTGAACGCATTTCATGTTAGCGTACACATTCACACAACGCGTCCTGGGTCGCAGTCGCTCAAGGGCGGTGGTTCTTACGCATGGGAGATCCGGCGATCCTGATGAAGAGATGGGGTGTAGCTCAGCGGCGCGTACGTCGCGGGGGCGAAGGTGCTCATGGACGAGGCCGTCGTGTAAGCAGGACCCTGCTCGAAGGACGAACGGGGGATGCCGTGCGGCATCTCCATGACTTCCGGGGCGGGATAGCTCGTCGCCGGAGTGGCCGAGTAGTTGCTGCTGCCGGTGACCATGGAGGGAGCCGACACGGGAATGCTCGAGTAGGGCATGGACATGGGCGCGGGTCGGTTCACCTCCTCCTGTTTGGGGTGGCTGAGACCGATCGGGCTGGGGCCCATGGACGTCGCGTACACAGGGGGAGTCGAGTGGGAGGTCGTGTGCGCGGCGGACCACGGGTCGGTGAATTGAGGGGGATTGTGATGCGACATATTATGTTGATACACACTGTCGAAGCCCATCCCGCCGTATTGGCGGTTCTGGTTTTCAATGACCATCGTCATGGAGAATAACGACTCTGGGAATCCCAATGGACTGGTTCTTGGTGATAGGGCCCTGTTTGGAGGCTGTTGGTCTCAAATACAGGTGTCGCGCAAGATCGGATCTCGTCGCGACAGGACAAACCAACGTGGTTGACAAGGACGGTCGATCAAGGAGAGGATGATCCAAATAGAAGAGATGAGAGAGGCGGTGGGGGAGAGGAATTCGATCGAGTCGATCCGTGTCACGTCGAGGGAGAGTCAAGGAGAGCAACAAAGGGCAGTGAGGATGCAGAGGAGCAATGCGGTGACGAGAATAACAATGGGTGGGAAGATCGCAAGGAGGATGCGAACAATGGAGAGAAGATCCGAAGGATAGATGGAGGCCCTTGATCAGATCCAGGAGAAAAAGAAAGACACAACAGACATTCAGACAGTTCAGTCTGGGGAAGACCCAAAGGGGATCGGCGAAGCTTATGAACAAATACAAGAGGATCTCAGCATGAAGGGACGAAGGGAAGCCCTGGCGTTGCCGTGTTGGTGATGGAGGTCTAGTGCCACTGACGACGTCCCGTCGGGGACGGTTGCAGATCGTTACTTTGGGCCGCTTAGGCTTCGAAACGGCGCCAGTGTTAAAAAAAAAATAATATTTATATTTATTATTATTTTTTAATTAAAAGATGAAAATAATATTCTGTAAAATCAAAAAGATACACGAAGGAATTGCTTAGTGCCTGTGGAAATCTCCAAATGGGAACCAGTTCCTCGGGTGACCCTCAAGGTTTGGATGGGTCTCTTGGGGGGGGGCTTTCCCTGGTTTGGCGGGTGGGCGCGATGGGATTCGGGCTGCATTTTGGTGTGGAATTGTTTTTTCCGCTTTTTTTATTTATTTCTTTTTTCTTTTTCCTTTTCTTATTTTTCGAAAATAATAATCATCAAAAAAGAAAATCAAACAAATCGTCACCCTTTTATTTTCCCAGCTTGGTTCCCCTCTGGTGCCATCTCTTCTGTTTAATTTTATTAATCCAAATTAATTTGATTGCTTATTTTCTATTTTTATTATTGTCAGTCATCCTCATGTGTCTTCAAATCTTCTATACAGAGGGTACAGCGGTAGTGAATAGAAACCGGCAATTGCAATCAAAAGTAAGATTGGAATAATCTTTATCTGTGCTGGGACTCAATCACACGTCAGGGATCAGGGAATAGGAAAAGCCACCGGCCACCAAAAGGCAGGGGGAAGTACATACTCCGTAAAGGAGAGACCCTCTGAACCTCCGGGATCGGAACAAAGTATGCATACAGCAGGTGGTCGATGGTTGGATGTAAGTGGAATACCGGGTGACGGTCGACATTCTATGCGTAAGCTGCTTATGCCCAGGTACTATTGGTCGTAATCCGAACCTCCCATGCGTCTCCCGTCTACTGAAGAAATTACATCCTCTGACTATCAAGCTGCCAACTCAAACAGGAAAAAGAACAAAAGCGACCCTCAATAGTATGAAAGCATAGAGTTGGGAAGAGAATTGGCATCGTGCTCCTCCAAAATTGGCATCTGTTGCGGGCACTGAGTGGCCAGTGGAGGGGAGTGGCGGTGGCTCCAACCTGCTGAGAGGCAGTCCCAAGAGCACCCTACCCTCCGCCTCCCGCGAGAACGAATGGGTGTGTGGGTGGGTGGAAAGGGAGGATGCGGCGGGGGGGGAGGGCGCTCTGTGCCGTGTCTACGTCCAGTAGTGTTGGTCGGCGGACGCAGCCAGCACCAAAGAAGCAAAGCGTGGGCAAGAAAGCTCGCCCACGACGAAAATCAAGTTCATCCACCACCAGTCGCGGTACAAGCAAGTTTGCGAGGCAGACGACGCCAAGCGACCAGCTGAAGACCAGCACTTTGATGCAACGACCACGGTTCGACTCTGTCGAAAGGTGAGGGTGTTTCAAGGTAGCGGGGAAGGTGGCAGATCACAAAGATACGTCAAAGGGTATACCCGTTCCGTGGGGGAAGGGCGGTCGCTCGAGAGAAAGGCGGCCAGTGGAGTCGATCCACTGGCACAGTACTTCGTAGTGATGGAGGTCCCTTTTCTGTGCATTTTCCTTTTTCCTTCGTTTCCCTTTTCTGGTGATGGATCCATGGGTGGGACAGCCACCGAGAATTCCATGTGCTGTGTTCCGCCTAGTGTCTCCTGGTTCTACCATCAAAACATCGTAGTACGGAGTATACGAACTAATTGCCATGAACCGGCGCCATAGGGTAAACATCGGAAGCCGCGTAGACTCACTCTGACGGAGCATTGGAGCATTCCTTCGATCGGTGCATGAAACTGACCTGGAGGTTCAGCCAGAGGGGCCAAGACGCCAATTCCCGAAAATTCTGGGCTGTAATTGGCCCGTGTCCGACGGGTTGATGACTTGGTCTTTGAAATCCCTGCAAACCACCCGCCTTATGAAGTCCCCAGTATTACCGCCACGGCCCTACGAGGTTCTGTATTCCGTCTGGTATCGTCTCCAGGCTATATGCGATATCTCTATACTCGAGACGAGTCAAGGCCACATATTCTAACAAGAAAGGGGCTCTACACACACCCCCGGCTGAAGGAACGAATCGAGGGAGCGTCAGTGTGGTATGTGTCTGCACCCCGTATTTTCCTCGACGTACTGTAGAATGCATACTCGGTACGGATTACGCACATGCGCAACCACTCATTGAATGGCTGAACAAGCATTCCTGCTCTCCATCTACTGCGACATCACAGCCTGGAGGAATCGGTGGCTGCATACATGCACATACACATACATAGCGATCACACCTACGCGGAATCCAATGGCCAGGTATGAAGCAACACGAAGGCACGCGTACCGTCATTCCGGTCGACCAGCATGAGGAGGCTGATTACCAACGTCAACGGGTCCAGTCTGCAGAGACGGAGCCACCAGGCTGGGCAGCATGGTGTCGGTCATGAATCTCAAACAACATACGTAGTCCCCCAGCTCCTGATGGGGCCGTCTGGAGTCGAGCAGAATGAAACGCTGCGCGATGACGACATTCCAATCAACACGATCGGACGGGCAGTCAGTCACATCTGCACGGATCACGCCCTCGCGTGCGTTTAATATACGGCGTGTCCGCGAGAGGCCTCCATCGCGTCATCATACAGCTTCTGCAGTGCGAAGGGAGTTTCTTCAATTTGCATCCCTACCGACCTGCTGTGCCCTAACCACGACCGTTGACCAGCACGCCCCGCCCGCGTCCGCCAGTTCCGAAATCGTGTGCATCACATCGGAGGGGCCTCCGGACGTCCTCCGACCGTCGTCCATCCTGTTCCATGTAGAATTTTTTCCGTAGCGACAGCGAAGTTAGGACGGATCTTGATTTTCTCCTATTTTGCCGACGGCTGCTGTCCATGTTTTGCCAGCGACATACCCAAACCGGGCAAAGCACGATCGAACAGATATCCAGGCCATGCGCTAGGATACTTCCCACACGGGAACTAACAAATTCGACGTATCCATTCACTATACGGAGTACGGCTCGAACCATCATCGATTCAGGTTGCAGCCACGTTGCAAGGGTGCGATGGTGGCAGCCGCGGTTTTCCTGCTCCGGTTGGCAGATGACTGTTCAGGCTTATCGGAGTCGCAGACCCTTTCACCACAAAATCTATGGAGTGAGTTTTGATGGTTCATTGCGCGGATGAGGTGGGGAGGAAAGAAATTAGCATTCATCCACAACCCACCATCACCCAATCCTCCAGAACTAGTACTCTTGAGGTAGTAGAATCGGAGTTCCTACGACCTTAATTAATTCTTCTTGATATGTTGTCGCGACCGTGCAAATGTACCGATCGTCTCCTATATTGTTTACATCCATCCCCTACTCTGTATCTAGACTGAATCTTACAAATGCACAAGAGGTGAAACAAGTGGATATCGGGGGAGGACATGACGGACGTCCACTTCTGCAACCGTTCGGCTGGGGCGCTTCCCACTGTGGCTGCTGAGTCGGAAGCCACCGCTCCATCGCGGCCCCCATGATAGGTACACCTCACCACCTAGCTTAACCTAAATCTAATGGTTTGGCGGGTGAATCCGACACAGTGAGCAGAGTATGGTGCGGTGGTCCCGTCTGCTGATGCCCCTGTCGCTCAGTCTCCGACCATAAGGAGGAGTATTTACTTTCTCCCCTGCTATAGGCTGGGCAGCGCACGGCACAGAGTACATTGGCTCGTTCTGGTTGGCCGGGTCGACACCAGCTCCAACCAGCCTCTCGTGTCCAGTGAGTTTATTTGCTGTCTCGGCATCCGATCATCAGAGGCGTGCGAACGGTTCAGTTCCCTGGTCAGGGCGGGATGAACAATGGGCCATGTCGCGTGGCAGATGATCAAGTCCACAGACAGCGGAAAAATAAAATGGACTCATAGAATGGATTTGATTAATGTCTGATATTATTGTAAAGCGACAAATGGAGGCTAAATGGCAGAACCAGACACAGGCCGACATGCCTAAAGCAGCATGTATGTGGGGTGGCTGGAGCCAATGGAATGCGCGCCCCGGACTCCATTTGAAGGAACGTGGAGCATCAAGCATGATAGAGCCTGCAGCACGAGTACGGAGGAGAATATATTGGGATAAAGGACCAAGTCTGGTTGAAGTACGTACCCCGTAGGTCGCTGACTGTGAACCTGAGAGTGAATCAACGCTGGGTCAGCCGTGGATCGATCGACTATGGTAGAAACCATGTCTCCTCCGTCCTATCTGCTAGCGTGGAGTCAAGCTCAATGATTGCCAGTCGCTCGATTCTGCAGGTCTATCCACCTTTGCTCGAGCCAGATCTCTTACAGCAATACGCATAAGACACAGCTCGGTGGACTGAAAGCGTAGTTTAGGTGAATAAGAGAACACCAGTTCCTGCAGTTTGTAACGATCCCCTGCACCTGAGATTCGACTTAATCCTCCGGCAGAAGGGATCATTGCCCTAAGTTCCTCACAGCCAGACAAAGTTGTGATATCTACAAGGTTGAACCAATCGGCGTCGACCTGGTTGTACGGAGTACGGCGTGCATCCGTCCTTCACCATACCCATGTTCCCCAGAAGGAAAGTCAAGGCCGAGCGGTCGTCCTCAGTCCGGCACGCGTCCAGGAAATTGTATTTCGACACGCTGCAGCACAGCCAAACGACCTCACATGCAGGGAGTGCCAGGCAGGCTTTGGAAAAGGTCCTCTGGCCAGACAAGTGCGGAAGGTTTGGCCAGATCAGGGTTCCCCTGCCCAGCGCACGGGATACGTAGCACATGTACCAAGGTACGTCCTACTTCTATTTTAACCTGATCCACCCGGTCGATGGCTGTATACTGGAATTTCCAGAAGGGGTGTCCCGACATCGCAGGGTGGACGGAGAGGTCCAAGCGGGCGAGCATTGCGTAAACCCCTCGACGGGGAACGAAGGATGGAGGGCAGTGCTCTACGAGCAATCAACAGAACATGTTATTTTTAACCAGTAGGACCAAATTACATGGAGATGGGGACCGTACCACAGACCAGCAGAGAAAGGGTCCATAATAATAAAATTACTCCCCAAGTGACGCATACACAATCCATAGTCCATAGTCCATCCATAGTTGAGGGCAGACCGCCAGACCCGACCCGACCACCGCTGGCCATCCGGGTCCTCACCGCTTTTCCCGCGTTGGCTGTCCACCCTCCCTGCCCTGCGCTAAAATGGGTTTCCCGGCAGTCCCTCCCCCCACTTCCATTCGCCTCTAAACCCATCCCGGCAGCTCGTACATTACCCAATGGGGAACAGTGGCCCCTTGACACGGCACATCATCCCCCAAACCGCGTCACCCAGGCATGGGGCCCGGCCCAATCAGGGTCTGCCCCTCGACAACCCGAGAGACCCTAATCCGAATTGTGTTGCGGGGGGGCCCGATCAGGAAATCCAGTGGGGACCACCCCCCCCATCCAAAACGAACAACTTGTCGCGAGGTTCTGTTTGGTGCGCAACCCCTTCCCGATTGGGTATCCAACACAACACTACCGAGTACCTATCAGTAGTACTCCGTAGGTACAGAGAACAGAGGAACACTGCAGGATTCGACTGTTCGGCTGGCAGCTTGACGCATGCTCAGCTTGACATCGCTGTCATGTGCATATGTATGTTGTTGGGTAAACACAAAGGCAATGAGGCAGATATCAGATGCTGCGGCATGACGCCATCGTCATATGTTATTGTGGGCGTTAATTTCCCTTCTCATCGCAGTGGATATAGCATGAACTACTCCAGGAGACTACGTACAGACTACAGACTACGCTAGAAGACGGTCGCACTAGGAGTATGGAGTCTTTCTCTGTACGGAGAGTATGACGGTAGACACCGACACCACCGCTGAGATCTCGCTTCATCTCACCAGTCGGGGAGTTACCTCATCTCAAAGCTCCGAGCATGCGATCGCAGATACAGCAAGGTATCCGCTCCCGTAGGGACAATACCTCCGAAGACGCACGGCATGTCGGCGACGGGCCCTCGGCCTTTAGGCTGGGACCCTCGAGTCTTCAGGAACACGGCGATGATCACCGCGACCTTAATGCGCTTTGCAACACACAAACAAATTAAAGGTTATTAAAAATCCGGGTTAACCATCTGTCATCTGCATGGGGTCCATCTTGGCAGATCCCACTCGGCAGATCGCCATGATTGGCGCAGTCAATTTATATAAGCTATCGGAGACCGACTCTGTAATCTGCTTGTAGCTACGGAGTAG
This sequence comes from Aspergillus sp. MEXU 27854, assembly GCA_019721355.1. Lineage (NCBI taxonomy): Eukaryota > Fungi > Ascomycota > Eurotiomycetes > Eurotiales > Aspergillaceae > Aspergillus > Aspergillus sp. MEXU 27854. The sequence continues at coordinate 3,115,336 of JAGMTT010000002.1, forward strand.
GGTGCCAGCCAGCATGCCATGGGTTAGTAGTCAGACTGAACATCTGGTACCCTTCGGTGAAGAGGTTCAACCCTCTAGCACTAAGCATTCGGAAAACCTCCTGGTCTATACCAGATAGGCAGGTCGAAAAGAACCAACCCGGGGAATCGATGGATAAGGTCCCCGAACGGAAGTTGGGCGATGCCAAGCGAACAGAACATCGAGTGAAGATTCCATTGCCCATGTTCTTTTACGATTTTGGGCGTAGCGCGGGCGGACGGACCCAACCCGGGAAATGAGATGTTTGGGTCGAGTCCTCCACCCCCATTTTCCTGCCTCTTGACATGTCGTGCGAAAAGGAGACAGATGGTGGTGGGACCTGAAAAGGGACAAGAAATTGGGATGATGGATTTAGACTCGAGCCGCCGACCAATCCGCGTTGGTGCAGCACCCGAAAATCCAATTCTCAGGCGTGTGTGCAGCCTGCCGCCGCTAGTGGGGGGGTGGCCCAAGGGCATTGGCTTGAATTCCCGAAGGCTAACTCCTCCGGCGATCCACACGGGCTAGGGCATCTGCGACAAGGGAGCCTATCAACGCCTAGCAAAAGGTGGAGGAGGGCAGGAACCTGGTTAGCGGGAACGGGGGAGACCAGAGGATTAACCAGACTCAGATAAGCCTCGGAGGGGGGGCACGCCATTGGGGGACCCAACGATGGGTTAATTTCAACCAAGCAGGGGGGGGGGTCCTGCAGCCACATGCCCCAGAGACGGCAGATAGTCGATAGCCGAGCTTGGCTTGAATCGATCACCCAATCAGCATGCATTGACCCCACAGGAGCTGACGCGTGCACATCTCACGAAGCTTTCCTCTTTTGGGACGCGCTTTGCCTGTTTCGGTACAAAGTTTGATTGTATACAACTGCTCGACTCCGTACGGAGGACTTTGTAAGCTTTCACCCGCAGCCATTAGGCTGAATACTCGACAAAATGGAAACCAGCTCTTCTCATCTGCAGTAACATCCTTGCTCTATAATAAGTGGCCCATTTTCCTTGACCTGCCTCCCTTTCCATGAACTCATTGATGTGGTGACCCCGCAGCCTTCCCTGAATCCCTGCGTGCGATCCTGGCGGCTCCACCAGACACTGCCACTCCCAGGGTTGCAGCTAGCGGCCACTTGAAACACGCCGTCCAGCTCAGCTGCTAGGCCAAGAATAGCTAGCCGTGCCTCTGGCTCTTCGCGGCCCAGTCAGTACAAAACACACTGCATGATATCACAGTCAGCACTGCTCCGCAGAGACCAGCGAATGGAGACCGCCGGCATGTGGGAGCGACGGACAGTACGGAAGACGGAGTAGTATTGTTCTGGTCATAGAAATCTACGCCATGGACAGCGATATTAGCGCTCTAGCATCCCTGTTTTGATTCTTCACCAGAACCAAGCACGGTGACGTCACGCTTCCGGGGGGCGCTTCCTTTGTATGTACTCCGGAGGAGTACAGAGTATGAGCATGGATGGCCATGAATCAGGCATCCTCCGGAGTCCATCCTACGCCGACAATCAACGTTGATCAGCCAACAGCCCTAGACGACCAGGTCGTCGGTAGGGGCGATGGGCGATTGGACCCTGAACAAGCTTCTCCCGGACAGCAGCCTTTGGCGTTAACTCCCCGGCGGGAAAATGATCTAGTGTGCAAGAATGTGGGCCGCCCTATTCTTGGCGTGTGTCAATGGCGCTGTCCTCCCTCAGCATGTGGTCAATAACCATCGGATGGGATGGGAGGGGTCGAGGGAGGAAATATGTATGTATGCAGCCTGCACAGCACACATCCCACCATTCATCGCAATGAAGGGGCTTTGCTTGCGTAGGTTCCCCATCCGGTGCAGGACTACATCTGCAGACATCTGTACGGGCTGGGAGTGTAGAGGTCAGACGCGACAAGGAATCATCCTTACGGAGAGAAGGCGGGGAGACATGGATCCAACCAACCGACCAGGCTTGAGGATTGAACGACGCGTGTGCATCCATCTGCGCCAAACTTCGGAGATTGGGAACGCAAAGGGCACACCACTCAGGCCGGTCGCCCTATACCGTTCCAGCAAGGACCCTGCGTTGCGACTAACGCAATGTGGAAGCCAGGCGGCGAAAAGCGGACCGGCAGGCTCGTTCCTGAGCAGCAGATGCGATGGTATAGAGCTGATCTCTGACTCATCTGTCTATCAGGACGCCTAGATCGGAAGGGCCCAGTGGGAGAGGACTATCAGTGAGAGCCTCAACTCTGGAGGCGCTGCGTTAAGAACGCCCAGTTCATGCTGGGTACTATCGATCGTGAACTATATCACGGGAGAATCTGATCGGATTAATTAATTAACCTAACTAATCTATCGTGATCTTTATCATAGTCATTCTTCCAGGTGACAGACACCACCTGCCCCGGAGCAACCTTCCCAACCGGGTTTCTCACATGAACCGAGGGCACTACGGGGTACATCGTACACCATGGTTGATATCATGGTCTGTACTATTTTAATTCATCCCAGGTCTCCAAAAAGGATTCGTCATGCTCCGACTAAGAGACGGGAGAGCAAGACCCAGAAAAATCATAATTATAATCATAATAAATGACGGGTAAAGGGTTAGTTCGAGTTCCATTCCACTCGCTGCCTTCTTCCAAGGAGAAGACCAGGAAATAGTTTCCATCAGGGCTCACCCTCTCGCAAAGAAAAGCAACACAACACGCAAGGGAGGGAGCGGCCCATGTGGATACAGCCGAGCAACACGCTCCCAAACAACCCGGACAGACCGTGAGACCCTCAGCTCCTTTGATCGTATCGGAGTACAGACGATGGTCGGGCCCTCAACGCAGTGGATGTATCATCAGTCACTTTTTTCTTTTTCCCGGCGTTCGTCCTGCGAAGCTCTCGGTGTAGTTTAACTCAACCAGTTTAGTTCTTACGCCCAAAGTCTAACATACTTGAGGGTGGTGGCATTGCTTCTTCGGCCAGTGAGGAGGGCATCTTTCAGCCAGCCATGTAAGATAATAAAAAAAAAATCACAACAAAAAAGACAAATGAGAAGAGGGGAGAGAGGGAGGTGAGGATGGGAAGGATGGAGGGAAGAGTTGACGCTCGAGCCTCAGACCCTGACTTGTCACAGGCTTACTCCGTACAGAGGACAGAGTCTTCCTCTGGACAGCATACAGCAGCATACAGAATACAGAATACTGTCCTGATTCCAGCAAAAAGAACCTCGAAGCATGCATGCGCAACGGCCAATGAGGCGCAGGGTCTTCCCCACAGCGGCGGGCGCCAAGCCCGCACATGACAAGGGCGATGGAGAAGGCTTACGCGGCAACATGCCCTAACATGCAGGGTGAATGCTTGGCGTCGGGGACATGTGGCAAATCGCTGCTGGCAGATACGAGTGTCTCTCTGACTGTGGAGGAATGATGGTCAGGGACACTCCCTTCCCCTCTCCCCTGTGTCCCAGGGACTCTGCTTATGTCATCTTCTCTCGAGGTTGACCATCACTCCTTCACATCACCATCAGAGAGGAGAAGAGACCAGGATCAAGAGAATTCAGAGTTGTAGCACGCTGTAGAAGACATCTTGTACCACCGCTCCAACGGCCGGACGTACATCTTGCCCTTCGAGGGTGATCGTCCCTTTTCCTGTCGATCCGACCCAAGTATACCGTCTTTTGAAGTATATCCTGTCCATGTACGTCGCCGGGACACAGATCGGCCTCACAGGGACAACCACTTCCATTCGGGGAGCCAAATAAGGCTGAGAGCCTCTGCTGTGCCGCCGTCGACCCGTCCGGCTGGGTCAGAGAGAACCTTCCTCGCGGCGGCGTGTATATCACCGCCGGATCCGTCCATCTCGTCCCTGAGAGCGCCCTGACAATCAGGATTCATGATGTCAGTCGAGCATCAGCGTCCTGATGGCATCAGTCCAGGCTCAGAGACGCTTGTCCAGTCCCGGACGCACCCTCATACCACCATCCTACTTGACAGCGACCTGAGGATGTCTACTTCTCTCCTTTAACAGGACACATCCAGGACACTGATCCACTCCCTTGAACAGAAGATGGCCCTCTGTCAATGGCGAGGATAATACCACACTCACAGTAACACAAACGACAGCTTAGGATCGAACGCATCGAGACCGGTTGCACAACCTGCACCTGTACCACCTGCCCCTACCCGTCGAAGCAAGCCTCCGTTCCTCCCTTCTGTCTCACCAGACTCAACCTCCGGACCATTATACCTGTCGATTTGTCCACCGTTCGTGTGTGTAGCAGTCTCTGGCGCGGTTGAAATGGCGTCTAGGAGAGATACCCTGTGGACTTGTGTCCGAGAGTGAGATTTCAAAAAGACTCCCTGGACAGGACTTTGGCTGTCTGGGTGCCGTATACGCTGTGCAGTGCAAGAATCGATTGACGCGGGTCAGCTCGTGTCAAACTGGATGACGGTCGTGGTGAAACCACCATATTCTTGACGATGGGCAGGATAGCTGGCATCTCCCAACACAGGGACATCACGGAACATCACGGACAGCTTGGGATCACTCCCGCATTGCGCAACAGGAGACGACAAAGAGAACTTAGCAGGAAAGCAGGTCGGGGTATACCAAGGCTGTCAACGGAACAGCGGTAGTTGAGTCGTCGGTGGTGCATCTACTATACGACTGTACGACGTGCTTCGAACATGTATATGGAGGGAGGTAAATCAACAATGTCAGGACAGGTCATTCCCTATATCTAAAGCACAAGTGTCATGCAAAATAAATACACGCCAACCCCAGCCATGGACAACACCGTTGGTAATGAAAAATACCCAGCATATGCTCAAAAATCAGCAGTCCCAGAGCGGTCTCAGAATACAAAAGATGAAGCATAGAAAGAAACCCGGCTTTTATCCATCCACCGTTCAAACAATGATGGAAAGTTCCGTCCGGTCCAAGCCGTCCGCTTCCAGGCCGGGGTAGTACGGAATCATCGAATCTGCGCTCTGCACATACGCGTCGTTGTAGAGTCGCCAGTATGGCGTGCGCACCTTGCGCGCCGGATGGAACAGTCCAGCCCAGACGTAGTTCATAACAACACCGGTTCCGACAGCCATGCGAATGGCGTCAATGGCTTCAATCACACGGTCGATGACGTGAGGGCTGGTCTCGAAGATGTTGGGGAATACCAAGTTGAGGAGGTGGACCATAGCATCTTCACAACCAAGACCGACGACTCCAAGAGCAATGTGCTTGACAACACTAGCAGCGGTTTGCCGGTGGACTTGATCTCTGTCAATGAGGGCGTCCTCAAGCAGAGGGGTAACGGCGTAGACGTAGTCCTTGGCCATTTCGCCGATATACTCGAAAAGGAACGACATGGCCTTGAGGACACCATTCTGGACGTTGAGCTCGGGCACCCGGTATTCGTTCATCAGGGCGGGGAGAACCGTGAATGGAGCGCAAGTTTCAGCCACAATACCGATAGCGACAGCAGTGCAGACACGGGACTGACGTTCCTGGACTCGCAGATTGTTGAGTAGCGTCGCCAACACATCCTGAGGACCAATAGCCTTCGCAATGAAGCCAAAGGTATTGTTAGCGGCACGACGAATGCCCTTCTTGTGTGCTTTTAACATGTCAAGGAGCTCGAAGCAAATACGCATCCACTCCCGAGCATTGACAGACTCCGGACCGCGATCGGCAATACGACCAACCAGGTCGATGGTGTTCTCCTGGACCTTCTCGTGTCGGTTCCGCAGAATAGGCGTGAGGCGGGGAAGGAGATCACGAATAGGAGGTTGCATCTGGTTGATACCGACCACCGTGACGATAGATCGAAGCGCACCAAGGATGGAGCCAAGCACTTCTGGGTATTCCTCACCCAGATATTCGTAGAGAACGATACCTAGTTTACCCATGAGAGCATCTTCTCCACACTGCTTCATAACCATGGCAATACGCGAAATGAGATCCGCGGCCTGTTGACGCACTGTGGCAGACTTGTTGTTCAATCTCCAAAGGATGGTACTGACAATCTGCGGGAGGTAAGGCTTGCAACGAGTACCAAGAGCATTCACCACCGTGCCGAAGCCATTCAAGATCACAATGTCCTCAATGCTTTGTTCCTGGAAGGCATAGAGAACACCGTCAATAAGCCGTTCCTCCAAGCGCTCGGAGATATCGGCGGCTCCGAGAGCGGCAATCAATTTTTCCACGGTTTCGACTGTCATCTTTCTGTAGGGTTCACTCTCATCCTTGAGGTTGTTCACGACCCGCTCAAGAATCTCTCCCACACCGACCTTCTGGCCGAGATCAACAGTGGTATCAACGACCTGACGGTAGTTCCTCCGGTCCAGTGCCATGCGCCGTACCCAGAAGCTTTTGAAGAAGTCGGTGAGGACGTGCTCCTTGAGGTAGCTAGCCGTGACTCCGTCAGTGCTGGCACACTGCGAGACCACCTTCAAAACGACCTTCTTCATCTCCTCGTCTGGTGAGGAGAACTCACGAAGCAGGATTTCCATAATCTGACTCGTATAATAGTTGGCATATTCCTCATCCATCAAAGGAATGATGTAGCCGACAGCCTTCAGGAAGGCTGCAAGACCCTTGCCACGCTGCTTCCGAGCGCCCGTCCACAAGGGATTAAGAATCTCATCGAAACTCTCAATACCATAGGGATTGGCAGCCTCAGCCAGGGCGGCCACAGCCAAGGCAGTAACCGTGCGCACCTTAGCCTGCTCATCACTGAGGTTGTCTGCAATGCAGTCAACCAGACCCTTCAAATGCGGGAGAATGGCGCAACCCATGAGAATAGGAATCTGCTGCACAATCTTGACACCAGTATGCCTCGCCTGCCACGACTTCTTACTGCGACAGACGGCACGAAGGAAAGGAAGGAGGGCGGGAATACCGAGAGCAGATGCAACCACCGCAAACGCTCTAGCAGTTGTGTTCCGGACGTACTCGTCCACATGGTCAATATCAGGCCGCATCGTACTGATCATAGTTGCCAAGCCCGCCGCCTTGGCCAGGTTCGAGATGATTTCCCGACCTTCAACACGTGCATAGTAGTCCTGGTCGATAAGGAGGGGCTCGATAACGACGAGGATCTTATGAACGTAAGGGCGGACCAGATCATCCAATTTGTACAGCACACGATCGATAACCTTGACCAAAAGGTGGCGTTCCTGGTCTTCGAGCGACCTCTCCATAAGCAATGGAAGGATCTGGTTGAACAAGGCTCCGGCGCCGAATTGCCGAGCATTGTCGGTGAGTTGACGGAGGGCCGTCTTTCGCATGGGTGGCGTGCCGTTTTTCACCTTCAGCAAGAGTCTCATGATTTTCCGCTCCTTTAATTCCTCCACCGACATAGCACTCTCGTCACCTCCTTCCATGAGCTTGCCGAAGTATGCCATATCCTCGGGCTTGAAGAACTGCAGGTCACCCACGCCTGGGATTTCGGTCGGAAGTTGCTTGCCCAAAGCGCGTGCACTTTCGGGCTCTTGCATCATGAAGCCACCCACACCAGTCGAGCTAGCCATCGGTGCCGGGGTGGCCATAAGTTTCCGGGCAGGGGTGCGGATCGGAGCATAACCCGGTGGAGGGTCGAGAATCTTGTAACCATCTGCCTCTCCCGGGAGCATCATATCAAGCTCTTCATCCGACAAGGGCGCATTGCGTCCAGAGATATCAGTTCCAAAGCTAGTTGGAATCATAGGCGCACCTACTTGAGAGGGATGCATGGGGGTCGCCAGTCCTTGGTTGCCCACTGGCGTGGCAGCGGTGATAGACGGCGCCTGGTCCCAGCGTGATCGTCGTTTAGGTGCCTCTTCAGTAGCGCCCGGGACTGGGACGGCAGGTGTCTGGTCCCAGCGAGATCGTTTCGCTTTTGTTCCCTCTGGCTTGGGGCCCTCGGCCGTTTCCTCAGTTGATTCGGCGGCAACATCCCACCGCTGCTTGCGCTTGCGTCCTGTGGCGACGGAGACGGTCGAGCCGGCGTCGGCGTTTTCCTTGTCCTCCAACTTCAAAGTGGCCTCGTGTTCGACAACACCGTTTTCGCCACGGGCCTGTCTTTCAGCGATCAGCTTCTGCACACGCTCCTCTTCTTTTTCAATCTCACGAAGGGCCATGACTTCACGGTACGTCTGGCCCTCTCCAGTTTCCACGTTCGCATGGGCGTTCGCAGCAAAGGGATCGGCCCGAGTAGGAGTCAGCGGTCCGCGGTTGAATCTGCGCTTTTGATAATCGGTCTCCCGATCCGCAATTCTGGCCGCCTTCTCACGTCCGAGGAGGATATCTTCCTCTTCGACTCCATTGCCGTGAGCAAACTCCTCCATCTGACTCTTGGTTGCAGTGTACTGGCCGACCAGGCGGTGGCCGCCATCGGCATCCTCCATCTCTTCATCATCTCCATTGACAGCGATCGAAGTATCGTAGCCGGCATACTTATCGGAATCGCGGTCGTACAGCGTGGTATCGAAGGATTCAGTCATGGAGGCCTTGGTCGAGTTGTCAGTGCGCTGGCTAGACGGATCAAAGGTCCTAGAACCTTTCTTCCCGGCCGCAGCGGCGTTCCGCTCAGCCTGAAGCCGGCGAACGGCGTCGAAATCGGCTAGAAAAGGGGTTTAGCCACGTCTCAATAAGAACTCCGAGGGGTGACGTACCGTCAGACATGGTGTCAGTAGCTGGGATAAAGCCAGAGACCAGAGGAAGAGCACAGATTCCGAAAAAACAGTAGCAGCAGCTACATTCGGGACGACACCGCGATTACGGCGAAGAGGGTTGATGCGTTGTGGCGCGAGTTGATAATAGCATGCGATGAAAATCCCGCAAAACGTGAGGTTGAGGTTGAGGTCACACTAAGTGGCTGACTAAGAGATGTTGTTCACGTGACTACCGAGTGGCTGGGTCCGCTGAGTCAGAATCCAAGAAAACCATGATGCTGCCTCTGTTGTCACGTCGAATCATTTCTATGGGTATTTAGAGTAGTAAGGGTTTAACATGGGTTTTATCAAGTAGATCAATGGCTGAGGATTGTAGATACATGATGCGAAGAACAGATACAACGGGCATCTGATACTCGTTATCTAGCTTGGATTGTGCACTATATATATCGAGTATCCTATACACCTCATAAACCAAACACAAAAAGAAACGTCAGTGGGAACAAAATGAGAGTAGGATAAACATACTGAGTTGATGTCAATACCCCCAATACAAATTGACATTTTCCCTATCTCTGCTCCGGACGCTGAGCCACCACCACCACTCGCGGCATCGACAGGGCTGCACCGTCTAAAGATTCCTGATACGAGTGCGTAATGAGACGACGAAAATCAGCAGCACCCTCATGCTGACCCGTCTGAGTCAGTCGTGCAGCAAATTCCTCCATTGTCATGAGATGCTGATCATTGAACGCGCGCACAAGCTCCGGACTCTCATCATACCAATGGAGCTTTGGCATCCAAAACCCCGACTGCGCCAGCAAGTTGGGTAGGTCCATAGTCCAGTTATGTCTTCCATTGGCATAGCACGCAGCGCGGAGCTCCTCCAGCGCCGACGCCTCGATCATGTCATTGGATTTCTTCACATGGATGCCGACAGCGTCAACCTCATCCCATTGGATATATCCGCCGGGTTTCACAAGCTTCAGGAAGTTGGCCAGCGGCTTGCTCATGTCCACGCCCGACAGGACCAGGACGAGTAGCCGGACATGCACAAGGTCGTATCTGCCGACGAGATCCGGCGGCACGTCGCCGAACATGTCCCAGTGTCGGACGGTCATGTTTTGAGGCAGCCATCTCTTGTGTGGAGCACGTGTGAGGTCCACATCCAGCCCATCAAGCTGTGCTCCAGGAAGTTCTCGGGAAACGTCTATCAGCCACAAGCCCGTTCCGCATGCCACATCCGCTATTTTCGGATTCTTGGGGAGCTCAATGGATGGATGGATACTGTAACCGAAAACTTCCCTCCATAGATAATGTTGGAGGTTCAGCCGGCCAGCGGCTTGGTAGGTCGTGCTGTCTAGCATGTAGCCATGTCCGTTGGCAAGCTCGAAGGTGGCGGCCGTCTGAGCAGGATCCTGTTCCTTGGCGAGTGGCTTCTGCGTAACTCCGACCATATTGAAAAGGACAAACTCGGAGAAACGTTCTCGAAGGCTAGGACTCGGTGGTTCGTAGGGTTGCAAGTTCGACGTTTATATTTCGAAGAACGTAAAGACATTGCAAGACCGCATCCATGCCTGGCACTTGTGGTTATTTATTGCAATCAGAGGGAGGGATTATGCGACATCTGAGCGTCTGGGGTCTCGGGATCTGCCCTGATGTGATGTGCTGTGATGAACTTGGATGGCGATAGTGACGACCACGTAGCAATCCATATCAATCGCGAAGAAAACTCGACCCCACATAGGCCATCGAAGATATCCAAGCCTTGTGTCAGTGGCTGCGAGGCCCATAGTCATTGCTTCACTTCCGAGAGATTCCTGTCCTATGGTCGGATTCAGCACGACCCTGATGACCGTATTCTGTTCTGGAACGATCTACAATAGCATATGGTGTGAAGCTACGGCCACTAGCGGCGCCATCATGCCGCTAGATAATGCGGTTCATGAGAGCTCATGTTCAACGAGCCATGGGAGTGCAAGATTGATACCATGGGCGGTATAGTGTAGGATCATTGGCTTAGAGGCATTCACATTGCCCAATCGGGTAACGGGATGATCTTCCCCGAGGTCATTTGCAGCCATCACCACGCGATGTTTGCCCACCGATCAGTATTGATTGGTCAGGTATGAGAGGGAATTTCTGGGATTCAACGGCGGCCGCCGTGCTGTTCACTTGGATCCTACAAGCCAACCCAAAGGAGTCTAACTAACGAGCAGCATGACATTAGGTTCGCATAAGTGACCGTGGCGCGGGACCCGGGACATCACGATGGGTATACCCAAACAAGTATTCCCAACTCCTTGTGCCAGGTTATAATCATCATCGGGGTCTGTTATTATGCCAATCAGAGGAAAGGATCTATTCGCACTATAATTATTATTTCCTCCAATGCACGAGTCCAAATAGCGAATAGCGTAGTAGAGGCAACGACGATAAGGATAAGCCCAAAACTCCGAGGATATGAAGATAGCAATATGGACAATGGCTTGGCAATACACACACTATATTGAGGCCGACAGCACCAGGCGTCTAGACTTTGTCTGGGAGCGATAACTCAACGAATCCGGTTTATCTTGAACGTGTTCATGGCAATCTGATCGTCGACGTAATCGCTCTGCATGACAATTAGTATGTAAACTTCAGAATATGGGGCTTCTAAACTCACCTTGCCTGTGATCCGCTCCAGATGACGGTTTTGCTCGTCGATCTCCCGACCCGTCGCCTTCGCCAACCCGTTCAACCGGCCGGCAGCACCAGAAAGCAAGTGTAGGTTCTGATCGATCTCGGTTTCCATTGCCTCATCTTCACTGTCCGCCTCGAACTGATACTTGGCACGCTCGGTGATATTCGTCCGGTGCTTTGGCATATCCTGCTTGGCCTCCCGTTCGATTTCTCGGAAGGTACGCTCCATACGCTGGTTGGTGCCGAAAGCCTCCTTCTGAGTGCCCTCACGGATGGCCCGCTCTTCTCGGTGGGTGTTCAACGCCTTCTCGTCACGCTCGCGTCGTCGTCGGGAGCTGGTGAAAGGGTTCGAGACGTGCACCGCGAACATGCTCTTATTCAGGGTCTTGAGCTCCTTAGCCTTCTCCTCGGCAATGCGACCTTCGATGGTAGCCATGTCCAGGTTCTTCTCGGTGTCGTGAATGCGCTCTCCCTGAGCACCCAGACGGGCCAATGTTTCCCGACCAGTTTCTTCCGCCTGGGCCGCAACACGCAAGGCATTGCGAGTGGAGGCTACGTCGCCCTGCTTGATAAAGCGAATATCTTGCTTGATGGTTTGAATCTCTTCCTCCTCCTCTTCTTCAGCCGTCAGGTTCCGTTCCGAGTACGTGGCGGTAGTGTAGGCGTTGCTGCCGCCTCCGTAGTTGGCGGGACCTCCTGCCGAGTATGGTGGAGGAGGGCCGTTCTGTTGCTGTTCAGCAACCCTCTCTCTGGCATCGCCAAAGAGAGCGTTTCGGGTGGCATCGTCGGGTTCATTAACGCTACCCAGTCCTCCGTAGCCACCAGGGCCATAACGGGAGGCGGGAGCGGCAGCCGCACTACTACCGCCACCGAAACGATCGCTGCCATATCCCCCCGTACCGCCGTACTTATTCGGCGCATATCCGCCCCCCTGATACTTGTTATCACCGGGAATACCGCCGGGGGCCGCCGGGGGGCCGCTCATGGAGCCGGGACCGGGAGGCTGCTCATTGGGTGGGAGGGGGGCGACACCTGCATTGATCTTGGCTCTGGTGTAAGGGTCGGTCGGAATGGGCTTTGCGTAGGGATTCGAAGGAGGAGCCGGACTTTTACTCTTGGATCGGGAGCCGAAAAGCGCCAAACGATTAGGAGAGTCGTCGTCCTCGGATTTCTTCAGGCCGAATCTGCCCATGGTGGTGGATAGGTGGTCAATTAGTGGTTAACGGGTGGTAGCGGGAAGCAAGGCGCTGAAAGATCACCAACAAAGCCACAGAGAAACAAGAGATAATGAAAGAGGAAGAGAGTGAGAGAACAGACGAGCGAGAGAAGGGATCGAAAGAGGGAGAGAGGATGATGAAGAGGGGGAAAAGGAAGAAATCTGAAACCTTGAAGTGTCAGGGGAGCTTCAGGCAAATCATGGCGAAGGGCCCAGATTGATTGGATGTATTGCCGTGACAGGGGCGACCCCGGCTTATCGTATGGAGCGATAAGCAATGTAACCTTACAGAACAGTAACTTACCATAAATACGTGGCAGTGTCCGGCCGTGCTCGCGCTAAACCCAAGAGGGAAAGGTGCACTGCCCCAGCCGCAAACGAATCACGATTCGACTTCAGCCAGGCAACCTCATCGTTGCTACTATTCTGGTCCATGTTTCTATACTCTTCCTCAGCCTCCCTCGCCTCTCGAATTCTCGAGAAATAATGCTGCCTGCCTGATCATGGCGCCGTACTCCGGGTCTGATGCCGACTACCTCAAGGACAAGACGCGTAGGGACTTGTTGACTCTCCTTGAAGGCGTGAGTAAGGCTCCTTCTCTGTTGTCCTGGGAATGCACCATGGCCATGAGTCCTATTCGAGCTTGGGCTAAAGACGTGGTTTAGGTACGGGGAAAGAAGAATCTAGTCGTGAGCCAGGATCTGGCCGGACCGATCGGGCTCTTTGTCAAGTTTTCCGTGCTCCAGGAGTATGGTGTAGACCGTGTATTCCTCCTCGAGAACGCCAATGTGGACTCGTCCCAGCGCAATGTGGTCTTTCTAGTTCACGCTGAAAAGTCACGCCAGGTGCGGACTGTGGCAGGTATGTCGTGATCGGCCTCCTTCCATCGCTTTCCTCTGTGCCTCATTCAATACCCCACACGTGCATCCTTTCAATGAGCTCTCCAATGGGACGAACAGTAGATTACGCAGACTTCTTCTACTCTACGTAGTCAGTCGAGTTCCCTAAATTAAGCATCAGATCGATGCGATCAGCTCATCCCTAAGGCTTTCATTCTCAACTAATCCGACTGAATGCCATCAGTATGGGCTAACATTTCTCTAGAACAGGTCAAGCGTTTGCAGCGCAACGGCACCGTGGAGCATGAAATCTCTATATTTTGGGTTCCTCGACGGACCCTCGTAAGTAACTCCATTCTCGAAGAAGCCGGGGTCATCGGAGATGTAAATATCGCCGACATGCCTCTGTACTTCGTGCCGTTGGAGCAGGATGTGCTTTCCTTGGAGCTGGGTGACTCTTTCGGTGACTTGTACTTGGTAAGGCCTCCATCCACAGAATAGGGCGCACGGTGGTTAATATTCCTGCAGCACAAAGACCCAGGTTGTGTGTTCCTTGCGGCAAAAGCGCTCATGGACATCCAGCAAAGACATGGATACTTTCCTCGTATTATTGGCAAAGGAGACAATGCGCGACGTCTGGCTGATCTTTTGCTACGGATGAGGAAAGAACTTGATGCCGAAGAAAGCTCGGGTTTGACTGATCTCTCCGCAAGAGGTCTCCTGCCGAGTGCAAGCACCGAGAGCTTGATTATCATCGATCGAGAGGTCGATTTTGGGACACCCCTCCTCACACAGCTTACCTATGAAGGTCTGATTGATGAAACAGTCGGCATCAAGCATAACCAAGCAGATGTTGACACGGCGATTGTGGGCCCGACGTCAGTACCACAAGCACAGGAGTCGTCGAAAGCTCCCCAGCAAAGCTCCAAACAAGGTCAGAAAAGGAAAATCCAGCTTGATTCCACGGACCAACTCTTCAGCCAATTGCGCGATGCGAATTTTGCCATTGTCGGCGACATCTTGAACAAAGTAGCTCGCCGCCTGGAGAGCGACTATGAAAGTCGCCATACGGCAAAGTCGACGACAGAGCTGCGCGAGTTCGTGAATAAGCTACCGTCGTATCAATTGGAACACCAGAGCCTTCGAGTTCACACCAACCTTGCGGAGGAAATAATGAGAAACACTCGCTCCGACTTATTCCGCAAAATCCTGGAAGTTCAGCAAAACAATGCCGCAGGCGCAGACCCGACATACCAACACGAAGCAATTGAGGAACTTATAGCCCGAGATGTACCCCTGAAAACGATCCTGCGCCTCCTCTGCCTGGAGTCCTGCATGTCAGGCGGTCTTCGCCCCAAAGACCTTGAACAATTCAAACGACAGATCGTCCAAGCTTACGGGTATCAACACATCCTCACCTTCAACGCTTTGGAGAAGATGGAACTCTTGCAGCCACGTTCCTCCGCTACGATGATGCTCCTTCCTACGACTGGCTCTCAGACGGGCTCGAAAACCAATTACAACTATTTGCGGAAGAATTTACGCCTGGTCGTTGAAGAAGTCAGCGAACAAGATCCGAACGATATCGCCTATGTCTTCAGTGGATTTGCCCCGCTCAGCATACGTCTGGTGCAATGTGTGCTCCAAAAGCCCTATGTCCTCTCTCTCATCCGCGGCGGCTCGGCGACGCCACTTACTCCTGCTCCCCGCCCGGCTAGCACAGCCTCCCCGGGTTGGCTTGGATTCGAGGATGTCGTCAAGAGCGCTCGCGGGGCGACCTTTAGCATCGTTCAAAAGGGGGACGACAAGGCTGTGCGTGCCCGACAGACCTTGAGTGGGAATGGCGCCACGAAGACCGTGTATGTGTTCTTCCTGGGGGGAATCACCTTTGCGGAGATTGCCGCGCTGCGGTTCTTCGCGGCGCAAGAAGCCCCACAACGAAAGATTGTAATATGTACCACAAGCATAGTTAACGGGGATCGGATGATGGAAGCGGCCGTCGAGAAGGGCAGCTTCACGAAGTCTGAATAGTCACTTTGCGGTGAGATTCAGGGCTATTACCACTTTTGTTTTCTCATACTTATGACCTACTTCTTGTGACGACTTACTCCTAGCCATTGCAGATAATTGCGACGTGAATGGACGTGGATTTCTCATACTGTGCTCATTACTAAATAGAAGCGTAAACATGTATCTCTGGGCCTAGTATTTAAACCCGGAATTGACGCCCATCAACCTCCCCTGGTACCTCTCTGTTACTTCGCCTAGTTTGACCATAACACCAGCAGCCAGCATCCTCAACTGTTCTCTTGGATCGTCACCTTGCACCGCAGGTGTTCTATCGAACAATTGCCCTGTCCACTCACGCAGCTCCAGAACTTGGGTCGCATATTCAGTAACGAGACGTTCTTCACCAGAGCTACCAGATGCAACGTTCAGGTCGATCACCGCAAGGAAGAGGGACAGAAGTGCAGACGAGATGGACGGGTCGTCGGAGATAGGTCGCGAGTACAGGGAGAGCAGAAATGACAATGTTTCATGCGTGAGAGTCGGAAGGAAGGGGTTGTGAGGGCCCATCGTTGATAGAATGAGAGTGAGCGTCTGAATGAAGAGACAGAGGATGTGAGGAACCAAAAAAGGGTTGTATGATGGCGAAGTGGATCTAAAAATTGTTCTGGTTAGTTTCTTATCATGACTTGGAACTCAGAGAAAACGTACGATGAGAACTGGATGAGCATCATTTCGAAGCGGCCCTTGAGCGGGAAGAAGAATCCTTCTGACAGGACCTTATGTAAATCTTTGACCGTCGATTTTTGACGCCGAGCCTCGCGCTGCTGGCGTCTCTGTTCGACTTCCATGCGTGAAGAGAATGTCCGGACTTTCAGAGCATTCGGTCCAGACGCTGCATCTGCAGCGTTGGCTGCCAGCGGCTGAAGGGATGCCTGCGATAACTTCTTTGTGAGGCTGGGGATAGGGGACTCATTGCTCGAATACAGGGCTTCTAGGTTTGCAGGCAGCTTCTTAGAAGCAAAATTCGAGTCTGGCAATGCCGGGAGACCCAGTGCTTGTGCATCTTGCTGGCCAGTGCCGGCTAGCTCACGAGCGCTAAGACCCAGAGCTGTGAGGACCGCTGACCGTTGGACCTGGGAGAGATCGCCGTCGAAGAAGATTGCGGAGAACCAGCGGCCCATCTTCAGAGGGTTGGAGACCACCAGAGCGATCATGCTTTGCAGGCGGTATTCATGAAACTTGGGAAGTTTGCTTTGTTCCTGGAGACCAACTGTGACAAGGGCCAACTCTTCGATGTTTTCCGCAAGCTCGGTACCAAAACCTGTCTTTCGTCGGATCAATGACGGGGCAGTAGTCAGTGCTAGTTCATAGCGTTCTACATTCTCCGTGTCACGCAGATATGTTATGAGATCGCGGATGTATCTGGACACGTCAGTTGCTTGTACAAGGTACCAAAGCACAACGCCAGAGGTACACTCACACTGGTGCAGTCGGTTTGTTACGCTGGATTAGTGTTGGATCATCATCGGAATCTGAAGGGTCTTCGTCTGGTTTCTCGTAAGGTATTAGATCGTCCTCGTTGTCTGATAGCTCGGTGGCTGAATCATCTATCTCTTCGATAGACACAATCTTCGCCGTTTTCTGGCGGGCGCTCGAGGCAGAAGATGTTTCTGCGGCTGTCTTCTGTGGGGTTGTTAGGTTTTGAAGAGCTTGCAGCGATTCCAGCGAACCGATGCTGTCTTTGACGTCGAGAAGGCTCAGATACCACAAAGCCTCTTCACTTTCCATTTCATCCAGACCGAATTTCATTTCTTTACCTGGCTTCTCAACCAATCGTGACACTGCAGTTCCAATAATCATGCCTAGGAAACGGGCTTTTGCTGATGATGCTGCTAAGCGGTTTGACACGGTGTTTAGGAAAACGCCCGAATGCCCTAGTTCCTTTACTGCCCAGTGGTTTAGGCGTTGGAGGGAGCTAGCGGCTAGAAGAATAATCTGTGTGTTCGCTGAAATGGGTCAGATATGATGTAGTCCATCTAGGGCTCAGACGTGCGTACCTTCCTGGCTTCTCATCGGAGCATGTTTGATATAGAATTTGTCATTCGATTGCTCGAGACTTTTGGTGAACAAGGTTCTTATCAAGTCTGAATCGCCACTGTCAGCAAAGTCCGATACTACGGTATGACAGACACTACCTTCGTTTTCACCGAAACCTGCCAACAACGCCCGGCGGAGGCCAGAAGTATGTATAGAGCCGCCTTGGCCTTTGGCGAGCCAATCGATCAGTTGCCCCTGCAGTTGAGGCCTATTGCCCACCAGAATTGAGCATAGACCGGCGGTGGCGCAGACTACTTGACTGTTGGATGTCTGAGTAACGCTTCCTGAAAGCTCTGTTGAGAAGTACTTCTTCTCAATGTCTCGGAAACTGGCTTCTAGAACCGCGGCTTGCTCTGTTGGGCGGAGATTATCAAACAAATAATTGTACTGCGTGGGGAGTGTTTTGTTGACAAGGAGGCCAGTATACACTTCGCGCACCAATTGATCTGCGAGGGGTATTAGTAACAATCCTGAGCGTAAGTAGGTCTTCTTGAAAACGGACCTGTGTAGCCAAGGCTCAACGCGCGTCCCATGAGCGAGGCTAGAGCCTTCCACGCCTCCGCGTTATCGGGTTCGAGCTTCGACACCATATGGCAGATGTTGGCTCCAAGCCAAGAAGCATACCGATAGCCGTCCCCGATCCATGAGATCTTGGCCTGTTCAGATTGTT
This sequence comes from Aspergillus sp. MEXU 27854, assembly GCA_019721355.1. Taxonomy (NCBI): domain Eukaryota; kingdom Fungi; phylum Ascomycota; class Eurotiomycetes; order Eurotiales; family Aspergillaceae; genus Aspergillus; species Aspergillus sp. MEXU 27854. The sequence goes on from JAGMTT010000002.1 coordinate 3,133,501, forward strand.
CAAGCAGTTGTAGAGCTTCTGCTGCGGTTGAAAGGACTCTGCTGGCAGCGATGAGAGATAGGAACTCCTTCCAGGCGATTTGCTTCTGGGTTGCATTGGCATAGAGCGTCTCAATATTTGTGTACAGACGCAGACAGAAATCTTCAGGCTCCAACAAAGCCGAGACAACACTAAGGGTATTCCGAAGCTGAATATGGCTCCCCGAAGCTTTCGTTTTCTCAGATGATGCTCGAGATAGCGCTACAAGAGAACGGATCTGGGCCAGCAGACAACTAACTCCAGCAACACTGCTGAGGCACCTCAGCAATGAAGCACGTATTTTAACAGTCCCCATCTTGGAACCCTTTGTCTCTGGCCCCAACAGTTCCCAATGATCAGGAACAGTGACGCTGACTAAGGCATTGAGGATCTGAGCTGTTGCTGGGCTTGCGACCCGGAGATCGAAGTGAGTTGCAGATCTATTCTTGTTGAAAGGGTCGAGAGTGACAAGAAGTTGCGCTAGCTGGTCTATGTCAGGTTTTGACCTTAGCAACGCAAGGATATCATTTAGTGACGTTGGATCGCTGGCGGATCCCGGTTGGCTCTTTTGCAACCCATCGTGACGAGGTGCTTCTGACACAGGGGAGAAGAAAGATGATCGATGATCATTTGAGACCGTCTTAACCTCAGTCAATAGTCCATCCATTATAAAATGAGCATTGTATCATGTGGATCGAATGAGAGTGAGGGAGCGTTGGTAAAGGCTGGAGGAAATTGTTGTATGGAGCGGAGCGGTCACGTGCGGCGGCATGTATCTGGAACAGTCAACGACATAATCGGACCTTCTGACTTTCATCTACTCGGCCTCAGACAGACTTCCCTTGACTATAATTTAATGCCAGCCTCGCATACCCCGGTATATTGATTGGACTAAGTTATTTATCCCGAGCTTCGTTCCCCGCTGTGTTATATCTCATCGAACCCGGTCCCTCTCCCGCCATCTAGTTAGTGCGCCTTCGACGGACACGGTGGAGGCCTCAACGACTGTTCACCGCGCCATTTTGCTGCTACATCCCAGCAAATATCAGCAACAATGACTACTACGGACCACTCTCCACGATGGTATGGAAATACGGAGCACGCCAAGCTTTCTTTATATTGATGAAATACAGGAAATACCTTCACAAGGTCCTAACCAAACCCGGTCCGTTCAGCGATGAGGACTGGGTCCCTGGACCGGAGACTATCGGTGCTTTGGAATCATCTAAAATCCTGTACGTACCTAACATATAATTCTTAATCGAACTGAACTGACGTATCATCAGGGTGATGTGAGTTTGACCTCGTTTGATCATACGAAAGTCAGCCAAGGAACTGATTTCTTTAGTGGAGCTGGTGGCCTAGGCTGCGAGATCTTGAAGAACCTGGCACTCTCCGGGTTTAAGGATATCCATGTCATCGATATGGGTATGTGTATTTCGAAGTGTCGTTATACGATCCCATCTAACAGGTTCCAGACACAATTGATATCTCCAATCTCAACCGACAGTTCTTGTTCCGGCAATCGGATATCGGCAAACCCAAGGCTGAAGTTGCCGCAGCCTTCGTCGAGAGACGGGTTAAAGACGTCAAGATCACGCCTTATGTCGGAAAAATCCAAGACAAGGACGAAGATTACTACATGCAATTCAAAATCATCGTTTGCGGCTTAGACAGCATCGAAGCCCGCCGATGGATCAATGCGACGCTCATTGGAATGGTTGATCCGGAAGACCCAGAGAGTCTGAAACCGCTGATCGACGGCGGAACTGAAGGTACTGAATCTCAGCTCTCTATTTCCATTCGGCCTAAGAAGGAATAATAACAAGAATATAGGATTCAAGGGCCAGGCCCGTGTGATCCTCCCAACGCTCTCTTCCTGCATAGAATGCCAGCTCGATATGCACGCCCCACGCCCAGCCGTGCCTCTCTGCACTATCGCCACTATTCCGCGACAGCCGCAGCATTGCATTGAATGGGCGCACCAGATCGCCTGGCAGCAGAAGCGCAAAGATGATGCGTTTGACAGCGACGATATGGAGCATATCGGCTGGGTGTATCATGCCGCTCTCGAACGCGCTGCGCAGTTCAACATCCACGGCGTGACCTTCCAGATGACACAGGGCGTGGTCAAGAATATCATTCCAGCGATTGCGTCGACGAACGCGGTGATAGCCGCTGCGACTACTTCCGAGGCCTTGAAGATCGCGACGTCGTGTAACCCTTACCTCGAGAACTATATGATGTACGCCGGCGAGGAAGGCGTGTATACTTACACTTTCGAGGCGGAGAAAAAGGCGGACTGCCCGGTGTGTGGAAACTTGGCTCGGAAGATGGCTGTCGATCCGAACATGACTCTGCAAGAGTTTATTGAGACGCTCGGAGAGCGTCCTGAAGCACAGTTGAAGAAGCCCAGCATGAGAACGGAAGAGAAGACTCTATACCAGCGATTCCCGCCCCAGTTGGAGGAGCAGACCAGGGCCAACCTGAAGCGGAAGGTTGGCGAGCTGGTGGAAGACGGAGAGGAAATCGCTGTCAGCGATCCTGCGTATACCATTGACTTCCGGTACCGCTTGATTTTCAAGTAGAATAAGGAGAGACCAGAAGATATTCCCATGAAATGAGACACGATTGCATTATTACGAGGGATGATCTTCAGTGATTGAACGGTTCAGAATGAATTTTGCTTTTGCTCTATCTGAAAGAAAGAATTCCGTATCCAGACTCCCAACTATAAGAAGGCCTTGACCAACTTTTCTCATAACTGTACAAAATGAATCAAAGAGACAAATCCAACGCCGGGCAATGCATTATATAATGATTCGAATCATAGAGACCGCGACCTGGTCAACACTACCGCATGAGATCAGCCAGGCCTCTCTTCCACCGCGCACATTTCAGCTTGAGGACTTTGACACTTTCGAGGAAGAGGACGTCGCTGTCAAACTGGCCGGTGCTTTCAACGTTGAAGATGAAGTGATCGCGTACGCGCCCGAGCTTCACCTTACCCTGGAATTCCTCGTGTCTCAGACATTCTCTGCTCACAGTGTCATTGAAAGCGTCACGAACAACAGCCTTCATTTCACCCTCATGGCCTTCATATCCGCTTCCCTTCTTGGCCGCCTCTTCGCGGGTGACGGGCTCAAGCCCGATGACGCCGCGGGGGAAGCATTTGGCGAACTTCTTCGCATCGTCGCCGATGATGGGGCGCTGGATCTTAATGTCCGGAAGGAGACGGTAGGAGGCGGTGCACACAGGCGAGAACTTTGCATGGTCGGCTCCGATGCCCTTGATGCAGTGAAGTTCCATACTGATCTTCTGGCCAGGCCGAAGCTTGGCGATCAGAATATCAGGGTTGACGGGCTGAATGGCATCATCGCCGGTGAAGAACTGCTCCTGACGACCAACGGGGTGGAAGGTGATGTCCTTGGCGTAGACGTGGGCGTTCCTGTACAGCTTGCGGGGATCGTCTTCGTCTTTGGCGGCATTGGGGTTCTTGGTACACTCGACATCGAGCCGTAAAACGATAGTGTTGTAGTCGCTGGGGTTACTGCCGCTCTCGGGGTCATCGTCCGTGGGCTTCTTGAACCAGCGCATCCAATTGATGCCCTCTACGGAGCCCTTGAGGGGAATAAGACCCAGTCGCTGGGCGAGGACCTCATCCTGGATGACGGAGGTATTGTTGTGGACGAAAACGTATTCGATTGCAAGAGTGGGAACTTCAGCCATGAGGATTCGTCGGAAGGCATTTGCGATTGCTGCGTCAAGGCCCACGAGGGAGAAGGAAGCTTCGAATTGGGCGTTGCGGTGGAATTCAACTTTGAAGTCCTGCAAGGCGTTAGCGCAAACAGCACTTACTTCGTATTCTGAGTTAGCAAAAAACGTACATCTTTGAACTTCTCCAATGACCATGCGTGGTTTTCTCCAGGCCAGTGGCCAGGGAAGTCGGTGGAGGGGATATTGGAGACAGTTTCTGGGTTGATGCTGACGAGCTTCTAAGCGTTAGTATATGTGATGATATGGTATATATTTGCTGAAAATAGCAAAACATACCCGTCTGCGATCTAGCTCCGCCTGTGTAGCAATAAGAGGCGCCATGGTGAAGGGAGAAAAATCCGGGCACTTGGACGAGACGAATTCGACTGAGGGGAAAGGAATTTGATAGTGATGGAAAAAGTTCTGTAGGAAGCGGCAGTATGTCGGAGGCGGTGAGAGGAGCAAGCCCACTAAAACACACCTACTCAAAAAGCGGAGAATCAGCTAGTGTGGGTGGAATATAGACAGTCGGAAAAGACCAACCAGAACGCGGCTGATGACCAAGCCACGTGACTACCCAAATTGTATCTCAGCGCAACCTCCCCCAGTGTCCATCCAAAGCCTCCGGCATTCGACCTCCGACCTCCCTCCCCATCCATTGTCTCTCGTCGGACTGAGGATCCGCCTTTCTCTCCCCTCCTCTCCTCCTCACCTTCCGAATGGCTGCATCCTTCACTCGCCTAGCGGGCAATGCGCCCAAAAGGCTCGGTCTCCGCCCCTCTTCCATCAACAGACACACCACCGTTCCGCGATCCCGCTCGATAGCCACCTCTCTGCCCCGTCGGTATGCGGAACCCACCAGCTATCAGGCTACCAGACTCATTCCCACCGATCCTACCTTCACGCATGTGGCCAACAAGGGCGGTGCCGAGGCTCCCGAGGTGGCCGCCGGTCTCGAGTCTGAGGACGAAGGGGTCGGCCGCAAAATCCGCCACTACACCGTCAACTTCGGTCCCCAGCATCCCGCTGCTCACGGTGTGCTTCGGTTGATTCTGGAGCTGAACGGTGAGGAGATCGTGCGGTCCGATCCCCACGTTGGTCTCCTCCACCGTGGTACTGAGAAGTTGATCGAGTACAAGACCTACATGCAGGCCCTGCCTTATTTCGATCGGTTGGACTACGTCTCCATGATGACGAACGAGCAGTGTTTCTCACTCGCCGTTGAGAAGCTGTTGAATGTTGAGGTCCCCGAGCGCGCCAAGTATATCCGTACATTGTTCGGTGAAATGACCCGTATCCTGAACCACCTCATGTCTGTTCTGTCCCATGCTATGGACGTCGGTGCTCTGACGCCATTCCTGTGGGGTTTCGAAGAGCGTGAGAAGCTCATGGTAAGTGCCCAACGGCCTCATATTCACCAGTAGGCATGGTTTCCTGACAATAAATTTCTTCAATAGGAATTCTACGAGCGTGTCTCAGGTGCCCGCCTCCACGCCGCCTACGTCCGCCCTGGTGGTGTGTCCCAGGATCTTCCCCTTGGCCTGCTCGACGACATCTACCAGTGGGCCACGCAGTTCGGCGACCGCATTGACGAGACCGAGGAGCTTCTGACGGACAACCGTATCTGGAAGGCCAGAACCCAGGGCGTGGGAGTCGTCAACGCCGCCGATGCGCTGAACATGAGCTTTACTGGTGTCATGCTCCGTGGATCCGGTGTGCCGTGGGATATCCGTAAGTCCCAGCCGTATGACGCATACGACAAGGTCGAATTCGACGTTCCCGTCGGTGTCAACGGCGACTGCTACGACCGTTACCTCTGCCGTATGGAGGAGTTCCGCCAGTCCCTGCGCATCATCCACCAGTGTCTGAACCAGATGCCCGCCGGCCCCGTCAAGGTTGAGGACTACAAGATCAGCCCGCCCCCTCGTGCCGCCATGAAGGAGAACATGGAGGCTCTGATCCACCACTTCCTCCTCTTCACCAAGGGTTACGCCGTGCCCCCCGGTGAGACGTACTCCGCCATTGAGGCCCCCAAGGGTGAAATGGGTGTGTTCCTGGTCAGCGACGGCAGCGAGAGACCCTACCGTTGCAAGATCCGTGCTCCTGGTTTCGCCCATCTGGGTGGTTTCGACCAGGTTGCCCGCGGTCACCTTCTGGCCGATGCTGTCGCCATTATCGGTATGTTTGAACCCCGTGATTTCCCGGATTGATCTCGCTAACTAGCCCTTAGGAACGATGGATCTGGTGTTCGGTGAAGTCGACCGGTAGACACGGGAACCAAAAACCAAAGAAAAAAACGAAACGGAGGAGTAGACTGAATGATCATCGCCCCCTTCTGTAAAAAAGAACCCAGCGCATACCCGATACAGTGGAAACTCAGCCCAAAGAGAAAATGTTGCATTTCTGCTTTCTGTATGTGCGCGTGTGTAAAACTACAGGAGAGAGGTGAGGAGCAACCAGGCGATTCCGCAAGCTGTACCATTGGTATTCTCTTTAATGGCGTTTTCCCTATTATCTATATCTCATTCCTGTTTCTTTTGTGCCATCTGTCCGTGCCATCATCTATCTCTTCTAACTTGCAACAATCAAACTGTGTATAGTGACATGTCGATTACAGTATCTACCATGTTTCAGTAGCTTGGTTTCAATCTGACGTTTGCCATGCGCAATGTAGCCGGTAGACATCAGTCTGACGAGGGATAGATCCAATGAGATACTACCGCGCGGAACCCAAAACGTCCACAGGAGCGGTGATCGTGTTGAACAAAACCCAGAAAGAATACACGCGCCCGCGCCTAGTACTCCTGAAAAATTACGCCAATGCGGATGCAAAACAGCCAAGATGGCCTCTCCAGCCGAGGAGGTAGATAAATCTTGCCAACACAGATAACCCAAAAGGCGAGGACAAAAGGGAGGGCGACCCACGAGACCAGTCGCATCCATGCTACACATTATCATCGTCGTAGAAGAAATTGATATCTCGCGGTCGACGACGGTTATACGAGACAAAGTCCTTGTCGCCGGGGGGCCGCTCGTTGCGCGAGTTGGCGGTCAACATGCTCTGGATGCTCATGCAGACGCTCTCGACGGTCTGGACGGGCGACCAGCCAGCGGAGCCGAGGAGGTCCAGACAGATGATGCCGTTGCTGTAGACGTGGGGGTGGATGGGGATCGGGCGGGGGGTGTCGGAGGAGCTGGGGAGTTCGATGAATTGGACTTCTGGGGGTTCTGCATGAATCCTATTAGTCGTGTCGTGAACGATGGGTGAGGGGGAAGACGCACCGATGGGGTATTTCGACGAAAAGGTGAATTTCAGCCGGTAGGTCTGGTTTTGGTAGAGGGGGTTGTCGTCGAGGACGCGGATGTCCATCTGCCATTCTTCGAGGTTTTCGGATTTGGCGATCGTGATCCCGGGGGGAAGGTGCTCTTTCATCTGGGGTATTTTAGTATGGTGGAAATTTGGCGTGATGGGGGCTCATGCGTGTGTATGTCGATATGGAGAGGGTGTACCTTTAGGAGCTCCTGCGATCATGTTAATCGCATGCTGGTTGATGAGGGGGAGAAGAGGGGTCTCACCTTGCTCAAGCGCTTTGTTGCAAACATCTTGAGAGGTCGGTGTCGCAAAGTGTATATACAGATCGTAGTGTCTCGAGTCCGCGATTGCAGTGCTTCCTTTCTGCGACTGACCAGAGGTTGTGGGTGAACTCGACACTGCGCCGGTCGAAATATGTGATGTATGACGTCTGACACCGCGGAGAGATCCACAGGCGGCGATATATCGACGACGGCGGTACGGGAGATACCGAGGGAATTAAGTACGGCCGGGAGAAAGAATGGACCCAGTCCACGAGGAAGCTTGCCCTAGGGAATTGGGAGGATATTGAGGGAAGAGTGAGGGGTGCAAGAAGGAAAGTCGAAAGTGATAAAAAGAGGCTCCGCGGGACGGTCACCTGCCATCGCCCGATCACCTGATTCAGTCATATTGAATTCGTTTCTACTTCACATTCACCACATCAGACCAGCTCAACTGAACATTCCAAATAGCATGTGTACTCCATGTGACTATAGACGGGGAATCATGGGAATAATATTCACAAAATAATTCAAAAGCATGACCCGTCGCCCCGTGCAGCATGGGCAGGGCCAAGAGCAAAAGAAGAAAGTGGACTATGTATTAGCAGTCGCCCAGCGCAAACGTCAAACCCAGGATAAGACTATTAAGGGTGGACCTTCTCTCGGGCTTCACGTTCCAGCCGCTCACGCTCTTCGTTGTCCTTCATCTCACGGACCTTGGCGAGTACGACCTCGCGGAAGATCGCTCCGCGCGCGATCTTGCTCAGACTCCGCTTCTTGGTCGTGGCCGGTTCACCACCGCCAGCAGCGGTGCCCCCGTTCGCAGTTCCCTGTGCCGGAGAAGCAGCATCAGAACCGGCAGAAGCGGCCATATCGGCCGGGCTAGGGATATCATCGTCGTCCTCCTGCATCTTGAGGGCCTCGATGCGGTTGGCGAGCTTGATGATCTCAATGCCTCGGCGCAGACGGGAGCGAGCGATGTAGGCGCGGATCTCGGGCAGCAGATCACGGTCGCTGGCCGACTCACCGGTCAGCCAGGGGTGTTTGAGAGCAACCTCAGAGGTGACCCGGTGGGAGGGGTCCGGCTGGAGCAGGGTCATGATGAAGTCCTTGGCATCCTGGGAAACATCCCGCCAGTACCGATCGTGGAAGATGATGCGACCCGACCGACATTCTTCAATCAGGTCAGAGAGGTTCTCCGATCGGAAGGGCGAGTAACCACACAGAAGCGTGTAGGTGATCACACCCAGAGACCACATGTCAACCGCCTTTCCGTGACCCTGTTTGAGCATGACCTCCGGCGCGGCGTATCCAAAGGACCCGGCCATGCTGGTAAGGACCTCCGAGGGGTTTTCGAGCATCTTGGCAATGCCAAAATCGGCCAGAACGAGGGGCGACTCCGGTTCGCGCGTCAGATAGAGGAGGTTTTCCGGCTTCAAGTCTGTCTTCTCGTTAGAAGCCGGGGCAAGGTTGTTGGTGGTTGGGGTAACTTACCTCGGTGGACGATGTTGCGCTCGTGCAAGTAGTTGACGGCATCCAGCACCTGTCGGATTGTTTGCGAGGCATCCTTCTCGGTGAATTTGCCGTACTCGCAGATGCGGTCGAACAGCTCGCCGCCAGTCGCCAGCTGAGTGACGATGTAAAATTTATCCTGCGGTACCATTAGCGCGTGCGACGCGCGATTCTGTCCGAGTATAGACTGACTTTGGATTCGAACCAATCCACAAAGTGAACGATGTGGGGATGGTTCAGGGCCTGGAGCATCTCCAGTTCATCGTAGACCATGCGCTCGTTGCCCTTGACGTTCTTCTTGAGGATGATCTTGATGGCGACCTTCCCGGAGCTACATTCGGCCTCGCGGACGATACCGTATGTGCCAGCACCGAGGGTTCGGCCGAATTTATATTGCGCCCTATGCGCGACATGATGGTTATTATAACGACTCGGCAGTTTGGACATGGAAGGGACCGTACTTCTTTTCGTAGCTTTCGGGCTGCCCCGAGAGCTTATTGAGCATGTTGGAGACTGTGCACGAGAGATGTTAGCATCACTGGTGCTATGGATAGAGGAAAGTCATGAAACTGGAGACCGCGGCCTCTCGGAGAGACAAAAGGGAGGTCTCCGCGGAAGAACGACAAGGATTCCGACCATATAACAGGAGGCCAACGAGCGTGCAGAGACCGACCAGGGCATTGATCCCGAGGTCCAGCGATGTCGTTGCGGGGAGCACCATGACGGAGATTGACCAGCAGTCGGGTTCAGGATTTCGGAAGATTCACGAGACCCAGAGTGTCAACAATGGGCCCGATCATCAGGCAGCAATTGGCCGCGGGTGGGGTGAACGCATGGACGAGACAATCGAGGGCAGATGTAGTAGGATAGAAACGAGTCACGCGTTGCAGTGGAACTCACAGCTCATGGTGTTTGTATGGAACCGGATTGAGGGGTCCAGAAAAGCGAGAAGTAGTAGTAGTGTGCGACAGGAAGATCAGACCCCGCACGCGAGGGGAATAGCGGGGCGCAGACGATGAGAGGGCTGGCAGGGGGAGGCCGAGAAGGAGATTCAGGAGGTTCAGAGACGATTTCCGGACCTAAACGAGAGACCGACGAGAGACACTGTCAGCGACGATCGGACGAAGAGGTGGCCTAGGGGAGAGTTTGTTGTTGACTTACTGGATGGAGGGCTGTGCGCAGGCAGATAGATAAGGGGGTGAGGGTCGCAGTCCGATGGTCCTGATGGAGGGACGGAGAGACAAGAGGGAGAAGAACCGGGGAAGGAGGAGAAGACGAAGAGATCAAGAAGAAGAAGAAGGAGAAGAGATGAGAAGGAGACGAGAAGACGCGAAGAGTCTGGGCCGTGGGGAGACGAAGCGGGGACCAGACGGTGTTTCAGCCTCACACGATATCAGCGGATTCACGAGATAAATTAATAGAACACGAACGGAACAGTCCTCAGGACTGAAGACACTGCAGGAATTGGTTTTGACAAGAAAGACACTAAACTAGCCAGCAGAATCCAAGAGGCAACCGTTTTATCCCCCAGAGATGAGGCGGTGCAGACGATCCATGGAACTATTCGCGCGTACGTATACAGCTCCGTCGCGATCTACATCATTCTCACCAGTTGGTACACCACCACTCCAACCACCCCGACCGTCATGGAAGACACTCCCATACGACCACTTCCATTCTCCTTGTTGTCCTCATTCCCATCGGCTTTATCGGTCTCATTTCCAGCTCTGTGATCGCTGCTGCTGTTGGTGTTGGTGGCGGTGGTTGCCGCAACCGCATCGCGCTCCTGTACCAAGTTCGATGAGAACAAACTGGTCGCGCTCACCTGCTCCTGGGTGTTGGCCGTTCCATCCCAGGTCGCCTGGTACCAGTGTTGACCGCAGAGCGTCTTGTTGGCGCCACCGCTGCATTGCTTCGCCGCAGCAACCGCCGAGCTCTTCAGCTTGGGCAGGATATCTGCCGCCGTGTACGGCGCAACCGCCGAAGTGAGCGCCAGCGCCGATGCCAGCTTGCCCTTGAACAGATCCTGGTCCTCGGTGCAGGTATCAACTAGCTCACAAGTGACCTCGGTCATGACGCCGCCGTCGCCGTACTTCTGCGGGAAGAACGTCTTCAGCGTGGTGTTGAGGAGCCCACTGACCCCAGACTTCCACTTTGCATCTCCGTCCGTCTATCCCGAGTCAGCCTGATTCCACAGAAGCACAGCACAATGCGTCCTACCAGGTTATACATCGACGCCGCGCCCCCCAGATACGTAGCGTAGTTGATCGTCCACTGGAGACTGCCAAAGTTTCCGCAATCCTCCTCGATGTCGGTGGTATCCTTGACCGTCCAGGTATCATTCTGCACCAACCCAACCGTCACACTCCAGTCCCAGGCCTTCTCGGCCCACTGGATGTACGTCTGGTTGTTGGTCTGCCGCCCGAGCCGGGCCGCCAGCTCGAAGAACGCGCCGTTCACCAACGCCGACTTGAAGGTATATCCCGCTTGGTACGGCCAGATCTGCCAACGCAGCCCACCACCGCAGGAGTCGGCATCCCACCGCAGCGCCAGGACATCGAAGACGTTCGCTGCCAGCGTCGTCCACGATGGCATGTCATCATCCGCAGGGAAGCCGACTTCGGCGGCGCGTATTGCCGCTAGACCCCAGGCGGCCTGGTCGTCGTTGGACATGTACGCGCTGTAGTTGGCCGGCATGTAGTTGTCGCCGCCGCCGCGCTGCCAGTACATGCCCTGCTGCACGGCGGCGTTGTTGGACCCGTCGCCTGTGAAGTACCAGTAGTCCATCAGCGTGGTGAACACCTGCGAGCCGGTATACCATGACCGCGGAATGTCCCCGGGTGTGCCGCCGGTTTGGTTGCCGGTGTAGTTGCTCATCATGTTGAAGGAGGCCGCTGCGGCGGCATTTTTGATGGACTCTGCGGCGCGTTAGCGGATCCTCCCGTATGTCTGGGTGGGTTGAACTGACGAGGGTCGTTGATGTCGAGTTGGAGGGCCGATACTGCGCTGGCCAGAACGGCCGCAGCTCCAAGCCAATGCATCGTCGTTGTGAAAGGAGAGGTGCTCAGGAGAGGTGCTCAGGAGAGGTGCTCAGGAGGGGTGCTCAGGAGACGTGCTGAGGTTGGGGAAATACCCTGGGTGTCACCTCATGTAAGATACTAATAATAATAATACTCCGTGGCGTCCTGGAACATCGTGTAAAGCCTAGTCCCTAAGCGGCGCAGTAGTGGATCTAGTCTGGGGGCTAGTTTCACGCTGACCACATTCCCATGCTCGCTTGGGTGAATCCTGCTGTTGGCATCATTATCATTATCATTGGTCGTTAAGTGTCTTCTATCGAGTGATCCTGGCGCCAATCCTCCATAAACGCCAACATAACTCCAACATGTCAATCGCAATGCTCAAGTCTGACTCCAACATAACCCCAAACACCGATGAGCTGGAATCTACATCTACCGCTCAAGATAGAGCTCATTCAAGACTGCCGTGCAGTACTCCTGATAGTACTCTGCGCCCTTCCACCCCCGTTGCACCGCCTTCAACCCAACTGTGTTCCAACCATCGGTACGCAACCTCGCAATCCGCTGCTCCTTTGTCTCATGGGCAGCTGAGCCGTGTGCAGACACAGCGGCCGTCTCGCGGGCACGCACGCCGCCATCCTTCACGGGACTGAAGCTCCAGAACGACGCAGAACGGCGGAAATTGCGCGTCGCCCTGCGCGCCTCCTGCAGCTCGCTGGTCTCGTCGATCAGGGCGTGAATGGCGGCGATGCTCGCGTTAATTTCCACGCGCAACGACTGGAGGCTGCTGTTGTAGCGGTAGACGGACGACTCGGGTATTCGCGGGGACTCTGGGTTCTTGCGCGCGCGGAGGACTCTCCGCTGCGGCGTGGTGGTAGAAGGCGTCTGGGCCGGTCTGGGAGACGGCTTAGAGACTTCTCTGCGGCTACCACGGGCATTGGATGTCCCAAATGGAACGATTTTGATCGGGAGCGGCGGAGGTCGGGCTCGTACAGGGCGTTCCGTTGTGCTGCTGGCTGTCTTGGATGAGGCCGAGTCATCGGGGTCGCCGGTAGCGAGATTGAGGGGATGGAGTGCGGTTAGACCATTGGTGGACGCGTGAACTTTTAAGGGAGGAGAGATGAGACGCGGTTTGTTGGGGTTGGGTTGTGGATGTGCCGCCTGCAGTTTGGCGTTGAAGATGGAGTCCACGGCGGTGTCTGTGTCACAGACGAATGGGTCGATGTCTGGACTGTCGATGCTTTTGGTGACCACATCGGTAATGCTCACGAGACTGCCAGCGGACGAGGGTCTGTCGGAGAAGAGCGAGTCACTGAAGGAGTATTGACTGGACCCACGGTCGTCTTCCTCGATGGAGGTCGACGCCACTGGAGATGGAAGCACGGCACTGCAGGTCACGAAGCAATCCAACGCCGAGTGGAGGAGGGAGAGCTTCTTGTTGGAGTAACTGTGCGCGGCGCGACCCATGGCCTCGTAGGAGATGGCGCTGTAGAAATAGAGGTATGTGCTGTAGACGGGGTGTATCTGATATGCTGTCAGATGATGGGGACTGGGAGGAAAGAGAGAGAGACAAGAGTATGGTCTTACTGGCTCTGGGGCTGTCTCGAGGATCTCAGAGGCGCGTGTCGCGCATTGTTTGAATTGACGCTGGATATACAGCAGTTTGATTTCCTGGAGCAGACATTTCCACTGACGAGAGGACTGCGGAGAGGCTTCAAAGCGCGACGAGATGAGAGTGATGGGCGACATGGTGCGATGGCATGCTGAGAAAGACACCAATATGACAGAAGGGAAACCAGCGAAGAAAAGCAGCAAGAGAGAGAGACAAAGTAGATGAGTGAGTGAAAGGGGAGGTGATAAGAAGTATAGAGGGTTTCTCCGCCACCAGCAAACATACGCATTCAACATCACCAGGAATGTCAGCCCCTCGACCCCTCCCACTCCCAAGTATTCCATCCACCGCATCACCGCATTCCAACGATGGCTTCCCGAGTAAATAACCCCAAGAATCTAGATCTCCCAAGCCCCCAGTCCTTCTATCACTACATCGCCCCATCCTGGGTACCAGTGCGACTCCCCAGGGACAACCCCATCAGCAAAATCCCGCGCAATATCCGCCTCACAACCTGGAACATCGACTTCCAAGTCCCTTGTAAAAATGAGCGCACCACCGCAGCCCTGCGCTATCTCTCGCAACGAGCCCCGGCGCCATGCCCGGAGGTGATCTTCCTCCAAGAGATGGTCGCCTCCGATCTCGAACTCATCAAGACAACGCCCTGGGTGCAGGAGGCCTTCTACATCACCGACTTCTCCACGCAGCACTGGCTAGGCAGCTACGGAACCACCACCCTTATCGACAAACGCCTTCCCATCGAACGGGTCTTTCGCGTTCCCTACGCTGCGTCGCGGATGCAGCGCGACGCCCTGTTCGTCGATATCGCCCTCGGGTCAAACGGTAGGTCTCCCTCATTCCGGCTCAGCCCATCCCGTCCAAGGATAATACACTAACACGACAAACGGAACAGGACCTCTGAGGCTCTGCAACACCCACCTGGAAAGCCTCGTCTCCAACCCGCCGCGTCGGCCTGTGCAGATGCGTCGCGCGGCGGACTTTATGCATGGCACGGCTGTCGGTGGAGACGTGTCCCTGCCTACGCCGCATGGGGCCATTCTGGCCGGCGACCTGAACGCCTTCGCGCCTGAGGACCTCGTCGCCCCGCGCGAATGCAACCTCCATGACGCGTTCTTGGTCCTCGGCGGCCAGGACGGCACCGAGGAGAGCTTCACTTGGGGCAAGCAGATCCCTGCCTGGATGCGGGAGCGGTTCGGGTGCAGTCGCATGGACAAGGTGTTGTTCTGCGGTGCTCTGCGGGTGACGGCCTTGGAGAGGATTGGGGCTGGGGAGAAGATCTGGGTCGAGTATCCGAAGGGGGAAAGTGACGAAGAGAGCGACAGCGAGAAGGGAGAGGAGATGTGGGTGACCGATCATTTGGGGCTGCAGGCGGACTTCGAGATCCTTTAGATATCCTACGCTTTATGTGATAGAACGAATGTGACCGGTTTTGCTATGCAGTTCAAGCTAGATACAAAAAAGGGGAAATCGTCTAGGGTCTGAATATGCGAATATGGTACACAGCTTCCGAATTACCACTCCTTCTTAATCAGCTAAAGCAACTATGTAACACCAGCAAAAGACATCCACAAAACATGTCGTAAGTCATCTAAACCAACCCATAGTCTAGTCCATCTCCAGAGTCAACAATCAATACATGTATCGCGTAGTATTACAGGTATCAGCATCTATTCAGAAGTCGCGTTCTGGTCTCTGTTCGAATTGGTGCCAATCCGAGTACGAGACAGCGCTTCGCCCGTGGCCGAAAGCGCACCGAGGAAGTCACCAAGCAGTCTGTCCAGTTCAGCGGTAACGGCAGACTCATCGGATCTTCCAGTCATCACCTCCAGACGAGGCGGAAGCAGCTCCGGGAATTGGATAGGCCCCATCGAAGCGATGCTTGTAGGCGGTTCACGTCTCGCAGTAGGCAACGGCTCAGACATCGGAGTCTCATCGATGGTGGGGAACGGCGCGTTGGCCTCAAGAGCCTTCGATGGAAAGGCGGTTGGAAACGGCTCAGAGTGAGATACCGAACGATCTTCCTCGACAGGTTCGTCCTCTTCGTCGGGACCAGGGCCGTCCAGAACAGATGAACGGTCAGGGTCACTGTAGTCCGACGATTCCAGCACAGGAAAATCGTTGCTCGAGGACCTCTGGTGTTCGGTAGAAGCGTTGGGAGGGGTCGAGGGGCGATCAAAGCGGAAGGGGTCGTAATCAGTATCGGAGCTGGCAGACACGCTGGACTCTGCAGACGTCGACGTGGAAGGGCGAGAGTCACCTGGTTCACCGATGCTGGAAGGACGGACAGTTGTCGAAGGTTCTTGGAGAGCCGTCAGAGGCGCTCTGAGTGTACTGTAGCGGTTGTAGTCGACGGCGCTCTCCTGGCTCTCCTGCTCGTTCGAGGTCATCACGGGAAATGTCCATTCCATTGTCGCACGTCTACCGCTGAGATCGGGCTCTGGCGTTTCCGTATGCTTAGGACTTTCTGCCTCTGATTCAGACGACTCTTCTGTCGCAGGCTGCATAAATACGGGGAATTTCCAGTCCATAGTCGGGGGCCGTGGGCCGTTTTGGGGTTGGTAAGTCAGGTCGACGGACTCGCGGTTAGCTTCAACATCACTGCTGGATGAGCGAGAGCGCGCTTCGTTTGAGTTGCGCTGCTGCCGACCGCTTGACCTGTTGGCTTTGATGGTATCGGCGTCCGCAAGCTGGAAGGGCTGGGCTGATGTCGCGCCTGCGGCATAGTGCGAGGAATCAAAAGATCCAATGTCGATGTCAATAAAGGTCGAGGTGACAGAGGAACGGTCAGTTTCCATGCGAAGGGGAAGGTCAGAGACTGGAGGCTTGTGCTCGACTGGCACAAAATCATTCTTGGTCTCGTATTTGTAACTCGGCTTCCGCTCGTTGAAAAGGCCCTCCATAGCTTCAGCGCCTCTACGGACGCGTTCGTCAAAGTTCGCTTTGTCTTCTTCGGTCATGGCGGTTTGGACAGGCTCTTCCATCGAATCGTTTTCGGCAGGACGAGCCGGACTGTTTTCCATTTCCATTTCCGCCAAAGATGCAGCAACCTGATCCAGATCAATGACGGAGAAGCGCCTCTCGAAGCCATCTGTGGTGCTGAAGTTCCAGTCCTCTTCAAAGTCGGGCTCGGCGCCTGGTACTTCCGCCGCTGCCGCTCCTCCAGGGTGGAACAAGGATATTCTCTGTCCCCCGCGCTGAGACCACTGATAGTAGATCCTGACGAGTTCACGTAATGTGGACGTCGGATACGCGTCCTCTGAGTTGGCGATGTAAGGGTGCAAGAGAATATCGGACATCGAAGGGCGAGTGGCGGGGTTGGACTCCAGAGCGAATGACACCAGATTCTTGAGGCCATCACTGTATTTCGCGTTGTCGAGCTTCGGGGTGGTACGGTTCAGTTGTCTTCCGATCTGCATACGTTCGCGCAAGTTCGAGTTTGGAGGGTTTCCGGTGGCGAATTCGAACAAGGTACATCCGTATGCCCACACATCAATCTGCGAGGTCAGTGAACACCTCTCTCACATCAAGTCTATTTTAGAAACCTTACCTCGCTTCCATATTTGTGAGCTTCGCCCCGGGTCGAGAACATCTCTGGCGGCATCCAATGTGGCGTCCCGATCCAGGTGGATCGTTTGTCCTTTTGTGACTGGAGGACTCCTGCCACGCCAAAGTCACAGATCTGCAGCCGGCCTTCCTCGTGGATCAAAACATTGGCAGCTGGTTGAGGAAGTTAGCATCGTTCGTCATTCGCCATTTCATGGACATTCAAATACATACCCTTGATATCTCTGTGGATGATACCCGCATCATGGATCGCACGTAAACCAGCAGCGAGTTCACGTGCAACAGGAATCAAGAACTTCTCGTCAAGGCGATCTCCCGTGGCTCGCATCTGTGATCCAGGGGTCAAGGTTAGCCGATGTTAAACAAGATATAGAGGCAATGGGAGGTGACATGAACTGACCAAGGTTCTCACACTTCCACCAGGACAGTATTCGCAAACCAACCAGAGCTGCGAATGAATTGAAATGGCCTCAATTATTTCGTTGATATTCTTGGCGCCAGCGTCCTTGACCTGCTTCATAACCTTGGTTTCATGGATGAAGTCTTTGATGGACTCGTCTTTGAAATCGCGAAGGGACTTGTAGTCCATCGAGTCAATGTCCATCACTTTGATCGCGACGACCTTGCGAGAGGGGAGTTGGTGGCCCTTGTACACACGACCGTACGAGCCTTTGCCGATCAGCTCCTCAAACTCGTATGGCGGCGTTTCCGTCTTTGCTCTACGGCACATCTCTTGTACCGCAACCGCCTGTTCCTTGGCGAGTTTGATGGCTTCTGCTTTATGCTTCGTGATGGCCGCCATCGCGGACGAGGGGTCCAGAAAACGAGACGCGCGAGTGGGATCCATGGCGAGGTTGTTGAATCTCAGAAACAGGGGTTTGGACGCAGAGTAGTCACGGGTATGACGAGGAAGATCGAGAAGAGGGGGTAGCAGAGACTCCTGACTGACGCTCGACGAAATTTGGGAGAGACGTGCGCTCAATATTTGATAGGGAGAAACAAACCGAGTTTCGCTCAGCTGAGGAGTCGAATGCGCGTTGAGAGCGGAAGGATGAGAAACGCCGTGGAGGGAATAGGTTGGTCTCGAATGGCAAAAGCCGACTTCACTTCTTCCGGGGACGAAAGCGCTATGACCCCTCTTGTCAGTGGGATCGCTCTTCGAGCGAAATTTCCACTTGGCCAACCGTACTTGAGAGAGCGACTTTGAAAATTGGCGCAAATGAGACGAGGGTCTGCGCGTCTCCGGGGTTTGTTCAGGAGCAAGAGTATCACCCGATCTCTTCCTGCTATGAGAGAATAAAGTTCTGATAGCAGAAGTGATGGAGCCTGTCGAATGGCCTCTGCGGTTTCCAAGTCTTGCAGATGGCCCAGCAGCAGAAAGGTTGGAATACAGGCCTGGCTGATCTCCTTCTCCTAGGGCCCCACTGATGCTAAATGGATTGGCGTCTGTGGGTAAGGGTGGACCAATATCCTCCTTCGAGATACGTGCGTGCTGGCAACTGTTTCCCTCCGAGTTCTGTCTGAAGCGGCGAAAACTTGCAAGGAGATCGCTGGATGAATGTTGAAGGGAGTAGGGAGTTGTTGGGACTGATGGACCAGGCGAGCCTAGGATACTCCCAAGCGATGGAGAGACTAAGTGGCAACGACTTGCAGAATTCGACTGCTGGTTTGAACCCGATCCAATGCTTGGTAAAGGGTATGGTGGGGCGTCGTCTTCGAAGTGTTCACGGAACCGCCCTGAGCTAGGTAGAGAGCTGCAAAATATTTGTTAATCGCTATCACGCGCAGATGGATACGATGCACTTACGCAAAGGGATTGCTGTCACCAACCGGTCTGGGGATCAACGCTACGCACGAATCAGTCAGCAATCTGCAATTAGCCAGACCTTTGATGCGCTGTACTTACGCTCTCGTGGAATTCCAAAGGCTCCTTCTGATGCCTGTACCGATGAAGCTGATGGGCGGTTTTGAGAATGAGGATATGCCTCGGCAGGGTTGGCTGGAGAGACGCGTGCCTGGAAACCTCGACTGGGTAGAGAACTAAGCTCACTCGAGTTAGCATGCATGAACAAACATGACTCGAAAGGAAGATCAGCAGACCCAGGTGGGTATCCAGGGCTCTCTGAAGGATTCTGATCATGCATTGTCATGAAAGTCCAACGACAAGAAGGTGGGAAGAGGTGGGGGATGAAGGAGTTAAACGGTGAGAGGATATGTGAAAAGGAGAAACAGATGAGGTGGAGAGACGAAGAGATCAAGGGAGATATACTCACGTTGGTCACGAGGGTATACAAGACACTTTTAGTTGAAGTGATGCGCAGTGACTGCAAAGGCTGATGCTCTAACGCTCCATGGATTCAAAGGTGAATTGCGATAGCACCCAAGCTCCAACACCTGGACTTGAAATATTTCTAACTCACGCAGGATATGTATCGCTTAGGCCAGTTCAGTGAGCTTCTTTCAATCTCAATATTCTTGGTAGTAGGCCACCTCTTATGAGAGTAAGCTGGGCGTTATATCAACGCACGTTCTGATTTCAGCACTGATAATGGATCGCACTGTGGACGTCCGCAGTGAGTGACTTTCAATGGCGCTAAAGCGGGAGCTAACGATTAGCGCCAATGAGAGGCTCTTTTCAAAAGGCGAAAACAGGCACACAAAGGCCTTGGCTTCAGAATCACCCAGTGAAGGAGGATGAATATTCTCCAATCAACGATCGACAAAGGCGAGTCCCGTCGGATAGAATAACAGAATTTTGTCACAAGGAACTTCGCTCAAGAAGATGAGATATTCCGATGCCAGACCGGAAGGTCTCAATAAGAGGAGATGGACAACTAGACCATTGTTAGCACCACTGCCTTGTAGATAATGAAGTAATGAAATGTACAAAGCATCTTAAACAATCTTTCCAAAGGGACAAGTAAAATCAGAATATAGGAAACTTCTTTTTATCATGCAGTAACAAAATCAGAATATGAAGATAGGACATCTCTCTACAGCATCAAGTCACGTGAGAGACAACCTGAAGCAGACAATCCAGCTCTCCAAACAAACAGGACACTGAGCCAGTTCTAACTGCACCAAACAAGATTGGGGAAGCAATAGCCGTTTGAAATAGGACATATAATCACAAGGAACGTGAACTTACCACTTAAGGTATGTTCAATTGCTCTCTCAGAGCGAGATAAAACAAAACAGTGTTCTTTGAACAATGCGACAAACGGCAGCGGGAAAAGAAGGACAAAGAGCGCAGGGTATCACGGTTGCAAACAAATCTCAGACAGCTCTATACATCCGAGCATTATGACTCGAGGGCCGCTAAGTCTCAAGTCCGCAGTTTCTCGACAGTCGTAGTTCGCGACAGGCTGGTATCCTCCAGACTGGATGGGGCGAGCAAACGTTCGATTAGAGTTCGAGATCGATCACGTTACTGCCGATCTCGGCAGTCTGGTTTTCACCGCCTCATGACAGCGGTATGGGGATGTCATGAAGAGGGGCAATTTCAATATATTTGTAAGATAGAAGGGAGTTTCTACAGCATAGTATATGATGATGATGATGAAGAATGCTAGGTTGTTTAAAATGCCTGCATTATTGCGGTAACGTAATCTATAAGCTGGGTATTCACTAGCAGAGTAGTCGTAGCCTCTATTCTCAACCCAAATGCGTCCATCACTTCACGATGCCCCGTGGGATACACCCTCAAAGTCCGAACTCGGTTCTCAGAGCATCCCCGAATCGTGAGATAGCCTCGGAGATGGCTTCCGAGCTAGCCGCTGCAAAGGTAGCACGGAAGAACATCTTGCCCTCATTCAGGTCAGCAGCCTTGAACCAGCTTCCTCGAGACACAAGGACACCGTTGTCCACGGCCGCATGGAACAATTTCTCCTCAATTTCCTCCCGAGTCTTCCCAGAGGAGAGACCGGGGTGCTTCTTCCAGTCCACTTCGATCCAGTGAAACATGCCGGCAGCAGGGGCGATCCAGGAGGCAATCTCTTTGGGTAAGTGTTGTTCGCACGCCCGAACCATGGAGTTACGGCGGTCGGTATACGACAGCCGCAGGTTAATCAGCCAGTCGAGGTACCCGGTGTGACCCCAGTGCTCATCCAAGAGCTTGTAGATCACAATCTGAGAGATACCGCCAGGGTTTTGGGAAGCCACTTCACAGTTGCGAATGAAGCGCTCGATGATCTGCTCGGAGCCGACAACCCAGCCAACACGAGAACCGGGGGTCAGGACCTTGGAGAAGGATTCCAGGCGGAGCACACGACCGTCCACATCCATGCTCAGATAAGAAGGAATGAGGGATTTGATGAATTCCCCGTGGTTCGCAGGCGGCGGGGCGGGGGAACCGTCCGCTCCCGTGTATGGCTGCATCTGGAGGAAGTAGTATGGCTCGTCCTCAACAATTAAAACATCATGTTTCTGAGCCACTGCGTAGATGGCCTTGCGTCTCGCGGCCGACTGAGTGGCACCAGTCGGGTTTTGTCCGGTGGGGATAGTATAAAGCACGAATGGCTTGCGAGCACCCCGGGCAGCCTCGTCCCAGTTGCTCAGGAGTTCGTCCATGGATTCGGGAATCAGGCCTTCTTCGTCCATCTTGATCGATACGACCTTGACGCCTAGGGGAAGCACAGTCTCCTGCGCGCTGGAGAAGGTGTACTCCTCCATCATGATATAATCCCCTCGCTCGCAAAGCATACGAAGTGTCGTATCCCAGGAGTAGGTGCTACCGCAGGTCAGACAGCATTGCCAGTCAGCATAAGGGGGGTTGTGGATAAGCTGGTTGCCGTTAGCGATGGTCGAGAACGTGAGTCGGGGTATGTACTTCAGTGTGTTCCGTAACGAAACGGAGTAGCTGGGGCGATCCCATAGCTTGTCCATAGTTGAGAGCAACCTGGAGGTCTAGTTACGGTCAGCATTGGGACTCAGTCTCGGGTGGAAAGTGATAACCATACCATACAAGCTCTTACCCGCCTGAGCATCACCCTTACATGCGCGCAACACAGTACCGGACTCACGAGTGGCTTCCGGGGAAAAGCCGGGTGGCGTGGGAACTTTGATGTCGATCTCTTCAATGGGAAAGTATTCCGGTGAGGGCAAACCGCCGCCGAGAGAGATGAGACCTTTACACTGCGTCAGCGATTGGTGGACAAGCCACATCCAACAACAGACATACCAGGATTCTTCAGGTAGCGGGCGGCACCCTTCAAGGTCGAGACCTAGCAGCGCAAACCAGGTGAGCTTCCATACATTCGGAATATATGCATCCAGCACGAACCTTGCGCGACTTCGACTCGAGGGAAAAGAAGTCTACCTATATTGTTAACGACATTTTGACCCAAAAGCGACTGGAATTGTAGGCGCCGTGAAAGGAGAAGTGTCAGACTCACGATCAAATCGTTTGGCCTTGGGCTTCGTATAGCAGGCCTGTAATCACAATCACAGTCAGCTCATGCGCACACCGCTTTTTGTCGTACTGTCGCAAATGAAGAGCGCACGACTTACCGGACTTTTGAACAGATCACTGCTGGTCGCAGGCGCAACACCAGTAGGAATTGGGGCGCTCTTTGCGCGCAGAGCGGGAATGCCCTCGACAGTCAATGGGGCGTGGGAGGAGACAGCGCCGTTGGAGTCATCCATGGCGGCGGGAGGGCTCATTTTGACCGAGGGATCGTAAGTGCGACGCAAATGAATTGATAGCAGTGGGATCAATGGGCGACAGGCACACACTAGGTGAAAGGCGACAATTGTAACAGGAGAACGTTGGCAAGGGGGAGAGTGATCGATGGAGGATCAACCAGAGGTACTTATGGGGACTTTTCTTAGTCACACAAAATAAGCCGAATCTTTCTTTTGGGGCGGATCCGGTTCCGCCGAGTGGCCAACGAGATGCGCATCAGGATGCGGCGATAACGCTCATTGCTCCCCTTGGACGGCAGTTCGGGCTCAGGATTGCGATCAGCTTTGTTGCACTGGCCTCCACCGAGTTTCTGTTATCTAATTGAGTCACAGACCACGGTGGATGCAACTCTCGTCACTGACAGGGCGCGGGGGAGAAGAATGTACTAGGTAGAGAGACACGGGTAAGTCTGCCGTGAAATATCCGGTATTTGCCGGTACCATCCGTGACATCGATTGGATCCTCATCGTCACATAGAAGAATCCAGGCTTTAAAGTTACCATGAGAACCAGAATCCAGAGTCAGCTGAGTAGACTGAATATGCCTAGTGCTGGATGTCTTTGGATTCCAGCAGGAACTACGAGGACACGCGACCCCGCGCCCGCATAGATAAGGCTATCGCCGGGATCGGATCTCGCTTATCAGCCGAATACGCCCTTGGACGTTTTTTCAGTAGAAGTATCGACGTAACTGTCAATGGGCAGTTCTTGCTTATTATACTGCGTCCACAATATTAGAATGCTCTTTGGATCATACTTATGTCTCGGAAACCCTCCGTGCAGGCGCCACTCAGATCTATGGCCGGAGGATATTCAGCGCTCCACCAACGAGATGTAGACTCCCTGTCACTAGGACCTGCATGCCACTTGCTTGACCACCAATCTTTCGAGCGCGTCTAATGGCGCCCTCGATGGTTGATTCGCTAGATACTGCAGCCAACGGGTCAATCTTGTTCCACACGCTTGAGTAGATCGTTCGAAATTCAGGGAACGGAGTCTCTGGGACTTTGAGTGTTTTGTCTACCAATGTTAGCTAAGCTGCTTGGCGCGGATGACGGACGGTGCACATACCGATCCTTGTAGCACCGTCTTCTCTCTCGTCATAGGTGGTAAAGATGACATGGATCGGCCGTGCATTATGTTGGACGAGGGCAAGAGCTAGGTGCTTGCTCCACAAGTTCCACCCCGTCATGCTCTTCAGAATAGTGGCTGAATATTAAGATACGGTTTCTGCGTATTTGGAGTTAGAGATATATTTATCAAGGCGGAATGTTACACCCTACTTACCTCGGTGTAGGTGACGGGTCGAGGTTTTTGGCAAACCATTCGGCAACCTGCCCCAGACTCAAAGTATTATGTGCTCCATCCAGGAACCATTGGGAGTCACCATCGTCAATCACTTCAAACCGCCCAGCCCACGAGAAGTTTTCAACTCCCAGGGCAATGTCTTCCGTGGTCATTTCATTCTCGCGAACCCTCTGTCGCAAGAACGATTTGGAGATCTCCAGAGCCAACGAGCAATTCAATCGCTGCACCAGAATACTCAACACCCTGTTGTTTCTCGGCAGAGATTTATCTGTAGGAACGATCTGCAACGTAGTCCCCTTTGCTGCTGCACGTTTCTGCATCACCTCCGCAAGACCCGCTTCCTGAGGAACCGAGAACGCAGGAGCCCCCGGCTTGAATATGCCTGTTTTATGCCATGCAATATCCACCAACTTCGGACCGAGTTGGTCGACATGATCCATTCCTAGCGAGGTGATTCCAGTGACGACCGGGTTGGGTATCACATTCGTAGCGTCATACTCGCCGCCGTGATGCATTTCAAATATTGCAGCCTCCACCTCTTCTCTGATGAAGCTATGGAACGCAAGCAAGGCCAGCAACTGCAGGTAGCGCGGCTGTCTGGCTTGCGCTGCATCCACAGCTGACTCTGGGGAGTGTAAGCGCTCCCATCTTTAGAGGAAGTACTGTGTGAAACGGTCTTCGGTGATAGGCTGGTTGTCTATCTGGATTCTCTCCCTGATACAGCGCAAGTCAGGCGAAGTGTAGAGCCCGAGTCGTTGTGGGAATCCGGTTCTTAGACCGTGGGCGTGCAGAAAGGAGCGAGTGAAAGCACATGTACTTCCTCTTCCCTTGGTCCCTGCGATATGTATGATGTTCAAGCGACTGAGATCGCCGTCCTTGAAGGGGTCCCTTGAATTTCTGGGCTGATAACATTATACGTGTCCCTGAAGGGTCCATCAATTACAGAATGCCCTATAGCCTGGAGACTTTTTTTCGTGCCCACCAGGCTAGGCACTTCTTTAGCGTGGACGTGTTGGGGACATTGTCCGCATCGGGAGGTGCCGGAGCAGCCGCACTATTAGGGCGAGCCTTTCGCCGGCGGGTGTTGCTCGAAGATTAAGCGCGTTATATCAGGATTAGAGAGCAGTCAATTGAAAATGATGGTATAGTCCACCTTGCACGTTCGTCTGATAGCGACACATGTCGGATGTAGAGTGGCTTGTCTTGGGGTAAGTCGTCATATCAAAATTTGACGACCAAGTCTAGATCCACATCTTGAGAAGTTCAGCACCCCATCGTCTTTCGTGAGGTTCCACAAGATAATCAAAGGGTGATCCTGAGACGTCGCAGATAATACAGAGGTGACCGGACCACCGTTTAGATCAAGGTAAACTGAATTTTCTTGAATATAGATTAAGACAATGGGTTAAGAGTGACAACTTTACCACATACACTGAACGCCCTGGTAGAAATGTTTATCAATCACTGCCCCATACTTGAGTAACCTCTGCTCACTCTGTAGGCTTCTTTTTGACCAAGAGCTCGACCTGATCTCTCAGAAGCTACGTTGCCACAGCAGTATGGGGATGGTGGAAAGCGGTCGTGATTGTAAGATCACGATCATTGCCTAAGCATTGGCAGTCTTCAATATTCGAGGATTCTGACTGGATAGCATCACTCGTGAAGTACTCGTCCGAGGAGTCATAAAAGTCCCCGCTATTGTCGCTGTGTATACCTCCAATGGAACAGCCTTGAAGTTTCTTTGACTAGCCCGTGAAGGCCACAGTCGTGAGGACGTGTCAGTGGAAGATGCCTTGCACTTTCGAGCCATTTTCAACATTTCCGAACTGTACCGCGTCGTGCATCACCTGTTAACGCACGACTAACCGACGGCTATCGGCATCTTGAAGCCACTGGCGTTGTTTTGTTGCCAAGCCCAACCCAACAATACATCAAACCCGTCAAGAACCTGAGCGATGCACGGCGAACCCTGGCAGACAAACCTGCAATCGTGTCGGGCCAAACGCAAAGTATCATTGAAACCACGTTCGACTTCCACCTCAAAATCAGACGGCTGGAAGACTCAGCCGACCCGAATCAAATATCCGTGGAGATGGTGACGAATAAGTGTATACTATCTCTGCCAGAGGAAGCCCCTAGGCACTGTCTTTCCCACCTTAACAGGGTAAGTGGCATGGAACGTGGCGGGTCAGCTATGAGCTTGGCGCATCACCATGGGTCAGTCACAGCTCATCAAGTTCTCGCCGAAGATCCTCAATCGATGAGGACCTTAGGCCCGTGTCATTTCCAAGGCAACCAGTAGTGTTGATCGTCCGTTTGTCAATGCTAGGCCGAGGCGTACTGGGCTCAAGGCGACAGCATAATAAACGGTCCAACAGGTGGTCTGTAGTAGAGTGGCGTTCCCAACTGTGTCAGCAAGGAGTTTCAATTAAGTGAGCCGAATAAACGAGAGTCAATTAGGATGAAGTGCGTAGAGGCAAAGTGAGACGATACATTAACCAATTGGATACAGATTGATCTTCCTCTTCTTTCCCCATCTTTTCTTCTGCAACGACAAATCTTTACCTTGATATATCGTCCTCAACAGAGATAGATACTAGGGTAACAACGAGCTCCTTAATTTAAAGCGACCAGCTAGGATTTTTCTTCTGCCACATCATCCATGTAAAAAACGTGAAAGCTGTAAGCAATACCGTAGCGAGAAATAGGATCCAGATATCGTTCGAGACGAGGATTTGCGGGTAACCACCGTCACGTTCGTGAAATGTGAAAAAGTTTGACCCAAATAAGCCGCACACCAGTGACGCTGGAAGATAGAGCATTGTCAAAAATGAGATTGTTTTCATTGCCTCACTGTCTTTTTTTGTCTCTCCGGCAATTAGAGAATTCTGGCGTGCTATATCAAGGGATGCTAAGCCATTCCGCGCTGCAGTGAGATTGTAGATCTATTATCACACGTTAGTTGGGTATACGACTTGTCCCACAAGGAATACTTACCAGCTCAATGAGATTCTGAGTTCGTTGACTGCGGTTGCTCAGTTTGCGACGTGTTTCTTCGCAGGAATATCTCAGGGATTCAAAAGCCTCTCGGATCCGTGACTGCGAGAAGGCATTGTTCACAGGCCTCTCCTCGAACATAGATATCTTATCCGCGAAATTATCGAGATCCCCGATGATTTTCCCAATCAGTGAAAAATCTCGCTCGTTAGAGTGTTGCAGAGTTATGAAAGAGCGCGAAGTTTCATGCAATTCCTGAAGATGCTTTTGG
This sequence comes from Aspergillus sp. MEXU 27854, assembly GCA_019721355.1. Classification (NCBI taxonomy): domain Eukaryota; kingdom Fungi; phylum Ascomycota; class Eurotiomycetes; order Eurotiales; family Aspergillaceae; genus Aspergillus; species Aspergillus sp. MEXU 27854. Next base: position 3,160,835 of record JAGMTT010000002.1, read on the forward strand.
AAGCCTTCAAGTGTCGTATTTTCGATGAGTGACCCGTTGAGAAGTTTTGACTCGATAGAGAATAGTCGCTCTGAGGATTTATTTAGTGGACGGTCTCTCCACTTTGCCATGTAGTACATGACAACAAAGTGAAAGCAGAACGGGTGTAGCGGCATATTCCTCTGTTTAGACGCATCCCCGAGTGCCTTGAAAGTATCGATTATCGCTTCGTCTCGTTCTGGAAAGAACCCTGGGCGTGCGTACCGCTCAGACAGCAAAAATACGGTAAGCTTCTTTTCGAAATCATAACGATGATATACCATATTTGGCCTTCGTTCAGATGAACTTGGATGAATGCTGGCGTCCACAGGCGGCGTATAATACTGCTTCTTGGGTTGGTTGGCACTTCCAGCATTGTATCGGATATCTACACAAAGTCAGCAATCCTAATTGAGAATTAATTCTCTAAAGGGCCAGCACCTAAACGTTGTTCGCGTCCTACACCGTGACAACTTGAGTGGTACAGCTCAATACGAGGACCCCTAAGGTCCAAACCGAGATTTGAAAGAAAGTCACCATAACCTGTGTATTTCCTGGCTTCATGCAATGTGTCGGAAGAAACGACGCTTTATATTGTAAGAGAGAATCTGGACTGCGATGAAAGCAATCTTTCTTACCAAAGAATTGTTTTAGGGACAGTTGCGGTTGTGCCTATTTCTTCTTCAACCTTTTGTTGGAATGAAACAAAGTTCCCGACTATGATAGAGTCAGGCGTAAGCTGATCTAGAAAGTGACAGAGACAGAGACATACATTCGCGCTCTCTCACGAGTGTGACATCAGACCTTTCCTCATTCTCTGTCAGAGAAGGGCCAAAAAAAAAGAAATCGAGGCTTTGGAAATGATCTGCTCTCGGGTATGAATAGATTTCCGCATCGTAGCTTGGTAATCCGGTCAACTGACCTAATTTGGTGTTCTCAAATGTCATGGTGAGCAGCAATGCGGCGGAGCAGTTAGAATGAAGACAAAGGCGAGGAAGGTGAGGGAAGGCCGGCAAATGATGGAAGTCTTTAATACTCTGAGCGCGCGATTTGCACTGGCGGGGACAGCAATGATAAAGGCTAAGCTTAAAATACTCGCCCCCTGTATGCGCGCACAATTTTATTGTTGGCGGCGCCTCCTACACTTTGCCTCCTCTACGCGCCGTTAGTGCTTGGTGTGTGGGCGGCAAAGAATTGGCCAACCAATGGATGGAATAATATTGACTGTGCCGCATGCATGTACTTGTGCACCATATCTCTTAGTTCCAGGCGACGGGTTCTCTATGCATCCTTTCGCTTATCACTTACAAATGATAACTTTGATTGGTGGAAAACCCGATGTCTCTCAGTAATGTGGCGGGCGAGGAATGGGAACTTGAGACTTAGCCTCATCTAACGCGAGGTGCTTGCTCTGTATATCACGTTCGTAGAATTTTGTAGATCCAAAATATGGCTGTATCGGACGGAGCCTACATTATGCACTGGCCGCCTCTTTACCACAGGAGGACACTTCCCATTGTATCAAATCAAGTGGACGAGACGATTTAGCGCCCCGGGTGGAGTTGAATGAGCCAATCGAGAAGATTCCCATACTTTGATGTCGCTAAGGGGCTGAATCCACAACAACCCATATTGTCAGCAATCATTGTGGAGCACAGCACGTCTCCAAGCACTCAGAGCTGCAACTTACGCAGCGGGGGCGGATATACAAAAATATACAACAGCGCGTCTGCACTAGCGTCGGGACCGATACAATCATTGGTCAAAGCCCAAATCCGAATGTCGAAGTGAATTTATATTCGAGCGTAAAGATTAGCTTCCACGACTAGGCTGCAAGACTATTTATTATAGAAGAACTTCCGAATTCAATACGCAACGTACACAGACGCATACCTGCCGTCAAAACTTCGAATCACGACACAAGGGAGTCTAAACCATTCTGGGGGTATTCTACTTCCCCAGTTGGGACCAAGTATGTCGGCCAGAAGCTCCTCCAATTCCCTAAGCTCCAACAGTGTATTCCGTTCGACACACAAATAGGCGTACCTTTTCCCTTCGTATCATCCCTTGTACCTCCCTTAACGGTTGCCTGGGCGCTAATAGGAATCTGAGTCAGGCTTATGCGCTGGACACGAGGGCCAAGAAGACTTAATACGAACAGGATGTAACCCCCCCGAAGGTGGGGTGGCTAGCTCCCAAAACATGCCAACTGAGCGATATAAAGCGCCTTTCCTATATGACACCGTGGTCGATTCCTTTTTCGTTTTGCAATCTCCTTGGCGCAGATTCGATCATGGGAAGTTTTACCATATATTGTGCGGGATGTGCTGGCCCCTTTACTCGACCTAGCCTTGGTTCAAAATCGCAAAAGGCCCTCTCGCGACGGGAAAGGCGGGTACGAAATAAACTGGATCCTGGTCGTCCCGGTGAAGAAGTTGACGGTGAAGAGGATGAAGAGGGAGACAAAGGGAGCGAAGGGGAAGAAAAGGAGAACGCAGACGATGATGACACAGAGATCGACGAAGACGATTCCTATAACCCAGAGATCTTAACCGAAGGTGACTTGAATTGGCTTGAGTGGGTGGTGTGTCTCGGCTTTGACGAAAAGTGAGAGAATGTCTCTTCTAATGGCTATGTTGGATAGTGCTAAATTGTGCAGGGCTTTCCTTTCTGGCGATGGGGATTATATAGAGCAGGTATATTCTAGACCACGAGATGCCCTTCAATTGATAGATGACACACAATTCATTGCTGAACACAAATACAGGACATTATTCGAGTTACACAGGGCAATGGTATGTTCGACGTTCATTAAACTTCACAAATATCCTGAGGAAGGCTGACTCCTACCTCAGATCCTAACTGCCCGGAAGGCAAAAACACGTTTTACTGGTAAGTATATAACCTTCAAGTCGCCTGGTCTTTACATCCTAATGGACATGTTCAGTTATGTCGACGCAGACTCGCCTGCAGTCTTCCCATTTCACCCCGAGTGCTTTGACATCCTAACGTCGGTTATCACCGATTCGACAGATGCGGACCTACTAGATAAAGATATTCTCTACCGTGTCATGACCGACATATCTAGCCGCACACTCTTGGATCTGGACTATGGGGCTATATCCGGCAATGGACAGTTCTGGGATTCGATTCCTGGCGAAGAGTTCTCCGTCAAAGATCCAAGTGATACCCCCGGGGTAAAAGAGTTTCTACAGGGCGAACTGTCGTCGAAGAGCTTCAAGATCCCCAAACGGAACCTTGATCTCCGACGGAAGGTGGTGAAAGACCCATTAGGAGCGTTGCCATACGATGTCCTGCACCTGATGTGCTCCTATCTTCCAGGGCGGTCGGTTGTGTCGCTCATGACCGCTTCGATACCAGTCTTTCTGGCTACAGCCAATAACCAGTTCTGGAAGCAGCAAATTCAGCGGGACATGCCTTGGTTTCGGGAGCTGCAGGAACTCATCGCTGAAAACGACTATTCAGACATAGACTTTAAAGGCCTCTATCTATGGTTGGATAAGATGACCACTCCCAGGGCTGGTATACAAGGCATCCTCATTGCTATTGCCAACCGAAGACGGATATGGCGCGCTTGTGAGAAAATAGGAGACATGTATTACTCAGGCTGCTATTGATCTAGTTGCATGGAAGATACGTCCGTTCCTAGGGCTGCGGACTATAAGAGTCCTCTCAACAGTGGTCTCTTTGATAGTTCTTCATAAATCCCCTCGGCTGAAACAAACAACTTCAGGATATGGATGTCTAGGCCGACGGCGTAGACGTTCACACTTTCTTGGAAATGCAGTTTGGCTGGTAAGAAGGTCTCTGGGGGTTTAATCGAATCATGGTGTTAGTTATGTAGATGTAGCTTTTGCCACGAGCCAAGGCCGAAGCATTTGCGTCAGCTGAGGAATTATAGCTTCTGAGATTGGTATGATTATTACAGATCTTGAATCAACTATAGCTACATCAGGTCATGAAGGTAAGGAAACTTTCTAAAATACATGAAATTTCGGACATTACTGATCTACCTGGGTCTCTATCCCAAGGTCTGGAGCTTCACAAGTTCATAATACTGTCCGCGCTTTTGAAGCAGCTCCTTATGTGTCCCGCACTCTGCCAACTCTCCTTGATCGAGCACGCAGATCATATCGGCCCTTTGAATGGTACTCAAACGATGGGCAACGGCGATAGTTGTGCGCCCATGCGCCGCAGCATCCAACGCATCTTGGACGACCTTTTCCGATTCCGAATCTAATGCCGATGTAGCTTCGTCTAGAAGTAGTATTTTGGGGTTTCGTATCAGGGCTCGCGCGATAGCGATCCTCTGTTTTTGACCGCCAGAAAGCATGCCGCCTTTGCTTCCGACAAAGGTATCAAATCCTTGCCTGATGGGTGTTAGTGTCGGGAGACTGAAGCCCGGACTAGGTAACTCACGGTAATGACATGATGAAGTCGATGATGTTAGCCGCTTTGCATGCTTCCAAAAGTGCCGCTTCGGAGGCGTCATGATCGGCGTGGGTGCACCCGAGGAGGATATTTTCCCGAATCGTTCCTTGGAAGAGGGACGGCTCTTGGCCGACGAGGGCCAAATGCTTCCGGTAGTCTTCCGTATCAAGGGAAGCAATGTTTCGACCGTCAACACAGATCTCGCCCGCTACGGCGTTGTAGAACCGCTGTAAAAGAGCGACAATCGTGCTCTTCCCACTTCCACTCGAGCCCACTATGGCCACATATTGCCCAGGCCTAATGGTGAGGTCAAAATGCCGCAGGACGCGTTGTTCAATGCGCGTGGGATAAGCAAAAGTCACGTCGCGAAACTCGACGGTGCCTTCCATAGAGGGTACTGGCAGACCATCCCTCTTGTGATTCATGATTGGGGCCGGCCCGAAGAGTTCTTCAAACGCAGCAGCGGCGTGTTTTGAAGTGCTCATCGAAGGAGCCTTGGAGAAAATACTTCCAGCTGCCTGAACCCCAAAAATGATCTCGCTGAAGCAAATATAGAACTGAAAGAGGGAGTATTCCCCACGACCGAGCAAGGTCCCACCGTACCAGAATCCCAAAGCCATGCAGAGGTATGGAAGAGCCTGGGAACTAGCATATAGCATGGACGACTTGATCAAAAACATCAGATCACTGCTGAGCTGCTTCTGCAATTGCGCTTGGTAGCGTTTCACGAGTACGCTTTCCATGGTCAAAGATACAACCGTGCGGATCGCAGCGGCGGCTTCACACGCAGAGCTGGCGGAGCTTTGGTAGGCCCTTTTGGATCGGCCCTGGAGCTCAGCGAGCACCGAAAAACGAAGAAACCCTGCGAGCAGGAGTACCGGGACCGTTGAGACACAGACTAGTCCAAGCTTCCAGCCCATCGCGATGGAAATTGTTATCGAGCCCACCAGGTTCACAAAAACAATCAGCAAAGTGCCGAGAGTGTTTCCAGATACCTCTGCCATCTGTTTCGCTTCGGTAGATAGCATGGCCACTAATGATCCTGTAGTATTCTCTTCCTTATCAAAGAATGAGGTATCTTTATGCAGCATGACCCGAAATGCTTGGCTCCGTGCTCGGTACATTAGTTTCTCGGAGCAGTAGGCAAGCGCAATCCCCTGGAGACAATAAAGAAGCAACGTGCTAAGACCTAGCATCAGGAACATCAGGCACCAGAAGTTGATATCGTGCCGAAGTTTTTGATACTGAGTCGGCGGCAAACTCAAGGTTGTGATCGCTTTCGCGTAGATCGCGTTGTGCACCGGCTGCACTCCTCCAGCAAGAGCGCATACAGCGAAAGCAGCGGCCATTAATTTCCATTCGGGACGATTGAACGAGAATATGAATTTTATGAGAACGCCGAGCGAGGACTTGTTCTTTTCCTCGGCGGAGCGCAGAGGAAGGAGCATGGACATCCTTGATTTCCGCCGCGTCGATTTTCCAGATTTAAGACCAATTTCTGAACCAGAATCGCTGAACTCATCTTGGTTTTGGAGATCATCATCATCCGGGGCGTCACGGCCAAAGACCGATGCTCTTTGCCCCATCAAAGTCGACAACCTCGCCTGCACCTGTTGGGACTTGACCATGTTGTGGTATACACCCCCAAGGGCCATGAGATCTCGATGCGACCCTTGCTCAGCTATTCTGCCCTCAGCAAGGACGACTATATTATCGGCCTCTTTGATAGTAGATAGTCGGTGTGCAATAACAACGGTCGTTCTGCCCCTTGATGCTTGATCTAGCGCAGCCTGTACAATGTTTTCGGATTTTGCATCGAGCGCCGAGGTTGCCTCATCGAGCAGGAGGATCTTCGGGTTTTTGACAATAGCGCGTGCTATTGCGATCCGTTGCTTCTGTCCGCCGGAGAGTGAGAATCCGCCGACATTCGTGTTGTAGCCATTCGGTAGCGCCATGATGAAATCATGGGCATTTGCCATCCGGGCAGCTTCTTCCACTCTTTCGGTGATCTGAGTCTCCGTCTCATTTTCGTATTCAGATCCAACTAATCCAAATCTGATGTTCTCAAATATAGTTGCGGCAAATAGTTTGGGTTCTTGCGATACCAGCGCGATTTGTTGTCGCAGCCAGCGTAAGTTCAAATGCTCAATATCGTGACCATCCAGTGACATCGTCCCACCGACGGGCTCGTAGAACCTTTCGATCAGCCCAATGAGCGTGCTCTTTCCCGATCCTGATGGGCCCACGAACGCGGTGGTTTTCCCAGCAGGTATATGGATGCTCAAATCATGTAGAACAGTGACTTCCGGCCGAGAAGGATATATGTGACGGATATGTTGGAAATTAAGGCTACCCATAACAACATCCAGCTTCTTTCCCTGATCAGACGATGCATCGAGAGGAGAGTGACGGTCAATCATCGCATACAGCTTCGAGGCCGCCGCAACAGCGCCTGACACACTCTTCACATTCGGAGCGACATTTCCCAGGTTGTAGGAGCCAAGGACTATCGCCATGGCGATCGTCACTATATCTCCAGTTTCGATATGGCTCTCCCCGTTAACCAGGAATCGAGAACCCATCCAGAATCCCAGGCCAGAATTCAAATAGTTAACGGCCATGAGACCACCAATCATGAACGCAATCATGACCTGCGACTTTATTCCAGGATTTTGCGCACCCTTGAGATGTGACTCATATGTCTTTGCCAGGGTATTCTGCGCTCCAAAGGCGATGACGGTCCGGATGGAATCCAAGATATCTTCGGCCAAACTGCTTGCTGTACCTTGGACGTCAAGAGCTTTCTTTCCGAACACTAGCGAAGAGATCGCTCCTCCGCCTACGGTGAGCATCATCGCCACTAGTGTGGCAGTACACACTAGTGCGAGCTTCCAATAGGTCACGTATGCAATCACGAAAGCGGCTACAAAGCCCGCGAGGGCACTAATCACGCCTGCGGCCTTTTCGGATATCCCGTCTTGGACTTCGTTCGTGTCGGTTATGATACGGGTCGTAATCTCGCCTGCGCCAAGTGTATCGAAGAATGCGATATTTTGTCGAAGCACGGCCCGGAGGTACTGGACCCTGATCTTCTGGACGACATGATCGCCCGTATAGGTGAATCCTATTGTTGACAAGGTGAGAGTGACGAATGCGACGATTGCCAGATAGACGAAGTACACGATATATTTGACCAATTGATCGGAGAATTCGTCGCCAGTACTTGTCCCCGTGGATGCATCCTTCAGCGTAGACGCAAGTTTCCCGAAGATGAGCTTTTCACGTCAGTCCTGGAAATCCCATCCATTCACGAGACAACTCACCGTGAAAAAGGGCAAGGCAGCACCGCCCACGATTGCAGCTAGTGTGCTCCCAGCAACGATAGCCACATCCCAGCGACTGGCATAGCGGTAAAGGCCGGAGAGGCCAACGTTCGATATATGCGGCTGCAGTTGTCGGTCTAGGATCTGTTTCTCTGTGTCGGAAAGCGATACTTCGGTCCGCGTGGTTACGGGTGTCTGTTGAAATTGGAGATCAGTCCGTGTATGGAACAATGTGATGGTCGAACACCTGATTTCTTACCTTGTGGATCGCGTCCAGGGCGATTTCATCCTCTTCATTCGTCATGATGTCTCATGGTTGTGCGATCTGGTACACAGGGAGGTCTTTTGCGCGCTTCAACGCGTCGTCTCTTGCCAAATAGTAGCTATGTGCATCGAAGGGGTGGGAGACGAAAAGTTCGACAGATTCGCGACAGGCCAGGTTCCTGCGATACCTAACCCTTGGGGATTCCTTACGCGCGCATGATATCCCTTGCGTGCGTCCCTACAAACATCACCTGACTTTGATCGTCGCGGATCATTGTCGACAATATGTACATCGAGATGTACGTGACACTCCTTGAAAAATTGTCATCCAAGGACAGGAGAATGAAAAGCAAAAAGGTAGCATCTCCCGCAAATCGGCCCTGATGCCTCAAGGGGGACCAGCCTCCAAGTTATCCACGTTGGACTCACGCGCATTGATTCTGGTAACAGCTCGTAACAGAGTCCTGCTACTTTGAAACTTTAAACATGCGTCGCATAATCAAGAGTTGTTCAAGCGTTTCTGGGCGCGAGATATCCCGAATTGCATTTGAATGCAGGAACCTGATCATCGCAGACTCTGGAAACTCAATTCCACGAGGTGGCCGTAGATTGTCTGCAAGGCAAACTGAATGGCGTCGTCCGGACGCAAGGGCTGTAGATTAATATCCTATGCTTGGCTTCCATGCCTGGTTTGCATACTCTCTGGCTGCCAGGCTCATAGCGAAGGGGATCTTTTTGTTGCATCCAAAGTTACCTTCAGCCTTGAGAATCGTCTTCCATTCAACACGTTCCTGGGTGTGAAGGGGTAGATAAATGGCCTTTGCCTCCGTACGAACGCTGGCAGCACTCATTATTGGACGGGGTGCACAGAATCATATATCCAGACTTCTGAGTCTGGATAGCCGTCGGGCTTTGATTGATGTCTTCCGATGCTAAAAATATGCCATGGACTGAGCAGTCAAAGTAACCGGGAAGAGTTTAGGGCCAGGGGCAATGAATGAGAACTGAGTATCTGACAACTTGGAAGCGGCCTCAAGTAAAAGTGTTCCCATGGAAGCGCACAATCCAGCGGAGATAAACAGTCTGCCAGCATGCACGCTGATTGGGTGGTTCGCATTATGACGTAGAGTCAGCAGGCCGCTATGCCCGATTGGGAATGTATACATCGCGTAGACCCCAAGCGGTTAAGGGCTTCACCATGAGACACCGAGGCTGTTAGTGCTGATTGGGTGAAGGGAACGGAGATTTATTATTGGTCCTTGATAGTTGCAGATGTCTGCTTTTGACGGGCTAGCCAGGCCATGGGTACAGCCATGCGCACGCGGAATGGAGAAAAACGCTCGGACAGGCTAGCTGAAGCGAGCAGATTGTGGTCAAATACGTTGGGCCAGGATAATTTTGGAACGACTGGGGGCTCGCATGGCCTGGATCCGTGGTGGATTGCTGGCCAGAGTATTACTGCTCCAGGACATATATAAGCGCTGGTGGGCATCGGTTTTCATTTTTCGAGGCAAAATTTACTTCGATTCCGACTCAGTGTGTTAACACATCACACAGACGCAGAAAGCCATAACTGATTCTTGTGTCATTTCACCACAGATTACCATCAATAGTGGCAGGTGTGTACCTTTGCCTAACCTCCTGCAACCCAACTGACCCTCACAGTTCAGCTCTGGAACGCCGAGCATCACTTCACGCTACCCTTCAGAATCGCAATCATGGCCTCCGGCGAGTGGAATATCTCTCGCAGCGCGATCATCGTTCTCATCATTCTTGGATGCTTCTGCGCTGTTCTCATCGGATACTCAATGCATCGGGTCATCGGCGGAAAAGCCTTTAAGGCACCGGAAGAAGCTCTCGAAGGCCCAGGAGACGAACAAGTGGCATACATGCGACAAGTTCGGCAACGGAACCTGGCGATCCTGTACCATGAATCTCGCCGAAGGGAGCCCCCGGTCTGATGAGTGGTTTCAGGATGGCGTATGGTGTTGAGGGGTTTCATCTGTTTTGTTTGCACTGGGCCTTCCCTGTTATTCGGCGTTTTGATGGACACATACACTGATCTGTATATTCAGAGCATCACGATCTGATTTATGAGCCACACATGATATAAACACGGGTGCTGCATGACAGAGCCCGCAAGACTGGTCCCCATATGCCCCTATCTCGTATCTTCCACTCCGCCAATGCGAAGTAGTGATAGATACCGTTGATGATTCAATATTGGGCAGCATCCTGTCATAGCGTCACTAGGTCCAGCATCGCAGTCAAGGCGGGTACAGGAACGTCCATGTGTTTTCCTTGTTGGCCGATGGTCAAACACACATTTTTGTCAGCAATCTTGATGGTCGGGTGAATGTATGTGAGACGAGCTGAGTCGGGAATCTCATTACTCTGAGTAATTTCACTCGTTTCACTTTGCCAGGATTGTCTTGTTCCGGGCAACAGCATCAGCAGAGACCTCTCTTTTTGATGGTTCAAGGCCATCCCTGCAGCCATCCTTTCTTCAATGGCGATCGCCTGCTCTGCAACTAATGCGCATGCATGGCTATTAAAAACACCCTCTTGTCGTGACATTGAGCGAAGTACAGCCAGTGCCTTCCGACGGATGACAGGGTCCCTGCATAGAGTGGCAACGTTGTAAACGGGGGCGATGATGCCCATATCAAGGGAGAAAGAAGGCTTCAGACGACCATTCCGAGACAGCTCTTCCAGTTGGGATGGCGATAGAGACAAGCATTCGATACCTTGCGCGCTGTCAACCACAGAAGCGGCAAGTGTGACAATCTCTTCGAACATAAAGTTGTAGTTATCCCATGACTTCTGGTCCGAGACTCCGAGTTTGCCGTACTCCAGAAGTATGAACTGCATTTTTTGGTAGATCCGAAGGATCTTCAAACCAGTCTTGTCTCGGGCGGTGAGAAGAGGACCTCGAATGTCCTCAAACCTGTCCAAGGCCATGGTCAATTTTTTCAAAACTTGCGAGTAGTGATGAATGAGGTCTGTAAAGTTTTCGGGATCTGCGCTATCCAATGCGCGGAACTGACGACCAGCCTTGCATCTATAAAATTCGTATGTGTCGCGGGCTTCGCCGATGGAGCGGAAGGCCTCGGGGATTTCAAGGCCAATTTCCCTCAGTACCACAGACTCAGATAGTTGCATATCAACTTCTTCGCGCGTCTATACAGGTTAGCGTTGTTTTGGACGTGACCTGGTGACAATGGACCCACAAGGGTTAGCGCTTGATCTTGCAGACGAACAAGCATCTTTCTCAGACTATCCATTTCCAGTGCGGTCACTGTAGAAGATTTGAGGAATGGATGGCAATATGCGCCTGATCGAGGGTCGCAGTAAACCTCGTTCATGATTTTGATACCACTCCGAATATGTTTTATGGCGGAGTCGTAGTGGCTCGATAGAATCTTGGTATTGTCAGTGTAGCCAGGTGCGAGGCCAACCTAGCGAGCTTACCTCAAAACAAGCGAATAACATACACGATATCAAGCACACATCCACTGTCAGTTTCGTAAAGTCCGTGCTATCCGGGGAACGCGAGCCTGTCGGTCCGAGAAGAGCCCTAATAGCAGTGACATACTCTTGAAGAGCGAAATTATCCTGTCCGTAACGAGAGAGCCATAGACCGGGAATTTGTTGGTCGTTTTCGAAGTTCTCGTGCAATGACCCCAATGCAATCAAGGCATGCCAGACCGATTTCTCATGTTGACTGACTTGCAGTACAAAGCGGCTCCAGAACTCAGAGCCACAATAACCTGCCAATGAGGGCACAGTCCTCTCATAGAAGAACTGGAAACAGCGATTTTCGCGTTCACTTCCCGAGACCCTGAGAACAGGTGGTAGAGATAGAGAAAGCCGAACGCGATAGTCGGAAATTTGTAGACTGGGTCCATAGCCGTCGCACTTGCGGCCTGTTGAAGTGCATCTCGCGCAATTGGGCTTGGCCTCGTCACATTTAATTCGCCTTTCTGACCAGAACATTCAGTACGATGGACATGCTGTGGACGTATCAACATTCCTTACTTCTAGTTACCGCTGTTAGCTAGTTCATCCATGGAGAGAATACTCCAACTCGACATGTGCACCACTTACTTGCACGTCAGACAACCTGATTTCGTCTTGGTCCCCCGGGGGCTGGACCCTTCACTGGAGATCGACCGCGGCATGCTAGTGGAATGAGAGAGTTGATAAGCTGATAGCTGCCCTTGCAAGCACTCTTTATTGTTGCAACAATCTCTATGGACTTGATAGGCACGAAAGGGCAGAAGTGCTGACGCGACGCCCTCGCCACAATGGCCCCGGAAGAAAGAGAACGGAGGTTGCCCGAAAAGGAAATATGGGCTTCAGATTGACAGATGACTAATAATTGCTTACACAGTATTAAACCACAGCCAAAAAATGAAATAACCATTGTAGGCTAACCTGATCAGAACTAGAGGATATTTACATACTTCATCTCTTGGATGTTGATCTTGCAAATGCGTCAACTTACTGAATGAGACCTGATCTAATTGTCGATCGTTGTACGGAGTATACCGCTCTATCTAATCGGTGGTCGACTGACGGGAGCCTATTTCTTCACAAGCTTTCCCGTAGTCCCATCAAGTTGTACCTCCAACACAGCAGTGGTACCGTTGGCAACGGTCTGAATCGCCTCTGGCAGCAACTCACGCAGGTCGCCGACGCTGGCCGCTGTACCGGCCCAAATCTCATTGCCAGAGGCCGCCCTGGCGATACCGGGATAGTCAGGAGTAGGCGCGAAAGAGATGTTGAGATCTTCGTTGGTGGCGCGTGAGCCATCGCCGCTGGGGTGGACAAGGAGCATGCTCCTCCGGGGGGCGTTCCAGCCCTTATTGTTGAGGACGATGGTAAGAATGGGAATATTGTACCGACGGGAGATCCAGTAGACAGATCCAGGTACAGAGAAGAGATACGTGCCGTCGCCGACAACCTGACACACGAATTTACCCTTGTTCGTCCCGCCATGCGCGACATCGCTTGCGAGCTTGATACCTAAAGCACCGCCACCAGACCATCCGAGGCCGCCACCACCGCAGTTGATCCAGGACTTCGGCAGGGATGCGGCGATTTGGTCCGACACAAAACCCGTAAGCGTGACGGCTTCGATTGCCCAAATGGTGTCTACGGGACAACCCTTCCTCACCTCAGACATGAGGTACGAAATGTTCAGGTAGGCCTCCTCGCCTCCGGATGGCACAGCGGCCATCTCTGCAAGGGCCTGGCGCGTCTTTTTAAACTCCTCCTCGCGGAGCTTGCCGCGGGCAGTATTTTCTTCGGAGGCAACCACCTGCTTGATAGAAGCATTACCGGCGACGTATTCGTTGATCTGTTTGAAGGCTGTTGCAGATTCTGCGCGGAAGGTGGCCATAGCACCGATGTAAGCAACAGGGATCTGCTGCTTCAGGGGGTCGACATCCACGTGGACGATCTTCGCGGCGTCGGAAGGCTTGCACTGCGTAGGGATCCAGGGCACATCGCAATCGGCGACCAGGATGAAGTCAGCCGTCTTGATGGCATCGTGGACACCGAATCTCAGTCCTAGAGCCGCCGGATGGTCACCTGGGAAGCACATATCACAACCGCCGGTGTCCAGCACACGAATGCCCTTGAATGTGTCGGCGAGGGTGACCAATTCCGTCACGCCTCGCTCCTCCCGACCCGAGTATCCAACAATGATCAGTGGCTCTTTAGCAGCGGCTAGCTCAGACACGATAAGTTCGACACCCTCGGCGGGGAGTGCGGATGGGCGAACGGGGCCCCAGACGTTCTGGTTCACCTGGTACGGCTCGATCTCTTCCTCCATCACCTCGCGCGCACCGACCAGATAGACGGGGCCCTTAGGATCACTCGTCGCGAATTGCAAGGCACGGTTGACCATCTGCTTGATATTCTTGCCGGACTTGATTTCCGCAGAGTATCGGCAGTACTGGGAGACGATCTGTTTCTGATCCGGCACATCTTGAATCCAATGAATGTACTCGGTGCGGGAACCACGCATTTCCCCTTCAATGGTGTACGGAGAGAGACCGGCGAAAATCAAAACCGGAGCACGACCGCAGGAGGCGTTGTGGACGGCCGCACCAAGGCCCTGGGTGCCTACATCGACGTGAACGATGACGCATTGGGGCTTTCCTGTCAAACGAGCGTAGCCATCGGCCATGGAGAGCGCGACCATCTGTTGGGAGGGACGAATGCGGGGTCAGCCACAGAATTCCGGGTCGCCGAATCTACCCGTGAGCAACCAGAGGGGGATCGTACCTCATTCGGACACGTAATGATCCTGGGAAACTGGTCGGGCTTCTCTTTCTGGCCCTTGACCATGGCCTCCAGGATGGAGGGGTGGTCGGAGCCTAGGTTGACAAAGACATGGGTGACGCCGGCCTGGCCAGAGGGTTAGGTCCCCAGATTGAGGAAGTAGTCTTTGGGGATGTATGGGTATATACCTCCCACAAGGCCTCAAAAAAGGCAAAAGACGCAGTATAGACCCTAGTAGTGGTAGTGTACAGTTAGTACTATATCTGAGGCACACAGGGAGCGACAGCCTGACAGGGGTCCAGGGATATACACATACATGGTGGATGATCTTTGACAGAGACCCAGAGACAGAGATGTGAGTGAGGAAGTAGAGGTAGGAAGTATGGACAAGAGGTGCACTTATAAGAGAAGAAGCGTGTGGTCAAAGCTACGGAGAGATCAAGATCGGACTCAACTCCGATATTAAATGGGTGGGGGAAGGTTAGGGTCACCCCACGTTCTGCAGCGAGGATTATGAATCCCGCTGCGGGGTCAACTACCGAAGAGGGGAATCCAGTGCGATCTCGGCTGGAGTATATTGAATTCTTCTAGACAATGTGATTCTATTAGGAATAGAAAATATTCTAGATGAAATTGGGACAGAGAACGAAGGAGCACCATGTTGATATTTGTTTTGCCTTATCCCACAAAATCCTCCGATGATCATTTCTACAGTTAATTGGGGTAGTCTTGCTGTCTACTGTATAGATCGTATGAGAAAACAACTGCCCTCTGGAATGAAGGGCCAGATATTTAGACCATCAGCTATGGAAGTGCTGAGACTTATGGCATTTGAGCTTAGCACTATGGCTCATTATTGCTCATTTTCGCTTGGAGCAAGTAATCATCCTGATCCATTGATATCAGTAGGAAGCATGAATAGATGGCGGAATTAAACCCTGATGCCTCTACCATTGAAGTGTATTGCTGCGTAGTCAATACAAGGCTGCGGTCTCTACACAAAGTACTGTATTTGTAATCTCAAATACTGGTTGATTATAGCTCGCATTCTAATCGATCTTAGTGGAAGTGATACATTTAACTCTTTTTGTCATTGGGTAGTGTCCTTGGGACAATACCTATACTTCTGCAATTATTGGAGCATCAACCATAGCACTCCAGGAGTCCAGCTGTACCCACGGTACATTCACTATGTCTTGATGTATAAATCGTAGCTAATAGTTCAGCCAAGGCAATGTGTTGGTTGCAGGCAGAAATCATTGGGGCGATATGGTGATTGTTCTGGGGGCGATATGGAAGCTCCACTGCGCTGTTACATGCTTGGGGTCATCCCATGAACAGTTCAGAATCGCTTACTTTATTTCAGACTCTACGATTGATAGTTATATAAAGGATGAATATGTAATGTAGAATGCGGACTAGACAGCCATTGGTTGTTCTGAGCACATGGCAGGATTAGTCTTCCGATGACGTCGATGGACAGTTGCAGTTTTCGACCTTGGAAGTCTTGGTCCACATAACAAATAGGCAACATCGTTAAACGCAGTAAAACACTGCATAGAAATTATTACTATATGCTTATTTGCTTTCATAACTGAGAAGAAAACCATACGGCCCTGGCGAGAAGCACTGTCTCGGGCATCATCCGTTTCGCAAACAGCGGGATACGTCATCGCAGATAGTATGGCCGCGACGCATGCACTGTCTGCAAGACATATTAGCAGTCTTCCATTTGAGACGATCCTGAAAGCCTCTGGTGCTGCTCTCTCCTTGCTTCTTGCATCAATTGCTATTTGGATCGCCCGCCAGCCTACTAGCCGCAACTATACCCGTTCCAGCATGCTGTCTGATCGGGTATATAGACTCTGTTCGAGGGACAAGACAGTAAGCTCGGAGCTGGGCAAGGACCCCACACAGTCACCGTCGGACATATTTCATCGATTATATACTCGTCCGGAGCAAACGGGGGCGAAGTTGGTGGGAGCTGATGGTCTTGAGAAGGCTTCCAAATGTGGGAATTGGGGAGACACCAAGCCCAGTACCTTGTTCCTCAAGGTGCGAAAGACGAATAATCCATACCTTAACTGTTGAGAGCGGTGTTGACCAATATTCTTAGGTCTATCATGATGCTCTTTGCGCACTAGAGAATAATCCCATGTCTGGGGTGGTCTCACCCCCATTGATGGGCAGTCATGGCACGATCCCATTAACCATCGTTGCACCCTTGCCAGATCTCTGCCGGCACATGGCCAACTGCATAGCCCGTGCTGAGAAGGAAGTGTTTCTGGCTACAAATTTCTGGATCCACTCCGACGCGGCGACTTTGGTGACCAACGCCTTTCGCGAGTTGTCGCGTCGCGCAGGCGAGCGCGGCGAACGAGTGGTGGTGAAGGTGCTCTACGACCGTGGGGATCCTCGACAGGTATACGACAACCATCTTAGCGTGCCAGAGAAGAAATACACCACCGGCAAGGTCCAACTCCCTTCGGCTCAGGAGATACCCAACATCGACATGCAGGTGATCAATTACCATCGCCCTGTTCTGGGGACGTTTCATGCCAAGTTCATGATTGTCGATCGTCGGGTAGCATTGCTCCAGAGCAGTAATATTCAGGACAACGACAACTTGGAGATGATGGTGCGGCTCGAGGGGCCTATCGTCGACTCGATCTACGACACAGCGCTGATCTCCTGGGGACGCCCATTAGATACACCTCTCCCGATGCTTTCTTCTCCAGCAGCCGATGAAGAAGAGTATGAGGTAGCGTATCAGCGTGTTGAAGATGAGGAGGACGATCTACCCACACTCTTGAAACAACACACTACGAAGCATCCGCACTACGATCCAGATCTCCGGTCGGAAGTACGAAGAGTCAATAGCACGATTGAGCCTTCCGCAGGAGAATCCCGAACCCAGGCAGTAACATATCATCTGAGTACGTCCCCCGACGTGGATCCCGCTCGAGATAACTAACGACTTAGACACAACGATACAACCTGATACGGCCGGTGACGCTCCAGACACTGACCAAGAGCCCCGGATGAGACCTTACACTCTCACACCTCCACACAAAGCATTTCCCATAGCTCTAGTAAACCGAGAGCCCTGGGGAGGTAAGTAGACGTACCTAATCGAGCACCTATCATTCACAATCCAGATGAACACCCTAACAACAACCCAGCCCCAAACCACACAAGTGTCTATACTCCACAAAACGCAGCCTTCCTCTCGGCCATTCAAAATGCCAAACGCAATATCTTCATACAGACCCCAAACATGAACGCCGAGCCTATCATCCAGGCCCTCTTGGGAGCCGTACGCCGTGGGGTGATTGTCACCTGTTATCTCTGCCTGGGATATAACGATGCCGGTCAGCTTCTGCCGTTCCAGAACGGGACGAATGAAATGATATCGAACAGGATGTATCGGTCTCTCGATACCCACGACGAAAGGTCTCGTCTGCGTATCTTCAATTACGTGGGAAAGGACCAGACGCGGCCGATCCATAACCGATTCAAGAGTAGAAGCTGCCACATTAAGCTTATGATTATTGACGAGATGGTCGCTATCCAAGGTATATCATATCATATTGATGCTTGTGTTAAACCGGTTGCTAACGATTGGTTTGAAGGAAATGGGAACCAAGACACTCAGTCCTTCTACCACAGCCAAGAAGTAAACATCCTCGTGGATTCTCCGCTTGTCTGTCGGACATGGCTGGAGATCATTAACCGGAACCAGAACACGGCGATTTATGGCGCGGTGAGTTCCGAGGATGGATGCTGGCATGACCCTGTCACCGGGGAGTTGGCCACTGGTTCGATCGGCGTGAACCCCGGACGGTTTAGCTGGGCAAAAGGCATATTTGGTGCGGTGCAGAGAGTTCGAGGAGCAGGAGGGTTTTGAGAGATTCATGCCTCTGCTGTCTTTTGTATATTTCTTGGCCAGCTCGGTGTATTTCTACATAGCTAGTTATAGTTAAGACCCTCTTTTCATTTACTAGAATCGCGCTGCTACTATCTCCGCTGCTCATTAGTAACAGGAACAGATTTCTCTTATACCGACCACAAACACAGACTATTAACATAATGACACGCGCTTATGACCGTCATATACAGGACATAGCGAATTACATCTTACATTATGAAATCGACGATCCAAATGCCTGGGAATGTGCACGGGGTGCGTTGTTAGACGCCATAGGTTGCGCCATCGAGACAGCATCGAAGAGCAAAGAGTGTGAGGGCCTTCTGGGTCCAGTAATACCAGGGACAGTCGTTCCAAATGGTTTCAGAGTCCCGGGGACAAACCATCAATTGGATCCCATCAAGGGGACTTTCGATATGGGAGTATTGATCCGATACTTGGACCATAATGATGCACTGAGTGGCGCCGAATGGGGACACCCTTCTGGTAGAGACCTCTTGCCAAAACCCTAGAGCATTGCCTAATCACCATCACAGATAATCTGGCCGCGATTCTAGCTGTATCCGACTGGCTAAGTCGCGCATCCTCTGCGGGAGACTACACTCACATAGGTCCGCCGCTGACAATGCGAACCCTGCTCACGGCGCTGATCAAAGCATACGAGATACAGGGTTGCTATCAGCTCAGAAATTCCTTCAACAAGTTCGGCATCGACCATGTGATCCTCGTCAAGTTGGCTTCTGCGGCGGTGGTCTCCTGGTTGCTTGGATTGACGGAGGACCAAACCATGGCGACAATCTCCCACGTCTGGATGGACGGTCATCCTAGCCGAGTCTACCGTTCCGGGGCGAATACGATCTCGCGCAAAGGGTGGGCAGCTGGTGATGCTTCCATGCGTGCAGTGCACCTGGCATTGCTCGTCCGTGCGGGGCAGCCTGGTGCGCCTGGGGTCCTCAGCTCATCTCCTTGGGGGTTCCATCAGCGGACGTTTGGCGATGAGGGTTTTGCGTTACCCAGGCCATTTGGAACATGGACAGTCCAACATGTGCTGTTCAAAGTCATGCCAGTAGAGGGCCATGGTATTTCAGCAGTCGAAGCGGCTTTAATCCAACGAGATCGACTTCAGAGTGCTGGTCTGGGGCCCGAAGATATCGAAAGAATCCATCTCCGCACTACTGAAGCTGCCGCGCTTATCATCAGCAAGCAGGGGCCTCTGCACAATGCAGCCGACCGTGACCATTGTATCCAATATTTGGTTGCGTTAGCACTCTTGAAAGGCCAGCCGCCGGAAGTGGAGGACTATCAGGATGGAAGTAGCTGGGCAAACAGCGAGGAGTTAACAGCCCTGCGCAGTAAGATTATCGTCCGGGCAGATGAAAAGCTAACCAGCGACTATCATGATCTGGATAAGAGAAGCATTGGCTCTGCATTGACGATTGACTTGAGCACTGGGGCGACCCTGTCGGAGGTGACGGTGGAGTATCCTGTCGGTCATGTTCAAAATCCTCGAACCGCTCACTCTGTCCGCGAGAAATTTTGGAAGAACATGCGAGTCATGTTTTCCAAGGAACAAATCCGGGAGATCGTCATGTCAACAGAGAATGGTGACATGAAAATCCATGAGTTCGTCGATTTGATGTCGCGTCAACCATCTAGCATATCTAGGTTATAGGCCGGGTAGTATCAAGGTAGGTTCGAGGCGCCCCAGACAAGCCTATTATTGAAAAAGCGTCATATATCTAGACGTAGTTATAGTATTCCCATATGCAATGTGATGAATGCGTGCCTCTTAATCACAATTGTCCGGCATGCGAATCACCCGACTTTGCCGACCCCCTGGAGGGTCAAGTACACGTCAGTGCCCCAACCCCAAAGGCTTTGCACAGCAATCCTCCCGCCGAAATACTCGGCATAAGCTCTGCTGAGAGGTAAGCCATAACCAAGGCCGGCAATACTACTCAGGTGTCCACCGCTCGACGAAAGGGCATTCAGTGCATCCGTGTTTCCGTTTTCTGGGCTTTGCATGTCGAATTCGGAGAAGGTAGTGAAGCTATACGACCAGATATTTGGAAGGACATCAGGGGGGATTCCGCCACCCCTGTCACGGATTCTAATAGTGATGCTCTGTGCGGACGGTGACGAATATTTAATCGATTCGTTGGCGTCCGCTGTACCAACCACCGTGTCCATCTGGAAGCCAACGTCGGAATCCTGCTGTTCGGGACTTCCAATCAGGGATGACGTTTCATAGATTTGGCACTTCGGAACATCTGGGGCGGCCGCAATTGTCACCTCAATGGGCTCGCGTTCATTACCGGACTCAATCACAGCTCTAAAGGCATTCTTCAACAGCTCCGTGAGGATATATTCCACATGGACGGGGACATGAGCAAATGAGGCATCCGGTTGCCCGTCAATCTTCAGGCGTGGGCGGACCCCATATTTGAGCTCACATATTTCCCCGACGAAGTCTTCACATAGTTTCACAATGCGCGCTGGTTGCAAAGTTGTGTCGATGACCCCAATATAGTTCGAGGGTGTCCTCGACTGCGCCGCGCCCTCGTCCTCATTTCCGGCAGGCTGAGAGGCAAAGTGAAGGGCAAGATGCTGTTCCGCAATCAACCGCGTCCCGATTCTGGCCCGCAGGTGGGTATCTAGGAACCTCGTCACTTCCGTAGGTTCGATGTATTTGCGACACTCTAAGAATCCGCGCGCAAGCACAGGAATGGTATTCGTGTGGGTATGGACGAGGTCTGCCAGAACTTCCGCAAATTGCTTCTCTTCTTCCAGCGTCATCACTTGTCGCTTTTGCCAAGGTAGGAGGGTCGACAGGGAGTGTAGATAGTTGTTGTATATCTTTGACACATGAGGGTTCGAGACAACGATGAAGGGGAGGTTTCGCAGAGCTTCGATGCGAGAAGCTAATCGAGCAGGAAGGAGGGAAAGGGTAAAATTTGCCGATGCAAGGAGGGCATCTTCGGACAGCGGCGGACGGCCGTGTCTGGAAATCACGATTAGTACATGGAGCCTGGGGCCAACGCTTTTGGCGACAATCTTACTTCAAGAGGTCAGCGAGCGTGAGTGGTCGCCGACGACTGGCTGCGAGACGAGAAACTTCGTCATTGGCGCCGTAAGCAAAGGAATGCTGAGCAGATGCTTCGACCCGGGGTAGCGGCGAGGAAGAGAATCGACGTGCTTGAAGAGCGATTGTTTGGTGAAACAGTTGTTTATACCAAAAGGATCTTCTCGTCAGTGTTGTGAGAGTCCTTGTTATAGCCATCGTAAGCACTAGCCATTCTGCGATGCGTCTGACATCGAAGGACGAGGCATCAGACCGGTGAGTTTCTCCCGCCCCATCGAGATGCTCGCGTCTACAAAGGGGAATCCGTATCACGTGGATGCTAATCCAAAACCAGTAAGTATATCGGAGTCGCCAACAATGAGGTCATAGGAGGGGACTGCGAGAGAAAAGGGTCAACCAAGGATATGTAATATTCTGGTTTAAATATGAATACGTGTATCTTGACTCAAGGCTTGTGGCGGCTAGTAGTATCTGGTTCCGCTTCATCCAGAGACGATTCCAACAGCATATCCGGAAATATATCTGACGCTTGATAGTTTTGCTGGCTGATAAGCAACACTATGTCCTGTTCCTTTATTCAATCCACACGGCGTGGCTGAGAAAATGATGCAAAAATATGTGCAGATCGACCAGTTGGCTTAACAAGAAATTACAGTATTTGCTATTCGAATACAACAACCAAAGCCAATAAGGGATTCCGTCACACTTGGCCTTCCACACGACAGGCTGTATCTCAGTGACACTTCCCGTCATTGGGACACAAGGCCGGTCTTGTTCGTAGGTAACTTGCCGCCTAGTATGTTGAAAAATCCGCAATGTACAATATCATGGGTCAAGTGAGTCAATACGGGTCCCTGTCGCACATTCCGCTGAATAGTAGAAAAAGTGGCATAGGATGTTCTGAGTGTGCCGGCATCCTGATACACAAAATCACTGGATTTTCACCTCGCTATCCTGCTCAACATGAATGTGCTCGCTGGCCTGGAGAGTGTCGACATGATCCTCTGGGTATTCAACACTAGAAGGAAGTCAGCCAGGGTGTTCCGGAGGTTCCCCATTGACATGTAAAGGAATGATAATGAAGGATTGTCCTTACGTGAAGCCTTTGATAAGGCTGTATTCGTGCTTGATGTTTCCACCCTTGTTCTTGGCCTCCTCCTTGGCCCTATTGTTGAGTTGTGTTAGAAGCCGTTGCGGAGAAAGAGGAATACCCCGCTTACTTTTCCAGCTCCTCGGGGGGAGAGTCTTTCTTCAAGGTAACCTGTTAGGGCAGTGGTGATGTTAGAGAGTTTCCTAGCCAGACGATTCAAGAGGGTTTGCTTACGTTGTAGAGAGGCATCTTGTACGCTGTTGACCGTGTGAGGGGGCGGAGATCGCGGAAGGAGCGGGGTGATAAGATCTTTGGACGATGAGACGTTGTCGATGGTAGTAGTTGGTATCGATGGGTATCGACGGATGGTAATAAGCGGCAGTTGGAGAAGGGAGGAGAGAAAGATCGTAGCAGGTGGGACTCGAGAGGCTTTATACTCGAAGGAGTTAAGTAGTAGCCTTGCGGGGTGCCTCAGTTTCAGGGCTGATAAGGGCCATGTACTACCTTGGCCATACAGATTAACTTCGCGGCTGGGAGGGGACCGTCGCCATTTTGCCTTTGCTGTCACTAATCAGCACGCAATGCTGACCCATGGGTCTATCCCTGCTACGAGTGATTCTGATTACTATTATTGAGGGGAAGCTCAGCGGGGTTGAGGGTCAGGCAGACTGCTAGATTGTACTTTTTCATACAGACGGTGATGGTAATAACGATGGGGGTCAACCCAGACTGGACGGTCTGATCTTCGACGATCTACTTCGGCCGATGACAACCAAGATTTAACTGATGTGATGTGGCTATGCTTCCATCCAGGACATATTGCAGAGTTGCCTAATTCGGCCGATGACGATATCCTGGCGCGGGGCAGTCATGTGCCTCTGCCAACATGCCACCGCCTGAATCACCGCCTGGATTTCTGCTAGTCTTTCCCTGTCCCTCCATCAGATGTCCTTCACAAAGCCGACCTCAATGACCCGCTCCGTCTGAAGCCCAAGGGACGAGATCTTGGCGCGAGTATTCTCCCTTGCCAACAGGAACAACCACAGGGCGATCCTCCGTATATAGTTTTCGCTCTTCTTTATTCTCATCTCCTCTTTACCGGTGATGTAGATCACTCCATGTGCGTACGCATTCTCGAGTTTTTCCAACGACGCATCTTCGCTTTCACATTTGGCTTCATGCCGTCCGAAAGTCTCTGTGGCTGTCGACTGCGCTTCAGACTGGGCCTGGGTCTCAGAACTTCCCATTGATCGGCTGCCGTGCTCGCACACCCTGGCTCTCCTCAGATAAATACGGACCTGTTCGGTGATCGTGTCCGCAAGATCCGGCGAAATGATTTCGTCGTTGTACCCGTAGCGAACCACAAGGCGATAGCAGTTTGGAATTGCGAGTCTTGAAACTGTATAGCGGTCCTCCGCGACCACAAACGGAACCTCCAGCGGCCGAAGGTGGAAGAACACATTCACTTCAGGCATGGAGGTGAGTTTCAGCACAAACTGGCTGAAAACGATCGGGGTGGTCTCGCCCGCCTTGTCGAAGAAGATTCCGAGCCCTCTTGTAGTAGTCATAGGGGCGCCACCAAAACGATCGGTCAGTCTCATCTGACCATTTGGGTCCTTTTTGACGAAATATGCCGTGGGGAAACGATCCTCAGCTTCTGCGAACCATTGGCGCTCTTTTCCAAACCGCCAGAGCAAGAAGAGAATGGCTAGCACACTTGCGAGCGCCAAAGTAAACCATGCCCCAACGGGGACTTTTGTAAGAGCGGCAGAAAGATACGTGCCATCCAAGCAGGCGATGACCAGCCAAGGCAGAATAACGATAAACAGGCTGATACGCCAGACGAAAATTGCCGCCATGGACACCATGCATGTATCAAAAAAGGTGACGAACATGACGCAAACCCCATAGGCATTTCCCAAGGATGTCGTCTGTCTTCCAATCAGTTATGTGATGACATTCTATCTGAAGAGTCTCACTTACATTGTTGTATATCGATGCCACCAGTATGGTTCCGATCATGAGCAACCAGTTTGCAGCTGGTATGTACAGTTGACCAAAGAAAGTTTTAGACGTATGGATTACTTTGATCTGCGGAAAATACGAGAGCTTCATCACTTGCGCAAGGAGCTGGAGAGCCGTCAGATACGATTCTCCATCATGGATTCACATTTCTCACCTGAAAAGTTGCCGTGATAATGGCCTGCGATGCGACAATCGCAGCCAATATGGCGATGACCAGGGATGGGTAGATAGTTCCAGGCGGCGCTGCATTGAAGAATGGGTTTAAATACGCTTCTGGATGCACACTGATATATGCTGCCTGTCCAATGTAGGCGAGAAGCAGGCATGGGAATGTGTAGCACAACCAGCTGATGCGAATGGCTGGAAGACTGAATGCGCCCAAATCGGCAAAGAGAGCCTCGACTCCTGTGAAAGAAAGAAGAGTCCCGGAGAGCATTCTCCACCCGGGCTCGCCATGGCGGATCAAGAACTGGAATGCACATCCTGGATTAAAGGCGATGAACACACCAGCGTCATATTTGGCCAGATTGTATATCCCGAAGACGGCGTTGAAAGCGAGCCATATAATGACGATTGGCGCGAAGGCCACGGTGATTTTGGTGATACCGAAGGGCTGGACGAGGAACAGTGCAACCAGGATCGCGTCCGTCACACCAATGATAGTCCCCTTGGAGATGTTCGGAGAAACGACCTTGATACCCTGGACAGCTCCCAATACAGACTGTGCAGGAGTAAGTAGTCCGTCTGCTATTACCATCGTCACAGCCAAGACCCCCATGGCTTTAAGAAGACGCTTGGCAGTTTTGCTTGATTCCAGACCATGGCGAGCGTGTCTACTGGGAGGCTGAAGGTCGTCAGACAAATGTCTCTTCATCTGAACGAGCGAGGCTTCTCGTGGGTCGCGTTGCGTGATGTTCATCTAGCAGAACGCAGATTAGTCTCTGTCCCTATATCACAAAGCAAGAGGTCCTCACGTATCGACTCAGCAAAGAGTATGTGCTGAAGGTCCCACCCTCCCCATCATTATCAGTATTGAGAATGATGACCACGTATTTCACTGTGACCATCATGAACAGACTCCAGATGATGATGGAAAGGACCCCTATAAGGTCTTCGCGAGAAGGAGCTTCGCTGAAGGTGGATGAGTAGACATAGAGAGGGCTGGTCCCGATGTCCCCATAAATAACACCTATCGATTGGTACGCAAGCCAAAGGAGCATTCTTCCCTTGAAGACCTGTTTTCATTAGCATGAGGTCCAGTTTGGTGTCAACAGAGTACCTTACCTGCTTCTCCCTGTAATCTCCAGGTTTGCGCAAGCCAGGGTCATCATCCGCTTCACCACTGGTGCTTCTTGTGCTCTTGGATCTTTCTAGAGGATTATTCCATGGCCGGACATTGTAGATACTGTCTTGGACATGTTCACTTCCTTCTTTTGCTTCATGTGTGATGTGAACCTTTCCAACCCCCGAGGGATCCATCTGGCTGGAAAACGGAAACTCCAACGGGAGACGGTTGCTCCGGGTTAGAACGTGAGATCAGAGAGAATATTGCACTAGAGAAACTGGACTAGAAGTTGAGATGTGGCACTGAGGTAGCTCTCAACAGCTGTAAACTAAATACAGGCAAGGAATACCTTATATATGTTGCACAGAGCCATCCTTATCTTCCTCCCTTTGCCAATACGACCTACGCAGATAATGACGAGATGATAACCTGACAATTATAAAATGGTTTATCTCTTAGAATCAATTCTATGGTTAGCATATGGTGGTTGTTAAGGGGCTCCCGCATGCGGGATTTGTCGTGTCCAATCGAGCCCCAGGTCACCATCGGTTATAGGCCAACTACCAGATATCACCACGGCATGGCTATCAATTATATTTTGCAAAATGCATTTGGGGGGCTCGGCTTGGTGGTCAGACGGCCTAGGCTCCTGAGGAAGGAGTCAAATCACGACGAACAGGTGTGTATGGGTGTCACCACGGCGTCAGTGGCTTCTGCCACTGGATGTGTAAGTACTTATGTGCATGATTCATGGAACCAACTTTTAAACATATTTACATGGATTGAAGAAATACAAGAGTTAAGATTGTAGGCTGCGACTGCGATGTCTTCTTCACAAAAAATCTGCATGCTTTGGGAAGATGGAGCTTCGGCCTCTAATCGTCCTATTCAACACCAGCTAGAATTTATGTAAATGATGCTTGAAAGAGACAATCTTACTTGGTGCTAGCATTTATATTGTGATGTGCATTGCGATCTGATAATGCTCAGAAAAGCTTGCAGTTTCTCTGAGCCGTGCCCCGATTCTCTTTGAACAAGTGGATATAGAACTGTGATAGGACTGTATGCCGCTCCTGGTAGATCTCCATTACAAACTCTTTGTAAAATTAGGTCAAATTTTCACTTTATACCTTTGTGCCATGAATTGCTTACTTGCCTTTTATTCACGAGCATGATTTCAACGTCGGATGTTCAACTTCTGAGGGAGATTGTACCTAGATGAAGTGCATACATTCAACAAGGTACTAGGAGAAGATTATCATGCTTCTTCAAGAGGGTCTGCTTTATGATCAAACGCATAAAAGACTAGCATTACAATCCGACATACCCAGACCCATCATCCTCACGTGGCGGCATGCTCATTCCATGCATCCCAGTATACTTAGGACTCTCAGGCGCCTTCCAACCATCAAGGACCATAGGATCAGTCAACTTGTACACTTCCACCCCCAGAGGACGGGTTGTAGCACCCATACTATCCGCCTTTTCTTCCCAACCCCAGTTTGAAAGATCACCTACCATCAGTTAACGGGCTATTGTGTCAATAAAAGGGCCCAAGAACTTACCTCCGGGACAAGCAGAAAGCGCACACAGAACATCGACCTCTGCGAAGAACTCAAAATATTCATTCGGCTTCGCAGGCGAAGTCTCCATGAAGTATTTCCCCTCTTCATCGAGTCCAGTAACCTGAAAAACGTTGAGGACATCATGTACATCGAGTTCCGTCAGGCCAAATGGTACCACCGCACGGGTAAGGTTCGAATGACAGTGGAAGTCAAATGACTCTCCTCCCATGAGCAAGTTCACGTAGGGGTCGCAACGGGTGCCGAGGAGATCATGCACCCGCCCTCCATGCTTCGTTGTACCGAAACCCTTCGTCCGTCTGCCGTCCGCACTTAACACCTCGTGGAGTTGCCCGCCTCCCAGTGAGTCCCCGGTGATGGTGACAAGAGGCCGCAGGTATGGAAGGTTGGACCACAGACGGTCACCCACAGACACATGCGAAGCGTGGATCTGACGAGTGCGCGCAGCCCAGAGTCGTTCGCGGGGATTCTTCGCGTTCCAAATATTCAGATCGCCCACCTGTGGTCCCTTCGGGGTGGTCAGGCGGCAGACATGGCCCGCGGGCACCACCCACGCTTGTGCGGAACACGGGCGTATGGTGAAAGATGTCTCCAGAGATCGTTGAGAGGCATCTGAAGCAGACTTGGAGATCAATTGATACACCTGAGAGGTGGCATTGATGCCAGAGTCTGCTGGTGCTTGATATGCAGGCGGAGGACGGCGATCTGCGGTCATTCTAGAAGTGACAGTGTGATATCTCGTCCTCGATGAGGTTTGTAGGTGACACGAACATAGCATCCTCACATAGGAAAGGCCACCCGGCCTTTATATCACCGAATATCGGGGACACTCCAAGAACTGGCCGTCAATTTACCCCACTCCATATTCAAACCCCGACTCCTCCAACGCCTGAGACTGCCCCAAATCTGGCTGGTTGATAATGGATGGAGACGACGGTGGATCCCTTATCGCAAAATGGCGGGGCCGATACGAGTCTGTGGTTGCCTGAACCATCAGGCCGCAATCAGAAACTTTTTTTCTTCTTGAAAAGATTATCGGCGCGGAGGAATTTCCGTCCCGACAAGCAGAGGAAATAATAATTTTGGCCGAGCTACCAAGCACTCTGAAATCAGCCCATCCTTGATTGCTCAACTGTGCTACAAATCTTTGCCTTCCAATCGAAGACAAGATTATCCTCAGAGGTCGTGGACCTCAGGTTTTCAATATGGAGGATCAGTCCAACCGGGCGCATCGGCCCTCGAAGGAGAGGAAAAAGTATGATGGTATGTATGGTCTGCGCAGCTTCGCGGTTGCGATCAGAGATTTATCTGCTTTCACCTACATTTTCTCTACCATACCGATGAGCTAACGAGATTTTAACCATGCAGGCCCGAATCCGAAGGCCTTCGCATTCTCCAATCCTGGGAAGGGAAACCGACAAGGCGCGCGATCGCACGATGTATGATTCTTCTGGTCTCGATCATATGTTCGCAGGACTTGCGCACTGACAGATATACGCTCGGAATAGATAAAAGAAAAGCGACTGCATGTGCCTTTGGTGGACCGTTTGCCTGAAGAGGCTCCTCCGCTTGTCGTCACAGTGGTTGGACCGCCGGGGGTATGTTCGAACAAGTCGATCTCAAATGTCACTATCTAACTTTCTTCTTTCTCTAGGTTGGAAAAACTACCCTGATCAAGTCCCTCATCCGTCGTTACACCAAGCAGACCCTTAGTACCCCGACTGGACCACTGACAGTGGTGACTTCGAAAAAGCGGCGCCTCACGTTTCTCGAATGCCCTTCCGATTCCCTGGCCAGTATGATCGACGTCGCCAAAATCGCCGATATTGTGCTTCTTATGATCGACGGTAACTATGGATTCGAGATGGAGACCATGGAGTTCCTCAATGTTCTTGCGTCGAGCGGAATGCCGGGTAATGTCTTTGGCATTCTGACCCATCTGGATCTGTTCAAGAAACAGAGCACTCTGCAGGCGGCAAAGAAGCGCCTCAAACACCGATTCTGGAGCGAACTGTACAATGGCGCCAAATTGTTCTACCTCTCCGGTGTGGTCAATGGTCGGTACCCTGACCGGGAGATCCACAATCTTTCTCGTTTCTTGTCTGTGATGAAGAACCCTCGGCCCCTGGTGTGGCGTAACTCCCACCCATACGCTCTCGCAGATCGATTCCTGGATATCACGCCGCCCACTCAGATCGAAGAGAACCCGAAATGTGACAGGACGGTGGCACTCTACGGATATCTGAGGGGTACAAACTTCCCTGCGCAGGGGGCGCGAGTACATGTGCCAGGTGTCGGTGACCTGACTGTCTCGGGCATCGAATCTCTGC
The DNA here is from genome assembly GCA_019721355.1 of Aspergillus sp. MEXU 27854. Taxonomy (NCBI): domain Eukaryota; kingdom Fungi; phylum Ascomycota; class Eurotiomycetes; order Eurotiales; family Aspergillaceae; genus Aspergillus; species Aspergillus sp. MEXU 27854. The sequence continues at coordinate 3,190,506 of JAGMTT010000002.1, forward strand.
CGGATCCTTGCCCAACACCTTTCATAGATCAGCAAATGGCCAAGGCCTCGGGAAAATCCAAGCAGCGCCGATTGGGCGAGAAGCAGAAGCTTCTTTTCGCGCCCATGTCTGATGTCGGCGGTGTGCTTGTGGATAAAGATGCAGTTTATATCGATGTCAAAACGTCAAATTTCGATAGAGGCGAGGACGACTCGGACGACGAGGAGCGTGGTCTAGGAGAGCAGTTAGTCGTTGGCCTGCAGGGTGAGCGCAGACTGCTCGGTGAGGCTGACGGCGGTGTTCGCCTGTTCCGGGGAGGCGAAGCTATCGAGAAAGACGATGAAGAGGATGTTGGGGGCAGAAAGCACAAGAGAACGGTTCGATTCATGGAAGGCGGACATGACGACACTGCACCAAACGATGAAGATGAAGGGTTCGAAAGTGCCGAAGAAGAACTTGACGAAGAAGATGACGAAGTCGACGGCGCCAGCGATGAAGATGTCGACGTCTCGGCCCCGGCCGATTTTGAGGCCAGCTTTAAGGAAAAGCAGAATGGCGATATTCGCCAAGAGGAAGGAGACATTGCATTTGCCGATAGCGACTCCGACCTTGGTTCCATCTCTTCCGTTGAAGACCAAATCCTCGAGAGTGACGACGATGAAGATATGGAGGACGAAGATGACGACGACGGAACCCTCAGATGGAAGGAGAACATGGCTGCGAATGCAAAAGTCATGCATTCCAACCGGCCCAAGTACCGTGTCGCCGACTTGTCGCGTATGATGTACGATGAGTCTGTTTCTCCAATTGATGTTATCCGGAGATGGACCGGCAAAGGGGAGAATGCTGAAGAACCCGAACAAGATGACGATGATGAGCTCTTCCGGAAGGCTGATACTAAGAAGGAGGAGCAGACGGACTTCCGCGCAGTCCCTGAGTACGACTACGAGGAGTTGGAACAGAAATGGCAGGATAGTGACCTGATTGAGTCTCTACGGCAGCGGTTCGTCACCGCCAAACTTTCTGGCGGTGATGACGATGGCGACGATGAAGAGGACGACTACGAAGACGACGACGAAGGAGATGGTGCCTTTGAGGATCTCGAGACGGGTGAAGTGTTCAACGGTCTCTCCGATGATGAAGCCGACGAACCCAAAGAGGAAGGCCCTGTCGACTTGGATGCAGAGCGTGAGCGTAATGCGAAAAAGAAAGAAGAGCTGAGGTTGCGCTTCGAGGAAGAAGACCGAGAGGGATTCGCCAACGCGAAGGACAACTCACGGTCAGGTGGCGGAGAAGAGGAGTTTGGCGAAGACGACTGGTACGATATGCAGAAGGCGAAGCTCCAAAAGCAGCTTGACATTAACCGGGCTGAGTTCGATTCTCTCGACCCAGCCTCGAGGGCCCGGGCTGAGGGATTCAAGGCCGGTACATACGCCCGTATTGTCCTCGAAAAGGTCCCCTGCGAATTCGCCACGAAATTCAACCCTCGCTTCCCCGTCATTATCGGTGGGCTGTCACCCACTGAAGACCGGTTCGGCTACGTCCAGATTCGGATCAAGAGACATCGTTGGCACAAGAAGATCCTGAAGAGCAACGACCCCTTGATCTTCTCCCTCGGATGGCGTCGTTTCCAGACTCTGCCCATCTACAGCACATCTGACAGTCGTACGCGAAACCGCATGCTCAAATACACCCCGGAGCATATGCACTGCTTCGGCACATTCTACGGTCCGCTCGTTGCGCCCAACACAGGTTTCTGCTGTGTTCAGTCTCTATCCAACAAAACGCCGGGCTTCCGAATCGCTGCCACCGGTGTTGTTCAGAGCGTCGATGAGCACACGGAAATTGTGAAGAAGCTGAAATTGACTGGTCTTCCGTACAAGATCTTCAAGAACACGGCATTCATCAAGGACATGTTCAACTCGTCTCTGGAAATTGCCAAATTCGAAGGTGCATCAATTCGAACTGTATCTGGTATCCGTGGTCAGATCAAGCGTGCCCTCAGCAAGCCCGATGGGTGCTTCCGTGCTACATTCGAAGACAAGATTCTGATGAGTGACATTGTCTTCCTGCGTGCCTGGTACCCGATCAAGCCGCACCGCTTCTACAACCCGGTGACGAACTTGCTTGACCTTGAAGAGAGTTCCGGTGACAATGGATGGCAGGGAATGCGTCTGACCGGCGAAGTGCGCCGGGAGAAGGGCATTCCTACCCCGCTGAATAAGGACTCTGCCTACCGGCCGGTTGAGCGACCTACGAGACACTTCAACCCGCTCCGGGTCCCCCGCCAGCTGGCTGCGGAGCTTCCCTTCAAGTCCCAGATCACGCAGATGCGCCCGCGTAAGGACCAGACCTACATGCAGAAACGCGCCGTGGTCCTGGGCGGCGAGGAAAAGAAGGCGCGCGACCTTATGCAGAAACTCACCACGATGCGCAACGAGAAGCAAGCCAAACGTGCCGCGAAACAGGAGGAGCGGAGGAAAGAATATCGGGCCAAGGTTGCCGAGGGGCTGGAGAAGAAGGCCGCTCGGGAGAGAAGAGAGCGCGATGAGTACTGGCGACGCGAGGGTAAGAAGCGCAAGAACCCCGAAGAGGCTGGGGGCGGAGGGAAGAAACGCCGTTGATTTTGTATATGTACTTATAGCCTGTGCTTTTTCGGCGCTGTGCCTGCAGTGGTGCTCACATCTGACCACAGGGCAAGCTGGACATTAAGTAGACTGAGTATATACCCCTCCATAAAAATTAGTTTCGCCTGTTATTCTCGGAGTCAAGAGTGTATTCCGTAGTGGATCTCTGCTGAGCATGATGTTGACCCATTCCAAATGCATTGATGCATGAAATTAAGATCCACACCCCAAGATGCGCGAGGAACCCTGTGAACACTGTTTGCCGGACGAGAGCCGGAGCCATCGTTCACTTAGCTCGCCGCCAAGTCTCCTTGGCGCCCCTTGCTGTGCCGATGGATCTATCGATGTGCTCTCTCCATCTCCTATACAGGAAAAGTCCCAGATCCCTCGATTCATTCGGCCAATCATGCCCATCATCCCCGATTGCCCCCCGCGGGCTCGCATCGGCAAAACTAACAAAGGGCTGAGGGCTGCGCGAGGACTTCTCCAATTCAGCGCCCCCCGATAAGTCTTCGCGTGACGATTTAAAAGGAACTGCCACGCGACTGGCTTCCTGGGTTTCTCCGCACAGCAGAGAAGACATCTGTCTTTTGAGATAGTGTCTGTCATGGAGACAATGCCTGAAAAGACCAAGGGGGACTCCCCTCTCAGGGATGACTGCAAAGATGTTGAAAATGAAGGCAGCGTGTCGACCTTCTCGGCCGAGGATGAGAAACGCATCGTTCGCAAAATCGACTGGAAGTACGTGCCTCGGGTATCTCGATGTTTGATGATGTGCCGAACTGACAGCCTAATTGTACAGTCTCATGCCCCTGTTGACCTTTTCCTACGCCTTGCAGTTTCTGGATAAAACCAGTCTATCCTACAGCGCAATTCTTGGAATTAGAGAAGATCTTGTTCGTGGCCCTTCCGGTCTGGTTTGTTACTTGTTTTGTTAACAACAACAGAAACTGGTCGGTCAAGAATACAGTTGGGCCTCCAGCATATTCTATATCGGTTACTTGGCGGCGTCCTACCCCATCTCCTTTGGGTTTGTCAAGTTTCCCCTCGGAAAGTACCTCAGTATCCTCATGTATGTGTTGATGTGACGATGTTTATCTTCTCGATATACTAACCCAGAACCAATTGCGCAGTTTTCTTTGGGGAATCATCCTTACGTTTCATGCGCTTGCCTCGAACTATGCCAGCCTCATGGTTCTGCGAACCTTCCTGGGAATATTCGAATCAGCTATCAGTCCTGGGTTCTCCCTGATCACTGGCATGTGGTACACCCCGAAAGAGCATGTCTCGAGACATTCAGTCTGGTTTTGTGGAAATGCTGGTGCGGGTATCATTGGGTCCCTCATATCATATGGCATCCTCTATTACGGAGGCGAGTTTGCCAAATGGAAGGTAAGTTTCTCGGGCGGAACATGCTGCTATACATGCGTTTACTTACCTGATTGGTCAACCGGTAGATCTTGTTCTTGACCTTCGGGCTGTTGACCGTGGCATGGTCAATAGTCCTCTTCTTCTTTCTCCCAGACTCTCCCCTAAACGCTCATTTCCTCACGTCCGCGGAGCGAGAGTTCGTCTCCTTGAGGCCGAAGAAGTTCCAGCGCACTACTCAGACCAAGAAATGGGATCGCGGTCAATTCATCGAGACCATGACTGATGAGAAGACGTGGTGGTTCTTGATTTTTTCCTTCATTATTTGTGTTCCGAACGGGGGTACAACCAGCGTATGTCGCCCTATACATACATGCCTATTCTCCGTCTCTGACTTTCCGAATACAGTTCCAAACGCTCATTATCAACGGCTTCGGATACGACGTGTACAAGACCATCCTCATGGGACTGCCTGCTCCCGCCTTCCAGCTGACCACGGTTATCCTGGCGGCAGTGTTCGCCTCCTACGTCCGCAAGTCACGTCTGATCGCCTTCGTGTTGATTTTCCTCATGGGACTCGCCGGTATCTTGATGATCAAGCTTCTACCCGAAGAACAAAGATTGTCTCGCCTGGCTGGCTTCTGGCTCGTCACGGGTATTGCGCCCGCCTTCCCCGTCATGATGTCGCTGTTTGCCAGTAACACGGCCGGATTCACGAAGAAGTCCACGACGGCTGCGGTGATCTTTGTGGGCTACTGTGTTGGAAATCTCGTTGGCCCGCAATTTTTCAAGAGTAATGAAGCGCCAAATTATACCGTGAGTATTGTCTCGTTCACGTTTACTTTTGACGGCGGGTTCTGACTCGGCTTTTCTAGACTGCATATACCACCATTCTGGTATGCTTCGTCATCACGATCTTCCTGGTCATTGGACTCCGTATATACTTGGATCTGGTCAATAAGCGGCGGGATCGCGAACAGGGTGTCCATATCGACCCTGAAGAGAGTCGGGCTGTTCATCTGGACACCGACGATAGTCTGGAGGAGGTCGACGAGACCGATAAGCAGAACAGAAGTTTCCGCTATGTTCTGTAGAGCTTTAGTTTACGAGCATTCTTCTTCTGCTTATAAAGCGGTTCTCATCACTGGTCAGGTCTAGTTTGCATATATACTGTCCATGTTATAATATTCGACTTTGGGCTTCCTCAAGGTTTTACGTCATAAGGACCAGACTAGCTCCCTCGACACGATCCATAATATCCAACAACATGGTCCATCAAGAAACTCGGTCAATGTCTATGCGAACACGGTCATACGTGCAGCTGAAACCCAGCTATCAATTGGCGGATAGTAGCCATGCGGATCGTACCACCGAGTCGACCCTTTTCCTTAAGAACCACGTCTAGCATATCGTTGAATCCTGGATCAGAAATATTGGCACGGATCCATTCCCGATGGATCGGGTCGGAAGTTTCAATCCCTGCAATTAATAAAGCCCACTGGAAGCGTTCCAGGAGCTGCACCGGCCCAGCCGCGATAGTCTTGTACGCCACGGTCATGAGCGCCCCCAGCGCTCGTTGAGTGTCAAGCGAGACTGGGTTACACCCAAAGCCGTGTGTAGTAGATCGATCGAGATAGACATGAAGTGCGTAGAAGACAGTCGTCGTCACGTATGCCATGAGAGGTGTCTGAGTCGCATCGGTTTGCTGTTCCTCTGCCAAGGAGAAAAGGAATGAGACTTTCTAAGATCATGATGGGTTAGCACAAGGACATCTGTTGCGTCAAGGGTCTGCTTACTTCTTTCATATTATCCAGCCGTCGCCTCAGCCTGACTTTTGAAACATGGGGATCTCGGAGCCTGTTCTGGCTGAGACAGTTGATGTCTTGGTGCAGAACTATCAACTCAAAGTATACATCAAGGATGTACTTGTTTTCCTCTTCCATGTTCGAGCTGAAGATGGAATTGAGGCCGCCCATGGGCCACAGAAATGGAATACGCGAGATCTGCCACAGCGCCTGTCTCTTGTCCGGCATGGAATTGACGTAGTCAGCCAATGTGCCCCCGCATCCAAAGAAGCAACAGAGTCCGTCTCTATCATACAGGTAGATCAGGATCCGTGCTAGCAATATCTGATCCGAGACGGTCATTGCGAGCTCTGGGAGGTTTGTGATTGGCGGGAGCAGCTCTCCAAGTGAGCAGACGGCGTCTAGCGTGTACAAATGAACATAGTTGCAGATAGTTCGGCTGATTTGTTGCAGTTTACGCGAGTCAATGCGGCTTCGTCGCATCCAAAATAGGTAGATGTAGAGAAACGAGAGCATCATGTTAAGATGGTCAGTCGATGCTGTTCTATGCAGGTCCACCTGCTTCTGGAGCAATTCGGATCCGCGCCGGTAGTGCACGCGAGACTCCTGAGGTGTCGATCCGTGCTTCTTGTATATGGCAAGTTCGTTGTGTGACACGGCCAATAGGAAATGCAATGCCATCTCCCGATCGAAAGCACGGTGCAGGAAGAGAGTATGGGCGGATTTGGAGGAATCCTGAGTGGACCGCAGCGGAGCATAGATGTCCCTATGGAAAGATAGGGCTTGCAAATCTTTGCTTTGTAGAGCTTCCCAGTTTCTTAGCACGGTTGAGGATGGCCTCGTGGCATGAATTAGGCCGTCTGTTTGATCTTGTTCAGATGACAGTGCTGGGACTGCATTAGAGGAAGAACGACTATCTTGATGGAGACGAGTGCGAGAAGAGCTTTCTTCGTATACGTTTGGTCCATCTATTCCAGGACCATCGCAAAGGAGAACGGTGTTCGAAGATTGAAGCATGTGCTGGGGGCCTGTCGCTTCTGTAGTTTGGGTTTCCACGTCAAGGCCATACGATTGATGTGGCGCCGGTGTAATATCTTCAGCGCTATTGGGCAAAGCTGATAGACTGGTCTGTTTCTGGAGTTCCATGTTGGTAACTCTACTCTCTCTGCTTTTAGGCTGGATCGCTCTGGGTGTCCAGCACCAACGATCTTTCAGCGGTCCAAACCCCCGTCTGCGCTCCGCGAGGGAGGGCCTCGCAATAGGCCATTCGCAGGATAGCCTGAGACGAGCACATCGAGTGCAAATTGGATGTCTCTCGTCGCATTTTACTTTCTTTGACAGGCACGTCTGACAGCCTACAATCTCCGCATGCAGACATTAGTCCTTCAACCTGTGTCTTGTGACAGCGAGCCAAACTCACCATTTTTAGACCGCTTCCCCCGCTCTCTGCGAGGACGGCGAGGTCTTGAGCCATCGGTATCGGGCTGCACCATGGATGCACCAATCGATGGGAGTTTGTCAGAACATCCTCGGGGATGAATCAGAGCGGGGAAACGTCGGCTCGTAGATGAATCGTCTATCGCGATGCTTGGCGCTCGTCGACTATTCTGGCCAATCACGTCTGAGGCTCATACTCCATACTATCAGAACCGATGAATGTCGTGTTGGGGGGAATTTGGGTAAGTTTCTCTTTCTCCCCTGCCTTCTTTATCTTCCGACAGATCAACCTCAGTATTCCCTTCGATCTGACTCTCTTTTCAGCCACCACAATGGGGAACGTTCTCTCTGCGTATCAAACGACAGAATGTCAGATCGACCTCTCGGGCAAAGGCACAATCCGAGGTCTCCAGTATGACAGCAAAGCATGTCGCTTCGCAGGCATTCCATACGCTGTCCCGCCCACGGGTGACTTGCGATGGCGAAAACCACAACCGCTCCCTGCATCGCATTCCTACTCCTCGGCGGATGGTGCACCTTTCGATGCCACACAGTTCGGCCCCATATGCCATCAACCGAACTACTCGCGGGCGGTCTCGAAGAATGCCTCGCACCACCAGTACAGCGAGGATTGCTTGCGACTGAATATTTGGACCCCCGTCAAGAAACCGGGGGATACTGACCCCAACTGGCCTGTAGTGGTCTGGTTTCATGGCGGTTGGTTCCAGGTCGGAGATCCTAGTCAGGAGGAGGCTATGAACCCGACGGAGCTTATCGCCACTGGTGGGCTCAATGCGGTCTTCATTGCAGTTGGGTACCGGCTGAGTGTCTTTGGCTTTCTGGCCGGGGATGCTTTGCGGGATGAGAGCAACGGAAACGAGGTGGGCAACTACGGTTTGTGGGATCAGCGGCTCGCCCTGGAGTGGGTGTCAGAGAATATAGTAGCGTTTGGTGGTGATCCTCGCAACATTACTCTGGCAGGGAGAAGTGCCGGGGCCTACTCCGTTCAGGCCCAGGCGTTGTATGACTTCCAGAAGACGGACCATCCAAGAGATCTTTTCCGCCGAATGATGATGCACTCCAATTCTATCCCTACGCAGCCTAAGAGCCCGGAAGATTGTCAGCCGCAGTTCGATGAACTATGCCGGTATTTCGGCATCCCGAGCGATTGGAGCGGGAAGGAAAAGCTGAACAGGCTGCGTCAAGTACCCGCGGAAGACCTTACAGATGCGATTATGAAGCTGGATCATCATACATTTCGCCCAGTCACGGACGGCGCCTTTATCCATCCTGGTATATTCGAGTATTATCGGGGCGGCTCATTTGCCTCTGAGTTCAAGAAAAGAGGCTTGCGTCTCTATATAGGCGAAGTCCTAAACGAGGACACCCTATATGCGATTACCAATGGGCCGGACGCAGACCTTGCTTCGCTGGAGCTGCAGCTCTCTAATTATTACCCTCCATCAACGACAAGCCGTTTACTCCAGCATTACGCGGTCCCAACGTCCACCGACAAGAAGGACTGGGAAGATGTTTTTGGCCGCATTGTGGCGGACGGTCAGGTCCGAGCGCCGTACCGCTTCCTAGTCAACAATTTGCTGTCTCATGGGGTGGATGTCCGAGACGTGTGGAGATACTGCATTGCGTATCGACTGTCCTTCATTACGGATAAGATAGCTCCAGCATCGATGGGCGTGAGCCATTCGATGGACCGGCCGCTGTGGAAGTGAGTAATGCCTAGTATAATCTCTTCACATTGACGATTGCGACAGACACTGACATTTTGTCTAGTTTTTCGATCATGCATGGGCCAACCCCCACGGAGCGAAGAATCATGGACGACTGGGTTAGGGACTTGGCTGCATTTGTGAGAGACGACAAGGCTTATCCGTATGGCACACAAGTTGCAGAGGAGCACAAGGTGCTTACTCCGCAAGGCACAATCGAGATCCAGCGAGATGAGCGGTGGGAAGAGTTGTTGAGATTGATGGAGGTATTCGCCGGATAATGTGACTTGTCCGATTACTTATGATTGTTTTGGCTAGTTGTTCTCCAATGTAAGTAAGGTAGGTAGCAATGGCGACACCAGCATCCGTCTTCATACCACAAATGCAAAGGTGCCCTTTCTGCTCACAGTTTGATACGATCACTAGAGATATGGGAAAATGCTCGTTTAGCAAAGTCAGGTAACCAGAGCTTACTGGGTGTAAATGAAACTATTATAGAGGCCAATGATTATCATAAAGCAACATACATACATCCACTAACTCTCTATATGCACTGAGCCATACCATAGCCGCCCAACTATGCCATCCTATCACGATCCAGGTTCACTCTGGTAAAGGAACACTCAGTGGATGATGGAATAGATTGTCCGGGTCATATTTCGCCTTTATGGAGGAAAGCCGAGGGAGATGAGGTCCATAAAAGCTCATAAATAAACCATTCTCGTCCTCGCCCTCCTCCAAGTCATCATCCCCAATGTATGCGCCAGTTGCATAAGGGCGGAAAAGACCGTAGGCTTTATCTAGCCATGGCATCCGCTTGTCGCCTTCTAATACCAGTTCCTTTTCTTCGTGCTCACGCTGCGTGATGTATACAGACATGCCCATAAGCCAATGACAGCGACGTGCTCTGATGGATGTCAGGTCCGGCTGGGGGACATGTCCTGGGTCCAGAGCAAGGAGTTGGACTCGAACGCCACTCGATGGCTGCGTTGTGAGGAACTCTCCAATTTGCTCTATTGCGTCATCTGGTAAAGGTTCTGGGATGTACCCAGACTTGATCTTCATATAGCGAAGGTGCTGTTTCCCCTCACGCTCAATATCATCGAGGGTGTTATACCACGGCGCGGAAGTCTGCCGTTTCGAAACGTCCATCACTGACTCTAGATAGTCCATTGGGGCCATGCGAATGTCTGATGACTGCGGTAAGGATGCTAAAAAGTCCTTCCAGATTGTGTCCCTCTCAGAATCGGAGGCCGCTAAAATCGTGCCAAACACCTCGAACTTCTTCACCCATGCCATGACCATAGGGTTGATGGATTTGGGGGCGCCTAGACAAGCGGCCTGGAGTCTTTTGAAGATAACGGGAACTTCAGAGTTTTGGAGCTTCCATATCACCGAAAAATTAGCGATGGAGGCAGGGATATCGTTTGTCCGCAAGGTCACTGCGGTAATGACCCCAAACGAGCCCGTGCCAGATCCCCGAACGGCGTAGAAGAGATCGCCATGATGATTTTCGTCGACATAGAGAATCTCTCCATCCGCAGTGACTATTTCAAAGGCGATAGCGCGGTCCACGAGCGGGCCATACGTGCGCGAGTAAAAGCCGTACCCGCCGGACTGGGTCTGACCAGCAAGTCCGACAGACGGACATGTGCCCAATGGGACCATTTTCTTCCCATTGTTATAGGCTTCGGTATGGACCTGGCTCAGGAGGGCCCCTCCCTGAGCTGTCAGTTCGTTCTTGTGGGGATCGGAGCACACATGGTTCATCTTCACCATATCAATAACCATGGCCCCATTATCTCCACCTAACGACAGCCCTTCAAATGAATGGCCACCTCCACGTACTGCCACTTGGGACATACCGACTTTCCGGGCACTTTTAACTATCAGACTCACATCGTCGACTGTCGTTGGCTGCACGATAACCAGGGGTTGATACTGTGCTCTGATATTCCATGTCGCGGTTGATTCGGTGTAATTGCTGTCATCGGCGGTGATGACTGATATATGTGCAGGGAGGCACTTGCTGAGGGCTTCTGGAATAGAGAAGTAGGATTCTTCCATCGTCATTGCTTTCGAATGGAGGCGATATTCAACTCCAGTGGAAGGCGTGGTCTATGGAGAAAGAATCGTCGACTATCTACAATTGCTCAGCTTATAGCCAGGTTATATAACTTATCTTGAGTGATACAAATCGAATATCCCATGACAGTTAGAACAAGATACTCATCTACCTGCATGATACCCAGGTTGTAGCTGATGACGCATCCTTTGATCATTCTTTCAATGTTTCTGCGTCTCCTTCCTGATGAAGTATCAACGAAGAATCCTATAGCACTCTAGCGGCTGATGCAGGATCTGGACTCAGTCAATTACCAAGGTATCCAAGGTTGTGGAATCCAATTTTCCTTGCATTTCTGGCACGAGACATACGAAGTCGTGCGTTGATCATGATATCACATGTTACTTTATCCATTCAGGTACATCATTCAGCGAATAACAAGGAAGATGAGGTAATGAACGTATGGGAGGCGCCACAGACCTTGCTGCAGAACATGTGGCGTATCTGAACCATCTATCGATTAGGCAATGGGTCGAACCTATCGTCCCTGATATTGATTCATGCATTATGGTGCCATATGATCTATGAGACCTCATTGGTAATATACTCCTCATGCCGCCTACCTTCTTCGGGATATTGCATGCCACATACTAATCTACCGGAGTAGATCTTCGACGCAAATCCCGAGACTGAGCATCATCCTGATCATTGGAAACTCTTCAACGTTGGCTCTGTAGTCAGGTTTGTGGCCAACTTTCCTGTTTCTTATATATACATCATCTGTACCTATTGTCTGTTCTCAAAAGCCGCTATGACCGTGCGCAGGTGCAGGTGCATTTGTTTTACTCAAGATCAGCTCATATCAAAACTACGTTCTTTCTCTCAGTCTCATGACAGATGCAAGGGACACCCCCGCCCCTTGCGGCATTCATCAAGAGATAGACGCACAATGGCCGTATATCCAGAAACTTTTCGAGGACCTTCGGCAAGTCAGCAAACCAGACGTTGATGAGCCCATCTCTAAAGGCACAACCAATGACGACTGGGAGGAATTGAAACTCCTGGCCACCCCTCGTGCCACTGCACAGCCCTTGGCGAAAGTTGTGCAAGAGGCGTACCACATCTTCGACCACCGCATGCGGACGAACCATCCAACCTTCTTCAGCTTCATCCCGTCAAACTCCACGGAACTGAGCTGGATTGGTGACATGTTGGTGTCAGCCTTCAATGCTCACGCTGGCGGTAGGATCGCGAGTGCCGGGCCTTGTGGTGTGGAAACTGCTTTGATCAAATGGCTTGCTTCAAAGATCCATCTTCCGTCGACCGCTGGGGGCCTTTTCGTGTCGGGGGGTTCTATGGCAAACCTAACAGCAATGGTCATCGCAAGAGACCAAATACTCCCCAAAGGTGGCCACTCTCGTGGGGTGATCTATGTCGGAGACCAGGCTCACTACTCCATCTCCAAGGCGGCGCGGGTCCTAGGGTTCGACGAAGACCAAGTGCGCCAGGTCAAATCCGATGCAAGCTTTCGTCTCAAGCCACAGGAGCTGCGGAGACAAATCCGACAAGACAGAGGGAACGGATTGATCCCGTTTCTGGTCGTTGCTACGTTTGGTTGTACTGAGACGGGTGCTATCGACCCTATCGATGAGATCTCCGAGATTGTATCTGGAGAAAGGCTATGGCTCCATGTGGATGGTGCGTTCGGGGCGTCAGTGGCATTGTCGTCATCACGACAGGAGATGGCAACGGTGCTAAGCCTCGCACATAGCGTGTCGTGGGACGCGCACAAATGGCTGTTTCAGACCTACGGGTGCGGAATGTTGCTGGTGCATGAAAAGCGCAAACTGACATCCAGCTTTCGCGCCAAGGCCGATATTATCGACCGGGAGGGGAGACTGGAAGCGGATGTTGGGGAGTTTTGGGATTTAGGCATTGAGCTAACCAGGCCGTCCCGGGCTATGAGGCTCTGGTTCACTCTTCGAGTCCTAGGCGAGGAGCGCATCGGGAAATGGATTGATCACGGCCCCGACCTCACAGAGATCATTCAATCGTGTCTGGAAGAAAGGCCTTACTGGGAGATAGTGTCAAGAGCTAGCTTGGGGATTTTCAATTTTCGATATAATCCCGGAGGAATGACCGAGGACGAGCTGGCGAAGCTCAACGAGCAGATCCGTCAGGCTATGCTGGCGAACAATACTGCTGCGCTCATGACCACGAAGCTACAAGGCAAGGTCGCTTTGCGGATCTGCTGCATCACGACACACTTGACAGAAGAGGACGCAGTGAATCTAGTGGGCCTATTGGACCAGACAGCTACGGTCCAGTACGAGCGTCACATAAGGTGCAGATGTATATAAGGTGGTCTAGGTCGGATAAACAATCTAACCTGGGTAGACTGTACATCAAGAAACCCATGGGTAAATTAGGGGTCCGGAACCTTAAATGCAAAATAAGAACTCGACTAACGCTTTTTGCTCCTGTGGAAATTTCAGCCGCCGCAGGACAGGGCTGCCAAGTCTTAGCCTCGAATTGTTGGTGTCTGGGATCATAAGAATGACCTCCAATCACTAAACTCCCTCCCTCCCTCCCTCGGAACATTCTCTTGTCCATGTATCGCCCTCGATGCCTCGTACTGTTCTCGCCGTCCCACGCACACCGCCCCCTCCCCATCTGAAAGGAGACCTGCTTTCCAAGTGACGCCAATATGGTGGGAGTCCCTCATAGTGGGGGATGTCCTACCTGTTTGAGTCGCAAGGTGAAGGTCAGTAGTGCCCTTGATCATAGAGACTCCAGGCTTATATGATTTCATTTCATCATCCAGTGCGACGAGACCCGTCCCAACTGTCAACGATGCACCAAAAAGGGGTTGAAATGCCCGGGGTATACCCGCCTTCTCGAATTTCGTCCGCAGATGCCCTCGGTCGCCCCTCCACGTCGGGATCGCAAACCTCAAAAGCCTGCTTCGCGGGCCATTGCACGAAAGCCAAAGACGCGGCCGCTGCTCCTACCTCAGATTACCATCGATGAAGCCCTGGCGCCGAATTTAACATACGAAGCCCTTAGCACGCAGACAAAGGAATCATTTTATGGCTGGCTGATGTACTACTTTCCTCGCACGTACTCTTCCTTCGCCTCCCGCGTTGATGTGAACTGGATGGACTTCATTCGCGACATCCCACCCGCCAAGTTTCCGCAGGCGCTGATGTGGGGGATTCGCGCTCTAATCACGTTTCAAATGGGGACTCTGCAGAACAATGACAAGGCCATCTACTCCGCTCGTCACATGTACGGTCGGGGACTGCGCCATCTCCGGGCTCTACTACAAACCCCAGCGGCGCTGTCAGACGAATCTCTCGCCTCCTGCATCTTACTAGGTGGGTATGAGATCCTGGATGGGAGCAGTGAACGCTCCTGGATATCTCACATGCATGGTATCCGGTACATTATGAGTGCGCGTGGTGCGGCGGCACATAAATCGGGAATTGGCCGTACATTGATGCTTTCGTTTCGGCCGTTCTTGGTCTCTGAATCTTTCGTCATGGGCGAACCTTGCTTCCTGGGCAACTCCGAGTGGACATCGTTGAGCCACGATATTCTCAAGGAAGATGACGAGAAAGGGAAAAGCAGTCCGTTGGGCAAGATCATGGACGATGCGTTTAACGAGATCGCGAAATGCCCAGGTTATTACGCAATCACACGGAGCATTCTGGCGTCACAGACTGACCCAGGCAGCGTGGTTGTGGATCGGTTGCTGAAGGACATTGCAGATGCGAAGGAACGTCTGCGCCAGCTTCGAACTCAGCTGGATCTTGACCAAGAAAGAAAAGTGTCACAGACCTTCCTTGGGACTATACCAGCGACATATGTGGATAGTATGGCGCAGCTATCCTGTGACGGTATAAACTCCATCCTGGCACTCTTGGACCAGCTTTCAACGGTGCTGGGAGCAGACAAGAGCCGAAGAAGTACGCAGCGACAGGCGAGACTGGTATATGGTTCCAGCGCCACACCCGGACAAAATCCATGGCGCCCATCCGCAGAGAAGTTGTCCGTAAATAATGACGGCCACCAGCCAGCCTTGCTTTGCGACCCTACGGCATTCACATCCAGTACCCGCCCAATTGGGGATGCACTGGACCGATTCTCCTTGGATTTTGGGATGGGAAGTGAATCAATGAATGCTGCCCAATCATCCAAATCTGCATCCACATCTGTTTGGGAGGATAAGCCTCCGTGAACTTGCCGGGCTGTGAAGTTTCGATTACGACAACTTGAGGGATTTATCTACCCACCAAACGACCATCCTCCGCAACAAACACAGTTTGCGCTTGATAACCCTGCCTTTGATATGACTGCGAAGGTTTCTACCTTATTCTTGAGACGATTCCTCGTCAACATGCTATGGATTCGCTTGATTCTTGGAATCTTTCAACGTGAGGGATACCACCACTACAGCATCTTGCGGGATGTCAGCTTGGTGACATCAACTTATGACTCGCTGCTTTTCTTAAAGAGCTGGCAGGGGATAAGAGCAAGCATACCAAAGCTGAGGTGCTTCTAATGTTCTATAAACTTGGCCTATCCAAACTCTTTGGTGCAGTGAATGGACCATCAACGGTGATAAACTTGCTATTTAGACTCTTCTTACTTTCGACGTGTCCAGGTCAGCTAGGTAGTCATTGTAGGACATTCTAAGATCGATGGGAAGGATGGAAAGGTAGAATATGATATCTTTGGCCTGAAACTCCAGGCAGCGAGATCAGCTGACCGCGCCGTGAACGCGTCGTCGACCAACTGTAAACGGAAGTGGAAAAAGTCGCCTCAAGCTCTTCAACGTCCACCAGCGCATCTCTTGGACCAGACTGATTGCAACCACCCCACACGCTTTCTCCATGTAGCCGGGACACTGGGTCCATATGCCTTCGGCATCCATCTCTGCCCCATCTTTCATTCCTCGCGTTCTGCCGGATACCCTCTTCGGCGGATCCGGTGTGGAGACTAAAGGTGTCTGTCCGCGTTGGCTACGTTAGACTGGTTGCTAGTGAGCACACGACTTGCGCTTGTCAACTTTCAGGCTTCAGAACACGAGTCCCAAAATCACGGATCTATCTCAATCACCTAGGCCCCACGGTGACATAGCTCGCTCGGACATTGCCGCGCCAACCCTCCACGGGCGGTGAACTAGGTCCTCGTGCGCGCTTGCACATCATCCGGAGACGGCGCGGAGACTGGATCCTGCGTTGTCCTTGGTTTTCGGTGCCATAATTACTTTCAAGGCAGCGGTGACTCTCTTTCCTTGCGATACCGATATCCGCGCTGAGTACCCTGCTGGAGGTCTCCTCCACCCCGAACACAGTCGCCGTCAGTCGCGGCACTATGAGCGGGTCGCCGCAGCATCACCACGTGCATCGTGCGCAGTCGCTGCAGCTGGGTTCGCGGCATCCTGTGGCCGACGCAAAGTACAGCAAGCTCGCCTCCGATAAGTCACCAGAGCACACATCGTCGCAATCGTCAATGAGCGTGACCATAACAGCAACGCCTGGTTCGAAACACACTGCGGGTATCAAATCGGAAATTAGCGCTACAACCTTGAATACAGTCCCTTCGATAGACGTCCGATCTGCTTCATTACATCCATCCGACGAGTTATGCGATCATCCTACCACCCAGGTGCCTGAATCGCAACGGACATATACACGATCAGACAAACGGAGGGAAGCGGATAGGCGGGAAGTCGGGTCTAACATATTGGCTCCAGACGTGCGTCGGGATTGGCCTCATTCCGCTACAGGGTCGGTGAATCCGTCTCGCGGGACTTTGGGTCAGAAAAGAACTGCAACCGGCGTCATCAAGCCCTACACAGACATGCGTGGAGATTCTCGTAGCTTAGGCGTGGACGCCGCCGAGAGACGCCGTTCCCGAAGCATCAGTACTCTCCCACATGGGAGCCGGATCGCAGCGGTAAGTCTTTCCCGTCAAAACTGTCTCCTCTGGGTTTGCTGACGATGGCTCAGTTGTCGCTGCATCTCCGCACGCGTCTGTCGTATGCCGCGGCCAAAGTAGAAAAGAACCGCCAGTCTCATGACACGCGGGCACAACTGCCATTGGAGTTTCTGACACGCGATTTGCCTACTACGTCTGCAGACACTGTGTCCTTAGACCAGGAGAAATGCTCCCCTAGCTCATTTGGGGCCAATGGGCAGCGACTGATGGAGCTGGACTCGCCCGACGGCACGAACGTGTCCGCTCCAGATCCGTCAGGGTTCTCTTCTCTTCACCCCCCTGCACGGGCGTCACCAGTCGCCAGATCTGATGATCTTTCTCCCTTTTCATTAAACGGCGATCCTCCCAACCCTCAAAAGTCACATCGATTGCTACCTGTGCCTAAACTTGCACCACCTGCAGACATCGTGCCGAGTAGTAGCAACACCCGACGCAGACGACCGAACCCGAACGAGGCCGTCGACAACCATTCGTCCGCTCCATTATCTCGTCATCGACGGCATCATTCGCAGCAAGAGTTCCGGACGTCACAGTCTAACGCCAGCTCTGAAAAGATATTAGTTCCGGGGACGCCTCCCTTTGGGCCATCTGCCTACACTTCTAGCCCATACAACGGCGTGTCTAGCCAACAGAGCCAATCTCAAAGCACATCGATGGAACAAGATGCCATTGAAACGCTACTCTTCATGTCGAGCCCGGGGAATTCTGGTTACCGATCAAACTCGCAAAACTCGCAAAACAGACTCAACCCTATCCGCAACAACATCGCTGCTTCGCTAGACATAGCATCCAGTGCACCTTGGAGTCAAAATTCTCAACATGAGACCAATTCGAGCCAATCAACCCAGTTGTCGGGGCTCCGCGGGCCATCTAATGGACTGGAAGCCCATGCTGGTGACGAGATTGATCGCATGTTGGACCAGATGGACAGCGACAGCGAGGATGAGAGGAACGCCCCAGTGCAGTACTCCAACGTGAAGCCCGACCCCATCTCGGCTGAGAGCCCTCGCAGACGCAATGTTCTTCCAAGGTGAAGATGCCCTCCATAGTGGTTCTCACTGTTTACTCCGCACGGCATGTCTGAATAACAGGGGTCATCACTCAATATCCATAGCACTGCTTTTAGCGAGCAATAAGCCTGTCTCGGCTAGATCAACACTCTTGTCCACCCCGGAAATCCCCCGTCAATTGATGCTGGCCCCCTGCCACCCGGACCGCAAGCGGGGCCCGAAAGACGCCCCCGATATCTACCCCGCAGGGTCGAACAGACATAAACCCCGAGGCAGCTCAAGAAACCACCATCTATCCTCGTCCACCAGCCCCTAACCAAATAACACCCCTAAAATAAAGTCGACATGACGACACCAAACCCCTCCACCCCCTTTGAGGAAGGAGTCTTCCTTCCAGGCGGCCACAACACCGACCCTCCTCTGCCGGAGTCTAGCCCCACGACAGGCTACAAGCTCAACCACAGCATGCTGCGCATCCGCGACCCGAAACGCTCGCTCCACTTCTACATCGACCTGATGGGCATGCGCACTGTCTGGACTATGAACACCGGCCCCTTCACCATCTACTACCTGGGCTATCCCTCCACCGCCGAAGACCGCGCCGACCTCGCCGCCTGGTCCGCCCGCGTCTCCAATCCCCACAATCTCACCCAGACCCTCGGCCTTCTCGAACTGTACCACATCCATGGCTCCGAGAAGCCTGTCACGGACGGCGGCATTGAGCTCGACACCGGCAATACCCCGCCCCATCTGGGCTTCGGCCATCTGGGCTTCACCGTCCCCGATGTCCCCGCTGCGCTGGAGCGGCTGCGCGCCGGCGGTGTCCCCGTGCTGAAGGACTTGGGCGATAGTTCCCGCGAAAGTGTACCGTTGAGTTCGTGGGAGGAGGAGCGCGGCGTCGGGGTGGGCGCTATCCACCCTAATTATAAGCGCTTCTTCGATCAGATTGCCTTTGTGGCGGATCCGGTGAGTGCCTTCTAACCTTTTACGCTTTTCCTTACTTGACTAACGACCACAGGATGGGTATATTGTGGAATTGGTGCCGCAGAACATGGCGTAGATCATGTATGCCATGACATTCATTGACTGACCCCGCGCCTGTACATACTGGGATTCCTCCCCATGATTAAACCTTCCTGCATGGACATACATAGTCGATAACGCAACCCAAACCAAGTCTTTTAGAGCCAGAATACCCGCGCATAATTACAGAGTGTCTTTCTATTCAACGCCCCAGCTGTCGTCCACCTCCGCCACATCGTAGTCCACCTCGTGGTTGCCGTCCCGCCGTCCTGCCGACTGATCTGGCGCGAGGGCTGGCGGCGCGCCGGTATCCATCACCGTGTCTTCATCCGACCCGGTCTTGCTGTCAAACGCCTGGCCCGGCGTCGACGACGCAGCCGAAATCGGCGGGTTAGGGACCCACGAGAGCTGCACATCTCCGACGGAGGGGATCTTCCACGGGCCGAACATGAACTTCTCGGCGATGTAGCGCTCCTTGAACGCGACGACCAGCGAATTCGGCTGTTCGGGGTTCGGCTCGATGGACTCGTATTCGCCAACGCCCTGGGTAGTCAGTTAGCATCCTCTGCTGCAAGGAGCACGGTAACAAAGGGAGGAGGGAGGTCACATACAATGAGGAACTGGCGCAGGGCTTCGTCCTTCTCCGGGTTGAATTCCACACCGGACACCGCAACTCTCCTGGGCCGGTTATCCAGACGCAGAACACCGCCCCGGCCGCGGGCTGTGCCGCGTCCGCGATAGCCCCCGCGATAGGATGGATCGTAGCCTCCACGGCCACGAGACGCGAAGCCCCCGCGACCGAATGCCCCGCGGCCACGGCCACGACCGCGGTAGAATGAAGACCCGGCCTCCGCGCTGTTCGGGTCGATACCCAGACTCTTGGCTTCGGCTTCGAGGGCGGCGAGCTGCGCGCGGAGCTGCTTGGTCTGTTCACTGGCATTGTCGTCCGCAGGCGATTGATCCATGCCTTCTGGGGATTGCGCCCCGTTGCTGGCGGCGCCGCCACCCAGCTTACGCATTAACCGCTCTTTTTCTTCTTGTTGTTTCTTGAGGAGTTCCTCGCGCTGCTTTTCCAGCGCCTGTTTGGCTTCCTCGGTCTCTTTGCGTTTCTTCATCTTGTCTTCGTAGGCCTTCTGCGCCTCTTGCTGCTGTTTCTCAAACTCCTCCTGGTTGAACGCCGGTTCGTCAGGCTTCCCTTCGTGGGAGCCCGCCCGCTGATCCCCGTTCTTATCGCCCTTGGGTTTGTGCCAGTATACCTTGACGAACCGATTGTCGAAGATCACCTTGGGGCTGGACCACGCCTTCTTGGCCGACGCGTGGCTATCATACGTGATCAAGGCCAGCTTCCGATGAGGCTGCAGGGCTAAATCGACGATCTCACCGTATTGGGAGAAGAACTCGCGCACGTCGGCATCGTTCAGCTTGTCCTCCGGGATCTGCTCAACCACAATCGTCGTTATGGAGGTATCCTCGTTCGGCCCTGCCGCGGAGAACTCTGAGCGCCGGCCACGGCCGCCAAATCCACCACGATCACCACCGCGTCCACGGCCACGGCCCCTGTCGCTACCACGGAAATGTCCATCGCGGCGGCGGCCCTCGGTCACGATACTAGACGCTCTCGGGTCATATTCTGCGTGATCAAAGATTAGCACTTGTACGGTAGTAGTATAAGAGGCGAAAACGTGTTCTGCATACCGTCCTCTTTCGACGCGCCAGGCGCAATATCATGCTGATACGGACAGGCTGCTCCCAGATAACAAATCCCTTGGGTCTCGTAGAACGGACACCGCTCTGAGCTCTTGGGCATTTGGTCCTGCGGCTGGCCAGCACCGCCAGGGGGCATCGGCATCGGCGGCATGCCCGGCATCTGCGGGAAGCCCATGCCCTGAAGCGCCATCATAGCTGCCATGGGGTCGTTCTGATCGAATGGAGGGAAATTCGGGGGCATAACGGGAAATCCACCAGCCGACGGAGGGAACTGCTCAGGGGCGCCACGGCCATCGCGTCCCATCCAGTCTCCTCTGCCACCTCCGCGGCCTCGGCGGGGAGTCTTGTAGACGCGGTTATGGGGAACACCATCCTGTTCTTGGTCCGCCTGGAAACCCTCATGGTAGCTGCGCTTGCGATTGAAATTCGAGGCATCTCCTTGCGACTGGGGGTAAGTGCCCATCGGCGATCCATAAGGTCCTTTGGAGGGGCCAGACGGCGGGTTGAATGGCTGTTGTTGGGGGATGGATCCAGCGACTGGAATCTCGTTTGCAGGTTGCGGTTGGCTCTGCTCGATCGAGGGCACCGGATGAGCCGATTGCTTGAGCGCAAAGGTAGCGAAAAGCTCATCGACAAACTGGACGGTATCTGAAAATTTCAACACGAACATGTCAGACACGCGATTTTTGTGGATCAGTTGATCGCATAAGATAATCATCACTAACGTTCTCTCAGAAAATCTTCCAGATTCTCCACGGACGCCTTTCGAATCTCATCATCGGGAGCGTCGGACCTAATAAGCGCCAAAACATAGTCTGCGAGTACATCCGCATCGGCGTCGGAACTGGGAGACGCAGAAGTCTCCGGTCAGCGATATTGAAGTTTCATGATGCAAACCGGCACTAGTACCATGACCAGTGGAATTGGCCGAGGGGCGCGTACATATCTTCAAGCTTCCTCACCACCCACTTTTTCACCTCGATGGCTTCATCCTCTGTGAGCTGCATGATGGGTTCGCGGAAGAAGACGTGCTTTCCGAAGCGCTTCAACAACAAGTATTCGTTTTTCGGGAGACTGGGAGGGTAGGCGACAATGATTGCAAATACTGTCGAATTTCTGTCCAAATCCTGGGCATGGGCCAATCCTCAAGCGCCAACGTACTCAGTGGAGATAGTGCTCAATCCAGAAGACGATAGATGTAGAGAGTCGATGTATTGAGTTCAGGACATCATGCGTAAGCTTGAAGAGGGGATACGGAGGGGTAAAGAGAGCTTGGGAGTTGAAGCGAAAGAAAGTCGGCCGCTGCCCAGAGAAACGCGAGCGACGCGGATGACGGAAGTGGCACGTGACCCGCTCCTACCATCTTTGCATCCATCAACCCAAGTCAATACTAGGTGCTACAAGGCTACAAGGCTACAAGTTACTGGTGGCTATCATTGTTCGCAAAGTGAACAGAGCTCTACCCTCGCGAGAAACTGTTGAGCTGGGAACTAACATCTCATATTTTTTTCATGTCCAACTAGCGAACAACAACTATGGGAAGCCCTCGCAGTCATAAACGTAACAAGAAAGAAAAGCCATAGAAAATGCACGAACACTCCTTGTTTCTACTTGTTTCTAGGTATCGAAAATCCACATACGACATTAACTGTGGTGTCTGTTTCATTTTGATGGGG
Source organism: Aspergillus sp. MEXU 27854 (assembly GCA_019721355.1). NCBI lineage: Eukaryota > Fungi > Ascomycota > Eurotiomycetes > Eurotiales > Aspergillaceae > Aspergillus > Aspergillus sp. MEXU 27854. The sequence goes on from JAGMTT010000002.1 coordinate 3,212,936, forward strand.
GTGTGTCGGCCCCTAACATAGACAGTGTATTGCGTTCGTCGATCTCATAAACATAGAACTCCTGTCATGGCAAACAGGGACCCTATTGCGCTTGTAAAGAACGTGTTTACAGCTTGTCGTAGTACTGTAGAGTGGTAGGTTAGCACAGTGCGATTCAGAAAGGCAATAAAGAGCAAACTTACGTTTTCGTAGCCAGGAACCTCGGGCTTGAGACCCTTGCGCGTACGCATCTCCTTGACGATCTGACCAGGCTTGGTGGAGGGATCGAGAGGAGATCCACCAGGGAGGACGGACCAGTGGTCGAAGACCATCTGGGGGAAGGCCTGACCACCGGTGGCCTGACGGAGATCGGAGGAGAAACCGAAGGACTCGTTGACGGGCAGGTAGGCCTTGACGTTGAACAGAGGAGTACCAGGACGCTGCTCCTCGGTGTAGACGTGACCACGACGACGGGTGAGGACACCGTAGATACCACCCATGGCCTGCTCGGGCACCTGGATCTCGACGTTGAAGACGGGCTCCAGGATACCGGGGTCAGCCAGCATGGCAGCGGCATACAGCACACGACGAGCGGTGGGGATGATCTGACCACCACCACGGTGGATAGCATCAGCGTGCAGGGTCACATCAAGGACATTGAAGCGGATAGAGCGCATGGGCTCCTCGGCAACGGGACCCTCGCGGGTGGCCCACTGGAAACCAGAGACGAAAGAGTCCTTGATTTCGTTGAGGTACTGGACGGCCTTGGTCTGGTCGACCAGCAAGTTGGCACCGGTGGTGTCGGGACCGAAGCACCAAATCTTACGGGCATCGGTGACATCCCAGCCGTAGTCGTCAGCAAGGATACGGGCACGGGCCTTGAAATCGTCACGAGGGTTGATCTTGCCGGACTCGATGGCGAGGGAGACCTCCTCGTCAAGAGGCTGGGCAGTGACGTAGAGACGGTTGTGCTTGTTGGGAGACTTGGACAGGGCAGTCATGCTGGACTCGCCAGAGACAGTCTCACGGTAGGAGACGACGGGGTCAGAGATGCGGAGAGGGACACCGGCGTGATCCTCCTCGAGATCCTTCAAGCAAATCTCGAGGTGCAGCTCACCAGCACCAGCAACGACGTGCTCACCAGACTCGGAGATCATGGTCAGGACACAAGGGTCAGACTTGGACAGACGCTTGAGACCCTCGACCAGCTTGGGCAGATCCTGGGCGTTCTTGACCTCGACGGAGCGCTGCACGACAGGAGACACGGAGAACTTCATGACCTTCAGGTTGTGGGCAGTCTCGGAGGTGGTAAGAGTACCAGACTTGAGCAGGAACTGGTCAACACCGACCAGACCAACGATGTTACCGGCAGGGACATCCTCGATGGGCTCGACGAAACGACCCATCATGAGAATGGTACGCTGAATGTTCTTGATGAACAGGTCCTCCTTCTTGCCAGGGGTGTAGTTGGGACCCTGGATGCGGACCTTCAGACCAGAGCGGACGGTACCGGAGTACACACGACCGAAGGCGTAGAAACGACCCTTGTCGGAGGTGGGAACCATCTTGGAGACGTAAAGCATGAGAGGAGCCTTAGCGTCACAGTCACGGATACCGATGGCGCAGTCATCGTCAGCAGGACCCTCGTAGAGAGTCTCAGCACGGTACTTCTGAGCGGTGACGGGAGAAGGCAGATGGATACAGATCATCTCCAGCATGGCGTCAGCGGCAGGCAGGAACTTGCGCATGACGGTCTTGAGGAGCTGCTTGCCAGCAAGGTCCTTCTCGTCAGAAGTGAGCTTGATCTCCAGCTTCTCGAGGAGGGTAGCAATCTCCTCCTTCTTGTCGTTGTTGACGGCGTTGAAGATCTTGAAGATGGGGTCCAGGATGAACTGGTTGAAGGCACGCTCAAGGGGCTTGCCATCAGCCTCAGCGGACTTGGTCCACTTCTTGGTCTTGGGGTTGAAGTAGTTGTCACCCCAAAGACGCTCAAGCATCTTCTTGCGGTCAACACCGAACTTCTTGGCGTACTTGACGGCGAACTGGCGGACAGTGAAGGCCCAGCCGTGGAGACCGGAACCGAAAGCAACGGTACCTCTGTCGGGGTAGACCTGGACGTCACCAAGGACCTTGTCGAAATAGGTAGAGATGATGACGTTGACGGACTCGATGGTACGAGAGAAAGACTGGTAGAGGTCCTCCTTGGAGACCTGAAGCTCCAGAAGAGCACGGTCAACCTTGTTGATGATCAGGACGGGCTTGATACGCTCGGTCAGGGCCTGGCGCAGCACGGTCTCGGTCTGGACACAGACACCGGAGACACAGTCGACGACGACCAGGGCACCGTCAGTGACACGGAGAGCGGCAGTGACCTCAGAGGAGAAGTCAACGTGACCGGGGGAATCGATCAGGTTGATCAGGAACTCAGAGCCATCGACCTTCTGGGGGATCTCCTTGAGATCCTCCTCATCGGGGAACTGAGCATAGAGGGAGATGGCGGTGGACTTGATGGTAATGCAACGGTCCTGCTCGTCAGGACGGGTGTCCATGAAACGAGTCTCACCAGCCTTGGCAGCCGAAATGATACCGGCACGCTGCACGAGGGAGTCGGAGAGGGTAGACTTTCCGTGATCGACTATTGGAAGACTCAGTTACCATTCAAAATTTTCCACGTGCGTAGACATCAACATACCGTGAGCAATGACCGACATGTTACGGATGTTGGCCTGGCGGTCCATGAGGGACCGGATCTAGAGAAGGGTGTTAGTATCATAGATGCCTTCTATTATCTCCTTCCTTTTCCGGCTTGGAGACATCGATTGTGTGGATTTCGAGTCCAGTGCGGGGTGTGGAAACGAACCTCCTCGATGGTGAAGCTGTAAATAACATGGTCAGTCTACTGGTCTAATGTGATTCCTGCCGATCCGAAGGGATCCGGACACAGAAATGGACGAGGTGGTTGATGGAAGACTTACTTGACCATTTTGGCGGTTTTTTCTTGTCAACGGCCTTAGAGGCGGGGTTGTGTGATTAGAAAAAGAAAAAAAGAGAAACGACACAAAGGAACAGGATCGAGGGCTAGCTCGACCTCTGATGGATAGGACAGAAAGACCTATGTGCGCTGCTCCAAAAGAAAAGGGAGGCTGAGGGCTTCACGGTGGAAGGTGAAGAGAGGAAGAGAAGAAGAGGAGAGGAAGAGGTTTTGGAGGAGGAAGAGGGGAAGGCAGAGAAAGTGTAAGAGAGGTGGGGACTTTTTTTTTCTTACCTCGTTTTTTTCTGCTGGGATTTTTTCCGATTTCAAATCTGGGATGTGCGTAATTTTGGGTTTCCCGCTTGTGCCCCTCGTTTCATTACGCCCAACCGATGCAATCGTCTCGTTTATCGAGGCCATATTGGACGAGTTTTCTTGATAAAGATGAATTCCATGGATGTTGATTAGTCTTCAGCAATACGAAAGGCGAATTTAGTGATAGATCTCTGTCTTCAGACCTCTTCTGTGACTCAATCCTCGCATATACATTTCAGTATCGATATATTTCCCAAGGTCGACTAACGGCGGCAGAAACCCTGCCTTTCCTGCTACCCCTCCAACCGTGGGTGGCGAGCTCGACGGCTCATGAGATAACTCATACTCTGACTCACAGCCCATCTACCCAGTTATACAGACTTTTCAGACTTTTGGAAGCTCATAGTCAACTGACACTCTTGAGTCCATCGCCATCTGGGCATGCATATTGCACACTAGGGAGATACCTGAGTATAGGTACTGTAAGGAATAAATTACCGATACCCCGCTAAAACCGCACGAGGAAAAAAACAGAAAGAGGAGCCGTTAGCTTGTCGTTCTCCACCAATCAGATCCCCGAATCACAGGCCCCTCCCTGCTCACCGCCTACTGACTGGCGGAGTTAACGACAACAGGCTGAGCTTCCCACCGAAATTCATACGGAGTCCTCTTCATGATGATTCGGAAGACTGGGTCGGGCAGCAGCTGATTAATGTTCATACCAAGTACTAGTTGACACTCGAGTAATGGTCATACCACCGTGGATTAATAATTCATCTTCCCAGCCATCTTACATCATCGCCTCGAGTTATTAACTAGTTAAGTAAATATGAAAAACAACATCAACCGTCCAGTCTATATATGCATTAGGAATAAGTAGGTGTAGTAAAAACATCAGATCGAATCAACAATATATACATAGAATGGTGAATGAATCCCACTAGGATCTCCAATGCATCCAGCCCCCCATTTTTCCCGGAATGCATGCAGACGCACACACTCTCAAGAAGACCCAAGGATCTTTGCATACGCATCCTCCACCTCCGTGGCAATCTCCAACAAGGTCACAATAATGATCTGATGTGTCACGTTCGGCAGCTTGTCCCGTTGGAGCCCAATCCATTCGAGCGGTGGCGTGGCCTCCCCCATATCGCGCAATTGGGGCGTCTCAATCACTGGCGGCTCCAACGCAACGTAGGTGTACTTGGACTGCGGCACGTTCACCACCGCCGTGATCTTCTCTTGTGGCTCACTCTTATCGCCACCACCTTCGTTTAGCCCGCCTGTTATGCGTACCGCCGACGGAGGCAGCGGTTTGCCCAACCGCGAGGCCATCGCCCGCGAATGCGTCTCCCACATGTCACGAATGAAACTGATCCGGGAATAGTTCCATCCCACGTCCACTTTACCCTCGAACGTACTCCGGAACAGGTAGTCAATCTGCCGAGATCCAGGTGTCTGCCAGGTCTCCATCCCCGCCACCAATCGGGGAACTTTGAGGATGGTCCCTCCAGTCGACCCCAGCACGCGATTGGCAATCTCGCCGACCAGAAGTTCCTCGATCTCCATCCGATGCGGTCGCACAATACCGGATAACGCTACCCGCAGCTGGCCCAGCGTAAGCCCAAGCGCACTATGGATCTTGCCTTCGTCCAAAGTGACGTCGAACCGCGCCTGTGCCTCATTCGCCTCGATTTTAAACACATGGTTGTCGAAGAAGGAACTTGGGAAGACCCCGATGTTGACGACATTGATAGTCACAACGACTCCCGTATGAAGGGAAATCGGCGCCTTCTCAGTCTCATCCTTATCCTTCGGAGACATATCTTTGACGGGGATATCTGACTTGTCAAACACGGAGGTTCTCCGGCGTAAGTACCGTTCGACCTCCCGCAACGAAGCTTCATACGCGGCCTGCTTGTCTTGGACCAACCGTTTCCAAGCCTGATACAACGCGATGGATTGTGATGCCGTCAAGCTCGTACAGAAAACCTGTACACGGTCTCCTTCCAGGATGCTGAATAGTCGTTCAGCCCCTGACGCGTTTCGGACGTTGTACATCAAGAAGTCAAACATAGAAATATGAGCGATGAGGAAAGGTTGATAGTCGAAAGAAACCTTCACTTGAAACTGATCAAACGAAACCGAGGCTTGAATCAACGGTGTTTTGTTGTTGGGAGTGTCATCAGGCCATTTGATGGAGGTTTGCACTTTGAGCGCCCGAAGTTCAATCAGCCCACTCATGCGACCTTTACTCTCAATTCCCGCTGTTCTGAATCCGATACAAAGCGTCTGTTCCCAGTCCGATGATTTCTTCGACGACAGCCACAAATCATGAATGCTGAACACGGCTTTCCCGAGTGTAGACCCTAGATCAAGTTGGATTTCCAGACGCTCGATGGCAATAGCCGAGTTCCAAGGAAAGGCAGGCGCAGACGCCACTTGCTGATACCGCTGCACCATATACGGCTGCGCTTCTGTTGACGGAGGCTGGAATACAGGGCCAGAATCGACGTCATCACTCGAAGGCACCCAGATCTCCCGGAAGAGCAAAAGGTCCTGGACTTGTTTGGCATTGAGGGCCACCTGCATTGGACTTACTCGCAGAGCCGCTGAAATTCCCTTGGACTGACTCAAATGCTTGCTGTTGATGAGAGACATGACCATCGAGTTGACCGCGAAGCTAGCCGTGGACTCATTGGAGTAGACATGCTTCACCGACGCTTGAAAAGAGTCGAACGACACCAAAAGTGCGAAGAAGCGCCCTTGGTCATCCGAAACCGTGTTGACTGTCACATAGGCGCTGTCAAATTTCGCTGTAGCCGCCACTCTTGCAATAGGCTGGCAGCTAAGACTGAATTCTTGTTTGCATATCAACAGGCCCACATTCAGCTTGCATCGGCCAAGGATGGAGTCCGCACCCTTTTTGTCGAGAGAAGATTGCGGAATCAGTTTTTGGGATTGTAGCATCATTGTAGTAGATGGTCGTCTGGGCTTCTCCTGGTCTCCCATAACTTCCTTTACGGTGGAAGTCATCTGCTTGATCAAAGGCACCAGGCTTGGATAGAGGACATTGGTCGAGGCATCAACCTTCAGCTCCGCGTTGAGGGCCGGGTCTTCTTGCCTATTATCTTCATATTGGACCTTCACTGCGACTCCAGGGGCCCGTAGAGTCGCGGTTGCCACCGTGTCCCCATGAACATACTGTCCATATTTCGCCTCTGACGGCCTACTGCCCTTCAGGGTCGCAGTAAGCATTGTGTGATGATCGTCAGTGTGCCGTCCTTGAAGTGAGACAACGGCACCAGCAAAGTCAACGTCGACCAGTACTGAACGGAAGTGTTTATTCCCAAACAGCACACGTTGCTTCTTGCTATCATCCGGGGACTTCGACACAAGCGTAGCATTGGCATCACGGACGATTTGACTAGAAGCTGCAATCGAGTCTCGTATCATGCTCGCTGGGAGCATGAAATCAGAGGTCGCTCTGATATCAAGGGATTTTCCAGCTGCCTGGAATGCCAGTCGAACTTCATCGCCCGATGAGGCATATGCCACGTTGAAGACCAACTCAGGTAACAACGCAGAGTTGAGGGAGCGCTTGCGTCGGCTCCTTGAGAACGGTACCATTTGCAATTGGACATCCTCGATGCGTAATTTTGCCGCGTTTGGTTTTCTATTGGACAACTCCACGCGCTTGATAGAGAAGACCAAATCATCAGGCGTACGTCCTGAGGCAGGCGGCGGCGCAGTGCTCATGTTCCAACTGATCTGAATGTTGTTCAGATCAAAGGAGTATATGGCATTGAAGAGGTCTTCTGGTGTAGAATCATCCGTGACCTGGATGGTCGGGGTTCCACGGGATGGATCCTTTGATTCCGTATGACCTCGCCTCCTCAGTCTCTTAAAACGCTTGACCTCATGAGACAGGTCCAAAGTCTTGATACGCTCTCGTAGGTGGACCGCCATATCAACCATCAGCGCAGCAGTTTCGGAAAACAGTTCAACTTCGAACTTCTGACTGGTAAAATGATACACTCGCCTGGTCTGACCATCCTCCCGTGTCATTGAGGTTCCGTGGAACTTTGCGTCAATGCCAAAGTTGCAGAATGAAAGGCTAGTGGCAGCTTCTTGTTTGCGCAAATCGAAGCTGACACTCGACGTATCCACATGAAATTCCGGATATTCCATTGGCGTTCCATTCTCCAAACCATTGTCTAGGCGCATGCGCATCATTCCAAGGTTGAACACCATATCTGCCGAATAATTCTTTCCGTTGAGAGCCGGAGCGCTAGCATGTATCTTTGTGCCTGCCATAGTCATTCGCGCTTTATAGAGAATCGTATGCCCGCTCGATGATTCCTTCTGCTGAGGAGGGGACTTGTCAAGGGCAAGAACATCTCCAAGGTGTTGTTGAAGAATCTCCACGTTCTGCTGGAGATCGGACATCAAGTGCGAAAACTCTGGTTTCGTCAGAGCGCCCATCAGGCTGCGCACAGCACTTGCTTCCAGCCAAATAAGCTCTATCGTAACGTCGACTTCCATTTCAGTGCGACCAGGAGACAGATTTGCGGTTACTCGGCCGTTTATGGGAGGGATCTCCAATACTGATAATGGGTGCCACTCATTTCCTTCGTTCGATAAGAACGTGTGCAGATTCTTTTTCAAATCGAAGTCAACCTCAACCTTTGCACCATCTGTTGGAATGATAGATGTCCGGGCCACCTCGCCCGAAATGACGTAGGTCAAAGACGGCAGAACACAGAAGCTCAGACGATAGTCGTCCAGAAACATTGCGACGTGAAATTTGTTTCGCACTGGCGGCGTCGGTGTAATTGATTTGTCTGCTTCATTCGCCGACAGCTTAAGATTACTTGCTAGCCGGTGAATATAGCGGACTTCATCCTCTATCAGCCGGTCCGCAGTATGAGCGAGACTCAGTGGATCTTCTTTCATGTCATAGCGAAGTTTCCTGCTGGACCCCGCTATTTTCCACTCGTTCGTCAAGCCCATCCCGTTCTCCACAGGCACGCATGAGCAGAACAAGTGTGGGTCGCTAATTTTCCATAGCATCAGAGTCTTGGAGAAGTCTGAGAACTCAGAAGAGCAGGTTGAGGCACTGAGTAGCACACTCAACCCTTTGGGCTCATCCGGACGATGTACGTTTTGCACAACAGAGCTCCTTAACCCGCGTCCAGTTAGTGCAAGCTTGACATTAATCCCATCGAGAATTACGGAACCGAGGTCAGCCCCAAAGACAATCTGGAAGTCATCTTCAGCATCTGCTTTGCTGTCAGAAGCCGGGGGCGGTGGAGCAGATTCCAAGGTGACAGTGGACATGGTTCTCGTGATTCCTTCCACGAGATCTAGGATCTCCCATCGGAAGTGAAGACTGATAGAAGAGCAGTAGGACTCGACTATGATTGAACATCGTTGTCTTATGGAACCTTTAGACACCGAGGTTTTTTCCGGGGCAACTGAGACAGCGGTAGACAAGTCCTCAACGACAAAGTTGGTTTCCTTTGGCCCGGGATCGATAGCAAAGCGGAACAACTTCACTGTAGAGGAGAACGACATTTCTGTTCGAGCAGTTTCAGGTTTTGGTCCAAAACTGTTCCACACCCTTTGCATCACATAGCTTTTCTCGACATGGGCTAGATCCCAAGCTCTCCATTGGTCAAAGCTGTTGAGTACCACCGTTTTGGCATCCTTGGGGATGGAAAGATCGTTATGTAGACAATTTGAAGTCAGGTCCCTCTTCTGTGCCAAGCTCAAATGGTTATAAATGTTCCGGATGCGCGAAATTATCTTCCAAGAATCATGCTGACGCACATGTGTTGGGTCAAGTCGGAGGACATATGAAATTCTTGTCAGGAACATAGGGTCTGCGATGTTGGAAGCAGGCTTGGTAAGAGAATATATCAGGAACCGCAATCTCCTCTGGTCGAGAGATGAGCTATGTTGGAAAGATTTCGTAACAGAATCAAGCATTGTCGTTGTGCGACGGACCAGGGAAGCAAGGTGCTCCACCGATTTTGTGAAGGTCACCGTATCGAAGGCACGGGCTTGGAAGTTGGACCTTATTGCAGGATTTGCCACGAGCCAAAAGTTGAAATCGCCCAGAAGACAACTTAATTCGGCTTTTTCATGGTATGCGTCCGTTTTTGTTCCCACGACAGACACCGAGAAGCTTTCAGCACTTGCATGTACAGTGGAGCTCTTGCTGATTCCGTAGATAAGATCGCCTTTCTGGCGTTCGACCCTTGTTCTCACGAGAGCTCTCAGATGCGTGAGCTCAACACTGTATTCATCGCAGAACCCAGGTTCATGATTCATGATAGGCGCTGTGGAGTTGACTAGTCGAGCCGAGATGAAGGGCGCTCGAATAGCAATGCTTGTTGCTTTCTTCCGCTGTTTCAAAGCTTTTTCATAACCTACAATGTCTGAAATGACATCCTTCTGCAATGAGTCAATGATTTCGACTGGGTGTTTTGGCTGTAGTTTCTCGAGGAATGCAGACATAGTGAAGAGAAACTCTGGGGTACAGAACCCTCGGACTCCATAAGGTAGTTCAAGTGCCAGGTTCGTGTATGTTGTCATGTCATCGTCGAAAGGAGAAAACTGAGGATCGAATCTCGTCGTGTGCGCACTATCCCGGAGGAAGTCATGGTTTAATGTCGGACGCAGAGGCAACTGGGATGTATCCAGGCTGATTTTATGCAAGGTGAAATTCGGCATGGTCCACGGGTTAGAAGCATCAGGTACACTATTTTGCGATTCTTGAGAGCGATACTTGCGTTCCATAGAAGAGCGATGCTGGTTCTCCTCGGCTATACGGAGATGACTTTCGGTTTCCTCCTCCGTGCTTGTTGTACGGCCAACGGTGCTGATATCCCTTTTGCGGCCACTTCTCACACTGGAGCTATCTGAGGATATTAGAAAGCTCTTGGAACTATGGCTGCTTTCTTTTGAGGAGCTTCCCGACGATGAGGACGAATAATCCGTTAGGCTCACATGGCGCACAATAGGCTCTGGCATCGAAGGTATCGCGATGGTCGGGAGAGCCAAGTTTTCACTCTTCACCTGCAGAGCCTGGGGCTCGACTTCCTCCCAATCAAACAGGAGCCATGGTGTTCTTTGTGTCCTCTGGTCGTGCAATTTTATGTGCTCTTGTTGAAGTCGTCGTGTTTCCACGATGTCGCTCCTCCGCTGGACCATTCGCAGATCTATTGTCGTGCGAAACAGTGCGAACGGGCTGATCTGGGTTTCTAGAAGACTCCCAAACCGGCCAACAAATCTGTAGTCAATCGCAGCGATGGATATCTCAGGGACGAGAAGGCTCATGCGCTTAGAGAACCGAGCGTTTGCCCAGTCGTTGAACTTTGTTGTGACAGGTCCAGAGCTGAGGACTATAGCGGCCTTGTCGAGCAAAACTGAGATGTGGATGATGTCAAGGTTTGCCCGAAGGAACGTAACATCATGGAGCGCAAGTGGCACTAGGGGCGGTAGTGCATTTTCTTCGTTGTCAAATGAAAAGTCAAAGCTTTTCAAACCTGCCCCTAAGCATGAGAGGAACTCTGCGGAACATTCGCCAATGATCCGGCCAACATCGAAATCCCAGTTGCAAACATAGGTGGGCTCCACGGGAGGCAACCCAAATAAGCGATGGCCATGAATCGATAAGCCGTCGATGAAGAGTTGGTTGTCAGACACAGTTGGAGTGTCCCCGGACACCTGTGTTTCCAAGCCCACCTTAAGAGGCGCAATGGAGAAGTGGAGGTCCATGTAGTAGTTAGTGAAGCGTAGGTCAGCCTCCAGAGAAGGTGCCGTGAGCCTCAGGCAATTGAGCTTGTCATATATGTTTTCCGGAAGCAGAGCATAAGGACTATCGACAGTGACGTGGACGATCACGTCAAGATCGTTGGACGTCCTATTCGGATTTATACCGTTGTGGGCATCCGGGGGCTCGTGGCTGTAGGCGATTTCTTGGTATTCCTCCAGGGTCTTGAAGTGCATCTCCTCTCCGAAATAATTTTCCTTAATGGTCATGAAGGATCTGATCAAGAAGCCAAACAAATATAGCTTCGGCGATTTCCCATGCATGTTGAGAAACAGCGTGTCCGTTAAATCTGGCGAGGTAGAGAGATAATAATCGTAGCTACCATCAATGCTCAAGCTTCCTAACGTTGCCATTGACTTGTCTTGCAAGAATGTGTGCAGTGTATCCCATAATGGGCTTAGGAAGTCGATGGTTCCATCCTGGAGATTGACATCAAAGCTAACAGCATTTTGCTCCGTTCTGTACTTGTCCAAGGGGATCAGAACATCCGAGGTCAACTTCTTCCCCTTTATCACCAACAGGCGATTGTCGTCCAAATCGGAGGGATTGCTGATGATGTTTTGATCATTCACATTTACAAACAAGCTCAAATCCACGAATGAGAGATTTAGCTTGTAGTGAAACGGGACAAACGTGTAATAATCTTGGGGAGGACCAGATGCCCAATCGCTAACAAGGTCTGTCAAGAGAAAGATGTGGTCGCGTAACAAGAACAGCTCCATATCGTGACTCTTGATATCGAAAACCCACGTCCGGAGACCATTCCACGAGAGGGGCACAGAAAGATCGCAGTTGATGATCTGCCGAGGGCACTGCCATAGAAGTGCATGGTTGACACTGGATGACATCCGTGATTCCCGAAGATCAAGGTCCAGCTGGCTGGCAAACCCAGAGGCAGAGGCAACCATTTCCATGGAGTAACTTATGGACGAATCGCCCGCCACGCGAAGGGACAACCAGCCAAATGGACGAATATCTGGACCAATATGGCTCTTGTCGCCGTCGGCAGTTCGGGACGGTCTGCGCCGCTGTCCTTGTTGTTTCTTCACCCTAGACGCCCCCCGTATTGCGTTCGCCCTGCCTTTCCACTGCCAGTCTTTTGAAGGTTCCCGTGTAGGAATGCGTAAAGTCAACTCTTCACTTATGTCCACCCGTAGCCGAAAAACCGAATTCCTTCTCAGGTCTCCAGGGGCCAGAGGCTCTGCCGGTTGAGAGCTTTTATAGGCGTTAGGAAAGAACACGTTTTGTAACCCGACACGCTCCCGATCCGCCCACGGGCCGTAGTTGAGGGCGCCGCCTCCAATTGTGACATCAATGCCCCATTCCGGAGGCGGCGCGCCGTTGATATCTGACGTCTTTTCTTGTCCTGAAGGGTCCTGAGAACGCTGAGACGGCCGAACACATCCTGGTATGTCCCAGAAATATGTGATATCCACCCCAGGGCTGTCCAAGATAGTAGAAAATCTACCATATTCGATAGCATTCCACTCTCCGTGGTCATCGTGGCTCGTTTCGTCCAGATAGCGGGAAAGGCCGATCCACTGCGTATCATGACGGGCTTGCGGCCTAGAGAGAGGATCCGCATTCTTCTCTGAGACATGAAAAGACTCGACTGAGGTTTGAAAATATGGGATGAGGTCGCGAAGACTATGCCACATACGACGCTTCTGGAACTGGTAATTGAATATCGTGTCCCTTTTGCGCTTAGTCCCTGGTTGTTCTTCCTTCCTGGAGCCTAGGACCATGGCCGCACTGAGTTGATTCTGCTTGTAATCCGGGTTAGGCCGCATCTGTACCACTGGATGGTTGAGATGGAATGAGAACACTTGGCGGTAGAGGTCAAGAGGGCCGGCATCACAGGCCTCGATTAATCCGGTAGCGCTATCGAACGTTGTGGTCAACACCGAGACCGTGTGTTCATTGCCGATCACAATAGCCCCTTTGTCACATTCTAGCTTCAGCGGCAAAAGTTTGAGTAATCTTGACAGACTCTCCCCTACTTCTTGGCCAGACCCAGTGGTATTAAGGGAGCGGATTGATGCGCCATCGGTACCGTGTCGCTCTGCATCATCGCCCACTGCAGATACGTGGTCGGAAGGCCGTCCACTCGCACTCGAAGTCCGTTGTGATCTTTCTTTGAGCTCAGGGTCCAGCACGTTACTGCCTGGGTATTGCGGCCTGGTGAACGTCGCAGTCTCGGGGGGGGTGAAGCCAGCAAGGATGCTGTCGTAAGCGGGCGTCCTGTTGTAAACAAACCATTCCAGGCCGTAGAAATTTGCGGTGATGCGACACGGAAGGGTATCTGTCCTTTTGAGTCCGCCCTGCTCGTCACCTCCAGAAGTCTTGGCCTCTCCCTTCCCACCGGTCGAATGGTGGGTGTCTTCTTGCGACAGTCCACTGCTTGGCTTGAGGTGGGACAAGTCAGTTTTTCTCACTGTGCGCTTCCAATAACGCCATGTTATGAAGCCTCCATGTACAAATATTGTCTCGTTTATTCCGTGGTATCGAATGCCCTTGAAGAAGATCCGCCCTCCGAGGAGGGATATCTGGAGCGCATTTATGTCGACATAGACGCGGTAGTAATGCCAAGTGTAGGCGCGTATCGCATAGGACAAGAGGGCGGCAAAGAGGCGATTGAAGTATAACAGGAAGAATAGTACCCTAAGCAGCTTGTATCAGTATAAAGTGCGCGCATGAATCAGAACAACGCCTACAGGATACACGAGACAATAAGCTCGAGAAGGAAGAACCTAAGATGTATGAGTTATGGAGCGTATTCGACGTTGGTTAGCTCACCAGTTGAAGCTGGGGTCAGGCGTCAAGGTCAACGTTGACAAGCTCGCCATCTTGCAAGAACTTAAACTCCTCCAAGGTGACGGAGGGCGGCAGACATGGCGACGACGCGACGGCGACGAGACGATCAGTCTTCCCTTCGGGGATCGAAGGATGGATTGAGGAGCAATGCGAGTGCTGGAGAATTCATTCTACACGCGCGATATCCAGCCGAGATCGAGAGTAACCCATGGTCATGGATAATGTTTGGGGAAAGGCGGAGATACGAGTGAAGAACATGTGGATTGTCACGGGCCCGCCGAGACTAAACCGGATGAGGTAAGGGGGGGGGGGGAGGAGCTCCGATTGATGATGCGTCGCATGCAGGCGGCGGAACAGTTTCACTACCTACCTACTCACGCCTTTTCGTCGGTCGTCACCTCGACTTTCAGACTGCCTCAACTTATCGCTTCAATCATGCCACTTTTTTCTTGTCGATAGAAAAACTGCCAACGTGTTCTCTCTCTCCTGCTGAAACACCCGACACAAGATCATGCCCCTTTCTTTCAGCTGTTCTCGTTGATTTACGGAATGCGTTAACCGTGGTTGGTCTCAAACCCTGAGTACTACCGCGGTCAAGAACCGCAAGTCTCATCGATAATGAAGGTCGCATCTTCTTCATCTTCTGGAGGTACAGGCCATAGTCTGGCGCGCGCCGTGGTAATAGTATCTGGGGTGTCGGCGCTGGTAGCCTCGCTGTTGTCTCTCTTGTAGGCTTACATTCCGTCTTGATGCCCCCTCCCCCTAGGTCAAAATTTGGTTACTGACCTGCGCTCTGGTCTACTACAGGTCCATATGGCTTCAAACGTATATCTCTCGCATGTCTCCGGTCCTTCGCTCGCATACTGACTCGCGCGTTGCAGCAAAAATTATCGCAAACCATTACTCCAACGCTATGTCGTTCGCATACTTCTCATGTCGGTCCCTACCATCCGCTGCTCCACCAGGCCCCAGACTAATCGTAGTAGGGTCCCCATATACGCGGCAGCCTCTTGGACAAGTATTGTATCGTTGAAAGCATCACTTTGGCTGGACCCTATACGTGATATTTACGAGGTAGGAGCTTTGACAGTTGCTGCTTTACCGGAGATTAACTTCAGCCTAGGCTTTTACGATCTATACATTTTTTCAGTTACTCATCAACTTCCTCGGAGGCGAGCGAGCTTTGATCATCATGACTCACGGCCGTCCTCCTGTACAGCATGCCTGGCCCCTGAATCATTGTCTACCCAAGGTCGACATCTCCGACCCCCAAACCTTCCTTGCGGTCAAGCGAGGGATCCTCCAATACACCTGGCTTAAACCCGTGCTCGCCGCCGTCTCCATCATCATGAAAGCGACCGATACCTACCAGGAAGGATATTTGGGCTTGAACTCGGGATACCTCTGGACGGGAATCATTTATAATATCAGTGTGACTATCAGTCTTTACTCACTGGCGATGTTTTGGGTCTGCCTTCATAACGACTTAGCACCGTTTCGCCCGGTGCCTAAGTTTCTCTGTGTCAAGCTCATTATCTTTGCCTCTTACTGGCAGGGTTTCTTCCTCTCCATCCTCCAATGGCTGGGAGCTTTGTCCAACGGGGTTGCTGGTTACACCCCCGACAACCTCGCGGCTGCGATTCAAGACAGCTTGATCTGTTTCGAGATGCCTATCTTTGCCATCACCCATTGGTACGCCTTTTCGTGGCACGACTATGCCGATCCAACCATTTCGGCCGCTCGTCTCCCGGTGAAATATGCCCTGCGCGACGCCTTTGGGGTCAGAGATCTCATTGAAGACACGAAGATGACATTGCGCGGTGAAAACTACGAATATCGGCACTTCGACTCGAATGACCACATTATTGCACATGAAGAATCGGAATCTCGGGTGCGACGGGTCATGCATGGCATGCGGTATGAACGTGGCGGAAAAGCGAAATATTGGATACCCAAACCGGGAGAGATCAACAGCCGGACACCATTACTAGCAGGCAGTGAATCGCGCTCCCGTGATCGACGAAGTAGTACGTTAGACCGATATCGCTCGCCCACGGAAATTGGTGACACTACCCTGGATGCAGAAGATGAGTGGTTGTTTACCCAAGCGCGAGCGTTGGAATTTGGCGACTGGAACGTAAGTGAAGTGAGGTCATTGTTTGCAGACGTAGGATGGCTGACACTTTCATCAGTATCCGGTGATCACGGCGAACGAGGTACCGCGAGACCAGCGGCTTGAAGCTCCATCGAGCTGTCAGAACTCCACTGAAACACCAGAAGTCGTGAAGAAGTCTCGTAAACATAGGAAATCCCGCCGATCGCGCAGTGAGAATGCGCGTGGGGGCGGCAGTGCGCCATCTAGCACTTCTCGAGATCAACCTGCCAGCCCCCGTCCACGAGAGGCCAGCTCGTCGGTCTCCCGAACCTCTGACCGCAGTCAGTTAGTCGACCTTGTGGTGGAGGATCATGAAGCGGAAGAGGAGGAACGAGCTCAGGCGGAAAGAGCCTTTGGATCGGCAGCGACGCAACCCGAACTACGAGTTTTCAAGTAAGTTGCTTTCCTCCGCTACCGTCGCCTTTGGGAGATGGAGTCATTAACATCATCTCAGGAGGCCTTCTGAACAACCAATCAGCGAGTCAACCGATGAAACTCATCTTCCGGAGCAGGAATCGCAGGCGACTAGAGAGACGGATAAGACCGACGCAGATAGCCAGCATACCACTCCCACACGAACGTGGTCGTACGGGGACATAGAAGAAGAGAATGTCTGGGGCCGATAGCATGGCCACCAGCATCTGTGCGAAATAAGAATTGTATTTGTCTCTTGTAATGTGTGTCCATCGATGCCATTGTTCGATCCTGATATGATCTCGGCAGTGACTGATGTCGCCAGGCTGGAGATCCGATCGTTATAAATAACCGAAACCGACGGTCAAGGATCCCTGGACAATGGTTGGAGGATAAGAGGCTGGATCGCAATTTGAGCCTCGAATTAAGGATGGACTTCTTTGTCCAGTGCCTGAACGAGTTGGGCGAGAGACCGCCATTCCGGCAAATGACGGTCCGCCATTACGCGCCCAGCACGATGTGATATGCACATCCTTCTCCTCCCACGGGGATCGACAGCTGGACACGCTGGCCGAGAGGGGAAAACAGCAACACACGATGCAGTCTTGTCACATCTGCCCCCCGGACGAGGTTGGCGATGTGCTGAATGATTGGTATATATAATTTAGTGTCCTTCACGAGGGGTCACAAGGGGAGGTAGACCGCCTGCATCGAGAGGTTCTTTATTCTCTTTTTTATTTTCTTTCTTTCTCGGGGTGTCGTTGATCGAATCTTTCCCCTCTTTCTAGAGCTGCGTCGAGCTTCGTCTTTCCCTCTTTGTTCTTTTCTCCCTCCCCGTCACCTCCCTGAAGGATGGAGCCTCAACCATAGAGCGCTGGTAGCGATGATTCGGGCCATTGGACAAGCAGGATCCCTCGTTACGGGCTGGATCTCATCCTGCTTGTTCTGCCCAGCCTCAAGGGACGATGATGAGAACTTCCACCATCAGCAGTCTATCAAACAGAGGGGTACGTCGTGCATACATACATAGGCATGGGTCTTACATGTCCAAACGTCATGATCGCTGACCACCCACAGGAGCGGAACGAGACATGCAAATATGTCACACTCAACCTCACCTGGTTCCTCCCATGAGGCTGGTTGTGTATGATGATCTGCCCAGTCCAGGTCCGCCGCCTCGTCGGGCTTCTTCCATCCCATCGTGGGTGGTGGAGAGCACCAGGAGCATCGCCTCGCGCGCATCCCACCGAGCGAGTTTGACTCTCAGGAGGAAGTCGGCTGCTCCAGCGCCCTTGAGGATCAGTGCACCGTCCGACTTCAGAAGAGTCCCTACGTTCTCACTGCGGCCCGAAGACAGCCCCTTCCGGCCCCTGGAGCTGAGCTTCAATACCCCCAAGAACCCCTTACCCAATCTACTCCACATATTCGACGACATTCAACTGGACGATGAACGTCAACGTCAGGAAGTTCTGGGACCGAGCCGACCTCCACGGGTCCTTTCATCACCAGCCGATGTCAACCCTCTCCGTCTCTCGCGGCCCGGGTCTCATCATCCGTCATCGTCATTCCAGCTGCCTCGCAAGCCCGTCGGCTCGGGCTCCCGAAGGTCCTCCCTGGCCACATTAGAACCGCTTTTGGACAGACAATCCGTTCCTATTGCCAGCCCTCTCATCCCGCATTTCTCCACCCACTCATCCGCAGTTACAGGGCTGACTGCAAGCGTCATTTCTCCCCTCCCTTCCAGGCTGGACTTCCCTGGACCTGGTGGTGCTGGCCTCTCCATCGACCAACAACGCCCAGTAACTACCACCACTACGAGCAGCAGAGTCCCACAACCTCCGTACCTGCCGGACAGGCCCATCCCGACAGACGACCAACCGGTCCTGTCTCAAAGCTACAATCCCCCAACGACCCCTCTAGACACCCGGCCCCCAACGACAACAACAACCTCATCCTCCGAAAGTGCCCTGCAGCGCACACCCCCGCGGTCCGGTCGAGTAGCGCAGTGGCTCTTCCAGACGGCCCCAAAGCACTTCGCTCTGAGTTCCTGGAAACCACCGCAGACACCACACCTGGGGAACCCGTTCCGGGTCCGTTCGCGCACGCTCAGCGGCTCGACCGTGGTCTCCGCGCAGACCAGCATGACTGGAGCGACGACCGTCATGGGACCCCCCATCCGCGCGTCTACGTCGTCGTCCTTCGCCCCGGAACCCTCTGCCCTGGCCAAAGAGCCGGAACTGCCCCCCTCTTCATCCTTTTCACGTCCCCTTCCGCCTTCAACAGCTCCAGCCGCGAAACACCCGGTGCTCTCCTCCATGTCGGACGAACGCACATACCCGACTATCTACGAAGGTCGACCGCAGAAACCCCACGAATATGAAGACCTGGCGCGCAACCACTACGGGAATTACCGTCATTCAACAGTGGGTGTGGCCTTCTAAGGAATTCACTCGTCGTCCCCTCTGTGTTCGGTCGTTTATTGCTGGATGGGGATATATCTGTGTCTACGTAATAGCCGTTTCGTCGTTGATCGTTGATATTGGTTCTTGCGCTATCTCTCTCCATTCCTGACGCTCGTTATTGACGTGGATACTATCGTCCGCACATAATTTCTTGCGTGTTTGATACCCTCGCAATAGTCACTCTATCTACTACCCTAATGGCATTCCACTTACTCGATATCATATGTTGACCGTAGACTCAGTCGATAGGGAGCATGAACATGCGGAGTGGTATAGCAAACTAGACACCTAAATACAAACTGACAGACCAAAACACACCTGCATTCTTCTCTACCGGGGATATCGTGTTCGAGGTATATAGAGGGAACCAAAACAAGCGGTCGATGAGGAACCGATCTGAAACTCCGAAATGGGCCAGGCAACAGTCACCACCGCACAGCACAACAAAAGTCCAGCATGTGAGAGCAATCAGACAAGAAACACCATCATACACCATCATTTCGCTTTGGTATCATATCTGCTGAGTCTTTTGAACGAAACAGGAAATAAAATCCTTGCCCTCAATGTGATGATTCCCATATCATATAGAAAAAAAATTCTCCTTTCCTTTCCTGTGCGCACCTCCAGGCAACCGGCAAAACAAACACGATCTTTGCGAAACAAAAACTCAAGAGCACAGAGCACGAGAACAAATCGATATCGAAGGAATTCCGGCAATAGGAAGTGAAACTCCCTATCCGTCGCCCTTTTGACGTCCTTTTTTTGGCTTTTTTTTCTCTCAACATCGTTGGTCACTTGCTCTAGTGGTATCAAAAAAACGAAAAAAATTCTCACAAACGCTGATAACGAATTCAACAAACAACAACAACAAAATTGGATATCTCTTGGGGGTATACTGCTGCAAATTGACATTGGTTTAACGCGGTGGCCCGATGGGGGCCGGGTATCCAGAAGTAGAATTGGAAGTGCTAGGACGACCACTATCAAAAGAAGCGCGGGGGTCATGCTTGGGTGTCATGTCCCCAGGCGCGGTACCGAATGGAAATTTGGTATCAAAGCGCGCGGGCCAGCCATTGCTGCTGCTGTGGCTGTGAGAACTTCCCAGGACAGGCACGTCGTCCTCGGGCAGATTCACACCGGAATCATTCCATGGGTTGCGGTAGCCACTGTCTCGGGACTCCATGGAAACAAGAGATGCCTTGGAGGCATTGCTAGAGGCGTGTTTGAAGAACGAGCCGGGAGAGGCCGAGTGGTTTTTGCGGCCGATGAACGAGGAGAACGACGAGATACTGCCGGGCTTGCGGAGCCTCTCGAAGATCGATCCACGCTCGCTGGTCTCATCGGAGAAGTTGGGCCGCGTCGGCGAGTCGGTCACGATGGGAGCAGGCGCATGTTGCAACAGCTTGGAGTCGAAGAAGGGCAAGGACTCTTCGAAAGAGTCCGACTTGGGCCGTGGGATGGCCCCTTTCACGGTAGTCGCGTCCAAACCATGGGCCACAAGGCGGGAAATCAGAAAGTCAATGGCGTCCTTGAGTCCACCAGCATTGTTTCTGGTGTATCCAAGCACAACCCGGTCTTCGGGAGCAAACGTGGGCGAGACCGAGCCCCCTTCAGAAGCGGGGGGGTCAGAGTTGACGTCCACGGTGGTGTCAACTTCATATTGCTCCTTCAGCTTCGCACAAACATCGGTGCGGAAATCAGCCGACTTGAAAAACTCGCGCAGTTCGGTGGAGCTCTGGAAGAGCAGCTCGTGGCTCTCTGGGACCATTCCCAGCAAGGCATCAACGGCCTGAGGCACTTGGTACTCGGGGCCAGAAATCGTCACGACATCACTGGCAAGTTCGGTACTGGGGAACTCGATCTTGCAGTTCCACTTCTTCTCGAGCTCGTCAATCTCGGTCATGCGGGCGAGGAGTTCACGGTGATACAAGCGATTGATCACGACGCGTTCGGAAACGTATTCGGCATCGACCTTTTCGACCATGTCCATGATCTCCTGCTTAACCAAGTCCAGGCTTTGCGCATTTCTTGCCGGTGTCCGGCAGATGACATTGTCGACCTTGATATCGTCGTCCTCCTTGCCCATGCCGCCACGGTCCATAGCGTTCGAGAATTTGACGAAGACGGAGTATTTCTTCATGATGCGCTGGATATGCTGTCCACCGATTCCGATGATGCGCTTGTGGTATTGGTCAGGCACATGGAAGGAGATTGACGCGGGCATCTCCTGCTCAACCAGATCCAAGCCATTCTTGGTTGACTCGTATTGATTCCCACACACATCGATGTAGAAATTGTACTCGTTGAAGCCATCGAAGATGATTTGAACATTGCCTGTTAAAAATCAGTATCCTTGCGATAAAAGGAACGATCCCGCACTCACTCTGTCCCATGATCTTGTTGATCTTGCCGTTCTTCTTGCCACTGACAAACTCCTTGTGCTCATTTGCCAATTCGATCTTCACACGCATCTGGTATTGACTCCGTTGGACAAAAGGGATCTGGTTTATCACCATCATGGCCGACTTGACCGAGTCATCCGAACCATTGATGGTGAAGGTCAAGTTGTCGAAACTCACTTCGGCACCCGAGTTCGTACAAATGTCAGACAGCATTGTACGAACGTCAGCCGCGGAAGGAGCCCGGAATCCACCTTGGGAGGGGTCTGGCATGATGATCCACCAGGAGGCGCTGTAGAACTGACCAGCCTGGGAACGGTCAGCAATGGGATCTCGTGTGTCTCAAGAAATGAGGGAGATGCAGGGAAGAAGAGAGGGCATGTTACATACCAAAGCCATAATCTCCCGGACAGTGCGTTCGACATGGAGAACTTCCGCACCCTGGATGCGGACCACACCTCGCTGGCTTCCCAGCTGCGGGAAGAGAACATAGGAGCCGTTCATCTCCATGACCTTACGAACTTTGTCCAGGCGGTCCAGTAGGATGTTATCGATCTTGTTGGAGTTGACAATGACATCCTTGACGTAGATCTTGACTCCCATGACTAATTCTCGCAACTTCTGCTTCGCCCGTGCGATCTGTTCCTGGGTATCACCGGTGATGTAGACCTCATCTTCGCTCCGACGGTGGGCCCCTGGAGGGGTATATCCGAAAATGCGAGGAAACGGCGGGGGAAAGTAGATGGCCGTTCCGGTGGCCGCCTCGATGAGCTTGATATTTTTGCGAGTCCGGCCACACACCAGGGTGTGCATGGTGAGATCGAGCTTCATGGCATCCACGTGGCGTTTGAGCTAAATGCTCGTCAGTCCCAACCATCCGAACAAAGAAAAAAAAATTTTTTCCCATCACTTACGATCTGATCAATCATAATCAAAACCCGGGTCTTGGCATGCTCAGCACTCTCCATATCGCCGTAGATAGACACCCGGAAGCGTTGGTCCAGTCCATTGTCCGATGCATACCCGTAGGAAGACACGACCGCACTATCGGTATCACGGAGCTTCGGTGTCAGCAGGAAGATGTCAGTGCCAGTATAAGCGGCCAAGGTATCGAGATGTTCCAAGACACTGGCCCGGATGCCCTTGGTGGAGCCATCCATGATGAGATGCATATCCACATCGACGGTCGCACATCGCTATCGGAACAGACGTGTTAGCCAGAGATTCACGGAGGCGGCAAGTAGGGGTATGGGGGATAACACGACGCGGTGCGACCACTAGGATGGGGAGGAGGCCGGACAACGCACCAATAGGATAGGAGTCTCGTTGAGAACCCTTGCTCGCATCTTCCGCACGGTGTCTCCTTCGCCGGTGATACAGACATTGGTCACCAAGCCCTGGGGGCGGCGCTGCAGAGAAGGGACGGTCTTCGGTTCGGAGGAGGTGACGACGGCCTCGATTCTTCCACTACTGCTCTCGGTGATCTGGCGACATAATCTCCGCAGGGCATCCACATTGCTGGCATGGACGGGAAGGCTGTGGACAGGGGTGCCCTCGGGGGTGCCTTCGGGAAAGGACCAGCGCTGGAGGGCACCGGGACTGGCATGCAGGACATCGTCGGCATCGGGACCGGCCAAGGTGGAGGAAAACGGCACGTTGAAGGAGAGGTTGACGGTGGGATCGATGCCGGTAGGGGGAGTCATGGGCGGAGCTCCATGGGGTCGACGCAGCGAGTGGGAGGCCATATCGGTGTGAGGCCTCGACATACCGAAGGTGGGCGTCATTCGCTCCCAGCCATGACGGGCCTGACCCGTGAAGTTGGAGATCTTGTGCATGACCAGAATCGATCAACAACGAATCTCTGCCCCCTTGAACCCAGTCGAGGGGAGAGAGACGTAGGGGAGGCGGAGGAGGAGGATGGCGGCGAGCGGGGAGGAGAGGATACGAGAGGAGAGGGCGAAGACGAGGAGGGGAGGAGTCGAGAGGAAAGGAAGGGAGGAAAAGGACGAGAGAGAGGGGGAGAGAGGAGAGAGAAAGCGAGGATCGGAGGGTGTGAATGAGGTTCGCCGTTCTCGACAGGGATGGAGATGCAAGAGGAATGGGCGCGACGGCGGTGCGGGTGAACAAGGGCGTTTTTGGGGGGGAACAAGCCGGAATGGGGAGCGAGAGGGAAATTGAATCAGTTCGAGGAATGGACGAAGGATCCCCAGGTAACGTCCCCAACAAAGGAAGGGAAGGGAAGAGGAAGAAGGATAAAGAAAAAAGAAGAAGAAGAAAGGAGAGGTCAAGAGGAAGATGAGAAGAAGGAGAAATGAAGAGAAATGAAAGAGAGGGGGGAGGGAGAAAGTTGAAGCTGTAAGAAAGACGAGGAAGAAAGACGAGAGGAAGATTGGAAGGGTCCAGAGTGGTCGGATTCGCAACAGCAGGAAAAGCTGAGGGTTTGGGCTGAATGCGTTAGCGTTACTAAGACTCGACAACACCTTGAACGAGGTCTGTCTCTCTTCTACTTGTGATGGATTGTTCCTGATGATAGTATGATAATATCATTACTATTATTATTATCTCCTATTGACCTCTCGATCTTCTTCCTACTCAGCCCAGTGTCTAGACCTTATGGAGAGCCACCAAAACGCCCAGTTTCATGGCATTTCAGCCTCTGTAGATACTACATAGTGAGATGTCTATCTCTGATCTCCCGAGTCCTACAGAGTACATCCACTTAATCTCATCCCAACCAATTTCAATCATTTCACTAATCTCACGTCGACTCTTCCCTACTTTGTACCTAGCTCTCATCTGTTTCACCTGAGCTTTTCTGACCGACTCGATTGCGTTCGGTCTGCACGGCCCACCCACCTTTCCTGTTTGGGGCCTCCAAGCGAGTCACTCCCATCACGTGCGTCTCATACTCGTCCATACCATACATCTACTCGGTACAGGTCTTGACTGGTATCTCCAGATATGCCGGGCAAAAGTACCTGATAGTCGACCCGTCTGACACCGTGTGCTCCACCACTCGGAGTCCCATCCATCCTCAAGACTCCCGGGTAATCGGACTCACCCCTCGGAAGCTGAAGGAAACATTCCTCTCTTGACCATCCGAGACCCGTGAGATGGACCGTGTGCTCCGTACGGACGGGGCTTTCTCGATCACCATTATCGTCACCCACCTCCCTATCAATAAACTCATCCTAATGGTGCATGCATCCTCTGTATCCACTCCGCATACCAGACCACCTAGATAGTTAGATATGTACTCGCCGAATTTCCTAGGAAACGGGTGGGCTTTCTTCTCCCCGAACGACGTATCTCGACCTCCAAACGCAGGTTAGGCTTCAGGATTCACTCTAAATCCAAGTCAGGTTGGTGCAAGACGCTCATTCCTGGACGCGGAGACACGGCCCTAGTCTCGTTTCATCCTGGGACATTCCGACCTTGCGTCACCTCTGTATCATCGTTTTCTCCGCCCCGGGCCCCCTTCAACGCCATTGTGTTGACCCACGGGTTGCTGTCGGCTTTCTCGTGGTGAGATAATTGACTCTGGGGAGACGCCAACAACAGCCACTCAGCTCTCCGCAATGCCCAGTTAAACTTCCTGCCGGCAGTCATGACCCTGATTCAGTTCCCAGAGAGTATACACTTAGGTAGTACCTTGGGTTAAGGAGGTCAGATAAGGACGTCGCAGATCGGGCAGTAGTAAGGTGTCTGTTACGACAGACTATTCATCCCTGCTCGGTGTCCAACTATCTGATCACGATTCTCCATCGTGATCGGCCGGCAGGGATGAAATCATCGACGGCGATTACTCATCCCTCAAACCCAATTGCACGAAGATCCCTCCACCACTGTCCCCAGCCAGGTCAAGTATGTAACCATACCGATTCCGTACCTTACAAAGTACGGCCGCAGCACATTCACAACGTCATCTGGTCCAAGTTTGGTGGGTCAACCCAGTGAGAACACAACCAAAACACTCCGCGCAATCATCCGGCCCTGCCCAAGGCGTCCAAGTTCTATGCTCACATGACTGCTCTCCCTGCCCTCGGAGCCGTGGTCTTGCGCGTCAGCAGCTTCAGTATCCAGATACTTAGAAACTGATTGATTGGATTGATAGATGTTACTCCGTAATATAATGAGTAACGCTCGACCATGCCAATTGCTCCATACATGTGTCCCCTGTCCTAGGAAGCAAAAATATATATACATTCCGCATCTTCGAAGCTACCGCAGTCGTCCGTCAAGTCAATAACAAAACGGCACACTACCTAGATAGATAGGGACAATCCTTCTCCTGGAAGAAACACTCTCAGAAAACCAACAAACAATATTTGTTCGACATATCATAACACATGTAAAAAGTAAAGGTACCTGAATAGTCAACAACTCCAAAGAGGCACATGCGGATACTGCCGGGGAATGCCGACCGCCCCCTCCACCGCCTTCGCTATACTAAAAAATCATCATCTCCAAAGAGCCAGTCTCGTTCTACAATCATCTCCCAGTGCATAGCCCTGTCGACATGCGGGACAGGTATCACAGCATTGAATGATCCATTCAACGAAACGACTCAACTCCCTATAACCCTTTGGTTGCCCGAAAAAAACCCATCACTTCCTAGAACCTCAAGCCTATACCCTTCCAATACCCTAACTAAATCGGAATGCATACCTACACCAACCCACCACGTCTCGCAAAGGATGAAAAGCCATTGTGTTTTGGAATACTTCATGTCATTGACACCGTTTCTAAACTGTAGTGGTATTTCTGATGCGAGACAACACAACGATCACAATGAAATTAATAAAGGTCCCAGATTACCAACGCTCTATGTATGACTTCGCAGATACAAGAAAAAGATCGAATTTATCAAACGAGTGGCATAAGATAGACGAAGCGTAGCGACAGTATGCCTGTCTTAGTACCGTTGCGACACCCGACGGACTCCGTCATCAAGGACGATTCGCTCCACTTCGCCATTGTCATAATATCGTTCTTCTCTCGGCAACGGCCGCGCGGCAACGTAAACCGGCCGTTCCACGTATTCTCGGGGTCGCCGCGGATCATCCTCCATATAGACGCTCACCTCGTGACCGCCAGGCGGCCGCACGCTCTCCACGCGCGGGATCATCTCATGCGGCTCCTCGTACCGAGCCGTCTGTGGCCGCGTACTGGGCATCCGGACAACATGGGGATAGACTGTTTCGTCAGGAGGCCGTGTACTCGGCATCCGTACAAGATGCTCGCGGGGAAAGTTCGCCTCCTCAGCCGGCCGCACGCTGGGCACCCGTACAAGTCGTTCCCGTGGGTATTTGGCTTCATCCACAGGCCGCACGCTGGGCATCCGCACGAGATGAGGATAGGCCGGTTCGTCGGGAGGTCGCGCGCTCGGCATCCGCACAAGATGTTCCCGCGGGTACTCGGCTTCTTCCACATATGTGGGTTGTCGTGCAGAGTAGCCGGCAACCTGTACGCTGCTGCTACGCGGGAACGGCTCGGCCACAGGTGCGGCGTAAGATCGCCGTTCACCCGCAATCGACCGAGCATAGTCGGTGACCCGCCGATAGGTCGTCTGTGGCGGGACCTCCTGCACGACATGCCGCGTGCCGTAAGGGTCCTCCACCACAGATGCAGCCCGCACACTTGCATGACGTACCAGGCCGGGATCGTCGTAGACCTCCGTTCGGGGTATTGGGACCCGGCCGGACGGAGGGGGCATCATCTGTACGCGCGGCGCGGGCGCGGCCTCATAGTATTCGTTGCCGTGCTCGTCGACCACAATCCTCCGGGGCGGAGGTGCCATCATCCGACTGGGAGATTCTTCATAGTATGTTTCCCGATATCGGGATGATGGTAGTGATTCGTCAGCAGGTACATATCGTCGGGTCGCGGGAGGGGGTGGGAGCCCTTCGTAGTACCGAACTCTTTCTTGCGGCGCCCGTTCCACGTATGCGTACGATCCAGCTCGCACGGAGCGGGGGCTGGTTTGTTCGATGAGTTCCCGGGGATATTCGGACTGGCGCGCTTGGTGAAGGCTTGCGACCCTCCGCAGGTCTTGGTCATCACGGGCCGGGCGTCGGACGCTAAGTCGAGAGACAGTGCGTGGCACTCCGGTGTCGACCGGGTACTCGTAGGGATCTAGGTCGTACGCCCTGACCGGCGGCTCTCTCCGCTCCATCACGGGGGTATAGCGTGGGGATGCAATGTCAATGTAGACTGGCCGCTCCTGAGGCTGACGGGTGCGGGATATCTGCGGATCGTCTGCAAATGGAGGCGGTGAAACTGGCTCCTCTTTGATATAGGGCTCATCAAGACCAGTACCTTGCATTCTGTATGACGCGGGGCGGGTTCGATCTCTCTCGTCATGTACCCTCCTACGCTTTCGAGGCATCAGCTGCTGGGGAGCAGTGTCCGGACTACCCTGGCGTTCCGACTCATACTCCGAGCGGATTTCTCGAGGCTGACGGACTGAGGCGACTTTAGTAACAGCCAACGGAGAGACCCTAGAGGGCTGCGGTGCTGCAGGCGATGTTATATGATTTCGAACGATTCTTACGTCGTCCCCGGCCGATGGTGAACGGCGTGCATATCGGGGACGATCGGGGAGCCGACCATCCACCGGTCGTCTTTTTTGTCCGCTGGGATATTCCCTGTGGACTTCATTCCCATCCACTCTCGCCATTGGAGCCACACCCGGAGCCGGAGGGGAATACTCGGGCTCTTCCAGGGCATCTGCGGGGGGCGCAGGCTCATAGTGATCACTGGCTTCATGATCTGGTTCCATATGACGTGACCGCCGCTGAGGATAAGGCAATCGCTGGTCTGCAACGGGGTAAGTATTCTGTAACTCCTGATCCGATTCAGTACGGTTGAGGGCTTCAAGCCGTTGCAACTCATCTGAAAGGTTCTCTTTGGGGGCCGCCGCAGCCAACTCGCCCCGGTTAAAGAGAGGCGCCGGGGACGGCTGCTGTTGAGGGTCGCCATGCTGTGGAGAGTCAGGAGCTCTACTAGAATAGAACGAATTGTCATCAAACGAGTCGCTAGGTTCTCCTGCGCCCGGTCCGTCCACCGAGGGAGACGGCTTGACCATCTCAAACGCCTTATTCAACACCTCGGACACATCGAAGTCTGGCTTCGTGTCCTGCACCCAAGCCTTCTGTTTCGACTCCTGCCTCTTCTGCTCCAGTTGTTCGCGCAATGCCCTTTCCACCCGCTGTCGATGTAACTGTAGTTCTGCCCTGACTAGATCATCCGATTTCGTCAAGAAGATCGGATCTATCTCTGAGGTAGGCTTGGGAACGATACGCGCCGTGGCGTTGGCGCTCACCGCGGCATGGTTTGCTTGTGCATTCTGCGAGGTCGCGGCCCGGTTGGGAGACGACACCGACGGGAGAAGATTGGCTGGTGAGGACTCCGAAGCGCCTCCGGTGGATTTTACCTGGGGTGCGGAAGGGGGATTTCGGGACACTGGTTTGCGCACGAATTGCTGGGGTACCTTCAATCTAGGGTGAGCTCCAGAGAAAATATCGTCACTTATTTTCAGAATCTTCTCATATTCCTGTACTTCCTCGTTTGTAGGTGGTACAGGCATATTGCTTGTTGACAGTTGGGTTGCTGCCATGATCTAGGAGCTCCACGGTAGAAATTTATTTTTATAGACAACTTTGCCAGTTGTTGCGACGAAGAGATTTTCCGTCCACAGCGATGAGCGGATTAGACCGATCAAAGCATCACCTTGGTCAAGGGTAACTCTCAAAGTTGACCGTTGACCTCCTCAGGGTTTGGCGGAAGGAGGATGTGGCGATGGTGACGCGATCGCTGGGAGGAAACCAGGAAGTGCAGAACGTTGTATGTGAGAGGAGGAAGAAGAGGAACGGGGAAAAGCATGGGAAGCTCAGCGGACGCGCTAAGCTTGCTGCGGAAAGGCGCGGGCGGAGGTCCTAGCGGCCGACAGCCCGTATCTACAGCAGGAGGGCCTCTTAGTCAACCGACACGACTGACTGGTTCGCGATGATTCACCTCCCACTTTCATCCTGCTTGCGACCCTTTGCGCGGGCTTTTTGTGGCAGGCCTCTTGCTTTTAACCAGTCTAATTCCCCTCTTCCTCGATTCTTACGTTTTGCGCATCTCCTTCCTTCCCCCTATACCCCCATTTCCAATTCCAATCCCCGCATCTCTGCTCCCCGGAGAACCATGTCTACTTCAAACGGTACTACTACTGCCACGTCTGCGCCGGACCCAAGGCCGGTGTTTTTTTTCGATATCGATAATTGTGTAAGTGTTTTTGCCTCGCGATCATTGATTCTGTATATGCAAGGACTGACAATGACTGTACGCAGCTCTACTCCAAAGGTTAGCCCACCGGAAGCCTTCCGATTGCGACACACGTCCCAATACTGAACCATCGCTCAGAGTGCAACATTCACGATGAGATGCAGAAACTGATTCGTAAGGCAATCTCACATCGAACGCTCCAGGATCTCCATACTAATAAGTGTTTCTTCCCCGTCGCAGACAAGTTCTTCATGGATCATCTCTCGCTCAACAAAGAGGACGCCCACATGCTTCACATGAAGTACTATAAAGAATACGGCCTCGCCATTGAGGGTCTCACTCGCCACCACAAGATTGATCCCCTTGAGTTTAACCGCAAAGTCGACGATGCCTTGCCCCTCGACCGGATCCTGAAGCCGGACCCGGAGCTGCGCAGGTTGCTCGAGGATATCGACCAGAGCAAAGTGAGACTATGGCTCTTGACGAACGCATATATCACCCATGCCCAGAGAGTTGTGAAGCTGTTGCAGATCGACGATCTCTTCGAAGGCATCACCTACTGCGATTACTCCAAGCTACCCCTCATCTGCAAGCCTACACAGACCATGTATGAGAAGGCCGAGAGCGAGGCCAAGGTCCCGAGCACGGACACGTGTTACTTTGTGGGTATGTGCAAGGACTATCCATCTGTGTTCTGAATGATTCTCGCTAACTACTGTTCAGATGACTCCCATCTCAACTGTAAGCATGCTGCAGCGCGTGGCTGGACCACCGTCCACCTTGTCGAGCCCTGTACCCCTCTGCCGCCGACCCCGGCGTCGCAATACATGATACGGAATCTCAAGGAGCTGAGAACAATCTTCCCGCATCTGTTCAAGAGCCAAAATTGACCGTCGCCGACGTTGTTAGATAGAATGCCCTGCTAGATTCTTGTTTTCCTTTTCCTTTACGAGCACTTTTATGGGTACTATGAGTATATGTGATGGCTACACAAAGTTCAGGTTGACCTATTTGTTGTCTCATGGTCAGCATAGATTTCGTGTATATAGTATATTCTTGCGCTAAACGTCGAAATGTAGGACGTGCTATGCAAAGATACCCAAAGAAGTTGCCCTTCAGAGCTACTGAGCTCTCCATTGCATATGATAAGGCCTTCTCAAACGAATGCCATAATATTGCCCGAGAGTAATCACTTACAGGAGTGCCTTGGACTCTGGAGTAGATCCATATGGTTGCCTCAGGCCGCAAGGCACCTTCCCGCGCGGGATCGCGTCCCTGAGGCTCCGCCAACCCCGTATCAACAGATCCAATCTATCAACATCAACAACACTCTGGCTCGTCGACTCACTCCCAGCTGCTTCCCCAGTCCCATTGTGCGCAGAGGGCTCCAAAGCTGAATGTCCGATCATGGCTGATCTCACTACCGGCCATGTGGTCACCCTGACCGACGGTCGGCAGGCCACCGTCCGGTTCATTGGGACCACGCATTTCGCGGCCGGTGAATGGGTCGGGATCGAATTGACCGAACCCACAGGCAAAAACGATGGTTGCGTCCAGGGCGAAAGGTACTTTGACTGCGAAGCGGGTTTTGGCATGTTCGTGCGTCCAAGTGCCATCGCCGCAGTCATTGAACAGCCCAAGCCGGTGTCTCGCGAGAACGTCGCTCCAGGAGGCCGGACCCGGGCCCCGAGTGGAATCGCCAAAAAGCCACCGACCCTGACGTCTACGACTGCCAAAAGGAACAGCGCTACGTCGGCGAGTCCAACGCCCGCGTCGAAAGGCCCGTCGTCACGACTGTCAATGAAAGTATGCCGCGCCGTGATCTGGCTTTGTCTTTGTGTACGTGTGGATTGCTGATACACCCCTGATATAGTCTCCTACGAAGTCCCCGACGAAACAACTGTCTGCGCCGCCGTCCCGTTCGTCGATCAGTGGCACCTCTCGCACGTCTGCGGTAACACCCAAAGCTCGGCCGTCCGTTGGCGCGAAATCCTCCATGGGCCCTCCAGCCCCTCTAGCCCCTCCTGCGACCTCTCGGACCTCTCGAGCGTCCATATCCGGAACTACGACCCGAACAAGCAGACAATCCCTCCAGGGACCCCCATCAACGGCCAAGCGTCCTGCCCTCCGCCCCACGGCCCCCAACAAAACCTCAGAAGAGCAGGACAGTGTCGCCAGCCCGCCGTCAGCAGATGGCGAGGGTGAGGCTCCAGACATGGAGGATGAAGACCCCGGAAATAGCGAAGAGCCACCCAAGGCACCCAAGCCAGCTTCACGGATGAGCGGCGTTCGCACTGCGCCGCAAGCTTCTTCGACGCAACGACAGGCCCAGAGTACTGCTCTCACCCGGGAAATCGACGAGCTGAAGACGAAGATGAGGGTGATGGAAAAGAAGCGAGCGGATGATCGGGATAAGATTAAGAACCTGGAGAAACTACAAGCCGAACGCGACAAGTTCGAGGGCATCATTCAGAAGCTGCAGGCCAAATATCAGCCACAACAGATGGAGATCGGTGAGCTGCGGAAGAAGCTTAATGAATATGAGGGACGCGCGGAAGAAATTGAGCGACTTCAGGCGGAACACGAGTCCCTCATGGAGATGGCGACTCTCGACCGAGAGATGGCAGAGGAGACAGCCGATGCGTTCAAGCACGAATGCGAAGCTCTCAGAATGAAGGTCGAAGAACTTCAACTGGAAGTGGAAGTCTTGCGGGATGAGAACGAAGAACTCTCTCATGTCATGAGCCCCGAAGAGAAATCCAGCCAAGGATGGCTCCAAATGGAGAAAACGAACGAGCGTCTCCGAGAAGCGCTGATCCGACTTCGTGATATGACCCAGCAGCAGGAAAATGAGCTGAAAGAACAGATCAAAGAGTTGCAGCAGGACCTGGAGGATTACGCTGCAGTCAGGTCTCAGTACGAATCCACCAAGGAAAAACTACTCGTCTCGGAAAACAACGTCGAGGATCTTAAGCAACAGCTCGAAACCGCTCTTGGTGCCGAGGAGATGATCGAGGAGCTAGCAGACAAGAACATGCGCTATCAGGAGGAAATCAACGAACTCAAGGCGGCTATTGAAGACTTAGAAGCTCTGAAGGAGATTAATGACGAGCTCGAGTACAACCACATTGAGACAGAGAAGCAGCTCCAGGAAGAGATCGACTACCGGGAAAGTCTGTTCAACGAGCAATGTCGAAAGGTTTCTCAACAAGATGAAGTCATCGAGGACCTGGAGTACACCTTGGTCCGTTTTCGCGAGCTGGTCTCTACTCTACAAGCGGATCTGGAGGACATGCGCGCTTCACAACAAATCACTGAAGCCGAAGCTACTGATCTCACGACTCGCTCGCGAGCCATGATGGACCTGAACTTGAAGCTGCAAGCGTCCGTTGCGAAAGCGCAAACCAAAACCATCGACATTGAGCTCGGCCGTATGGATGCGGAGGAAGCTACGCAGCACCTCTCTATCCTCAAGCTCTACCTCCCAGAATACTTTGAGGGAGAGCGCAACTCGGTCTTAGCGTTCCTCCGTTTTAAACGCGTCAGCTTCAAAGCTTCGTTGATGAACAATTCCATCCGTGAGATGGTCTCCGAGCAGACTACCCCCTCGCTCGAAGAGACTTTTACCGCGTACGAAGTATTCGAGAAACTGTCATGGATTACGTCTCTCTGTGATCGGTTCATCAACTATATCACCAGCTGCTCCGCAGAGGAGTTTGGTGGTATTCAGGCGACACTCTTTGAGATGGAGCCCGTAGAACGTACGCTAAACTTCTGGATCGAAGGACTGAAGAAGAACGAATTGCACATGAAGAAGTGTGCCGTGGAGCTCCAACGATCCATCGCCCTGCTTTCGCATCTCGCAGAGACTCACCTCCCGTCCTCGCTCGAGACCTTTGCGGACGAGCTTTGCATGCGGTCAATGCTGACCCAATCGTACATTGACCATTCCGCCTCGTCAATATTCCGACTGAAGTCACTGCTGCAGTCTAAGATCCGGATTCCTGAGGAGGGAGACGAGGAAGCGACCTTCCTCTTCAACAAGATGGACGGATTGGTATCTCAAGCCCGAGGGCTCAAAGTAGCCATGGGCAAGATATCCCGGTCCATCGAGGAGCTGCGGTCCAGATCGCTCGCTCTCTCGCACGACGCGTCCGGTCCCTTCAAGGTCACCGAGGAGGCAGCCAAGGAACTCGCCGAGCTCACCCGCAACCTGGGCGAGAACGTTCTTCTCCTTGCGAGCGACGAAAGCCGCACGGAACCGCTCACGCTGGTAGAGGTCCTGAAGCACATGTCTCAGATCTCCACGCTGTACGCCTCGCCCTCCGAGCCCGCCAGCGAAAGCAATGACACCGTGACCTTCATCTCCAATCGACTGCGCAGCATCGGCGGCAACATCGAGGAGCTCGACTCTCTCTCGTCGGACCTCTCAATCACCTCGGAGTTTGAGCGTCGACCACACCCGTGGATCGCGCGAGCCGCCGAACTCAAGTCGAACAAGGCTAACTCACCCGACGCGGAAGAGGAGATCCGCCGCCTCAAGAACGAGCTCGCCGAAGCGTCCACCGCCCTCGGCGTCAAAGACGAGACGATCGAGGAGCAAGCCCTCAAGGTCGAGCTGGTCGAGAGCCGCATGCGCGAGGCCAGCAAGAAAGCCGCCCAGGTCAAGGAGCTGGAAGCCCATATCGAGCAGATGCAGTCCAAGCAGGCTGAACTGGAGGACCTCGTTGACACGCAGCGGAAAGACCTGCACGCCCTGGAGGCCGAGCGCGACGACATCAAGGCCCGCCTGGACCGCGTCAAACGCGCCTCCGGCACCACCGGCGTGGCCACCACCGCCGATGGCGGCCTCGTCGTCGACCCGGGCGTCTCGCTTGCCACCGTGCACGAGAACGAGGCCCTCCGCGCCGAGGTCGAGAGCCTCCAGGCCGCTGTGCGCTTCCTCCGCGAGGAAGCCCGCCGTGCCAACATGCTCGATCCTTACTCCGTGCAACGCTCCGCCGACCTGCACTCCTGGCTGGACGTCCCCCTCACCCGCACGCCTGCCGCCACCACCGCCGGCGCCACTCCGCACGACAAGATCCAGCAAACTGCGTCCGAGAGCAGGGACGTCTTCGCCCACCTCCTCAAGCTCACCAAGGAGTCGCGCGTCTGCGATCTCAAATCCACCACCGCAGAGCACCATGCGGGGGCCTGGCGCCCGGCCAAGACCAAGCTGCGGTACCAGGTGCTCCAGCAGCGCGAGGACTTCGAACGCTGGGCCGAATGGCGCGACGACATTGTCCGCCAGGAGCGCGAGCAGGACCGACTGGCTGCCGCTCGAAGGGAGCGGCTTGCGCGTGGCGGCGGCCGTGCGCAGGGCCATGTCGCGCGGAACTCGGTGTTCGGAGGCTTCCCGCAGGGCTTGGGGCATGGTATGATGGGGCGGGCGTGGCAGATCCTGGGTATGCAGCAGGATAGTCGTAAGGCGATGGCGGATCGGTCGGTGGAGCCGGCTATTGCGCCTACGTTTTGATAGATAGGATTTGGTTTCGCTAGCGCATTATACTGACTGGATGTGCTGTTCTGAATGTATGTCGATGGTGTAAATAATGATTACTTATCTAATGTAAATGAAGACTGCGTGCATGCAACAGAACGCTCCACAGGCCCGTAGGGCAAAACAGGCAAACGATACAGGACAGAAATAAAAGCTAGTGTACAACTCCATGCTCAACCCGACGGCTCTAAATCAAGATCAATACATGCAATGCGGCCCGAAAGACCTCGATTAACTTCATCAACAACGTGGCGTAAGACGATGAACGGAGGTGAGGATGAGTCGTGACGAAATATCATGACGGGATTCACTGTGTCGTGAGACAGTCAAGTGAGAGATATAAGTTATTAATGTAGATATGTTTTTTGTACACTCAACACGTGCAATTACAGAGCGCCGGAGAGAACGGCTTCGGTGGCTGCAAGCAGAATTAGTGAATATGCCATTGGAATATAGAAAGGAAGCAGGTCTTACCTGAGTTGATATACGGACGCTTGGCATCAAGGTTCACACCGAACCGCCGCTCCAGTTCCTGCTTGATGCTCTTCTTCGTGACGGTCATCAAGTCAGCGGTGCGAAGGATTTCGCGGATCTCCGCCAGGATCGCATCGTCACTTGGCAGATGAGACAGGTCCTCCATGCTCACGTCCATATGATGGCTCATCATCTCAGACGGGGCCAACGACATGCGAGAACCATAGCGCGGCATGTCCATCTGCGACATGGGCCGGGCACCAGGGAATCCGTACTCGGACTGGGCGGGGTGGTAGGACCGCGTGCCGTACGAAAAGCCTGAAGCTTCGGAGCGGTCGTCGCGAGAGGTTTGCGCCTCCCACAGCTCGGCCTGGTACTCTTCCCACTTCTTTTTGGGGATCGAGGCTGGGTCGAACTTGCCCTCGTCGGAAATGACGACCTTGCGGCCCTTTTCTCCGGTAATCACACGTGTGTTACCCCAGGAGAAGTCGTCCATATGCCAGAAGGAGTAGAGCGGCAGAGCCAGGGAGAACACGGGCATGGCAAGAATGTAGATGATCATCCAGCCGACCATCTCCCACTTGCGACGCAGAATGAAGATAATGGCTTGCAGACCGTAGATCGCTGCGAGAAGGACGAAGGCGGTCCATGGGATGGTGGATGTGTCACGAACGAGCCAGACAATTAGGTAAACGATGTAGGCAATTGTGACGGGCTGAATGACGGTACCGAGGAGATCGATGAACACAATGAATCGCATACTGAAGCAGCAGAATCCACACAATTGTTGGAGCGGAATCAACTCAATCAGGTTGTGAACTGTGGAGTTGATCCACCGACGACGCTGGGATAGGAAGACAGCCCAGCTTTCGGGGGCAATCGTCCAAGCTTTGGCGGCGAAGATATACTTCGTCTTATACTTCGGATGATATTTTAAGAGCAATGTCGTCAAATATCGGTCCTCACCCAAGTGCAGAAGGTTTTTCATGTGGAGGGTGTCCACGCGAATCTCTGAATAGCCGTCGACAATTTCCTTGCTCACGAACAGCGGCTTTGCCGTCTCAGCCGAGCGGATACGGTACATGGTAAAACAACCGGGAAGACAGGTCACGGACCCGAACAGACTCTCGAATGCTTTGGTGAGGTTGTGCGAGATATAGTACTCGTAAACCTGGATCATAGTGACTGCGGAGGTTTTGGCGTTCGTCAAAGCAGTCTCTCCACAAACACCGATGAGGCGGGTATCTGCTAAGAAGGATGACACCATGCGAGTGGCTGCGTCCGGAGCGACAACTGTATCCGCATCGACCTGTAGGATGAACTCGTAGAACGTGGGGTTGACACCAATGATATTGCGTATCTGGTGATGCATCTCCAGTTCCATTGGGCTCATAGGGAGGTTGTAGTGGATGCGGTTCAAGAACCGCATGAGGACCATCTGGGAGTCACGCTTTCCACGGTTACCAGGACGAGACACTTCCGAAGGCTTTCCAACCTTGACAACCACAAGGAACGGGACGATGTGGCCCTGGACTTCATACAAGCCGGAGTAGATCTTGCCCATGTTGTGTTGCTTCATGCCTTCACCCAAACTCTCGAAGCTGAGAGGCTCAGGATCCACCGACTCTGGGACACCCAGAATATCCAAAACGATTCTCGGAGTAGGGCGGTCGTTTCCTTGTCCAATAATCATACCGTCGCAAATCACGACCAGGAGCTTGCGCTTGTCATCATACCGCATGCGAGCCATCGAATCAATTGCACGACGCAAAGACTCCTCATCTTCAGTATAGGCAGGTACCTGACAAATGATGAATTTGTCAAGGTTTTCGGGGACGTTCTTCCGTCCAAATTGAAGGGCTGCCACGAACTTGAAGAGCACGACGGAGCAGATAAGAATGGAGATCGCAAGGATGAAGTACCGCGCAAATTGGCACTGAGGCGAATTACGTGTATCGACATGACCGACAAAGAAAAGGTTGTCCAGACACAGTTGCATCCGATCAATAACTTCCTGGTTGATTTGGAGACTTTCCCAATGTTTTGTGAGGTCTTGACCGGGAAGACTCTGGAAGAGCTCCACCACGGAGGAGTCCATAAAGTCACGGTCGATGTTATCAGGAACGCTCTCCCCAGGTGGTGCAGCTGTTCTGCGACCTCCTGTGATATATGCCGTCAAGTCGTAGACCTTGCCGTTGATACTTCCAATCGACATTTGCTTCTTGTCTGCCAAAGTCTTCAGGTACTGAGAACTATAGCCAACGTATCCTTTCAAATAGTTGGCTTTCAGCGACTGCATCTGTTCTGCGAACCAGTCCGGACGAGAGTCGTTGGTGAAATAGCGGAAGTCGTGGTACTTGGAGTTCACGTCGGCAGTGCTGATGGTTGTGACTGATCCAGAGATATTGGT
Organism: Aspergillus sp. MEXU 27854; assembly: GCA_019721355.1. NCBI lineage: Eukaryota > Fungi > Ascomycota > Eurotiomycetes > Eurotiales > Aspergillaceae > Aspergillus > Aspergillus sp. MEXU 27854. The sequence goes on from JAGMTT010000002.1 coordinate 3,250,979, forward strand.
TGGCGTATAATCCAGTAGCACATAAGGCGAAACATGTCCAGACTTGCCCTGGCACAAAGCCGACACTTGCACAGGGAAGAGACCAGTAGCATCGATACCCGCGTACTTCTTCAGAGCGGACTGTGGTACAATGTTCGGATAGTGAGAGGGCATGAATTTGTCCAGGTCGAAAACAACTCCACGGATGGCCACGAAAGAGTTGTGGCCATCCTTTCCATCATGCGAGGATAACTCGGCCGCTGAATAGACGTGCTGCGTTGGACAGATCAAACTGGGGAAGGCGACGACGATGAAGATGGCGAGAGCACAACTGAACCAGATAATCAAGTTGATCGCGAACTTCTCACGCCAGGCGGTTCGCACATCCTTTCGCTTCATTCGGCCAAAGAACTTGATGGCAAAGTCAGGGATGTAAAACGTGAGCAAGTAAACGAGAGCCATCCAGCGCCGCCGACTACCCGACACTTCCACATCCTCAACTTCTTCCATTTTCTTCTCGTTACCTTTCTCGAGCATTTGTTCTCTGGTTTCCAGGTTCCGGAACATATCGCCCGAGTTGAAGGCGGAAGCACCAGCCTCAGACCGTCCATCGATATCGCGACCACCAAAATACCCCTTAGTATCATCGCCGTAGATGTATGTGCCGGGAGACTGGTCCGCCGGATGGAGCAAGCGGACCTTTGAATCCATATAAGTAGCACTGCGCGGATGAAGCAAGCCGTCGCCGCCTTCCTCAGATCCTTCGGCCGCGTAGACAGGAAGCACGCGCTCTCCGACCTTGGCGAGATCAGCCCAACAGCGTTCGCTGAGGAAAACACCAGTACTGCCGACGCGAGCTTCATTGCCGGGCCACCGCTTCTCGTCCAAAACCACTTCGGATTTCTCCTTGTCGCTGCCGACCACAACATTGCCGATTTCAGCCAAGCCCAGGAATTCAGCGAACGGGAGGAAGACACTGAAATCCGCGTTACGTAGCCTTTGGCTGATTTCTGCAATTCCAAACGTCTGCATCTGTGACCGGACACACTTGCTGTCGAATTGGTTCGCGATGCGCCTGTCATTTGGTTTCAAGCAGAAGACGAAGTAGGGATTCGAGTTTGTAGAGCTCAGGCATTTATTGACGATGTCCAGAGACGATAGGAACTGGCCCGCGGCGCCCTGGATACCGATCATGCTCATCGCACTCTTCCTTCTGTCGGAGCTTTTCGCCGTACTGCTCCCTGCCTGGCTGTCATATTCCTCTGGACCATCGGTAGGTGCATCAAAGGCAAGCCGCGAAGGCGGACGTGTCTTCCGTCGAGCCATGCTAGGCATCCGCAGGGGCTTGGAGCTCACCTGGGCTTGCATTATGGCGGACTTCTCTTTCGGGTGAGCGATAGTTTGGAGGGCCTCTTGTCCAAACAGTTCTCGCACAAATTCGCTGGTGGTGCCCTTCATGAGGTTCATCAGATCACCTGAGACGACATCGCCGTTCTCTTCAAGCAAGCCCTCCACCGAGTAATCTACCTCCCCGGCGAAATGCTTCACGGTAAAGGCGGTGCGGGCGTTCTGGGAAACAAATTTCGTACCACGTCCTGCAGGGTTTTCCACAACAATCGCGGGGTTCTTGTTCTCAAAGCGCTTCCGCAGGGACTCGAGGAACTGGACATCCGTGCGACCGCGTCTGGTCTGGTCGTCGAGGATGCTGAGCAGACCGTTACCCTGCTTCAGCAGCCCACGAACGGCGTCTGTGTTGTCGAAGTAGCTCGTTGCCGGGACAGAGACTTCCTCACGCTCCAACATATCGGCCTTTCGGTCAAAGAAGGATTGGAGGCAGAAGTTGTACAAGGATTCGGTTGCGGCATTGTTGAGCAGCTGGTCTAGAGTCGATCCAGTCGAGCAGGCTTGAGAGAACCCGGGGAAATCGACAATCGAGATGGTGTTAGCGACACTATCCTCCGCCGCACAGATTCGCTGGTTCGTGGTCTCAATCACATAAGCAACGAGAAGGGAGTAGAGGGTGCGCGCAAGCGCATCAGCATTTTGACGCGCGCCCTTTGGATCCAGCATGACGGTCACCCGCTCGCGGTGGATGGTCTTGGTTCGATAGCCGAAACTGTTCTCGAGGTCGTCGACCCCAAGTCCCAGGAATGCTGCAACGATGGAGAGTACATCCTTGTTCTTCACAATCGTGACGGTCTCACCACCCTCATGCGAGTATCCACCGGATTCCTCCGCGGATGTGAGAGTAGCTTGACCACTCACAAAGTCCAATTGACCAATGTGAAGGATGGCCGCGAGAAGTTGGCAGATCTCGGCAATCTCGCTCCGGGGAAACTCGAGCTTTCTCAGAGCAGTCTTGAAGTGTTGAAAGCCCTCGGTGTCATTGATCCCCACCTTCAGCTGAGTAGGGTGACCCAGGTACCTCCATCTCTTGTGGCTGACGGAGGCGGATGAGAGCTTCCCACCGCTGGTGGTGATGTGAATCGGGTTATCGAAACCTAGATGGGCTTTCTCCGCCGCACTTGTTCCCGCCAGGAGATAGTAGAGGACGTGGAAGCTCCGCTCTCCAGTGGGAACAGAAGCAATGCGACTCCGTTCCAGTCGATGGTCGATGATCTTGCCTCCAATTAGCGTGGGGTTGACCGAGGAGGATGTATCGTATTGCAGCTCAAAGAACAGGCCGGCTTTGGAAGCGGTGGGGGTGGTCAAGGACTTGGTGGTCGTCAGGGTGTCGAAAACGAAGGCGGCATAGGACAGTTTGGAGGAGAGCGGTGTTGAAGAGTACGACAGGAGCGATGAGAGGAGGTGCGAGCGAATCGTGGTCTTCCCGGCGCCGCTCTCTCCTCTGGATTTGGGTTAGATCTCAGTCGAGCCATGGAGATTGGGAACTTACAGGAAGACAACTGCTTGGTTCTCTCCACGCGCGCCGAGACGAGTGAAGGCGCGTCGGGCGAGGTCCTCCGCCTCGCCCATGGCGCTTCCTTCCTTCCCCCCATCCGGACCTTTGGACGACGAGGTGTATGTATTCAGGCAGATAAGGGCCTGGGATGACAGGCGAGCGGTTGAAAGGCCGACATGGAATCTGCGAGGAGGGGTACCAGTCAGCTGAATTGATAGATGGTGAAGGGATGCGGCGGCGACCATACCTGCTGGCGAGGTGCGCCGTCAGATGGGTATCTGATTGTAGATGGGAGGGGAGCGACGGCAGCGAGGATTGCACATGGGAGGGGGTTGTGCCGCCAGTCATCTTGTGTGGTCGTCGACTACTCGACGAAGGGCTTTTGGAGGGTTATCGCGATCTATGCAGACTTTTTGGTGGAGGAATGCCGCCACAGGAAGAGAAGATGGTTAGAGTCTGGAGGAGAATAGACACATTGCATGCAGTGACGGCCTTCGAGTGGATGATCGCAGCGAATGATGGGGTTTCTGAGTCGAATATTGCTCAAGAGAGGAACGAGAGTGGTTGAATTGTATAGTGATGAGGATGAATCAAAACCAAATAAACGAAAGATGTCAACCAGCAGAACGACAACAGAAGACCAGAAAACGAGAGAGAGATGCAGCCAGATGAGAAAGCAGCTTTTTCGGGGAGCAGCGATAAAAGACGATGGTGATCAATACAAATACAGCTCTGGGGGAATCGAACCGAAAAAAAGAATGAGAAATGGGCCCCTCCTTGCCGAATGGGGGAAAGAGTGTATTTTATCAGTGACTCTACTTTTACAAATTAGCGCCGGCCGGCGGCTTGTATTGTTGATGCCCCTTACCGTACGCGGACTTTCTTTCTGTGCAAGATACGTACGCAGGTATTCCTCCTGGCGTTTCTAATCTTGGTCTATTGTTCCAGATATCAGGCCGTGATCTAGTCGAGAAGAAACCTCCCATGAGGGTAGATTAACGGGGTCTTACATAGATGACGGCAGAGAGGAGTTCTCGAGTGGAGTAACAGGCGTTAGTCTCAGTTGGGAACGCTTGCGACCCATGGATATTAATAAACTGGGGAATCACTGCACAACTGCTGACCGGACGAGAGAAATTTTCCATCGGCTGTGGTCTCAGGTAGACGACGAGACTAGCTCAGTCCCGTAGTGAATCCCTAGTCTCTTTAACTAGTCCGGTTTCTGGCCTGATACAATTATTATGTTAATCATTCGACGCCACGTCTCCGGTTGCCGTCAGGAGACGACACTATCTTTGCCCCTTTATGATCGATTGTGACAATTCCTCCATCGGATATCTTTCGTATGTACGGATGGGATGATCATAGAGTCTCTGTTGATGAATCGAATCGATCATCTTGAAAGGGACGCAGGACCACCACTATCCGACATGTCAGATAAAAGACTTTCGTGTGCCCCATGATTGGAGGGAGCATCCTGCCGGGGGAACGATCAATGATCATCGCTTGTCCATCCTCGGCTGCTTCATACTTGAAAATTTGCGATACGGTCTACTCTGTATGTGAAACGAATTACTTTCTGGACGAGATGAAAACGGGTCGAGAATTCTATGGGATTCGAAGGGGCAACAATCGACATTCCCTAAAAATAAACAGGCTCCATGTGATATCGGGTAGGTTTTCGATGGTATGTCGGTCGTCTGTTGGTATGGATGCGCTAAACTGGCTCGACCCTTTTTCCTTTTCTATTTTTTTCTCTCTCACAAAAAGTTGTCCGAAAAGACGAAAAATAACATGCAAAACCGACTTCAATACATCTGACCTCCCATCAGATCAACCCGATGACAGCAGAGTATCAGATGCAAGCCAGAAATAGAAAAGAAACTGTCCGGGTCTTCAGCGGCTGATACTGTGGCGAGAGAATGATTGGGTGGCAGTGAGACATGGTGTTGTTGCGGGTGAGACAGGGTGTGCCAATTATAGGGGTCTATGAGGGTCTGGGACCTTGGAACGGGTGGTCTGATTGGTGCACTCTGATCCGTCTGATGCACGCCACCGCCAGTCAGTCCTTGTTTTTCTCTTGTGAAAATCTTTGGTTTTTTGCATTGGAAGTATTGATTCATTGTACAAAAGAATCAGAATACAACAAACCACCCGAAATGGGCGAGGAACCTTCAGGAGATTGTGTGTAGTCCTCAGAAAAACCCTGAACCGAGGATGGCGGAACCCTGGATAGATCCCGCTACCAACCACTGGTTGACAGCCCATTGCTATTGTATTTCTGTTTTGGGAATAGAACGGCTGGGGATGTGACGCTAGTAATTTTCGTATTCGCATCCACAGTGTTAAGCTCCGGCTGGAGATACAACAGAGCGGGCTGCAATCGCCGCTGATCGTCTCTTTTCTGCTCTCATCTTCTCGTTCGTTCGGTCCGCCTCTTGTTTTGTTCCTCGCCTTCGTTGACTCCGTTCTTCTGGTTGTTGTTGTTGTTGTCGTCGTCGTCGTTGTCGTTGTCTTGCGGTCTCTGTCTCTCGTCCTCTCGTTTGTTAATTTCTAATCTCTATTCGTCATTGTTCACCCTACCTACATCGACCTTTTCGGCCACCACCAGAATCCCGATTGACCAGAACGCCTCAACTCCGTCCTGTCCACATTCTACGCCAACAACCCTCGCTGCTGACGACCCTTTTCTTCCTCCATTCTATTCACGCCACCAGGCGAGATTCATCATCCCACTTTCCTCATTGAGTTCTCCTCTCCAGAGGTTGACGAACTCATGCGTTAACATCACCCCGGTCTGTCGTCTCGTTCCTTCTCCCGGGTCATCGTCCTGTCGCTTGATCCTCTTGCGGTGTCGAATCTGTCAACATGTCCAGTCGCTTCTCTGTATATTCCGCCCACTCGGCCGCTCTGGCCCCGAGTTCGACCGTATCAACCACCTCTTTGTTGAACGCCCTCCACGCCTACTACACCTCCGGTCAACCGTACCAGTTGGATGCCGGAACAAGTCTGGTCGTGAACACCTGGCTGACGGCCACGCAACCAAACCCTGAAGGTCATGGTGGCGGCGTCATTGATCGAGAATTAGCTGTCAAGGCATGGGAACATGCCAGACGGCGCGCGGAGGATGGGTGCATCGTGCTGTGGTACGTCCGGTCCGTGCAGGCCAACCGATCATGGTCGCTAATCAAGTCTTAGTTCTACACATCACTCCTCCCCGTCCATCTTGGAGCCTTTCCTCGCGGCACTTCCCCTCTCCACACCGGGCATCGCTTTTACCGCCCTGACGGCGCTCAGGCCCTTCTTGACCGCAGTAACATCCTTCAACCCGTCATATTCTCTCTACTCCGCGCTCTCTGCATGCTACACCCTCACTCTCAAAGGCGATATCGTGAGTCTGTCTTTGGCTCTGTCCACCACCGGTATCAATGTCCGAAAAGGCCTTCTGGACATTCCGTCCGAGTCCGGGTACCGTGCTTTCGATGTGTTCTACTATCTCCTCACCTCGGCATCGACTCCAGCCGAGCGCGAGTTCCTTGACCTGAAAGAACCCTCTGCATACGCCTTGCTGAACAAGTCCAACACCTACACCCCTCCTTCTTATCTTCCCACGGCCGATGATGCCGCGGCGGCGGAGGATTTCAGGGCAGCTTTAAAGGCCATCGGTGTCAAAGGTGCCGCTCACCGTGGCCTCTTGTCCGTTCTTGCCGGTTTACTCAAACTGGGCAACGCGGCGGGCTTCCTCGCCGACCAGGAAGAACTCGAGGAAGCGTGTGAGGACGTTGGGGGTCTTTTGGGTCTCGACCCGGAGATCCTCCTCCACAAGTGCTCGACTGATGATCGTCAGATGCTGATCTCGGGAGTGTATGAGGCCCTGGTGGACTGGGTTATTGCCAAGGCCAATGAAGCCATCGCGGCGGAGATCCAGGCCATGCACGAGCAGGATCCCAACGGCTCAGGCCAAGCCGGGCAATGGGCAGATGACGACACGGTGGGCATCACCGTTGTCGACATTCCCAGACCTGCTTTTGGAAAAGCTCTGGCGATGAGGGGTGCGTTTGACGACAGTCTCGGAATCAACGCCGAAATGAAGGAAGACGGCGTCCCTGTGCCACCCGTTCCCAGCACGGTGATGAACGAGATGACCACCGCTCTATCTCAGGTCGAGGCTGATCTCGGAGTCACGACCGGTCAGGCCTGGCGTGAACGCGAATACGAACTGGATCGGAGACAGGATGTTTTGGAGAAGGTTGGTCTGGAGGTAGATATGGACGCCTTCCTCCGACAGCTCCTCTTTCCAGTGGAGTCCGAAGGGATTACTGTTGGCAAGAGAGGTCGATTCGATCTGGCGGCGACCTTGGGAAGCAGTAGAGTCTGGCACCATATCTCAATCCACCCCACAGATGACTTGCCTGAAACGCTGAACCCGGCGATGCCCACGGCGGCGTGGTCGGCGAGCACCATCTCTCGTCAAATTCGGGAATGGAGACTGGCCGAGTGGGCCAATCGTCGCCTCAAGCAGCTCGATTTCACCGCCGATTTCGACGTTGAGGAATTTGTGGGCAGGTACTCCCGCCTTGGTTGCACCGAGGGCCGGGATGGCGTCGAGAATTGGTTGGTGGAAAGAGGCTGGACCAACGGGGATGCTTTCGTCGGCCACCAGCGAATTTGGATGAGAGAAAATGCATGGTGGGAGGCTGAATCCATGCTCGACCTGAAGCCCGACGAACACCCGGCCGCGAACCCGTTCATCTACGGTGCGGGTATGCTTGACAATGGCTCCTCCCCTTACGCCAGCCAGCCGATGGTCGCTGAGTCGACCAGCCTTTTGGAAAGCCGTGATAACCTAGCGCAGAGACAGAGCATGCTCGCACCCAGTGTCATCGGTGGCGCAAAATCCATTGCGCCCAGTGTGCCGCACACATTAGGTCGCACTGGAGATTATGGTCTGGGCACAAAGGGTGACGACAAGAAGTACGACAACCCGTATTTCGACGACGAGGGCCGGTACCTAGGGGAACTGGACCCGGAGTTTGGTGATCCCAAGCATATTGAGAAAAAAGAGATCACATTCGCCCGCCGTGCCTGGGCAGGTTTCGTGTGGGCTCTGACCTTCTGGATTCCGTCCTTCGTGCTGCGTTTCATCGGCCGGATGAAGCGCCCTGACGTCCGGATGGCTTGGAGAGAAAAGCTCGTCCTTGTTTTTCTAATCCTCTTGTTCAACGCTATTGTATGTTTCTACATCATCGCGTTCGGCGACTTGCTTTGCCCGAACAAGGATAAGGTCTGGAACTCGAAGGAAGTGGGCTATCATCAGGGAGACAACGACTTCTATGTCAGCATCCACGGCAAGGTCTACGATATCAGCAAGTTCTGGAAGTTGCAACACAGTGACACGAACATTGAGACGACCACCTCTAACATGGAACCATTCATGGGTCAGAATATGGACGCCTATTTCCCGCCGCCCTTGACTCGTGTTTGTGCCCCGTTCGTGACGGATGATGCAATCCAACTCCAGAACAATAACACAGATGCTGTATTGTACCCTAACGCCAAGCATACCTGTGGTCCGACATTGCAAGCCAACCCCAACACAAAACTCCATAAGATCACTTGGTATGAGGACGTCTTCCTTCCAAAAATCAACGATTACTATAAAGGGGCACTTGTTTGGAAACGGGAAGACGTCGCGAAGCAGGCAGATGTCTCTTCACGCTATTGGGTGATCAAGGACGAGAAGATTTACGACCTGACAGATTACTTCTACACCCTCAAGATGATGAACAACATCGACACCTACAACTTTCTGCCAAGCAGCATCACGGAACTGGTCAAGAGCAATCCTGGCACCGACGTCACGGACAAGTGGCCGAACACGACAGAAACCCGACAGGCTCAGCAGTGTCTCGACTATGTATTCTACAAGGGCAAGGTGGACTTCCGTGACAGCCCCAGATGCACAGTCAACAACTGGATTCTGCTGGCTTTCACCATTCTCATTTGTGCCGTTGTCCTGACCAAGTTCTTGGCCGCCCTTCAGCTTGGATCGAAGCGCCGACCTGCACCACAGGACAAGTTCGTCATCTGCCTCGTGCCTGCGTACACCGAAGGCGAGGATGCGTTGCGCAAGGGTCTCGACTCTCTCACCGCGCTGCAGTATGACAACAAGAGAAAGCTTATCTATGTCATCTGTGACGGTATGATTGTTGGTGGCGGTAATGATCGCCCAACGCCCAAGATTGTGCTAGACATTCTAGGTGTTGACCCCAAGATCGATCCGCCTGCATTGCCGTTCAAGTCTGTGGGACAGGGAAGTGAACAACTCAATTATGGCAAGGTCTACTCCGGTCTCTACGAGTACGAGGGCAACGTGGTGCCATATGTCGTTGTCGTGAAGGTTGGGAAGGAGTCGGAGCAAAACAAAGCCAAACCCGGAAACCGCGGTAAGCGTGACTCGCAGATCCAGCTGCTCGGCTTCCTCAACCGGGTGCACCACCGTGCTCCAATGTCGCCACTGGAATTAGAAATCTTCCATCAGATCAACAACGTGATTGGTGTGGATCCCGAGCTGTATGAGTATGTTCTCATGGTCGATGCCGATACGAGTGTCCGAGAAGATTCATTGAATCGACTGGTTGCTGCATGTGCAAATGACGCGCGCGTTGCGGGTATTTGTGGTGAAACCAGTCTTCAGAATGAAGAGCGCAGCTGGTGGACCATGATCCAGGTGTATGAATACTACATCTCTCATCATCTGGCCAAGGCTTTCGAATCGCTTTTCGGCAGTGTCACCTGTCTTCCTGGTTGGTAAGTGGCAGGCCCCAATCCCTCTTCTTGTTGATTTGATGTCTAATTGCTTCCGTAGCTTCTGCATGTATCGCCTGAGAACCGCAGACAAGGGTCGTCCGTTGATTATCTCGGACAAGGTTCTCAAGGAGTACGCAGACAACGATGTGGATACCCTTCACAAGAAGAACCTGCTCTCCCTGGGTGAGGATCGTTACTTGACAACGTTGATGACGAAGCACTTCCCTACTATGTCCTATAAGTTCATTCCCGATGCCTATGCTAGCACCGCCGCCCCGGAAACGTGGTCTGTTCTTCTCTCGCAGCGACGCCGCTGGATTAACTCCACAGTGCACAACTTGGTGGAGCTGGCTGCCTTGAAAGATCTCTGCGGTTTCTGCTGCTTCAGTATGCGCTTCGTCGTTCTCGTCGATCTTTTGGGAACGATCATCCTTCCGGCCACCTGTGTCTACCTTGGATATCTGATCTATCGCGTTGCCAGCCACACGGGACCCTTCCCTTTGATCTCGATCATTATTCTGGCTGGTGTGTACGGTCTTCAGGCGATCATCTTTATCGTGAAACGCCAGTGGCAACACATCGGTTGGATGATTATCTACATCTGTGCCTATCCCATCTACAGTTTCGTTCTCCCTCTGTATTCCTTCTGGAAGCAAGATGATTTCAGTTGGGGTAACACCCGTGTTGTCATCGGGGAGAAAGGGTCTAAGCGTGTTGTGGCTGTGGAGGACGAAGGCTTTGATCCACGCAGCATCCCTCTCCAGCGCTGGGACGACTACGCGCTTGCCAACAACCTGCCCGGCCGCCGTGGCGACTTTGGCATGGGCCAGGAGAAGGTGTACGGAGGTCGCTTTATGGACGATATGACGATGGAGATGGACGATATGCATTCGCAGTACTCGTCGGTGAAGCCGGCTTCGACAATCTTGACCGGATTCCCCGGCCAGGGCCGCAACGTCAGCCCCTACATGCCGCCTCAGTCTCCTGGTCCGTACGCCAATGTGCCGGGCAACCGACACTCCCACATGTCGAGCTTCACGCGGTACACGGACCAGCCTTTTCTGGGCCACGCCGGACCCCAGACCTCGCGGAATATGTCGATGGGCAACGTCAGCCAGTTCCATGAGAGTGTGATGGGGGGTACCAATCGGCATAGCGTGGGCATGATGCAGAGCACCGATAATCTCCTCGGGGTGCCTCGACCCAGCTCTCGGAGCCCGGTGGGCGGTGGTGCAGGCGGATTCGCATCTCGACCACACAGTGCATTTGACTTCCGCAGTGGCAGCGGACCGGACGAGATGGCGATCACAGAGGCGATTCGCGCGTGCCTGGCGGAGGTTGACTTGGACACGGTGACGAAGAAACAAGGTAAGCCCAATAACAACCTAGAGGAATGTTTCAACGACATGGATGCTGACCGGTGACTAGTTCGTGCATTGGTTGAGCAACGACTTCAGACGACTTTGACGGGAGAAAAGCGTGCTTTCCTGGACCGGCAGATCGATACCGAGCTGGCCAACATGTAATTTGATTCTTGATTTGGAACGATTGATCCAGCCATACATATTGTCGTTGTGGGATATATTCAGCAAACATGTTGTGATTTCGGGGCGGCATATTCAAGGCGTTTTGGTAGCATTTACTCCAGCGAATCGGGTGTGTATGTAATAGTGATAACGGAGGGTCTGTGATGTGCGAGGATTATATTATACCTAGTTTGATGGGGTTGTTGATTCATAATCAGACTGGACTGGCTTCCCATCAGGTATGCAGCCTTTCACCTCATTCCAAAACCGCTGTCATAGGGAAGGGAAAGGGTAGCCGCCGCTTAGTGAATATATATAGCAGGTTCCATCTGCCCCAACAAAGAAAGACATAAAGGACCGTCCATCCCCCACGATCTTCTAGCCTTTTCTTTCTCTCTCGTCCTCTTGTTCATCACCTGTTACTATCCTCACTCCTTCCCATGTACGGTACCTTTGGTGGCAGAAGACGACTACCGTCCGGCGTTCTTAGATGTGCCTCTCGTTTTGCCAGTGTTGGAACACCTGAAATATCAAAAATTGTGTTTATATAACACATTTTCAAACACAAAAAACCAGAAGCCCGGCTAGCTCAATGGCAGAGCGTAAGACTTCTATATCTTGGCTGTGGGAGGTCAACCTCCTCGGTTGCGAGAAATGGTTATCTTAAGGTTGCGGGTTCGACCCCCGCGTTGGGCTTTCAAATTTTTACCATATGTCCTTTACAACTTCCGTTCCAAGGGAACCCTGTCACCAAATGCGCAGGACCGGCCCGAAATGTGGATTCATTGGGGTTGATGTTGTGTTGGAAAGGGTGTTGGAAGGTAGATTAGTGTAGAAATCCTCCCTAACCTGATATTACCGAGAGAGGTCAATAACTTTTTTCAGCCTGGCGCATTCATTGTCCTGTGTTGGCCGAGTAATTAACTTTCTCCCCATAAAACTCCCAAGCCACACAATTCTGCCACCGTGCTTAGTTGAATGTCGCGCGTCTCGCTCGACGCAAAGTCCCCTCAGCTGCCCATCCAACCAACAATAATTAATCGCACCATGGGTTGAAGATGGCCACCATCAAGGCCATCGAGGCCCGTTCGGTATGGGTGCCATGTCGGTCAGCAGCCGCATCCTGTCGTCACTGACTGACATACCGCGCACAGGTTCATCAAATCCAATCAGGTCAGGTCATCGTCGACCTATGCTCCGTTGCCAAAGAGCTCGTCGAGAACAGCCTAGATGCGGGCGCAACATCGATCGGTACGCCTTGGACGCATCAATCACGGAGCTGATGCTAACGACATCGTCTACAGAGGTTCGGTTCAAAAACAACGGTCTCGACGCGATAGAAGTACAGGACAACGGGAGTGGCATTTCACGCGACAACTACGAGAACATTGGTAGGCTTCTTCCTTTTCCAGCTCCCTTCATTGCCCTGGATCGAACCCTCCTGATCGGCTGGCAGCCCTCAAACATTACACCTCCAAGCTCTCCTCCTTCGACGACCTCTCCCGCCTCAACACCTTCGGCTTCCGCGGCGAAGCCCTATCCTCCCTATGCGCGCTCGCCGACTTCCACATCGTCACCGCTCAGTCCCACGAGGCCCCCAAAGCCAACCGCCTGGAATTCGAACCGTCCGGCAAGCTGAAACGAACCCAAATCGTCGCAGGCCAGAAGGGCACCACCGCGTTTGTGGAAGGGATCTTCAAGCGACTCCCTGTGCGGCGGCGGGAGCTGGAAAAGAACATCAAGCGCGAATATGGGAAAGTGCTGAACCTCCTCCACGCATATGCTTGCGTGAGCACCGGCGTCCGCTTCAGCGTCAAAAACACCGTCGGCAAGACCCGGAACGTCGTGGTGTTTTCGACAAAGGGGAACCCGACGACGAGGGAAAACATCACCAACGTCTACGGCGCGAAGACGCTCCTGGCGCTGATCCCGCTGGACCTCACGCTGGAGTTTGAGCCTTCCGGGGCTGGGCGCAGGGCGTCCGCTGGGGAAGCACGCAACCAGATCCACGTGCGAGGCCATGTCTCCCGACCGGTGTTTGGCGAAGGACGGCAGACGCCGGACCGGCAGATGTTCTTTGTGAACTCTCGGCCCTGTGGGCTGCCGCAGATCGCAAAGGCGTTTAATGAGGTGTACAAGTCGTTCAATGTGTCACAGTCGCCGTTTGTGTTTGCGGATTTTCATATGGATACCAACGCGTACGACGTCAACGTCTCCCCCGATAAACGGACGATCCTGCTGCATGACGCTGGAGCCTTGATCGAATCTCTGAAGACGTCTCTCACGGAATTGTTCGAGTCTGCCGATCAAACCGTGCCTCAATCTCAGGTCTCGGGTGCAAAGCAACCAGGGAGCAAACCGAACTCAACCTTGTTCCAGAGCTTGCTTGCCGGCAAACACGCGCCTGAAGAGACGCCTGCAGCCGATGGAGGATCTGGTGCTGCTGACGAGCCTGGGAGTAGTCGGGCTAGCTCACAAGGCCGGATGAAGAGCTTCCTCAGTGACCTTGGCTCCCGTCGAGGCCAAGCCGATACATCATCCTCACCGGCTTGTGTCGACACATCGACCCAGGAGAGCCAGCCTAAATTGCCTCCAGTGTCACAGGATTTTACCGAGCCGAAAGTTGACGCGCACACCCATGTCCAAGAGACCAATACTACCGGGAAGAAAGTCGCCGAAGAAGAGACCTACGAGCCCGATGATAATGTTACGGAGCCTACAACAACGCCTGATGGGGGCGAATCCCAAGCCCCTCTCAGCAGTGCCCCATCAAGTCGACAGCGCTTGTCTGCACACGACATCGACTTGTCAATGGAAACCCCCAACGCCGTACAGAATGCATTTGATCGAATGCGGCCTAGACGGGCACCAGCTGAGGTGGCGACAATTACCATCGGCAACAGAACTGTTACGTCTATGGTGGGAAGCGGTGTTTCAAGAAAACGAGACGCGGCGTCTGTTGGTATGAGTAATACTACGAGCCGCAAGAGACTTATTCACACACCATCTCGGCCTAACATATTTGGCCAGCACATGCGGGACTTTGCGGCTCCTGGCTCTCAAATGCAGGCAGACGAGGACAGCGAAGAGAGCGCAGAGGAAGAGCCCGAGAGTCAAAAGGAAGACGATGTTGTCAGTGAAGAGGAGGTTGAAGAATCCGATGACGAGTCACAGTCGTATGCTCCGTCGGACGATCACCAGACCCCGCCAGAGCCTCAAGAGGACGTGGCCAGCGATGAAGAGCCAGAGGCAGGAGAATCACAACCTCTCCGTGCCGAGACAAACATGAGCGAAGAGGAGAAAAAGAAACACGAAGAAGCCGAGGTTCAACGACTGATCCAACAGGCGGAAGACCAAGCCTCCCTGCCACAGGGCAGTAACGTGAACCGCGCCAACAAAATGAACAAAGGAGCGTACCGTCGCGACTCCACAGTCCAGCTGATCAGCACCATCGACGGGTCGGTATCCCGAATCCAGTCTCAGATGAAGAAGCTCCAAGAAAGCGCCCGCTTGCCGGAGAAGGTGAGCGGGGATGAAGACGAGGCTACTGTGTCTCAGGAGACTGCTGAAGAGCGCCTGTCGTTGACGGTGTCAAAGGATGATTTTGGCCAAATGCGGATTATCGGCCAGTTCAATCTCGGTTTCATTCTAGCGACGCGGTCATCGAGCGACAACTCTGCTGCTAAGGACGAACTCTTCATCATCGACCAGCACGCCTCCGATGAGAAATACAACTTTGAGCGCCTCCAAGCGGAGACTGTGGTGCAAAACCAGCGTCTGGTCCAGCCAAAGCGGCTTGATCTGACGGCCGTTGAAGAAGAGATTGTCATTGAGAACCAGGCTGCCTTGGAGAAGAACGGGTTCATCGTCGAGGTTGACGATAGCGGAGACGAGCCGATCGGCCGTCGATGCAAGCTGGTTTCTTTACCCCTGAGCAAGGAGGTTGTGTTTGGTGTCCGGGATCTGGAAGAACTGATCGTTCTACTGTCCGAAATGCCTGCCACCGGGATGGCTGGCAGTGCATCCGACAGATATATCCCGCGTCCGAGCAAGGTGCGGAAGATGTTTGCAATGCGCGCATGTCGGTCGAGCATCATGATCGGGAAGACCTTGACGACCAAGCAGATGGAACGGGTGGTGAGGAATATGGGCACGATTGACAAACCGTGGAACTGCCCGCACGGTCGACCGACGATGAGACATCTGATGAGCTTGGGACAGTGGAACGAATGGGACGAGTTCGAGGCCAACTACGACGGAAGGGAGGCCGAGGATGATCGAACCGATGATCTAGATGTTTGGAGAGATTATTACCACGAAATGGCCCCTGATGGAGACGACGACGACGACCAAGTCGAAACATAGAGCTGACTCTTTGTCTGTCCTTTTGGATACCCACTTATTGTCTATTAGCAATGGAATCCTTTCACTTGTCTACGAATGTCTTACGAGCTCGGTGGCGCATCCGAGCTCACCCACTGACGTGTTTGCCTGGAGGACTCGGGATCGGCATCCGAACCTCGAACAATCCTCGTGAGGGGTTGCGACCAGCAACAGGAATGGCTCGTATGCAAGTCATTCCTTTTTCTTCAAATGCATCCTAGCCATTGGACACGCTCGAGGATGGAGATCGAAGAGGGGCTTCGAATGATGCTTCGGTTTCCCCTCCCGAGTCAACCGTGAGAGCTCGACTATATAGCACGCACGCCCACCACCGCCAACTATACTGCATGACCCAGAAAAATAGCCTGCCACGATGCGGACACTGACTCTTTCACAATCGGCGCGCACCGCAGCTCTCCAGGCTTCCCGCCGGAGGGTGGGCCAGACGCTTCTCTCCTCCAGATACCTCAGTCTCTGGCAGCCTCCGAAGTTCGCGAACGAGCAGCCGGTAACGAACCTCTGCCTCGTTTACTCCCGACTCTGGCTAACGGCAGCAGCTGGACTATGCCAAAGGGTCCCCTGAACGGGCCAAGTTGACCCAAGCCCTCGAAAAGCTCAAGAGTCAACTCCCCGTCCAAGTGCCCATTCAGATCAGTGGTTCAACGGTCAGTCCCGTCATCTACCCAACCAACGAGCAAGGAAACCAACACCAACCCAGGTCGCAACGCATGGATCCAGGAAGCAAGAGAACCCGTCGCGACACCGCGAAATCGTTGCCGAGTACGCAACCGCCGGTCCTGAGCAGGTCAACGCCGCGGTGGACGCTGCCCTGCAAGCCAAACCCGCCTGGGAAGCCATGCCCTTTGAAGACCGCGCAGCCATCTTCCTGCGTGCGGCAGAACTCGTCACGGGAAAGTACCGCGCCGAAATCGTCGCCGCCACGATGCTCGGCCAGGGCAAGAATATCTGGCAGGCGGAGATCGACGCGCCGGCTGAAACGGCCGACTTCTTCCGCTGCTACGTCCAAGAGTGCTGGTCGCTGTACGGCCAACAGCCCCGCGTGCAGGCCGAAGGCACCTGGGGCAAGCTCGAGTACCGGCCGCTCGAGGGCTTCGTCTACGCCATCGCGCCGTTCAACTTCACCGCGCTTGGCGCGACGCTGGTCGGGCCCGCCGCGCTCCTGGGCAACGTGGTGATCTGGAAGCCGTCCGACAGCGCGCTGCACGCCAGCTGGCTGCTGCACAAGATCCTGCTGGAGGCGGGACTACCCAAGGGCGTGATCCAGTTCGTGCCCGGCGACGCGGAGGAGGTGACCAACACGATCCTGCAGCGCCCGGAGTTCGCGGCGCTGAGCTTCATCGGCTCGACGCAGGTGTTCAAGGGCCTGCAGCAGAAGATCGGCGCCGGCGTCGGCCAGGGCCTCTACAACTCGTACCCGCGTGTGGTGGGCGAGACTGGCGGCAAGAACTGGGGGCTCGTCCACCCGTCCGCGAACATCCGCAATGCGGTGCTGAACACCATCCGCGCCGCGTTCGAGTACCAGGGCCAGAAGTGCTCGGCCAACTCGCGACTGTACGTCGCCGAGTCGGCCTGGCCCGAGTTCCGCCGGCTCCTCCAGGAGCAGCTGAGCAAGCTGACGGTCGGCCCCGTCGACGAGTACAACCACTTTGTCAACGCGGTGATCCACGAGCGCGCGTACGACCGCCTCGCCGAGGTGCTCGACGCCGCCGCGTCGGACCCCGAGCTGGAGCTCGTGGCCGGCGGCCACGCCTCCAAGGAGGAGGGCTACTACGTGCACCCGACCGTGTACCGCACGACGAACCCGCGGCACGAGCTGATGTCGCGCGAGCTCTTCGGCCCCATCCTCACCGTCTACGTCTACCCGGACCACGAGTGGGAGGCGACGCTCGACCTGGTCAACACGACGTCGCGCTATGCGCTGACGGGCAGCATCTTCGCCACCGACGTCGCGGCCACGCGCCAGGCGCAGACGGCGCTCAAACACGCCGCCGGCATGCTGTACATCAACACCAAGTGCACGGGCGCGGTGGTGGGCCAGCACCCGTTCGGCGGCAGCCGCGACTCGGGCACGAACGACAAGACGGGGACGATGGCGCATCTGCAGCGGTTTGTGAGCGTGCAGACGATCAAGGAGGAGTTTACCGAGTTGGATCGGGTAGAGTATCCGTCCAACGAAGTGTAGTTCATTAGAGTGAATTCTCAGTTGAATGTAATCGGTCGTATATATCCCATCCATGGTCGTATGTCAAAAGAGTCAATCACCACCATCCAAACCACCCTTTCTTAGTCGGCATCGCATTCTTCATGCGATCATCCTCCTCCACCGCCCCATTCCCATTACCCATCAACACATCATCATCGCCCTCCTCCGCGCGGCGCCGCGCATGGCCGTGGCCCCGTTTATTCTCCTCCTCCTCCTCGCGCTCCTCAGCCAACCGCACCGTCTCCTCAATAACCAGCAGATCGCGCTCGATCAGCTCGGCCCAGTTCTGCACGTCGCCAATCTCCTTCAGCCCGTCGCGCGCCGTGTCGGCCACCTTGGCCAGCTGGTCGTTCTGCTTGGCGAGGGCGCCCGTGGCGCGCCGCACATCGCCCTCTTGCTTGTCGAGGGCCGCGGCGTTCTCGTGCAGATTGCGCGCGCGGTCGCGCAGGTCGGCCTCGTAGTTGGCGCCGACGGAGCGGAGCGAGGCCTCGAAGGCGGCTTTGGCTTCGGCGGTGCGCTGGGGGGAGGGGATGTTGTTGTTGTTGTTGTTGTTGTCGGGGGAGTTTTGGATCGGCGAGTTGGTGGACATTGTGGATGCTTTATCTGGGGAGGGTTGAAGGATGCCGGTGGATGCAGTTACGTAGGTACCTAGGTAGTTATCTATCTATCATTATTGTCACTTGCATGTTCCACTAGCCCGTAGGGCGCCACGTGGCTCCGTACATCGTGGATCAACCGGTTGATGGAGGTCACAGCTACATCGACCACCTTCCATATCTACCTGTACAGAGTACACCTCTTTGCCAGTCTAGGCAAGCCTGATCTGAATGTCCAAGTTTCGACTTCTTTTTCTCTTTCGGATCGGATTCGCCAGTGGTCTGCGTCACTTGCAGCTCCTTCAAATTCTATAGATCTCCGCCATAGATACCACCGCGGGCAAACTGCTCACGATATAGATCACCACAACCCTTCCATGGTGCGATGGCGGGGGGCGATAGATCTTTCACCATGATGTCCACATCATGCTCAACCAAGATATCGCAGGATCACTCCGCAGACGGAGACCTTCATAGACACCGTGCTCAAGCTCTGGCGCTGTAACTCCTCGTGGGGAACTTCCGTATCGGCCTGCATCCTGTCGCTCACGCACAACTGACCGAAGATTTAAAACAACAGAAGCTCATTCCTCCCAAATGAGACTCCGATCCGGTTCGGGTCGGTTCATGGTCCGAAGTGGAGGCCACAAAGGAGCTCCTGGCGAGCTGGTATAGCACCAACATCCGATGACGAGTATAAAGAATACCCCAATCAGTCGCACTTGACTTTGACTCGGAATCACACCAGACTCAGCATGGAGAAAATCAAGACCGCCCCAGTCGAAACCGCGCACGACCCCGACCTCCAACCTCAGGAGGAACAAGCTGCAGACATGCCGTCCCAAGGGGAACTAACTCTAGTCTGTTTTCTCGTGCCGCGCGTAGTCTTTTCGGACCGCGTCCTCTACCTTCCGAGCAGGCTGTCGGCTAACTACCACCACCATCCTCTCCAGTAGAAGAGCACGCAGCTACCACTTTATGAATTGATCCGTATGCGCCCCTTAGGCCAAGTAACGGCTAAAAGGCAGTCAATAAAGAAGATGCCGGCACCTGGTGATCAGACTGATGGAATGGTAGCGCTATGGCATGGTCGCGCTAATAGACAACGAAAGACAAGACGAAATGATGTGCTATGTATGTATGTAACCTCCCGAGAGATTGATCCTCTATAATCACCAAAATTTGCCCTATATATACGGACCCCAAAGATACCGCGCTTAAAGAGGGTATTGTAACACGAAAGGAAAAGAAAAGGTTGCTGGAAAGACTCCCAAGGGTCGATGGGAGGATGCCACCAAATGTAACCAAAAATCGAGATCAGGCAAGACGATCGTGGTCGATCTTCTTGCGAACGGCGTTGTGAACGCGTTTTTCGCGCATGATGCTCCACAAGCAGACCAAAACTCCCGCAACACCGGAGAAGAAGGTCGTGTAGTATGCCGACTGGTAGCAGCCTAATCCATCAGGACAGTCGCGGTCCCCATCGGGGCCGACAACGGAGTGTCGGTCGTAGATGCTGCCGTAGAGTAGGTTGAACACGTTGCCACTCAGCACGGGAGCTAGGGTCATGGCACCCCAGTTCTGCGAGAGACCCCCGATACCAAACGTGTGGGCGACCAAAGATGGGAAGACACCGAAGAGGAAGCCGTAAGCAACACCAGTAAAGCCCGAGACCACTACCAACTGATGTGGGTTGGAAATTGCCGCGCCAGCCAGCTGCGTGACCGTGAAAACCACCGAAGAGATGAACAAGCACCAGAAACGCGACATGTCAAGCTTCTTCACGAGCAGATCGGACCCAATCCCTAAGTCGTTTGTCAGCAAGGTTCGACACCATACTTCAGGGTCCACGTACCACTCGAGAGTCGGCCGATGAAGTTGCCAAAGGATAGAATGGACACATGCATCACCTGTCGCTGTTGGATGAACTTGTCGCTGGCGCTATCGTCATAATGGTTCCACAGCGCTTTGGCCTGTATGGATTAGCATCGCAACCAAGTACCAATACAGAAGTAGCCTTACAGTGTTTCCAATGTTGCTGAGTTAACAGTTAGCGTTTGAAATATCTGCACCTCATGGAGGGTGGGAACTCACTTGATAGTCATCAATCCGATTCCAGAGAGCAGTGCCATGGTGAGGAACAGCTGCCAGAACTCCACCGTGGGAAGCATAGCCAAGCCCCTGATATCTGGGTGGGGTGATTCAAGTGCAACATCAGACATGTCGTCATCGTCTTGATAATCGTGGTCTTGTTCATGGAAGAGATCCTGGGACTGTCTTGAGGTTTTGGACACCAATGAGGACGTCTCATCGTGCTCTGGCTTATGGTGGCTGGACAAGTGGGAGTTCGACACGACCGACTGCGACCGTACATGTGCCGGAGTGTGGACTTCAAAGGCAGTAGAGCTCTGTGCCGCTGCTTCGTCAGAATCACCGGGGAGGGAACGTGGATCAGGAGACTTGGTCCGGCGCAATCTTCTGGATTCCACGCCGGGCGATCGGTTCCGGCCAATTGGGATGTACGGATCAGTGAGAGGGATGATCCGAAGGAAAGGAATGGAAATCAAATTCAGGACAGATGTTCCTAGTGCCAGCAGCAGGAGAAACTGCCCAGTATCATCCTTGAACAGCAACGACGACAGGTTCGACCAGAAGAAGGCGCTCAATCCAAAGGCCGCTAGAGGGAATGCAGTTGCAGTGCCTCGATGATCGGGAAAGTTTGATGCGGCTATGATGGAGGGATTAGTACATGAACCCGGGGGTGATTCGAAGCTGACGTACCCGTCTTGATCGAAGCCGAAAAAGCGGAGCAGCTACCGAATCCTGTGAAGAAGGCGAAAAAAGCCAACAAACCTACACCGAGAGAACCTTGTCCTTTTTCGTATGCTATACTCGTACAGATGAGTAAGTACGCAATCAGGTCAACGTCCCCTGGGGTAAAAGTCAAGACGCACCGGAGTATAGAGGGAAATAGCCAATGGCGAGAGTGATTGCGCCCACGAAGGTAGTGAGTCGAGGGCCCCGGGCATCTGTTAACAAACCCAGGGGAATCCCCGACGCGTACATTCCCAGATTACCAGCCGCACCCTAGAGACGATGCATGAGTATCTAGTCGATTACCAAGGGAGAAAGTGCAGCATACAATGAAATTGCTAGCCGTGGACGAGATCTTCATCCGATGGGCGAATTGAGGGCCCCATGCCGAGTACGCATACTGGAAAACAGTTCAGCTGGGATGGCTCGTTTTCGACTGACAGACTGACGGGGTGAAAGGGAGTCGCACGTTGGTACCACAGGCGAGGGCGACTAATGTCGCCGCTATCACGGAGACAATCCGCGTTTTCTTGTGAGGAGAGTCGGACATGGCCGTGGGTGAGGGTGCGAGCTGCACCGACAAGAATCCGGGACGAGAGAGATTCACATATATCGGGGCGCAAAAGGCGGGGGTGAAAAAGTGGAGATATGTTATTCGTTGTCGTGAGGATTGCGAAAGAGCGAGGATGCTTAGTGTTATTTGGTCGGGGAATCGGCCAAATGCGTTTGGAAGTGGATAAGCTCTTATCACCGAGGTAGAGGACCCACGGAGGAGGAGTTGGAGGAGGGCTGATAAGGAACGGACTGAAGGAAGAAAGAAACAAGAGAGGAGGAGAGGTAAAGGAGTGAACGAAAGAAAAGAAGAGAAGTAGAGAAATATAGAGGAGAGAAGATGGAGATGTGTCGCAAAGTGTCCTTCCTTCCTTATCGGGGGATTCCGCTTATCTAATGGCGAGCGGATGACGAAGGCGGTAGCGGAGACGGAGACCCCGGCCCGTCGTTCTTCCTCTCCGCCTTTCGCTGTCGCCTCCGCATCTCGAACTCCTCCATCTCCATCACTGTCTCTACACATCGACCTCATCCATCTTATCGGTCTACAGGACTTGTCAATCATGGGGGCTCTACTATCCCTTCCCCTCCTGGCTATCCCCAGCGCCAGCACGGTACGTCAACCCCCTTCTTCCCCTTATCATGCGCTCACCGCTGACTGACGGCTTCAGCTCATCACTGTTGCGACTTCGTGTTGCGGCGCCGCAACATGTTCGGCAGTATGTAGTGCTTGTGGGAAGTTTCAGAACAGGTATGGCTTGCTTTTTGAAGTGAAGAGTCGCCCCTCTAGGGTGGTCACCGTCGCTGACATCCGGACTTCCCATAGCATGGCCACGAGAATCGCCTACGCCTTCATCCTTCTCATCAATTCGATCGTCTCTTGGATTATGCTCACGCCATGGGCGCTGAAAAAGCTACAACATATGACCCTGGATTATATGGAGATTCGATGCGACGGGAAAGAGTGCCACGGTTGGGTCGCGGTCCATCGCATCAATTTCGGTCTCGGACTTTTCCACCTTGTCCTCGCCCTCTTGCTCCTCGGCGTCAGATCATCGAAAGACAGCCGATCCGTCCTTCAAAATGGCTTCTGGGGTCCCAAGATCATTCTGTGGATTGCCTTCGTTGTCGTCTCGTTTTTCATCCCCGAGCCGTTCTTCTTCGTTTACGGCCATTACATCGCGTTCATCTGCGCCATGCTCTTCCTCCTTCTCGGTCTCATCCTGCTGGTTGATTTGGCTCACTCGTGGGCCGAGATGTGCCTGCAGAAAATCGAAGATAACGACTCGAGAGTCTGGCGTGGGTTGCTGATCGGATCGACCCTTGGCATGTACATCGCATCGCTTGTCATGACGATCCTGATGTACATTTTCTTTGCTCGTGGTGACTGTGCCATGAATCAGGCAGCCATTACTGTGAGTTTTTCTTACCGTCCGCAGATGTCCCAACATCGGCTAACCACTCTAGATCAACCTGGTTGTCTTCTTGATCATCTCCTTCATATCTGTCCAGCCAGCTGTGCAGGAGTCAAACCCCAGAGCGGGTCTGGCCCAAGCCGCCATGGTGACCGCGTATTGCACGTACCTGACCATGTCGGCTGTCTCGATGGAACCGGACGACAAACAGTGCAACCCGCTGATTCGGTCCCGGGGCACCCGAACCGCCAGTATTGTATTGGGTGCGATTGTCACTATGGCGACCATTGCGTATACCACCACCCGTGCGGCCACTCAAGGCATTGCACTGGGATCCAAGGGTGGGCACAGCTATTCGCAGCTGGGCAGTGAGGACAACGAACATGGTCTTGTGACTCAGCAGCCGACCAGTCGGCGTGAGATGCGTGCCGAAGCCCTCCGTGCGGCCGTGGCTAGTGGTAGCCTCCCCGCCAGTGCCCTCGACGACAGCGACGATGAATCGGATGATGAATACGACACCAAAGATGATGAACGCGGTTCCACCCAGTACAACTACTCGCTGTTCCACGTGATCTTCTTCTTGGCGACGACCTGGGTGGCCACTCTGTTGACGCAGCATCTGGACCCCAACACGGTGGACGACTTTGCTCCTGTTGGCCGCACCTATTGGGCCAGTTGGGTGAAGATCATCAGTGCGTGGGTGTGCTACGCCATCTACCTGTGGACGTTGATCGCGCCGGTGCTGTTGCCGGAGCGTTTTGGTGTGTACTGAATGCTTTGAGTTGCTTCTGGAGTTGGGTGTTCGGGAAGTTGTTCACGAGGGTATATCCTATGTGCTTGTTTGTTAGATAGTTAGCGCAGTGCTTGTTATTGAACAGAGAGAATTGTATATCTATCAATGCGTACAGGATCCCCGTATGACATCTCTGGAAGTGTAAGACACATGCAAGATACTCGGAAATTCATATCGTTTCTTAATGGAAGATAGGTCTCTCCGTATCCACATGGCTAACACTCACGCATCATGTCTTTCGTCTCCTTTTGCTCCTGAGCGGTCAGTAACGGGAGGGCTGGATGCCAGTTCCCATAGCGAGAAAAGTACATCCCGCTTGTGTCTGCCAAGTCTGGCGGCTGATTGTCTCCATCCTGATGAGACAAGGATATACCACCTGCACCAGGCTCCTCCGTTATTCCCTCTTCTCGAATCGTAAGGCCCACTTGGCGAGCTGTTAACAGAGAAAATCCAGCTTCATATGGCCATGTCCTAGCACTTCGCAGCCGTGTGGCGGAAGGGTACGAGGTGATCGACATAAGACACAGATTCAGGCGTCAGGAAGCTGTACGGCTGATTGTCGATCTTTGTAAGAGTGATAAAATCTCGCCATCACTGAGCGGTGCCCTATCTTATATCTACGAGACGCGCATGCAGCGTAAGCACATAGTGTGATTTGTCCTGCGCCACGACCACGAACACATCGATCTCGTTGGCCATGGACACAGACTGATATGCAAGATACCACATGTCCGATTGGACCAGTCACCATCTCGAGTCTAGATATCTCCCTCCTACGGTACATGCACCGCCCATCTTTGCTGACAACCGCTGCCGCCTATAGCTCGCCTCGTGGGTTGAACCCACCAGCCAAGACGGTGTTGGTGGACGGCTCGATGGCACGAATCTTCAACGGGATGCGGTTGGGCGCGGCCTGGTCGTTCTGGTCCCATAGCATGGAGTAGACGCCGCTGTCGCTTCGTGTGGTGTAGAAGTTGGCATTCGGCGAGTCGATCAGGACGTCGTTGCCGTACAGCGTCAGTGTCTTCGTATCGAAGCGCCGGGGGTCGTCCGGATCAGAGAAGCGGACGTTTCCGCCTGATGTCCCGGAGACAGAAGGCAGAGTGAAGATCACAGAGTCAAAGGATGGGTTTGTGGATTCTGTACGGGTTGCTTCGGCGTGCCAGACTTTAGGGGTGTCTCCGGGGATGGTGACTACAGGTTGATCGGTGAGTATACACCTTCCGGGGCTGGGGACGACGTACAGTAGATGGAGACTGTCTCGTTTGCGGTGGAAAGTGAACGGTTGCCGATTTCGGCTCTTCCTATGCTTTGTCAGGAACATACGGGGCCATAGAGGAACAATATCACCCACCGTCTGCGTAGTACACAGGCAAGCCGCCAATACCCTTGCCATACGCATACAGTCGAAATGATTGCTGGCAAGTCTGGCCGTAGACCATGTTTGCCAGGTACAGGCTGCCCAGAAAGACCTTGGAGATAGACCAGCTATATGGAGTATGTTAGGGGTGTCTGGGTCTATTACAGCGGAGCAACTCACTGCATTGTGTTTATCTTGTATGAGCCAATGGTAGATATTTGGTAGATGCAGACGAAGAGGAACAGATGCGGAGGATCGATTACGGTGATATACTCCTGCCCACCTTATAGATATCAACGGGCACCCTCGCACAAGTCAAGTATATTCCGTTTGATATTCCCACGCCTCTATCTACATACTTCCTGTAGACCGCCATCTCCAGCCCAGCGAGGCTGAGCTTTCAGGCCGCCCTGTTACGAGTCATATAACATGCGGCTGAAAATCCCCAGGCGAATAGGATAGGGATCCAATCTCGAACAAGTTCTCTGCCAAGCATACAGACAGACACACAGTGCGGCCGAGCAAGACAGACAACATCTCCTCCACTCTCGGCAGGAGTCTACTGAGCAATTGGATCAAGGTCCAAGTCGGATTGCATCCATGAACGAGGTTGTGATTGGTACCTGGTGCAGCGTCTAGTGTTGACGAGTCAAGTGAGAGCCCACTCGGGCAGAAGTCAGCAGTCGATGGCATTTTCGGCATGTGCGCTTGCCTTGCTGCGCCCTAGGGACAGGGATACAAGCAATAGCATGGCAAAGAGCCCTCCTCTCAAAGGGTGGAGGGCTTGGGCCGCGTTATAAGAATGCCGTCAGAACCAGGCAGCATCACCATCATCTCTTGCTCTGGACCTCAGTGGCTGATTTAAAGCTGTCCGTCGGAAACAGAGCAGCCATGATACTCCTCCACTTTCTCCTCCTGACATATGCACTATGCGGAGCGGCGATATTCCTCAACCCTAGAGACAGCGCAAGAGGACCGTCCATCTCCGCCGCATCTAGAGCAAAGAACCACCGAGGCTACCCATCCAAGAGGACCAGTAACACCTCCAGCAGCTCTACATCCTCAACGGCCTTGCTGACCGGCACTCCGTGTGCCGGAAACACCCCCCAGGACCGCTCAAAGTGGTGCCAATATGACATTGACACGGACTGGGCAGAGGTTGTGCCCGACACGGGCGTGACAAGAGAGTACTGGTTTGACATTGACGAAGTGGCCATCGCCCCGGACGGCTACCTCCGCACGGCGATGACCATCAACGACTCCATCCCGGGGCCGACCATCTACGCCGACTGGGGCGACCATGTAGTGGTGCATGTCACCAACCACCTGCACGCGGCCAAGAACGGCACCAGCATCCATTGGCACGGCGTGTGGCAACGGGGGACCAACGAAAACGACGGCGTGGTCTCCGTCACGCAGTGCCCTACAGCCCCCGGGTCGTCCATGACATATCACTGGCGAGCCATGCAGTATGGCTCGTCGTGGTATCACTCGCATATCGGTCTCCAGGCGTGGAACGGAGTATTCGGCGGCATCGTCATCAACGGACCAGCTACCGCCAACTACGACGAGGACACAGGCGTGATGATCCTCAGCGACTGGACGCATGACACTGCAGATGAGATGTACCAGTTTGCGCAGGAGTGTGGTCCCCCGCGGCTGGATACCGGCCTCATCAACGGGACTAACGTCTACGGCACGGGCAACGACACCGATGGTTCCCGGATGAAGCTGCCGGTCATCGAGGGCAAGTCGTACCGACTGAGGCTGGTCAACTCGGCGCTGGACACGACCTTCGAGTTCATGGTCGACCACCACAATCTGACCATCATCGCTATGGACCTGGTTCCCATCGAGCCATATACCACCTACAGCTTGAGCATTGGCATGGGTGCGTCTCTCCCTCGCCGTTCACTGCTATGCTAACCCGCGGGAAAGGCCAGAGATACGATGTCATCATCACGGCCGACCAAGCCGCCGTGGCAGACTCGTTCTGGATCCGCGCAATCCCCAAGCATGCGTGCTCAGAGAATGCGCGCACCGACAACATCCGAGGCGTCCTGCACTACGGAGACACGCCGCACATCCCCGAGACACTCCCGTTCTTCTACCTGGACGAGACATGCGACGACCTGCCCGCGTCCGTGCTGGTGCCGCATGTGCCGAAGTCCGTGTCGCCGCCAGACCTGCAAGAGATGGTCAACGCCAGCAGTGGGAGGAACGACGTGAAGCTCTTCCGTTGGTACCTCAACAGCACGACGATGGAGATCCTGTGGGAGGATCCCACGCTGATGCAGATCCACGACGGCGAACCGGCGTTCCCCAACTCCAGCGCTGTCATCTCGCTGCCAGAGGCGGACCAGTGGTTCTATCTGGATATTGAGACCCGCGCCCCCGTCGACCATCCGATCCACCTCCATGGACATGACTTTTTCATTCTTTCGCAGGGACAGAATGTCTGGGATGGTTCGACGGTGACGGAGAACCCGCCGCGACGGGACACGGCGATGCTGCCGGCGAACGGGCATCTGGTCATTGCCTTCCAGACGGATAACCCTGGGGCGTGGCTGATGCATTGCCACATTGGCTGGCATACTACTGAGGGGTTTGCGCTGCAATTCTTGGAGCGCGCTGACGAGGTCACGGATACGGTTAATTATGACCTCTTGCAGGACACCTGTGACTCGTGGATCACGTATGACGAGACGCATGGCATTGATCAGGAGGATTCGGGGGTTTGAGGGTTGTATGGTAGATACATACCTTTCTAGAATACTAGCGTACAGTTTATCAAAAAGGTGCATCACTGGTTTCTTAATCCAGATTCTCTGGCTGTTGCTGGTGTCCTCTCATGGTTTTTTCTTCAATGAACACTGTATGAAGTGACGAGTCCGCCTGGATCGAATGCGACACATCTACATGCCTATCTCCGGTCTACGCAGAGAGAGACGAAATATCACTCTACGGTGGATGTATATTCTCTGAAAGCGCAAGCTGAAACAAAGTCAATTTCCCGACAGTCTACCCCTCTATGATATGAGCTGTAAACGAAAAAAAAAAAAAAAATACCCAATAACACTCAAAGCAGTACGAGAAACCCATCAACCCAATTACGTTCGTAGAAAACCCACGTACGCACTCCACCGTCCGGAGATGTGTCTAACAATGTTAGCTAGCTCCATGACAGACGCTCAGTGACGATGATGCTTGCAGCTAGAGTCGCAGCAGCTCGAAGCACCATGAGAATGAGATGAGCGATGGGAGCGCTCACTAGTAACATAGGAGTCAGTATAGGACGGCTCGGAGGTATAACGAGTAGACGAGGAACGTCTCGACACACGGCTAGGAACCTGCGAGGCACTGTCCTCCGGAGCGAGAGTGTTGGAGCGACGGGAGGAGGATGAGAACCCCGAAGCGCGACGCGACGACACATGGGAGGAGCCCGAGGTAGAGCGAGAGGAGCTCATATCAGACCCACGGTGGGTGCCCGGGCAAGGAAGAAGACGCTGGGGCACAGCGCTAGCCGGGCTGCCCTCAGGGACCGACTCAAGCCAGTAGTCAAGACGGGCCGGGGACTGAGCCTGGGATTGAGAGTGAGAGTGACGGCTAACATGGTTGGGAGCCGCCGAGCGGGAACTACGGCGTTCCGACTCGATCACCGGAGGGGCGCCCTCGATCTGACGCTGAGAGCGGTGGGTATGCGAGGAACCGCGAGAGACAACGGAGCCATCCTCGACGAAGCCGGTGGGAGCAGAGTTACCAGGCACGCAAATGGTCTGAGTGGTGGCTTCGCGGTAGCCGCAGGAGCAGACGAAGACAGTAGTGGTACTGCGAATGCAGCAAGAGCAAGCCATTTCGACTGATTTGGATGCTAGGAGTCTGTTTTTGATTGCTTGAATGTGGAACCTTTGTCGGTATTGTTGATGTGGTCGAGCTGGTAGATGTTGATGGAGACGAACAAAAATGCAGCGACTTCATGGCCGTATTTGTAGACGATCCTAGGATGTTGGTCCCAGGGTATCCTCACCTGTATAAAAGGAGAGTATCATCTTGTACACCGGGAATTGCCTGTTTATATACATGAAAGAGACGGACGTTGCAGTTGTTCTGAGGCAATGCTCATTGTATCTTTGTGAGAGAAGCGTTGGTGTGCGGATATACCCTGCATTGCTCTCATTATTGTCAAAAGGCTATTGTTCCCAAGACCCTCCATTGTAAGTGCCGTATATTTAGCCCACAATGCACAAAAGGGAGGTGTCGGCTTTGTCGCAAGAGACATTCCAGCGTGTTGATATCGCAGACTGGACAGTTCCAGCTTACCTCGGCAAGATCCATCAAGCAGATAAGCGTACAGTCAACCAGTCTTCTGTCTTATCAGAAATGACTTGTTGATGAGACGGCCTCTCTTATCGGGCATGTCCCAACCGTCCTCGGTGCCATGGGTCTCGTTGTACCGCTCGCTGGCTGGCGTATCGATGTGGCTCGTCTAGATGAACTTCAAGCCATCCACGGATTCGAGCGGGTGAACATTGCTTGGCTGAAAGCTTGCATCTCCACGGTGGTGGACGACAAATGACCGAGTCAGGATAACCAGATAAGAGAGAGTCGAATCCCGGCGCATGCGGGCCGAATCAGCGGTCAGAAGAATCATCAATCAAACATTCCTTGAGTAATAATAGTAATAATATAGATAAAAATAACACGGGAGAAGGGAATTCAACAGTAGAAAGCAAAGAGAAGATCATGTCGTAAATCACCCCGTCATCCTTTTGGTGAACCCCAGGCCATTCATCACTCAGACCCCAAACACCCCAGCCCCCAGAAACATCCAGATGAAAAGAATGACAAGCGAACAGAGAGAGAGAGAGAGAGAGGGAATCTGGTGGGAGCACGTTAGGTCCCTATCGCCACCCGGTCACCCCTCTTGGCCACGTCTGATGCCCGACGGACGAGGAAGGCTAGCCAGGGAGGGATAGAAAGAAGGCATAATTGATATCGATTCAATGGGAATAAAAAACAAACAGAATGTAATACACAAACACAGCGATAACTCGGAGTCTCTTTTTTTTTGGTTCCTTTTCACGTTTTCGCGGTTCGAGGGCGTGCTCTCGGCGGACCCCTTAGGGTTCAGAGACCAACGGTGGGAAATGATAGCAAAGACGTCGCGCAAAGGGAGAGGGGTCATTAGTGAATCCGATATACATCCAGCCAAAGAGAAGACTCGTAAAGGGTATCAAAAGACCGACGAAGATCAGAAAACTCAACAAGGCGGAAGGCCGCCATTTACGGACCGTCGGCGGTGCCCTGGAAGCTTCCATGGTTAGACGCTCTTGGGCGATTTGGTGGGAGAAACGGAGGGTTGCTCTACCACGTCAGACAGTCTCATCCGCTTGGCCAGCGGTTCCCCGGGGCTGTCCGTACTCCCAGCATGATTAGGGTGGCCGGTCTCGGACAGTCGGCGTTCCAGCTCGCTCACCCGCCGCTTCAGCTCGTCCTCGCGTCTTTGCGATTCCTCCAGGGACCGTCGCAGGCGGGCCTCCGAGTCGCGGACGATCATCTCGGACCGGCGCGCAGTCGCATCGCTCTGCTCCAGTTCCGTCACGCGACCGCGGAACAGTTCGGTAATCACCTCCAGTTCGCTCACGCGCGTCTTCAACGACGCATTCGCGGCCAACAGGCCCTCGTATGTCTGTGGAGACTCGAGGTGCCGGTCGGGCGCCGCCGAGGTCGATGACGGCGACGGCGGTCGCATCTGGGTGGACGACAGACCATTGGACGCATTGAGGCTATGATCCCTCCCAAGAGTGACACTATCGAATATATGCTGCGGCGCGATATTGGAATTGTGCTGCGGGTGAGGGGGCTGTTGTTGCATCAGAGGAAGCCCAGGGGTCTCCGTTCGGGACACGGGCGAGTTGGACCGATCCGAATGGCCCGGCGAGGCTTTGCGCGACGCGCGACGATATCCATGAGCCCCCAGAGGCGGAGTCCCCGCGTCCGATCGCGAAGTGGCCAAACCATTGGCATCGACGGCACCGCTGGACTATACACGGTGGGAGATACGTCAGCGACCGTTATCTCACCGCGACAGATAAGGAGGGGACAGCAGGAAAATTTTTCCTGAAAGCAGCCTCACCTTGCGTTTGGGACCTTGGCCGGCGGTCTTGACCCGATTTCGACTCTTGATGACATCGGTTTTCAGGCTTATCGGACGGGGTCTTCCATGGAGCTTGAGGAACAAGCCACAGGCGTTGCAGAGGACGGAGCCCAGTTCGTCTCGACGCCACAAAGGCGTAGTGGAGGTGCCGCAATTCTGACACACGGGCTGTAATTGAGGACGTTTCTGGTCAGCCAAAGTAGTTGCCATGTTAAGAAATGAGCGCGAGCATCGAAAAGCGAGGGAGGAGGATGGAGGGGAAGAAAGGGAGGAGAGAGGTGGCTGCTGATAATGGACAGTGAGGAAGAGCGACGGGTTGATAAGATCGGGAGAGATTTGATGGGTGGGAGCGATAAGGTAGTAGTGCGGTTTGCTGCCAAGACCCTCCCCCAGCGGCTGCTGATAACAGTCGGAAAATTGGGAACCGGGCAGAAAAAATATGAAAATGCAACGTATCGCACAGATAAGCGTGTGCGCTGGCTCTCAGGCGATAAGATCCCCCAGATCTTCCCGTTCCTCATGCGCAACTTACCGGATTGTTGCCTTGTCCTCCCGTCGTCGCCGCGGGTGAAGAGGTTGCGTAGGTCATGTTGGACATGTTGGCATGCGCATCGCTGCTCGACGTCCTAACACGTAAGTCTCGTCAGTATGCGTGAATTTTCGTGGGTATCATCCATGATAAGGATGCGCGACCAAACAGGTCTATCCAACGCCGTGTACAAAGACGGACGCCAGCCCTTCTATCACTTTTTGACCCAGACACCCCCTTCGCGCGTAGGAATCAATCACATACCGTAGATTAGACGTGGGTGCCGAGGCGACCGAGGCCAAAGCGGATAATCCTGGCAACGACGGTCCTAGGGAGCTGGGAAATCCGCTACTGTTGTTGCTACCCGGGCTTCCAGTGGATTTGTCAATCGCACCAAACTCCGGTAGGGTTCCTGAGTACTGAGATGACACGGATGAAGCGCCTAATCCAGAATCCGTTGTTGTGGACTGACGAGAGGCAGACTGACTATCGGTCGCGGAGGAGTTCTGGTTGTAATTGAGGTCGGGTGTCTGAGAGGACGGCGACGAAGGACGCAAGGCCGGGTCGATGGGCGACGCCCGAAACAAGAGGGAAGCCACTGTGGAGGATGGAGTCAGGATTGGGCTAGAAATCCGGCCAGTGTCGACCGAATTGGAGCGGTTTTGGTGCTCGAGAATCCGACGGTCGAGGGAATGCGTCGTGTCGCGGAAGCGGCCACGTCGAAGGGGTGATACTGCGAATACTCTGTTCAATTCAATTCCCTTTGCATTCAATGGCCTCGTTCCGCATTGGAAGATTGGATTGCGGTGGTAATACCTGTTGTTGTTTGGTCTGGGGTCCCCAAATCGGACGGTCAAGGAGCGAAAGATCTGAACCGAGATAGATTGTCGATCGATAGAGAAGGATGGTATCGGGAAAAGCGACCGCAGGAGGAACAGGAGAATCGAAAAACAAATCTCAATCAGAGAGATTTTGAGAAAAGAAGAAAAAGACCAGATGATTGGGATGGGAGATGGGTGCAGGTGGTCACGGGGAGAAGTAAAAAAGAAGGTCGAACTGATTGATTGATTATCGATTTTCGTCCCTATCGCGCGTCTCGGGCCACTCACTATCGATTCCGGTTTTATCGCTGATTACCAGTGCTGCGTACTTGGTCAGTACTCTGACGGTATTATTAACTTGCTATTATGATGTTACTACCAAGGCACTGTTTCTCTACCTAGGAGGTACCTAGTCATTGAATCTGATGCTTATACGGTGGCATTCCCCTGCCTCCAACGTTTCCCTGCATGGCTGGTGATTCCACGCGAGTCGCATCGCGTCTGCATGCCCCTACCTGCTATCCTAGGTACGGAATTCGGCTTCTGCTGGGGTGCGATAGGGCTTTTGACTGCAAGGAGTATCGGCGGATCTTCATTTCGAACGGCAGTTCTACTGGGTGACTCGGTACCTACAGAGTATCATCTAGTTCTGATAGTGTAGTTCGAACTGCAAATCCCATTGACCTGGTGGAATGGACGAAGCTTTCCAGACCACGGGATGATTGATATTAGGGCTGTATTTCTGTCGCATCTCGATAGGGTGAGTGAAATCCGGAGACTTGTTCTCATTTCCAGTTGGAATGTGTTTCTATTTGTAGCAACGATGCTGTGTTCATCCCAATCATCTCCATTCTCCAACCTTGACATATCAATAGTGTCTACGACGGTACCTCCTGAACCAGACACTGTACTCGTAAAATCCGTAGGCATAAGTACAGCTGTCCTAATGATCCCTTTTTCTCCCTGTTGCCAATCATTCAGGGGCTTTTTTAAGCTCGAGTGGAGCCACACGGCACGTAGCCCTGTGGCGGTGCAATAGTGTGCTGTACCATACGGTATGGTAACAGTGGCTTGCGTGTAGTTATTCTTCTTCCGGTATGGGTAATATTCGTAACGATACGTCACGCAGCCACCGCAGGCCCCTTCATCGGACGGATGATTATTATTATTACTGATGACGGCCTCCAACAACTCCTACTACGGCGACTACTATTCATCCTTCCATCCTCATCTCTCCTCCGCTGCTGGTCGTGCCCATTGTTGGTCCACGGCCTCGGTTGAATTCTTCGTTTCTTTTTTTCTTCCTTCCGGTAATGCCTTGAATATCCTTGTATGATTTTTAATCTTTTCTTTCTTGCCTCTCTTTCAGTCCCCCCTTTGCATTGTCCCATGATACCATAGAACTTCTTGCCGCACCGTTGATCATGCCCAAGAACCGACCTGCGACCTCGGGCTATGCCCGTCTGGCCCAAGAAGAAGAAGATAGAACCCATGACTATGATTTCTCCGACGACGATGACCTCCAACCCTCTCACACGATATCCCAATCCGCCCCCCGATACGCCCCCATCTCTTCCCGCATGCAGCCACCCACCCTGTCCTCCTCCCCCGAACATCGACGAAGACACAGTGGCTACTATCATCGGCGAGCCCGGAGGAACTCCGGCGTCGACATCAAGGCCATCAATGCGCGCCTGGAACGGTGGGCCGAGGAGTTCGCCTCCAAGTTTAAGATCAACAAGGTCCGCGGGAAGACCCTGGAAGAGGAAAAACTCGAGATCTACCATTCGGTCTTCCAGCCGCCCAACGGCGTCCGTCCGATCTCGACCGAGGAACTCGAGTCCGAGGAGGTGGAAGGCGCCGCGCGGAAGGCTCGCGAGGAGTTCGAGGAGGTCGTGGAGAGTGTCCGTCTTGCCATCGAGGTCGGCGTACACCCTCGGATGATCTCCAAGGGTAGCTCCGGTAGTTACTTTGCACGCAACAGCGAAGGAAAGGTGGTCGGTGTCTTCAAGCCCAAGGACGAGGAGCCCTATGCGTCCCGCAATCCCAAGTGGACCAAGTGGATTCACCGCAACCTGTTCCCCTGTTTCTTCGGTCGCGCCTGTCTGATCCCCAACCTGTCATATGTCTCCGAGGCGGCAGCGTACGTATTGGACTCTCGTCTCCGCACCAACCTCGTCCCTTTCACCGATATCGTCTACTTGTCCTCCAAGTCCTTCTACTATGATTTCTGGGATCGCAGAAAGGCGTGGATGGGGAAGAAGCCACTGCCACACAAGGCGGGTAGCTTCCAGGTGTTCTTGAAAGGGTACAAGGATGCGAATCTCTTCCTTCGTGACCATCCCTGGCCCGACCAAACCAACACCGGCTTTCGCGCGGAAGACGCCCCGAAGCGCAAGAAACGTCCTTGGAGCGAAGCGTGTCGCCCCTCGGGAGTGCAATCAGACGATGAAGACGACGACTACGAGAATGGTGTCCTCCAGACCCCTTCGCCTCGCGAACAGAGTAGAGAGCGTCGGTTCTATTGGACGGAAGCGTTGAAGCAGTCATTCCGGGAGGAGTTGGAGAAGCTGGTGATCTTGGACTACATCATGCGAAATACCGATCGTGGTCTGGACAACTGGATGATCAAGATTGACTGGAAGACGGAAGAAGTTTCCATCGTGGCGGATCCCCCGAAGCCTAATGGTGTTCATCAGGAAGACGACGACCTGATGCCTCCTCCTCGCCCCGTCTCGGTCAACTCCGACCAACCCGGCAGTGCATCTCACCCTTATAAACGCCATGAAACGATGGTGGCTGTCAGTCGGACTGGAACGCCTCTGAATTCGTCTGAACCGCAGGCCTCTATCCAAATCGGTGCCATTGATAACAGTTTGTCCTGGCCGTGGAAGCATCCGGATGCTGTAAGTAAACCCAAGGAGAGTCGGTTGCTTGGTACTAATGCGGTTTCTCTTTCTAGTGGCGAAGCTTTCCCTTCGGCTGGCTCTTCCTTCCTGTTTCTTTAATCGGCCAGCCGTTCTCTCAGAAAACACGCGACCACTTCTTGCCCCTTTTGACCTCGACAGCTTGGTGGAGCGGTACGCAAATGGCTCTTCGACGGGTGTTCTCGCAGGATGACGACTTCAAAGAGAGCATGTTTGCTCGACAGATCGCGGTGATGAAAGGCCAGGCATGGAACGTTGTGGAGACTCTGAAACAGGCCGACCATGGCCCACTGGAGCTTACCAGAAGAACCCGTGTATGCGTGTGGGATGACCTGGTAGATGTCCCGGTTGCCATTCCGCTCCGCGGACCCTCTACCGAAGCCCAGAAACGCAAAGTGCGCAGCTACGAAAATTACGACAAACGCGATGCTTACGATCCCGATAACGAGGAAATGGATATTGGCGCATCGATGTCGCTGGGGACTGGCCCGGAACACGACCTCCTCGGCCTGGGATCGCCTCCGAGTGAACTTCCCAACCCCAATCGGTTCGAGTTGCGAGATAGAGAGTCTGGTGCACCGAAACAGAATGGAAGCCCGACTACCCTCGAAAGCTATGGATTCAGCCGCGACAGCATTGATGCGCTGAGCGCGAGAGATCCGGACCGCGACTGGCCCGAACTCCCCCCTCGTCCAGGCAGACATCACAAGAACAGCTCAGTGTCCAGCTCGCGCGGCGGGGCCCATCTCATCTTCAGCAGCGACGATTTGGAAGGTGACCTAGGGTATGCCGCGGCCGAGGGCATGGAAGGAAACCAACGGAAAGTGATCGTTGAGCGATTGGAAGCCGTCAAGAGCAAAAACCCAGTGTTCACCTGGTGCTAATTGCATCTCACCCATCCCTTTAGACTTGTCTTTTTTTTTTTTTCCCAAGCTTCTTCATGCTCGACACCCATGCTTTGTCTCTTGTTACTACATACTCCCATCATGATGACCTTCATCTTCTTTCAATGTCTTTACTAGTTTAGCGAGTGCGCCGCAGGATTGGCAGGGAAAATTCGCCCCATGTTGTATATAGACTTGATGTTGATTCTACTAATAACCGTTGAATGGAGCGAATAATGGATGGTGCTTCGTACATACGCTGTGTGGCACGTATACGAACTGAACCTCGTGGAGGGTGAGGCCGTGGTGAGGCGTGGGTGAGACGCTGCTTTGATAAGCAGGCCTAATCTTATCATTATCGTCCCCATCGAAGACATCCCTCTCCTCCCCCAGCTCTCATATCCAACTCTCCTCCCTTGTCCTCATCGCTCGCTCTGCCTTCATACAGAGCCCGACGGTCGCGTGTGATGCGCGCAATGGGAGGATTTGGTTCTCCCACTTGTCGTCCTTCATCCTCCATTTCATACACTCACCAACATCCCCATCCGCTCACTTACCCACCTCTCCTCGGCCCATCTGACAGTCACTCGCTCCGGAATCCTCTCCTTCTGATCCACCGCCATCGGTAAGAGCGAGTCGGTACATCCCTTACATACGACTTCGCACGCGCCTTACACTACTCACGTTCCCTCTCGCAAGACCTGTCTCGGATACCCGCATACAGTTCCGGCACCATGGCCTCCAACGCTGCCATGCTTCTGGACCCAAAGGCTTACAGGAGACAACTGCAAAAGAACAATGGTAACGACCCAGACCGCACATCTCCCTCGTCCGGGGTCGACGATAGCGACGCGTCGTCGGACTTTCCCACCGCCGCACTATGCGGCTTCCCCGCCTCGTCGTTCAAACGCTGCCCTTCCCCCCCCGAGGACCCGGTTTACCTGGACCCAGGCATAGATTACTCACAATTTGGCGCTGCAGGTCCGCAGGATGCCAGCAGGTCGTCGCATGGCCATCAGTCCCCTACCGCTGCGCCGCCCGGCACGGCCTCCGCCGCCCATCGTCTTCTGAATCCCAAGCAGCGACCCTCGGCCGTGAAGTCGAGTCCCCCGTCGAGATCGATGTCGTCATCGCGCAATAGCGATAGACCCTCCATGTCCCCGTATCGAGTACCGCAATCGGATCCTGGCGTGGAGATCGAGTTTACGAGTGCGCGATCCGAAGATGACAGCGATAGCAAACGGACCTCGGATCGCCTCGAGGATGATGCCGATGTGCGCCATGGGAGCCTCATCGAGGATATGTACGGAGTGGAGAGGCGCACTGCGCAGCCGTATAAGAAAATCAAGACGGAAAATAATGTCGAGGAGAAGGGGAAGAGTGGGAAGGTACCTATCGCAGGAGACAGCGGACTAGGCAAATGGATGAAGGAAGGTCGGGAGAATGCCGAAACGCCGCTTCCATTCACGGCGGATGTCGTCGACCTCACTCTTGGTAAGGAGACATGGGAATAGGATCGAGACCCAAGGCTAATGTGTCCAGACTCTTCTGCCGCAGTGAATGATGACGACGACTTGCAAGTCACTGGGTCAAATAACCTGAGTGTGCAGCGGGTATGCTATGGAAAGATCGAAAACGCGTATGTTCAGGCTTTCCTAGTCCCAAAGCCGATCACCATCTTCGACTCTGCGCACGACTGGCCGTCCATGAAGTTGATTATCAACCGTCGGCCGGGCGTGGAGGACAAAAAGATTGAAGTTTCGGACCCTAACAACATGGTCTTCGGCGCGGTTGATGCGAGGACCGCCGCGGTCATTGTTCAGCTACTTGATTCACCTGCATTGAAGGTCGATATCTCCGGGCGCCTGGATGCTCGCAAACGCGGACCAAATGAATACCCATGGATGCCTTGCTCTGCGCAATACCGCGCATCTCTTAATCTCTACGGTCTTCGGAAGGACGCCGAAACGGTCGGGAAGTACCTGGGCCACCACAACATCTGGCTGGGGACTCCTTTTTCTGTCGAACAGGGAACTCCGATCTTCAACCCACACGCGGAGCTGAGGCGCGCGCAGCAGGCCCTCTTACCGAGTATTGCAGCTCGAGGTCGCTCGAGCAGTGTTAACTACGAAGTCCGCACGGCGGAAGAAGTGAATGACGCAGTGATGAAGATGTTTGATCAGCTCCAGAGTGCCGAAAACATTCCCGAGATGGAGACGCCGTCGGGACTGGTGACTCCTCTCCTTCGACACCAGAAGCAAGCGCTCTGGTTTATGACTGAGAAGGAGAAGCCGCGCAAGTTTGGGCCCAACGAGGCGGACAATAATTCTCTCTGGCGCTTGGAGGTACGTCCCAATGGGAGGAAACGTTACCGGGAGATCATCACTGGGATGGTCTCTGATGAAGAGCCTCCGCAGTCGTTGGGCGGTCTGCTGGCGGACATGATGGGTCTGGGAAAGACGTTGAGTATACTGTCGCTTGTCGTCAGCTCTCTACCGCAGTCCCGCGATTGGGCGAACATGATCCCTGATGCCGAACTGGTAAAGAACTCTCCTGGCATCCGCAACACCAAGACCACGCTTCTCGTGGTGCCTCTAAGTGCCGTCAACAACTGGGTGTTTCAGATCAAGGAGCATCTCAAGGAAGACGCCGTGTCCCACTACGTCTTTCACGGCTCGTCGCGAACTACAGATGTGGACGAACTGTCCAAATACGACCTGGTGATTACAACCTACAGCATCGTTCTGAGCGAGCTCGCGGGAAGAGGCTCTAAGCGGGGCGTGAGTCCGCTGACGAAGATGAACATGTTCCGTATCGTTCTCGATGAGGCGCACACGATCCGCGAGCAGAGCGCCGCACAAACCCAGGCAATCTTCAAGCTGCACGGACAGCGCAAATGGTCCGTAACCGGCACGCCGATCCAAAACCACCTTAAAGACCTTTATTCCGTGACTAGATTCATCGGGCTGTGTCCGTACGACGACCGGACCCAATTCGGCATGCATATTCTCAGCCGATTCAAGTCGGGTGACGCTTCAGTGCTGGCGAGTCTGCGTGTACTCGTGGACTCGTTCACCCTCCGCCGCGTCAAAGACAAGATCGACCTGCCGACGCGCCACGACAAGATTGTCACGCTCACGTTTACCGAGAAGGAGCGCCAACTGCACGAGTTCTTCCGGCAGGAGTCCAACGTCATGATGCGGGTGATCGCCGGCGAAGACAAGACGAAAATGAAAGGCCGCATGTATCACCACATCCTCAAGGCGATGATGATTCTGCGGCAGGTCAGCGCGCACGGCAAGGAGCTCCTCGACGCCGAGGACCGCGAGCGCATCAAAGGTCTCAGCGTGCAGGACGCGATCGACCTGGAGGAAGGCGGCAGCGATCCGTCGTCCGAGGTCACCGACAAGAAGGCGTACGAGATGTTCACGCTCATGCAGGAGTCGTCGGCGGACGTGTGCGCCACGTGCGGCAAGCGCCTGGAAGAACCCGCGCCGACGGATTCAGGCGCCCCGGATCGGGCGGCGTGCATGGCTATCGTATTGCCGTGCTTTGATGTGCTGTGTCCGGACTGCTTTGCGGGCTGGAGGCATGCGTTTGACGCGCCGAGTGAGGAGGTTGCTCCCGCCCTCCGGTGCCAGGTGTGCGACGGATGGATTCCCGTGTCGTACTCGAGCATCACCGTTGGCGGCCTGCAGGAGTACATGGTGGATCAGGCGCAGGCAAAGCACAGCCGGCGGCAGGCCAAGGTCCTGGGCGAGTACGAGGGCCCGCA
This sequence comes from Aspergillus sp. MEXU 27854, assembly GCA_019721355.1. Classification (NCBI taxonomy): domain Eukaryota; kingdom Fungi; phylum Ascomycota; class Eurotiomycetes; order Eurotiales; family Aspergillaceae; genus Aspergillus; species Aspergillus sp. MEXU 27854. The sequence goes on from JAGMTT010000002.1 coordinate 3,291,423, forward strand.
CACGAAGACCAAAGCGCTGCTGGAGCAACTGATGGCGACGGCGGACGAGAGCAAGGAGTTACAGGCGACGGGCGAGCGCCCCCTCAAGAGCGTGGTGTTCTCGGCTTGGACTTCGCATCTGGACCTGATTGAGATTGCGATGAAGGACAACGGGCTGACGGGGTACACGCGGCTGGATGGGACGATGACGCTGGCGGCGCGCAACAAGGCCCTGGCGGAGTTCCACGAAAACGACGCGATCACGGTGCTGCTCGCGACGATTGGCGCCGGCGGCGTCGGGCTGAACCTGACGGCGGCGTCGAAGGTGTACATCATGGAGCCGCAGTACAATCCGGCGGCGGTGGCGCAGGCGATCGACCGGGTGCACCGCATTGGACAGAGGCGCGAGGTGACGACGGTGCAGTATCTGATGAAGGGGAGCATCGAGGAGAAGATCTTTGAGCTGGCGAAGAAGAAGCAGCAGCTGGCGGATTTGAGCATGAACCGCGGCAAGTTGGATAAGAAAGAGGTGCAGGAGCAGCGGATGCGCGAATACCGGAGTCTATTCAAGTGATTGATTCAATCGATTGGTTTGGGATGGTTGGCGGTACATACGATACCCGACATTGACGGCGTTTTCATTTTGTTTTCATTCTGGCGTTGGATGGGATGGGATACACGGGGGTGTTTCGAGATCTATCTTATAACTGATATATGGAGATATGCGGACCTAGAGCGTCGTAAAGGTTGATTAATTGGTATCACACGAACTCCTGATGCATATGAACTGCCTGTCTCCGAATTTGGACCGAATAGGATTGCAATAGAGGTATTCACTCTCATCGACTCAACCGCTCGCCATACACCCCCGTCTCAACAGCCCCCAACACCCCCTCGAGCTGCCTCCTCAACCGCCGCAGCTCGACAATCCTCCGTTCCCGCTCAGCCTCGACGCCTCGCAGCTCCGTCTCCAGCTCGCGAATGCGCCGCTCCTGCTCCACCTCGGACGAGTCAATCCCCGGCAACACAGAGATGAGGTACTCGATCTGCTGCTCCTTGATGACGAGGTCGCGGGCGAGCTCGCGCTGCCGACTGGCAAAGGTGCGCGGCGAGTCCGGCGCCGGGGGAAGATTGGGGTCGGTGGGTGCAGCGGCTGTTCCGCCGGGGGTCGTCGTGCCTGGTTCGCCGGTGGTGGTTGTTCCTGCGCCGCCTCCGGCGGTGGAGGCCTGGGGCGGTGATGCTTGGGAGGAGACGGGCGCGCCGGCGGGTACGGGCGGCGCGCTGGAGTTCTTGGGGATTTTGGCGAGGACGGGCGCGGCGTCGGCGGTGTGTGGTGGTGGGAGGGCGGGCGAGTTGTCGTGGTAGGTGGTGAGGTAGCCCAGGGTTGCGTAGAATTGGGTTGCGAGCTGGGCTGTTAGTAGTGGGATTGTGGATGAGGGGGGAAGGAGGAAGGGAGGGAGTACCTGGTCCAGACAGGTCTGGAGCTGGGTGAGGATGTCTGCCATGGTGTAGAGTACTGTAGAGTAGGAGGTAGAGGGAGTAGAGGGAAGTAGGTATAGAGTAGAGGGAGAGGTATGGTCGGAGATAAAAGAAGTTCTCCGCCTGAATTCACCAGCACACATCCATCCATCCACCATGCACCGACTACTACGACCACGCCCACGACTACGACTACGACAATTCCCTCCATCCCATCTCACCATCCACACCTTCACCCGCCGTCTCTTCAAACTCCCTCTCCCCCCTCCATCGCCCCCAAACCACCACGACCTCCCGTCATTCCTCGCGCACGCCGCCCGCACCGCCCTCGCCCCCACCAGCACCACCTACATCGGCACGCACTACGAATACACCGTGCAAGACACCCTCCGCCGCAGCGGCTTTTCGCTCGCGCGCACAGGAGGCCGTCTAGACGCCGGCATCGACCTAGTGGGCACGTGGCACCTCCCGGCGCGCGCACACCCGCTCCGCGCGATCGTGCAGTGCAAATCGCTCAAGAGCAAGCTGGGGCCGAATCTCGTGCGCGAGCTGGAGGGCACGGTGCGGGCGCACGCTGACACGCTGGGCGTGCTGGTGAGCCCGCGCGAGGCCACCAAGGGCGTGCGCGACGCGCTGGCGCGCAGCGCGGCGCCGCTGGTGTGGATGATGGTGCGGCGGGAGGGCGGGCTGCGTCAGGTGCTGTGGAATGCGCGCGCGGAGGCGGTCGGGTTGGCGGGCGTGGGGGTTGAGGTGCGGTTTGCTGCGGACGGGGACGGGGATGAGGGCGTGGTGTTGACGTGGGAGGGGGAGGAGTTGCCTGGGATGGATGCGGTGGAGGCGCAGATGGCGCGCGTGGAGCGCGAGTGGTTGCGGCTGTGGGGGGTGTCGGAGACGCAGCGCGAGAGGCTGTTGGATGTGCTGGAGGAGATGTTTCCAGACGAGAGACCGTTACTCTACGGGCGAGGGGGGAGTTCGCTGGCGGAGGGGCAGAGGGAGGAGGTGTTGGAGCGGGTGCGAGGGAAGGTCGCGCCGTGAGGTTGGAAATTGTAAATAGATTGTAACATTAGGGTATTATCCATAACATCATGCATCCTGCTAACGCCAAAAGTCCAAACCAGACACCAGAAATCATCCCTGCATGTTCGACCAGAAGTAGTTTGCGTAGAAGAACCGCGAGAACTTGGGGTCGACGTTGACGACGTGCACGTCGCCCTTGCGACTGTTGCGAATGACCGCCTTGTTGAACGTCCCGGCCTCGTCGGCCTCGATGTCCACGCCGAGCGAGCGGTAGATTTTGAGCCGGAGACTGCGTCGTTAGTACCGCGAATAGGGACAGGAATTTGTGCGGACGCGTACATGGTGGCATCGTCGGCTTCGCGCTCTCGACGAGTCGCCTCATCGCCCTCCAGCCCCTGCGCCTCCAGATCCGCCAGCCGCTCCTTCAGCATCTCGAGCTCGCTCTCGAGTCGGTCGCTCTCGTTCTCCAGCTCGGTGGCCGCCTTGGCTATGCGGAACTTTTTGGTGTCCAGCTCGACCATGTCAGCGGCGTGCTTGGAGGAGTCATGGGCGGCGACGGCCTCGTTGTGCTGGGCGCTTAGGGAATGCAGGTGTCGGGAGAGTTTGCGCAGGGCGGACTCGGCGTCGCGCATGCGCAGGTCGCGCGATTGTTGCAGGGTGGACAGGGAGTCATTGATGCGGGTGACGGCTTGTTTATCGGGGTGGATGTTGAAGTTGCCGATGGTGTGGTGGATGAGCTGGGCTGTTAGTCACGTATGGAGTAGGGAGAGGAATACTTACTGTCGCAGGATCTTCGTCGAGCAGCATCTTGCTGAGATGGAGGAGACTGATGCGATGGAGGTGAGGTTGAAGTTGATGAAGATATAGAAATGTTGTTGATTCGCGGTTGGGGGAGCAACCGCCACAGGCGCCACGCACCGCCACATCATCACAATCAGCGTCATCGGCTTCATCGCTGTTGTCTTCATCTCCGCTTCTCTTCTCGCAACGCTTTAGAACTGTTCTCTTGTGATACCCGGATTAAAGTCACTATGGGCTCTAATCTTCCATGTAAGTCCTTTCTCTGACCCCATACTCTCCCCATACTCTCGCTAACCTCTCAGATGCCGCCGATGCGGAAAGGTTCGTTTCCCCGTCGTCGCATTAAACCTTCGCTCACCCAAATAGTCCTTTGAAACCGGCGGAACTGCAAGTCCTCCGCTCACAGTACGAGAAAGAAGGCGATTACGTCGGCATCCAGACCAAGTTCAACTACGCCTGGGTATGTCGTCCGTCCGCGCAGAGCATCCCCGACGCCTCGACTAACCGTCGACCAGGGCCTCATCAAATCCAACGCTCGTACCGACCAGCAAGAAGGCGTGCGCCTGCTGTCCGAGATCTTCCGGGCTGCTCCCGAACGTCGACGCGAATGTCTCTACTATCTGGCGCTGGGCAACTACAAACTCGGGAACTATGGAGAAGCCCGACGCTACAACGACCTCCTGCTCGAGAAGGAACCGGCCAATCTCCAGGCAGCGAGTCTGGGACAGCTGATCGATGAGAAGGTGTCCAAGGAGGGACTGCTGGGGATCGCTATCGTGGGTGGACTGGCCCTGGCGGCCGGCGTGGTGGGAGGCATCGTCTTCCGGGGGGCGAAGAGACGGTAGATGCGGTGTATTCTTGTATAGGGAATGATGTCTGATTTTGGCATGAGCGGCGTTTGATTCTGTTCATTCTCTGGTTAATATTCCTAATTTATCTGCTATGGGTGCTGTATATTGCCGTGTTTCTCTCGCTCTGAATGTTGAGTAGTAAGACTGCGCCACTACTACTAAGCAGGCCGCCCACGTCATTTGTTCCCCTCGCATCTTCCTTCTTCCTCTTTCTTTCTCTCTCCATGTCAACTGCCTTCTGTCGTCTCTCTGCTCTCTTCATCTCTTGCTCCTGCTTCAACTCCCTCTTTAATCCTCTTTCCAGTCTTCCACACCTTCCTCTTCGCCTTCCTCCGGCATGCTATAGTGTCACGCGCAAATCATGCATGACTCGCATTCCATGCCACTCCGATGACTCTATAAGCCCGATATATACACTCCCTCCGTGACTATCTCTCTCATAGCCCGACTCTGATACCCTCCTCATCATGGCTGACGCGGGCGATCGCATGTTCTGCCATGCGTGTGGCGGCGTCTGGCTGCGCAATCAACACGGCCTCGTCTGTCCCCATTGCGAATCAGATTTCACTGAAATTGTCCGTCACCTTTCTCTCCCGCGCCACATTGCTGCTCACACCTCCCATAGATCGAAATCCCTCCAGATCCGGATGAAGTTCCCCCAGGCGATGACGATTTTGCTGACCCTCCGACCTCGGTACCCGTCGAACATCTCCATTCTTCCACCCACTCGTGGGCTGATTCCGATCCATGGCCCCATTCAGACGCTACTTTCGAACCAGATCCTGATGGTGTTTTTGGTGATGGCTATCAGCATCACTCCTACCGGTCACCCGACGGTCGCTTCTCGTACCACACCACCTCCTACACCCATGGCACTACCCCGCAACGCGCTCGCGGTCCGGCTGTCGACCCGCTCATGCCGATGATTCGAGGCCTAGATACCATCTTCAACGGCCTCGCAGAGACCTACCGACAAGCCGGACAATACCGACAGATGGGGGAGGGAGTCCGCGCTCAACGACAAGGCCAACCGGACGACGGCCCCGCGTCGACGAGTGCCACCTCGCCACAAGGTCCGCGAGTCTGGCATGGTTCGTTCGGCTTCAGTCTGGGTGGGAATGGAGGAGTACGATCAGAGTACCATGGAGGATTACATCCGCGAGATGCCGACGGTCCCCAGACCATGAACACACCTCTGCGGACGTTGGGCGAGTGAGTGCCTGTTTCCATTACCGATCCATCAGTCTACGATCTGCTAATCCTAATGCAAACAGTGTATTGGAGCTCTTCCGAGCTGATTTCGGTGGCGATGGGGGAGATCCGGCGGAAGGACCGCGCACGGGTCCCAATCCCCTCGCGATGCTCTCGGCGTTGTTAAACCTGGAACGCCACGGGGACGCGGTCTACTCGCAGGAAGAGCTAGACCGGGTCATCTCCCAGCTTGTGGACCAGAACGTCAACGGGACAGCACCACCCCCGGCGTCACGATCGGCCATCCAAGCTTTGCCGAAGAAGAAGATCGACCAGGAGATGTTGGGCAACGAGGGTCGAGCCGAGTGCTCGATCTGCATGGAACCGGTCGAGCTAGGAACAGAGGTGACGGTACTCCCGTGCAAACATTGGTTCCATTACGAGTGTATCGAGATGTGGTTGAACCAGCACAACACCTGCCCGCATTGTCGTCGCGGCATTGACGCGCCTGCACAGTAAGCTCCCGAATCCCCCTCCCCTCCCCATGCATTGGCGTCAGACGCTCACAGACAACGCAGGCCCGAAGGCAGTAGTGCCAACCCCGTGGTGATCGACGACAGTCCGGAGCCGGTCTCCCGACGGACCAGCACGACGGAAAGCGCAGGAAACACCGGGTCGTCTGGCGGAGGAGGACTGGCCGGATGGGTTCGCAGTCGGTTTGGCGGGAGCTGAGCACGATTGATTGAAGGAGTGTCTTGCAGATTGACCTCGTGTATAATGACTTGAATGACAGCCGCCAGTTTGTGTGTTATCTCCCTCTCGCACCGATAAGCTCCGTTTCCCCACATTCTTCCCCTCCTTTTCTTATCGTCTCCCGCGTCGTCGTTTCTGCCTTCTTCAACATCTCTCGCAGCGCCACTATGAAGACCCTGTTCAAGAACGGACACATCCTGTCCGACGACCAACAATGCCCTTGTATGGTGGTCGAGGATGACCGAATTGTCTACGTCGGCAACGAGACCGACGCCCCTGCGGCCGACAGCGAGGTCGACTTGACCGGCCGCCGAGTGCTCCCGGGCTTCATTGATGGGTAGCCTAAGTGTTCTTTTCTCAATTGTCAATTGCGACTGACCGTTCAGACACATGCATCTGCTCCTCTTCGGCGCCTCCCTCTCCAAGATCCGTCTGGATGACTGCAAAGACCTCGCCGATATTCGCCAGACTATCCAAATGGCCGCCGCGCAACGTCCCTCGGCCCCACGACTGTTCTGCAGCGGCTGGATGCACTCGATGACCGACGGCGTCGCCCTGGCCAGTATGCTGGATGACATTGACCCGCGCCCCATCTTCATCGACTCCAAGGACCTGCATTCGGCTTGGTGCAACTCGGCTGCCTTGCGCGAGTTGGCCGTGGAGGACGTCCCCGATCCCGCTGGCGGCACCATCCATCGGGACCCGGCTACCGGCAAACCCTCGGGTCTGCTCGAAGAGGCCGCCGCCGTGAACATTGTCTGGCCGCACGTCGCCCGCGTCGCGTCCACCGAGGAAAAGCTGGGCTACATCCGCGCAGCCGTCCGCGCATACAATGCTGCTGGGTACACAGGCATGATCGAGATGGCCACGGACGAGAACATCTGGGAGGCAATGCAGCAGCTGCGGGAGCGGGAGGCCGTGCCGATCCGGCTGGCCGCGCACTGGATCATTCTCCCCGGCAAGACGGACGCCGAGGTGCTGCGCCAAGTCGACCGCGCCATCGAGTTGCACCAGAAATACAACCTCACCAGCTCGCCCGACTTCCGCATCACCGGCATCAAGGTGATCTGCGACGGGGTCATCGACGCCTGCACGGCCTCCCTGCTGGAACCGTACTCCTCCAACGGGGCGAACTGTACCCCCTTGTGGGAGGCGGACGTCCTGCGCCAGGTCGTGGCCAAGGCCGACGCCGCCGGGCTGCAGTGCGCATTGCACGCGATCGGCGATGCTACCGTGCGACTGGCCATCGACACGCTGGAGGCTGTAGGCACGCCCGGCCGACGCCACCGTATCGAGCACCTGGAGCTCACGGCGCCGGACGACGCCCGCCGTCTCGGCCAGCTGGGGATCACGGCCTCGGTGCAGCCGGTGCACGCGGACCCGGCCATCCTGCGCGCCTGGCCGAAGCTGCTCGGCAAGGAGCGTTGTGCGCGTGCCTTTGCGTACCGCGAGTTCCTTGAGGCCAACGCGCCGCTCGCCATCGGCACCGACTCGCCCACCGCACCGCATTTCCCGCTGCGCAACCTGTATACGGCAACGACACGACGGTCGGCGCGTCAGCCCGCCTTAACCGACACCGTGAACCCGCACTTTGCGCTGTCTCTCCTCCAGGCCGTGGGCGCCGCCACGCAGGGCTCGGCGTACTCGTGCTTCGCAGACGGATTCACCGGACGGTTGGCGCCGGGATTCCAGGCGGACTTTGCGGTCATTGACATGGAATGGGAGGCGGAGCGACTGCTTGACGCGAGGGTTGTGGAGACTTGGTTCGGGGGGAAGAGAGTATATCAAGCTTAGTTCCACAATAAAATTGACTCTATCTATCCTCATAAACGCAGTTCAGTAGACAGATTACACCATTGTCTTTTTGCCCGCTCGCACAAGTCGCGTAGCACCCCACCCAACCACTCGAAATCGCTCAACTCCAGATACACCTGCGCACTGATGCGCGCCCACAGATACGGGCCGTGAGGGAACACAGGCACGAACGTGTTGTACTCGTCCATGAGGGCCTGTCTCATGAATGCCGCAATCTCCTGCGCCTTTGCCGCACTCACGCTCCTCTCGCCCTCCTTCACCACCACCCCGTCACCCTCACCGGCCCCCTCCTCATCCGCCGCCACAATAGCAAAAGGCAACCGTACATTGGCCATCCCGCACGCGCGCAACAGACTGCGCTCCCCGTCACGCAGCCCAGGCTCGGTCATGACCTCGGTGCGCAGACAGGCCGCGACCGCCTCAGCCCCAGCATTGGCCAGCTGCACCAGGTAGCCGTAGACAGCGTCCTCGCCGCCGCAGACGTCCCGCCGGAAGCGCAGCGCGGCAGGCACACAGAGGTAGGCCGTGTCGTCGGCGGTGGCGACGTGCTCGAAGAGGAGCTCGAAGGGGGTTTTGGCATCTGGTGCGGGGGGTGGTGCGGCGGGGGCAGCGGAGGGCGGGATGAAGCCCCAGGAGGTGGGGAGGGTGGTGCGCATGAGGGGGTGGAGGTGTTGGGCGACGAAGAGGATTGCGCTGCTGCGGGGGGTGTAGAGCCATCTATGAATTCCGTTAGTTGATCCTCACATGGTACGGGGTAAGGGGGAAGGATAGGAGGGCGGAGTACTTGTGGCAGTTGCTGGTGAAAAAGTCGGGCTGCAGGGCGCCCAGGTCCAGCGGGATATGGCCGATGCCGTGGGCGCCGTCGACGACGCTGAGGATGTTCTCGTCGCGACAAGCACGCACGAGGTCCTCGAACGGGAACCGCACGCCCGGGTTGGACACGATGGTGTCGAAGACGGCCAGACGCGGGGTGCGTCCGCTCTCGCGGATGGTGCGCACGGCGTCGCGGAACAGGGTCACGATGGTCTCGTGGGAGGCGGGGAGGGTGTAGGCGATCTTGTGCAGATGCACGGGGTGCGTCTCGGCCAGCCAAAGGAGGCCGCGCTCGACGGCGCCGTACACGGTGTCGAAGTAGAGGATCACGTCAGAGGCGGCGAATGTCGGCACCAGGTTGTGCAGGACGGTGTTGACGCCCGTGGTGGCGTTTTTGACGAAGACGACCGTGTGTCGCGGCACATGAAGGTATTCGGCGATGGCGGTGCGGGCTTCAGTCAGCAGCTCCGGTTGGGTTTTGCGGATGAAGATGTCGGTCTTTTGTTCCGCGAGGGCTTGGAGCTGCTGCTGGACGGTTTGAACCTCGCGGGGTTGGGTGCCGAACGAGCCTGGTTGGGTCAGTGTGGTTGGTAAAGAAGATGAGAGAGTATACCGTGGTTGAGGTTTTTGTAGGCGGGATCGATGAGGAAGTGAGCCCCCATGGGGGGACCGAAAGGAGTCATCTTGGGGTATGAAGGGAGATTGTCAATGGAAATAGTTAGAGGAGAAGGAGGAGAATATAAAAGCGAGTGATATGACTCATGCAGATCCAAACATATACAACAATCCAACACTAAATTACACACACAATCGATCCACAATTACCGCTTGCCCTTCTTGCGAGGAGCCACCACCTTGAACGCCGCATTGCTCGTATCCTCCTCGCGATGCGCATTTGACGAGCCCTTCTTGGCCACTTCACTCCATCCACCTGCGTTCTTCTCAGCATACGCACTGGGCGCCACCGGGTCCACAATGCCCTTGTCCGCCATCTTACGCCGACGGATGAACTCCTCCGCAAACCGACGGCCGTCCAGCGTCTGCGAGTTGGCGTACACCGAGTCCGAGATGATTTCCGCCTCGGCCGGCAGCAGCAGGAGCTGTTGCACGAAATCGTCCACTACATACACGTTAGCATCGGTTACATTCGGGATTCAGAAAGTGCATAGTGGGGCTTACCATTGATGCTGCTGTTCAATCCCTTGCCCAACGCGAGCTTGGCCCACTTGGTGAACTCCTCCACCGCACGGTTGGGGTTGGTGGCCGGAGCCGGAGCAGGGGCCGTCACAGTTCGGGGAGTCGACACGGTCGCCGGCTTGGGACGCACAGGAGACGCCGCCAGGGGCACGGTTCCGCTGGTCGCGCGAGGACCCGCAGGCGCAGCAGGAGGGGCCTTGGGCTTGCCGCCAGCTCCCACAGTAGTCCACGCGCCCGAACTGGGGGGCGCCACGGGCGAGGGTGCGGGAGCCTTGCTAGCCAAGTCCGCATAGCGCTTGCCGGTCGACGAGGGAGCGGTCGGCGGGGTGGACGAGGCGTGCTGCTGGGCTGCGGCCGCGGCGGCCGCGGCAGCCAGACGTTGTTTCCGGGCCTCTTCCTCCTTTTGAATCTGCGCCAATGTCTTCTTGGCAGTACCAGTGGTCGCGGGTTGGCCCTTGTTGTTCCACACCGATCCCGACGAGGTGGGTGTCGCAGGGGATCCGGCACTGGCCCAGTTGGCCGTCGACGGGAGACCCGGAGCTTGGGCCTGGGCCTGGCTGAGGCGCTCCTGTTCGGCGAGGAGCTGGGCGCGGCGAGCCGCTGCGGCCAGTTCCTCCCGCTGAGCGGCGTTGCGAGCCTCGGCTTCCTGGATCTCCTTCAAAGAGGGTCCCTTGGGCATCTCATTGACTTCCTTCGCCCACGGAGCAATCGAAGTGGTGGGGGCTTCGACCGGAGTCTGTGTCTGAGAACGGGAGTTGGCAGCGAGCGATTCAGCAACGTTTTGGCGGTTCCGCTGAGCGGCGGGAGCGGGCAGGGGGGACGCGGACGGCGGCGGAGGGAAGGGCTGAGGCATGGCGCTCTCGCCCTTGGTCGTCCAGGCCGCATCACCGGTAGATTGGCTCTGCTGCTGCTGTTGTTCTTGCTGGGCCTGCTGCTCCTGTTCCTGCTGCTGACGCTGAGCAGAGGCAGCCTTCTGCACTTGCTGGGACAGGGTCAGAGGGGGCTCATCGCCGGTAGGGGCAGGCTGGCCGGTCTGGATGGCAGTGGCGCCAGGGACGACACTCTGAGAAGTCACGGCTTCGGTCTCATCCTGCTGAGATGCGGCAGTCGGATGGGTGGGCAGTCCCTCGGCAGTGCGCAAGCCAAACTCGCCCTCTTGTGCCCGAAGTGCATGGAACTGCCGCAAACGTTCCTCACGGGCCTGTTGGTCAAACAGGTTGTCGCCCTGGGCGGCGTCGAACTGCTCTTGCTCCTGCTGCAGACGAGCGCGGTCTTGCAGCATGCTTGCGACCTGGGGCGTGGGGAAAAGGTTATCCGGCTGGCGGGTGAAGGACGCGGGACTACCGAACGCAAAAGGATCCGGACGGCTCACGTTCAACCGGTCGAGAAGGGCAGGCAGTTGGTCCTGGCTGCCGCCCAGGTCTGTCCCCAGAATCCCTGGGCCAACATTGGACTGACGAAGAGGGCCGGGGGCATCGAAAAAGCCGGAGACGGACGGGGCCTGTCCCTGAACAGGGGCTTGCAGAGGCGACGGCTGGAACCCGACCGGAGACGCAATGCTACCAAAACTGGGCTGGCTGTGCAAGCTGTGCGCGCTCGAGTGATGTTGGAGCTGCGGATGGATAGTGGGCGGCACCCCGGGGAACTGCATCTGCTTCATCAGAGCCTGCTGCTGCGCCAGGTGTTCTTTCTGTCGCGCCATCAGATACTGCTCCTCTTGCTTGCGACGTTCCAAGGCATTCTGCTGTTCAGCGGTCAAGGTGGTGCCGAAGCTGGGGAAGCTGCCGGGGAACGGAGGCTGCGCCGAGCCCGACGTGCCACCGCCCCAAGGACCAGGACTTGGGTCAGGTCCATGGGGGATGCCGATTTGGGGCACAAGGAACGGCTCCCGAGAGTTCCCAATACGCCGCACCAGCTGGGCTAGGGGCTCGAACTCGGGATCCTCCAGCTTCTTGATCTGCAGATCGGGGCTGAAGAAGCCAGCCTTGAACCAATCGTGCATCTCCAATCCGGTCCACGGGCCTTGAATGTTTCCTTGCGGGTCGCGGTAAATCCAACGCATGCGGTCCGGCATCACCATGGTACGCTGCTGGGCAGGTGGCACAGAGCCCGCACTGCTTCCAGCTTGTCCGGGGGTCTGGCTTTGGGGGACTCCTTCAGCAGGCATCGACGCGGGAATCGAACCAACGGCGGAAACCGGAGTTTGGGAAGCGGAGGTCGTGGCAGGAGGATTGGTTTGGCCAGACTTGTCTTGAAGGTCTAAATTTGGTTAGCACATTGGTTGATTGGGAGCGACAATATCGGCGAGATACATACCAGCTCGAGTGGCTTCATCTAGACTTCCAAGCTCCTGCCGGGCTTGGTCGGCCTGCATTTGTTCCTGCATGGCGGCAGGGAACAGAGAACCCAGCTTGCTGGAACGACCGATGCTTCCCGTACCGGAGATACCAGCATGAGGACTGAAGAGACCGCCTCCACCCAAAGTAGAAAGGCTAGGGGATTGCAGATCACCCATCGTACCAAAGATCGGATCGCCAAATCCACCAGCAAAGGCAGACCGTTCTCTCGTCGGAGTTCCCACGGCACCAGTCGATGGCCATCCGGCCGCGCCCCCGAGAGAGGACAGACCGCCCAGGCCACCAAGGCTGGAGAAGCTCCGGTTTCCTGCGGCGCTGGATGTCTGACTGCGATCGATGGCCGGCAGATCCATGCCCGAACCGACGCGTCGCATGGATCCAAATGCACCCGAGGTGTCGCGCAGTCCGGTCAAGCCTGGATGGTTCGAGCTCTGGATATCCGATCCGTCGGTTTCCACATCCTCGGCCTCACCACGCTCACCATGATGAGGGCTCTGGTAGGGGTTCGTGTTCGTAGGACTGGTGGGTTCGTGGCCCTGCAACAAACTCGGGGTCGGGTTGCGGGAGTTTTCATGGCTCTGCATCAACTCGCGGAAGCCGGGGATGCTGGACGTCATGCCGAACGCAGAGAAGCCGAGTTGATCGGCCGCCTGCGAAGGCGTGGCTACATCCTGAGAGCCTCCCAGAGCCGCACTTCCACTGCGAGCCTCCTCCTGGAAAGGGTTCGTCTCGCTGCGTCCGGTGCGGGTCTTAAGGCCTTCAGCCCAAGGCGACTGGGGGCGCTTGTCATCATCTCCTTCCACCAAGCGCTCCAGGCTGCTGAGAGATGGCTTCTCCTTGATGGATGCGCCGATATCCTCGGAGCTGTCCTTGGAGAACAAGCCCTTCAGACGACTCTCCCCACGGAGACTGCCAAAGCCGGGCTTCTTTTCCGTTGTCGGCGTAGTCGTACCCAGAGAGAAGGCGCCAAAGGCTCCCATGGGCGAGAAGTTGGCATTGTGCGAAGCTGATCCCCACGGAGAGCCGGTTCCGCCCGCGGCAGCCGCCACAGGGTTGGTGGAGCTGCGTTTGAGGGAACCAAAAGGCGAGGCAACCTCCGAGCTTCCGTCCCGGGAGCTTTCCTTCTCCTTCTCCTCCCATCTGGCGGTGGACGAGGTATCGCGGAAATCGGTCTTGCGACGCAGCAGCGACGGAGGTGGGGTGGCAGTGTTCGGTTCGTCGCGGAAGAAGCGGGAACCCCCGGTGGTGGGAGACATGGGATTACCAGTAGAATCACCTGTCTCGCGACGTCTGGGGCCCTGGCGAGTCGAGCTGGGGGACGAGGTGTTGTAGGCGTTCTGAGAGTAAGACACAGATGATTTGCGTGCTCCCGGAGTGGTGCCCGCGTTATCCTTCGAGACGTTGGTGGGAGGGGGCTTCAGCGGGGAGTTGACTGAGAGGGAGAATAGCTAGAAGTGGGTGGTTAGAGGTCCGACGCGAAGAACAAAGCCTGACGAAACAAGGACGGGACGCACCTCCTTTTCATCGTCAGTCATGTCAATCAGTCCCAGGGGCTCTGAGTTTCCTCCATGATCCCAGCAGACTTCCGGCCCAGAGGGGTTGGTATCCTTGGAATCCTCCCGTCGACCCCAAGCTCCATTTACAGCAGCAGGCGTCTCGACATGGGGATCCCAATCAGCAACGAAGTACTCTGCGACATTTTTGCCTAGGATACCGGACTCTCGTTGGGATTTATAGAGATTGAGAAGCTGGTCCTTGGAATACCGAGTTTCCGTGGCGGCCCCGTTCCGGAGAGTGGAGGTGGTGACGTGTGGGGGGTTATAGGTACCCGTCACGGCGGTGACGGAGGTCGATTGGCTAGTATCCCGGTTCTGCGAGGGGTTTGTCGCGACGGACGGACGCCGGAAGGTTTGTGTTGCTCCGTTGATGCGGGAACGAGCCCTGGGGGATTGTTAGCTGGCGGGACGGGTGGGTGGGTGGCTGGAGAATGGGAGCTGGAGGGAGCTGAAGGGAGCTGAAGGGAGCTGATGAGGAAGACGGGAAAAAGGAAGTAGAAACACGCGAATGGAGTGTTAACTGGTATCTAGAGGGAACATACCATTCTCCACTGGCGGTTCCATCCCCCCTCCGGGAGGAATCGTGGGTGTTGCCAGCAGCGGCGGAAGCAAAACTCGAAGGGAGTGGCGTTGGCATTATGGCGTCAAGGGCTGGTTTAAAAGGAAGAATTTCCGTCCAGCGAAGATGCAATCAAGAGAGAGAAGCTCTGAAGGCGAGAGAATGCAGGGGAGGAAGACTTTTTTGTGGGGGGGAGCAAGTTCAATGAAGACGACGAGAGAGCTCTGGAGAAAGGAAGGGAGAGATGGTCGTGTGGAACGGGTTTCGTTTGCGAGCGTTTGCGGGAGGCGGCGCGGAGAAGGCTGAAGGGAGTCAATATCGAGCGAGGGAAGACGAATGCTCTGAGGGAGGGAGGGAAATATGGAGAGGACAACGTACCTGTGAAGAACGCTGGACGATCCAAGATCACAAACGAAAGAGAAGAAGAAGAAGATGCGAAGTTGCGGGTCAAAAAAAGAGAAATTGCTGGGGGTGGCATTACCACGCCCGGGCTTAGGGTTGCGCCGGCGAGTGCGTGTTTGTAATACTGCCACGTCCGCCCGGGATTGGCCGGCGGCAGTCATGATGTTGTCGTTGTTTGCGGCAAACATTCATTCGTTTATATACAGACCCTCACTCTATACAACCATTCACTCGGTATGTTTGCTTGAGTAAATGACAATGCCCTGTGACACAATGCATCTCCATATAAAACCCTTCCCTAACGCGGACATCCACTCCATTCACGACCATCCCACCATGTGTCTCTTCTATTCCGACGCCAAATCTCCTCCTCTTCCCTATAAGTCCTTTTGGAAAGGCAAATCCCTTCATACTACCAACCAGAGTGACTATATTCAGCATGTCTGTTGCCGTATAGACCGGCCGCACCAACCCCAAAAGTCTTGTGGACCGGAATGCTGCTCCCATGCCCATACACCGGCTACGCCAACTCCCAAAGCTAGTAAGGAGTTCAGAGCCGGCAGAAACTGCAAGAATTGCGAAGGCAACAAGGGTCATAAAGTCTCTTTCCTACGGTGCCCCACAGACAAGAAGGAGATAGCCTGTTCTCATGACTCCAAGCCCTGTCACCAACCGCAACATGTTTCGATTCCCTGCGCCAATGCCCGGGGCGACCTTCACCGTCAGCATCCTAGTCGGTCTGTCCCTAAGGGAGCACATCGCTGCAGACACTACTCGGAACAGCATCAGGCTCGGGCCGATGTCAAGTACTGTGAGGCGAGTTGCCCGCAGGAAGGTCCTTGGATAAGTGTCTTCATTCGGAGAAGAAAGGGGCTTCTTCTGGTGCAGTAGAGACCAAACCTCGGTCATCCAGACAGCACTACGTATGTCGGAAGTAATGAGTGTACTTTCGTGCCTCGCTATGGGTTTGGTCTGCAAGTTGTTTCCACTTATGTAGCCTCATAGAGTGTCTTGAAGCTTGAGTTAAATAGATGGAATGTGATTGCTGCCGGAGCTGGTTACACGTGATGCAAAGATCTGCTTCTACATTACTGTTCATTTATACATGGAAGCCGGATAAAGTGTTTCGATGCCATGTATTAAGCCATGGCGTGGCATATGTGAAGCGAAATATATCGCCAGGAATGACAACGGCACTACAGTACATTGAACTTGGTCAGCAAGTAAATGACATGCAAAGAAAGTGAAATACACTTCTACATTGCGATCTTTCTTTAAGAATCGAAGGGGATTAGCTTTTAGAGAAATTCATGATGTGATCGAAACTCCGAGGACGAAAGATATACTTCAGGCCGCTCAGATGTGTGTATACATAGGGCACTTTGAGAACCAGCACTGATAGACCGGCAGCCCGACCATGTTCAGATATATCATAGCACTATCTAACACACATCCAAGACCAATGCATGTATCGTAGTAGGAGGATATATTCCACATGGTTCATCCTGATAGATATGACGATCAACCGCTGAGCCTCGGTTATCGATAACGGCGCCCCAACCTCCCCGCACGACCATCAACGACAACGAACCTTCAACTATCTCCTTCTCTTGACATCAATCAGACTTCTGAAACAAAGACTGCATCGCAGTTGACTAGCAAGGAACTATAGTCAAAGAACAACCATGTCGAAAGCCATCTTCCTCACCAAAGTGGACGGCAAGCCCGGCCAGGTCTACTACCCGCTCGCCGTGCAGACCCTCCCCAAGCCCACGCCCCAGGGCAACGAACTGCTCGTGAAAATGACCGCCGCCGCTCTGAACCACCGCGACGTCTTCCTGCGTCAACACCTCTACCCCGGCATCACCTTTGACGTGCCAATGGGCGCCGACGGGGTCGGCACCGTCGTCGCCACCGGTCCCGACGTGACCAACCCCGAACAATGGCAGGGCAAGCGCGTCATCCTCAACCCAGGCACGGGCTGGAAGGACTCGCCTGACGGGCCCGAAGATCCCCGCGGCTATCGCATCATGGGCGGCACCAAGCTCTACAACAAGGGCACCATGCAGGAGTACCTCGCCATCGACGCGTCCGAGGTCGAAGAGGCCCCCGAGCATCTCTCCGATGCGGAAGCGGCCGCCCTCCCTCTGACCGGCCTCACGGGATGGCGCGCCTTAGTTGTCAAGGCGGGCGAGCGTAACACGGGCCCCGGCGCGGCGGTCCTGCTCACCGGCATTGGTGGCGGCGTGGCCCTTATGGTCCTGCGGTTTGCGGTCGCGCGCGGTGCGGACGTCTATGTGACCAGCTCGGATGAGGAGAAGATTCGCAAGGCAATCGAGCTGGGTGCCAAGGGAGGTGTGAACTATAAGGAGGAAGGATGGGAGAAGAAGCTCCTCGGCATGCTGCCCGCTGGGAAGAAGCATTTCGATGCGATTATCGATGGCGCTGGAGGTGATGCTGTCGAAAAGGCCGCCAAGATTCTGAAGGTACGTTCATCTTGTTTCTGTTGATCCACCTTCGACAGTCTATTGAGCGGTGTGCTGATTTGTGTAGGCGGGTGGTATTCTATCGGTGTACGGCATGACAGTCTCTCCCAAGATGCCCTTCCTCATGCAAGCCGTGTTGAAGAACATCGAGGTCCGCGGGTCGACCATGGGCTCGCGTAAGGAGTTCACCGAGATGGTCGAGTTTGTCAAGGCCAACAAGATCCACCCGGTCATCTCGCGCGTCCTCCAGACGGACCTCAGCGATGTGGCCGGTCTCGACGGACTGTTCCAGGATATGAAGGAGGGTAAACAATTTGGAAAATTGGTGGTGGAGTTTGGCAAGTCGTCGGGAAGCAAGCTTTAGAATAGACTGATATTGATCGTTAGCGTTCGCGTTGTGTCTATACATGTGTGATGTATCCCGATCAGATGGGATAGCATAAGGCTCGATGCCTCCATGCCGATCATGCAACTACAAATTCCTAGATGGAAGGTTCAATGCAGTTATTGTTTTCTTGTTCCCCTCGAGCTGCTAGCACTTGCCTTGTTTGCAGGCATATTCACAGTACTTCTTCTTCTTTCTGTAGCCATACCCGCACAACTACTCCCGACCACGCCCAGCCAACACCCATCGTTCATTATCCCGTCACTGTTATCTTAGAATACAGAGCCGTCGCTCATTGCTTGATTCTTATTTTCTATAGAAAGAAGCACCGTCCGAGCCCATGGATCCCGGCTTGGTCCAGCTGTACGGACCGGGCATGTCGTTCTACCGTTCTCGTCTAGAAAAGGAAGGCCCCAAATCCGCCGACGCATCCAAGCCATTACTGGTGGTAGGTTGTCATAGAGAACACCAAGAACAACCGCACTCCCATCGACGATGCATCTAATGTCCGGGACGCAGAGATACTCCAATACGTTGACATCCCTCTCCGCCAGCAACGAGATGCTCGACGCAAAGATCAAGGAGCTGCGCTCCAGCACGCTTCGTCTCAAGCTCGATCTCATGAAGTTCCAACGCCATCTGACTGGTTCCAACGGCCAGCTCCTTGTGACCTGGCAGGCGGACACGCTCACCCGGCTTATCGAAGCGATTTACGAAGGACATGGCTGGAAGTTGCCTGGCGGCGTCACCTCCAAGGACCATGGCATTGTGGACCGACAAACAATGTCCATGATGTACGGCATCGCAGCGAGGAAACTGAAGAAGGAGACGCTGAAGGCACTCGGTCTGAACGGGCGATACTATGACGCGCTACAGAAGTATGATGAGGTGTGTGAGCGTCCGGTTCAGGGGGTGTTGGGGGCAGTTTCTCACGAATACAGATCACGCCGTTTCGGAGCTCAGATCCTTTCCAGTTTGAATGTGTCTTTGCCCGCTGGCTGGTGTCGAAGAAGGACACTCGCGTTGAGATGTTTCGTTTCTGGGGGGCGCTGTTTCCGTTGTGCTATGGTCGGACGGTGGAGGAGGCGGCTGAGATATTCTAGTCTGTGCTGGTTCTGGAATGGCTCTTTGCAGCACGATTAAAGGAGAACTTGTTCAGTTAGAATCAGTAGTAGATGATAGTTTGCAGCAGAATTGCCAATACAATCAGGTCATGATACACTGCATGCTTATTCACACGCCCTCACCAGTCCCTCGTTCAATCCAAACGGCCCCAATTCACTACCGACCATCTTCCCGGGATTCCTTCTGCCCACTCGCAGACGATCAGCCCGGCTACGACGACCCGAGGAAATCCCGACGCAGACTCCTCTGAGTGGCTATGTTTCTGAACAGCTGGCGGACACCGAACCTGGTGAGACATGGCAGCGAATCGACGGCCTCTGCCACACCGCGTCGGGGGATAGACAAGCGAGAGCCCGAAGTTAGGCTTAGCGGAGACGTAGACTCTTTCGTTCAGTCCAGTTTGTTCCTGTGACGAGGTCTATGGGCGTGTCTCGTAGAGATCATCAGAATTACAGTGGGTGTTAGACGGCCCCAGCCCACAGGAGCCGTGAAGATCTTTCTATACAAGTGCCCCTTTCTATGACATGTTCGGCTTACTGGCGAGCCGAGAGGCCTGAAAGTGTGACAATGTGGCGCGAGATGCTGGGTTCCCTTGTTCGAGTCATGGAGCGTGAAAAGTATAAGATAGTGTAGTAGGATTTGGACATTGGAGGCGAGCTCATGCAATTATCGTGGGGACTTATCTCATGATCCACACGTATCGCGGTCGTACGTTGCTGGTGGCGTCCTTCCAAGGTTGTTGCCAGCTTCAGCCATGTATGTATGTGAAACGTCTGGCCGACAGCCAAAGGACTGATTACGGTTGTTCTGTTGGTTTGATTAGTGAGTTGACAGCTAAGGCGAAAAAGTGCGCGGGGATGCTCATTAGGATCAGGTAGAGTTGAATTCATAGTGTTGACGCAAAGTCCCGCATCGAAGGCATGCTGGCACTCTTGATCATGCCTTATCATCTGCGGAACCTCTGAGTTGTTCTGTCGTCCGGTGATGGCCAAAAAGGAGATTGTTGTGGCTTGTTCGGTCTACTTGTGTGCTCGTACTTCTGTCTGTGCCTCTGTCTTGTGGCAGGTATCTTAACCCCTGACGTTAGAGGAATGTTGTATGGTCTTATCAGAAGAAATCGAGTAAATTGATTGTAATGGGTAAACTTTATGTGCAGCAATGTGGATATTGAAATGGGCTTCCAGAGAAGGAGAAGTGGTAGGAGAATATGTTAAGCAGAGTAAAACTATACGGTAGAGATAATGAGAGCAAGATGCCAGTAGACAAGCACCTTGTCAAAGACACTCCATAGCAGGATTGGGTGGATGTGAAAGAAAGTACCTTACAGTACTTCATTTCTTGTTCTGCTTTCAATCAACGGTCAAGATGAACTCTTGCTCCGAAGGAAGAACAAAGGGATTTTGCCATACTTCTCCTCCCCATCAACAGTCTCGGGGGCACCGGTAGAAAGGTAGGGGTCCTCATATCCACCCAGTGAAGTCGAAAATGTCACCCACGTTGGACCCTCCACAATCAACCCACGACAATGGCTCTGGGCCCAGTGAATGGGAACCTCGTCGAGTGTCGGTGTCACCGAACCTGCTCTGGGGATTCTTCGGGGCAATTGTCGATTTCAGACTGGTGAGGATGGCCGGTGGTCTGGGTGAGTGTCTCTGGATGATGCTATATTTATCGTCAGTTGACGGAGCGGGTGTCTCCTCTGGGTCTAGGGCTATAGTCAGCGAGTTAGATATGTTGCTGTGGGTTCATGGGAAGAGGATTTGGTCTGCATTATGGTATGTCAAGTATATAGTTGCAGATATATATTTAGGAATCGATACACAGTTCCATCCGCAGATATAGAAACAATGGCACACTGAAACATCTCGTATTCGTCTGTCAGTTCTATTTTGGAAGAAACTCATCCCATCCATGGACGAGATCAGCTCCAGAATCAGATAATGCTCCGCCTCTGGTCCTCTTCGTGAAGATGTCCTGAAATGTACACAGGTGAACGTCTACCCTATCTTCAGAGTTGATCAACAATGACGCAATAGGTAGACTACAGAGTACTCCGTATTTTGATTTCCGTTCTACTAAACACCATACTCCATGCGAGAAGAAGACCCTAAACTACCTAGTAGACACCTTCATCCCAACAAGCAAAGCCGTGCCCACCAAAACCACGCGGTGTTTCACCCCACAGACCTACTACGAAGGTCCTAACTACGCACTACGGAGGACTGCAGCACGCTGATCGGCAGAAGACAAGGGCTACCGTGGCGGACGGAGACTAGCTTGGCCGTCTGAGAATAAAGCAGGCACGCCGTGAGCCAAATAGATTAAAACGGTAGATAGAGCGGTGCGATGATGCCGTGTGGACGGCGGGCGGGCTGGTGAGACATTTGCTGTTTTGGTTAGGGTTCGGCCGATCCTTACTCTGCTGTACTGAGCAACGATTCCTTCACGAAGACTCAAGACGATAAGCCATCTGATTCTGGAGAGAGGTTATTGAGGCTGGCTGAAGGGATTCCAGCTACTCCGTATAGAAGATGGTTGAAACAAAAGTCATTTTTTTCCCTTCAAAAAGATCAACGGACCGACCTGACTACATCAGTCGTAGTCGGACTCTGATCGACGGTTTCCCCAGCCGCAAAACGTGCCGATCAGAGCGAACGGGCGCGGGAGGTGGACACCGTTGCTGATTGGATCAGCCGTGGTCTGACGACATACGAAGTCCCTAGTTGACTCGGGTCCCTTTGCGCGGAATATTCCCTCCATAGGTACTACCTATCGGAGGAGGATAGGTCCCGTTCAGGGTCGGATTGATGAACATGGCGCAGCGGCGCTGGTCTGGGTTCCTGCGCCAGAGGAGGGGACGATCCTTTGCCCTTGGCCCGCCCCGTGCGGCTTGTCGCACGGAAGATAATTGATGGACGGGACATACGTCCGGAGGAAGGTAGGTAGGAGACCTACTCCGTACGTGCCTTTGCAATGCTGTAATGGACGGCACTAGTGCTTGTCCCTGGCGTGCGAGGCGCTCGTGCGCCAATCGGAAGGGTATGAAGAGTATTTCGCCCGTGCATCCTGTAGGTCAGGACGTAAGGGTCTGGCGGCGCACTTGGGTTGGATGCGACGCAAGGAGAGGTCGTTACTTTACAGCGTTCGGACGGTGGATGGGTAGTCTACAATGCTCTAGAGTGAATATGCAGTTCAATGCGCCGTGTAACTGTTCGGCTATGGAGGCTATGTAGGCCCGATGCGTATACATAACTGTACGCAGTAGGTACATAGAACTCGACGCTTGTGCGGCATCGACGGATTCCGGCACCAGACCGACGACCTGACTCGGGTAAATACCTCGATGCGACCGAGGCTGCACATGGGATCACTTAGCATGGGGCCCTGCATAAGCGTGAAGACGTCAGTCGGAGGAATTGACTCCATCGTTCGTGTCCTCGGTGTAGGAGTTCATTTGCATAGTACCGTACTCATAGCACCTAGGTGAAGTATACCTATGGAATGCCTCAATTGAGTGAATCGGAGCCCGCGCATCCCGAAGGAGATGGTCAACACTGTCAAATCCTCGACTATGCCCCAAGGGGTAACCGACCATCCGATCCCAGCCGAACCGCCAGTCTAACGCCCTAGCGTTGGTACCGGGGTTAGAGGTTGATGGACCGGGAAGAAAACTGGGTTCGCGCTGGCTCCATAGCGGAGTCGTGCATGCCTCGGTCGTCAAGCTATCGGCTTTTGCTTGGGATGGGCCGGGCATTCACCGATCACTACCTCAGAGTACAGAGTAATATTGCATACTCTGTAGTTGTAATAGGTAGCTACTAATGTAAGTAAACTATACTACTCACCTACACCTACTTTGACACTAAAACCATGTTCCCAGGATCAGTCTATTTGGCGTCAGGACAGTCTTGGCAAAACGACCGTCGGTCAGCATCCGATCCGGGTCCAGCGCGAAAAGCAACCACAGCGGATGATGAGGCCCACCAGCTGGAGCGGAGGATCGGTTGGCCAGAGATCGAGCAGAAGACTGTCCGGAGTACCTAATGGCATCCTCGACCACCGGACCAGCCTGGACGGAACAGGCCACCGTCTCTAGCGCCGCCGAAACGGTTTTGCTTCCTCTTCGACCTGCCCTCCGGGACTATTGTCCGTTCTGTCGGTGTAGGCATCCATAACCGGTCAATAGTTCGGCCGAATCGGGCGTTGACCGGCCTCGTCGTGGACATTAACCAGCTGGAGAGGATGCCGTATACTCCGGACTCAAGAACTGATCCTACAGAGATGATCATGACAAGCGAACAGCCCCTGGTAGACTAGACTAGCATGCAACAGAGGCGGTTGGGCCCCAGCGCTTCTCCAGACGGATCCTGACCGGATTGGAAGGGATGTGCGTCTGCGAGGGACGATGAAGTCGGCCAGGGATCTGCGTTTCTTATCTTTGGTGATGGTATTTCTTGTTTGTTTGTGAAGGGTTCTGTGTGGAGTGGTGACCTCATCCAACGGTCCCTGACGAAGAAGATTGCAATCTACGCTGTGCACGAACTGTGATCCGCGGGCATGCCCGGATTGGCTGACAGAGCAGGAGAAGATTCTTCCGACTGGCCTTACAGGGGGACTCCGAATTAAACCTCAATAAGCCATCCCTGGCCCCCAGTGCGCGGGTCGAGGGGCCAGGAGGTGCTGGAGAGTTTCTCCATTCGCCTGATGCCTCACTCGGGTATAGTTGGACTAGTCCGTGAGAAGGAGCAAGTGTGGTGACAGTGCAGAATGACCATGGTCGCTACCACCTCTGCATACCACCATAGGAAAAAAAAAAAAAAAAAAAAGAGAAGGATAAAAAATAGAAAAAAAAAATATCGGGCCACTTACTGTGCATGCACCAATCAGAAACAGTCGGCAGGTCGGATTCAAAAAGAAACCGACGGAAGGGCCCCGCCATCACCAATCAGATGACAAGAAACCCTGCAAGGCGTGCTAAGTTTAGCAGCTCGATCGGTCCATCGCCCGATCTGGTAATTCAGAAAATCCTCAAAGTACGGAGTATCTTAGGTTGGAGTACCTCTTACACAATACTCTGTACACTACTCCTAAGGTACTACTCCTATGTACCTCTACCTAATACTCCATACTATGTACAGATGGAAGGAATTATGCTTCTAAGTATCTTAGTCATGCTCTCACCTGCACAGAACAAGCCACATCGTGCATCCGTCCCAGAGACTGCAGTGGTCGGATGCTCGTGTTGCGAGCGCATGGTCCGGATCATGCCTGAATAAACTTTCCCGGCTATTCTTAGGTCAAGGAGAAGTCACTCCATCATGGACAAAAAAAAGGAGTACTCTGTACAAAGGAGAGTCAATTGTGACTCCATAAAGCCATGCTCCAACATCTAGTGCCAAGACCTAGGGTTTAAATCGAGTTAGTCAGTCCGGTGGAGTCAGGACAGAAGGATGGAAGGAAAAAAAAAAGGATGCTGCCTAGCATCGCTCGCGTTCGATACGATCCTCGCTTCCACCCGGTTCAACCATCACCTTTCTCCAGAGGTCGCTGGACGGACATCCTTGGTAAACCATTGTTGGGCGCAGTGGTTCCGCTCCGGACATGATTTGTCAGAGCACCCAAGGTCCAACCTGCGCTCTCCACCGGATGCCCGTCGTCAGACTGGCACAGGCCCGGAGATATCCCAACCAGGCAAGGTCCGACCAGCGAAGAGGCCTCAGGGATCCAAAAATAAGCCTCTTCCAATCGGAGGGCCTGAGAAGCAGAAAATGCAGCAGCCGCAGTAGGGAGTGAGAGGAGTGGAGTCGAGCCGGTCAGAAAACTCCCTTCTCGTCTTCCAATCCTCCGAGCTGCTGGGATCTCACGCCAGGGCAGTGGGTCAGGTGAATGGTTCCCTCGTTTTGGGCGCCGCAGCAGGAATCTGACGGGAAAGGAGCCAGAGGGAGGCGGTGCACGGGGGTTGTTTGGCCATGATGCTACCATGTGGTGACTACGGAGTATGGGTTGGAGGCATGAGGATCTCTTTACTCTGTATGATAATCTTATGATGCATATAGGTAGATAGATATCGTGAGGAGGAAGAACTATACTTCGCTTGTCGAAGGCTGAATGTCCAGTTACATAGGTACTTCTGTAAATCTGACTTCTGACTCTGACTTGGACTTCCGTAGAGGTACCGTTGCACAAGCACAAACGATGCATCCACAGGAGAATAACAATACGGAGTACTCTGTACTAACAGATTCTCTGCAGCCCTGACTGATCCCATGCTGGCGGCGGATCCACTCCGTCACGACGGCGGCGGCGTGGACCGAACGGTGTCTGCTCCTTTTAGCAGACTATTACTCGATTGGGCGTGGGAGGACAAATCCTTGTTTTTATTTCGGGTGTTATTGATTGATTTTCTTCGATTTGGCTTCCGTGAGGGATGATTCTTCCCACGGATAAACTTCTCTTTTCTCTTCCTGATGGAGCTCCTGGAGAACCTCCTCCACTGACTTTACCCTAACTTTTCACTAGTGAAGCAGACCAGAAGGAAAACGAAACTAACCTCCTTCGATGGCCTTCTCTCCGAATGATCCCGGGAGGTTTGTCCACGGATCGTGGACCATGGACGGTCCAGTAACGGTTCGGATGTGGAGGATGCTCTCTGGTTGTGGTTCATAAGGACGGAGGACCGAGGGGATGTTGCCAATCATGATCGTAGACGGATCTCTATACATGTTATGAATGGAGGATCATATCTCTGAAGTGAATCACCATCAGAACCTAATCCGACAACCGAGAGATCTAATAATAATCCTGATCAGAAGCCTCATCATGATCAGAGGGATCGTGACCAGCCGTTAGCTGGGCCCAACCACTCCACGAGCATCACCAGCTCGCTACTATTCTTACCGTCTGACGCTTATTCTTAGTAGGGATAATATTGACTACCTATTATTATTTTTATCATTGTTATTATTATTCTTATAGTCATAGTATTATCATTATTCTGCTCACTCTGATTTTTTGCATCCCCGCCACTCGCACTAAGGCCCTCCCCCCCAGCACCAGCAGTTTTACTACCACATCCTCGGTCTTAGTGCTAGGGAGAACAGACGACAGAAGAATTAAAAAAAAAATTAATAATAATAATAAAAAAAAAGGAATATATCTTTCTCGTCATAACCGATTCCTGACTGGCTCTTATTTTTTTAACTCTGGATTTTTGGATGTCCCCCATTTCTTCCTGAATCCTGCACCCTTGGAACCCTCCTGCTTGTCCCCTCCACCTCCTCCACCATATTTCCCCCCCTCCACTACCCTTTCTTTTCTTTACTCTATATTTTTCGTTTCCCTTGTGCTCTTTTGGTGTGTCCTTTAATTCTGGCGATGGCACCTTGAGATCCTCTTGGAGTCCCTTTGGTTTTTGTTCGTTTCCCTTCTCCTACACTCGCTCACAACGTTCGCTGCACACTCGCTTTGTTTTGGCATCGGAAGTATACCACATTCGCTACGCTGGTCACCATTCATCCGGAGACCATCAAAACCACCCATCTCGATAGTTGGATAATCTCTAATCGTGGACGACATCCGTTCGACACTTTCGTTCCCACCTGACTGGTCTCGCCACTCCAACTCAACGCCCATCCAGGAGACGGATTCCTCAACCTCGATTGTGGCGGCTCATTCCCCCCCCCAAGGGCCGATCTCTGCATTTATTGACGTCCCTGATTTCCTCGTCCGAGTGGAGATCTCCTGTGCGCGTTTGTCGGACCATTTCTTCTGGGGCCCTCGTGAGAAATCGAGCCCGCGCCTGCGTTTGTCCCGGGAGCTGCAGAAGGAAATTGCGCATCCTCATCCGCCCTTGGACCCTTACGACTGCTCTTCGTGGCTCTGAAATTGTGACGTGCCCGGACCGGTGGATCTCGATTGGTCGATCTTCCCCCAGATTCTCTCGCGATTGAAGACGACGGCCGCGGAACGGAAGGCATCGTGAATCATTGTCTCGGCTGAGAGCACCATCTCATTTCCAACCAGCTGCCCACTCGTCTGCCTGGCACCCTTTTTCGTGGCGGGATCCGGTCTCTGATCGCGCAGGACCCAGCCCTTTGTTAAGGTTAGTGTAATTCTCCCTTTCGCCGTGGTGCCTTGCATCCGACCTCCTTCGGGTTGCCTCTCTGGGCGCTCCTTGCGTGTCCAAGGTCGTGCCACTGGTGCACCCGCGCGCAGGGAAAATTAAAGCCCAGTCGGGGCTCCACGCGCTTGTCATCCTTTTGCGCGGTGTTTGTTGTTGACATGGTGCTGCTGTAGACTCTTGTCCATCGTTCCGTGATCGAGGGATTTTCCATATAGACTTTCCCGAGACCGCTTCTGCAGTTCCTTTTCTTTTGATCCGCTGTTGGATTGATTGATTCGCCTCTAGTCAACGCTTGGTAAGTTCTACTAGCCTATGCACCATCCCGCTGCCCTTCGCCTCTGGGTTCTCGATCGTCAGCTGGGGAGTTCGTGGCCCAACTGTCTTCCGTGCCCCTGAGTCCAGTCGTCGCGAATGCACTGAGACTCCTCTCGCTGGGAGATAAAGAGACCTAAAACCTCTCCTATCGGTGCGGCTCGGACGGCAGAGGGTGTGCCTGGAAAGTCGTCTGCACGGATATTGACTATTGTTTCGTTCAGGCTCGGCCATACATCGATCCCTCCAGTGCCATTCTCTCCATGTCTATCGGCCCCTTATAGGTGGTTCTCTGGAGCACTCTTCGGCAGCGTGGCGTATAGCTGTTCCCCTGTCCTGCAGCCAACCTTTCCTGGTCCCAGCCCGGATCGTTGAATGCTGCACGTTGATTTGAAGCCCGTCACTGGCTCCGTTCGGTTGCGACTGTCATCCGCTTCGTATCGTCACTCGTTTTGTCTCGGAGAGCGTCTTGAGGCTTTCCGTCATCCTATCGTTTTATCCAGGATAAATTCCCTGTCATTCGCTTCTTTAGGCGGTCGTGTTGAGTTGCACTCGCTGCAACACCTTCAAGCTGGCTTACTCGAAGACACACGGTTTTGTGGTAAGCCGCCTTCTGTTTCTTTCTTTGACACCACTTCGTACTCATCTGCCCCGTTTGTTTTGAAATTCTGATTCAAGTCGGTCTTTCTGAGAAGAATCTGTCGACCCCATCCCTGCTCCCCTCGTTTTCGTACCGTGAGGTGGTGCTGACCACCTGCAGTTCGATCCGGAATTCCAAACGCCTTTGATTCTAGAGGAGTCGCTGGATTTCTCGGATCCTGAAGAATCGCGGTTCATCGGTGCATTTTCAGACGGCCTGTTGGCCAAGTCTGAACCAATCTTGTCTATGTCTACGTTTCAGAAACCCCCGGCAGCCGCATTGCTCGGTAAGTGTTCAACGTGTTATGGGCCCGGGATCTCCATTAACGGTCTGCAGACTATGAACCCACGCGGAATCTGCATGAGGGCACTTCTTACTCCAACTATGGACAGACCCCTTATGTGAGCAGTGCGTCGATGGTCCCGTCCCCAATGGCCGACCACGCGAGCCAAATCTCCGACTGTGTCCCCTACGTCGGCAACAACGAGTATGCCAGTTCCTATGAGGAGAGCCGGTCCCCCATGATGGGAGGCGAGCCGCGCCAGGTCCCCGAAGTCGTATCGTACTCTCCCCAGCGGGGATCCGAAGGCACGAGGGTCTTTGTGCAAATCCAGTCGCCGTACGATCTCCATACGTCGTCCTACGCCACACACTACTTGGTCTTTGGATCCAAAAAGTGTGACTGCGTGCCGCATTTTCTCGGGTTCCAGGACTCCTCGTTCCAGTACGCCCTGTCCGTGGATACGCCGTCCTTCCTCTCCACCGGGTCTCCGTCCTATGCAGTGCCTCTGCAAGTGGTCCTGGAAGCCCAGAACGACTGCCCGGCGACGACCCTGCAGGTGGGCGTGTATACCTACGAACAACCCCCCCACGATTCGCCTTCGCAGGAATCGCGGAAGAGACGCATCTCCTGCTTCTCCGAAGAGGCGGTCGTGTCCAGGCCTTCAAAGCGGCCCACGGCGCCCCCTATGCCTGCTAAGGAACAGTCGCCGGCCTACTCTGCTTCGTACTCGCCGTACCTTCAGTCGCTCCCGGCCGTCAATGGATTTGTTCCCCCCTACCCGGGCACCTCGTCTCCCCGAGTCGGAGCGACGCAATACACTGCCGTCTCTTCGTCCGTTCCGCCTTCGATCCGCGCGCCGTCCCCGTTGACGCCCTCCTGGAGCCCGTCCTATATCCCTGTCAGCAGTGACCCGCGGACCCCGGGATTTCCCATCGGCCATGGTTTCCGCCATCACAAGCCCGCCTCGCCCGCTCGGCTGGGCAACCCCACCCTCATCCGCACATCGACCCTGCAGCACTCCGGCAGTCTGGCCCCGTCGCAGTCGTTCAATCCGTACGCCATGTACCCCTCCAAGGCGGTGCTGAAGTTGAACGGCGATCTCGACACCATGACGCAGAACTGGACCAAGGAGGAGCAGGAGGCCAAGCGGCGACTGGTGCAATTCACGCGGGCGCAGAATGGCAGCACCATCCATGCTGATTTCAAGCCCGTGGCCCCCGAGGAACGCGCCCCTAACAGCATCTGCATCAGCTGCATTTACTGGGACGGCAAGGACGACTGCTTTGTTACGAGTGTGGACACCATCTACCTGCTGGAGTCGCTGGTGGGCGTGCGCTTCACCGTGGAAGAGAAGAATCGCATCCGACGCAACCTGGAGGGCTTCCGCCCTCTGACGGTCTCCAAAGCCAAGCTGGATAGCGAGGATTTTTTCAAGGTCATCATGGGCTTTCCCGCCCCGAAGCCGCGAAACATTGAGAAAGACGTCAAGGTCTTCCCGTGGAAGATCCTAAGCCACGCGCTGAAGAAGATCATCGGGAAATACGTGAGTCGTCACCATCATGTTCCTCCTGTGCCTTTCTCCGCCCCGACGCCGTCACTAACTCCAGCGGGACAGTCTGCTAGTTATTCTTCGACGGCGGGCGCGCTCGCCACTCCCATCAGCTCGAATTACACCACTGGTGCAGCCTCCGACTCGGGCACCGAGCCCCCCAACGCGGGCTCTCCCCAGTCCGTGTCCGACACGGCCGTATCCAGCACGTACGGGCCTAGCCTCGCAGCCCCAGCGTACTCCCCGGCGACGGATCATTCTGCGCCCCCCGACATGCGCGTGGTGCTGCCTTCGGTCAGCCAGTCGTATCATTCCATGGCTGCGCCATATTCCTATCCGACGGTGTGCCAGCAACCCAGTCAGCTCGGACTGACGGCCCCGGCGAGTCGATCCTGGGAGATGAACTCGTTGCTTCCTCCGACAGCGACGAGTGGCGCGTCGAACAGCAATTCGTGCTATCAATATCTGGCTCCGATGCCATACTCCCTTCCGGACCTGTCGCACGGGTCCTAATCCACCAACCAACCTATTACCCTAATAATATTGTTGTTTGTTTGATCTCTGCATCTGGCGGCGTTTTAGTTTTTTTTTTCTTTGCTTCTGATTTTGCTCCATACCGACCTGCCGCTTGTTTTGTTTCTTCTCGTCGCTCCTTTGCACAGGCACGGCGCTGGTCATTAATGCAGCCTGCATGGATGATTTAATCCGATGACGGTGTTCCTTGATTTTTTGGGTTTTAACGATCACTTGCTATGATCTGATGTCTCTCCTTTCCCGCACTTTGATGTCTTGATGCCCTTGGTTTCTGAGTTGATACTCCCATTTCGGTTTTTTGGTTCGATGACGCATTATAGACGATGGCGACATTCGGGATTGTTTTTTCTTTCGCATTTACACGGGCATTGGGATTCCACTCCTTTACGAACAGTTGTATCACTACTGGGCATAGCAGGTGCTTTGCAGTCATTCCTTTGGTTTTGGGCGGGTCTGGGCATATCTGGGATTGATAATGGATTCTTTCGGGGCGATGGAAAATGGGTTGTTTGTTTGGATGTTTCTGTTTGGAAATTTCTGCCTGACACATCCTCTCGGGAGTAGCCTGAGAGAGCTGGACTGTGCATAGCTGGGCGTCTGGATAATCTATTATTGTGTGTGTTATTGACGTACCCTGGAATGTGTAGATCAAGTCAAAGTAGACGTGGATGGAGCTTAAAAGAACCCTAACTGTTTATCTTATCGCCTATCTTATCGCCCCTGTCACATGACCGGCACCGGGCCCGAACAGGAAAAAGCCGTGTGAGTCAATCGGCCATCCCTCTCTGAATCTCTCTTAATCTCTCCTCGCGCTCTCTCGCTTTCCTCCCCATACATCCCCCCCTGTGGTCTCGTTGTCCTTTACTTAAATCCATCGAGGCCCCCTCTACCTCCTCATCCTTCTCTTTCCTCCATTCTTCCTCCTTTATTTTTCCTCTACCATCCCTCCCCTCCCTCTCTCCCCCGCCACTGACCCCTCCCCCACATTCGCCATCATGGAAGCCATCAAAGAGACCTTTGCCCGGGCCAAGCAGGAAAAGCGTGCGGCCCTGGTGTCCTACATTACGGCCGGGTATCCCACTGTTGAGGAGACCGTCGATATCCTCCTGGGTTTGGAGAATGGTGGTGCTGGTATGTGGCCTTTGCCGTCGATCAATGTTTGCTTCTTCGATTTGTTTGGCGTCTAGTGGCGAGCTGAGCTGACCGCCGCCCCCTCTACAGATGTAATTGAAATGGGCGTGCCCTTCACCGACCCAATTGCCGATGGCCCGACGATTCAGCGCGCCAACACCAAGGCCCTGGAGAATGGCGTGACGGTGACCTCGGTCCTGGAGATGGTGCGCACTGCCCGCTCCCGCGGTCTTAAGACGCCCATCCTCCTGATGGGTTACTACAACCCCCTGATGCAGTATGGTGAGGAGCGTATGCTGCAGGATTGCAAGGAATCTGGTGTCAATGGCTTCATCATGGTCGATTTGCCCCCCGAGGAGGCGGTTCGCTTCCGCAACCTCTGCACGAGCTACGGGTAAGCCACTGTCCGCCACCCTTGCGCTGCATTCAAGCTAACGGTAGAATTCAGCCTCTCCTATGTCCCCCTGATCGCCCCCTCCACCTCCGAGTCCCGCATGAAGCTCCTCTGTAAGATCGCCGATTCCTTCATCTATGTCGTCTCCCGTATGGGTGTCACCGGCGCCACCGGCAAGCTCAGCTCCAACCTGCCCGAGCTGCTCTCGCGCGTGCACCAGTGGTCCGGCAACGTCCCCGCGGCCGTCGGCTTCGGCGTCAGCACCCGCGAGCACTTCCTGTCCGTGCAGGACATCGCCGAGGGCGTCGTGATCGGCAGTCAGATCATCACCGTCCTGGGTGAGGCCCCTGCCGGTCAGGCGGCCAAGCATGCTGAGGAGTACCTGTCCAGCGTGACGGGTCGCAAGCTGGAGCGCGACGCCCAGGGCGCGCTGACTCGCGCCATCGACGTGCTGCCGCGCGTGGAGAAGAAGCTCGACAACGCCATCACCCAGCCCACGGCCGTCATCACCGAGGAGACGGCGACGCAGGGTCCCGGCCTGGCAGACCAGCTTGACGCGCTGAACGGCACCGGCCAGGCCGCGCCGTCGGCGCAGCCGGCGCGCTTCGGCGAGTTTGGCGGCCAGTACGTGCCCGAGTCGCTGATGGACTGTCTCGCGGAGCTGGAGCGCGGGTTTGAGCAGGCGCTGAACGACCCGACGTTCTGGGAAGAGTTCCGTTCGTACTACCCGTACATGGGCCGACCCAGCAGCATGCACCGGGCCGAGCGGCTGACGGAGCACGTCGGTGGCGCTCAGATCTGGCTGAAGCGTGAGGACCTCAACCACACGGGTAGTCACAAGATCAACAATGCGCTGGGCCAGATCCTACTGGCGCGGCGCATCGGCAAGACGCGCATCATCGCCGAGACGGGCGCCGGCCAGCACGGTGTCGCCACGGCCACCGTGTGCGCCAAGTTCGGCATGAAGTGCGTCGTGTACATGGGCGCCGAGGACGTCCGCCGCCAGGCGCTCAACGTCTTCCGCATGAAGCTCCTCGGCGCGGACGTGGTCGCCGTCGACGCCGGCAGCCGCACCCTTCGTGACGCCGTCAACGAAGCCCTCCGCGCCTGGGTCGTCGACCTCGATACCACCCACTACATCATCGGCTCCGCCATTGGTCCGCACCCGTTCCCGACCATCGTGCGCACCTTCCAGTCGGTCATCGGCAACGAGACCAAGGAGCAGATGCTCGCCGCGACGGGCCGCCTGCCTGATGCCGTCGTCGCTTGCGTCGGCGGTGGCTCCAACGCCGTCGGCATGTTCTACCCGTTCGCCGAGGACAAGTCCGTGAAGCTCTTGGGCGTCGAGGCCGGCGGCGACGGCGTCGACACGGACCGCCACTCGGCCACCCTCTCGGGCGGCAGCAAGGGCGTCCTGCACGGCGTGCGCACCTACGTGCTGCAGAACGAGCACGGCCAGATCTCCGAAACCCACTCCATCTCCGCCGGTCTCGACTACCCGGGCGTCGGCCCCGAGCTCTCCAACTGGAAGGACTCGGACCGCGCCACCTTCATCGCCGCCACCGACGCCCAGGCCCTCATGGGCTTCCGCACCCTCGCCCAGACCGAGGGCATCATCCCTGCCCTCGAGTCCTCCCACGGCATCTGGGGCGCCATGCAGCTCGCCAAGTCCATGCGCCCCGACCAGAACATCGTCCTCAACCTCAGCGGGAGAGGTGACAAAGACGTCCAGAGTGTTGCCGACGAGCTGCCGCGTCTGGGTCCCAAGATCGGCTGGGATCTGCGTTTCTAGACTAGACACCTGATCTATGGATATGACATCGCATGATTAGAACGAAAACAGAACCCATTCGGGTTTGGGACGGAGTTGACTTTTTTTGGTATTCCTGTTTTCTGTTTATACCTAGGTAGCTAGCAGATAAAAGTCATTTCGGGCTTGTTTATTCAACTTTCATGGATTTTTCCCCTGCGAAGATTTGGTTCTTCGTTACGAAATAGACGCAGTACGATCAGAGATGGAATCGCGATATATGATATACAACTACGTTGAAGAGTATATGCAAGTCGTAGCATGACAGAACAAAGCTTAGAACACGCAGAACAATCGAAATCAAACATCCGGCCAACGGAGACATCCTCACCTATCTCACGGCACATTCTAAGTCTCGATGAGATCCGCCGTCTGCGACTGCACCTGCTCCGGAGCAGAGGTGTTGTCTCGCGTATCCTTGTTGGCGACCTTGCGGGCCGACCGGGCATAGAACTCGTCCAGCACGCGCTTGGGGATACGGTTGAGCAGGTCCTTGGGGTAGATCCGGAGCAGGTTCCAAGCGATGTCGAGGGATTCGAAGATGCTGCGCGACTCGTACGCCGACTGGCTGATGAACGTGCGCTCGAACTTGTCGAGGAATTCGAGGGACAGCTTGTCCTCGGACGACAGAGCTTCCTCACCGACGACGGCCTTCATGGCAGCTGTTTAAATTAGTTAGATTGCTGTTCTTATGGAGAGCCTGAGGGGAGAGAAAACTTACCAGCGTCTCGTCCAATGGCGTACTTGGCGTACAGCTGGTTGGACACATCGGAGTGGTCCTTCCGGGTGCGGCCCTCGCCGATGGCGGACTTCATCAGACGGGAGAGAGAGGGCAACACGTTGATCGGGGGGTTGACACCCTTGTTGTAGAGCTGACGGTCGATGAAAATCTGACCCTCAGTAATATAGCCCGTCAAATCAGGGATAGGGTGAGTGATATCTACACAGTGTTAGCCAGCATGACTCCCTTCGCTGCGGGAAGCACACACCATCGTTAGGCATGGTTAGAATGGGAATTTGCGTAATGGATCCGTTACGGCCCTCCACACGTCCCGCACGTTCGTAGATGGTCGACAAGTCAGTATACATGTAACCGGGGTAACCACGACGACCCGGGACTTCTTCTCTAGCGGCGGACACCTCACGAAGAGCGTCACAGTAGGCGGACAGATCGGTCATGATGACGAGGACGTGCTTCTCAAGCTGGTAGGCATAGTATTCGGCCGTGGTCAGAGCAAGACGAGGAGTAATGATACGTTCGATCCTGGAGGGGTCAGTCAATCATAATACGACGGTTGAGAACTGGAAGCAAGACGTACGTGGGGTCGTTGGCCAGGTTCAGGAACAGAGTAACACGCTCCATGCTGCCGTTCTCCTCGAAATCGCGCGTGAAGAAACGAGCGGTTTCCATGTTGACACCCATAGCAGCGAAAACGATGGAGAAGTTCTCTTCGTGACCGTCGTGGACGTCCTTGGTCGGACGCTTGACCAGACCGGCCTGACGACAAATCTGGGCGGCGATTTCGTTATGGGGGAGACCGGCGGCGGAGAAAATGGGGATCTTCTGTCCACGGGCAATGGAGTTCATGGTATCGATAGCGGAGATACCAGTGGAGATCATTTCTTCGGGGTAGACCTGGCCTGAGATTAACCGCCGCTCGATCGGTGATCCGGGGAGACCATGCGGAACGTACTCGAGAGTAGGGGTTGATGGGTTGACCGTTGATATCGAGGTAGTCCTCCGCCAGCACCTTGGGACCCTTGTCAATCGCGCGACCGGAACCGTCGAAGACACGACCCAGCATGTCCTCGGAGACACCCAGCTTCAAGCTGTGACCGGTGAATTCGACTTTCGTCTGAACCATGTATCAGCTGTGTCCAACTATAATTCTCGACCGCATACGATAGGTGACGCGAATCGGAGATTATACCTTCTTAACATCGATGCCAGACGTGCCTTCGAAGACCTGCAGTATCACCCGTATCAGTAGTCCGCACGGAACAGATTACCTCAGTAGAGATGACCCAAGGTCGGGATGGTATGCGGAGTATACGCACCTGAACGACGGCTCGCTTTCCTATTCACGAATGACAGAATCAGTATCCACTGTCCGTAGGGCACGGCACGACTGGAGGAGATGCACTGGAGGACATACCTCGAGCTTCCAGCACCTGACCCGATCGCTCTGTGCCATCAGGAAGAGTAAGGGAGACGATTTCGTTGTACCGGGGGAATTTGACCTAGAGCAGGGGATCATTAGTACTGATAGCCAACGTTGAAATTGTCCGCAGAGGACAAGAGTGCTCCATATCCGAGCGTTGTCCGTACATTGTCCAGCACGACCAGCGGGCCGTTGATACCTCCGATGGTGTTGTAACGGATGCGAGGCTTGATGGAGGTCATCCTGGGGTCGACGAACTCGGACGCCATGGCTGCAGAGTCCGATAAGAGAGAGTTGGGAGGGAAACCGGAGAAGGGAGGGGAGAGAGGGAGGTGAGAGTGAAGGTCTGGGGAGGGAGACGGAGGAGCTCCTGACGTGTTGCGGTGGTCTGTCCGCTCCCGCATCGGCACGTGATATTCGTCCGCTACAAGCAGTATACTTCCAAGTTGCAACGAGAATACTTCCATGTACCGGATAGCTTCATATTTCATAATTATCTCTCATAAATATGCTTCATCCCAATTTCGTTACGTGCAATCATCATCCAAACCCGCCCAGACGCCCGCAGAACGAATCTTCATAATAATACAAACTCCATGATGAGGGGAGACACCGTTGGAAACATAGCAGACGCCAGAAACACCATCGAGATACCAAATTCACACGGCAAACTCCTGAATCGACTAATCCACCTTCGCAAATGCCAGTTTCTTCGGTGTCAACAGATTGTTGGACAGCCGAATATTAGTCTTCTTGTTCTTGGAATGCTTCTTCAACTTCCTCCGCGCCACCATGACGGGGACGGACGAATGCATCACCAAGTAATTCGAGAACGAGCCCAGGAGCACACTTCATGCCAATTAGTATCTGAACTAGCTCCGAGAGACGTGGCATAGCTTACCCTTTCAACGCGCTCCGACCACGCGCACCTACAATAACAAGGGTCGGGTCCAGCCCGTCGATCTAGATCAATGTCAGTGACATTATCCGAATTCAACCTGACTATTGCCAGATGCAAGACGGAGGAAATACATACGGCTTCCGTGATCATGTGCTTCGGACTCTTGCAGTGAATCACCTCGACAGCAACCCGCACTTGGAGCAGCGTCTTTCGTAGCAGACGGACGCAGGTTTGGGAAATCGATTCGACCGCCCGCACCCGCTCGGCTTCAGTCTTAGGCATGCCCCGCGAATCGACCGATCCCGGTTTACTGTCTGTGCCGGTTCCCAGACGGCCGAGGATGGCGCGGGGAAGATTGGTGCCCGAGTCGTTGTTTGGTTTGAGGGCCGTTTCTTCCGTCTGCGACCCGACCACCGCGGCCACGTCCTGGATCGCCTTGGCACTGTCTCCGTTCTGGACGGAGCTGGACGCCGATTCATCGTAGATCGCACAGACCGCAAACATGGTGTCCCCATCCCGCAGGATGGTGCCGATGGTCCACTCAAGGGCATAGACAGACTCTTCGCTGAGGTCGGTGGCGACCATGTATTTTCGCCGGCGGCGGCGCCCGCTGTCCGTGTAGTCGGACAGGTTGGTATAGTCCCCGCGGACGATCGTCCGAATGGACCGGTTCTGGACAGAATTGTCAATCGCCGACATCTGCATCCCGAGTTTCTGCGCCCGCTTGATGTCGGACAATTCGGCCTCGTCCTCCGATCCAAACGGCGTGTTGGCGGCCGAGTGCGAGTCAAAGCTGGTTTGGGGGTGGACATCAGGCTTCTTCGGGATGGGCCCGAGTTTTGAGGAATGCACATAGTCCGACTTGTCCGACGCCGAATCGGACTTGACTTCAAGGTCTGCCACACTCATGTTAGCATGCAACCCCCGCATATGGGGTAGAGCGAACACCTACCTGGTTGATCATGGTTGTCTTGGGATACCGACGTAGCAGTATCCGGTTCACTGGTGCTGTCGGTCGAGCTTCGGTGGACCGTTTGGGACCGACCGCGGGTCACATCGGGAGGGCTCTCGTCGTCCTCGCTCGAGGAGGAATCCTCTTCTTCTTCACTGCTCTCAATGGGGTTGTTGTCACTGTCATATTTGTCCTTCTCCAAGCGCTCATCCTCCTCGGAGGGCAGCTTCGTGCCACTGTCGGGCGCATCTGTCTGAAGGGCCGGTGTAGGGTGCTTGCTGACGCTTTCCATCTCTGTCTTCTCCGTCTTCTCCGTCCTCTCCGTCTGCTTGGGTGTCTCTGAGATCACCGGCTTTGGGGCAGGAGGCGCCGGGTTGCGCGGGGTCGGACTGACCACCCGATTCTTGGGCGAGCTGGAGCGGGCGAATCGCGGGGTAGAAAATCGAGAATCCAGGGAGTTTCCTCGTCGAGTGCTGGTGCGGCCGGAGTCTCGGCCACGACTGAAGCTTGGGAGGTTGAAGCTCAGGTCGAGCCCTGACATCACCGCCGCCATTGCGTTTTTCCCGGGGATCGTTCGATTGGCCGGTTTCTCATGTGTCTGGAGACTCCGACGGGGTCCACCATGACCGGTGGCACTGGGGGACATGCTCACGGAATCGTCCCAACGAATGCTGGGTCGGGGTCTCTGTTCAGTTCTCTGTTCCGCGGGCCTGGAGCTCTCAGAAGATGACTGATCACTGGCTCGGCGGGGAGCGGGCTCGGGAGGACCGGAGGAGGTGGTTTTGGGCTTCGGTAGGGGCGGAGGAGCTACAGCGGTGGTGGTTGCGCGTAGAGGAGTTGATGGAGTGGACGAGGATTCCTGCTCGGAGCTTCGAGCGGACGGGGGAGTCACGCCAACGCCAATACCGGCGATGGACCCATGGCGCGGAGGAAGGTCGCCGGGAGATGGGGCAGCGGAGGGGCCGTGGTGAATGTGATGGTTGTGATTATTCTGGTCCAACCCATTCCAGGGAGGACTGGGTTTCTTCGGTTTGCGTTTCTCCTGCACCTCTTGCAGCAGCTCGAGACGTTCCTGCTCCAAGGCGGTGGAGAGCGAGGGAATTCGGGTGTAGGAGGGCATGGTGCTGGACGGTCGGGCGTGTGTGTATGTAGTGGTGGCGCCGCCCGCGGCGGTGGAGCAATTGCAGCGGTCCTAGACCACACAGACTGAAGACGGTGGAGATCGGCCGTCTAATGACGATGGTCGTTCCAGAGGTTGACAGCAGGCAGTAGGTTCTGGGCCGCATTCAGCCAGGTGCTGGATCCGTGGGAAGAACAGAAGTGAAGAAGGATCAACAAACAGTCGTGTGGACAAGGAGACCCTTTTGTTCACCTCTCGACCAGCTTTTTTAGTCCGACAGCTTCGGAGCCGGTTCCACGTGTTTCGTTGGCCGCGCAAATCACGGCGATCGTCCACTAGTCGGGCTGGTGGTCGGTGCCAAGAAGAGGAGTCTGGTCACGGCGTCTTTGTTGCCTCTTGGTGGTGGCTGTGAAGGAGGGGGTTTGGCTGGTGATTCATGCAGCCAAGCTGTGCTCTTGTCGCTTGGTCAGAGAGTCGACAGGTCTAGATGGGCTGAAGAGGGAAGAATTGCCGGAAGAGGAGGAGGCGAGCGGACGAAGCCAAGAGGGAGGATGTCCAGCCAAGACGTTGCGGGGTTAATGGAGCAGTCATGGGCGAGCGAGACGAAGCAGCTACTGGCGAGTGGCGTTGAGCTCCCATTTATGAGCGGGTGATGACATCCCTTGCGTCCACTTTCAAGGCTTGTTGTCGTTCAGGAGGGTGACACATTCAGGAATGAAGCCGATCGCCGTCGCAATGGTCGCACAGCATCCCAATATCCAGGCGACGCATGCAGATCGGTTGATTGCATTGATTGCAGCCTACGGAGGAGTCGAGGGGGAAGATGTGGAATGAAGATAGGAGAAATAGCCTCGGTGGCGGGATTGTAATTGATGTATGGAGGATTCACA
The DNA here is from genome assembly GCA_019721355.1 of Aspergillus sp. MEXU 27854. Classification (NCBI taxonomy): domain Eukaryota; kingdom Fungi; phylum Ascomycota; class Eurotiomycetes; order Eurotiales; family Aspergillaceae; genus Aspergillus; species Aspergillus sp. MEXU 27854. The sequence continues at coordinate 3,330,989 of JAGMTT010000002.1, forward strand.
TGCCATCTGTCTACTCTGTATGACCATGAAAAAAGAAAAACCCCGAATCGATAGCTCCAAATGCCAACAGCTGTCCCAAACTCCCTGTCCAAACCCCAAAGATCAATGTGTAACATGTTCGGTAATAGAATCAAGGAAGAATAACAAGGGAAAAAGAACGAATCACGCCTTGGTCTTCTTCTTCTTCTTCTTCGAGCTCTGTCGGGCAGCCGTCGCCGCAAATGCCTCCTCTGGCGGTTCCTCCACTATGGCTGCACGTTTCTTGCCAGGGTTATACTTCTGCTCCAACCGGTCGAAGAACGATTCCGCCCGGGACGCCTGACGCTGCTGGATCAATGCCATCAGATCCCCATCGTCCATCGCGGAGCTCTTCTTCTTCCGTCCCCGTTTCCCCTGCGTTTCCTTCTTCTCCTCCAGCTCCTTGGACAGCTGCTCCGCTTCCTGGGCTTCCTTCTGGGCGCGCTTGAGTCGCTGCTGTCGCCTCTTCTCCGGCTCCTCTGTGTATTTCTTGTAGGCCTGCGCCGTCCCATTGGCGATCGCCTTGTCGATGATCGCCCGGAACCGCTCATCATCATCGATGACATTACAGAGCATCACCGACTCGTACACTTTGTCCAGATCGCCTCGGTACTTCTCAAATGCCGCGAGGACATCCCGTTCCTCCTCGTCCGAGCCTTGGTATTCCCGCTTGAGCTGATCGAGGGCCCCCGTGTCGATCGCGCTCGAGAACTGTTCCCGGTAAAAGTCAACCCAGTTGAAGTCCTCATCCTCATCGATAGCCTCGGCGGTACTGCCGGTCAGGTCGAACCGCTGTCGACGTCGCGCATCGGACAGGATGGCGTAGGCAAATGCAATCTGTTGGAACTTTTGATTGGCCTCTTCCCTGGAGTCGGCTGGGGCCTTGTCTGTATGTCGTCAGCTCAGAGCTCACCCGGAGAAGACGAGTTCTGGTCAGAGGGATGTACCAGGATGGTGCTTGAGAGCTTGTTTGCGATAGGCCGACTTGATCTGCTCGGGTGTCGCATCGTTCTGAACGCCGAGAACCTCGTAGAGATCCGTGTCGACGGGCGGGTCGGAGGGGATATCGAAGTCTTCATCTTGGGACATGGTGATCGTAGCCTTAAAAGCTTTGGGTAATTGATCTGAGCGACGAAGGATTGGGAAGAGAGTATAGAGCAGAGAGAGAGGGAGAATAAGAGACGCGTGGGACGCGACCAAACACTTTACTTTCCTAATTTGGTTTAGGGCCACCGAGAGCTTTCCCCGCCATGCAGTGAGGTCATCAATCACCATCAGTTTCTCGGATTCCTCACAGCTCAATTGCACCTCACATACCACCCTCACCATGCCCTCGCCACACCTCAAATACATGCGAGCATGCCTCGACCTCGCTGAAAAGTCACCACCGCGCCCGACCAACTTCCGCGTGGGCGCCATCCTCCTCTCCCGCCGCGAAGGCGACCTCACCTACGAGGACGACTGCATCCTCTCCAGCGGCTACACCATGGAGCTTGCTGGCAACACTCACGCGGAGCAATGCTGTCTGTCTAACTACGCCGCCGTCCATTCGGTCCCGGACGACCGTGTGGCGGAAGTGTTGCCCGTCGAGCCCGGCCGGAAGCTCATCATGTATGTGACGATGGAGCCGTGCGGGAAGCGATTATCGGGGAACACGCCGTGCGTCGAGCGGATTATCAACACCCGGGCGGGTGGCCGCAAGGGAATCCACAAGGTGTACTTTGGCGTCAAGGAGCCCGGGACGTTTGTCGGTCAGTCGGATGGATGTCGGAAGTTGACGGCGGCGGGGATCGAGTGGGGGGTCGTCCAGGGAATGGAGAAGGAGATTTTGGAAGTGGCTACGGCTGGACATGAGAAAAAGGACGAGGAGATCAAGTCGGCGTTGGATCAGGTGGAGACCAACTTGGATGATATCAGCGAGGATGAGCGGCAGCGACAGGAACAGATGCCGCGCAATCGGAAGAAGCGAGTGATGGAGGCGAATGTGGTGGCCTAGGATTGGAATTGTAATATGTCTCCTTCTATGATGTAAATATATCACGCCTACGTCTTTGAAATGAACCAAACTGTGAGGCTCGAGCATCTCTACAGCGCATTATTTCTGGCCATAAACGCAATTGCCTTGTCATTGATCACGCGTGAACACTAAACGAGCGGATTAGTCTTAAGGACAGACTAATTGGATTCATATCCGAAGCTAGATTTTAGGCCAGACGTGTCCTGAAGGTTGAAACGCCTGTCCGGAGGGAAGCACACCACCGAGACCGGTTCGATGAATGACTGCCGAAACCACCAAAGTCAAGCCAGGTCTCTACTCGTTGTGGTCGTCCTTGCCATCGCTGCCGTCGTGACCGTCGTGGTCGTCGTGGTCGTCGTGGTCATCGCAAAAACGGCGCCAGCATTTCTTGATATAGTCAGAACGGAGGGTCAGCGGGTGGTATAAGTTCAACGTACATTGTCGCATCGCTTTCTATCCTTGTCCTTGTGGCAATGCTGTATGGGCTGGTGTTAGCTGGACTTTCCTTTCAAATCGACGGGAGCAACCGAGCGGACAGATACTGACATTGAGACAGACATGAACTCCCTTACGGCAGTGGTGGTCTCCCACGGCCCCATCGCCAGCTCCAGCATTGTTCGCTGGATTGGCAATTGCCAATGCGGTAAACAGGAGAGTGATGGGAAGATAGAGCTTCATATTGAATGCGCGAGGATAGATAATTAGATGAAACGAGACTGCAGATCTTTGTCGAGGGACTGATCGAAAGATAGACGCTTCGGGGGCGTGCCAGCCTCTTTTTATAGCCTAATTCCGTCAATCATCGGATTGTACTGGTCAAGAGATCTGAGCTCGAGAACGAAGCCACAATGCTTCAAACGAGCTCGTAAACGAACAGTCGGGACTGCAATGGCCCAAATCAACATATCTGCACATTCAGCAAGGCACAGAATGGTCGACTTGGCCGAGGATTGCAAACCACTGGCTAATTGATATAAGGCACTTTCAAATACCCATGGGGTATTTACAATCCAACCTGGCTGTCCATCCTCGAAATCCAAGAGGCCAGAAACAACAATGAGAAAGGCCTGACGACGTCTACGAGTTGTTACACGGTCTGATTAAAGTATCAGACGATCAAGTTCCGAATACGAGTCAAGGTCTGTACTTCTTGCTACACCACGGCTCCATAGCTGCAGAGATACGAACTATCCACACCAAATGTATGCTTCATTTGACTAATTTTTCTCCAATCTGCGTCACATTGTGAATGCACAGACCTGGATTATTTGCTTGATTCTACTCCTGACTACCTGAATCAAATCAACGTTTACGTGCATGATCGGCGTACAAATAAGCACTGGATATGTTGGAGGTAGCCAGATGATTGAAACGCGGAGTCCGGGGCAAGACCCTGCATCTGGCATATCAGACCATCTCCATGGTTCACACACAGCTGTCGTACAGGCCATGATGAGAGTGGGGAGTCAAGCGACTATTGGTAGATCCACGAGTAGTGGAGTGAGCGTCTGCCAGCCTTTGCACATCGAGTACCTTTCTCCCTCTCAAGTTGAGTACGGATCAATGGAGGGCTTGAGAGCAGCTCAGTTTCACCAGTGCTACTTCAGTGCGCTCATACCTAAATAGTTGGACATCTTTGCTTCGGTCCTAATTCAGCCTGCAGATATCTGCAGTTTCCTTTCTCGCTGTTCTCCGAACTATCTGGAGACCTTTGCAAACATGATCCTACCTTGAGTGCGCTTGGTGGGACAGAACCCCTGAATTACGGCATCGAAACGACATTGCACTGCCCTGGAGAGCTACATTATGCTGAATATGATAGACATAACCCACACAACATATCACCCATTGCCAACATGACTGGCAGAAACCAGAATTGAAAATAGGATGTACGTCTGGTCTATGCCCGTGAGGCGCGGGCCGGGCTGCAGTTGGAGCCCTTTTCGATGAGACTGATGCCGATTCTATAGCAAGCGTAGTTGGAGGCGCGGGGGGATTAGAACTACAGCGCTGAAAAGACGAAACTCTTTCTTTCACTTATGTGAGCGATCTGTTTAGTTCACTTGGTAGCAACAATGATCCCCTCGCCCTCCCCCGGCGGTTGATAGAAAGCAAGATCCGCCAAGCCGACGGAACTCAGCAGCTCGCGCCACTGCTGCTCCGTTCTTTCCAGCGCTCCCACTTGCACCATCATGAGGAGACTCAGACAGGCAGATGCATAGTCACAGCCTTGATTGGGGATGATGTTCTCGTTGATCACCAGGCGCGAATACCCCGGTTCCATCGCCTCCACTATATGACGGAGGATCTCGCGCGCCCGCTCATCTGCCCAGTCGTGTAGGACCCAATGTAAGTAGTATACCCGGGCGCCCTTGATGGGCTGTGGCATGAAGAAGTCATGAGCCATTAATTCGGTAGCGTCGGGCGGATTGGCGAGATCCGAGAATACATGCGGCAGGTCTTGCAGGATGCGGCGGCCCGGCGTGCGAGATGGAGGGCACTTGCGGTTGAATGCCTGCGTATACATTCCCTCGCCGCCACCGACATCGACGAACAGGACGGTCTCGTCGGTCGGATTCAACCCAGCCAGAAGAATGCGGTCAACATCGAACCAGTCGACCCATGATGGGGTCCGTTGCTGTTTGATGGACATGAATTGCTGGAAGTCTTTGGCCAGCGACGGGTTCTCGCCGAGCCAGCTGAAGTAGCTGAGGTTGGTGTTCTTGGATAGCTGAAAGGGCGTATCCTCGATCGATGTGGGCGCTTGGTTGTCGTTTCGGCGGAAGAATTCCGGGGCGTAGGTCACGCAAGCGTGCCCGACGTCGAAGCTTGAATTCTCGTTAGACTTGCACAATGGGCTAGTCTACTGAGCAAACGAAGGGGACTCTCACGTTACTCTCGTGGTGGCCTCCATGACTGGATCGGCCATGACCATGGTCAGAGCGGAGGGCTTGTAGAGCTGCACTCCGGCCTCCTGGACGTATCCGGTAGCTACGAGGACTTTCAAAACCTGGCCTAGAATCAGTGAGTCGAAATTCGCCCGCCATTTCAATCGACGTACTCAGCACACTCGGGCTTGCACCGCACTTCGCTGCAATCTCCTGCATGGTGATTCCCTGGCTCTGGTCGCGGATGGCTTGGAAAGCCCCCAACTGGACCCCCATGCGAAGGGCTAAGGGCACAGCCAGGCTCTTCCAGCATGATGGTCCCGTTAGCATGTATGTTTTCTCGCACTGGTATGCCATATACGATCCCCACCTACCAGGGACACATCCTGAATGGCTGTCTCAGGAGGAGACGACAGCGTCTGGACCAGCTCTCGAGCGGCGCTCAGCGCCTGAACCCGAGCATCCTCATCCAAAGACTCTTTGGCCAACCTGGCAGTCTTGGCGAGAGACACGACCTCGTCCTTGAACGATGCGCTCGACATTGTGATGCTGTTCAAAAATGGCCAGCAGGTAGATTCGGAACGCGAAGCAAACACGGGGATGGCCCCGGATAGGCCACCATCAGAAATTCATTGCACTCAGGGGTTACGGGTGCATGGGATGATTGATTAACCGAAGTGTTAGTCTGCGACTACCCTGCACTGACTCCTCTAGACGGTCCATCTAAGACGGACGGTGTGGGCCAAGATCGATCTAATTTAGCCCCCAACGCATCAATCAATGCGCGCCATCCGGTCTCGCTTGGGACGGAATCAACCGATGTCACACCCAGGTCACTTTGAGATTATTTGAACACACAGATACTTAAGCGTGATCATGCCCAACTGCGGCTGCGGCTGGTTTCTACGCGGGGCCGACCATGGACGCCTCGTACTGTGGCGATTCGCTGCTGGGGGTGTGTATCGCCATTGTTCCCATCCAGACCGTGCTGGTAGCGGCTCGGTTCTATACTCGGCATGTTCAACACATTGCATGTACGCTGGATGACTATCTCATTGTTCCTGCACTGGTTGGTAGAATTCTCGCCGCGGTCATTCATCGCTAATCAATCTGGTGCACATTGGAAGCCTCGGACATTCGGCGCTGTATATAGTGTGTACGGCGTCATTTCTGCTCCCCCGAAGGCCCTCGACTGACCGGCAAAAGTACTCAAAGTTGGCGGATTGGGTTACCATCTGGAATATGTTCAGCAAACAGGGCCGGAGAAGCTGGTGCGCCTGCGAAAGGTTGCTTTCCTGACAGTCCATGCCTAAAATCTCGGATGGTGATTGATTCGTATCTATATCCAGGGCCTCTTCGCCTCGCAGACTATATGTTACCCGGTCATCGTGACGTTCGCAAAGCTTTCTATCCTGCTTTTCTATACCCGGATTTTCCGAACCCCTCAATTCCAGATCTTATCGTACGCCGTCGGCTTCATTGTCGTGGGCACCGGAATCGGTGTCCTCTTTGCGGCAATCTTCCAATGCTCTCCCGTGTCATTCGCCTGGGATTTATCACTTCGAGGTTCATGCATCAACCAACAGGCTTTCTTCCGTTACGTGTCGATTCCACAGATCTTCACTGATTTCGTGATTCTGGTCATGCCGCTTCCGTATGTCTGGAAACTACACACTCGCTTGACCAACAAGCTGGCCCTAACGGGTGTCTTCTTGCTCGGAGGACTGTACGTACGGAGTTGACTCGGCGAACGAGGCAATGTGATATGCGTACGTGCAGGCTAACCTCCGGTCTGTTAGGGAACTCGTCACAAGCATCCTCCGCATGACTATTTTCTTCCAGGAAGAGATTATGACCGACTCAACTTGTAGGTCTTCTCCCTCGGGCTACACCACCAAACGAAACAGAGCTAACCATGCTCGAATGTCGACAGGGGTCTCGGTCAACCTGGGCATCTGGTCCGTATTGGAAGGCGCCATCATTATCATCGCAGCCTGCCTTCCTCCTGTGTGGCCTTTATTCATGCGGTTTCTCCCGGAAAAGCTGACGCTGAAGAGCCGAAAAACGCCCAAGGACCAACCCCCACAGTATGTTACTCTGGGGGCATGTTGAGCTGAAGAGGACCAGTAATGGGTTTTCTCGGTTGGAAGATCGGTGACCTGTTGTAGAATAATACCTTATAGTAGATAAAATCGCATTCTTTTGTTTGCTCTGTAACACTATGCCTCTCGTAGGATTTTACGCATGTCAACGTGGATCTGACATCCCTCCCGGCTAAGTCTGTATAGTGACGTATATATAAGCCATCGCTCTAGACTGCCACATTGTATGAACCTTTCATCCTTTCTCTTGCATCTGCCCTGCAAACCATGTCGTCAAGTCCACCAGCAACCCGGATGTAGGGCCGCAGAAGTTGAGACTGAGCATCAGTCAATGGCAGTCGCCTCTTGACCAGCCGCTCCCGGTACCGATCCATCATGAAGAAATACCGGAAGCTAGATGTAGCATATGGCCTTAGGTAATTTCCCTCAGGACAACGATCCAGGCGCTCGATCAAGCGCGCGTGAACCCAACGCATCTCTCGTTTCCCTTGCTCCCGGTCAGACCCCGCAACAGTTTCCGTGGGCTCCCCATAGAGAATGCCCACAGTCTCTTTGCAGATATCCAGGCCGGCCAGCTGGGCCACGGTGGCCAATTCCAGTCCCAGATTAGAGATCACTGACAAGGGGACGCCTCGAGCAGCCATCACTGCCATCGCCGCCCCATCACAAAAGCTCGTGAGGCCCCTCCATCGCAGCATGAGGGTGATGTTTCCACGCAGCATCCGCAGGATCTGGGGATCGGCCTTTTCAAGATACTGGATGAGGTACTGTCGGAGGAGATAATGCTCCATCAGCGTGACATCTTCTGGTCGGATCCCTTCAGCGCTTAATCCAGCAAGGATGTCGGACAAGCTGTGCCCCAGGAAGCGGAACCTGCCGCTTGCAAGGTCCTGGGGCGGGACCATCACATCGTCGGGGATGGTCGAGATGGCAATCAGGACCTTTTTCCAGTAATGGCCCTTGAGTGAGCCGTACCAGTGTGACCACCACTGCATAGAATCCCGCATGCTGTAGAGAGACACCTCCTCGAGCGATGTGTCTGCTTTCCCCGTGTGGATGGAGTAGTCGTTGGGGTGGCTTCCCGGGGCTGTCTGGATGTAGTGCTCCATGCGCTGGTATATTTGTGGTGCCTTGCCGCATGAACAGGGTGGTCTGCTGGTACCACCGATGAGGGTGCAGAACGACATTGCATCGTCTGATAAGCTCAGTCCATCGTGAAGCTCACTGTTGTCGGGATGGGCTGATGGTTCGAGATCGCACCAATGCAGAGCAGACCACAGGTTGGAGGGAGACAGGGAGTTGCGTGCAAAGTAGCACTTGACTCTTTTCCAAACGACTTCCATTGTCGGACGATATGTGGATTGAGATGAAGGAAGCCGTTTGTTCTAACAATGGGTTTACCTTCTGAGAGGAAGGGAAGTGCTCTTTTATGAGCTGTTTCGGCGTGACATGCGACACCACAGGTGGAGTACTAGATTGAGACATAACTTGGTTTTCCGAATGGACTCATCTAGATTCTGGAAATGAGCTCAATGCGTATAGGTCTATCCTGGATTGATAATGTTGAGAAGGGCTGGATGTCATCACGATCTGTAAGAAGTCTTTGGGGACGTTGATATACTTTATGAAACTCGATAAGCTTCCCAATAACCGGTTTGTGAGGTGATGCTCATATTACTTGAGTGTATCAGTACTCAAACGAACTTTCTAGTACCGAAGTCAACATTCTTGCCATGGCCATTTGCTCCTCAGCGATATCTGGATGAGGGCAGGTGTAGCCTGAGGCAAGCATCGTTAGGGCTCGGTGGGCCAATCTTATCTCTTATCGCATCTTTTCCGCCGGACAAGTCCACCTTCCTTTTCCGCAGGGAAACCCCCACTAGACATGACAACGAGCTGTCGCAGTCTTCCTCCAGTAGAGTGAATAGACACTGAATGTGTTTCGCACCACTTCACTCTACAGTATGGAAAGCCAACGCCGGCCCTACCGTTCGCACAAAGTCCCCGCCTGTGACCGGTGTCGTCGATTCAAGCGACGCTGCACCGGCGGTACCCCGGATCGGCCATGCGTGCTCTGCGGCCTGCAGAATGTCCCCTGTGTGATATCAGCAAGTCCAAAGGCACAGACCAACACTCGTCGCACTTCCAAACGCACTAACCAGCGTCGTCTCGAACCGAGGAGTGCTCCCGCCGCTGCTTCTCCGCCCAAGGACAACGGCGGACTATTACCCATCGCCGACGGAGAGGCCACCCAGGACAACATCGGGCCTGACTATCATGGCTCTCCGGACCATGACCGGTCCAGAGTCGAGATGTCCATGGTAGCGAGTCCTGTGATCTCCGAAGATATCCAGATCCTGGAGCGCTACATGTCCTCCAAGGCCAACGCCGTGTCGGAAGGAGTGCCGTCTCATGCGGTCAATAGCGCACCGAGCGTGTATCTCAGAGTTCCCCGGCGGAGGGAAGGCCTGGCTATTTCGCAGAATCCGGGGAAGCAGCAAAAGGAGATCCTCATGCAGATCCTCCAACCTTATGCCGACGAACTAGTTCGACTGTAGGTCATACCCTCGATCCCAAGATTGGCCAGCTTAACTGACTGCACCGTCGCAAGATACTTTGATAAATATCATCCAGCCTTTCCAATATTAGACGAACAATCATTCGTTGAACTCTACAAGAGCGGGGATAAGCTGTCCCCAGCACTCACATGCGAGTTCTTTGCCCTCTCGCTCATTCTGTGGCAACACTCCCCAACCCTGAAGAAGTTCCCCAAGCCAAACCCACAATTCATCTGGAACCTGGCAGTAGAGGCCATGCAACATGACTTCATGGCCCCAGGCCTGTCGACCGTATATTCGGTCATCTTGGACATGATGGGACGGCCCGTTCTCTCCGTAATCATGAACACCATGAATATTGGCCGCGCCGTGTGCCTTGCTCAGAGTTTAGGTCTCAACCGGGACCCCACCAACTGGCGTCGACCTAAAAGCGAAAAGGCCCTTCGCATCCGCCTATGGTGGGCGGTGGTCATCAACGACCGCTGGTGAGTTTGCTGCTTCCTGTGCATCTTACTTTCTCTTACTAAGACGAGATATAGGTCAAGTTTTGCGCACGGCATCCCGCCCGTTGTATCAAAGACGCAATACGATGTTCCCGTCCCTGTGCTGGCTGATATCATACCGGAGACCGTCCAGTCAGAACACCGCGTCAAAGCTGCAGAGTCGTTCATCCGGCTGTGCACGCTGACAGTGATTCTCGGGGAGGTGCTTCCCCTCGTATATGATCTCAACACCAACCTGAAGGATATATGGAAGCAGATACGCCGTCTGGAAACCGATCTAGATGGATGGGAGGACTCTCTGCCCAGTTATCTTCAGCCAGTCACAGAGCAACCAACTGTTTCCGGGTCCAGTAGCCTTCGACTCGGTTACCTCAGTGTTCGGCTGCTGCTGAATCGGATTGCGTTACATGCAAGTCCCCACTGAGAAACCACGTGGAACCCTGCTAACGGCATTCAGGCTGCAACGCTGTCAGACGAGCTAGACCGGTCAGAAAACATCAAGTACCACCTCTCGCAGCTTCGCAAATCGGCACAGGAGATCGCCGAATACGTCTGCTCACTAAGTAAGGCTCAGCTCCAAGAATTCTGGCTTCCCTGTAAGATCTCTAAAGGAAAATAGTCCACCCCTGTATCTTCCCTGACCCTTGACAGACACATCATACCACCTCATCTTGACCGTGATCATCTTACTACGTTGCACCGTCGAATCGACGGACAAGGCAATTGTGCAATCCTGCAAAACCAGCCTTCGTCGCTTCTGGAAAAAGCTCCAGAACGCTGCTGAGAACGACGGGTGGGACCTGGCAGACATCTGCATAGCGCAGTGCGCTGACTCGGTGTCGAAGATCCTCAGTGGTAACGTGGACACGAGGAATATTCAAAAAGACCAACAGATGGACCTGCAGTTGCCGGAACAAGCCGAGGGCAGCTTGGGCATGACACCTGGCGCTGGCGGCATGATCTCTGACCTAATGCCCGATATCCTTCCTTTCTCCAACCCCGATCTCTCATTTGACAACCAGTGGGATGTCGGGTCGTGGTATGGTCTAGGGTGGATGGGATCTGGAACAGATGCAGGTTCTTACGAGGGGTTTAACCAAGGCATATTCCAGGTTTGACTGGCACAATCCTGATGGGTCTAGTCTGTGCTATACATATATCTTCCTTTCTGTGGTGCATATGCACCACGACGACTGGGACGACTAGCTCGGCACAACAACCCCATCATCAATCATTTGACCTTGTCCATCGTATCTCCATCTACTGATATACGCCTCCGTCGACCCAGCTCCACCGTTGCTGGTGGCGTACACCCCAACGAGGGAGCCCGTAAAGTGACCCGTATCACCGCTAACCAGCAACGAGGGAGCCCGTCCGATGACCTTTTTCTGGCCCGGCTTGCGAGCCAACGCAGCCGAAAACACATACTCCGTGTCACTGACAGCCTGGATTTCCAGTCGAACAGTCTTTCCTCGCCACGCTTTAGGAACAGACACCACCGTCGGCGCAACGGTGCCCTCAAAGTTCCCGCGGCCTTCGGCGCGGAACCTAAACGAGAGCGACAACTCCCCGCTATCGCCATCCTGCAATAGCGCAACCCCCAGCTCCACATGCTGATACTGCGTGAGGAACAGCGTGACACCCGCCTCCTCACCTGCGACCTTGGGATCGAAGGTGACATCCACCCCATAGGTGAAAAGCGTATCGGTCTGTCTGCGCCCAACAAACGTGATGCCATCGTCCGGCTGGAAGTCCGCGGTGCCGGTGAGATTGCTGGTGGAGGGGGTCAGTCGCAGCGTATGCGGATGGCCGCGCGGCGAGATGGCGTAATTCTCGTCCTTGGGAAACCGCCAATACATGAAATGCGCAGGCATGGGCTCTCCCGGCGCAAAATCCACCCGATCCGGCGTGCCCGCGAACTTCCCGATGCCCACATCGGCCAAGCTGTCGCCGTTCGGCGCCGGGAGGGGTCCACGCATGCGTCCACGCACCGGCTGCACCACGGGCCACTCGCCCTCCTCCCAGACAGCAGGCACCAGCACGGTCTCGCGGCCCATGGGGTAGTTCTTAAAGGCGGGGCCGGAACGGGTGCTCAGGGCGACGGCCCACCAGTTCCCAGCGCCGTCCTGGAAGAGGTCCGCGTGGCCGACGGTCTGGAAGTACTGGGTCGTGTTGCGGTTGGAGAGGACGGGATTGTGCGAGCAGGGCTCCCAGGGGCCGGTGCGGTTCCGCGAGCGGGCCATGGTCTCGGCGTGGTCCAGCTCGGTGCCGCCCTCGGCGATCATGAGGTAGTAGTAGCCGTCTTTGCGGTAGAGATGCGGGCCCTCGGGCCAGACGCCGCCGGTGCCGTTCCACAGCCAGGTGACGGGGCCGGTGGCGCCGGTATCCAGGTCGAGGGAGTAGTGCGGGATGGCCTGGTTGTCGGAGGAGGTCACCCACACGGAGCCGTCGTCGTCCCAGAAGATGTCCGGGTCGATGCCGCGGACGGCGAACTCGAGGGGCTCGCTCCAGGCGGCGTTGTCGGTCGGGTCCGTGGTGGTGAAGACCAGGCCCTTGGCTTCGGGGCCCAGGAAGGTGACGATCAGGTAAAACTTGCCCTGGTGGTAGCGCAGGGTGGGCGCATAGATGCCGCCCTGCTGGCGGACGGTCTGCGCCAGGCTGGGGATCTGGCTGCGCCGGTTGAACGCATTGCTGACGTGCTTCCAGTTCTGGAGGTCTTTGGTTGCGTATACCGGCAGGCCGGGGAAGGCGATGAAGGTCGAGACCACGCAGAAGGTGGTATCTTCCTTTTCGGCCACATGGACGCAGGATGGGTCGGAGTGCCAGCCGCCGAGCACAGGATTGGTATATGTTGAGCCTGGGAGGCCGCGGGCGAGGGTCTCTGTCGCCATTGCCATGACGAGAGACGTCACCCCGAGGGTGATGCTGGACAACGCACGCATTATGTCCGCAATGGTGTCCTAGCCCAGAGAAATGAGGAGAGAGGATGCTGCGCAGGTGGAATCAGGTCTCAGACATCTTCGCCCTTCTTATATGCTTCGTGGCTCAACAATTGCGGGGATGTCTCCTCATCCATGCCGTGTCAGGACCCAGTTGAAGGGTAATTGATTGGTGCTGCAGGGTATATCCATCTCTACCAGCAGTTGCCGGCTAAATGAGAGACCCCTGGGGACTAACTGTAGATCCACGAATCATGCGCAGCAGGGGATCTGTACCAAGCCTACTAATGCACCCTGGATGTTTAGAACAAACGATAGATGAGGGGAAGCCTTTTAGCATGGCCATCATTCCGCTTAATATTACGTCTGCTTTCGTATCGTGCCCGAAGACAACTGCTGCTTCTGATACAAAAGACTATGACCCTGCATACGTGCTTAACTTCAACTCACGACATGGCAAGCTGTCAGATCCTAGCCCTGGGAGCAGAGCCGCCACCCTTACGGTCTGCAACATGATACCAGGCATCATCAAATCCTACGCCCCGCGGCCACCGCGCCACGACCTGCTGGATGCCGTAGGGGAGAATCTTTGAAAGCAGAGATCTCTCATTCACCATCTCCACCTCCTGCTTCAGAGCCTGTTCGTCCTGGAACTTCTCCGAGCTGTCGATGACTTTTCCAGTGTAAGCTAAGTCGCTCGTGCTAGCCTGGAGGATTCCGCTTACCCATATGCGCCAACGTCAAAAAGTCCTGCTCCCGCTTCAGCGGAAACTCACGGTTGTCCACGTACGGCCTGGAGATGATTGAGGTCGTGCGAATGCCCCGGATGAGCTTAGACAGATGGCCATCGTCTTCGTAGTCGCACGCACGGCGGAAGATCTCATCCCATCCAGAGGGGCGAAGGGGAATATAAGAGGCTAGCTCTTGGGGACGAGGGCTCGGGGCACCCGCTTCGATGTAGACCGTCAAGGCGGCACGGCCCAGCCATTCGAGAATGCGCGCTTTGTTCGGGCGGGAGATCCAGGGTGTCTGCGCCAGGACGGGTGCGAAGGACGAGGCTGTGACGGTGTGCATGAGGAAGAAGTCGATCCGGATTTCCTTGTCCGGGCGCTGTGCGAGACAGGTGATGTATGCTGAGCGTTGTCAGGCTGTTGCATTCCCACTGTGGATCATGCGACTTACTGAATGCGTTGAGGAGTTCAGCGGTCTTGACCTCTAGTTCGTCGGGATGAACCCGGTATTGGCTCACCAGGCGAATGAAGTCCTCCTTCGCATGAGGCAGGACCCCCTGTGCCAGCTTGTCGATATGTTCATAGTTCAACGCCTTGCGGATAGCCTTGTTGGAATTGATATCCCTTAGGATATCGATGAGAGCGCGCCCCGGCTCCGACGGCGATGCCCGGACATGCTTCTCCACCATATGCAAGATGTCTCCATGACGGGACGCATGAACAGCCGTCAGAGCCAAGGCGTCGGCCGCAATGAGGGGCTGATCGAATTCGATCGCGTAGCCGAGATGGATGGGCGAGTGCAGATATGCTGGCTGATGTGAGTTGACAGACAGCAATATTGAGTTATAGGTGGCAGTACTGACCACCCCAGAACCGGCGGAACATCTCTTCTGCTCTCTCGTCCCCTTTGAACATGTACTCCTCGATTGTTTTCGGGACTCCATTTCTCTTGACCTCGCCCTCGAAGAAGGCATAGTACTCGCCGTAGTACTTCCCCCTGCCCATCAGAGCCTTGAACTTGGTGGGATTACCAAAGTCATGGACCTTTTCGACATTCGGCGCATCGATGGGCTTCTGCGAGGCCATGCCGAGCTGGAAGGCCTTTTCCAGCTGGGCTGGCGTGGCCCCCAGGGCGTAGATGGCGAGTAAATGGTGCAGGATATGGTCTACAAGCGTCAGCACAGGCCACATCCGAGACATAGTCATGCCTACTGTGGACTCCGGCATTATGGATGAAGATGTGGTAGAGCTCATGGTTCTTCCGCAGCAGCTCGGCTGTTTTGGCCGCGCTCTCGCCCGTCATCGGACGCACTTGGAAGATGCCCCGTGGCTCGGGGTCCGTCGGCAGGACGATACTCTCCCAGGTTGAGCGCATTCTGGACAATATGATATGATACTTGCAGCAGACACAACAAAAGACTCATAGAAAGTTGCGGCCCATGATGCTGACAGGACCGCCGCCCTCATTTGTAGCGACCACCACCATTTCGCGGTGAAGCGCGTGAAAAATGCGGAGAAGCTCGTCAGCATACCGCCGGTTCGCGGTTCATCGGCTCCTGGCTGTACTTCTAGTCGAAGCTTATGCCCGTCTGGAGGTGTTCATAGTGCAAGTGCATCCCCGGTTTTCATCGCAACTATGCACGGCCATCCGATGCGGGGTAGCTGAGAAGGTTATTATTGGATGGCCCAGGACAAAGGAAGACCACTAAGAGTTCATGACCAGAGGCATATCGGCATTTGGGGAAAAGAACGGGGAAAAGAATGCCGATGTGGATCATGACGTTGGTGGTGGTGGTGGTCGTCGCGGGTGTGGTCGTCATCCCCAGACATGAAGTCCCGTACAAAGCAAGTAAGGAGGAAACTTACATCGCTGTTAGACTCCTGGTACCTATACGATTTGTCCACTTATTTATTCGCATGACTGATGCAATGGACAGACGAAACAGCATCTTTATAATGCAAGACATGCAAGAAACTTCAGGAGCAAACTGTCGCATTGATGCAAATGTCGGTGTGGATCAACTATGACTGCAGCAGCCCTCAGCTCCCACACCTTCTTACCTCAACGCGACGCAGGGAATGCTCTGGGATAACTCGACCTCCAATACTGCGTTGTGCAAGAAATGGACGCCTCAGCACCATCCAAACCAAGTCGGATATTTCTACTCGCCCAACCGCGCATGACATCGAATCTCCTGACGCGACTGCTAAGCCTGGATGACCAGCCGGACATTTATTACGATGAAGACCAATCTTATCCATTTGTCGACCTAGACCTCTTGGACGCGATTATACATTTACAAAGCAACCCCGTTGATACATGGACGGCGGATGAGAAGAGCCGCCTCAAACAAGGCTACCAGCAGTGTTTTGACAAGCTTGACCGATACCGCGCCAAAGGAGAAGCCGATGACAAGTTGGTCTTTGCAAAGGAACACTGCAATCTGCTATGGAGACCCGGTGCTGGTGAGGACACGCTCTCCGCCGAATTCACTGTCTCCCTATCCTCTGTCCAGAACAATGGCCACGAGGGCCGGTTTCAGAATCCGACGGTGCTCCCCTCGGCGTATTTAGGGGCGTGGAAGCCCATCTTCCTGATTAGACATCCGGCTCGGTCATTCATCTCCTACTACCGAGCCTTTGTCCAACTCTACGAATCCAGACCTCACGCTGGAATTTCCCGTCGTGCCCAGGATGAGTATATAGAATCGCAACTGTCGTTCTCCTTCACCCGCTGCCTATACGACTGGTATGTCGAATATTCTTCGATCAAAGACGATACATCTGCTACACCCGTTGTGCTAGACGCCGACGATTATATCAACCGTCCCGAACTTGTCTGTCGCCTGGCAGATCTCCTCGGACTGGACGCGTCCAGGGTCCAGTACACATGGAGTCCCAGACAGGATCATCTGGTCAGTCCTCTTACCCGCGTCTGGAAGGGAACGGTGGCATCATCAAGTGGTGTCATCAAAGATAAGGCCGCCGGCGACGTGGACATCCAAGAGGAGAGCAAGAAGTGGGAGGCTGAGTTCGGAGAGAGCAGGGCGGAGATGCTTCGAAGCTGTGTGGTGGATGCGATGCCTGATTATGAGTACCTCAAGTCTAAACGGTTTTGCTAGCACTCTATGATCTCTTTCTTTGCCCGGGTTTGTTCATAGCGAAGTCTGTCTACATTAGAAAACGTAGTTTGTCTTCGTCTTGTCATCTTCTAGCTTCAAGAGTGACTCCTCAACAGCAGGGGAATATCCCCACCTTTCTTGGCCCACTGTTTATGGAGGGACCTGGCCAAAACGAGATCAATTCCAGGGCCAGGAGTCGAGGCCTAACCTTGAGCCGGGACAACTTGTATATTTCCCGATAGAGACCTGTTAATTGACGATGATAGTCCTGAGTATACGTGGTCTCCACGGGCCTTGAGAGTTTGACAGAGTCGATGGGCCCCGGGTTCGACCGTACTTTTCGATGGTGATCGGCTTTCGCTGCACATCGACTTTGACAAGCAGGATTAACTTGACAGCATTATCCAAGCCAGTGAACCACCAGACTGCATCCGCCCGCAGCCGGCACACTGACTCGGATACGCCAGCTTCGACGACCAAGTAGAGCCAACCTCTGCATCTCGGACTGGAATTCGTCTATGAAGGGTTGCCTTTCTTCTTCGAGCTCGTTGGTTCGATGTACTTCGAAGCTCCCTGAGCCATGAACTCCGCGAGTGGAATATTCATGCGTCCAACTTTTCGGCCACTCAACTGGCCGAGACCTGTGTGAGCTACTTCAAGTGAACGAGATGTCAATTCATGGTAAGCGTTTCGGTGTCCGCAAAGTAGGTCCAACGTACAGCGCTCCCAAGCTCGACGACTGACGCCGATGCGGTCAAAGTCTATCCAGCTACATGCTTCACCGCGATGTATCGCTGGAGTCTACCGTGCTCCGAGCTGCGGCTTTTGCGGCCACAGCATGCTTCAGAACTTGGAATCCAGCTAAGGGTGAAGGGGGATAAGAGCCTGTCAGAGCAACGTCGTACGAGCCAGCATTGTTCCTATTCCTTTGGGAGAGCACATACTGCGCTGTGCAGACGATATACTCAGCGTGTAAGCAAAACATGACGTCAGAATGTCTATATATCTTGGTGGCATTGACTCATTATGACAGAGACCGCGAGGAGATATGGGGAAGATAAGTAAGAGGAAACTTGTAGGGGAATGGAGGGGATATATATGTAGACCATGCAGCAGAAGTAAGTAGGTATTCACCCCAACGATGATGGTGAGTGGCATTTCTCTATTGAATCTATCCATAAATCTGGTGAAGAGGGATCCCTGGGATATTCAAATTTAATCCATATGTCCATGCGATGGGGATGTGTGACTTGTATTTCCTTAGTCCGGTTGACTAACATACTATGGTTCCGTGACTTGTATAGCTCTGTAGAGCAAACGCTTCTTAGTGATACGGACCATCACCTACTATTCATACAGTATGTCTCATTAACATGCAAAGTAGATGCGTACTTGCAGGATTCAATTGACTCTGATCGTCATTCAAAACATGGTCAACCGACAAACAGGCACAGTACACATTTGGCTGCATGCCTCCTTTGGGTTAACAAACAGACCAATAAAATGGCCTAGCTCTATGCGACATCCAGGTTTAATTTCTTGTCAGATATTCTTTCATGCCAATCGTTCATCCTCCATAGCAGGAAGATCAGAGTCTACTATCAGGCATAAAGGCATCAAACTGATAACACACGTGACTCCCGATAAGCCATCCTCTACCCTCTATTATCAACATCCTCACAACATCTCTTCCTCCAACATACTCGCCAAACCCAGACCAGAAAATGGGCCCATGGCGACAGTCGCCGGCAATGACCTCGTCTTCTACCCGGCATTCTGCTTCAAGGCAGCCCCCACGCACTTCACCTGGGTAAAGCTGACCGCGCGGGACGTCCATCGGCTGCAACGCCGGCCGGGGTTCCAAGGTATGACCTGTCTACGCCCTTCCCAATATGAAACCTCCAAGAGATAACGTCTAACCATCCAGACCAATCCATCTACTTCTACCACAACCACCCTATCCGCTTCGTCTCCCTCGTGGGGCTCATCGTCGCGCGCACGGAGGTCGCCCGGCGCACCATCCTCACCCTCGACGACAGCAGCGGCGCGACAATGGAGATCGCCGTCCTCAAAGCAGCCCCCGACCACCCCGGCCGCCCGGACGGCCATCCGGCACCCCGGACGAACGCGGAGTCCGGCCCGCCGCGCGACAAACACGTCGCTGCCACGCAGGGCACAGACCTCGACATCTCGGCGCTGGTGCCCGGCACCCTGGCCCAGGTCAAAGGGACGCTGTCCATGTTTCGCGGCATGATGCAGGTGCAGCTGGAGCGCGTGTTTCTCGTGCGGGACACGAACGCCGAAATGCGGTTCCTCGACCAGCGCAACCGGTACCTTGCAGAGGTGCTCTCGGTTCCGTGGCAGCTGACGGCGGACGAAGTCGCGCAGCTGCGGGTCGAGGCCGACGAGGAGGAGGAGCGCCTGGAGGAGGAGCAGATCCGGGCGCGGAGACGCATGCGCAGACGCGCGGAGCGCGAGGAGAAAGATCACCAGCGGATCCTGAAGCTGTGGGAGCGAGAGGAGCGCCGGAGAGACCAGGAGGCGGATTTTTGTCGACGCGCCGGCATCAACCTCATGCAGGATATTGAGAGAAGGCGCGCTGCGGCGCGAAAGTCATCGAACGGGTCACTCAGGTGAATCAGGTATGCATAACAACGGGTGAAATCGCGCTCGTTTATATCGTGGTCGCATGTATAGGCTAAGTACATGAATCTCCATATATCATAAACAAAATGACAACTGCTGAACCAAAAACTTGTTACATGAGGGATATCATTTTTCCGTTGTAAGAAGCGCCGACACAAGCACCAAGAAACCAAGCCGAAATAAGCCAAAGATTACATGGTACGCATATCTTAGAACCTCGATCCGTACTTGTCGTACCCTCCACCAACGGGGCCCCCGCCTTGGCCACCAAGCATACCACGGTAGTAGTCCTCTTCGCCAGCCCAGGTGCTGCGCTGGGGGAGGTGGTCGCGGTATTTGCTCTTCTCGCGTTCCTTTTCTCGTTCCCGCAGGGACTCGTACAGGGGCTGGTCATCCGTTTCACGTCCGACATCGCGGTGACGTCGGTCTTCTTCGATGAGGTCCCCTGACAGATTGGGCGTGTTGGAGGAGCCGGATGTGTAATAGTAGTCGCCGGAAGACAGCCCTCCATACCGTGGGCCGCCATTAGGGCCCAGCAGATCACTCTCGGAGTGTCGGTAGTCACTGGCGCCTCGAGACGGGCTTCGAGACCGTCCAATGGGCTTCACAGGACGCTGGCTGCTAGCGCGGGAATAGAAGGGGTCTGGGGAATGTGAATCGCCTCCTCGAGGCGCAGAGCTCGACAATGGGACGTCACGAGAGGTCGATCCTGCAGAGGACGAATTGGCACGTCGATGCATAGACTTCCCAGGCCCCTCATACACTTTGCCCATCCCAGGCTGGGCGGTGTAGGGTTTCCTTTGGCGTTCGATCGGTCGAGATGGGATTTCGTTGTCCTCGTCATCATCGTCGACGACAGCGGATACGGATGCATGATATGATTTCCGTTCGCGATCGGAGAATGAGGGACCTGATTCAGCGGCTGAAGCGGTAGACCCGGTCGATATCTTGTGTCGTTGCGCCGCTACCATCTTGATCTCCTCGTCGGTAATCGGAGGTAAGTCAACACCGCAGTGTTTCATGATGAACTGATCCAGGTCCTCCCTCAAAGGAAGATCCGCGATCTCCGGGAACAACCGTCGGGGGATCTCTTTGGGAAATCGTTCCTTCTTGTTGTCCGGGTTGCTAATCGGCATGTTTAGTACAGCTTTCTGGAACCGCTCATACTCTTTCTCGGGGTGAGCTTGGATCATCAGGGTGGCCCATCGCTCGAAGCCTCGAGGGGTCAGGCCGGGGATATCGGGTCTCTCATTCAACTTGTTTTGGACCAGATGATGCTCCGCCTCGATGTCTCGAAAAAGTCTCGAAATGGAAGAGGTGCGGTCATCAAAGATATCTAATGGATAGAGTCAGTAATCGCCCAGGTACCAGGAGGATGACACGCACCATGCCACGGATAAGGGTCCGATGCAACTTTGGTGTCGCCGTAGAATTTTTGCAATTTCTCGGGCACAATCACAAGGGTGTTTCCAGGAGGATAATCTTCGATCTGGGGCCTGTCAGCTCTCACGCCGTCCACACCATATCACTGCGCACTTACCAGGTGAACGGCAATTCCACGCAAAAACTGTCCCAGCCGCTCGGTAGGCTTGCCATTCTCGAATAGCTTCCCCCATATCTTTTCCAGGGTAGTCAGCTCCATCACCGTGGCGTCTCTCGGCGGGGCCCTGGGTCGAGATTCCATCTTCTGGCTCTGGTCGCTGGCATGGCTCACCGGGGAGTCTCGTCTCTCTGATGGCACGGGGGATGGTCTCGAATAGACCCTGGGGCTGCTAGAGTATGTCGTTGAGGATGGCGGGGGCGGGTACTCGGCATTGTCGTGAACAATATTTGGTGGTGGCGGACCCGGATTCGGCATCGCACTGGACGAAGAAGATGTAGCTTCATTGAAAGGCGCTGTGGGAGGGACCCATTGCTTTGGGGGTCGAGGCGGCGGCGGCGCCGATTGATGTTGGTCGTTTTGTAAATTCTCCAGGCCCGTTTCCTTGAGCTGCTGGATCACAGTCGCGGTGATCTGGGAGAGGACCTCGGGGGACAGATAGGATGAGGGGTTCGCCTTGTCAAAAGCCGAGCTAACAGCCTCGTTGATTCTACCGTGGGACGGCGGCGGTGGTGGCGGCTGCTGTTGTTGTTGTTGCCATGTATTCTGGCCTGGAACGGACTCTGGGAACTGGCTGGGGGAGGATGAGGCGGGCGGTGCTTGGGGTTGCGGCATGTTCAGGCGATCCGGGTCATATTGCGACGGATAAGGCGGTGCTGTGTGCGAAGAGGCATGATACTCGTCCGGATTCAGGGGAGTTGTATTGCCCAGATAGGAGTATGGGCTGGACGAGCTCTGGTAATCGTCGTAGGCCATCGCGAGCGGGGACCGCACACGGGAGCAGAGGAGCTTGTTGCAGATCTGTGTAGGCTCCTCGACGAAGGATTTGGAGACGAATAAGCAGAATCAACAGCAAGAAGGGAGTTGGAGGAGCAAAGACTTTGTTCGTCTGGTTCTTTGTGTGTGCGACGGCCTGAGGAGAACAAAGGCGAGGAGGGGCAAGAATCAGTGGAGCATGAAACAGTCAGCGTAGCGTAGATTATTAACTATGGGCAAAGTGGGGAGAGAGTAAGATGACGCCAGTTAGAATCACCCAGATGAAGCAAGCGACTGCAGGACGGGCGATCCACGCGAGGCTAAGAGGACTGACAGGCAGAGGAGAAAGAAAGGAAGATCGAAAGAGAGCGAAAGATCCGTTCAGCCTCTCTACGTCATCCCCGCCTCCCCTCCTATGACATACATCTACCTACTTATTCTGTATTAAGGTACCTTCTGGGACCTCGTCCGTTTCTATCGATTATTTAATACATGCTTATCTTAGTACCTGTTTCCATGCGAGTGCATTCAAATTCTTTCGAGGCGGGTGGCCTCGAAATATATCACCTGCAAGAGTCATCTGGCGCAGTCGGGCACGCGGTCACGCCCCGTTGCGCTCAGCTAAGATAACCGGGGAAGAAAGACCAGCCTAGTAGATTACGAGCGATCCTGGACAAGTAAATAGATTATTCCGTTCACCATCGATACAACAATATCGGAATCTGTGGGGAGGTTCAACCGAGATGATATAATCCATGGTTCCGTTCATCGGCCCGCTTGTGTGTATCCATCGATCTCATCCTCCACTCGTACTGATGCCAAGCCTCCTTGCATCATTCGTCTAAAGAAAAGACTGGACCCCGGCTTCTTCCTCCTCCTCCTCATCATCATCGTCGTAGGAGTCAGCCTTAGTGGTTGGAGGCGGCGGGCGCACGGGCACACTGTCCTCCTTCGCACGGCTCTATATACCATATCGCGTCAGTAACCATTCAGGGCCATGGCCTTTCTCGCGTGTGCCCGTCGTGTCTGTACTTACCCGGATCTTGACCCAGGGCGAGCCCTTCCTAGACACGATGCTTGGGGATCGGGTCATGGCGTTAGGGCGGTAGACGCTACCAATGCCCAGCGAGGCCCATCCGCTCCGAACAGAGCCCGTGTAGGGAGTATGCTGGCGGCTGCTTCCGGTGGTGTTTTCCTTTTCAATCCATCCATCGTGAGGGAGGGAGACACCGCCATCACCACTCCCGCCCACCGACTCGGCAATGGATCTGGCATCAATCTGGCTCTGTCGGCTTCATCAGCATTTGAGGTGTGAATCCACGAATACATTGACTAGTGGACCTACCGCGGCAACAGTAGACGCATGGAGAGAAGTATGTTCGGTATCGGCCAGAAGCTTCTGCTCGTCCACGACGGGGTCGGCTTCGACGTGATGCTGCACGCAGTCCAGGCATCTCTGTTATATGGTCACTTCTTATTCTTCCTCGGCTCAGAAGCCCGTAGATCAATAGATAGAGACTTACCGCGAGATCACCGTTGTGGCGCTGTGCCTTGGCAAACTGGTCCAGTCCCTTGACCACGTCGCAGATAGAGCATCGGAGCTCGAAACGCTGGGATCCAGTGCACTCGCGGCAGCGCACGGCTCCAGTGAGGGTGGCGTTGATCTGTTCGGTGAAGATTGCGTGGCGGAGGTCTTCCAGCTGTTTGTTGGAGAATGCAGATTGCATCTTGATCTTCTTGCAGAGGACACATTTGACTCTGTGGCGGGTCAGTCGTAGGGTTCTGCTTGGTAGTCGAGTCTTCAAGTTTGACGTACTTGTCGGGGATTTCGATGCTTTCGAGACTAGGCCATGCTGTGTGAGTCCTGCTCTCTTGTTTCAACGTCGGGCTTGTGAACTTACCGCTCCTTGATGTCGACGCTGTAGCCACCAGCATAGGCGCTCCGAACTTTGAGACTGCCTCCCGCCCCCATGGTGATAGCAGAGAATTAGCTGGCCGTCAAGGAGATGGAGTAGGTATGCAGGGGAGAGGAGGACGTGGGAAGAGAAAAGGAAGAGCTAGTCAGACGGGGGATGAGCTTCCTCAGTTTGGAGACACTTCCACCTGAATACTGTCTTTTCTCGCAACGAGTCAGACTGAAGTCAGGTCGACAGTGAATGGGAAAGAGATGAGAGTGAATTGGGAAGTTCAATACTCTTCCCACAATATTATGAGCATCTGGAAACTGGGCTCAGAGAACATTGGAGAATACTGGAGAATCATATGGTACAGAAAGCCCGGGATTGGGGGAGAGGAAGAAAACAAACGGATGTCTTGGTGAATGTTGTCTTGAAGGTGAAAGGGGAAACAGGAGACTCACACCCACGCAATGGCGTCAGAACCACCTATCTCAAACCAAACACCCTGAATATGGTAGGTTCACCAACATTACATTTTTTACATTCAACTGAGTCGAATCCATAATAACCTTATCTTTCAAAGCGTTGCAAATTCGATCAGGCGCCCTGCTTTCTACTAGGTAGAGGAGAATCAGAACAAGTGCTAGCTTAGCATCCTCTGTTGCACCAATAGTCCATACCTCCGTTTGTCACTTGAATTCTATCGTGAATGAGGCGAGCGTTGTCTGCATGTCCTGCAATCTTCGTTTGTTCGACGCTGGGAACCGCGTGGAGTAAACGAGAGAAGGAGATATATCCATCATTTGTAGAATCTCGGACTTTCGAAGTAATCCAGGGCCAAGATATAAAAGCTGTTGACAGTTTATGACATCCTTCATCAAGTCATGACGCCTTCATGACACCTCTGAAGTTCGATATTAGAGTTAACATACCTAGCTATAGCAACCGCTATTGCATTATGTGCGCTTCACTGTGTCAAAATGATGACCTCCTACTGCCTACTATTCAACACCTGCGGCATCGTCCCGGCTTACTCTAATGCCCTTCAAAATCACCGCATGCACTCCTGAAGTGAGATGAGTGATCATGTTAAACAGTATGAGAAGACTATACGCGTCTGAAGGGAAATATATCTGTTCTCCCTCTTTCGCGCCTTGGTAACAACCATTCATGCATCAATTCGGTATACACTTGAAAAACATGCCCTTAATGTATTCCTTCTACAAGGTTTCAGAAATAGGTCAAGGGCTTTGTATCCATCAACAGAATCCTAAACGTGGTCTTTGGAGACCATTCCCCAAGTCCTCTCCGCCATAGAAGTCGTATAACTACCTGGTAGCTTAGGCGGTATGGTCAAACGCCATCCATCGCCCATACTTCTGGCCTACGACTATCTAACCACTGATTCCATGGAAACCGTGCTACACATGTGGGATCATATTCGTGCTTTATGTGCTACAATAGTATTCTTCCATGCAACCGCATCATAAAGTCTTGGTTCTCTTCTACACAGCGTTTCGAGGGCAACAGACAGAACATACCAAAGGCGGCTTAAGCGCTCAAGATGTCGTTAAGAGACGAGCTACGCGCACGCAGTCCTACCCTTGTCCTCCATAGCAGCTGCACCTTTGTCCCCGCGTTGTTTTATTTGTCAATGGACGGCCCTAAGCACTTACAGCGATTTCTGTGAGCTGTTTCCGGTGGTTAGTTCCGCGATGTAGCCATGAAGTTTGTTGGAGGCCTGAGCGTTTCGTCGTTACACCTGCAGCCTCTATCTCAAGATTTCGGTGGCCGACATAGATCTGCTTATGTCGGTTGCATATCAATTAAAATTGTTTCTAACAGATCTCAAATCTGTCTTTGCCGTCTTTGAGTGTCTCGTTTTTTACCGTTGATGCGTGTACATCCCGGGCAGAATACTAATACCTGGGTGTAGGTGTGGATATATATCTGCACCTATTGACCTCGTCACACGTCTTTATCTCAATCTAGAGCCTGTGCGATACGACTGTATATGCTGTACTAATGAATATATCCGTGGTCGGACGGTAGGTATAATTCTATTTCACTGGACTCGGGTGGATCGTAGATCACAGCACACATACTACTCAGCATCTCAATTTTCTCCAGACTTTCGTTATGCTGTCGTAGATCTTGAACTAGTCGACGCAACAACACAATACCACGTGACACCAGTGTGCTTGTCAACTGTGCTGCGGTAGCACCAGATTGATTCTACATCAGACTTCAATCAGTTCCAAACACACCCCTGCTAACCTCCGAGCAAGTCAGGGAGCAAACGACCCGCTCAGTCATACCCAGAGAAGAAGACCTCCGAAAGACGAAAGACGCGGGACGGGACCGACAGCTCTAGTGGCCTTCCAGAAACCAAACCTCCTGTGTCGTGGCTTGTTGATCCTCCACGGCAACCAGACGCACCGGGTGCGTTAGTCTGCGACGAGATGCAACGGTCGCTTAGTAGCCACGAACCAAGCCCATGGCGACGAGGAAAGGAAAGGAGTCGGATATCCACCGGAGCCCGACGAGCGACGCAAAAGGAGCCAGCGGTGATCCACTGCATCACCCTGATGATGACGATTCCACATTCATCTGTTTCCACGAAGCTCCTGAATCCTTCTGGAAGGCCGAGGGAACACGCCGGTGTGGGCGACTAGTGTCGTAGGCATGTTGGATGGCGGCTTGGGAGGAGGGGCGGTCCAATCGCACTACGGGACCAAGTCCGGCCGAGGAGATTGGGATCTGAGGATGGAGGAGGATCCCCCCTGTCAAAATCCAACCTTGAGAAGAGCGACGGAGGGGAAGGGCGCGGTGGTCCCATTGTGGTCCCATCCAAGAGTCCACCGCAGGAGATGAAGACTGCCCCAGTGCCATTAATAATCCCAAAGGGGGCCCCAGTTGGCCGGGCGGTCGGGAAGCAGGGACGGGGCCCGCTCCGAGTGGGGGCGGCTGCATTCCCCGAGTGGCTCCCCGCCCCATGCGACCACCGCTGATAGGCGGTCGGGTCCCAGACCAGATCCCAATTGGGTTTTCCGACGTGGTGGTCCCTCTCTCGTGGACTTTGGTAACTCACCACACTAACCGCGGTAGTTACCTCGAACTCAAAATCCATAGTTCGTGGAAGTAATAATAATGATCTCCTTTGGGACGGCGCATGACAGGAGCTCCGTCTGGCTTCTCTCGGCAGCAAAAGAGAAGCCAATCTAGGAAAATAAGGGATCTCCGCGTCGCCCCGGCAATAGCACGGTACTCAAGCACAAGGACGGTGACAATGTGCCACCATCGCGACTATCCGGTTTGATACTGCGGCAATTAATGTATCCGATGCGACAGGCGTGAAGCCACTAGAGTCGACAATGCAGCGTGGTTATAGGTCCAGTGCCAGATGTGATCCATAAACCCGCACCCCTTTTCGAAGCTACCCGGCTAGCGGATGTCCGTCCGGTTCCAGGTTGAGAACACCGTCCAGTGCATGGCCACGATGTCAAAAGTCCCAATGGCTCGGTGATGGGTCTGTTCTGTCTGACCCATCTGGAGAAGATCATGTTGCCGAAACGTCAATAGACGTGCACACCGCAAAGATGAGGACCCGAATGGATCCGGATTCAAGCGGTGGCATATCAGAAGCGTACCATACGGAGTACATGATCGGATGTACGGTCACCGTGGTAGCCTGCGGCACGCATTGCCACCATCCTCGACCAGGTCGGGTCCTTGAAACGGTTTAGCAACGCGTTGGGATCCAGGTTTTGGGAGGAGTCGGAGGGGATCCATCATGGATCAACCGAAGGGGACGCAAGTAATGATGCCGCGCCTCGCGGACCGTGAAGATCTTCCAGAGGAACGGATACCCTCGTCACTGGAGCAACAGCTCTCAGCTCCTCCGCCGTTGATCGCATCTTGCATATATGATACGATATGATATGAGATGGTTCCCGGCGATTGACACCGCTTATGTACCCTTATCTGCATGCACTGTACTTTGCACCCGCAGTGCTGAGTGAACCTTGATCTGGATATTGCATGTCCCCCGATTTATCTGCGTCCATGCGGTGGATCTATCCGTTGCCTCCCGGTGAAGGATGAGCTGAGCATGCATGGTTATTGCTTTTGCGGTGTACAGGTAGCAGAGTGGGAGAGAAACTGTCCCCTCTTCTGAAAGACCAAACGAGGAGGAACAGTCCCGCCCATAGATGGTCGAAAGGCGTTCAATAAGTTCCAACCCCATGGAACCCCTCCTTGGGAAGATCTACCTTGTCTGTCCCTAGTGGGCCAGCCCATCCGGGTCAGCTCTCATCTGCTCTTGGGGATGGCCAGCAATATACAGGTCATCGGAAGCGTTGTCCCCGCGCATTGCATGAACCTGTACTTTGTCTCGCACGAATTGCAGGATGTCGTTACCAAGGCTTTCCTTTTCAATTGACGATGGATGATTTTCCTGCTGGTTGTACATAGTCCGTACACGTACAGAGTCACGCGTGCCGTTGAATCCACTCATTCCCACTACTCAACTAAGACTGACAACATGGAATAATGCAATTCGATAGATTGCTATCCTTCTAC
Source organism: Aspergillus sp. MEXU 27854 (assembly GCA_019721355.1). Lineage (NCBI taxonomy): Eukaryota > Fungi > Ascomycota > Eurotiomycetes > Eurotiales > Aspergillaceae > Aspergillus > Aspergillus sp. MEXU 27854. Next base: position 3,359,348 of record JAGMTT010000002.1, read on the forward strand.
CTCATTGTCGATAAATAAACGGGGAGTTCACCGGACCGTTCAAAGAGGGGTGGACTTTGGGCAGCGATACCTGAATGAGGCCTCCCTTTGCGACGGTGAAGCTGTCTCCTTACCGCGGGAGCAGCGGCTGCCAGGCTGGCGGTCAGCCACCCGCTACATGTCCCGCCACTGTTGGTGGGTGAGCAGCATCGATGAGCTATCGACGGAAGCCGATAACGGCCTGCATGAACTGTGCAGTCGATCGTATGGACCATAAGAATTATACTCTGTAAATTATTGCTTACCCACGATGCGTGCCTAAAGTGGTACAGGGACGGTCATCCACTCCCGAGTCAACCATAGACGCGGGCCGACAAGATTCCGCTGATGGGTGGTGCCTACAGCGTATCATACTCCGGACATATCCCCAGACGTATCTGTTTGAGCGACGGAGGGTTGCACCAGAAATTGGATCGATCTTGCGGGTGTGTTGCCGGAAGAGGCACGGCGGTCCTTGTCGGTAATGTTGTGATTGATTCGTGACTCTCGTCGCGTCGAAATGGTCTCACCACGCGCGCTCTGGGGACACGTCACATTGCGAGGCGGTTCCTGAGTGGCGGGTGGACGGGAGCAGTTCGCGATGAGCAGAGGAAAACAAGAGAACGCGGCCCAACCCCTGGACATCCTTGCTAGGGCCCGTCTAACGATCACTAGAGGCGGCGGCCAAGTGGGGCAGGCATTAAGGCTGGACTACGTTGGTGTGGATGGGGCAGCGAGTGAGAAGGGATCATTGGGGGAGGAGAGTTTGGTCGTGGGCAGGACCCGGTCTGATTCGTTAGGATTGTGAGTTATTATTTACTTTTCTTATTGTTTAGTATTTGTTTATTTGTTTTTCTGTCCAATGATTAGAACTGTCAATGAGACAAAGAAGTGATGGACGGTAATGGTGACATGAACGACCGGTGGTAAATATATCTAATAATTGTAGGAGGATGATATCAACGGAATAATAATAGTAGTAATAATAGCAATAATAGGAAACCGAATATAGGGGAATGTCTGGACCACCGCAGAGTGGACCCGTGGTCACTCGCAACTTGGCTCGATCGATACTAGCTGGACGCGCTAGAAAATCCACGAAATTGTCGCTTGCGGGCTGACCTTTAGTAGAGTATCTCCGTCATACTCGGTATCTTCCTAGAACATTGCTCTAATTCTTTCTACAGAGTCTATCCTCCGGTTTTATGTGCAGGCATTGTGAGCAATATACTAATTATCCTGTTTCCGTTCTCGGCAATAACGGCCCCGTCTTCAGTCGAGACCCTCGGACTAAAGTAGTCGCAGGAACTAGTGACCCCTAGAGTCGGTTCTCTTTGGGCGGCGACGAGGCGGGGTGGATCTCTGGTGGACGAGCTTTTCCCGACTCGACCATCGTCCGAGATATTACGAGTCTCGTGTAGGATGCTTTTTCTCTGATGATTATTATGATTATTCTCATACATCGATTGTTGATTGATATCTCCAGACATCCAAAGTACCTCGTCCCAGAATGGCCCCCTCGTGAACATCTCCATTCCTCCCAGCCTCCTCGCCTTATACCCTGTACACAGGACCGTCAAGACCAGACACTGGTTGCAGAGGATTCCTCTCTGATCTGCACCGTCATCTTTCCCCAAACTCCCTCGACCGCTTCTTCAGTCTCCACGGCCCGCTCCTAAGCTCCAGGCTAAATCCTAAAAAATAAATCCCCAAAATCCCTAAAAAGAAAAAGAAACCGCGCAAAAACAGAAAAATACCGAAGCTGTCACCGTCAGGGGAAATCACCTCCTCCTATTCATCAACCTACACCATTTACCCATCCATCCTCCTCTCCTCCACCCACGCACGTCCACCTCTCGTCTTTGCTCCCTCTCGCTCCTTTTCTTTTCTTCCCTTCCTTTCTTTTATTTCTTTCTTGGGATTCTCTTGCTCATCATCTGGTCCCCGTTCCCACTCCGACGGCTCCGCTCCCATCACTCCAGTGATCCCGTCCCCAATCCTCCGGGTCTTCCATCGACTTTCCAGATCTCCTTTCTCTCGCTTCCACTCGACTGACTACTTTACATGACTCCAACCCCCCTCCCCCCTTCGCTTGCATCCCCCTCTCCCATCCTTCTTGCATCTTCCCTCCATGGGTTCGCGTCATACCCATCTCGCTCGCCGACCTCTCCTACTCGCCTGAATCCCCGAATGATGAACCCCGGATGCCATTAATTCCTTCCGCCATACTCAGGAAGAAGACCGATATCATCTCCTTATCTAATTCATTCCTCCCCTGACATCAACATACCAAGGGTGGGAAACTCCTCCCCTTCATTTCCTCCCCGCCGACCACCCTTCTCCCCATGCTGACCGCCTTCCAGTCAGAAGAGCTCGCTCGGTTCATCTGCTGGCAGAGAATAGGACGAGAGTCACCATGACCGTCTGTTACGACCATCCCCCGTCCCGGAGCGTCGCCTCTACCTCAATGGCCACTCTCGAAGATCGCTTCGAGGTGATCAAGGAGGTTGGAGATGGCAGCTTCGGCAGTGTGGCCGTAGCTCGTGTACGAACCGCCGGTTCCCATGTGGCCCGGCGAGGAACCATGGTAAGCCCTATCCTAAAACCATCATTCCCGTCCGATCTCTCGCTCACTCCCCACCCCCGCCAGGTTGCCATCAAAACAATGAAGAAGACCTTCAGCTCCTTGACGCCCTGTCTCGAGCTGCGGGAAGTCATCTTCCTCCGCACATTACCCACCCATCCGCATCTCGTCCCCGCTCTCGACATCTTCCTCGACCCCCTCTCGCGCAAACTACATATCTGCATGGAGTATATGGATGGCAATCTCTACCAGCTGATGAAGTCCCGCGACCACAAGTGTCTCGATGGAAAGCACGTCAAGAGCATCCTGTACCAGATCCTGTCGGGCCTGGACCACATCCACGCCCACCACTTCTTCCATCGCGATATCAAGCCCGAGAACATCCTGGTCTCGACCTCCGCCCCCAACGACTCCGCCTTCAGCCGCTACTCCAACCTCGTCACTCCTCCCTCCACCCCTCCCACCTACACCGTCAAGATCGCCGATTTCGGTTTGGCCCGAGAGACCCATTCCAAACTGCCATATACCACGTACGTCTCGACGCGATGGTACCGTGCGCCCGAGGTCCTTCTGCGCGCGGGAGAATACTCGGCTCCCGTCGACATGTGGGCCATCGGGGCCATGGCCGTGGAAATCGCAACCTTGAAGCCCCTCTTCCCCGGTGGCAACGAGGTCGATCAGGTCTGGCGCATCTGCGAAATCATGGGAAGCCCTGGCAACTGGTACAGCAAGACCGGTGCCAAGCTGGGCGGTGGTGAATGGAGAGAAGGCTCTCGTCTCGCGCAGAAGCTCGGGTTTACCTTTCCCAAGATGGCGCCGCATTCGATGGAGAGCATTCTGCAACCCCCCCAATGGCCGCAGGCCCTGAGTCATTTTGTCACCTGGTGTCTGATGTGGGATCCCAAGAATCGGCCCACGTCCACGCAAGCTTTGAACCACGAGTACTTTGCCGATGCCGTGGACCCCTTGCGACCGCGGTCGTCGACCGCCCGTCTCCTGGGCCGGAAACAATCCGACAAGAGTTTCCGATCTCCCACTCAGGAACCAACCAGCTCGCCAACGCTGGCATCGAAATCTTCCTGGTTCCGGCGATCATTGATTGGGCGGTCCGAAAGCCCAGCTCCCGCCTTGGAGACCGATCCTCCCGCGAAGCAGCCGGTCGTCTCGTACAGCACGGGGCCCGAGTTCCAGACCAAGGGCAAGCCGGCTCCTAGCAAGCGCGCCACCTGGGCGAATGGCGCCCCCATGCCCATTCTTCCTTCCATTCGTCCCGTCTCCCCTTTGTCAAATGCCGTCACGGCCCAGGCCAATTCGTCACTTGCCCATAGCGACGCAGGCAAGGCGGGCAAGAAAATTGGCCGTCAGCTTTCAGTCAACTCTCACGGCAACCACTATGCCGATCTCCATCGACAGGAAGCTGAGCGGGCGCTCAATGGCGCAGGCGGCAATCACATGGCAGGCAATCAGAAAGAGAGCTTCTTCTCTCATCTGCGCAAGCGTGCGCGCCGGTTATCCGGTCGCAACCAGGCCACCATCCCCAGCGATGACATCGAAGCCAATGCTGGCTGCATGCCCTGGTCAAACCGGTCCTCTCTGGCCCTGGATTCCGTGCACGTGAACGAGGGCAAGCAGGGGTCCGACTTTAATGAATTGGACAAGGCGTTGCAGAGTGTCAAGTACTCACTTGACTCCACCGCTTTGGGCAATGTCCCCGTTCCCATCACGTCTGTGGACGGCACCAAACGTCAGTCTATGCCGCAGGGATCGATCCGCTCCATGGGCGACAGCCCGGTGTCCACCAGCGGCACCCCGGGCCCCATCTCCAGCCGGACGAGGCGCGCTCTCCAGATGTCCACCCATCCGGTGCATCGCTACGAGACGCCCGAGGAGGAAGACGAGCTCCTCGACGAGGTGCTCCATTCCGCAAGCAAAGCCGCCAAGCGTCTGGCACAGGCCGAGGAGTCTGACGCATCGTCCAACTACAGTCGTCAGCTTGCGGGAAATGACGGTTCCCGCCCCCTGCCCAGCCCCTATCCCACGCCATCCCCCTCGGCCAAATGCAACGGGGTGTCTTTCGGTCACACGGATGCCACTCCCTGCCGGCGACTTGAGCTGCCTGGCGACAAGACGGATCATGCCACCTCGACGCGCCAGTGGCCTACACCCCCTTACGAAGAAGGCGAATGGGCGCACTCCGCGACGGCGGATTTCCTATCCGGCACCACCTATCGGTAGGCGGATTCGGTTCGATTTTCTCCTTCATGTTACCGTTTAGTTTCCAGCGAAAAAAGAAAAGCACAACATGGTGCGATCATGCACGGTGGCGGCGATCTACCCGAGGACGGCGTATGGGATTTGGTGTCTATTCAGCTTCTCATCTTTTTTTTTTTTTTTTTCCCGTGGAGGTTTGGCAATCGTTGTTTGATTTTGCCCTATGGGTTTTATGGGCACGGATTAGCCCGGGTTCCTTTCATTTGCTGGTTCTTCTAGTCCTCATACCCCACAGGCCTGTTATAGAGATATACCTTGTCGGCCTCGCAACTTGTTTTCGGCACGCGGTTTGTTGTCTGTCTTTCTTTTGCACATGCAATTGCACATTCCCCATATACATTGATACCACTGTGCGAGTCACGCGGTTACTTCATTCTTTTTTCTATATACGCATTTCCCACTTGTCCTGATCCTTACCATCCATCACCCTTTTCCTTGTGTCTCATCCTTCTCCTTCCTGCCCTTCCTTATCTGTACATCATTCTCTCCTTCACTGTTACTACACTCTTTCTCTTTTACCCCTGTACAATGTGTCTTGTTGTCTCTGGGAAGGACCACTGGTGGCTAGTCTGGGCTTTGCACCTTATTGTAATATAGTACGATGTTGGCGGTAATCCGTCTGTTATACATATACGGCTTCTTTGAAAAGTCAATCTGAGGCATTATCTAGCTGTTGATTATCCAAATTGGACAATAGAACATGTATACTAGAGCAAATATTGATCGATGAACGACTGTGCAGTACTCTGTAGTTGACTGGGTCGACGGAACAACGATAGTCCGCCCTCAGTGATTTTCCCAAACGAGTATTCGACGTCAACCATCATCGCAAACTCTCTCACCACCATGGACTGGTAAATTTCAGAGTCTCCAGCTCCTACTCTCTCCTACCAGTCGGGAACTACTCCGTTCATATTTTCTGCCTCAAGCCAACCGCTGTGATCCCGGGCTGCCCCAGCCTGCGGACCGATTTGAATATTTTCTATCCGACTCTTACCTCTCACGGCGCCATGTCCCAACGACAAGCGTCGTCTGCCTCGCAGACCCCGCTGATCTCTCCCGCCGAACTCTCCTACCTCTACACCTCTCTCGCCCTTCCAAATAACCCCATCCGTCCCGACGGCCGCTCCCCAACCCAATTCCGCCCGCTGACCGCCGAAACCGACATCCTGCCCGGCACGAATGGCAGCGCGCGCGTCGGGTTCGCAGACGGCACACAAGCCATCGTCGGCGTGAAAGCCGAGGTCGAGAAGACCGTCGCGGCGGCCGACGTGTCCAGTCTCGCGCAGCAGGGCCCCGCCGTCACCGCCGAGAACAACGACGACGAGACGCAGCAGGCCTCGAGTACCGGCCACGGGTCGTGGGTGCAGATGTCCATTGAGATCCCAGGGTATCGCGACGACGACGCCCTGCCGGTGTTCCTGTCGGAGATGATGCGCGAGCCGCTGGTGGAGTCCGTGTCGAGTGGGGGAGATGGCGATATGGCGGGCGGGTTGAAGGGACGGCTGGTGATTAACCGGCGGTGGCATTGGCGGCTGTACATTGACGTGAGTATTTTCCTTGCCTGGCGGTGGACGCCGCCGACGAAACCAAGAAGTACGGGTGCTAACAAGTGCAGGTTCTTCTCCTCTCGCAACCACTCTCGTACCCGCTCCCGCTCCTGTCGCTGACGACACACCTGGCGCTGCTGTCGACCAAGCTGCCCAAGCTCAAGTCGGAGGGCGAGGAGGACCCGTTCTTCGACGACGACTGGAATGCCGCCGAGTACCTGTACCCGCGCACGCGCGGGCTGAAGACCGCGGCGGCGCACCCCGTCCGCCCGCCCATCACGCTGCTGGTCATCGCCGTCGGCGAGAACGTCATCTTCGACCCGAATCGCGAGGAGATCGCCGTCGCGGACACGATCCTGGCCATCTCGGTCGCGCGCGACGCGCACTCGGATGCGCTGAAGGTGCTGTCCATCCGCACGGTGGATCCGCCGTCACGGTTGACGCAGCCGGGCGTGCCCAACTCGGAGAACGTCGCGACGCTGGGGTCCACGGCTGCGATGGAGGGTTCAGCTGTGCTGAACCCGTCGACGGGCGAGGAGGAGGTGCCCGGCGTGTGGAGGCCGCGCCGCGGCGGTGTCAAGCGGAGCACCGTCGCCAAGATGGTGAAGCTGGTGCTGCGGAAGGGCGGCGTTGGCGAGGAAGTGCTGGAGGGCTTGGAGGGCGTGGAGGTTGGCTGAGCGGGGTAGGGACGTATTCGAGGGATACGCCTTGTAGGATCACTACGGTTGTCCGTGTATACGGCCGTGCCATCGCTCCGGCGGAAGCCAAGACAGGAGCCGACGGCGCTATGATCGCCGAAAGTGCGGTTCGTCAGTAAGGACTACAAGCCACTGACGAGAGGACATGTACATAATGACTATCGATACACTAAAATACAACCAGACCCAAGTCTTCCACCACCCGTCTAATATACAAGCCACACCCGCATAACTGTAACCTGTAGCACAGCAGCTACCAAATCCCCAACCACTTCTTCACCGGCCGCTTCTTCCCCTCCCAATCGACATACTCCTCCGAGGAGGCGGAGCCCTGGTACTCCGCCGCGACAGGTGACTGGTCATCGACGGGCTCGGCCGGCGCCTCGGCAGTCTTCTTCTCCTCGGCCGGCTCCTCGAGTCCATGCGCGACCCGGAACTGACGTCTCTTCTCGGCATCCTCCACACGGCGCTGGCGCTTCTCGCGTGTCTCCAGCGACGAGTGCTCGACATGCATACGGAACACAGACAGCGCCTGCGACACGGTGTTGAACGGATGCGACAGCAGCGCCGACCACGGCGGCAGCAGATGCGCAAACGGCGAGGTGGCCTTGAAGTTGGTGGTGAAGGTGAAGGTGGCCAGGGAGGTGAGGACGCCCTAGATTGGACTGTCAGCCTGCACTCCCCCCACGTACAAACTCAACGACCCCAAAGAGAAGGGGGCTTACCATAGCAATCCAAATATGAATCCACCGACTCGTCAAAAACTTGTACATGACCGTACCCTCGGGCGGAAACATGTTCGGATACTGCCGCCGCTGCTGCTCCTCCTTCTCTTTCTCGGACAGCCGCGGTCCGGGATAGTTGACCGGGTTGCTGTTCACGACGCGCCCGTTGCGGGTCTGCACGACGCGCCGGGCGGGATGCGACGGCGGGCGGAACTTGTCGGGCTGGGCTAGCACGCGTGGTTTTTCGGAGGGAGTCTTCGACGAGGCGCATCGGCGGGGGGTGGCACGGAGGGCCGTTCGCGGCGTGGTGCGCCGGGTGAGGGCTTGCAAGGTGCGCGGAGAGGGCGCCCCCCGTGGCAGGAGGAATTGCGGGATTGTCGTGGGCATCGTGGTGGTGGTGGTGTTGGTGGTTGAGGGGGGTGAGGTGGAAGTTGGTCGGGAGGGTTTCGGAGGACTTTTTGCGGATGGTATCACGTGATGTATACATCGCCCAGATCTATATTGTGAAGCAGACCATGTATACTGCAGGGTTCAAATCGTAGCCTCTATGCTCCTGGTTGAACGTTAAGCAGAATTATACGAAATTGCGGTCTGGGGGCAGTCCTAACCGTCGACAGGTACTTACATCCACCTACGACCGACGACTATCTACTTATCTAAACTCCGATCTATGTGGTTAGGTCTACTCAACTGATCGTGTATATCATGGAGGTATCCTCTAAGCCAATGCTTCCTCATCAGGAGCCGTACGATACCCAGTGCTGCGTCGCCGTACTGTTGTCCAACTTCGCCGTCGCGATACAGCCTCGAGCTCACGAATCTCCTCTAATCCCCCGTCCTTTCCCGTGCCATTAGGTAAAATCCCCTCTCCCCTGACTCTGACATTGGCTCGAAGGGTGTCTACAGCGTAGGGGTCCTTGGGCACACCACCTCGGCTTCTCCGGCTCTTGTTCTGCCGCACAGTGGAAGCCGCTGGGAAAAATGCAATGAGCTAGTCCCAGAAGGCGTATAGGATCAATGGAACCCATACCCCAGCAGACACACCGGATATTATCGGGAAAATCCATCCTGAGGTAGCGCCAGCCCGCCCCTGGCTTCCGCACTGGGGTGTGCAATGGACAAGATATCAAGACTGGTAGATTCTTGCAAGAGCGCAATGGCGACATCCATGTGAGATCTTCAACTGGCTTGCTCTAATCAGGCCTGAGGCCCATCCGCTGGAGGTCAGATTTGGTCAGACCAAATACGCCGTAGACCTTATCGACCACGTTTTTCGAGTGCAGTGTGCGTGTATGATTGAGTAGGTTCAATAAATCGAGTGGTTCCTGAGCCAGCGCTTCCTTTTCCACCCCCTCTCGCAGCATGATCAACTGAAGCACCGACATGTCCTGTGCGGAATGTAACAATGCAACTTGGCGGCCCATCAATATCAGAAGGGACCTCATCAACATGCCCTCGGCGTGAATGTTCCATTAGATCTCCTGTGGGCCATACGTTATTGAGATCTCCCGGGCCAGCGCAACTTCCTATGAGCTTGTCCGTGGCGTGGGATGGATGTAGACGGAGTACTCACTTGCGCAACCCACATCCGGCTGAAGGATGGGAGAGGTGAAATGAAAGCCGTGCATGTCAGCCCTACAATCAGGGGCGCATATCCTGTGTAGCCCTCCATCGTCATTCTGTCCGCAGCATGGAGGACATCTCGGAGCTCCTTGTATCCAGACACCAGATCTTGGTAGAGAGCATGGAAGAAGCGTAACGCTTCAAAAGCCAGTCGCAGACCGGGCACAGTCGCCTCTAGGTGTACGACGACACGCCGTGCACGGCGATAGATGTCTCCCATTATATTCACCTGGTGCTCCTTCTCTAATATGCCGTTTTAATTGATGCAGATGGCATCGACCCATAGGACCCTCGGGCGATCGGAGTACCGCAGATCATTGAGAGCCTTTTTCAAATTTGGAGTTATGTGCAGTTTGGCGCCATTGCATGAAATTGAGGTTAGACGCTTGTCATCGCCCCAGCAGTAGGACAGTGCCTCATACTCCGCATCGTGCAGATTGGCTTCGTTGAGCTGACAGCGTACCTCATCGAATTCCTCCGCAGGAAACAGTGTCAATAAGCAAATGGTTGAGATCTCTGCGTTTGCAAGAGGCTCATACACCAAGACTCTATCCCGACCAGCTTGCGAAGATGCTAGGAATCTTTTTCTCTGCCAATTTCTTTTCTAGAACTTCAATGTCATTTGGTATTTCGCTGGGATATGGCGGGCTGCATACAACCATCCGTAGGTGAACCCTCTTGCCTTATTGACTGCAGATGATGCATTTGCCTCGACCTTGGGCTCGTGGGCGGATATCTCTGAATTTTCAGAGTTCATTTCACACATATGCTTGGATTTGATCGACAGGACAGCCTCTCGGGTTGTTGATATCTGTTTTAGACACAATATCTATTGAATCATGACTGAATCGTTCAAAAATGGCAACGGAAGGGTAGGCGTTTTGTAAAGTAGAGAACAGTCTCGTCTGGTGTCGTCAGCCTTGTTCCTGCTGGCATGTGGCTATACAGAACGGCAGCTGAAGTATCAGATTGGTAGGCCGAGCCACTTCACATTGAATTGTTTTCTCAGACGATGAGCCCATTCTTGATGCCTGTGACATAATACACAGTGAGCACTGAGCAAAGCGACAAACCGGAGGAATACGCCAGGGTTCGTCTACCTAATCAAACTACTACGTACCGACCAGGTAGGTGTATGGAAGGAGATGTATATCATCACCTGATCTATGCAGATGACAAATTATGCATAGCACAGCCGGGACGGAGTGCAGAACCCACCGTGGTTGGTGGTCGAACAAATGGCGAAACAGGGATTTCCAACTTCCTTTTTGCCGTCCGGCACCACGGCCGATGAGGTCATTACTGATTCGTACGTGGTTGTATGCAACAAATAGATTCCCCCATAGAGTGTACGGAGGATATTGTAGATGCTGTCCAGTATCAATAGTATCTACGTACTCTAAACAATACGGACAGGTGAATTCTAAGATCATTTACTTGTCAAACAGAAAACCCTCACCAGCAATAGAAGACTCACCGGAAATTCCCTCTCCGGGCTCGCCCGTCAACGGCTGAATCATCCGGGCGCTGATTGGCTCAGAAAGGGATCACGGGAGGGCTCGGGGGCAACTGGGCCGCGCCCAGTTTAGTCGCTTTTTCCTGCGATCGCAAGTTTTTCTCTCTTCCTTTTCCTATTTCTTCTCCTCAGCTTTTGGATATCCTCTTCACGAACTCAATTCCTTGTATACTACTTCCTCTCTTTTAAATTCGTCTTTTCTTCGTCTTTTCAGACTTCACATCACACATTCACAATGGGCAAGGACGCTTCTTTCGCTCCCGGTAAGCTCCCTCTTGCTACTCGCTGGTGTTCTGGTCATCCTCCTGGCCAGACCCGTCATCCTGCCTTCAGTGCTGCTCCGGCAGTCCGCAATGCCTCTCAGCCAGAGGAACACCAGTGAATGAGAGGAAGGTGATGCCTGCCTCACCTTGGCTTGCACCATGATCCTCAGTGACTTCCCTTTTGTTTCCTTTCCCTGTTTGGCCACCGTCTACATTTTGCATCCGCGCACTTGTCCTCTTCCAGAGAAGCACCACTATCAAGTCACCAACGCTCCTTCGGCCCCAATACAATCCACATGCACACTACAACATGACAAGCTTCGACACCCTCTGTTTTCTCACTACCATCGACATGCGCGAGGCGGAACTGGAGGCCGCCGAACTCGCCAAACAGACAGCTAACAAGTGGTTCGCTTCAGGTGACTCTGCTAAGGGCGCCAAGCTCTTCCAGGTTAGTCTTTGCATTCTTGCGATCCTCTGAAGACAACATGCTAACGTCTCGATAGACCCGCTGCGCTCAGTGCCACACCGTCGAGGCCGGTGGCCCCCACAAGGTCGGCCCCAACCTCAACGGTCTCTTCGGCCGTAAGACCGGTCAGGCCGAGGGCTACGCCTACACCGACGCCAACAAGCAGGCTGGTGTCACCTGGGACGAGAACACCCTGGTATGCACCGATTTCCCATCCCTCCTGAACTGTCGCGCATGACTAACGCTCGTCCTCTGCAGTTCTCCTACCTCGAGAACCCCAAGAAGTTCATCCCCGGTACCAAGATGGCCTTCGGTGGTCTCAAGAAGGGCAAGGAGCGCAACGACCTGATCACGTACGTATCCATCTCCCTGGAAGAAACGGGACAATTCACTAACCGAGTGTGCGCAGCTACCTCAAGGAGAGCACCGCCTAAATGTCTATACGATGATGTCAATTTCCTTCTCACCCGCCGGTGTGGGGTGTCGCGCCGGACCGGGCTTGTAATATTACTCCTATTACCTTTGTTTACTATTCGCAATAGACCTGGTTCTCCTTTGTGTGCGGTGGTCTGATAGAAGTTGCGTTTGCCGACGTTGTATTTTACGCGCCGACATAAAATCTCCTTGGTTGTTTCTGCCCTTTGCGATGGTGTTTTTTGTTTTCGACTGTGTACCTGGGTTACTCCCGGCTCTTCTCTAGCCGTAATAAACAGAGATCTCCTCTCAAGATGACACACCTTGCCTCTAACCGTCTTCAGCATACTTGATCTAGTTAATCTGGGTTTGGATCTGACCATGGATGTTCCACGTGTGGCGGACCACCATCACGTGAGCCGGGCGCCTTCTGCGCATCCTGATGCTGTCCTCCATCGCATCTCCGTGCTACCACTCTACGCCTTCTGCTGCGCTCTTCATCTTCTTGATCTTCTATGCGCTATCCAACACTCTACAACTATCTACTAATCGATCCTTTCCAGATGTTCCCTTCGGGCCATGGTTCAATCATCTACTCTCCTCTCGAACCATCCCCGATCGAGTTGGAATGCAACGGCATTCGGTGATCCTTGCAGCCCTGGAGAGCCCCTCGGGGCGATCATTGGCGGAGGCCGCTGACGACTGTCGCCCGGACGAACCTTGGGCGTTCCTGTGGCCGAAGAAGAGACTGGCGACTACGATGGACCGTGTACGGCGCAGAACAGCTGCTGGAACAATCGTGGCACATGACCCCGGGCCCTCGATGATTGGCCCAGCCTCGTCCGCGAGGGGTTGCCGGCCAGTTGTACCTCGTTGTCCGATCCATGGTACTTCCCGTCTTCCTCCTCTTCACTCATCATTACATGCTGAATACTATCTCATACCTTATTCTGAATCAAGACTCTTCCAGGATCTCGTTCTGCTCAACTAACCCCCACGTACACCCCCCCCTTACAGTGTTCTGCGTGGAATGCAAGCGCCCTGGTGAACTGCACCGCCCCAGCCTCCTCCAGCAAGTGACTTGTCGCATCGCATCCCACCTCCCGTCCTCAGGCATCAAGGCCTCTCTCCCATGTCTTGCATCGTGACATCTCGGTGCTTTCCATCTGACCTGCAGGCTCTTTCGTTGTCATTCGTCTTGAATACAATTCTCATTACTTACGGGGACCCCCCTTCCTTCGTTTCACTCGTTTCCCCTGGCCTAGCCTCCTGCGCAGTTTAGAGCACCTTATCGGCCTGAAGCGCGCTTGCGAACTAACCCCTCCCTGTCTTTCCATCAGCCCTTTCGCACCACCCAACAACGCCGTGCCAGTGATCTGGCTGTCGCAACTACGTACACCCTGTGCGCTCCGCCGTCCATTATGCTGGACGAGCTAGACAACGTCTTTGATGACCATCCATCCTTGGATGCGTCTCTCGAGGACTTTGAGAACAACAGCAATGCCCACCGCTCGCCCGTCTTCGGGCTTCCATCGCAACACTCGGGCTTTCGCTCCGAGGAATCCGACGGGGAAGACGATGACTCGACCCCCAACGGAGAGCGCTGGTCGCCGCCGGGCTTTCGCCGATATGACTATGTGCAGGGGAGTGGCTGGTACCGTCACCAGCCCTACCTGCGCAAACCCGATCACGATCGATTGGCGCTCAAGCCCACCGTGGGCCTCAGTCCGTCGCAGTCGCGCGAACCCAGTCCACAGTATGAAGATGCGCTCGAAGGTCCCGCTGCGTCGCGGCGCGGTCATTCCGTAGAAGGCGGCGACGTCACCATCGCAGCCAACGTGCCCCTGCCGACCGATGCAGACACCCCGCAGAAAGGCCGATCGCCGAGTCCCGGCCCAGTGCAGGGGGTCGCGAGCCGGAATCTCGAGGGAATGGACTTTGGGTCGGAGAACAATCTGAGTAATTGTAGGCTTGATCTCTCGGTTTGCTATCATGTCCAGTCCGCTGGCACGGCATACTAACGGGTGGGCCTTTCTCAAGATATCCGCTTCGCGGTCCGCGCTGAAGTCCAGCATCGCGAACCCTTTGTCGCGTTCTTTCGCTTTGTCCGCTCCCAGTTCGATCGGATCACCAGTTCCAAATCCAACACGACCCTGTCCGTTCTGGTGGCGCTCCTCTCCATTGCCTTCATGCGCGCCCTGTTCATGCCCAACATGCCGCAAGCCATCCCAGATCTGGTCAAATTATCCGGCTTTGCGCGCTCCTTCGAGCCGCTCATCTACTACTCGGAGAATGGAGTGCAGCAGATCGGCACACTGCAGGAGACTGGCGTCGCTGTCTGGGACCTGAGTGAGTCCGTCCGGGGTACCAACATGACGAGTGCACCCATCATCGTGCGCCAGCTGGACGAGCTGTCCGAGTCCCTCAAGTCGCTCTCCCTGGAGCTCACGCGCTTCTTTGCCAACGTGGACTCGGACGTGGACTCCATCCTCATTGTCATGGACTGGGCCAAACGCGAGCTGGAGACGTTGTCCTCCCAACCACCGAGCACGCTGCCTTCCATCGTCTTCGACAATGTCCACGATCTGTTGTCGCGCTTGGGCACGCTAGAGCGGGTCGCGGTCCCAAGTGGTGATGCGACAGGGAGCGAGCTCACCACGACGCCAACCACCTTTGGCAACATTGTGACCACGCTCTTTGGCCAAACCGCCGCCCAGCGCACACGAACGACGCTCACGCGGACCTTCACCGAGTTCCTGGCGGTCCTCGAAGAGTCCATCAACAGCGAGCTCACGCATTCCACGGCTCTATTCGCGCTGTTCGAATCCATTGATCGCCAATTCCTCAACCTGCAACGCACCGTCGTGCGCGAATCCGATGCGCAAGAACGCGCCGAGGGCGAGATGCTCAGCTCGCTCTGGACTCGCGTCCTCGGCCCTGATGCCGCCGTCGTGCGCAAGTACGAAAAGAACAAGCGCCTGCTGGCCAATGTGCGTAGTCGCACGGTCGCAAATAAACATCTCCTCATGGACCACCGCAGCCGGCTGTTGACGCTCAAGGTCAACCTGGAGACACTGCGGCGCAAGCTGGTCAGTCCGCTGGTCCGGCGCAACGATTCGGTAAGTTTTGTTGGCTCTGTCGAATCCAGCCACGGTCGAAGCAATGGCCGCATGCTGGGCCCAGTCGAGGCCGTGATCGAGGGCCAGATCCGCGGACTCGAGGGCAGTTACGACTACCTGCGGTCCGTCCGCGAGAAACAGAAGGCCAAACTGATGGAGATGGTGTATGGCGCGGGCCGCAAACTGCCCACCACCACCATGCTGTCCGACTCCGACGATACAGGGGCTGATACGATAGACGGAGTTTGATGCGACATACTCATAGATTTCCCTCATATACATACTCACGATTTCCCCACGACTCTCTCATTCACTGTCTATTTTCTCTCATCCATCCCTCCTCTGTCGCATACAACTCTTCTATTGTATTCCTGTATCCCTCGGCGTTGGTGTGTCGGAACTAGTCATGCATCTTGGCTCCGCGGACGGTGTTACGGTCCCTCCATCGTCACTCTGATCGGTTGATTCCTGGGTCTCTCGGGCGGGCTGGCGTCTACAAGAATCGGGAACAAAGGTCATCGCTTATACCGTCTCCTTTTCATGGAACTGGCGAATTGGGCAAAAGCGGTAGACGGCTTCCTATGGTTTTCTGGTGATTTGTTACTTGATATTGAATGTTTTTTTTTTTTTTGAATGGTTTTCGAGGTTGGTGCAAGTTCGGGTTCGGTTGTGGTTGTTCTGGGCATTCATGGTGTATGATGGCTATCTATCGTCTTCAATTCATCGTACTATATGTATCATTTATCCGGATTTTGATTCCCGCCAAAGGCAATGATCATAGAACACAGTTGGAAGAAGACCAAGTAAGGTAAGGTAGTAAGTAGCATGTCCAATCGACGCCGTCCCGTGACCCCTAACTCCGTGCGCATGCTGTAGCGATCAGAGTCTCAACGACTCTGGTTTTTCTTTAAAGAACTCGACCCTGATAGAAAAATCTAGAACCCGTATCCCCCAGCGCCATACGGTGTAGCGCCATACGGCGTGGCCGCACTGGCGCCCCAGGCACTCGCGGCGCCGCCATTCGCATACGCCGTGAAGCCGCCATCAATGCCCTCGGGGGGCTCGTAGGCGTCGGGACTGCGCATGCCCATCATATCGTCCTCTTCGCCCATCATGCCGGTTCCGTCGCCGTCACCGCCGGATCCCGACAGCGAGGAGATGACCGAGGCCAGCTTCCGCTGGAGCACGACGATGCCCTGCTGGATGATCATGTCCGGGTCGAGGTTGCCGATGCTCTCGACGTCAATGTAGAAATTGGAGGGTTGGGCGTCGTAGTCGAAGGGCTGGTCGGGCGGGGCGGCGTGTTCCCAGGCGGCGTTTTGCGAGACGGGCCTACACGCTATTAGCTCTTCGCTCCCTTTCAGACCGGGACAGGAAGGGGGAGGGGGAGGGGGCCTACCATTCCTTGACCGGATCCTCCTCATACCAGTAATCGACATGGCGCAGATTATTGTGCGGGTCATACTCGAAGCCGATGGCAGCGGTAGGCGCCCACTTAGCATGCTCCTTGGCGATGCCCTTCTTCGCGATGCAGGTCATCTTGAGCTCCTGGCCGCGGCGCAGCTTGCAGATGAGGGGGCCCTTTCCGTCCGGGTCGGTGATGACGGGGCTGCCGACCCATTCGTTGGCGCGCTCGCCGGCGACGGCCAGGTCGCGCGCGTAGACGCGCATGATGTCGTCGCCGGTGCAGCGGGCGTGCAGCTGGAGGGTGACGCTGCAGCGCGCGCAGTGGTCCTCGCACTCGCAGTCGCGCGTGTACTCCAGGTCCTGGTCGCAGTTCTTCGAGTTCAGCGGGATCAGCCCCAGCCGGTGCGCCAGGAACTCGTCCGGCAGCACCGACGTGTTCTTTTCCACCTCCACCAGGTCGATCGCCACCGTCGGCACCTCGGCCAGCATCGTGCGCCGCAGCGAGTTGGCGAATGCTAGGTCTACCGAGCTGAGTTTGAAGTCGACGCGGTACGGTTCCGCCTGCATTTTCGTTAGTTTAGATCGTGCGATGAGAAGGGATAGTTGGCGTGGCGGGCGTACCTCTCGCACGGTGACTTGGGGCCCCGTGGGCTCAATGTCCATCTCGGTGTAGTCCATGGTGCGGTGCAGCTCTCGGCTGCGGGGATGCGATCGGGCAAAAGAGTTTATATGAGGTGGTTATGAGGGGAGAGAGAAAAGGGAGATGGAGAAGTGGTGGAGGTGCGAAGGTAAAGGTAGAGGTTGAAAGACGAGTTGGGTTTCGGAGGCTCAATGGCGCTTTTCCCGATTGGGCGGGTCTATCAGTCCTTCCTTCAGCACGCTTTCTTTTATCTCCAACCACCACCACCACTACTACTCCTACTACTACACCAGACGGTCGACTACATATACTCTACACGTACGCAGATACCGCAACCACAAGGGTCACTGGTAGAAAGCCTTCATTTCTCGGATCAGACCTGAACTGGGCAGACATTCCCATCGCCCAGGCAAAGCCCGCTGCCTCGATGAGGGAAACCCTCTAGCTCTCCATGAGACGGATCAGACAGATCATTGTGAGAAAAATCTATACGGGTGAGTGTGTCATGCGCAAAGCCATCATCCAGCCGCCAAAACTGAAGCCAAGCAGACCACAATTCCAACTCCAAAGGGACACAGCCGACCGGGACCAGAGATAACCAGCATGTGATGAGATGCGGCTGAAAAAAAAGCAAATAACGGCAAGTGGTTTCTTTTGTGGGGAAAAAGGAAACATTTCATATCAATCGTAACGGAGCGTCGTTCCTCAAAAGACGACACCCAATTTTTCGTTTGTTTCAGAACCAAGGAGATAGACAGGCTACCTCCTCATGGAACTGCGATTGAGCGCCTCCAGCAGCTCAGGGCGACCGGCCAGCGCGGCCGCGGCCTGCGCATACGGCAGCCACTGGCGTTTCCGCTTGTGCATCTCGGGCCACTGGTCCTCCTGGCGGTCGACGGTGACCTCGAAAAACTGGTAGGAAGCCTTGGGCGCGTGGGCCGTCAGCAACGTCGACGGTCGCATGTCCGGGATCAACCCCAGGTCGCGGTGCACGGTGCAGATCACCCCGGCCTCTTCCCAGGCCTCGCGACACGCCGCCTGCTGGGCACTCTCCTCGTCGGTCTCCCATCCTCCTTTCGGGAGCACCCAGCTACCGCTACCGGCAGATTGAATCAACAGCACCAACGATTTGTCGGCCGACAGCGGTACCACGCCGGCGACCAGTCGTTCGCCTTTGGATCCGTACCCTATGAGCGGGGACGGGTCAGCGGGGACACTTTTGCATGCGCCGATGGAGGTTTGGAGGAGGAGCGAGATGCTTCCTGCGGTGATCCACATGTCTCGCGGGGAATGGACGCAATTGATGGTATGTCTCGATCACTCACGTTGGTTTGTTCGCCCCGTTCGGGACTCCATTGATCTCGTGTGGTCCACCATTTTGGAACCCATGAAGATATCGGGAAAAGAAAAGAGATAAGGAAAAGGAAATTGCTCAAGTGAAGTCTATATAGGAAGAAATCGGATCCCACGGTACTGAACAGCGCACGCTCGGGTTCACGCGACAGTGGGTCAAAAGAGTGGATGAATCCGACAGAGGGACGATGGAAAAGGAGGAAGAAAGCGAGCAGGTCAATGACCTCAACGAGGCCAGAAATGAAGCCGAAAAGCCCCCCAGAGGAGATTGGGAGAGGTCGAGAAGACAAATCTCCGGAGCAGCAACGGGGCCAGCCGGTGGAGGGAGCGCTGGGCCAGGGACCCGTTAACCCTATGCTATTTTTTTTTTTCTGGCCGGAGGAACGCAAAAAGAAGCGAGGCGGTCGAGCAGGCAGTCTCGGTAAGAACTCGGACAGCAGAAGACAGGACTAGGTATCCCCGTTCACTCCCGCGGCGGACGGGAACGTCGAATGCGAGGCGAGGATAGAAGCGGACATCATAATGGAGAGAGGATAGCAGAGAAAATCAGGGGGGAAGAAAAAGAAGGATGGAGAAGAAGTGGGAGGAACGGAGGGGGAGGCGAGAGAGAGCTTGGATGGGTTCGATGCGGGAGTACCGTACCGTAACGTCCGCCGGCTTTTCGGTACGCTGGGCGGCGAGGTACTTTCAGGTACCGCTTCATCCCCATGACCTGTACGGAGTAGATTAAAGGTATTATTATGATGTGAATGTTCTATACTACATAGCTCTAAGTAGTCTATTTTACTATTTTATACCACAAAGTCCTACAAGTCGATCATCTGGACTGCAAGTTCCTCACTATACGATACTGTCACTATCAAATCGAACCCTCGGATACTCATCTACAGTGCTCATGATGATAGGATCCAAAGTACCAACACCAATCTACCTAGCCGGTTACACTCGTACTCTGTACGCCTCACGCAGTCGGCAAAAGTCCTTCATCAAGGTCAAATAAATTAACCCGCGTCGATGGCAAACAACGGACCAGCCTACCGCCACAAGCGCACGATCATGCTTCACGTTGATCGATGGCAAGCAGCAGCCTTTCCCTACTAGGGGACTGCAGACTGTACCAGGAGCTGACCCAGTTCAATTCGTGTCTCGATGAACCATCTATCATTGTGCAGCACACAACACGCAGCACGATGGGGCGATCCACAATCACCGAAGAAAAGGGCGGTGCACCGGATGGAACCCCAACTAACCTCCGGACCAGGACAGCGCAATCATAGTCGCGAGTATTATTGTAGGACCGGTGGTTGGGTCGATGGGACGATCCACGCGGTGGACCTCGCCACGAGTCGTCAATCAATCAATGAAGAAGGCGTCCCAGATCGCCTCGGGAATCAATCTCACCCGGACAGGGCCTCCTCTGGAGCAATGACAGTGGCGGCTCGTCGCACACCCTGAGGCCGGTGCAACGGGATATGCAGGGCGAGGACTAGAGTCCCTAGGGAGGCTACGTGTGATGATGACGGCGCAACGATGCTCCATGCGCGAGGCATGGACGGGGCTTGGCTTGGCCCCTGGTCCATCGCCAATCCTTCTCGGCCGCCAGACAAGCTACGGATTGGGTACCATGCAATGCAGAAAGCCTACGCTGCATACATTAGCCCCGAGCGATGGGCATGGGCATGGAGGGGTGGGAGGTCATCGTACATGACTCCATACGTCGGTGGAAAGGTTGATTCAACCGAATGCGGGGCCGCATTCCGACCACTCCCTATGTGTGGGATTATGAGTCAGATGTGTTCATGGTGAGGATCTCTACGGAGAATCATGAATGATCAAGAGGCTCCATGCTCAAGACGCTGGGCGATTGGATCGGGATACGACAACACAGCAGCGATCAGGCCGCGGATGAAGAATCATTTGTACATATCTGACGATCTACATGGAGGCCGTTGGCAATGCACGTGATGGACCGGATCGATCGTAGGCACAAAAACAGAAGACAGGATATCGACGGAAAGAGAGAAAGAATGGCCACATTCCATGGCCTTCATAATGAGGATTGACACTTGGCCAACTGCCCGTTTCGAGAGCCCTTACACACACGCTTGTTACGCGGTGTATCGTCATGGAATTACCACAGCAATTTCTGGGGTGGATTTAGAGCTGCTGCACATCCTGTCGGGTCTGTACCTCGATCGATCCGGAAGTCGTTCAATATTGCCTTTGGGTACCTGTCAGGCGATGAAGATACTATCGTTGGATATAGACGTCCGGAGTATTAGTTGATATTGATAGCTGATAGTTTCCAGTTTATAGACATGGATGATGCTTCTAGAATGATCGTTCGTGATGATTCTATTATTGTAGTAATTAGGTACCCTCTAATCCAGCTATCTTTATAATTAATTCGAGATTGAAAGTCACTACTCTGTTTCGTCGTATAGTATGTACGGAGTATAGTTGGCGGTGATGCTCTTTCTGCCGTGAATCTCCCCGCAGTCTGCATCGTCATCTTCTTTCTTCTCCCTCAACAACAGCTGACTATATTTTCTCCTTCCGCCTGGAGCGCCCACCCTCTCCTCCTCTTCTCTTCTTTGTCCCTCTCGTCCCCGATGGAGCCGATTGTCGACGCTGAACGGGCCAGGAATCTGTCGCTCTTTCGCCCTCTGGGTAAGCAACCACCACTCACAGCAACGCGCCTCTGCCCGTGCTATCGTCATTGGCCCTCGGCCCTCTTCGTCGTCCCGGCCATGACTGTCGCCTCTGACTAACGCCCCGTCCAGGTTATCAGCGCAATTCCTGCGGTTACTGCAAGTCCGACAATGGAAGTCCGTTGTTCTCTGCCCCCCCACTCGTCGTTGTTTGCCTGACTGACTGACGGCCGGCCCCAGGCGCATCCTACTACACCAGCTCCGTCTCGGTCAGGCCGGCGCACTACGAACAACTCGTCAACCGCGGGTGGAGAAGGTACTTTGTCCCGGATCGATCGATGTCTGTCGAGTCTGGTCTGACGTTCCAGGTCCGGAACGCTCTACTACAAACCCAACCTGCAGCGATCATGTTGCCCGCACTACACTATGAGGTACCCATCCACTCCTCCTCCATCGTCCCTCCACTAACTTTCTCAGGCTCGACGCCTCCGAGTTTCGCCCGCGCAAGGACCAGCGCAAGGCCATCAACCGCTGGACCAAGTTCGTCCTCGGTCCGGAATACATGCGTCGGGCCGCATACCTCTGTCCTAAGACGCGCGAGTTCGTCCTCCTGTCGTCCATTGCATGGCGGCGCCCCGAACTGCTGACACCCAGTAGGGAAAAGAAACGCCGCAAGTGTCACTTTGACCTGCTCTCCGCCGTCCACGAGGCCGAATACTCCCGCGTCAAACGGCCCATCGACCCCAAAACCAAAAAGTACCTCGAACCCGCCCATCGCTTTGAGGTCAACCTCGAGGGCGACTCCATCTCCCAAGCCAAGTATGTCTCCTTTCGACTCATCATTCCCGGCGTAGTAGGGATGCGTTCTGATCAGCCAGGTTCGACCTCTTCCGCAAGTACCAGACCACCGTGCACAAAGAGGACGTCTCCAAATGGCAGACCAAGGATTTCAAGCGCTTCCTGTGCTCCGGGCTGAAACGGTCGCCCGCGGATCCCAAGTCGGACGAGAAGAAACTCGGCTCCTGGCATCAGTGCTACCGGCTGGATGGGAAGCTCATCGCGGTAGCGGTGCTCGATCTGATGCCCAGTGGTGTGAGTTCGGTGTACATTTTGTAAGTGGTGCGCACTCTGCCCGAGAGAACTCACTGACGTCGCTAGCTACGACCCGGAGTATGAGCAGTGGGAGTTTGGGAAGCTGAGCGCGATGCGGGAGATTGCCCTGGCGATCGAGGGCAGCTACCAGTACTACCATATGGGTATGTGAGTTGAACTGTATGCGGACGCGTCTGACCCTGCCAGGCTACTACATCCACTCGTGTCAGAAGATGCGCTACAAGGCCACCTTCCGACCGCAGTATATCCTCGGTACGCCCCCCTCCCCCCCCTCTCTCTTCTTCATGTTTCAATAAGCGGAATACTCACAGGCCAGACCCTGAGAGCTACGCGTGGGAACCCCTCGACGGTGAGCTCTCGGCAAAACTCGACCAGCGGTCGTACGTCTCGCTGTCGCGGGATCGACGCATCGCCGAGGGCACCGAATCGCCCGACGAGGCGCCCGACGCCGACGCCGACGCCGAGATCAACGACGAAGAGCTGTCGCTGTTTGACGTGCACATGCCGGGGGTCATGACGCTGGAGGAGGTCAAGACGCTGGATCTGGACCACTGGCTGCTCGTGGTGCACGGGTCGTTTGTGCATATGATTGTATGTGTGACTGGCATCATCCCGCGAAGACGAAGGACGAAACTAACACATCCAGGATCTGGTCGGCTGGGAAGCCATGCCGCTGGACAACCCGCAGTCAGTCAAGGGGATTGTTGCGGAGCTGGCGGCGACGCTGGGACCGGAGGTGTTTCAGAACAGCGCGGTGGTGTTGTTTGATTGATCGGTATCAGCTACGGGGACAGATTTAGAAATCAGATTAGATGCATTCGTTCGGCCAATTGGTCTGATAGTACATATTGAGACAACCCGCTTCATGCCATAACGCCAAACGATCCCACCAACAAACACCATGCAAGATACGATGCACATGTAATGAAATGCACCCGCTAAGCCAGCAAAACATACTAAAAAGAAAAGAAAAAAAAAACCCCCCTCGGAACATAACTCTATCACACCATAAGTTCGACCGGCGGTCGCGACGTTTTCGGCGGCGTCTTGGTAACAGACATCTCGATGGGACTCATCTCGACATCGCCGTCCTCATCCTCCACATCGGCACTGGTATCCTCGACCATGACAGCGGGGAGGTTGGGGCTCCCACCGTGGTCCTCAGGGTTGTAGATAAGGGTACTGCTGCGGCTGCGCTGGCGGGAGGCGCCCGCCCCAGCAGGCCAACTCGCAGTGCGCTGGTCCGACGACAGCGACATGGGAGTGGCGGGGTCATCTCCCACTCCTCCCGCAGCACCCGCGGCAGCCTGCTCAGTCTTCAACTTGGCAAGCGCATGGGCAAGGTCACTAGCGTGAACTTCCTTGTTGGGGGGGTCCTCGGGACGCAGGACCCAGCCGTGGGGCGGGGATGGCGGCGGGGAGATGAAGAAGAGCTTGTCGACCTGGGGGGCCTCGAGGAGGCGGGGCCGCTCGTCGAGGAGCGGCGTAGGCTCGCCGAAGTAGGTCTTGGGACGGATGTGCGTGGAGAGAAGGGCCTCGGCGTCGAGGAGCTTGCGAGCGCGCACGGCGTCGGCCTCGGTGCGGAACGAGCACACGATGCGGCGGAAGGAGGGGAGTGGCGAGAAGGAGTTGAGCGGGGCGATCGCCTCGAGGTGGCTGCGAATGGTTGCGAGTGAGGATGTCTGGAAGAGCCGTGGGTCGTGCAGGTCGGTGATTAGGAGGGTGTTCGATGGGGGTGTTGGTTGTGAGAGCGCTGGGAGGTTGGAGACGTCTAAGGAGAGGGTTGGGCGGTTGGAGGAGGTGGAGGAGGAGCGAGAGGCGCGGTGGGCGCTGAAGGAGGGGGAGGAGGGGAAAGAGTCGGGGGGTGATGAGCAGGTCATGGTTGTGTAGTTGTAGATGAAGTTGAAGTTGAAGTTGGTGGTGGTTGAGTGGTGTGGTGAAGTGAGGTTGAAGTGGTGTGAGAAGAAGAAGATAGGAGAAGTTGCGGTGGGAGCTTAATAAGACAGTCACCAGTCGCAACAGTATCAGTCTCAAAGACTAATTTTCGTTTTCTTCTTTTCTTGTTCTTGATCCTTGTCTGAATGAAGGAAGACTCAAGGTAAAGGATCTCTTAAATAAGTCGTCAACATTCTCGGCCGTTCTCGTCTGCTGCGCCTCCTCCTGTCGCGGCCTTCTCCGCTAACACTGCCTCCTGATCGAATAAGTCCATCCGCTTCCTTGCCACACAGCTCCGTTCACTGTGGCGGATGCACGGCCACACTTTCGTTTCTGGCTCTTTCAGGGGTTTGTTGATCATGTTGACAATGCCCGACTGGACGGAGTCCTCCTATGATCGACACTCGATCACAGACATCTCTCCTGTCTAACTAGGTACTTTGGAGTAGACTCGACATGACTCCCTCTACTCCGTACTCTACAGTCTGATCGTTCCACGGATCAGGCTTCTCCGCACTCATCGTAGCTCCGCCCCGAGAGTGGAGGCTCATACACGCGGACCAGCACCGCTCTTGCAGAGCCATTGTCTTGTCGCTCCATTATTGAGAGACGCCGCGCTGGCCGTGCTAGGCAGGCGCAATAATGAGTTCAACAGTGAGCTGATCGGTCGCTCTAAGCCTCGGGGCTTCGTTCCCAATACGACGGTCAACAGGACACCTAAACGACACTTAACAGACATACGCATGATTGCTGAGATCAGCCAAGTGTCAGTTCATGACTACATATTATGGTATACCTAAATGCATGCGTTTATTCGACTTCGATCTGATGTGGTAGCTGGTCCAACACACTGGTTCATTGCAAGGCGCAACAGCTCATCCTTCATACGCCTCCTATGCATCTATATCGACAATTCCACCCCTAACCATCCCAATCACTATTCTGTACAGTTCAAACCGCTGCCTATCCGGCTCTTGGCAAAGGATGGGCTTAGCCTGAGCGAGGTTATCCTTCCAGCGTTCATGCATAGCCACCCCGGACTTCCGTCTGCACCAAGAACCTGACCTACGGTATATCACATGCTGGGGTCTACTCTACTCCCAACCGCGCCTTGTCATATCGACCGAACGTAGTACCTCTATCATTGTTCTCTATCTCTATCTATGGTCCCCACTCACAAGGTTGAGATCGCCCGGTGGCGGTCCGCGACCGCTCGCTTGGTGGGCTCCGCATCCGGCGCATACACTTCAAACGCATGAGGCAGACCCGGATACACATGCAGCTCTACGCTAATGTTGGCTGCCGCAATACGACCTGCGTACGCGATGTCTTCGTCGCGGAAGATGTCCAGTTCGCCCACATCGATATACGTCGGCGGGAGTCCCTCCATCCGGCTCGCGCGCGCCGGCGCAGCATAAGGCGACGCCCGGTCCGTGCCAATATCCTGTCCCAACAGGGCGGTCCAGGCGGTGATGTTATCGTCATTCCGCCAGAACGCCAACGGCTCCAGCGCCGGGATCGGCGTGGTATTGCGATCGTCCAGCATGGGGTAGATGAGGATCTGTTTGGCCAGCGGCGGCGACAGGCCGCGGTCGCGGGCCATCAACGCCAGCGCCGCCGCCAGGAGGCCACCCGCGCTCTCTCCCATCGTGGCAATGCGACTGCGGTCCACGCCAAACTCGTCCGCGTGCTGGTGGAGCCAGGTCAGGCCGGCGTAGCAGTCCTCCGAGGGCGTCGGGTGTGGGTGTTCCGGCGCCAGGCGGTAGTCCACCGAGAACACCTGCACGCCCGTCTGCTGCACCTGCAGCCGCAGCATCTTCGTAAACAGTTCGACTGTGCCTTGGATCGTACCGCCCCCGTGCGAGTGCAGGATCGCGGGACCCGGTGACGACGAGCGCTGTTTCGGGGCGAAGCGGTACACGGAGATGGTGGCGCCATCGTACGAGCGGATCTGGTGGATGGATTGTTCCACGTCCGGTGCCTCGGGCAGCTTTGCGAACATGGCGGCGTAGCGGGCGGTGATGCCCACGCGGCGGGCCTCGACGTCGTGCAGGGCGGGCAGGGGAGACGCTGCCATGTCCGCTAGGACGTCCGCCGCGGCGGTCGAGAATGCCGGATCATAGCTCAGAGGCATGTTGGCGTGTAGAACTGTTCCAGATTGAATGTGTAGAAGGATTGGGAGCAGTGCCACTGAACTCCGGAGTACAGCTGGTAGATGAGGAGATGAGGGGGTAGACGAGTGGATGCAGTGGGTCCTACAGATGGAGACTGCTGAATGGGGTATGGATAGTCACGGAGAACTTCTCCATGACGGTCGATGTGTGATCCAGAGGGATCCCGTTCTGAAGCAATTGAAATGTCACAGCACGAGTCGTGTAAAGAATAGAAACAATCGAATTGTGTTGTTTGTAGAACATGAAGGATGACGTAATGGGCAGACAGCCACTTACCTCACGTAATATATACCGTAATAGTACCGTATGTTGTCTGCGACACCGGCCCGTCGTTGGTCCGAAGGCGGTCAGTCAGGTGATGCTCCCGCAAGAAAGTTCTGTTTTCCTGACGATGTCACCGCAGTCTCTCTACTCAGCATCCCGAGCTATCTCCCCCCTCTGCTGCCATTGTCGCTGTCCTGGTCTCTCCCATCCGTCAGAATGTTCCAACGATCCATCCTTAGACAGGCCCAGGCCGCCCGCTCCCTCCTCTCCGTTCGCTCGACCTCGACCGCCCCGTTGGCCGTACGTCGCACATCACAATGGCAACCTCAGCTCACCCAGTTCCGTCCTCTGACCCCCCGGGCTGCCTTCCGCAGCTACTCGACCGAGAACCAAGCCGCCGAGGGTGAGAAGAAGGAGAACGGCGCCGAGGAGGCCAAGGATGCCGAGGATTCCGTGCAGAAGGAGCTAGAGGAGAAGAAGAAGGAGGTCGTCGACCTGAAGGTAATTTCGATCTCCGCAGGATGCCACCGGCGTGACGGTCATTAACCCGCAACAGGACAAGTACGTTCGCTCCGTGGCCGACTTCCTCAACCTGCAGGAGCGCACCAAGCGGGAGATGGAGAACGCCCGCAACTTTGCCATCCAGCGCTTCGCCGTCGACCTGCTCGAGAGTGTCGACAACTTCGACCGGGCCCTGCTGGCCGTGCCCGAGGACAAGCTGACCTCCGACGCCCCCGAGCACAAGGATCTGCAGAACTTTGTCGACGGCGTCAAGATGACCCAGAACATCATGATGAACGCCCTGAAGAAGCATGGCCTCGAGCGGTTCGACCCCAGCGAGCCGGCCGAGGACGGCAAGGCCCAGAAGTTCGACCCCAACCGTCATGAGGCTACTTTCATGGCCAAGGTGGACGGCAAGGAGAACGGCGACATTATGTACACTCAGAGCAAGGGATTCACTCTGAACGGTCGTGTCTTGAGAGTAAGTAGATCCTCCTTGTCGTTAGTGTCATCAGTGTCATGACTAACGGGTGTGATAGGCTGCCAAGGTCGGCGTTGTCAAGAATGACTAAATTCCTACACCTTAAACCTCGACTCCGCATTTCCTCCCCGTCTACTCTTCTCTCTGTATAATATACCACTTCTTCTCTTCGGCATGGAGACCCACGATCTTTGACAGGTCGTGTTGGGGACGTGACCCCTCATTGCTTCTTGTTTCTATGACTGCATGTGTATGATACACCATCGTCGATTGGAGGCGTACGGTGTCTTCTTGTCGTACGGCTTCTGCTTTGGCGTTCGCACCCTCTCTCCTCACATCTGTATTATACGCGACGACCCATCTGTTCTGATCTCTTGTCGTTTCTCAAAAGTGAGATGTCCTGGAATTGGTTTTGGCATGGCTGTGGGTTTGCATGGCATCTGGATCATGTCTGTCTTTGCATGGCTTATGGCCGGTTGGGTATCGTCTAGATAATAAATGACTATACGTCTAATACTGTATACTTCCCCTGGGTTCTGAAGATGGGTACACATTCAGCAATATATGTAGGCACCAACAAGATCCCATATATAATCCTTGTGTTAACCCCACGTGGAATTTCGATCCGACACCACCGAAATATCCACCTGTTTCTTGATCCCCTGCCCAGCCTCGACAACAAACGCCGGCCCATACGACGGCCGCTGCGCATCCTTGAGGATCTGCTCGATACTATCGCAGTCATCGCGGTTGTTGGACGTGTGCTCCTGGTTCTGCTCAGCGGCGGTGGTGGTGTTCCTCGACGCGCCCTTGTGCCGCGAGAACGGCCCGGACAGCTCGTACGACCGCGACTTGGTGACGCTGGAGAGCTTCCGCACGGACGAGATCAGCAGCGGCCGGATGCTCGGCACCGACGACGTGATGATGATGATCAGGTTCTCGGCGTAGCCCCAGCGGATCAGCTCCACGCCGCCGGCGCCGATGTTGGTCACGCTCGGGACGTGGTCGAGTTTGGTGGTTTTGATGATCGAGGCGACCATTGCCCTTTCATTGTCGTTAGTTAGGGTTGCTTGGGAGGGGGGGATGGGATGGGGGGAAGGCGGCGTACACGATGCCCAGACTGAGCAGGACGATCAGACTGATCTTGATGCGGAGTCGCAGGTTCAGGTTCCAGAAGATGACGGTGGGGAACACGGCGAGGAACAGGTCGGTCGCTGTGTTTACCGCTGTAGTTGGCTTGTTAGCGGTTGGGACATGCGCGAGAGACGCCGCTACCCACAGGACGAGAAATAGGAGAACCGCACGACGGCGACGGTGTCGCCGCAGGTGGTTTTGATGTTCGGATTCCATAACACCCGCGCATCGCGACAGATGCTGAGCGGCAGCACGGCGGAGACGATGTTCGCCGCCAACTGCAGCGCCAGGGCCACCCACAGGGCGATGCGGAAGGGCTTCCGGCCGCCCAGGATGCCGAGCAGGTATAGGGCGAAGGAGGCGCGGGCCAGGCCGGTGCTGATGGTGACGAGGGGCACCTCGATGGCGATGTATTTGAGGACGTGCTGCTGGTGGATGGTGGGCAGGGCGCGCAGGTCCGACCCGAAGCCCTCCTTGACGGAGAGGGTCAGCAGCACCGTCGACGCGAGGGTCAGGCCCTGTCGTTCGACATCAGTACGGTCCAATCTGCCTGGAAGAAGAGAAAGTTACCCAAGCCACGATCATGAGCACATCGTCGAAGCGAAAGTGATGGATCTTGATCTTTGCGACGACGCGCAGGATGAGAATCACGGTGGCGATGGCGACGGCCGTCCACATGCCCTTTTCCAGGGCCGGGCCGGCGTTAGACGCTGAGCTGGAAGCCATCGTGAGGCGCAGAGACAAGCATTGCCATGGCTGGGCCGTCCCTTTTTCATCCTTCGTGCGCGAACCGGTGTTCGGTTATGTATCCTTCCTCTGGGGAGTCTATACGGCTGGGCTGTGGCAACCAGGGTTCCCAGGACGCCTAATTCGCTAGATCCATGGCGCTAGACGAAAGTAAAAGAGATTGAACTGCCTTTTCGTCCACAGCTGACCGGGTCATCGTCGGAGATTCTGGTCCAGTTCGTGCGGTCCAGGTCCGGATCCGCAGCCTTCGCCAGACTCAGACTCCACCGGCACGGTGTTGCCAACGGTGAAAAGACCACACTCCCAGTGACCGGGGATGATCCTCCATGGTGCGACAGCATGGTCCAACCGTCGGTTTCCGTCTTTTCCCCGTTGTCAACGGTGGCGGGGAGGATATGCGATGCCAGAGCGCCGATCTGCCTGGCCCTAACGCAGCCGGGAGAGAGATCCCCCTGGCCCTAAGCATCCGATCACCATCGTGTCCGGTCCGTGGGCCACCACAATTCTGTGAAGAGATTAGCCCAATTAATCGGGCGTACCGGCTGAAACATGGCCATCCCGACCCATGGCTCTGGTCAAATAGCCTCCGGGAGTATCGGCACCAGCTGGATCCACGTTCCTGACCATCTACTCGCTGCCAATCATGCTCACGGCGAGGCTCCACGACCACGTTGCTCGATCTCGGATGCCTGTGAACGACCAGGGCTGGTCCTCAATGGAGCCGGATTCACTCCGGAATCCGCTGTTTGGGGGAACAGGGCCGCCGAGACTAGGTGCTCTTGGGAATGTTGTCCGACATAGTCGCCTCATGGGCAGCTCTTCAACAAGGGATTCTTGCTGATACTAGCTTAGTATCTCTTTTTCTCCCATCATTCAATCTATTGTCGGACACCACCTGATTCAAGGAGGTGTTTTCGTGCTGGAATCACGACTATTGGCTCGTTCGCCCCATAATGCCTCGTTGATTTTTTTTTGTATAAGAACACTTTGGAGCGTCTCTCGGAGCAAACTTTTGAGCATTCTGGTTATAGACCCCGAATCCGGTGAAGATCTTCATTCCCTCCATCATCAGGACCGTTGTCTGTCTGTTCAGCCCTTTCAGCAGCAACCTCAACCCCCAGGATGAAGGCTTCCTGGGCCATCGCGGCCACTGTCGCCGCTCTCCCCCTCGGTGCGCTGTCCACCGACTGCCACTGTCTCCCTGGGGATAGCTGCTGGCCGTCTGCCGCCAGCTGGGACGCCCTCAACCGCACAGTAGGCGGTCGTCTGGTGGCCACGGTGCCCATTGGCACCCCCTGCCATGATCCCACCTACGATGCGGCCGCCTGCAAGAACCTGCAAAACGACTGGTTCTTGCCGCAGACTCAGTACGTTCTGTCTCTAGATTGATCTCAATGTATCAACGCTAATGTCGATTCAGCTTCGTCTCGTCGTCGTCGGTGATGCAGAGCTACTGGGCCAACCAGAGCTGCGACCCCTTCACCTCCGAGTCCAGCCCGTGCCGGCTCGGCAACTATGTGAGCTACGCGGTGGACGTCCGCACGACGGACGACGTGGTGGCCGCTATCAAGTTCGCAAAGAAGAACAACCTCCGTTTCGTCATCCGCAACACCGGTCATGAGTAAGTCGTTCGCCGCTAGGTTGCGCCAGCGCGTACTAACTGGGACCTGTAGTTACATGGGCCGCTCGACGGGCGCCGGCGCGCTGTCCGTCTGGACGCACCATCTGAACACCGTCGAATACCAGGACTGGTCGGATGCCACCTACACCGGCCCGGCCTACAAGCTCGGCAGTGGCGTGATGGGGTACCAGGTGCTGGACGCCCTGCAGGGCAGCGGCCATGTGGTCGTCGGCGGCGAGTGTCCCACCGTCGGGCTGGCGGGCGGATACACGCAGGGCGGCGGGCACTCGGCGCTGAGCACGGCGTTCGGGCTGGGCGCGGACCAGACGCTGTCGTTCGAGGTGGTCACGGCGGCGGGCGAGGTCGTGACCGCCTCGCGCACCGAGCACACCGACCTCTACTGGGCGCTGAGCGGCGGCGGCGCGGGCAACTACGGCGTCGTGACGTCGGTGACGGTCAAGGCGCACGCGGACGCGCCCATCGCCGGCGCCGGGCTGCAGTTCACGACGGCCAACATCACCGCGGACGTCTTCTATGAGGCCGTGGCCCGCTTCCACACGCTCCTGCCAGCCATGGTCGATGCCGGTACGACCGTCATCTACGAGATGACGGCGTCGGCGTTTATCATCAACCCGCTGACGGCGTACAACAAGACGACCGCCGAGGTCAAGACCATTCTATCGCCGTTCCTCGCCGCCCTCGCCGACCTGCACATCCCCTACGCCGTCGCCTACACCTCCTACCCGTCCTACTACGACCACTACGAGAAGTACATGGGCCCGCTGCCCTACGGCAACCTCGAGGTCAGCCAGTTCAACTACGGCGGCCGCCTCCTCCCGCGCGCCACCCTCACCTCCAACGCGACCAACCTCGCCGCCGCCCTCCGCCACATCACGGCCGGCGGCCTCATCGCCGTCGGCGTTGGCATGAACGTCTCCGCCGCCAACGACGTCCCCAACGCCGTCTTCGCGCCGCTGCGCGACGCCGCCGTCACCATGCAGATCGGCTCGCTCTGGAACGAGACGGCCCCCTGGGACGACATGGTCGCGGACCAGTGGGCCATCACCACCGACTACGTGCCCGCCCTCGAGGCCGTCTCGCCCGGCTCCGGCGCCTACCAGAACGAGGCTAACTTCCGCCAGCCTAACTGGCAGGAGACCTTTTTCGGCGAAAACTATGACGCGCTGCTGCGCGTCAAGGAGAAGTGGGATCCCGAGCATTTCTTCTACGTGCTCAAGGGCGTCGGGAGTGACTATTGGTCTGTGGCGGAGTCGGGCCGCATGTGCAAGACGCCGACGGCGTGCAAGGCGTAAGGGTGTTTCGTGTTCGATAGATTGGCGGAGTAGATATGGTTGTTTGTTTTACTGCGGCTGTGGTATCCTACATAGAGTTATAATATACAGTTATTGGATAATGCGTGTCACCGTAGCTCCACCCCCAGCAGCCCGACCAGCTTCGCCCGCACCTGGTCGTGCAGCTCGTTGGCCTCCTCGTTGGTCAGCGTGCGCTCCAGACTGCGGTAGTTGATGCGGTAGCACATGCTCTTGCGGCTGGTCTTGGGGTGCGTGAACTCGTCGATGAGCTGCACGTCCTCGACCAGATCGCCCGCCACGCCGCGCACAATCTCCATAATGTCGTTCTCGTGCACGGGTTTCGCGCCGCCGGCCGCGCTGCCGCCGCTGGCCGCTGCGGACGGCAGCCAGAAGGCGACGTCCTTGTAGCAGGCGGGGTGCTTGGAGAAGGGCTCGAAGCGGGAGATGCGGCCGGCCTGGAACTGCGACAGGAAGCGCTCGTCGCGCGACCAGAACAGCCGGATGTCCGGGATGTTGAAGAGCAGCATGGCGATGCGCTCGAGCCCGATGCCAAACGCCCAGCCGATGCGGTGCGGCACGTCCGAGTTGATCAGCAGCTCCTGCTTGATGACGCCGCACCCCAGCACCTCCAGCCAGTCGCCCTGCCAGAACACCTCCAGCTCCCACGACGGGCTCGTGAACGGGAAGTACGCTTCCACCCAGCGCACCTTGAGCGGCTCGGCCGGTGCAGCGCCGTTGCCACCTGCGGCGGCTGCCGCCTTGCTCCCTTCCGTGAAGATCTTGATGACCATGCGCTCGAGCGAGCGCTTGAGGTGGGCCGCGACGGCCTCGACCTCCTCCTGGCTGTGGTGGGCGCTCTGCAGCGGGTTGCGGTCCGGGTGGGTGGTGGGGTTGGGGTCGTCGACGGGGACGTCGTGAGCGGGGATCTGGCGGAGGTCGTGGAGGATGGCGGCTGCGGTGTCGGCGGCGTGGGCCAGCGGGTTGTGCTCCGGGCGCTTCCACAGCATGGCGCCCTCCATCTGGTGGAAGACGGGGTAGTGGCTGCGGTCGATGGCGTCGCGGCGGTAGACGTCGGCGACGACGGTGTAGCCGACTTCTTGCGGGCGGACAGCTTCGTTGCGGTTGATCTGCTGGAAGTACGCCTGCTGGTGCGCGCTGGTGTGCGTGCGCAGCACCGTCGCGTCGTTGATGTAGTAGGTGTCGGTGCGGCTGCGGCCCGGGTGGTCCGCCGGGAAGCCCAGCACGTCAAAGTTGTTCGCCGTCGACACCACCGGGTTCGGCTCCGTGTAGTTGCCGTACACGGGGCCCGGGAACGTGCTCTCGATCAGCTTGCGCGTGATCGCCAGCGGGTGGTTCTCCTCCAGGTAGAGCCGGCGGCCGACATGCGAGAGGATCGTGTCCGGCGTGTTGGTCCATTCATCCGTGCGGTAGGTGTGGCCTTCGATGGTCAGGGAGGACTTGGCTTGCGGGCGCGCCGTGCCGGGCTTTGCTTTGTCGCCATGGTCGTCCGGCGTCTGTCGGATGGCGGTTGAGCTCCAGTCCCGACGGAGGGGGAGTTGTGTCGGAGGGTGGGAGAGCGGGAGGCGAATGTTTCGGCTGGAGGATATGACGGACCACCTGGTGCTGGTGGTGCGCAGGGCTCGCCCGGTGGCGAGGAGACGCATGGTGGTTGCGATTGAGAGCAATTGTTGGTTCGAGGAGTCGTCGGAGTTGAGTTGATGGAAAACATCTCGGCTCGGCGAAATGTCCTGCCGGTATAGTACACGATACCCAGTCTACACATTATCCAACAGACGGATTTTATGGTATATTGACAAGTATATACCATTCCGATTAAGGGTCAAGACTAGTAATGACTTGATTGTAATATCATCGTCATGTTCATGTGTAGCTTCCTGTCATCACAGTGGTGGATATATATCCTCCTCCGTCATGGAGAACGATCATGATAAAACATGCCTCATGGTAATTTTAATAACCAGCAGATTGGATAGAATACTGGAGACTAAGCCGCTCAAAAAGACACATATCGAGAGATAGAAATCTGAGTCTTCGTGGATATAGTATCAAAAGGTGTACTGTCCGATGTATACAGTTGCTTACGTCATCTATATCTCTTCCCAACGTCTTCGGCATTCAAGGGAGGAAACCTCGATTGAATCAAGGACAATGGAACCAAACAGAGCAGCTATCATTAAAGAGGCACACGGGTCGGTCGTTGTTGAGTCCGTGGAGACCTGGGTTCCTGGCCCTGGACAAGTATTGGTACGGAATGAAGCCATCGGTTTCAATCCCATTGAAACCAAGATCCAAAAGTAAGTCCAGACATCTATTCTAGACATCTGAATGTTTAGTGCTTTCAGCCAGTCTAGCTTGCGGCTCTGCGTGAGACCTCTGCTTACGCATTCTAGATGGGACATGTTCAAGAGTACCTATCCGGCTATCACTGGCTTCACCTTCGGCGGCACGGTGCTCCAAGTAGGGCCAGAGGTGACATCGGTGCAGCCCGGGGATCGAGTAGCTGTTGCCCGATGGGGATGGACGGGAAGTGACAACAAGTTCGGCGCCTTTCAGAAATTCCCTCTGGCGCTGGAGAAGAATTTGATCAGGCTCGAACCGCACGTCACGCTCCAGACTGCTGCCGGAGTCATCGCCAATCTGTCGACGGTGGTGGCCGCGCTGTCCATCTGCATGGGTCTGAAATTTCCTCCAGTGACGGGGAAGGCAGAGCGCAACGGTCAGCGGATCTTTATTTACGGTGGATCGTCGTCAGTCGGAAGTCTCGCAGTGCAATACGCTTCCGATGCTGGCTACGAAGTGGTAACTACATCGTCTCCTAAGAACCAAGAGATGGTTCAAGCGCGTGGGCCGTCACATATTATCGACCATACCCAACCAAAAGACAAACTTCTCGCAGACATCCACGCCCACGAGCCGTACGTTGGGATCTTTGATGCCATCGGTGCTCCAGAAGTGACTGAACTCATGGGACAGTTGCTTGGAGAGAGTGGGGGCCTTTTCTTCTCCACGAGTCCCACCCCAGTGGATGATCAGTTGCCAAAGAACGTGGAGAAGAAGTGGTTTGGATACTCTGAGGTGTTAGTGTCCGATCCACAGAACGAAAATGCCAGGAAGTGGTATCTTGAGGAGTATTTGCCTGGAGGATTGCAGAGTGGGAGTATATACTCTAACTCTGCGTTGCATCTTCCCGGGGGACTCGACGCCGTGCAGGAGGCTTTGGATTTGCTGTACGATGGAAAGGTCAGTGGGAAGAAGGTGTTTGTGAATCCGCAGGAGTAAGATGTGATGATGGATTGCGAGGCCTGTGCCCCCAGGCCATGACATCATAGTACAGGTACTCCGTATTGAAGCCTATATCAACTGTACGAGGAATGTCAGGAACAATGCATGGGTACCTAGGTAGTCTTCTCGTATGATGTCGAACGAGATTGAGGACAGCGCTTTCAAGGAAATATAGATCATTCATCACACTGGTTCTTCATACCTAGTACACAGATATTATCGGCAAGCAAATGCTCTACCCACACATGACCACCTGCTGTCAGGAGACCTTCACCACTATAACCCCATATCTACGAACACCTCAACTCCTCAATCGGACACAATTCAATGCCCGAGGATGTAGTCGGTGATGAAGGGCAGCGGCTATCGTGAGGCGTTGCCAGACCCATTTTACCGAGGATACCCGCTTACCCGCCCAAACCCGAGACGCTGATTGGCCCAGCCGGGTGCGACCAGGGTTTTCGGAGACCTGATTTATCTCCGGCGCGCATCGTCAATTTCCTATCGTTCCCATACTTAACTTACTCGCCTTCGTTGTGTGCTGGAGAGTGTCTTCCCATACACCACCTCCACCACCGTCGCACCCTCTCCACTCTTTCGCTCTTCTTGCCCTCGTCGGGTTGCTCTCACGATGGCAAGCGGTGTCAAGCAGTTGGAAATGCCCCAACCTTCTCGGGCGGCGACAGCCCCCGTGAAAAAAGTGCATTATCCTTTCTGGTTCGGTGGCTCGGCCTCATGCTTTGCGGCGGCCGTCACGCACCCATTAGACCTTGGTAAGTCTAGGCTGTTGAATTTTGATTACGGCTTGACTGACATTGACTCTTCTAGTCAAGGTAAAGCGTTTGTCCCTCGAAAAAGCCTTTGGTGCACCGTCATCTATCCGATCCTAACCAGTCGTGCGAAAATTTTAGGTTCGCCTCCAAACACGTGGACCGGGTGCTCCCACGACCATGTTGGGAACGTTCGGTCATATTCTGAAGAATAATGGAGTTCTGGGATTATACAGCGGGGTATGTTACTACGCGGTCATGTCTTTGATTGTACATTGGGGGCGAACATAGCGCTCACAAGTGACTCCTACAGCTGTCGGCCGCCATCCTGCGCCAATTGACGTATTCGACGACGCGATTCGGAATTTACGAGGAGCTGAAGTCCCACTTCACATCGTCCTCGTCGCCCCCCGGCCTCCTCACCTTGATCGGCATGGCCTGTACTTCGGGCTTCATCGGTGGGATCGCCGGAAACCCGGCCGACGTGCTCAACGTGCGCATGCAGTCGGACGCCGCGCTTCCTCCCGAGCAACGCCGCAACTACCGACACGCCTTCCACGGCTTGGTGCAGATGACTCGTACCGAGGGTCCGGCCAGTCTGTTCCGGGGCGTGTGGCCCAACTCGACGCGGGCCATCCTGATGACGTCTTCGCAGTTGGCCTCCTACGACTCCTTCAAGCGCATCTGTCTGGAGAAGCTCGGCATGTCGGACAACCTGACGACGCATTTCACCGCGTCGCTCATGGCGGGATTCGTCGCCACCACCGTCTGCAGTCCGGTCGATGTGATCAAGACCCGTGTGATGAGTGCCGCGCCCGCGGAGAGCGGCCAGAGCATTCTGGGTCTGCTGCGCGATATCTCGCGCAAGGAGGGCTTCGGCTGGGCCTTCCGCGGCTGGGTGCCCAGCTTCATCCGGTTGGGCCCTCACACGATCGCGACGTTCATCTTCCTGGAAGAGCACAAGAAGCTCTACCGCCTGCTGAAGGGCATCTAACAGCATCGGACTGAGACATCTTTTCCTATCTCTTCCGCATGTTGTTGGAGCCGAATGTGTTATGCATATGAACTTGATTTGTTTGTTTCTTTTTTTCCTTGCGAAGCATTTGAGAGGACAAAAGTTTTTTCTCTTTTTTATTGTACATACTATATATCTTTGTGTGTGCTGTTCTGTTCTAGTCGATGTTTTCTGGCTTTTGTCCTCTCAAATTCTGCGCGTGCTATCGTGGGATAGCACCGAGATACCCTCACATGGGCGGGTCTGACCATCCGACCTGTCGACTTGCATTACACCATTGTCCCATAGACCGTTTCAGTGTGGAAAGCGACTTCGCAGTTGCGACACTGTCTGATTAGAATTTAGCTTGGAATAGAATTGAGACTACCGCCATTGGGTGATCTTTACCCTGTCCCTACATTACAAGACATATATATCCAAGTCAGATCTCATAAAAAGACGCGACCACACAAGTGTAACGTAAATTTGAACTACAGCGAGTCTATATACGTCCATCTTCCCGCGAACCGGGAAGCGGATGGTATTCCCGCTTTGATCAAGTAGAGTACATGTTGACACAAAAAGCTTCAATTCCAATCAACCGCCACGGCCGCCCGCTTATTTGTCCAGACGAGCGGGGAAGTTGCCAGCCTCTGGAGAAGTTGTCAGCTTTCAGCCTGAGAATGACCATCACGGGAGATACGTACCGCGTTGAGTGTCCCAACGGTCAGTCCAGGCCTTGGGGCAGAGGGAGCGGAAAGCGAGGTAGAACTGCTCGAATTAGCGTTTGGCCCGATTCCATTATTTGTGGCATTTGCGGGCCACAGGTGAGGTATTGTCGGCAGGGGACGGATGAATACCTGACGGCATGGGCGGAAGTCCTCGCCCTTGGCGTTGACACACTTGTGGTAGTCGACGTAGTTCTGCCAGCAGTGCTTGGTCCTGAATTGACAACGTTAGTGATTGAGGGAAGAGGCTATGAGGCGTTCAGAAGGGGTTCCGTACTGGTTCTGCTGGGGGAAGCGAGCGTCATAGCCTGTGGTTGCATCCGAAGCTGTTAGCTATCTGCAGAGCTCCCCGCGACGAACACTCGTCCGGTTGGGGATTGGACGAGGGCGGATCGATGGAAAACGCCAACTAGACATACCAGCTGCGAAATTATTAGCAATTGGCCTCGACATGGAACCTCTCAGCCGAGATGGGTTAGGAATGAGCTCACCTGTCACGAACTTGAAGGGCTTGGTCTCGACGGGCTCATCGGGATCGGCCTCAGGAATAGCACCCATTGTGACTGTGGAGAAAAGGAGCCCGACGAAAAAAAAAAGCAATTGAAGGGAGATAGATGTGGTGGGGAGAGGGAGGAGGGGGAGGTGGTCTGGAGAGAGGAAGAGGGAAGATGGGGTGAGGTTTGCGCCGGTGGAGTGGAATGACCTGTGAGAGGCAGCGCTGCCGGGAGTGACCGCGGGCGGTCTAGCGAGCCACTCATGCGGCAAGATTTCCTAAACACCCGAAGACAGCCCAGCCTGCTGACTACTCCAATCACCACTCAAACCTCACCCGTTCCGTCCTTGAGCTTCCGTCACCACTTCCCTTCCTTTCCCCCTCTTCCACCACCACAACCGTTGTTACTAAACTCCGGTCGACACTCACCCGTGCACCATGTATCCCTCTCGTATCCTGCGGATGCAGCCTTCTCGGCCTTACGCCTTTGCGACTCCCGTTCGTTCCCCCCTTCATGTGAGATCGGAAAAAATGACCTGCGTGCTAACTTCCATCCAGAAGGAGCCCCAGAGCGGTACGTGACGATACATTTGCCATTGCGGAGATAGATGGAGAGAAGAGA
The DNA here is from genome assembly GCA_019721355.1 of Aspergillus sp. MEXU 27854. Classification (NCBI taxonomy): domain Eukaryota; kingdom Fungi; phylum Ascomycota; class Eurotiomycetes; order Eurotiales; family Aspergillaceae; genus Aspergillus; species Aspergillus sp. MEXU 27854. Next base: position 3,398,842 of record JAGMTT010000002.1, read on the forward strand.
AGGATTCAAGAGGATATGAGGACTAACTCGCATCAGCCCACACCATCTCTCAGCGCCTGCGCCTCGTCAAGAAGGTCCCTCCGGAGTTGATCCCTCTCGGTACGTTGATGCCCCCACGCCTTCTGCCATTGATCTACAAGTTTCTAATTGTCGTCTACCAAATCAACAGGTCTGGTCCTTGGGTATGTCATTCCTTCCATGGTCTTCTTCAGATGCTATGATACATGAACACCCACCTCTCCCACCACATCTCAGAACCCCATCACTGACGCAACCCTCGCAGTGTCGCCGTCGGAGCCGCCATCTACGCCAGCACCCATAAGCTCCTGACCGACAAGACCCTGCGTCTGTCCCGTAACTCGCCTCAGGACCGTGAGCACTAAAAAGGAAACATGTACCATCACATTTGATTCAATTGCAATGGGCGATCCTTTTGTGTGTTTTCTGCTTTTTTTGTCGGCGGTCTGTATTATCACGAGGTAGTTGAGGTGACGGGAGAATGTTAGGACTCGCGAGGGAACAAAAGTCCAGGCTTGCGGTCGGAGCGCGTGTATATAGTACGGCTTTGAACGGAGGGGTCCTGATGGAGTAATATCGCAATATTACTTGTTCGCCTGACCTGTCTGGTCGTATTTTCGGGAGGCATTTCCCACTGGTAGAGCTCATTCGGGCTTCGGACCGGCGACGTCCAGCTCTTCTAGACCTTGCATGGGGTCGTTGGGGCGTTCATTAGCCGCCATCTTCGCTTCATCGGCGGCCAGGCGGTCCTCTTCACTGACGGCGTATTTGGCCAAGTAGCCCTCCTGGATGTAGTCAATATCAAACACACGTGGTTGTATGCAGAAAACAGAAAATGCGCACCTGTTCCCAGATCGCGGTTTTGCTTCCAAGGCCTTCGTTGCTGTCTTTCTGCGGTTTGGCTGCCGCGACTTTGATCGTTCGTCCGTAGAGCTCACTCCCGTCCATATTATCGATCGCTTCCTTTGCATCTTCCGGTAAATCGAATTCCACGTATCCGAATCCGCGATGGACCTCTGTCGAGTTGGGAACATCGGGTTTGGGGAGAGTGATATCCACGATTTCGCCGAATGGGACAAAAGCCTCGGCCAAGGTGTGCATGGTGACCGCCTGGTCGAGACCCCCCACGTAGACGGTGCACTTCAAACGGGCTTGTTCGGTCATGATGGATGACGGTAGCGAAGGACTCTCGGGGCAACCGGCATGTGATCAAGGCGGGAATTTGTCGTCTGCAAGCAATGGGGGATCCGGCCGGAAGGTTCTCTACCCAACGCAGACTTCTGGAGGGCGGACAGTCTGATATCACGTGCTCCCGCGGGTCACTGTTTTGGCGAAGAGCCCGAAACGGGCTAGCGGGCCAGGAGGACACCTGGTTGATTACCTGAGGCCTGTTATCCCGCCTTTGCTGCTGTTGCTGCTACTTGCTCGTAACTTGGCAACTTCCATGCACCCCTCCGTTTCTCATTCTTAGCGAGGGGAGGTCTCTTCTACAAGATTTCCATTCCTTTTTCTCTTGCCTTTTTCTTCTGGTCTTTTCTTTGTCTTGGATGACCGTTGACGCCTGACCCGTCCGTTGTCTGGCCCTCTCCTGATCTATATACCTGTCCAATTCCAACATGGTGCGTCTGAGGGAGATTCCCCGGACGGCCACGTTCGCCTGGTCCCCCGGTGCCGACTCCCCATTGATCGCGACCGGAACCCGCGCGGGCGCTGTCGACGTTGATTTCTCCAATGAGACCTGTCTCGAGTTATGGGACTTGGGCCTGAGCCGGGAGGATGTCGGTGGGGAGCTGCAGCCGGCAGCGAAGATTGACACTGACTCTGGGTAATTTTATCTCCTTGTTGATGGAGTTTCTCCAGCTCGACTCAAGATTCTGACTGGCTGTGTTCTATAGATTTAACGACATTGCGTGGACGGAGTCCGACGATAATAAGCGCGGAGTCATTGCCGGTGCCCTCGAGAACGGAAGCCTGGATTTGTGGGATGCAGACAAGCTACTCAATGGGTCGAGGTTTGTGTCTTTGCTTAATTGGAGGTCACACGGAACTTGTTGGTCTGACTGTGTAAAGTGATTCGGTGATCTCGAGATCGACCAAGCATTCAGGGGCTATCAAGGCTCTCCAGTTCAACCCCAAACATTCGAACCTGCTGGCCACCGGTGGTGCAAAGGGAGAGGTATTTCTGCACGACGGAATGATTTGACTGTTCTTGACTAACGGCCGTGCAGCTCTATATCTCCGACCTGAACAACATTGCGAACCCCTACCGACTCGGCACTGCGGCTCGCGCGGACGACATCGAATGTTTGGACTGGAACAAGAAGGTCGCACATATCCTGGTGACTGGCAGCAATGCCGGCTTCGTCACCGTCTGGGATGTCAAGTCGAAGAAGGAGAGTCTGACTCTCAACAACGTTGGCCGGAAGGCCGTCAGTGCGGTGGCCTGGGATCCTGAAAAGCCTACGCGACTTGTGACTGCCACCCCATTGGAGTCCGATCCTATGATCTGTGTCTGGGATCTCCGCAACTCCCATGCTCCTGAGAGGACCCTCCGAGGCCACGAATCTGGCGTCTTGTCGCTCTCCTGGTGTACCCAGGACCCCGATCTCCTCCTCTCCTCTGGAAAAGACAACCGCACGCTATGCTGGAACCCACAGACCGGTTACGCCTACGGCGAATTCCCTGTTGTCACGAATTGGACCTTCCAGACTCGTTGGAACCCCCACAACCCCAACTTCTTCGCTACTGCTTCCTTCGATGGCCGCATCTCCATCCAGACCATCCAGAACACTAGCACCGAAACCGCAAAGGCCATCGCCGATCAGAACCAGGCTCTTGATGGCGAGGACTTCTTCGCGAAGGCGCAGTCTCAGCCTCAGGTGTCCAGCTTTTCACTGCCAAAAGCTCCCAAGTGGCTTGAGAGACCTTGTGGTGCTACGTTTGGCTTCGGAGGCCGGGTTGTGTCGGTTGGTCTGACCGAGAAAGGCAGCCGTACTTCTACTATCAAGATCACTCCGTTCGAGGTCGATGAGGCCGTTGGCAAATCCACCGAGACCTTTGAGAATGCCCTGAAGGAGGGCGATCTCCGAAGCATCTGTGAGGCCAGAGCCACGAGTGCTGCCACCGATGAGGAGAAGGCCGATTGGAAGGTTATCGAAGCGCTGATTTCGGAGAACCCCCGCAAGAGCCTTGTGGATTACCTCGGATTCCAAGACAAGGCTGACGAGGCGGCGGACTCGTTGGCGAAGCTCGGGCTAGGCAAGGATGAGGATGTCAATGGAGAACCCGCCAAGGATTCCCGCGGGTCGGGAGCAAAGAAGCACAAGCGCCTGCAATCCATGTTCGACGCCAACCCCGAGGGCGACAGCTTCTTGTCTGACCTCGCTGCCTCGAAGGGGGCCAAAACCAACAACCCCTTCCAGATCTTCAACGGATCCGAGTCCGAGGCCGAAACTGGCATCACGCGGGCTTTGCTGGTCGGCGACTTTGAGAAGGCTCTCGATGTTGCCCTCAAGGAGGACCGCATGTCGGACGCTTTCATGATTGCCATCTGTGGTGGTCAGAAGTGCATCGAAAAGGCCCAAGAACACTACTTCTCTAAGCAGACTGACAGCCCCAACTATGTTCGCTTGTTGGCGTCTATTGTCGGCAAGAACCTGTGGGATGTGGTGCACAATGCCGACCTGTCCAACTGGAAGGAGGTCATGGCGGCGCTCTGCACCTTTGCGGAGGAGAAAGAGTTCGCGGATCTTTGCGAGGCTCTGGGAGACCGCCTAGAGGAGCAGGTTCGCAGCAGCGATGAGAAGGCTGCGCGCAAGGACGCATCTTTCTGTTTCCTGGCTGGTTCGAAGCTCGAAAAGGTTGTGGCCATCTGGATCGAGGAGCTTGCCGAGAACGAACAGAAGGCGATTGAAACCGGCGCGAACGACACTACCTTCTCTATTCATGTCCGTGCCCTCCAAAGCCTGATCGAGAAGGTCACCATCTTCCGTCAAGTTTCCAAGTTCCAGGACACCGAACAGACGAAGGATTCCGACTGGAAGCTCGGTATGCTGTACGACAAGTATATCGAGTACGCCGATGTTGTTGCCACCCATGGCCGGCTGCAAGTCGCGCAGAAGTACCTTGACCTGGTGCCCCAGAAGCACCCTGAGGCCGAGATCGCCAGAAACCGCATCAAGCTGGCTATGAGACAAGCCGCTCCTCAGAAGACGACTGCCCCTGCGACCCGGACGCCTATGGGCAGGCCTATGCCGCAGCCCAGTGCGTACCAGCCGCAGACCACATTCTCACCGGCTGCTCCTGCTGCTGTTCCCAACACTTATGCTCCCCCTACTGGGGCTCCTAACCCGTATGCTCCTGCTGCCCCTGCCCCGGCTGCACCGGCCCCTCCTCAGCCGGTCAACCCGTATGCACCGGCCGGTGGCTATACTCCCGCGGGATACCAGCCTACTCCCGCACCGACTTATGGCGCTGTTCCTCCTCCTCCCCGTGCCAGTAACCAGTCTCCTAGCACCGTCACCACATACACGACTGCCACCAACCTCCCCGCATGGAACGACTTGCCTGAGGGCTTCATGAAGCATCCGACGTCCCGTCGCGCTACGCCGGCGACCGCGGCTGCTCCCATCACCTCACCGTTCCCGAACCAGTCGCCCCCCATCGGTCATGGGCCTCCTCCCCCCGGTGGTCCACCCACGCAGCGGACACCTTCTGTGCCGCCTCCGCCCAAGGGTACAGCTCCCCCACCGAGGATGAGTTCGCCGCTTGCCGGACCTCCTCCGATGGCATCAATGGCGCCTCCTCCTGCGGCGGCTCCGGCCCCGGCCCCGCCCGCCAACCCTTATGCTTCTCTGCCTCAGTCTCCTCCGATGGCTTCTAGCATGGCTCCTCCGGCGTCGATTCCACGTGGTCCTTCTCCGTACAATGCACCTCCGACCGTCCCGCCCCCGAGCAACCGGTACGCGCCCAGCCCTGCTGCGCAAGCAGCCAGTCCTCAACTGCAGACGAGGGCACCTGTGCCGCCCCCTCCGCAGGCAGCCGCGTCGCCATATGCCCCTCAGCCTATGGCCCAGCCGCCAGCTGCAAACCCGTATGCTCCTAGCACTCCGCCAATGGCTGCCCCGCCGATGCAACAAGGCCCTCCTCCTCCCCAGGGTGGAGGATCCCGACCAAGCACCGCAAACTCTCAGAGGAAGGCGGCTCCTCCGCCTCCGAAATACCGTAAGTCATCTGTCTCACTGCTCTTCTGGGACCTAGCTGACAATCCAACAGCCCCCGGTGATCGGTCCCACATTCCGGCAGACGCCATGCCTGTCTTTGAGATTCTGTCAGCAGACATGCAGCGTGTCAAGTCCCGGGCACCTTCGTCGTTCAAGGCTCAGGTGGATGATGCTGAAAGACGGTTGAACATTCTCTTCGACCATCTGAACAACGAGGACCTGCTCAAGCCGAACACAATTGCCGACATGGCGGAGCTCGCGAGAGCCATCCAGGCTCGTGATTATGACGCGGCTCGGGCGATCCATGTTGACATTATGACGAACCGGATGGACGAGTGTGGCCAGTGGATGGTGAGTGCTGTCTTTCCAGGAGAGAATGAGAATGATGCTAACGCTGTTTTCAGGTTGGTGTGAAGCGCCTGATTAGCATGAGCCGGGCGACCCCTTGAAGCGTTCAGACGTGAGGTATGGAATGGTCACGAGTTGTTTTTACGAGCATGAGAGCCTGCGATTTACTGCGCATACCAATCACTTGTCTTCAGCTCGTGGTGTGGTAGTACGGTTGGCTTTTTAGAAGTTTTCCTTATCTCAATGTTATCATAATGTTACCTAGTTATTTGGCCAGCTTGAACTTCTGAGTAGAAAGAATCAAAAGTGAGTATGCTTTACGAAGAAGATCGATATCTGATATTCAATTGTATGAAGCCTAACGCCGTGCTATTGGGTAATTTTGTACATTCCCATAAATGCGAGTGAAAACGAAGCCGCAAGGAAATATATAGAGAACGACCAGAGTGCATATACAGATGATACGGAGGTAAGTTCTATCACCGACTCAGACCCAGTCCCGAGCCAACACGGCCTCCCCGTCCGGAAGGAAAGTTTCTCGCACTGAGCAGCGCCCCCTTGACACCGCGGATCTCCGAACGGAAGCCAGAGATGGCATCCTCCTCACCCTTGCTGATCCCCGTCGAGGTGCCGCTGCCACTATCGATGCCCGGCGTACTGTAGACACCGTAACCGGTGGACGTCCCAAAGCCGGGCTTACTGTAGAGCAGGCCATCGAGGTAATGGTGCAGATCGTTCAGATTGGTGCGCATGGTGTCGTCGAGCGAGCCGGAGCTCTTCTCCAGATCGGCAAACTCGCGCAGATTCGACGTGATGATCTCCAGCCGCTTGTGGTGCGTGTTAACGGCGGTCAGCGGGTCCGGGGCTGCAGCCTCGTCGGCGGGATTGACCACCGCGGCGGACGACGACGGCGCGCCGGCGTCCTGGGCAAGCTCCTGCGAGGTCTGGGTCGCGACGTCGCGGTGGAACAGCTCGGTGGGGTCGGAGGTGATGGACTCGGCGTCGGCGTCGGCGTCGTCGTCGGAAGCTGCGCCGGTGGTGGGGGACGTGCGGGCCGTGAGCTGCGGCGGGATGGTGGAGACGTTCTGCTCGAGCTTCTCGTTGAGTTTCAGGAGATTGGCGCTGGCGGTTTCGGCGAGGTCGTGACGGGCGCTGGTGAGGCTGGCCAGCATGGGCTTCACGAGATACTCGCTTGCGCCGTAGAGGCTGGCGCCGAGGCCGGCGGCGCCGTAGATGGTGTAGAGGATGCTCTGGAGGGAGACGAGTGGGGGCGGTTTGGGCTGGTTGACGAGGAACTCGGGGTATGTGATAATTGGGGGGACGTCGCGGGGCGACGAGGCGGGGGCTGTTTTTGTGGAGGGTGTGGAAGTGGGCGCCGAGGTGGTGGAGGGGGATGTTGACGATGCTGGAGCTGGAGCTGGCGAGGGTGTAGGGGCTGCGTCGGAGGACTTGTCCTCGGTTGTTGAGGCCGTGGGACTGGTCGCCTCGGGGTTGCGCGCCACGCCGAGGAGTTGGTCAATTTCGTCGTTACGCAGGCCCTTGGATTCTAGAAAGGAGATTTTGCGGTCGAGGGGCGCGTCACGAATAGAGTCATCTTGCAGGAACTTGGAGGCTTGTTCGACGAGCTTTGCGCGGGCGGATGTGTCGTCGGAGGTCGGCGATGTGCTGGCGGTGGCGGAGGGCGGTTGTTGCTGTTGCTGTTGTTCTTGTTGATGCTGTTGCTGCCATTGGGGGATGGAGGGTTTGGGCTTCGAGTCGGACATTTTTGCGAATGGACAGGGAGATTTGGAGGGGAGACAAGAGTAGGAGAAGAGAGTGGTGAGGTGAAGATGGAGAGATGGAGTTGACCCCATGTGAGGAGTGGAAATCCGGAGTCTTCCCCGACCTCGGCTGTACTAATCTTACCATACAGCTAGTCCCTCCATCTTAATCACCTAGGTAGGGTAGTTAGATGGGTTATATACAGTAATAAGGACATAGCACTATCAATATAAACCAAATTCTCTGATATCCACCAGAATATCTGTCTATAGACTGATATCAATTCCTTCTTAGATAGTAGCCATGATTGTATAGGTTTATGCTGTGTAAGTTATGTTATACCCGTTAGTCATCCTTCCACCGCCCGGCAGAATATCCTCCGCCAAAAAGGACGAGCAGTGAATGCGGTCATTGTTGCACTCTTTGCGATCAGAGAATCCTCTGGGACTGTCGATTCTTCTATACATCGATCGACTCATATATATACATACGGCATCTCCACGGAAAAGCGTCCGCGACGCTGCAGTGGTTCATCTTGTTTGAAGTGGTCGGTGAGTTCCTCCACCTCTCATATCCCAACATCGTCATCCCCGATACTTCTTCGTCTTCCTCCTGGTGCCTCCTGCATTGACCGAGTGATTGTGATCGGTTACGAGTCGACTGCGCTCCTTTTTGTGTTGTCTGGCCTCATTCCTCATCCCTGTTGGCCCCCCATCCTAGTCCGAACCAGCCCCGGAAATAATCAGGTTGGCGCAAGCGCACCACGCCGTTGTTGGATTCACCGCGCAGTCTGTCGGCACGGACGAATGAATCCCTGGGATCGGAGAAGTGAAGGTCCCTATTGGCTCTCTTCTGCTCGTCGCTTTGCGTCTCCCAGTGGCGCTCCCGATGTGATAGGGAGTGGATGGACGGCCTGTGCCTTTCCGCGCTGCATCTGGCGCAGTCGTGTGCATTCATTCATTCCTGATTATTATTATTTCCTTCTACACGATGTTTGTCGCCTGTTCGTGTCCGTCTGGATGGAACCTCCTTCCCCCTCTCTTTCTCTTCCCCCCTCTCCAGATGAGGTCGCTCTCTTCTTCTCACCATCCTCTCCTTTCATCCCCCATGCCTCTCCGATAGTCGGTCCACTGGATGATTCGTGTCGTCTAATAATTCCCCAACCATCCCCAATCCCACCACCCTAATTTCTCTCTGTCTCATCCGAGCTCCCCTATTGTCATGTCTCTACGTCGCTCGCTGCGGGCCCGCACCGCACGGGATGAACCATCACCAACGGATTCTAACCCCATTGTCAGACCCTCTACGCGACTAACTCGTGCCGTCGTCTCGTCATCTGTGACCGTCAGTCGATCTTCGTCCGGCTCACCCGACGACTCCAAAAGATCGCTCTATTTGATGCTGAAAATGCCGTCCAATAAGCTGCGCGAAGCCACCAGCGGGAGCACGCGAAGTGGCCGTCGCTCCGTCAACGTCTTCACAGAGAATCCCATCGTCACGGGGCCCCGCACTAGCCGGCCCCGAAAGCGGCTGGTCGAAGTCAACACCAGCGACGATGAGGATCTGGAAGACCAGGAGGAAGATGAAGTCGACGAGGAAGATGCCCCCGGGGAAGACGACGAGGAGGTCGATGCGGATGGCGATCTCGATATGGACGATGCCCCGCCCCAGCCGCCACCCAAGCGAGCCGCCAAGGCCGCGGGGGCGAATGCGAGATCGGTGAAGAGCGTCGAGGCCAAGGAGATGGAGCTCGAAGAGGACGAAGACGAAGAGGAACTCTCTGAGCTGGACTCCGACGCGGAAGGCGAGCCCGATGAAGAGAGCGGGATCGTCAATGGGAACGCCGGGGAGGAAGAGCTGGATGAGGAGGATGAAGAGGAAGAGCTCGACAGTGATGATGAGACGCCGGCTCTCGACTCGACTCGCATGACCAAGCGACAGCGAGGGTCGCTTGGAAACGATTTCCTGCAGCTTCCGATGGGTAAGTGGAGTTGATCGCAAGATTTGATTTAGGGGGCAATTCCTGACTGCGATGTAGAACCCCAGGTGAAGAAGCATCTGACGGCCGAGGAGCGTGCCATGCGCCGGGCAGAGATGGCCCGTCGGCGAAAGAACCTCAGCGAGAAGCGGAACGAGGAAGAAAAGGTATGCCTCTCCGATCCAAGCCACCTAAGCAGCTCCTTCAGGACTAACCGACGTGTAGATGGATACTATCAACCGACTGCTGCGAAAACAAGCGCCGAAGCGCCGGGGTCGCATCCCTGCGGCTGAAGCAGCTGAAAACGCTTCTGCCGATCAAGAAATGCAGGAACAAGAGCGACCGGACCCGATCATGGTCCGATGGGTGACGGGCCGTGAAGGCAGCAAGGTGGGCGTTCCAGAAGAATGGATCGGTACGCCGGCGGGACGAGTGTTTGGAGAAGTGCCGTTGAGAAATGGTGGAGCTACGAAGCTCGTGGAAGAGATCTGAGGGAAACATGGGCTGGCGTATAGGAATAGGGCGCATTCGGAACTATAAATGTCGATTATGTAGGTTTTGCATGCGAAAAGGATGTTTCTCAGTTCTTGGGTTGATATTGTCCTATGAATGAATGGTCCTACTTCTTGCTATGCTTTCGCGCCGAGCTATGGGTATCATATTGGGTTATATTGTACAAGATGAGCTATCCCGAGACATTCACCTGTCTAGCCCATTGTTTCTTTCGCAATGACACTGTTCTAGACAGCTCAATGTCTGCGCTCCGAAGTTCAGATTGTTGTTATCAATCAACTAATTCTCCGTAGGAGGGTTTGAATATCGTCGGCTCGATAGTGGGGACATTTCCGCAATTCTTCATGGATCTTACAATGACCCCGGATGGGCCAGGTGCTGTCCGTGCCTGTGAAATGATCCTGCATGGTGTGGCTTGATTTGATCGCCAGGCACTGTGTAGTCCATTTCGCAACTTGTCTTCCGACTTGAATGCTTATACTGGAATCATTTTCCGTCTTGATTTGCGTCTGTCGCAGGTTTGTGAGCGGCATCGGTGCGAGAGGGAGCTTGCTGGCCAGGAGCTGGGGATTGACCTCTGTGACACACAGTTCGAATTAGCTGGAAGAAGACATAGGATAAATGCGACACAGCCACAGCCAAACGTACCGCGGACTCTGGTCTTTCTCGACCTGCAACTCCTTCAACGCAGGCTGGAAGGTATAATACCCTGTCGACACTGTTAGCAACGCGTACTAATCGACTTGAAGTAGTGCATACCGGTAAAAACGCCCATGCCGATGGCCATAATGGCCGGAAACCAATTGCGACTCATTTCGCGCGCAGTCGACAGGATGAACACAGTGACGCAGTGTAGGTTCCAAAGCGACGTTGGACGGAAGTTCTAGAAAGCGGGCGGCGGCCTAGCCCGGAATCGCCAAATTGCCGGCCGGGCACGGGCACGCGTTCCCAGCGTTCTCCCCACACTTTCGACGCGTCTTCCGCCCTGCGGCTCCCCGAATGAATTGCACCACTACCACAAGGTCATTTACTGGTTTTTCTTGATTTCCTCGTGTCTACATTCGAGGTCTCTTTTAATATACTGCGGTGGACGACAAATTACCGCCACACTCGCGTCGATACGGAGCGATGGCGATCTAAGGAGATGGGCCATCGCCAAGGACACAAATGGAATCATGGCGGGAGCGAGGGTTTGTACCGGACTCGGACGAGGAGGATGGGTTCGACAGCCAGAACTCGCTAAAGACACACGATAACGCCGACGCTGGTGCTGAACACGCCAGGGATGTGGATGGGTCTTCAATTTCTACGAACACCTACGACGACGACGATGAGCTTGGTTCGGATACCCCGACGCAGCAACGCATAGATTGCCGGATAGCTTCGAGCGTCAACGGAGAGGACGGGACACCAACTGGAGCTGCGTCTGAAGACCGGAGGGAATCACAATGGGGGAGCTCTTCGCAACGGGAGGATCCCCCAAGGACAGCGGACTTCTCCCAGACCTTATCCGACGCTCATGAACCCAGTCCTCCGTCAACTCCCCAAGCAAAACCTCAACGGGATATTTGGGATATACTCACGTCGTCACCGGATGAATTGCAACTCGACTTCCTTCCCTCGCGCCGGCGCAAAACCCTCGAGCAAATGCAAAATGAGAGTCAGCTGCCCGAAGGAACCGAGGGCAAGAATGGTCCAAACAATGAGATATCGCCACTATCATCACCGTTGTCCTCGATACACTCGCTGAGTTTGAATGAAATGGAGAACGACGGGCAAGAACAGACTGAGAACCCGCCCCACGACAATTTCGAGGACGTCTTGGCTCCCCTGCAACTCCCGGAAGATGTCCTTCGAGAGCTGTCCCAACCAGCGCGACGTTCACTACGTCAGCGGAATCCTATCCAACTACATCCGTACCTACTGGAAGATGCCAAATACCGTCGGCTTATGAAACAAGGAGGGATACGGCCCGTACGCATTGCTCAGTATCAAGAAGCTCTCCGAGCGGCGGCACAGGCAAGTCAGAACAGGGAATATGGAGAGGAGGCCGGACCGCCGTCAAGTAGCCCTGTGGTGAATCAAAGCCCACCACCGTCTTCTCCTGTGGCGGTTCGCCGCGTTTCCGATGAGAGGCCGAGCAATACTACTCTCCGGCGACCAACCTGGCGGCCTTCTGGCCTGCCAAACCATTCACCAGGCGGTTCCAGACAGCGACCGCACAAGAGGCGCAAGGTAGACAGGCCTACTGACGATGATCAGTTCGAGCAATTACGTCGATTGGCCATCCCACAGGTGGTCATAGACACGTCTCCTTCCTCGACGCGGATTGACAGTGATTCGGTATTTGATAATCCGCAGAGCCCACCTCGGTCTGGGACCGTTTCATCGCCACAAACTACGAACTACAAGGAGTTTCGTTTTCCACGTGGATTCTCGCCTCCTTCCCTTGACACTCCACGCATGGGGTCGACTAGGGAGAGGAGGGATGAGAACCACCACGAAGCAGATCCGGATCTTATGGATTGGAGCGGACCGATGCTCGATCAAGACCAGGGAGACATCCAATCCATACATTCCCAAAGTCAGTCAAACTCTGACGGGGAGCAAGACAATGAAAGCGACGAGCAAGAGGAAGAGCAGAACAATGACGAGAATGCTGTCCGCGAGCTTCGACGTAGGATCAAAGGTGTCCTTCCAGCATCATGGCTGCGCTTGGACCAACAAAAACAGACCGGTGATCGGCTGACTTCTACACAACGAAATCGAGACTCACGACAGGAGAATGCCAAGGGCGTTGCACGGAAGATAACAAAAAGAGGCTCTACGAGGCCGTCGAGCCCGAAAGGCCACTTGACATCACTGAGGGAGCTTGCAGACCATGAGAGTAGCGATGAAAGTGATAAGGACGAGGTCGACGTCGACTCTCGTCAGGAACTCGCTAGACTGGTTGGCTTTGATGACCCATTCATGGACCAAGATATGGGCGATGATATCCTCGAGGATAATCGGATCGATTACATGTTCCCTTCAAACCCTCGTGGCCCATCTGCATCTGGAGCGAGAAAGTCGAGCAAGAAGCGGTCAAATCAAAGCAGAACTGGTTCTGTTTTCACTGATCTCAATAAGCGGCTTCGCCTTAAGAGACAGGCTAGGCTTACGGACCCAATATACGGCGCGCGGAAGGAGTCTGGAAAATCGCGCACTCCGCCCATGATTGGTATCCTAGATGCGCCGGATGTGGCGTCCAGGCCGCGGAACGAGCAACCGCAGTTCCTGAGAGTTGCTGCGCGCAACGCGCGGTCTCGTCGTGATAGAGGAAGAAGGAGCCCTTCTCGCAAGGTTTTCCAACTCAGTTCAAGGGTGGATACGGAAGATGCCAACGCGTCATTGCGTCAATGGCGAAAGGGCAAACTGCGGCAGACAAGGCTCTCTGGATACCAAACGAAGCCACACGAACGGCAGCCCCTAGCGGACTTGTCTTCTAATCGGAAAGAGATGCTCGGTAGCCTTGTGGCCAAGGAGATCAGCAAGACTTCCAGAACGCAGAATAGATCTACGACTCATCCTCGGGAAGATGGGGGTGCGAACACCCGGCCACAACCAGCAGCTCCTGTCCAAGATCAAGCAGCAGGGAACGGCGACACTGTATCCAAGCCTACTGAACCTTCTAGGCAAGGCCAAAATTGGATCGTGCGGAGAAATGTCGCCATATCGTCACTGAAGAGAAACGCTCCCCGGCCAGCAATCTCCGACCTCGTGAGCGGCACTATTGGCTCGACAGCTCTCCAAAAAACACTTCCAACGCTGAACCGCGGCCGTCATGACAGAAGACTGTCAAAACCTCGTGATGTCAATGTGATTCTGGAGCGCTTCCTTCGCTCTTCTCCGCCAGCCAATGCGGGCAACCCCCGGCGAACGACTGACGCCCCAGTCGCCCCAGTCCCAACCCAATCAGATGACATGCTTCCCACTGCGCGTCTTCAAATACGTCGACCGCAAATTCGCAAGCGTCCGCCAAAGCGAATTGATGTGTATGCACCTGAGAGACAAGAGACGCTGGCCCCGTTGGTCTTGGAAGATGATCCATTCAACCTGGTGGATGAAAGCCCTCGACAGTTCAGCCGTCAAGGGGGGTTAAGTGGGTACCGCCGGTCATATACTATAGACTTCAACATAACTCCCCTGCAGCCAGGGACTTTCTTCCACGAGTCCACATTCATCGGAAGTGGAGAGTTCTCTCGCGCCCTTTCACTCGGGAAACGGGACCTCGATCATCCAGCCAGCGTGTTTCATCTTCATGCAGGAAGCTTCAGCTTTCGCTGGGGCCCGTGGAACGACGCTGTTTCCTCAGAACTTGGTACCGCTTTCAATGCGATGTTGGAAGAAGTCGAAAGGAGTCATCTTTCTGCCGGCCAATCTGGAGAATGCCTGAGCCGCGCTTGCACCCTATATAGGTCACTGGTGAAGTATTGCTCCGATAGCCTTACCTTCATCGACCCTATCGATAGGACTGGCTATATCAGAAGAGCCCACGGCCTCGTTTCTCGATTGAACGATAGCTTAGCGACGCTATCACAGATAGATCACAGCGAGACTGGATGGCTCACAAGGATTTCGGCATATAACCTCGTGTTTGCAAATCAGACATATCGAGCTGCTTGTCATGATGTTGTCGCCGAAGGTGTTAGAGCTGAAGCAGTGTTGCTTGTGAAATGCGCCGCTAGACAGGTCGCAACTTTTGTTTCAACAGCCGCCGGACAAGCTGACATCCGCAAATTTCTTCAAGAGAACAAGTCTGAGGAGAAACGGGAAGCGGGAATACGTGAAGACCGCTCATGCGTCGATGGCTACGTTATTGCCTACCATGTTCTCCAAAGCGCCGACGCCCTCAAAGGCTTGTTTGAAGAGGTTTATGCCGAAGCATGTTTGCTGTCAGATGCGCCAGACAAAGCAAATGCGCGAGATATCAGCTGGATGGAAGATAGGTGGCACATGGTGTTTACGATGCTGCCTCTGTGTGAGATCGATGTCGCCGGTATTGCCCGTGTTGGGCTCCGGTTCAGGGAAGCTCCAGATCATTGGACAATACCTGAGCGTTTGATCCGTCCGGTGCTGGATAGTTACGATCCCAAGTCGGACACACCCGTTTCATACAACAATTACTGTCGAACGTTGTTCCACAGGTGCTTTCATCTTATCAATGCCTGGGGCTGGCGCGACTGCAAACGAATCCTCGATACGCTTTACGACTTCTTCGCGAAAAACACCCTGTACAACCTGGAGCATGAGGAAAGCTTTGGATCTCCGTCCTTCCTTGATGAACTGGACCTGAGTCCTTCGTTCGGTATCCGGTTAGGCGAGCCGTGTTTCCATGTTCTGTTAAAGATAATCGCATGTGGTCTCCGATTTTTGGCCCAGAGATACGACAAAAAGAAGATCCGGAACTTCGCCTGGCGCCTTCTGCCAAACCACGGACGAGTTTATCCCAAGGAAAAGCCCCTTCAACAGACAGATCTTGCCGCCCTGAGAAACCATCATGACCTCCTTTGCACGTTGTACTTTGCGGTACCTGATGGATGTCGCCCCCGCTTAGAGACGATAAGGAACCTCGTTGATCCAGCCAGTTCCCATCGTGAGACCTGCAATATCAGTCTTCGGTCGTGGGCTAGACTTGTTCGGTTCAAGTTGTCAACGAACGAAGACGTCACAGGACTTGAACCATTCGCGGACTGGCATTCGTATTTTGTCACGGAGCTGTTAAAGCAACATGGTCTCGCTCGGAGAGAAATCGAGGCTCAGAACACTGGAGGACACAAATTTTCACGCCAACTGATCGAACGGACAATCGCAGAAAACCAACGTCACATCGAGTCCCTGCTGAAAACTGCCCTCAATGGTCTGCAGAGCGCCATAAGCTCGGCACCGACGATAGAACATGCCGAGAAGCTCACCCGCAAAGCACCTCTTAATGCTGTCTTGGGGCTTTTCAATCCTCGGGTGTCTCGCGTGAACACTACTGTATCCGAAGCGCTCCAGGTGATTGTTGCTTATCTGCAAAAATGTAACCCTCTCTCTGCTGTGGGAGCCACAAATCCGCCTACGGAAGAGGACAGCCAGGACTACGGCGATTGGACTGCCATCGAGGCCTTTTATGAGGATGAAGTAACATCAACCTTGCCCCAAGGTATTGAGCTCGTGGAGAAGGCCTTCCATCCTGAGGTATCTCGTCTTTTGTCAAACTGTTTTGGAGAAGATGACTGCCCCGAAGATGCGATCCTGTTGAACGTTGTGGATTGCTGGACTTCTATTGCACAGACCCTGGTGAAGAACAAATTGCGACACTGGGATAGCTATCTGAGCCGCTATGAGAGCGATTCCTGGGCTGCACTCCGGTCTACGATCCAGACCAGGAAATACACACCTAAATTTCTGGCAAGTTGCATTGAGAAAGACAACAGCTTCGTTGCGGAGTGCAAGGTTCAAGTCTACAGCCTATGGATGTCATGCTTGATGGAGCGATCTTCAATGCTGAAATTCCAGCATAGTCTCACTGAAGCTTTGCTGAACGGTGACGACGACAACCCTATGCTGCAGAACCTGCCTTTTTACCGTGATGGAGACGGACGGTACTCAGTGACCCTTGAGGAACTCAGCCAGCGCAGACTGTCCTTGATATCGAGCCTCCTGTCCAATATGCGTGCGCGTGTGCTCCGACTCGAGGAAGCAGCCAGCCGCGACCTGTCCACTTCACGACAAGAGTATCGAGAGCTCGTTCAGCAGATGATGTCGTCCATGAAGGCAAATTATCAGGAACTGGGCACTGGCGCTACGGTGGCCCAAGGCGACTATGTGGAATTCGTCCATCGTGTCGTGGGATTCTTGCAGCAATACACTCGGGATATCTGTCCCGTCGACCAATTCTTCACCGACCCGGGTTCGTTCCCTCTCCCTCTCGACGACCCAACCTACATCGTTGCGCGAGTGAAGAGCTACGAGCCCAAGCTGTCGTCCGGAAAGTCCGCGAAGGCACTGATTGTCTTCATCCAATCTGCGTCTGAACGAGCAGCTATCGATCGGCGGCAGACGTACTTCGTCGAACAGCTGCACGCCTCGATGGAAGAGGCATATGAGTCTGGGGATCCGAGCAGACCTACATTGCGAGCCTTCTTGTTTCAATCCGCCTTCCCAGCTTATCTCGAGATCGCCCTCAGCAACCCTGCGGGGTGGATTCTCAGCCGGCCGATAATCCAGACTATCATGCTTACTTTCGAGGAGCTGCTCTTTAATATCGACACCACAGACCCGCGCTGCGTTTCGTCCCTGGTCGGTATTTTCAGTTCGGTATTCCGCGCAACGTACCAGTCCCTGTTGACCATCGTCGACAACACCGAGCTGCTCAAAGACCCTCCTATCATCCTGACCGTTTCTTCCATGGTGGAGATGATTACCGCTGCGTTACGCGTTGTGGACTATATAGACCGAGCTACCGACTTGGGGGACGCTCTCATATCCCAATTGCGTGTACTCCGACAAATCATCCTCTTCATCACCTCCCACATCCACGACTGTCCGCTCTCAGACGCCTCTACCGAAGACTTTACAACATTTGCCGAGACCTTCACCAAAGACACTCCCACGCACTCGAGACCCGCCGCTTTCTTCAAGGAGATTGGCCAATCGGCCACCCGCGAGCTCCAGGCGTACATCAATGAAAGCTGGTCCCGCCATCAGGGAAGATACTACTTCACAAGACGTGGCTGTCACCAGCCACAGGAAGTGCAGATTGAGCCGGCCATCGCGGCGAGGCTTGCAACGTGCCCGAAGGAAGAATTTGATGATGCCGCGGGCATATTCTTTGAGACGCTGGAAGCTCTTGATTTGTTTGGTACACGCGATTGAATGATGGCTGCATACTTTTGGAAGGAAGGCTGCGCTGCATGGTGTATATGGCGTTTAGGCAGGGTTTAGAGATAGAAGGATGTATGTATCCTTGAAGCAGGCACCTTTGGATTGCTAGATAGTAATGAGAAATGTCTTATGTCCACTAAACCCTCATGTGATGTCGACTTGAGATCCGGTGTCGCAGCTACCAACCATGGAAGTTCTTGAGGCTGGTGAAGATCAATAGATATTCTGAGTAGCAAGTCGCAGGGATAAATTCCAAGAGCAATGAGATAAGTCCATGGATGGTACAGTTCTCGCAAGCTGGGTCTAGTACATGGCAAGGAGAGCTCAAGCCGTGGATATTCGGAAAAGGGCGCTTGGACGTCAGTCAATGCAGGCTTTGCATCTCCCTCATGTTTCCCAACATGCTAGGCATGGGAAAGACAACGGCGGTCCTTCGACAGCTGCAGGAGAGGCTGCTCCCATGGCTGATCAGCCGATACAAGTGCCAATCACAGAGAGCATCCCTCCCCAGACCAAAGATAGCTCTTTTCCTGACGCTGCAGACAATAATCATGCAAGTTCCGAGCAAAAAGATCGAAGTGACGTACAGCCAATGGCCACAACTGCACTTTTCCCTTACTTTAACGTTCTCGACAGCTTCTTTCATCAGCCAGAGGTGGACAACTGCCATGACTCTTATGCGTACGATATAGTCATGAACATCTGCTCTCAATCCACGAGCTATGTACCGAAGAGTGTCGACTTCCGGACACTTCTGAACATCACTCACGTCGTGAACGATAAGGGATTTCATTTATATGTGCAATCACAAGTCCGCAAATGGATCAAGGCGCTCAAACAACTCACGGCAGACGCCATGAGCATTGAATTGGTGGCATGGATATGGATTTCATATGTCTTTCGCCTCCCCGAGGAGTTCAAGATATTACCGCTACTGCACAATTCAGTGCGGAAGGTCCTATCGTGGTTTATAACAGGTACAGAGTGCCACTTCCTGGTCATATCATGCGTAAGCAGATACCTACCTAGTTACTGCCTATCCCTGAACGCGCCACCACCCTCACATGATGCAGACATGATCGATGATGGAAGATCAGCGGCGATTGCAGACTTCCAAACAATTTTCTAGGATCAACGAATTGAGATCTTAAGGGCATGCTGGGCTACGTCAAGGGGGGCAGCACCAAGCGCGGAGGAGTACCTTACCCGAGCTTTGTTCTGGGCTTCGTTCAGACCGAGTCCTATGGTATGGGTATCTGCACTGAGGATGGCAACAGAAACGAACATCCTGAAGTCAGTGTTGGGGGGATCCATGCCCAGATAAAGGCCATGATCGATCTCGGTCAGTGGAAATTATCTGAGGTGTCGTTAAGGCAGCTGGTTCCCGTCGTAAGCACGATTATATCGGTAGCGGTTTCAGGAGCAGCAGGTGTGAGGGCTGGTCCTCTGGTGCCGCTATCCATTCCGGACATTTTGGGGAACCGGGAGACTTTTGGGGATCGTTGGTTCACTTTGAAGCACACGGTCCTTCAGCGTGCTGAATCGCAGAAGCGGTCAATGGGCTTGGATTTGCTGCATCATCTACCGAAATAGAATTGTCTCGATTCGCAATAAAGCACACTCTCCTGTGAGACTTGTACGTCGAAGATTTCAGTCTGACGTATGGCCTACACGGTTCAACTACTACTGTTATGCAACAACTGGAAGGAATTACCGTCTTCGTTATAGGCCTCACATTAGAAGGCACGAATGCAGCAGACTTCGTCAGCATCACAAAAGCTGTACAATGCATGCATGAATAATACATCGTCACCCTAACCCCAAGCATAAGATGCATCAACACAAACCAAATGGTAACAGAACGGGATACCCTCAATCTGGCCGCCAACAAACTCCTGAACCGCCCAATCTCAACACAGTTCAAAAAGAACAACACCAATAGAATCATATACTACCGCCGTTCCGGATGCACAGCATTCACAGAACCAGCGGCAACACTGCTACCCTCGGCCGCATGTCCATCATGAGCCTCTGGGTGTTGGTTGCTGCTATGGCTGGAGCCACGACGATGGAAGGGATGTGGATGGAATCCTGAGAAATTGAAAACCTTGCGCACGGCGTTGGCCACACTGGATCTCCGCTTCGACTCCGGCGACGCTGGCTTCTCCGCCGCCTCGTCGACCCGGGGCACTGTCGCATCATCCGCCAGCACAATGTTCGTCGTAGCCGGTTTAGGCGGCCATTGGCCATCAGATTTCCAGCCTTGCACCATTGCCTTGGTCACGTCGGCCAGGTTGATGGGGACCGTCGGTGTGAGACCCTGGATCACCACCTTGGAGTAGATGGACGGGTACATGGCTGGGGTGATCGAGGCGCGGATGGGATTCGACGATGGGATGAGAGCGGGCACCACCGGGATGAGGGGTTCCTCAGATACGCCCGGCTGGTGATGAACGGACGAAGCCATCGCGGTAGCTGCTGCCGTCGCTGGCGCAGGAGCCGGGGTAGCCCCTGTCACAGCCTCCTGCGTCGCCGGCTTGTGTGTATGATCAGGCTCAGTGATTCCCGTCTCCGTAGACACCTTGGGCCTGTTCTCAAGATCCAGAGAGTGCTTTTCGCCTTCGCGATCCGGCTGCGACTGCGCGTCCTGCTCCGCGATGCTAAGACACGCGTCCGTCTTCGCTGCCAAATTCGACGACTCTCCACTACGAGACAACGGCCGAGACGACGTAGACCCCGAAAACGTGTCCTGACTCCCGTTCCCGACGCCGTCGTCTGCGACTCCCGACGTCGCCTCGGCATCCACACCACTCCCTTCCGCGACAGACGCCAGCGGCGCACCCTCCCTGCGACGAAGATCGCTTCTCGTCCGCGCCCCAGACCACGCGTCACGGCGCTCCACCCACGTCCTCAAGCCCTCGTTCCAGCGCATTTCCTCCTCCATCTGTCGACGGCGTTTGCGACGGCGCTCGGCCCGCCCTCCGGCGGCGGACAGGACAGGGCTGGATGGCTGCGACGACGAATCGTCGTAGGCTGTCGCGATACGGTCCGTGGGGCTCCCAATGGCCGGGGAGGTTTGGGGTTCCAGCTCGGACCCCGAGCTGTCGTATTCGCGGAGACGCCATTCCAGGACGTCGTGGTCTGGGTCGCGGGGCGAGCATCGAGCTGGGAGGCCGGAGTCTGTGGAGGGTTCGAAGGCCCAGTCGTTGCGGAGGATCTCGAGCACGTAGCGTTTGGCCTCGCGAATGGCGGCGTTGCGTGTGTCGGTGGACATGGTGGTCAGGTGGTTTGTTTGGTGAGAGGGGTAGCTCGCTGGTCGTGTGAGCGGTGCGGGAGAGAAGTTGACTCGAAGGAGAGGGAGGAAAGAAAAGAACGATATGGAGAATGAAGCCCTCTCTTTCTCGGATTGAGGGGGAATCAAGATAGGAGGAGAGAGGGAGAGAGGTGAGGTGGAAGAGGAAGAGGAGGTGGCGGGGAAAGAGGAGCAGCTTTTTTCGTCGATGTCATCGCGGAGCTGCCAGGGTCACATTTTCCCTGTACGGATCATCACACCACTTTTTAAGCCACCAGATGACAGGCCTTTGGTATCCCCTTAATTAACAGTGGATGACAGCAAATACGAATATTCTGCACTCTATCCACAAGACAAATATATTGGTACATGGTGTGGTCATATCACTAAATACTATTGTACAGCGTCTCTCATCCCGTGAAAGATTCCCAGTCTATACCCATCCTATACCCATAATCTAAACAAAAGACGCCCTTATAGATCATTCCGCACACGCGCTGCATCGGCGGTCGACTCTTCAATCCCTGCGGGCATGAACCCCCAGCCAGGACTCTTCTTGCGCCGGCCCTTACGGTCCCCGTACTGTTCATCGAACTTGCGGATTGCCCCGAGAGAAGACATGTCTTCGCTAATCGATGCGCTGATCTCTTCCATGCCGCGCTCAAAGTGCGTCCAGGTGAGTATGCGTCGTTCGGGGTATTGGTAGGGTTCGTCTCCCTTGTGTTGTGCCGCGAGCTCGTTCTCTTCACGGACACAAGCCAACGCTGCCGACACCGAAAGGTTCTTCAAGTCGGATCCCGAGTATAGAGGAGTGCGCCGAGCGAGCTCGGCAAGGTCAACCGAGCTGTCAAGTGTTTCTTCTTTCAGGTGGATCTTCAAGATCGCCAGGCGGTCTTGCTCCGTCGGCAGGTCAACGAGTAAACGCCGGGGCAAACGGCGGAGCACTGCATCGTCCAGATCAAACGGCCGGTTTGTGGCTACCATAATGAACGCCGAAAGGTCATTCATCCCATCCCACTCGCGCAGGAACTGGTTGATCAGCTCCCGGTGCGAAGTACGGCTGCTGGCTCCAGTTCGCGAACAGAAAATGGCGTCCGCTTCGTCGATGAAGACAACACAAGGGCTGAGCTTCTTGGCCAGGGTGAAGATGGCCTTGACGTTCTTCTCCCCTTCGCCAACGTACATATCGTAGACTTCTGAGCCACTGACCTCCAAGACGGTGGCGCCACTTTCGCGCGCTACAGCCTTGGCAAGGAGAGTCTTTCCCGTGCCAGGGGGACCGTAAAGGAGAAGTCCAGGGATTTTGTCGGTGGCTAGGACACCGTAGGTGAATGCTTCCGGTCGAATGAGGGAGAGCGAGGTTAGCGTCTTCAGAGCATCGATGGTCTCCGGGGGAACATGGACATCCGCAAAAGTGGTGCGGATACTTTTGGCATCGACAACCCCATTCAACAGTCTCTTCTCGTGGGAGTTACAGGTCTTCCGGAGCGAACTCAATAACCGCTCGCGGTCATTGCCTGCATCTGCCGATTTTGTCTTGGGTGTTCTGTCTTGTAGCCAATCACTCTTCACCCGGTCTGCCTTTTGCATCATCTCAATTCCTCGCTGGATATGCTCGAAGCCAAAGGGCTCGTCGGCTTCGAGGCTTCCAAGGGCGAGCGTCGTAGTCCAATGGACTTGGCTGTAGGGCCAATAACGCTCATCAAGGCCAGATTCCTTCAATATGGCAGCATCCAAAGGCCACTCTCGAGTCCCAAGAATGTTATCTTTCACTGCAGATGGGCTCTCATTCAGGCGTGTTCTCAACAAGTCTTGGATATGGCGGATGTTGATGTCGAGGGTCCGTTTCTTTCGATCCTCTGTCAACACCTTCTCTGCCACAGAAGATCCCATAGCTGGAGTCACGACGATCATCTGTGAGAACTGATCGTCAAAGGCGTTCTGCATAAGTCTCGA
Organism: Aspergillus sp. MEXU 27854; assembly: GCA_019721355.1. Lineage (NCBI taxonomy): Eukaryota > Fungi > Ascomycota > Eurotiomycetes > Eurotiales > Aspergillaceae > Aspergillus > Aspergillus sp. MEXU 27854. Next base: position 3,421,841 of record JAGMTT010000002.1, read on the forward strand.
CGTGTCGGAATCGGGGGCAGCCTCTTGCGCTGCCGTACCAACAAAGAGAACGCGGGAGCCCAATCTCCTCCGATCCTGGATCGCTTTTTGGAGCAGGTATATGAACCGAGCCCCTTCACGAGTGCTTTGAATTTCACCATAATCCTGGATCTGTACAATGACATCGCGAGTCGGATGAGGCTTAGCCTCCTCGGCATCCTTTGCTGGATCTTCTTCTGGTTGCCGCGACTTACTAGCCGATGAGATAATCTCATTGATCAATCGTAACCGCCGGTCCTCCGCGCGATCAATGTTGCCTTGTGACGAGGAACCTGCGTTGTCCAGCGGCCCGTTGAAGGATGCTACCAGGGATTTGAGGCCGAGAAAATTGGGCAACGGGATATCGCCAGCGTCTCGCGTGCTTTCAATCGTAATAAACTTCGGACCCTTGAGACCCGGTCGAAGGCTGCGCGATGGCATGGATGTATCCATGACATCGGCGTCGTCGGCGTCCGACTCATTCATGCCGTCGTCCTGCCAAGTCTCCGTCATGGATGGACGGTAGACCTCGTAGCCAAGCGACCGAATTGCTGTGGTAGTCCCAGTATCCGCCAAGTCCTGCTCAGTGCAGAGCTGAGCGATGTCCTGGGCGTTGAGAGTCACCACGTCGGCCCCAAGTTCCCGAGCGAGCCTTTTCACTACCGCATCAAGAAACAGTATCCCATCGTTACCCGGGTATTGAAGAACTAGGTGAGACTTCCGTGCCGAGGGTTCTTTCGCGTACTTGGTGGGCGGCAGTCGCAGACCTGCTCGAGCAGACGCGACAAGCTCCTCCCACAATGGCTCTGTCAGAGCGTAGCGGTTCTCGCTCCGACCATCTCCAGCAGACGGCGTTGGTTCGCCTCCGTCACCACCACGAGCTTGCGCCGCCGTAGGTGGTTCTGTTGCTTTCGCTGTAGGAGCGATTGTCACTTGTTCGGGCGATTCCGCAGTGACCTCTCCCTCGCCACTATTGATCACAGTATTCCGCTCGTAGAACCAGTCGGGGACCGTGGCTGTCGGCGCGGCCCACTCCTTCGCAGGCTTCCTGTTCCTCAACGCTCTTCGAACGGCCGATCCATACGGGCTTGGATCCTTTTTCCCAGGTTGCGCTGGCGGTGTCGTGACCGGCGATGCACCGTGTGCAGCGACGTTGCGTGCAGCATTGAGCGGCGAGACGTCGTCCGCGATGTTCTCGGGGGTCGAATCTGGGGCACCGTGGGGGTCAGAAGGCGCCGACGATCGCCAACCGGTCGAGAGGTGGAAGCGACGCGAGGGAACAGCAGCGGGATACCGGCGGTGCGCGACGAAACGGCAGGGTCGAGCGAAAGTCGAAAGCAGCCTGCCTCGCTGCATTGACGAATACATCCGGGGCAGATGCAGCCACCGGACTCAGAGATTAACAAAAACGGCAGACACTCGCAGCGGGGGTAGACATCGGGCGAGTCGCGGTGGTGGCTATCGTTCTTCAGGATTCTCGGCCTTTTGTCGATAATTCCTTTCTGAGCGGACCGCCGTCACGTGCGGACGTTCTCCTAAGCTGGCCACCGTCCACGTCTACAACTTCGTCTCTCGGACTGATTTCAAGTCTCATACTCAGTGAAACGCATTCGATCCTGAAGCTATGTGAGTTTTAAATACTGGAATGACTCATCTGGCGAACTGAAATCCATCTTCTGGCCGGTCGAAATAGTACGCTGTATCCTTTCCAGGGTCTTCCTTGGTCGAAAACCCATTGCCCAGGTACGAGAAGCGATTTCTCCGAATACTCTCCCACTTGTAGTCTTCATATCGCGGTTCATCCAGCATATGAAACCAATGAATCCGACTGCCAGGATGCAACGCGACGATGGGACCGTCGATGGTTCCATTTTTAAACCATGACCTGCAGTGCGTACTCCACGCAGTTCGCTGCAAAAAGGTCTGGGTATGCTCGACAAAATCATCAACCGCTTCTTTACTGACTTCCACTGATTTCACCCCTTGTGTCTGGCATTTGTGGATCATGCGAAGCATATACTTGGTTGCATGCTCGATGATTGGGAGTATGGAGCCGTGACCAACGGGGGAACTTGGGCCAAGGAACACTAACAACAACGCCATCAGTAAAATTTTTACAAGTTGATCATCTTGAGGCATACTGAAATGATTGGGAAAATTCGGCACCGCCAACGACAGATATGCGGCGGGGAACTGTTTCCACTGATCCTTCAGACTGATTCCATTACGGCCCACAAGAGGGTAGCGAGGCCGGAACGAGATATCGAAGCCCGTGGCGCAGATGAATACGTCTACCGGGATGATCTCTTCCGTCGACAGTTGGATGCCTTCTGGCACGATCTTAGAAATGGGGTCCGTAACAACCCGTACGTTCTTCTGTCCTAGCGCCTCGAGATATCCATTTCCAGGGGTTGGTCGTCGGCATCCAACCCCAAAGGATGGAATTATGTGCTTCAACAGCGGCGAATCGGCTCCCAGCTTGGTTCTCATCTCGTTGATAGAGAAATTCCTGGCTTGCTCTTGCTCGGGGCTGTCTTTGAGGATCTGTTGTTCAGAACAGGCCCTGTCAGCGTGTGATTGATCGGATGGAAGAGATCAGTACTAACAAATTTGAATCTCTTATTCAGCTCAGATTCAACGTCCTTTCTGTAGTTCAAATATTCCTCTGGATGCGACCTGAATCGCTCCTTCTGCTCTGGAGTGACTATAGACAACCTTAGCTGCCGTCTTCTGGCATTTTCAAGTTCAGATGTGCTCACACAGGAAATTAGATCCCCCCGGCCCGGCTTTGCTTTGCGCAAAGCCAGCGGTAATCCAAGTTGGGCTTCGGATGAAGGTGACCAGGCTTTTGACCTCTGGGGGAGCCAGATACTTAACTTAGTATCAATCAAAACGGGTGATAAGACACTTACCTGGTTGGATAGTAGGCACAATCTGGACTCCGGACGATCCGCAGCCAAGCACTGCGACAGTCTTCCCTTTACAGGAGACAGATCTGTCCCATGCAGCGCTATGGACTAGCTCTCCCTTGAAAGTGTTCAAACCTGGAATATCCGGCCATTTCCAATTGCTACATTGCCACTATGTGAGCGACAGTCCAGTTGCATTTGGAACAAACCAGTTCACATACTTAAGAACTCCAGAAGCCGTGATCATGAAGTGACAGTGGTCGTCGAAAACCCGTCCGGAAGCGAGATCCTCAATTTGAAGCCTCCAGATACCGTCATTCTCTTCCCATCGTGCTCCCACCACACGGTGGTTGAGCTGGATGAACTTATATAAATCGTACTTTCGTGCAAGACCACGAAAGTAGTCCAGTATCTCTGGTGCCTGCGAGTAGCTATATACGCTATTAGTTATGCCATCACGATCTCATCCAGAGCAAGGATGTTGGATATACAAAGCACTCCAGTCAGGATTAGTTGCCCACGTGAACTGATAGTTATGAGAGGGAATGTCGCACGCGCAACCTGGATAGCGGTTCTCGTACCAGGTGCCGCCTACTTCGGAGTTCTTTTCGTATATCGTCAGCTCGATGTTGGACATATGCTTGTTGACCTGGTATGCTAGATTTAGACCGGATGCCCCGGCACCGATTGCGATGACCCGGATACGTCGAGTTGATCCGAGGGGTGTTTCCTGAACCGTGTATTTGGTTTCTTTTGCGGTAGCGTTTGTGACTGTCATTGTGTTTATACAATGCTGGTTGGCCGATATTAGGTTGTTTGCGATAACCCCATAAAAGACTAGCGCAATGTTGCATAAATTTGCTTGTACGCTGGAAAATGAGTTGGTCGACGTGATCAATGCGCTTACTTGTGAGGAAATCCCAATATATATAAATCACAGTTACCCCGCATGGAATAACCAAGGTCCTAGGTATAGGAGTTTACCTAGTTCATATCCTAGGTACTCGATCTTGACCTTAACATCACCATTTAAACTTACAACCTGCAAGAATCCGTTAACTGGCACAGTTCTTCCCTTACTGTCCTCGCCAGGTCTCTCGTTAGACTAACCTCTTCCAAGAACCTAGTATTGGTTCTCAAGTCGATGTTATTTATATGACTTCCAAGCTGAACGCGAAACAAGCTCCGGTAGCGTGTCTGTCAGTAACTGGCCCCTCACTATTGGGAACGACACAGGTGAAAGTTTCAATGTGAGAAATAAGGAGGAAGAACAGATTAAATGCGACAAGATCAATCAGCTGCCAGCAAAATATCCTTGTTGCTCACATGCGAGAGATGCAACTTGCGCGTTGATCTGACCTTTTTCCTGACTTAAGGGTCCAAACATCCTTGCTTAATCGTTGAGACACTGAGGTAAATGGGGACAGAAGTAAAAGCGACGACCCTGCATGGTTCTTAGTATAGAACATGATTGGCCCATAGCAGCCCCGAATGACATTTTACTCTGTATGACCATGAAAAATTTTCTGGAACTCATGATCCGAAAGGATGTATATACATAGAAGCTTGGAGTCACCAGGTCTTACCTCGGTTTTCGCGGCTATGGCCACCGTCTTATGAGGAGAACCAAGCCATTCTGTGTGCAGTCTAACTTTTCTGTCCTGCACTTAGCGGTGGCCATGAGAGCCTAATTCATACAACGGTGCAGTGTTGGTATAATCCAGTTCCTGGGCGTAGCCATAGCTTTTTGGCTGCTCAGCAACTTCCCGGTTCATGACTGGAGGTCCTGGTAGAATGTGCTCTGTTTTCGTCTTCGGCGATACAAAAGCCAGCCTACTATGGCTCCAAATATCGCGACACCGACAACAGGCCCCACAACGGCACCCGCTATCCAGGCTTTGCTCGGATGGGACGGCACTGACGCAGGGGAGGACTTGGTGGGGTGGATGGCTGTTGTAGTTTGTGCAGTTCCAGTAGATAGGCCAGATGTTGATACTGGCAGTTCGCGATATATCGAGAACGTGCTCCAGTGCTCCCCCCAAGAACATGAGCGATCGACGGTGCTCCAAATGGTGATGTCTGAAAAATCGTCATGGTGATACATCTCTCGGTGAGGTTTAGTGGCAGAAATAGAGTCAACCCAATGCGTCATTCTTGTATTTGAAAGGCACGGGCAGACAAGACTCACCAGTCGTACACCAATCCATTATCACAGGTGAACACGTTGTCTTGACAGTCTACTGGAATGGAACAAGGATCTGTTGTACAGCCGCCAGCATAGTCTCCAGAAGTACTCCAGAACCCAGGGCCTACCATGGCCTCAGCTAAATAGAATAGGGACAGCACGGTTGAATCCTCCCAATGTTAGGATTTTGGCTGCATCGGATGGCTTAATCGTAGTCGGGGCAATAGGACCCAATCTCTCTCCAAACACACATCTCCCTCTCCCTTATACAGACCAATCTGGCCTGCTGTTCCCAATGGTTGATAGATTTCGTCCACGCTGAGGTTGTTTAGTTCTCTTTCCCAGTTCGGCTGGAAGGGCAAATCTTCACATGCTACCGATATCAACCTTGATCGATTTCAATACCGATTTTAACGAACAGATCTCCGCTATCCAATAGTGCCCGCCGAGGGTGGTATGTGGAGTGATTTAGGTGTCATCTGCGAGAAACCGGTCTCTGAGTCGGTGTCCTCAAAATGAAATTCTGCTCTGGAACCCGCAAGCAAGGATCTATGTGATTCCGTGTTCGAATTTGCGAAACAACAAGAACTCACCCAAACCAACATAGCATCTTCATACAGAACAAGATCCAGTCAATGCTTACTTTCATAAGAATAGAAACCTGATCCTGACTTGACCCCCAATTTCCCTGCAGCAACCATCTTGCGCAAGACTTTTCGTGGCCCTTCTGGAAGACCGGGCCGTATCGCTGCGTAGTGATCCTCGATAAGTAACACAGTGTCCAGGCCGATAGTGTCCATCTCTTCACAGGGCCCTTTCGGTATCCCCATCACGCATTGGAATATCTGGTCGATCTCCCGGGGAGTCGCTACCCCTTCGTCGATTGCGGAAAGGGTTTCTCGTTTGATGGCGGCCCAGATCCTGCGATTAGGGTTAGCACGAGCTTTTCAAATGCAAAAAGGCAGACGCCCCTATTGAAGATGAACCCCGTTGACAACCCCCGGACGTGGAAGGGTGCGAATCCATGCGCCTTAGTTTCTTGCATGAGCTTCGGAATGATATCTTGTCGTGTCTCTTCCGTTCCCATTATTTCGATGGCTGTATTTAGACATTACATCCTCATCCGTATTTCGGCGGTAATGGAACAAGACGAACCAGGTATATCTGGAGGGAGAACTAGAGACCGGTGTTATCGGAGATCTTCACACCACGAGCCGATGCTTACATGGGTGCATGTTGACCATGCGATCCTTTCCCTTCAACGCAATGCCTTTCGCGATATCAGGGATAGTATAACTACTCGAGTTTGACGCGATGATCGTTGCTGGATGGGTGGCTTTGTCAAGCTCACAGAGCAAGGATTGTTTCAGGGAGAGCGACTCTGGAACACACTGTCGTCCGATATTGTGCCGCTCCTTGTCAGATACTTGATGGCGTAGAATGGATCCAACCGTCCTACCTCCACTACCAGCCATGAACGTGCAAGCGCCATGTCCAGATTGTCGGTTGAACCAATAGTCACCGAATCGTGACCCGTGGGTAGTCGAGACCACAGCGTCTCCAGATTGTCATTTGCGCGAGGTAACTGGGATTTGTCGTTATCGAGAAGATAGACGGGTCTTCCTAGTCTCGACCACTGAAGAGGACGATCAGTTCCGTCTGTTGCAGGATAGAGGTATGGAGTGTTGGTCTCACCATGTACGCTAGACGAGATCCCTGGACGCCTGCACCCAGGAGCGTAACTGCATTGAGGGCCTTGGACATGTTGGATTGACGTGGAGCGAGAGATACTCTGAATGTAGTGGAGGCAGGACTATATTTTGAGGATCGCTAGACTCACATATAGATGTTCATCAGTTCTGGCCGATTAGGTGAGCGTCATCTAAGTTTCCATGAAATGTGGCTCATGTCTCATTGTAAGCAAAGGTGTATATATGAAGAGCAGGTGCGAAATGGATCGGACTGCTGCCAGCTGTGTAGGTCTCAACACCAACTTTATTTGCTTGGCAGACCAGTGCTCTTCCAGTCTAATTCCATGAACAAGATGCTTTCCAGAACATCAAACCTGTTTCTGTCAATCATTAATATGTTTTGGGTGCGGAACCGTTCTACATAAGCTTTGAGTGACGGTCAAGACTACAAGAGAGTTCTTGTTGTCTCCAGTTACGCAACTTAGGGAGGCCTGATAGAAATGACAGCTACAGTTGATACAACTGTACGTTGACATATGGGATCAAGCTTATACGACGGCTGACTGGATTGGTCCAATGAAACAAGTATATGCATTGACTATTGTAGAGGCTATAGACTCCGTAAAACACGACGTGAAAGTCGTAGAGGACCTGTTAACTGAACTATAGTTAGCCCATATCCATCATCATGAGATGTATGAAATTGTGTGAAAGATTTGTTCTCAGACAAAATATACTGGCAAGTAGCAGACCAACCGGGAAAGGAAGGTCCGAAGATCTCCTCATGGACGATTCAGAGGTGATGAAGAAGTAAGAGGTATGTTGTCATCTTCGAAAACGGGGGCGAATGAACAAACAGACGAGGGAGACAAGGGGGAGACTAACCATGATTGTTGCAGAGACTGGATCAATGTGAGCTGATCGGTTAGTATGTGGTCTGATCATCGTCATTGCATTATGATATCAGGAGACAGAGCATTGCGCCAGCGAGAGATGAGAGATACTCTGGCCCGTGTACCATTAGAGCGAGAAGTCTGTTGACTATCGTTGTCGCATGTATGGGATGAAGAAGAAATCAAAGAAAAACAACCATGAAGAGCGCAGCGGAGTCCTTAAATAAGAGAGCAGAAAAAAAAGAGGGTCGCAGAAAGACGAAGAAAAAAAGCTCCCGGGCGGCGGAACACTTTTTCCGGCAACATACTCACGTGACCACCCCTGTGGTGATTCGCGATGGGAGAAAAGCCTCAGGCCGCAAGAGACGCTGCGGTGGTCGGAGATCTTTTTTTCTTCCCCTTCTCCTGCTCTCTCGCGCGCTCTCTCCCTCTCTGCCTCATCAGTCGTCTTTTCTCCATTTTCTCTCTTCCCTCCTCCCCTCTACCTCCATCCCAATCTTCCTCTCCTCGTCCTTCTTCTCCGTCCGCGGGGGTGTGGAACGTTCGTGGTGGTGAGAGCAGCCCGCGCGACCCAGAGAGATCTCCCGATACTAGGGACGACTAATCGACAGTAAGTGTTGTTCTGACCCCCTTTAGCCCCTCCACATCGTCCCGTTCTTCCTCATCATTACGGATTTCCTCCTCCACACCGACTTCCATTACATTGCAGTTTTCCCTCCTATCGTATTCTTTCCCGCATCCTCGTCCATTCTTTTCTTTTCCCTTTCTCGCCTCTAATCTGGGTTCGTCCCGTTCGGTAGCAATCATCCATCCCGAAGGAATCCACTCCGTCGATCCATGCTTTTCCGTTCTCTCTGTGGTGTTGGACTTCGCCCGTCAGCTGCGTCTTGGCCTCCGCTCCGACGCTAAAAGCGGCCCTGTTGTGCCTCCACGTCAAGCGCGCTCTTCCTTCGAGTCCCGACAGACGCCTGTCCTTCTCGACCCTGAAGACCACCCATTCCCATTCTCTTCTCTCTCCCAGTCTCTCTTTTTGATCTGCATTTTCATCGCAAAGAATCTTTCTTCTTCTTTTTTTCGCCGTCTCCATCTCCTCCCCCCTGTGACAATATCGCCGTGATCTCCCCCCTTACACCGAACCGTAGGAGTCCCCGTTGTCGGTGACTTCGTCCCATCCCGAGCGATGATGATGGCGCAGCCATATCCTGCCCATCAAGGCATCCCCCAGCATCCTGGGTTGCCTCCCGGTCACCCATTGGCCCCCGGACAACACCCGAATGCCCACCCCGGTGCCGGCATGGTCCAACAGGTGCATCCGGGTGTGTCTGCTCCAGGAGGACCGCAGGTGACTCAGGGCGCTCCGATGATGGGAGGTATGCCTCCTGGCGCAGGAACCGGTGCTCCGGGTGGCCCCATGCAGGCCCATGCCCTCTCCCATCTGAACCCTGCACAGGCGCACTTGTTCCAGCAACCGCATTTCGCCCAGAATTGTAAGTCTTTTTTTTTTCTCCCCGTCGCCGGCTTTCTCGATGCGTTTGACTGGCTTGTTAAAGACGCGTCGATCATTCCAACACTGGCTGACATCGATGTTTCCGCATTAGTCGCCAATAATCCCCAATTGTTACAACACCACCAGCAGCAACAGCTCCTCCGACAGCGGATGATCTTCCAGCAGCAGCAGCAACAACAGCAACAACAACAGCAGCAGCAGCAGCAGCAACATGGAGGACTTCCGGTGTCACTTCCCAATGGCACGCAGGGCCTCACAAGCGCGCAGATAGCCGCGATGCAAGGGAACCCAAACATGCGACCGGTCAATCTGCAGATGCACCTTCAGCAGATGCCTCATGGGCAACCGCAGAATCTCCAACAGCAGCAGCATTTCATCGCCATGCAACAAGCTCAACAGGCGCAGGCGCACCAAGCACAGCAAGCGCAACAGGCAGGGAATGCAGGACAACCGGGCCAACAGACACCGCAGCAGCGTCCCGCGCCGCAGCCGCAAAACGTTCATGACGCTCAGAGTGTCACGCCTCAACCTCAGCCGGGACCACCACCGCATCAGGGCAGTGCGACGCCGCAACCGAACCCCCCGCCACCACCTTCCTCTCAAGCTCCTCAGCAACAGCAGCAGCAACAGCCTGTCTCGCAGCCACAGCCGACGCCGAACCCGCCCCCACAGATGCTCCCGCAATCTCAACAGTCAGTCCAGCAGCAACAGACCCCGCAACAACCGCAGTCGCAACCTCCGCCTCAGCAGGGCCAGCAGGGCCCACCGCAAGGCCCCCAACAGCAGCCGATGACTGCGCAAGAGGCCCAATTGAAGGCGCAACAACAGCAACAAAATAATGCGGCTATGTTGATGCAACAACGGATGAATATGAAGGGCGCGTCGATCCTGAGTCTTAATACTTTTGCAGAGAACCTCAGCGCTTTCAGTAATGTACGTGCCGTCTATAGCATTCGTTTATTGCAATTCCCGATGCAATACATCCGGCATTGGCGTTCATCGATACTGACTATGTATAGCGTCGGAGCGATGATCAGAACAACAATCGGGTCAACGAGGCGTCCGATCTACAGTACTGGCAGAACTTTGTGGACCGGTTCTATTCGCCCTCTGGTGTGTTGCGACAAGGAGTGTACAATCCGTCGGCAGGTTCCAAGCAATTCGAAATCGCGACTCCCGCGCTGGCTCGGTGGTACTTGACGCAGTTCAATAGCGGAATCACTCGGATTCAGATGTTTCTTGAGGGCGCTCGGGAACGTGACTCGCACAATGGCGGCCACATCGTCGAAGTCACGAGGTGCACGTTCATCTATTACTTCACCAACGAGACTCAGGTTTGTTCTTGTGGCACTCTTATCCTCGTCCAATATTCTAACTGGTCTGTAGCTTGTGAGTCACGGCGCGCTGAGAGCGCATTTCGATATGCACAACAAGATCGAGATGCTCGATATTGTCATCATGAACCATACCGAATACTTGCCGCGGAGCAAAGTATTGGAGGCGGCCGACCAGAAGCAGAGCCCCAAGGTGTCAAAGAACACCGGCAAGCGAGCCCAGCAGAAGCAGGCGCAACAAGCTCCGCTCACGTTACCGGAGTCCATGGTAACGGCCAATGGCGTGCCCACCGCCGTGATGAGCTTCCTAGAGGTCCGTGTGCCATCGACATTCCCTTGATGGATTCATCTAACCTGTGGATTATAGGTGGCCGAGACGATCTCCCAAATGCAAATGTTGTTCCAGTTCTCCCAGCAGAACCCGCAACTTGCGCCTCCGGACGCTCTCCGGAACCTCGTCAACACGCTGCAAACCCAGAATCCCAACCCGGCATTCATGCCAGCGCCCATGAACCCTGCCATGCAGCAGGGCCAGAACCCGCGCGGCCCCAACATGAACGGGCCGAATCAATTCGCTTCCCCAGCGATGGGTCACCTGGGATTGCCGGTTGGCCATGGCTCGCCTCATCCCGGCACTGGGTCCGCCCAACCGAGTCCTGCCCAGAGCCAGATCGTTGCCCCTCCGGGCATGATGCCTCCTGGGCAAGTCCAGCCCAATGTTGGCCAAGGCCACAGCGCCAGCGCGAGCCCGAACGTCAGTAACAAGCGTCGGCGGGCGAGCACGGTCAAGACAGAAATGGACGACGGGGGTGGTCCGGAGGTCAACGGGGCTGTGGGCCAAGGACCTAAAACCGTGAAACAGAGTCCTCGCGTTGGCAAGAAGCAGAAGCCCAGTGCTTAATATTAGAGTTGCTTCTCTCGCCATGAGTCTTAATTCCTCGTGCTTTGGTTTTATTGCATCTTATATTCATTTTCAAGAGGGCGGATTGGCGTATCTTTTTTTTTCCCTTTTTTTTGGATTCTTTTGGTTGCGACTGACGATTTTTGGTTTGTTGGGCAAGCTTTTGCTGATTGAACATATGGGGCTATGTCTTGTTGACGATGAGGGTGGTTGGAGGTGACTTTGGTCCTGAGGAACTCTGCGCGACCAACTATCCCCTGATGATTCTGTGACTGCATCGTTGCTGTGTCTTTTCTTTGCTTTCCTTTTGGGCTGTTTGTTTATTCTGGAGTCTGTCACGCCATTATGCCCTTCATAATCTCTGGGGTCCGACATCTGTGTTTTTTCTGGTTGAGTCGTTGAGCCCGATTCCCAATAGCGCTACCGGATTTTGTTTACAACGCTGGTCCGCTTTTTGTGATATCCATGTTTTACCTACTACCGGCGATTGGACTTTTGGACTTTGGACTTTTTGGACTTGTTGTTGCCTTTTTGGGCGTTGGGACTCTGTTTCTTTGGAGATAATTCATCAATCTTCGTCTGTCCTCTGGGGATAGACGGAAATGTACGCTTCTTGACTGAATCGCATCTCGACGTATCAACTCCAACGCCAATTGGAGACGCTCCGGGCTGTTTATGGGCTTGGCAGGCCCCAACGCAATCTCTTGGAAGCCCCGAGAACTGGGGGCCTTGGGGAGAATAAAGTTATTGAATTTAGATTAACCAGGAGAACGCCACGAGAGAGCCACTATAGGGTCCTGTGCAAGTATACGGCGTTCATCAAAGAAAGACGATCGAAGCAGGATCAATCGACTTGGGGGGGCAATCCTTTTCCGATCGGTTGACCTTCTTTGATGCCGGATCTGCCCCTTTTCTTCCCTCTTTCAGGGGACGATTCGCCCGGCGGATTTGCCCGAGAGTCTGTTCGGCGGTGGCCCCAAACCGGCAATCGATTGACATCTTCTATTCTGGGCTTTCAAGATGGATACGAAAACGCTGCGAGATCCTCCCACCATTCCCAATCGGTGGTGATAGTCGCTGTCTGTCGTTGAATCTAGACCGACGGAGTTGTCCGGGCTATAGTGATCTCGATTGAATCTCATGAAAGCGCGCGCACTTCCTTTACCTCAGATCACGACGCCATCAACTCTACAGAGTACAGAGTAGCCACCGATGGGCTGTGGCTTCTGGGGCAGCATCCACTTTGGCGAGTTTACTCAAGCCTCGAGTCATGCTATCGTGGACGTCGGTGGGTGTGAGCTTGGTCGGTCTTGGAGTCTCGGCATATTTCCACTCCCCATTCTGGGCATACGAAATACGGAGCACAGAGATATCGCCCGTTGAAGGCGATCTGGGGTGGAAATGACCCCCGATACTCCGTACAAGCCCGAGGGAGTCATGCATCTCTGTCATGCACCATCACATGCAGCAGGATCGCGATACGTGGGCGTGCTCTTGTCCGGGGGCTCGTCATCACTCGACGGTGGTTTCAGGAGAGGAAAATCCTACCCACGAGCCTGACAGTTCAACGGTCCATTTCATTCATTTTTCTTTCTACCACTGGCTATTGGTACGTCCCACTCTGCGCTGGATCGCGGATTCTGGCTGTCTAGAAGCCACTCCGTTCGGGACGGACTTGCTGCTTTTTGTTCCCATCGTAATTAATCCTTCGCCTCGTTGCGGCTCCCAGGGGCAAAATGGAGCCGGCTGTGGCAATGGGACCGCCAGCCAAATTTCGAGCGGCGGCACACTCCGTCGACCTGCGCTGGAAAATAACACTAGAGTAGGGCGATGCCGTTTAGAGTGCATTGGCAAATCGCTTCGCGGAAATTAAATCCCCGCTTGACAGCGCCGGGACCTGGGTACAGCGGAGCTGCCTACCGACCCTGATTAGGGCATCTCGAGGATAATTTCCAACGCCTGCTGGTTTCTGGAAAGATCTTCAATGCCCTGGCCAGGGCGGGGTCCCCATTAGGCCCACCGGGCGTTTTACAACCAGGTTCGAGTCAGATGTAGCCGCTTATCAACCCACTAGCATACCATGGCGCATAAGAACGGCCATGGGCCGTGGCATACCCTAACTGGAAGAGTCTTGGACTGCGAGACTCCGGAAATAGTGGCGAGCCTTATTAATTTCTGTTCCCCGTCAATTCGTTCAGCTGCGGTGCTGTCTCTCCGCATCTTCTCCAGGCACAGGAGTCTCGATATCGTGTCCGGCTGCCTGCCATCGCCGTGAACTATGGCTATCTTCGCCGATGATGCGCCCAAGTTGGCTGGCAGCGTCATCATGTTCACCTGTCTCGCCTTCATCTCCTACATGTTGCGGGTGTACTGTCGTGTGTCGAGGAAATCATGGAGTGCGGAGGACTGGATCATGACTGCTGCAGTGGTATGTGCCGACTTTGTGGCGTGGATTGAGAGATGAAACAGAGCTCAACTAACAGACATCCGGTAGGCGCCCTTTTGTGTGCTCGCGGCTGGCTGTCTAGGAGGCGCATTCAATGGCATCGGTGTTCATAACGTTCTGTTGCAAAAGCCTGAGAATGTGCAATACCAGGCCCAGGGTCAGAAGGTACCATCTTACCATCTTACCAGCTCGTCAACCCTCGTTCATGCACCTCATGCTCATCCGCCTAGTTCTTCCTGATCTTCGAAGTAGGCTATTGCGCCGCTATCATTCCCATCAAGCTCAGTATCAGCTGGATGTTGATCCGCGTCGCCGAGGGCCGCAAGATGTACATCTACATCCAGTACTGCGTGATCGGCTTGTTTGCAACCATGAACGTCATCGCTTTGATTTTCATTCTCATCAACTGTATTCCTGTGGAGTATGATGGATCCGCTTGTCCCACGCATTGACACCGTCCAGCACTGACGACGTTGCAGAGCCAATTGGGACAAGAGCCTCCTCGAGACGGGCGGCCACTGTCAACCGCCCCACGTCCTCGCTGATATCTACTACGCTACGACAGCCGTGAACATTCTGACCGACTGGGTGACTGCTCTGATGTTCGTCACGCTCCCATCTTTTTTTTTTGCAAAGGTCAATGCTAACGTGAGCAGGCCGATCCCCCTACTCTGGCACGTCCAGCTCGAGCGCAGTGCCAAAGCATCGATCATCGGACTGATGAGCCTGGGTGCTCTGTACGTACTCTCACCCCATTTACCAGCACACCCAGCAGGAAGAAATTCTAACAAAAGCAGGGCCTCGGTCTCCGCCTGCGTCCGCCTGAAATACACCGTCAACCTGACCAACCAAACCGACTTCCTCTTCGCCGTCGCCAACGTCGTCATCTGGGGGTTCGCCGAAAACGCCCTCGGCATGACGGTCGGCAACATCGCGACGCTCCGGCCGCTGTTCCGCGCGGTGCTCAACAAGACCGTGCGCAAGAACTACGGCAGCCGGTCGTACGGCCGCTCCGGCACGTCCCGGTTCGCGCCGGCGTACGAGCTCTCCGGAAACCGCAAGGGCGATGGCAGCAAATACTCGACGGATGTGCGGGAGCTGCGCGCGCACAAACGGGATAGCGAGTTGAGTGATGGGGATAGCCAGACGCAGATTATTGGACGCGATGGGAATACCCAGATCATGGTCAGTCGGCAGGTTAATATTATGTACGAGTAGGAGATCGGTGGCTGCATGATTGATGTGATGGATACTACTTACTGTTATAATAATCCAACAGGACTTGGTTACGACATGAATGTATATCGTGCTGGTAGGGGGTTGATGATTGGTGGGAGTGTGTTCCATCCATGAACTATACGTATATGTCCTGTCAAGCTTGACTCTGAGCATCGATCAACATTCTACCAGAATATTTGTCGCGGATCATCAAGCATTGCCTACACTGCTTGATAGCAAGATACTGGTTCGTATGGGGCTGGTAGTCTGATACTAACGTATTTCACCGGCGAGTCGGCCACCTCTATATCCCATACTCTTTTATCATTTTGAAGCTCCAATATCTCAATTTAAGCTCGTATTACTCACTACATATTCGCTTATATATACTCACAGTAAAACTATATTCTAAACGTATATGGCAAGCTATGGTTCATATTTTATTATAGTTCAACTAATGGTGGTTGAGATACTGGAGCTCGAAAAATCATTACATAGTATGGAATATAGAAGTGGCCGACTCGCCGGTGAAATACGTTAGGAGATTTCCATCATTCTGAAGTCATTTCTCGATCTATTCATCCAGGTTGCGGACGAACCACTATTGTGCTCATGGAGAGCAAGATCTCTAGGAGCCAATGACGCCAGAAGCTATATCCGGAAGGGCTGCCGACGGCAGATGATATTGTCAAAAGTTTCCTTGCGCCACGCAAGTCATCGTTCGTTTACTTACGACTAAAGTACGTAGCGACATAGCTTGGAGCATCAGACTGACGCTTGAACGCAGTTTGTGATGGGACAGGCGTCTGCCCGCAAAGGTATATAAGAACAGCCAGGAAGGACACTGAGTGACTCTCTGCCATTCTCATGACGCAGATAAGATGAAGTCCCAGATCTACAAAACCCCCGTCCACTACCTCCAACAAATCAAAGTACCTATCCTGCCTCAACGACGTTTATTCTCTCATACTCCCATCACCATGACACCCCGTCTCATCGACGCAATCAAACAGGACCACCGCGAGATCGAGTCGTACTACGACCACATCACAAAGTCCAGCGACCCGGACGAGCAAATCCGCTACCAGAACCAGTTCACCTGGGAGCTGGCGCGCCACTCCATCGGCGAGGAGCTGGTCGTCTACCCTGCCTTTGAGAGGCATCTGCCCGACGGGCGCAGCGTGGCCGACAAGGACCGCACCGAGCACTACACTGTACTATTCACCCTGGATCCCTCCCACCGGTTCGATAGGCTAATATGTGATGTAACAGGTAAAGAAAGAACTCAAGACCTTCCAGCAGCTGCACCCGTCCGACCCGCAGTTCCTCCCGACGATCCAGGCCCTCATGAAGGATCTGTCCCGGCACATCGAGGAGGAGGAAACCAGCGATCTGGTCAAGTTGGAGGACGCGCTGGATGCGGGAGAGAGCGAGACGCTGTCGAGGTCGTTTGGCCGCACCAAGATGTTTGTGCCCTCGCGGTCGCATCCCAGTGCGCCGGATAAGCCGCCGTTTGAGACGGCCGTGGGTTTGTTGACTGCGCCGATTGATCATTTGGCGGACTTGTTTCGGAAGTGGCCTGATACGGCTGGGATGCCGAATCCGTCGACTAAGTAGGTAGGGATCGGGAGTGTCAGGGTGAAGTGTGGAAGAGGAAAAGTGTTTATATATGGCGTAGTACTATAAGTTTCGTCTATGTTTATCCAATAGGATTCTTGTGATGTGCATCGTTGGTTCGTATGTTGTTTCTTCATCATAACGCACGGGCTCCAGGATGAAGCGCCCAGCAACCCCGTTACGATAGAATCATAGCCCAGCAGCACTTACAGTAAGGGCTACAGCTGAACCGTCAGGGTTGAGCTCTCCTTAGACTGTATACAGTGGAGACATTCAGTGGATATAGTTCGGCGGACGCCGGCGGATGAATAATGCCGGCGATTCGGGCATGTCATCACTGATAAAGCCATCGCCGAACCCCACATATAACTCTCAGGCACCTTTTTCTCTCCCCTTCTCTTCCTCTTCATCCTTCCACCCGCGCTACAGCTCTACAACTCAATCATGTCGCACTCGCACTCCCATGACACCGGCGTCGGCCACTCCCATGATGCCCTCGACAACCATGGCCATTCCCACGAGATCCTCGACGGCCCCGGCTCCTATCTGAACCGCGAAATGCCCCTCATCGAGGGTCGCGACTGGAAGGACCGCGCCTTCACCATTGGCATTGGCGGGTATGTTTAAACGATGTATAGTTTCAGGACCAGGCTGATTGTAACGAATAGACCCGTCGGATCGGGTAAGACCGCACTGATGCTGGCGTTGTGTCACGCACTCCGCGACCAGTACAACATTGCCGCCGTCACGAACGACATCTTCACCAAGTGCGCTTCCACACCCCCTAACCTACGGACACCGGCTAACTCCGCACAGAGAGGACGCCGAGTTCCTCACCCGCAACAAGGCCCTCGCCCCCAATCGCATCCGCGCCATCGAGACCGGTGGCTGTCCCCACGCCGCCGTCCGCGAGGACATCAGCGCCAACCTGCTCGCCCTGCAGATGCTGCAGAAGCAGTTCCAGACCGACCTGCTCCTCATCGAGTCCGGCGGCGACAACCTCGCCGCCAACTACTCGCGCGAGCTGGCCGACTTCATCATCTACGTGATTGACGTCGCCGGCGGCGACAAGGTGCCCCGCAAGGGCGGGCCCGGCATCACGGGCTCCGACCTCCTCGTCGTCAACAAGTGCGACCTGGCCAGCATCGTCGGCGCCGATCTGTCCGTCATGGACCGCGACGCCGCCAAGATGCGCGAGGGCGGGCCCACCGTCTTCGCTGAGGTCAAGAACGGAAAGGGCATGGAGCATATCGTCAACCTGATCCTCAGTGCCTGGAAGGCCAGCGGCGCGTACGAGATCAGCCTCGACCGCTGGAAGAACGGCGCCCCCCGTAACTCGGGGAGCATTGAGCCGTAAACGGTTGGCCTGCCGTGTATATACCTGCTACGTTGATCTACGACTTTATAATGAAGGAATTAAATAATACAGATTGCTTGAGCGAGCTCTCTAGATAACGTGTGGGTACACTTTTCCCTTTCCCGTACCGGCCAAACGCCCTGAAATGCATTGTATCGTAAGTTGTAATGATAGTCGGGTATCTCAACAGGACTAGATCTCCTTCTTGGCGAACCGGGCCAACGCCGGCCCCAGGTCCTCGCGCTCGGCGCGCAGCCGGTCCTTTGCGCGGGCGGCGTGCTCCTTGCGCAGCATCTCGGCCTTGACGCGCTTCTCGTCGATGACGTTGCGCCGGCCCTTCTTGCGGAGGTACTTGCGCAGCGCGCTGTTGCGGCCGCGGCCGCGGTTCTTGAGCTTCTCGATGGGGTCCTCGGCCTTGCGGTCGAGGTCGCGCTCCTCGCGGCGCTTCTGGTCGCGGATGGTGTCGAGCTGGCCGATGAAGTTGGGGTCGAGCGAGATCATCTCGGGCTGCAGCTTGTGCAGCAGCGCCTGCACCTCGGCCTCCTGGCGCTGCTTCGTGTTCTCGTACGGGTTGGCCTCGAGCGCGTCGAAGTTGGGCTCGCCGGCGCCCGGCACCAGGATGCTGGCGAAGCCCTTGTCGTGCGTCACGCCCAGCACGTCCTCGTACGGACACCAGCGCAGGTTCTCGATGCGCTGGCCGTCGCCGCCCCACGCCATGTACGGGCTCTGCACCTTGCCCGCGTCCGCCTGCGCCGCGTCAAACAGGCCCCGCCACACGCTCATCTGTGTGCCCCAGCCCACCGCCGTCAGCCCGCGGTCGCTGATCGCCACCGACGCCCCCGGCTGGTAGCACGAGTACGAGTGCACCTCCCGGAACATCCGGATGTCCCACACGTTCATCTTCATGTCCTGCCCCGTCGACACCATGTACCGCCCCTGGCGGTCCACCGCCATCGACCGCACCGGGCCCCGGTGCACCAGCGCCTTGACCAGCGGCGTCTGCGAGTTGGGCGACCACAGCGTCACCGTGCCGTTCTGGTGGCCGACATGGAGGATAGCGTTCCACGGGTTCTGGCAGAAGGAGGTTGGCGCGCCCATGCGGGTGGGGATTTCGGCGACCATCTGGCCGGTCGAGGTGTCGGTGTATTTGAGGTGGCCGCTCATTTGCTAGATAGGTTAGAGGGGATGTCGTGAGAGGGGGGTTCTTGGAGAGCACTTACCACGCTAGCCAGGAGGAAATGGTACGGCAAGAATTCCAGATACAGCGGCTCGAGATGCTTGCTCAAACAGTGAATTTCCGTCCCCGTGTGGTCGTAGATGTAGAGATACTTCTTCTGCGCAACCGCAAAGAACTGATTGTTATGCAGCCACCGCGCATCGCGCACCGTCTCGCCCAGCTGCAGTTCACAGCCCAGCTTCCCCGACCGCCAGTCCATCGTCGCAACATGCCCTTTCCGCCCGGCGAGCAGCAACTCGCGACCGTTGCGGGTGTAGTCGCAGCGATACGGGCCCATGTCCTCCAGCTTCAGTTCGAATCCCTTCTTTGCCGTCTCGATGCCCACGCTCTGTTTGATCTCGTCCTGTCGCACCTTGTATGTCCGTTCGAGTTCGCCTTCGGGCTCGAGGAAACCGGCGTCGTGTTCGAGCAGAATCTCCGCATCTTTGGCCTGGAGCGCCGCGGCCTTGTACTTGTTTTCGATGGATTTCAGATTTCCACGCAGTTTCTTATCCCGGATGGCATGCAGGTTGACGGGCTTTCCGCGTCCGTAGGTCTTTTGCGCCTCTGCCAGTCGCTTGCTTTCTTTGCGCTTGTTGGCCGGCGCGACGGCCTTGGTCGGGGCTTCGGCCATCCGTTCAAGATATGAGAATTAGTAGAGATGACAATGCAGACGAACAGACGAAGGTGGTAGCTTCAAGGAAACTAAGTGGTTGCGGAAGTTGTGTTGAATGTCGGAGAAGCACCAAAAAGTTGCGGAGGGCAAAGAAATTTGATGCCAAGACCGAACTTTTTTTCCTCCCGCAAATCTTCGCTTGTCGCCCGACCCTCCACAAACTCCCAACACGACTTCATACATCTCGCAGTCTTTCTTTGCTTGGTTCAGTACTATAGACACAGTCTCTCTTGTCTCCATCCTGGCCTCTCTTCCCTTCCGCTTCAAAGGGTCCGCCACTATGGCCCCCACGCAGACGGTGCACCATCACCGCTCTACGACAAAAACCTCCCACAAGCCATACAAGTCCCGCCATGCGTCCAAGAGCTCCATCAAGGACAAGGAGAAGGGTGCGTCTTCTAGATTCCTCTTGGAAGTGTTTGTCTATCGTATTTTCATGCTGACATCTTCCAGGCAAAGTCGAACGAAGCGAGCGGGGCACGCGCAAGACCCCTCATCAACAGCTCATGTCCAAACTCGATCGGAGGAATCAGGCTCGTCAGAAGCAACAGCTCAAGCACCAGGAGAAGTCCCAGGCCAACAGTATCTTCTCCGGTCAGAATGGCGCCCCCCGTCATGTCGCCGTCGTCCCTCTCTCCGCCGACATCGACGTCGCATCGGCCATTCAAGCGTTGAACGAAAGTGTGGACGTCACGGCGGCGATCTCTCTCGACACGGTCACCCGCGTGCGCATCGACCGGTTCCGCCAGAGTCTGCAGTATATCCCCGCCAAGTATGATCTGATGAATGCGCTGGATGTGTGTCGGATGGCCGATTTCGTGGTGCTGGTGCTTTCCGCCGAGGTCGAGGTCGAGGAGCAGGGTGAGCTGTTGTTGCGGTCCATTGAGGGGCAGGGTATCTCCAATGTTGTCACTATCGTGCAGGTACGCTGTGCCCAAGTCTATGGCTCTTGTATGAGGGTCCACTAACAAGACTAGGGTCTGGAGAAAGTCAACCCCGCCAAGAAACGCCAGCAGGTCGTCTCCTCTCTCAAGTCCTTCATTAACCATTTCTTCCCGTCCGTCGAGAAGGTCCTGTCCGCCGAGTCGAGACAGGAATGTTCCAACGCCGTTCGCTCTCTATGCACTGCAACTCCCAAGGGAATCCGCTGGCGGGATGACCGGAGCTGGATGCTCGTGGAGGGCGTCCAATGGCCTGAGAGCAACGCAGAAGTAGTGGATGATGTCGTTCTGACTGGAATCGTCCGCAGCAAGGGCTTGAAGGCGGATCGTCTGGTGCATATCCCCGGTTGGGGCGATTTCCAGATCGATTCCATCACGGCCGCGCCCCTGCCCACCGCGCGAGGCAAGCGAGACGACGCCATGAACGTCGACGAGAACGGAACCACGCAGGCGCTGGACACTCCTAGCGCCGACCAGGATGACATGGCGACGGTGGCCCCGGAGGAGATCGAGATGGAGGATGAGACCATGTCCATGGCCGAGACGGACCGAAAGGGTGTGCTCCTCGACGACCACCATTACTTCTCCGACGACGACTCGCATATTCCCTCGAAGCCGAAGCGCCTGCCCAAGGGCACCTCCGAGTACCAGTCTTCCTGGTACCTGGACGATCTGTCGGACTCGGGATCCGACATCGTCGACGACGAGGATGACGATGAAGAGATGGAGATGGATACGACCGGAGCACCGGAAGACGGTGTCTTCCCCGACCACAACGATGCCATGACAGAAGCCGGCGCCACCGAGTACCCCCAGTCCGAAATGTTCCTCGACCCGTCGCCGGAAGACGAGGCCCAACAGCTGGAGGAGTACCGGGCCAGCCGCAGAAACGAGGCGAACGAGGACCTCGAATTCCCCGACGAAATCGAATTGCACCCGAATGTGCTGGCCCGCGAGCGTCTCGCCCGGTTCCGAGGCCTGAAGAGCTTCAAGACCAGCACATGGGAGACGGCCGAGGACCGGCCTCACGAGCCCGAGGACTGGCGCCGCCTGCTCCAGTTCGCCGACTACAAGGGCTCCAAGAACAAGACGATCCGGGAGGCTCTCGTTGGCGGCGTCAGCCCCGGCACGCGCGTTGACGTGCACCTCCGCGCGGTGCCCGCTTCTCTCCGCAGCCGTCCCCAGCCGCTGTCGCTCTTCTCGCTCCTCCGCCACGAGCACAAGCACACCGTCGTCAACGTGAACATGCATCTGAACTCGAGCGTGGAGGAGCCGCTCAAGTCGAAGGAAGAGCTGATCGTGCAGGTGGGCCACCGCCGGCTGGTCGTCAACCCCATCTTCTCCTCCAACGACAACACCCCCAACAACGTGCACAAGTTCGACCGCTTCCTGCACCCCGGCCGCAGCGCCATCGCCACCTGGATCGGCCCGCTGACCTGGGGCGCCGTGCCCGTGCTCGTCTTCAAGCAGCAGAAGGTGCAGGATCCCGAGGCCATGGACGGCGCCGATGAGACCACCGGCCAGCCCGACACGACCCGTCTCGAGCTCATCGGCAACGGCACCGTCGTCGCACCCGACCAGGCCCGCGTCGTCGCCAAGCGCGCCATCCTCACCGGCCACCCGTACAAGATCCACAAGAAGGTCGTCACCGTGCGGTACATGTTCTTCAACTCCGAGGACGTCAACTGGTTCAAGGCACTGCAGCTGTGGACCCGCCGCGGCCGCAGCGGTTTCATCAAGGAGAGTCTGGGTACGCACGGCTACTTCAAGGCCACCTTCGATGCCAAGATCAACCCGCAGGACTCGGTGGGCATCAGCTTGTACAAGCGGGTGTTCCCGCGCAAGGCGCGCACGCTGGAGGAAGTTCTGGCCTGATGCGCTGGGGACGCCGCGTCGGTTGTTTCGCATGCTTGCATGGAAGATGATATGATACCACAAAATCGCTCTGCATGACTGATGAGTTTGATGTCAGGGAGTCTGGATATTCCAGGCGTACAAAAGCAATTGAATTATATAGAGGTCAATGAGTTACGATCTTCTTTTTCTATCTTGTCTGTTCGTAGGGTGCAAGACCATAGTAACCGAGACCGCATAGTCTCCAATTTATGTAGCTAGCATAACTCCATACATTTATCATCATCTACCATGGACCAAACCAAACTACACGGGAGGTCCCCGTTCATGAACAATGAACAAATAACATTCGCAGTCGTAGCTGGTGAAACAAAGTACCAAACAAACAAACAACGATGGGAATCTAAGAGAAATCTTCTTCTTCCTCGCCGCCCTCGATGGTGTCCTTGACACGCAGCAGGAGGGTAGTCTTCCACTTGTCCAGCCGGCTCAGCCGGTCATACTGCAGCAGCTTGTCGGAGAAAGCCTGCTCGTTGCCCTCCTGGATCGCCTGGACCAGGTCGCTGAGCAGCTGGTACTCGCGCGTCGTGGGGAACTGGTTGTCAATATCGGAGTAGACTTCGAGAGCACGGGTGGCCGAGACCAGATCCTGCGAGGCGGTTAGTACGCTGTGCACTCGTCTCTCACCAGACGGCGGAGCACCTACCCGGGTAGCCATGTGGCAGATGCCCGCCTTGAGAAAGTACTCGTTGACGGAGTACCGCATCAGGCGGTTGTTTATGGAAGAGCGGGCGACGCGCTCGAACAGATCGATGGCTTTGTGGTAGTCTTCTTCGAGGGCGGCCAGATCGGCGACCTTGAGGAAGTACTTGTTTGCGAGCCTGCACGCATGTTAGACCCAGCCCGACCCAGATCACACACTCGCAGTAAAACGGAATACATACGCCTCTGCGTTATCGCTCTCGAACCACTCCGCCGCCTTCTCGTAGGCTTCCAGCGCCTTCTTCTGATCGCCCAGCTCCACCTCGTACACTTCGGCCAGATGCTGCTGCTGCGTGGCCGCGCGCCGCAAATTCCCCTTCAGCACGTAGTGTTGGATGGCCGTCGACAGCACGCGGGCCGCGTCTTCGGGGTCGGTCTTGCGGTAGACCTTGAAGGCTTCCTGGAGGGTGTTGGCGGCGTCGTCGGGCTCGTTCAGGTTCTGCGTCTGGATGGAAGCGGCTTTTTCAAAGGCGAGACCGGCTTCCTTGTCTGGTTTGACATCACCGTCAGCGTAGGTTCACGCGCCTAGAGGGGAGCTCCGCATGACGTTGGCGTACTTTGCCTCTGCAATCGGAACGCATTCGCGGCCTGGCTGTACAGATCGGCGGCATTTTCGTACTTCTCCGTGCGGCCGCCGAAGAAGCTGAAGCCGCTGGATGCGCTGCTGAGAGCCTTTTCGGCCTGTGGATGAGAGCGTGAGCTGGTTAGCGACTGTGCGTAGGTACATCGCGGGGCGGGAGGGGAATGCATATGTCATTGCCTGGACGTACTCGCTGGAGCAGGACTCGGGGATCTTGAGTCATGGTGGTAGATGTGGGGAGAAATAGATGACCCCAACAGGGAAGAAACAGAAAAGCAGAGGAGGTTAGACTGGTGGAAGGAGGAGGAGAGTGAAGATGGGGAGGCGAAGTGGATGATGATGTTCTGGCTGGATGTGAAGGCGGAAGTGTCAAAGGCGGTGGGCGGATCTCCGTATGCTCCATCGCGTCCGCCGAGTACTTTTTCTCCCTCGGTCACCACCAACAGACTGCATAGGACGCATTTTTTTGCAATTACGATTGTATCGGTATCCTTCTATCATTTGGAGTATTTTCAAAGATTGTTATCTTCAAAATGATTTCCCTCCGTCCCATGTCCTCTCGTCTGCTGAGATCAGCTCCTCGAACACTGCCTACATCCCATCGAGCACGCTACTCGTCGAAGCATGCAGTTGATATCGATGCCCTCCTCGCGAAACCCTCCTGGTCCGTCCGCTCGCTCCTCCCCGACGAAACAGCCAAACCGTCTACGCCATCTGTGACCCCCGCGCAGCTTCACCATCTCCTACGTCTGTCCGCTCTGCCGCAGCCGTCCAGCCCAGAAGAGGAAGGCAAGATGCTCGACACACTGGAATCGCAAATCCATTTCGTAAAGGAGATCCAGCGGGTCGATGCGACTGGCGTGGAACCCTTGCAGAGCATCCGCGATGAGAGTCCCGAGGCGATGAAGGCGAACACCATAGGACTAGAACAGCTCCGAGACGCCCTGGCTAAAGAACGAGTAGTCGGACGTAATAAGAGAATCCAGCGGGTGGAGACGAGCCGGAATGAGCGCCCTGACGGTGATGCCTGGGACGGCGATGCGCTGCGTTACGCGTCAAAGACCAAGGGCAAGTTCTTTGTGGTTGAGACGGGCGCTTCAGGGGCGAATTGACCGCTCCCGCTGTTTTAGCCTCGCAGCACAGCCTGCAATACGGATACGTATACGGAGTACAGAGTACAGGGAAGCATCGGACAAGTTACCAACAGCAGCAACAGATCGCTGGATCGATTGGTGCCTGTGAATTCTAGGCGCTGACTCAGCTGATGATCTCATCGGTCGCTGAAGACGTCCAACTGTCCACACAACTTGAGTCCCTGGTTCTCCTCAGTCGATATAACCCGTGGGGATTGAACGGCAGTCTAATCCCTCACCTGCGCCGCAAGATGTGGAAAAATCTGAAGGAAAAGGGCAGCGATCTGTTCGGGTCGGAGCAGTCCTCCACAGCGCCCCCGCAGAGCGACGGCGACCAAGATCTGACCACCATCCTGGACCGCTCCCAACGCGCAGACCTGACTCTTCTAATTGGGGAGATTTTGACATGCATGCGAAATGGCATTGAAGAACAATTCCACAAGTCAGTGCCACCGAACGACGCTCAAGCTCATCGTCAGGGGGACGATGAGCACGAGGCCAGGCCCACTTGCACAACTACGCAACAAGACAAGGAAAACAAAAAGGACGAAGATCCAAGCACACCACTAGCGCAAAAGCTGGGAGAGGTCAAACTCACCACCCAAGATTTGAAGTCAGAGGCCAATTCGTTGTCGGCGTTTGATGACTGGAGAGACGCCGTGATTCTCCGCATCGGCGAAGTCGTCAACAAAGCTGATGAACCCAGCGATTCGCCTTCTGAAAAGCCAACCTCGCAGGAAAGTCGTCCGCTGCCTGCGCCGCCCATAGAAGAAAACCAAGGCGCTCTGGAAAAGCTCCGTGAGCTTTATCCTCCTGTGGACACTCCTCTCGCCAGCCTTCCCCCAGCTAAGAAACTTCTGATTCTCCATTCTGTACTCCTCCTGCTGCTCAGCCTGGAACACTACAATGCTCGGTCACGCGTTCTGATGCTGTACGTGTCGTCTAGCCTGGGGCTGGATGTCAAGATTCTCAATGAGGACGAGGTGAAGGTGGCTCGCGGTCTGCTCGACACTGCCCTCCAATTGTCAGCCAATGGAGAGGGCCAAGCCCAAGGTCGGAGCGATCCAACTCGCAAGTGGAAGGTCGGGATAGCCTCCGTGGTGGGTGCCACCCTCATCGGCATTACTGGTGGACTTGCAGCTCCCCTCGTTGCAGCCGGCCTTGGGACAGTCATGGGAGGACTTGGCCTGGGGGCTACGGCGGCCGCAGGTTATCTTGGTGCACTCGCTGGCAGCGGTGTCGTGGTTGGCGGTCTCTTCGGTGCCTACGGTGGTCGGATGACGGGCCGTATGGTGGATAAATATGCTCGGGAGGTGGACGACTTTGCCTTTCTTCCTATCCGCGGCACTCGCAGGAGACTGTTGAATGACAAGGAGGCTGCTCAACAGGACCACCGGTTACGGGTCACGATCGGCATTACGGGCTGGGTTACTGAAGAAGATAATTTTGTTGTGCCGTGGCGTGTGCTTGGACCGGAGTCCGAAGTATTTGGTCTTCGATGGGAGACAGAACCATTGATGGATCTTGGGAATGCAATGGACCTCCTGGTGACGAGCGCTGCGTACGCCGCTGGAGAAGAGGTCTTGAAGAAGACCATTTTTGCCTCTCTATTGAGCGCCGTCGTCTTGCCCCTCGGTCTGATGAAGATCTCTCGCGTGGCATCTAACCCCTTCAGTGTTGCAAAGGCGCGTGCCGACAAGGCCGGCGAGGTTCTTGCCGATGCCTTGATCAGCAAAGTGCAGGGCGAACGGTCTGTGACCCTGATGGGATATTCCCTGGGCTCGCGAGTTATCTTCTCCTGTCTCCAGAGTCTAGCCAAACGGAACGCCTATGGTCTGGTGGAGTCTGCAATCTTGATGGGGGCCCCAACACCTTCCGATACGGCGGATTGGCGTCGGATGCGAAGGGTTGTCAGCGGACGTTTGGTGAACGCCTACTCGGACAACGACACCGTCCTTGCGTTGCTGTACCGAACCACAAGCATGCAACTGGGCGTTGCCGGGCTAGAGCCAGTCCAGGGGGTGGTTGGTGTTGAGAACCTAGACGTGAGTGACCTGATCAGTGGTCACCTGCGATACCAGTTTATGATCGGGCATATTCTCCGACGGGTGGGCTTGGAGAGCATTGACGCCCGCGAAGTCGCCCGCGAAGAAGCTGCTTTGGCTGCCAAAGCAGAAAGACAGGAACGCGAACGGATCCGCAATGCACAGCGCGCGGGGGTTGAGCCTGGGGAATCGGCGAAGCGTGTACTGGAGAGCGGCGCGCAAGGCCAGGATGAAGAAGTGCGGATGAAACAGGAGGTTGCGGAGAGGACAAGGGAGCATCTTCCTCGTATGGACGCTGATGATGAAGTCCGCCCTCATCTGCCTCCGCGGAGGACGGACTGAGGGGTGGTCTGAGGTAGCGAGCGGGTAGCTAATACCAATTCTATTGTGTTTTCTTAGGTCTTACAAGGGTTTCAATATATCGTAGATTCGAAGTGTGTATTAGCAGGGCTGGATAGTAAGGTTGCGAGATGTCTAAGCGCGATCTCGGTATTGAAACAAGATTGAAATGAACTATGACATCACCCGCCCTTATAGCTCAGTGGTATGAGCGCGTCACTCGTATCTAATTGGATGGTTTTCCACCGATTGGTACAGCTATGACGAGGTCCTCGGTTCAATCCCGAGTGGGGGCAATCTTTTTGCTCGAACGTGTGCTTTGAGGCTGATTCTTTTTTTTGTTATCCTTCTTTCTCTTGAACTGTGCGTATATGCGTGTTTCGAAGTTCCCACAAGAGTCTGTCAAATTACTCCGACTCTGTTAGCATCGTTGGGATCACAGTCATGAGAGACTTATCCCGAACAGGAAGGTCGATAACTTCGGTCCACGGTGTAAACTCCGTTAACCCTAAGAATCTCCTTAACCCTCTTCGTACTCCGTACACAGTAAAAGATCCAACACGATCGCAACACTAACGCTTCTGGGTAGGCCCGATCTGGGCGGGTCGAACCAGGGCATACAGAAGCTTTTGCCAAGTGGGGGACCATGCAGATCGTTATGCCGGAAGGCCGATCCAGAGGGCGTCGGCACGAGCAGCCGATACTATGTCTCAGAGTAATATCGAGCATCACTGATAATATTGGTATCGGTATATACATTATCGTCGTAGGAGTAGATACATGAATATATAGGGCGCATGAAGGATAGTAACATAGTTGGAGATATAGGTGTATACGAAAGGCAAGTCAATGAAAGAAAGACAGACTATGGACTGTCCTGCGCCCGACGGTGGAAGTCATCCGGATCCGCCGGCTCATGGGAGATCTCAATCGTAGTCTCCTGGTAGACGGCGTTGCGCATATCGTGCATCTCCCAGTCGCCCTTACGGACGATGTCCTCGGTGGAGTCGCCGCGGTCGTCGTCGACGGTCTCATTGATGGACTGGAGACCGCGGCGGAAGCGGCCCCGAGATTTCTTCCCATCACGAGCAGTCGTCGAGATGTGCGTCTGGTACGCCTGCGAGCCGGAGATCTGGTACAGCTTGTCGGAACCGCTGAATTCGGTGTCGAGCAGCAGGTGGCGGCGCGTGAGCGTGTAGACGAGCACGTCGACCAGCCCGGACAGCGCCATCAGCGACCCGGCCACGGCAAAGTACGTGTGGCTCGGCTCGACGTGGCGCGCCGTCGACATGCGCCCCGCCGCCAGCGGCAGCGACAGGACCAGGTACACCAGCGGGTAGATGACCATGTAGATGACGACGCGGTTCAGTCGCTTCAGGTTCTCCTGCGGTCCGTGGCGCAGCAGCGCGGCCTCTTTCATCCGCCGCTGCAGGTAGAAGAACATGACGCTGTAGAGAACCACGGTGCCGAACTCGGCGAGGAAAATCCACAGGTAGTGGACCCAGAGGCGTTCGGTTTCGTGGTCGGACGATAGCCAGCACTATTCATGTCAGTATATTCACTTCTTGCTTGTGTACTGTGTTGGGGGGGAGGGACGCACCCATCCCGCTTCGGAAATGACAAACACGTCGTCACCGAACAGTCCCACCGGGATGAATCCCAGCACCAGGATGAAAACCCACAAACCGGTGACGCAGGCGATGAAGATGGGAAAAGGCAGCTGGCGACCGCGCAGCACGACGGCGCCGGTGTGCAGCGCAATCGCCAGCACGAACAGTCCACTGCCGGGGTCGCCGGTCTGAATCCACCAGCCCTGGAGGTAGCACGGCGCGCTGGGCATGTAGACGCGGCCCTCGGCGACCCAGTGCAAACAGAGCATAAAGGCGGTCGACTGCTGGATGTCGACCAGCAGCAGGTTGTAGATCAGCACGACGTACTGGTTGGCCGCGAGCGGGGTCTTGTAGTAGCGGCGCCAGAAGATGAAGCGAAAGGTCAGGAATGCCAGCAGGCCGAAGGTGGCCACGAAGGAGAGGAGCCCGATCACGCCCATGGCAATGAAGCCGGCGTGGTCGCTGCCGTGGAGGGCCTCGCTTTGGGGTTGGACGTCCCGGGACATGAGGGCGCTAGGGTTGCTGGTGGCATCCTGGCGGTGCAGAGCACGCAGCACGCGGATGAGGGTCGACATCCTTTGGTCGTCCACCCAGCAGCAGAAACGGGCGTCGCAGGGTCGGTTGATGCGAGGCGGACGGCGTACAGGGCTGTTAAGTATTTAACTCTTTGTGCGGTCGTGGGTGGGATCGGCGTCACTATTATACAGGAGACAAACAGCCGGATTCTGGTTCGTCCCGCCAGAACCCAGCGAACAGGATAGGATACCCCAAGATTCGCCTGAATGGGAAGCACAGGGCACTAAATCTATGGGCCAGGATGCGGTTCCATGGAAGGCCCAAGTCTTAGCAGCGAGCGCCGGATGCACCTCATAGTTAGCGGGTCATAGTGCGCACGAAGCTGGCCCACCGTTGGAGAGTTGGCGTCTCACCTGGAGGCTGAATGGACCAACGGCCTCCAGACGGTGGCCGATCTCCCAATGGTTTGGAAATTTGAGGAAAGGGGCATATGGAGCCGATCTGATTCGTGCTGGGAAGTGATTCTGGTCCAGGTGCCGATGAAGATGGAGTACATCAGTGGCCGGTACCGATGCAGGTGGGACTATGGCTGGGCTCCGAGCACCTGAACTGCACGAGCTGACCTGATCAAGGCGATCTGCAACGCTGATCGAGGGTTGAATACCGTCTTCGGAGGATGAAAAATCGGGTTATTATGATTTGCAGACATCTGTCCATGTCTTCTGTGAGAGCGGTGGCATGGCTTCGATGGCGCATTTAGTGTCGGCTTAGCGTGTCTAGAATTTGGGTCCCAGTGCTTGTTTCCAGACTGCCGATGGTCCACTTCTCGGGCGAGAATTGAAATAGGGAGAAGAAAAAAAAAGGCGAAGCACATATCAAGACGAGTTATCGTGTTTGTGTTGAGGAATTATACTCATATCACATGATATACTTCATGTACACGGAGTGTGTATATCGGGTATCCCCCTAATCCCCGATACCGTCGCACGATCGTCCGGCGATTTTCAGGGGAGACAAGCTTTGCGCCTGGAGATTGGCAAAGCTTCGGCAGGGACCAGAACCCCTGAGGAACTATTGCCTCCTCATCGGTCATGAAAGCTTGTCCAGTCTGGTTCATCATATGTGAACGACACAGCGTCGGATCGTTCCGCCTCGGACAATGACCGCAGAAACAGGGACACTGAGAACAGGCTCCTTTTGTCCTATTCCTGATGCTCGCTGACTGGAGGTGCTGGTGACATTTGCATTTAGAATCCATGGTGGAAAGAGGGTGGCCTTGACTGCAGATGAGGCATCCAGTCGACACATCAGGCCGCCAGCCAGACATCAGCAACCCTGGCCAGTTCCAGAGTATGAACCCAATACTGGATGAATGGAATCCTTGGGGGGTCACCTCATGCACTGTGTGCGCATAAACGACCCCATATTAGCGAGCGGTCAGGAAGCTGACTGTGTCTGGAGAGGACTAGAACCCTCTTCTGTTCTCTTGGCATGTTCTACTGCAGAGTACTACACATGTACTACTACTAGGACTCTCATACTCGGGTCACACCCGGTCTACACATCCGATCTATTCATAGATGCTTCTGAATAACAGCAAACAGGGCATTGTCGGTCCCATCGGATGCCTAAAGCTGTATGTCTCACGCTGAGCATCACACGACTGGCTCGACAGAGCCAAGACGCAGTCACGGCGTCCCCGCACGTCAAGATGCCGTCTCGACAACATTCCGATGAGGAGACTGTCTCACTTGCGATTGCTCCGGTTTCAAACACCGCCATGATCGTTTCTATTCCCAGCAGTCGGGCGAGACATCAGTCGGTGCCAAGCCAGAGTAACGGAGTATGGACCGCATGCGGAGTATCCGGAGTGCTGAGCATTCACCGTGATCAAACGGCTATATAATCCCATGAGCACCCATCTCAGGGCATATCAACCAGCACTCAATCTCTGAGATCTCACCCAAACAATCCCACCTCTATAACTTCTCATTACTACACACCATGAAGACCGTCGCCGCCACCCTCGCGCTCCTCAGCGCCGTCCTCCCCGCCGCCGCGCAGCAGTCAGTCTCAGTCTCCTACGACGAGCGCTACGACGTCGCCGGCAGCTCCATGAACACCGTCTCCTGCTCCGACGGTGTCAACGGCCTCGCCAAGAAATACCCGACCTTCGGCAAGGTCCCCAACTTCGCGCACATTGGCGGCGCCCCCACCATCCCCGGCTGGAACAGCCCCAACTGCGGCAAATGCTACCAGCTCACCTACAACGGCCACTCCATCTTCGTCACGGCGATTGACGCCGCCCCCGGCGGCTTCAACATCGCCCTCGCTGCCATGAACGATCTGACCGACGGCCATGCCGTGGAGGTTGGCCGCGTCCAGGCGACCTACACCGAGGTGGCCAAGTCCAACTGTGGCATGTAGATTGTGACGGTCGAGGGATTTGGGTCGTATGGGATAGAGAGATTTGTTGTTATGAATTAAACGAGTTACATTACTTTCGGGGTTTGTCGTGTAATGAGGGGTTAAGTGGGGATGTCATGGTATACATACAGATCTATCTCACGCTATCGATAATGTACATGTCATGCGATATCTCACAATACATTCAACATCTCCTCCACCCGCCCAAACTTGGCCCGAAGCTTCCCCTTCTGCCGTCCCAACTCCCGCTCCGCTGCGTCAATCCGCTCCCAATCCTGCCAGCTGGTCACCCGCACGCCCAGCTTCTCCGCTTCCGGACGGACGCCCTCCCAGCCCAGTCCTGTGCTGGTACCCGGCGAGTTCAAAAGAGAGGTGCCGTTTTGGTTGGCGAGGTCGGCTGTGATGGCGTCCGCAGTCGTAAAAGCATCTGTCATGGTCGTGGCAATGACGCCGGTCGGGCCACGCTTGACCCAACCGGCGCAGTAGAGGCCCGGCAGGTGGGACAGGAGCGAGCCATCGGGAAGCCGTTCGTGATCGCCCGTGTCGACCGGTGTCGTCACTCGCCCGAACCCGTCGTTGGGGATCACCCCGCGGCGCGTGTCGAACGGCACGCCGAGGTCTTCCAGTCCGGGGAGCGGAAGAGATTTGTACCCAACACTGCGGAAGAACATGTTCGCGGGGAGGTCGACTTGCGCCGGCTTTCCGCTGGAGAGGTTTTTCGGAGTCACCTTGGCGCTGGGAAGGTAAGGATCGGCCGGGTCGAGTTGATTGCGCGAGAACCGGACATGCGACAGGCGGTATGGATGTACCGGAGACCAATTCAGACATTCCGGCGACAGAAGAAAGTCAAGGGCCCATGACTTGGTAGCGGTCGCTGGGTCGTTGGTAGACCCTTTCGCAAGAAGTTGCACGAGGCGCTTCTGTGCTCGAGGGAGGGCGGCCATAACATCCTCCGGGGGAATCAAGTCCTTCGGGATCGGATCGAACGATACGGATGGAAGTTGCAGGAGCTCGCGTAGCTCCTTGATGGTAAAGGCAGCCTGACGGCCAATTCAGCGGTGCACATGTGGTCATCCGTCCAACGAGCTTACCTGCATGGGTCCACGACGCCCGACAACACGAACTCGTTTCACTTTGCTATTTGCCAGCGTTTCCAAAGCATAGTCGGCAATATCCGTCTTGCGCAGAGCATCCACATCCGAGAGAAGAATGCGGGCAACATCGAGAGCCACATTGCCTTGTCCGACAATCACGGCATTCTCCCCCGCGGTAAGGTCGGGCGCAAGGTCCCGATGCTCAGGGAGCCCATTGTACCATCCCACAAACTCGCGCGCGGAGTAGACATTCCGCACAGCCTTTTCACCGGGTATACCCAGCTCCTTGTCCTTGGGGGCGCCGTATGCGAACAGAATTGCGTCGTAGTGGGGTTTGAGGGTCTGGAGGGGCAGCTTGTCTCCCAGTTCGACATTGCCGATAAAATTAAAGCGGGGAGAGGCGGCGACTTCGGTGAACTTTTCTTCACAGTTCTACATGTCTTCGGTTAGTCGCTGGGGCATGATTCGGTTTTCCGGGGTCATCGGTAAACTCCATACCTTGACTTCCGGATGGTCGGGCGCCACGCCAAACCTCACCAAGCCGAATGGCACCGGAAGTTTCTCATACATGTCCACCACTGCATTTTCGGCTTTTGCGAGGAGTCTATATGCGGCGTAAAAGCCCGCCGGACCCGAACCGACAATAGCGACGCGATAGGGCCGGTTAGACTGAACGGTCTGACTGTAGTGACGACGCAGCCATGGCAATTGCGACGAAGGAGAGCGAAGCTGTTGATGGAGAGGCGCCCGAATGATCTGCGCTGTGCATTGTGCACAGACATACGGCACGCGGCGAGAGTTCATCGTGCTTGAGGGGGGGTGGACGAATGAATCATTCCGAATGCCTATCGCGAACCATGAGGGTTGGGCGGATTACATCAGACACCACGTGATGTTATCGCAGTTGGTTGCCGCGCCGACTATCGGCGTGTTGACTGTTCCCCATTCGGGCATGTCTCAGTAATTCAGCTATGACAGGGCGCATGCGCATTCCAGCTCTATCATCGCGTGCTGCTGCTGCTCGGACACTTTCTCCCTCCGACATTCCACGTTCCACGCCTTTGTCCCTCCTTTCCTCCCAATCGACCAACATTCCGGCTCATCTTCCCCAGCATTCTTTCGTTCACTCCGCTGTGTCCACCTATCGTCATCTCGCGTGGGTGGACGCCCCGCTGGTTTAATCAATAGAGCCTCATCGCAACCATGGGCGGATCGTCGCCTCCATTCCTTTACGGTCCCCCGTCTTCACACAGCTTCTATGGTCCAACCGATCGTCCTTTCAATCCCAAGGCCGTGACACAGGCGAGCTGGACTCGTCCTCCGTCCAAGCCGAAGCCGAAAGCGCCGTTAATCAACTTCAATCGACACCCGGATTCTGTATGTGGAGGCGTGCTTCTGTTTCGTGTGCGATTGGGATGCGCTAACAATATTGACGTTAGTATTCCAATATACCCGATGGAAAGTCGCGATGGACCCCGATGAGCCCTTACACCAAGGCCAAAGTATTCTGGGGTAGAAAGATTCAACTGGGATTGCGTGTATTGGCTTTACTTGGAGCCCTTGGGTCCCTGTTCTGCGCCATTGTTGTGAAAAATGTCCCAGTCGTGATGGTTTGGATCATCCGGGTTGCTGTGAGTAATGTCCTTGGAACCCTTTGGTGAAGA
Organism: Aspergillus sp. MEXU 27854; assembly: GCA_019721355.1. NCBI lineage: Eukaryota > Fungi > Ascomycota > Eurotiomycetes > Eurotiales > Aspergillaceae > Aspergillus > Aspergillus sp. MEXU 27854. The sequence continues at coordinate 3,456,774 of JAGMTT010000002.1, forward strand.
CACTGGAGCTAACTCCATCCAGCCGGCGGTAGCTATTCTCCACGGGCTTTATGGTATCTATCATCTTTGTCGCTCGGCTGTCACGAGACCTCCAGGGTCCCAGGCCAGCTACATGCTCTTCGCCTCCATCCTCGACCTTGGACTCATTCCGTTCTACGTGTTCTCGGCGTACTTGGGTTATATGCAATATGCAAACAGCGCCTATAATTGGAGCACTTTACTTGGGTCCCAGAATGACCTCGTGATAAAGATCGCCCAGGCACTCTTCCTTCTCAGTGTTGTTAATGGAGGCCTCCACGCAGTCTGTCTAGGCATCTCAATCTTCCTTGGTCTGATCTTCCGCGAGATTTCCAAGTTACCGCCAGACTTGAACCCGTTGGAAGACAACCTCACGGCTCGTCCCCACAAGCGAACCAAGTCAGAGATTGCCGAAAAGCATATGAGCCAGTCAACCATGGATTCGGCCATGTCAGAAGATCCGCTCATCGGCCCGCCCCGCAAGATGGCTTTCATGCACACCCGGGGCCAATCGTCTGAAGGGGGCTCTAGTCGTTTCTCTACAGACTTTGCCGGAAACCGACAGTCGCAGACTTTCTTCCCATCCGAGGCCCCGCGGTCTTCTATCCCACAGATGCCATTCACCCAACCTATCGATTTGGTAGACGATTCAATGTTCCAGATCCCCGAGCATGCAGACATTTTCACCAAGCCAACCTCTAGAATCCCCCGCGGTGCCCCTGTCAGGGAGCCGTCTCCTACCGTCCCAAGTCGCTCCCAATGTGCGAGTCCGGAATCGGACAACTGGGTCGCATATTCTTCGCGGGCACCCTCCCCAGTTGATAATGCCAATCATGACGATGCAGCCCGCCGTGATCCATCTTCCGTATACAGCAGAACGAACACCCCGGCGTCTGCGAAGGGTGGAATGATGAATTGGGTGACTGCTGGGGGCCGTGGGAAATTGACTGGTGAACCCATCAACGAAGATCGGGGTGAATACGAGTCGCTCCCAGTTAATGAGTATTATGGCCATGACGATGATGAACACTACCGCCGACAAAACGAGTTGTATGACAGCATTGAGCAGGATATCAGTGACAACCGCATCAACATTTACCAGGATTATGATGACCATGAGGAACGCGCCACAACCCTTCCAATCAACCCTCTGGGAATGAACCCGCCAACTCCGCAGCCGTTCCTGGAAGAGAACGTGGATCGCAGTCCCACGAATGGTCGCATGGTACTTTCTGATATTCCCAACCTATCCCCGACACCCCCTGTTACAGTTCCTCCGCTTGAAGCTCCTGAAAAGACGGGTCGTTTCTACGGAGATGTCCAAGAAAACACCGGACTTAATACACATCGCAAGGACAGCGGTGTCGGCGAAGATGCCACCGGACTGGGTCGAAAGCACAGCAAGCTAGTGAAGCAGAAAACACAAAAGAAGAATTCCTATGGTGTCCTCCGACAGGCGGACGATGTTGATGTGGACGAAGATCGCCTTCGAGCTGGCCAACCCAATAGCCCTGCCACAACAGACGGTGACCGCAAAGGCCGTGTCGTGAGTAACTCGGGCGCAGACATCAGCCATCACCTCGGGACTGGTTCCTCGCTGTCGTATGGGAAGTATATCGCTGGACTGGGAGTCGGTCGACGACGCGATGTGAGCGGGAAGTTGGCGGAAGAAGGCCGGGGAGGTGTCGATAAGCCTGCTGGTCAGAGCCCAGCTCCCATCAGGGCCGCTGGATGGGCGCGGTTCGCCGGGCTGTGAGAGCTGGGAAAAGATTTTCAGCAAAAAAGAAAGAGTGGAGGAGAGATCTTGAACAGTTCTACGACGGTGTTATTTGGGAAGCTCCTGGTTTTGTAACGATGGATATGTACGCTTTTCTTCTGAGATTACCCCTTGAAATGTTAGGTAGCTTTTTAGGTATTTAGTTGTTAGCACATTGAATCTACATATCGTGACATGCATCATATCAAATCTTACACATCGATCTGCGTCCTGCAGCGAATATATATACATTAAGAAGGGACACCTTCATACTCCCAACCTTGGATAACCCGCTTGCCGCGACGCGAATTGCGCCGATTGGCATTACACTTGACAAACAGAGTCAATGCGGCAATAATACAAATCACAATACCGGCAATAGCAGCGACCAGTACCGTGCGCTTCTCCAGCTGCTGCGGATCGGACGCGTACGGACACTCGGCGTCCGGGCCGCCGGTGACCCAACACGAGGGGATATCGAGGGAATTGAAGTCCAGCCAGACCTCTTTCAGGGCGGGCTCAGTGGACGCCGGGTCGATGACATCCGCCGACTGCGACAGCAGATAGCGGTAGAGGTATGTGTTCTCGAGCCCCGTGCGCGGCACCGCCATGGAGGTGTTCCCGGTGCACGCGTCCGCATACGCATCGCCGTAATCGTACAGGCCCTCCGACAGCGACCAGGTGAAGGGCAGATGGGAGACGCGGCAGGCGGCGCGGCGCGGCTCGCTGCAGTTGGCGGAGCGCCAGTGGCCCTGCAGCGACATGTCCATGACGGCGCAGCGCTCGCGCTTGGGGGCGTCCATGTCCTCTGTGATGGCGGAATCGTGGGGCTCGCCGATGGCCCAGGCCCAGGACGAGGAGAGGGAGATGTTGCGGTAGGGGGCGACGTCGGCGTCGGCGGTGACGTTGTAGATGGTGTCATTGAGGGTGGGGGTCAGGCCGCAGGCGGTGAGGTTGACGACCATTGCGGAGAGGTCGGCCAGGCCGGCGGACGCGTTGAGGCGCGAGGGCACGGGGATGCGGCTCGACACGGCCCAGGAGGTGTTGACCTGCGCGACGGCGGACGCGCGCGGGTCGTAAAAGCAGCCGGCGTCGAGGCTGCCGCTGTCGGCCGAGGCGACGGGGACGATGGAGCTGAGGTAGCCCGGCGGGAAGAGCACCTCGCTGTCGTCCGGCACGGGGACGTAGTTCTGCAGCTGCGGGTCGATGGCGCCGTACTCGAGCAGGAGGCGCTTCTCGCGCGCGAGCTGCACGTACTTGGTGCACGGCCAGCCATCGGGCGTGCTGTGGGTGCCGTCGGCGGCGACGACGGTGGTGAAGTACTCGGCGATGGGCTTGTAGCCGTCATCGACTTCGTACCAGGAGTCGTTTAGGTTCTGGCGCTCGTCGGCGAGCTGCGCCGGGGTGTAGATGTACGCCAGGAGGCGGTCGTCGATGAGCTCGCCGACGCGCTCCGAGCCGACGGGGAGGTCGGTATTGGGGACTTCGGGGGCGGGCTCGGTGGGGGTTTCTGGGTCGGCAGCCACGTGGAGGTTGAACGAGATGTATCGGGTGTATACGTTGAGCTGGGAGGTGGTGCTCTTGAAATAGTCCTGCCAGATGTCGACCAAGCTGGAGAGGTCGAGGCTGCGTGAGCACAGATATGGTCCCAGCTGGAGAAGGCGACCTCCGGAGTCGGTGACGATTTCGATCACCTTCCCCTGCGAAACACCGGCTGTCTCCGTCGGCGCTGCAGAGGGCGAGGCGGACGTGACGGTCTCAACGGCCACATTGGTCGGGATGCGCACCGGACAGAACGACCAGGTTTTGGAGCTCACAGACCAGTATAGATCCACGATAAAGCGACGATACCCGACAGCGAGCAGGTTCGATATGCATTTTTCGGCGGAGGCGTCTTCGAAGATGCCGTTGCCAAAGCATGCGGCCCTTATCGATACCGCCGAGCTCGTGACGAAGTTGATCGGGATCTGGCCGGCCACATCTCTCTCACTCTAGCGCTCAGTTAGAACTAGTAGCTGGTAGGTAGGGGACAGTCCTCGAGGTAAACGTACTAGGAAGACAGCGGCCCATGTAGGATCTACAAGGGAGCCATCGGGTCTGTATGACAAGGGCATGGAGCTGCGGCGGAAGAGCAGCGACTGTCAGGAGTTAGGAAGTATACATGACAGACAGAATGATGCGGACAGTCGCGCAGAGCCAGCGACAGAAGATCCGGTGTCACGTAGGACGGACGAGAGAGGTAAGGAGGAAGAGAGTAGGAAGATGTCTACAGTCTATGGAGTGGTGGAGAGAGACGATGATGTCGTGAGGAAATCCCCCGAAGGCGGTGAGCGCATCCGTTTGGGCCAAACACCATCTGGCCACTTCGGCGATCGTCGTCCATCTTTCTACATCTCTCCCTTGTCTCGTCTCTCTTCTGACATTCACATTTACACTCCATTTTCGGACTCTTTCTTCTTCCTCCTGTTACATTCCATCACCTTAGTCCTTCATTCACAATGGCGGCGCCCGGCCAGCCAAATCCCCAGCAAATCGCTGCAATGCAGCAACAGTTCGCTGCTGAGGCCGCAAAGCGAGGATTGACCCCCGAGGAGTTCGCCAAACAGCAGCGCGAACAGCTGAACGCCGAAGCGGCCAAGCATGGCATGACGACCGAGCAATACGTTGCCCAGCTGAGAATGCGCGCGATCGCCGCACACCAGAAACAGGTCGAGGCTCAACGACAGGCCCAAGGATCCCCCCAGCCTGGACAGTCTGGAGAATCACCGCAACAACCACCACAACAGAGAGTTCAGCAGACGACACATCAGGTTCCTGTGAACCCAAATAACCCTCCGGACCCGAAGGCGATCGCCGTGGCCAACTTTCTGCGGTCTCAGAACCTGAAGACGAGGACTTGTATTATGGATGGACAACGGAAGGACCTGTTCAAAGGTATGACTCGTCTCCTCGTCGTAAAAATGCTGTACGAAGTAGACTCTGATTATCTCCCCAAGTGAAACGCGCCATCCGTGCTCTTGAGTCTCCCGCGTACGCGAAAGCTGCCTCGAAGAAAGGCTCGCTTCTCCCTCCCGTGACAGATCGTGCCTCCGCAGAGAACGCTTTCAAACTTCTTCCGCTCTCGCTTCTCGCTTTGCGCGTCTCGAAAGTTGACCCCCATGCCGGACACAACCACGCTAAACCGAAGAACCGCGTGAAGGGTCTGTGGACGGTCAAGGTCGAGCAACATCAGGAGACCGACCCCATGATGCACTACGTGTGGCTCTACGAGGGACCGCAGTGGAAGCAGAAGGCCTTGGCTGGTGCGGTGGTTGCTGGTATCTTTGCCGTCGTTCTCTTCCCGCTGTGGCCCGTGATGTTGCGACAAGGTGTCTACTATCTGAGTGTAGGCATGATGGGCTTGCTGGGTCTGTTCTTCGCCATGGCAATCTTCCGTCTGATACTTTTCTGCATCACTGTCTTTGCGGTTCCCCCTGGTCTTTGGTTGTTCCCCAATCTGTTCGAGGATGTTGGATTCGTGGATAGCTTCAAGCCCCTGTGGGGTTGGCAAGAGGTACGTCGCTCGACAAATGTCTCAAGGTTCTTACTAATTCTTATCCCAGACCAAGAAGAAGAAAAAGAAGTCCAAGCAGGTGGCAGCTGAGGATTCCAAGGCCGAGCCGGCTGCAACGTCGGACGCTACCCCTTCAGCGACTACCACGGCCACTCCCGCGCCAGAAACCTCCGGCGCGGTGAAGCGCGATTTGACCGCCAGAGTCGAGGAGGCAGATGAGTAATGTGATTCACGTCAGCTTCGAGTGGAGGTGCATATCGATATCTGAGGAATGAGACTTTACTTTCGGCGCGCCTGTACCTTATTTTTCTGCATTCCAGATTTACTAGTTCTTGCGTAGGGATCGATTGGGAATTCGGATAAAATGGCAAGATTCAATGGCATCTCAATGGTACTATTCATTGCACATGAGATGATTGTATCGTATTGTGGCGGATGACAACCGGTATATATTCTGGATACAGTAGCACTTCCAACATTTCAGTCGTTGCCAAAGCTGAATGTAAATCCCAAACCTCCACATTGATTTACGATAGTAATCATCCAATTCCTGGATCGCTGTTTCCGTAAGCTGTCTGTAGCCTGTAACCAAGTCTGCAGTAGCTGGATCCTACCATTTCATGCGCAGAAAGAACTTATACGCAGCCGTGCACACGCCGATCACAAGGACTCCAAAAACGTAAGAGAAGAAGTTGTACACGGTGAAGTCGGATCGCTAGCATCATAACCTGTTAGCAACAGACGACACAAACGTCGCAGGATGCATACCGGAGGGTCAATGGCTGCATAAAGCACAGAAAACCAGCAACATCGTCGAGATCATAAGCGACGCGGTCGGCCCGAGAGGCCAGCATTGCGACCACCATGCATACAGCTGGTCAAAGACGGGCGATTTCTGCACGCGAATGGCGGCATGGAGGCGGAACGACGTGACGGCAATGATGGCCCAGTTGAGGAAGAACGAGGCGCTGGTGATGGCGATGAACCAGTTCAGGACCTCCGTCCCATTCGCTGGACCACCATCAGAAGTGCTGTCATCTTACTCGGGGAGCGAGACGCCTACCGCTCAGACTCATATAGGTCAGGCTACCCCCCAGAACGGCGGTGATGTATACGAGACGGGAGATAGATGCATTCGAGTGAAAGTCGCCCAACGTCTCATGGCTGTGGCCTTCATCGATACTTGTCACGGGCTCCAGAGGAGGTCTCCTTTCGGTTGTGACTGATGATTCTGTCAATTCGTCGAGGCCACTGCCGGCTTTGGGGTTGACTTTTCTGTTTCGCCATGGCTGAGAAGAATCCACGAAGAGCGCAATCGTTCTGATCTTCGTGTTGCTAACATGGCCCTCTGCCGATACCTGGGGACCCGCTTCGTTAAATGCCCTGCCTACTGTGCAATCGTGATACATTCATAAGGTGCTCGGACCTGCGATGACCTCAGGGCATGGTTGATCTGCCTTAGCACCTCATTAGGGGCAGAGAATGCTCCACTTGTTCTTGAGATGATAGAGGACAAGAGAACGTTGGCAATGCCTACTCGAGAAGAGATTGAGGCTAAGTTCGTGGTATTGGAGATGGATGGATATGTGGACGCCTTTGGGCCGAATAGCCTTTGTACCTATGGTCTTAGATCATCACTACCTGTTATCCACTGGAAGTACAGCGATGCCTTCTCACAATGAGGACAGATGTCAAATACCAAGCACTTGGGCCGAGGTCATGTTGCGTGCTACGCCCAGCTAAGAATCAAGACGGCAGATCTCCCAATTCCCTGGAATCCTGTTCCTTGTCAGATGTTCGATCGCGAAACGACTTCTTCCGGGAGAACGGCTTTCATCAAAGACAGATAAACAGCACGTTCAAGACAGGGGGGAGGTTCTTCTGGGGGAAAGAAAGCTGTTCGATAGACATGGTGATTGAGCCTAGATGACCCTGTCCTCGCATATTGGCCGCCAATCCGCCTTTGTACATAAGGCTGTCTGATGAGACGAAGCCTTCTAGCAACTAGTCCCATTCAAGAAGAATTGATGTCCCATACATCACTCCCGCATCAGCTGCTTAGTCTCTTGGTAGAGTAATTATTGCTGTTAGTGAGGCAAGAAAGGGAAAAAGCTTCCATGTTTAAGATGATAGCGATAGCGTGAGGGGGGAATTTGGAGTCAATATCTGATCAGAGAGACCCCTGGTCTCCAACCATGCACGAATGGAGATAAGCTGAGTACTGTTCAGTGCTCGAGATCGATTTCCGGTCCCATATTCCTGAATTGACAGCACGACACTGATATGTTGGCTGCTAAGACGCCAGGAGGTTGAGGAATCTTTAAGTTTTGGGGGTTTGTTTCCTGCGCAAGACAGTGGGTAGACGAGGTGGTCTACGGAATGAAGAGCAGCCGCAAGCATCTCTCATGCATCAGATAAATATCCAACAGTTCATCTATACAGTAGGATAACACAGTACTAACAAAGGGAATACAGAAGGAATGTATCACTATCATGATATACAGGGTTGTTGAATCTTCAGTCATTCATATTGCAAGGATATCTGATTATAGCAACAAGCAATTAAGGCATTAATTTCAGATGCAAAACAAAATAAGAGAGGCCTCAGATTGAGGGGGTGTAAGCCAGGGTCCGGCTCTTGAGTACGTAGATCGAATCCACTTCGACAGTCGCATCTCGCACCCTTACGTCTTCCCCCGATAGGCGGTTTGATTCAAAGGAATGAATTCAGCATCGCTGGTCGGCACAGCTCCAGTAAGATCAATGTCTTTCCGTCCTGCGCTCCGGACCCAATCATTAGTCCGCATGTCGAGGTTGGAGAACTCGGGATAGATGCCCGTGGTAAGGATTCGTCCGGTGGACGTACGGGCCAGCAGACGCCGGACCCGTTGCAGGGTGATCTTGCCAACCATGACCATGGCGAGCACGCAAACGGCGATCAGGGCCAACAGGGCGAGCGTCACGTACGCAGGAATACCGTAGAGGTAGTCGAAGGTGACGCGCTTGACCAAGGGCGCGGCGTTCGAGTCGACGACACCGGAGCTGTCGTAGTCCTTATCGGCGGGGGACCCCAGCAGACTGCGCGTGCCCACGATCAGGTTGGACGTGATGTCGGTGAAGAAGAGGTTGAGGATGTGCGCGGCCGTCTCGGGCGCGCGCGACAGCTCCTGCATGCGGGTGAAGAGCGCGACGTTCGTGCGGCCGGTGTAGTCGCCCATGTCTTCGTCGTAGAGACTGGTGTCCCCGATGGCATAGGAGCGGCCCAGGGCGACGCTGTGGAAGGACGCACCGGGGATGTTGTCCGAGGGCGTGGTGCCGCTGAGGGAGTTGGTGAAGCCGGGAAGGTAGAGCTCGGCCTTGCGCACCGTCGCCAGGTTCGGCCGGTTGGCGTGATCCTCGGACACCAGGCCCCACAGGGGCGTGACGTCGCTCAGGTTCAGCTGGAGGTCCTCGACGCCCCAGAGGGGCGCGGGCGAATCATTGTTGTACACCTTGTCGATGATGTCGACGACCTGGGTGTCGCGCAGGCTGGTGCCCTCCGCTCTGAACTGGACGGTCTTGATGGATGTCTTGACTGCGGTGGCGCAGCTGTAGATGGGTATCGACCAGCGCGTCCCTTGCTCGAAGATGGATGTCTCAACGCCGTCTAGACGGCTTGCTGCGCCAAGCAGAAGTCCGCAGTTCACGTTGATGTTGGTAATGTTCACGCGGTCTTGTCCGCCAGCGCCGGCGCAGAGGATATCTAGGAAGAACACAGGTCAGTGAAGTGGTCTTGCGCTCCATGCGCAACGCGACTTACTAGCATCCGTGAAATAGTCCTGGTCCACACCCCATGGGTTGGAGTAGCGAGTCGAATTGCTGCCAATATTGGCATTGACGAGGCTGCTGGTGTTTGTGGCAAAGTCGAACGTTGGGCTCGTGCGAAGCCCCTGGAACTGTCTCAAGTCCGCCTCGTCGAAGAGAGGAAACTCGCGGCCGACGTGGGAATCGAGATACGAGAAGGACTTTCTCTGCGAGGTCTTGGGGTTGGTGACGTTGAAGTACAACATGGTCGCGGCGTTGGCGACCCATGCGGCCTTGTACGCCCGCTCACTGAGGCGTGGGTCAATCTGCGCGTCGGTCCAGTAGCCGGCCGGGTATTTCTGGACCAAGTTGGTAAAACCGCCGTGATCGACCAGGGAGATATTGATCGCGGTAAGGGTCGGGCTTTTGAAGCTGCCAGAGTAGTAGTCGCTCTTTGCCACGGTGAAGTCAATGGACAGGTTATGGCTGACACACGCTGTTTCGGGCTCGATGAAGAGAAGATCCTCTGACCAGAGAGCCCCGTTCCTAGATGCAGTCGGGACGGTGTGGTTCCGCAGGCCAACCTGCGTGTTGTTCATGTCGACCACTAGCCCTTCGATGAGGGTCCTGTCCGTATCCAGGATGATGGACTGCAGCTGGCGGTAGATACCGACGATATACTGCGAGTTATTGTTCGAAGTACGCTCCTGTTCAATGGAGTACTGCCGCCACTGGATGTCGAAAAAGTTGGACACGGACGTCCCCTTGCCCCCGGTTCCGCTCGAGAACACCTCGTAGACTTCGTCGGGAATGGTCAGGTTGTAGCCATACGGCATCTCCCAAGTGCCGTTGGGACTGGTCAGTATCACGGTGTTCGACCCGGGGCATTGCACCGGGTCGAAATAGCCACAACGACGGTTGAACGACAGGTTGCTCCGTGGAGGTGTCCCATAGCCAAACGGAGATTCATCCGCCGCGTACTCAAAGGGATGTTGCGCCATAGGAGCAGCCACCAAAGTGTCATGCAATCCCAACGGTGTGATCACACCGGTGATGGAGATCAGCAAAAGCGAGAAGCGCACGAGCGAAACGATGAACCGGACGTTCCATGGCAGACCATCAGCGGTGACTGTCTCGAACCGCAGGATAGTCGGCCACCAGGAACTCTGGATAATTCTGCCAGCGACAGACCTATGCCCGATTAGCCTTTCAGAACAGCCAGATGTGTGGATAGGAGCGTGTTACCAGGTAGCTCCATTGTTTCGATCCCGGAGAACACCCGTCAAGCCCAGAATGAGGATCGTGGGGATCAATATTTGCACTGTGTTGCCAGAGTGAGTGCGGTTCTCGCCAGAATATCCCAGTGGGAATGGGATAGGGGTTCGAATACATACGGACAAAGGACCCCAGCGCCAATATACCGGAGACCTGGCCGACAGTGATTTCCATCATCTTGATAGAGTCTGCCTGCGAGATGGCCGAGAAAGAGGGACGGGTTCAATGGAGCCCTGGGGGACAGCGAGGGGGGTATGGTGTGCTCAAATACTACACGTTCCCTCCCACCACGACCTTTCTAGCAACGGTTTCGATTCATACCGCACTAGAGCAGCAATTACAGTCTAAGACACTCGGCCGCCACAGACGAGGCTGGAAGAGATTTTCCCATGGCGAATCACCGTCGACTGGCCGAGAAGTGAGTTCAGCCAGACTGTTGAGTCCGAGGCGTTGGGCAGGCGTTGACCAGGGAGGAGCACTAATGGATTCGTCAAACCCATGACTAGACTGTTCCGATACTGATTAGCGTCGACGGGGTGTGTTCCGGAGATGTCGATACTGCAGTTAGGGCTCCCACTTTCGGCATCATATGCACCAGGGACCCCGTCGCTTAGAGCCGCATTGCAGTTCCGCAACAGGTTCTTTGCAAATGAGGATCTGCATTCATTGACATGGCAGCTCCATGTCCCTATTCCACCATGCAGGAAGACTGTGGCTTCGATTCTGTTTGTGTAGATTGGTACAGTCGCACAGTAAGGAGGCTCAGTCAACACCAACCTAGGAAATGCGAATTGGCACCGCAGAGCCTCCTGTCAAATTTCCATCTGAACCCCTCGGATCCCTTCAATTAAGTATAACGGATCAGCGAATGAGGAGCGCCGGCGGCGCCGGCTAGTGTAGATTAAACTGACGTGGCTGGATTAGGATTGCTGAGACTGGTAGAGCACCTCGTATTCTCGGCACAGACCATGAGGAGACCCTGCACGGTTCCGTGGGTCACACTGATGGATAGAGACGCTAAAGTACAGAAACCATCCTGCACTGCCAGATGTAACCATCTTCGTGATGGGTTTTGATCGTGTTCAGCTGTGATGTCCTCGATTATAGTTTGGGGATATAGTGTAGCGCCATTAAGGTCAGGGTCCCAGGCTGCCATGAAAGAATCTAGGAGGATAGAGAGGAGTCATGGACGGTGCTTTACTGTGAGTCCCTGGTATTGGGTGATGAGTATCCATAAGGAAGTCTCGGGAAGCAGATGTGCTCGTATAGAAAAGTAGGTACCGGCCAATAGGGGCGTAACATCGCACATGGTCATCCTGCCAGTATTTTTCCATTGACTACCAAACATTCCCTGACTTGGAATGAACTGGTGTAAAATACGGTTTCGATATTGTTAATTGCAGGCGTACGGAATAATGTTGAAAAGGAGGTAAAGGGGTAAAGGGGTAAAGGGGCTGATGTTGAGATTTGCTTGTTTCTTTGACAAAGTCGCCTTATTTCCCAGTGGGTATTAGTAGATCGTGTCAAGGCGACGGTCAAGGCAACGAGAACTTGATCTATATTACGGTGCATTTGAAGAGGCTATCTTCTTCAGGGTCTTCAGCCCATCGCCGAGACCCTATTCAGTGATCAGCTTCGTTTGGGGGCCATGGCGTGCTTGGACGACTCCGATGCGTACCCACCATGCCAGTAACACTAGAATGAAAAGAGAAGCTATCGGCACGGCTAGAACATGACCGACTGCAACCGCTCTTTTCCAAGACTTAAGGCATTTTAGTTACTCCGTAAGTGTGGTGTTCGGATAGAGATCATAGAATGTCAAGTGTAGGAGAGGTGACTCACCAATGTTGGTGACTCACGCCAATGGTGCCTCAAAACGATCAAATCGTCCCTTCTAAAGTTTAGAATTTCACCTTTTTCTTCTTTAGATTTGTTCACAGACTACCAAAATGAAAACGATTGGGATCATCGGCGGCATCGCCTGGCCCAGCACAGCGTCCTATTACCGCACGATCAACGAGCTGACCGCGAAACGGATGGGCGGCAGCGGCGTGCACAGCGCTAAGCTCATCCTGATCCAAACGGACTTTGACGAAATCGAGAACCTGCAACAAGCAGGACAATGGGATCAGCTTGCGGAGGTGCTGGGCGGCTTGGCCCGCCGACTCGAAGCGGCCGGCGCGGACTTTTTCCTGGTCGCGTGCAATACCGTCCACATGGTTGCGCCCCAGATCGCGGCACACACGACCATCCCGATGTTGCATATCGTCGACGCAACCGCACAGAAGATCGTCGAGGCGGGCCACAAGACGGTTGGACTGCTGGGCAGTCGGTACACGATGACAGGCCAATATTTTTCCGGGCGTCTAGCCTCCAACTATGGGCTGGATGTTTTGGTTCCGGATGAGCAGCAACGGGAGGAGATCCACTCGGCGCTGTTCAATCAATTGGCCCGAGGGATCTTTCTCGACGAAACGCGATTGCTGTTCAAGAGAGTGATGGAGTCTTTGGTCGAGCGTGGGGCGCAGGTCATTATTCTGGGATGTACCGAGTTTGGACTGCTGGTCCGAGAAGAAGACAGTCCAGTTCCTGTCCTTGACACTGGGCTTGTTCATGCAGACGCTGCAGTGGAGATGGCTATTGGTGATACAAAGGAACAATGATGGCGGAGTACATCCACGAGCTGCATCTATACCGAAACCCTGTGGTGCATGATCGATGTGTTACGATGTTGACTGTATTTATCGAGTCCTCCAAACCTGGTGACTCAAAATATCACAAGCCTCCTGTTTGATCGCACTATATCGGGCCACTGCAGAGACGGTCCTCGCTCATCATTGCCACTCGCCCAGATAGACTCTGCAATTGATAGCGCCGCTTGGAAAGAGGGTAACCCCGTTTGCCGAAAGCAATGGACAAACCAGCCCCGGAAGAAGGCCTGCAGATCCGGCTTGATCGCTTCGCAGGCCGCTATGAACCCCGGCCATATCATATAGACATTCTGCTCAGACGCCCGAGAGCTCTGCAGAAGTTCTTTGACTTGGTGCACCTCGTCCTGTAATATCGAAGCTTCGACATCATAGAACCGGCGATAGAAGAAAATCAGCAACGCTTTTTGTATAGCAGCGACCATTGCTGTACTGGACGAGGCGTCTTCGCTGTCTTGTTTGGGGTCCCATCTGCAGATATGCTTTTCCAGCATTTTGGCGCGCAGTAGGAAATCGCGCGGGCTGGGGCATTCGTCGTCAGGGGGGCTGTTGATGAGCAGGTCTCGCTCATTCCCAAGGCGAGTGACATGAGACATCAAATAAAGCAGCGATTCAGGAATCCCAAAGATCTCCGGGTACATTGTCAAGTCCCACCGTCCCGGGTGCTCCAGGTGAATGTCTTGCTGACCAAGCCGCAAGGGCTTGACCTTGGTCATCGTAAAGTCGGGTGTATCTGACCACTGGGATATCCGAAATCTGCATGCCCTCGTAGTTGTCTGAGGATCAGGGAAGACACCTAATTGCTGAAAAGGGTCGGTCGACATGTCGGAGACAATGATGCTTTCGTTGACGATCCGCAGATAGGCGTAACAGTGATGCAACAGGCGGACCTTGCGGGAAAGGGCTGCTTTGCTCAGTCCTTTACGCTTGATAAATTGTTCTGTCACCAAGAGACAGGCGAGTAGAGAATCTGCATCTTCTTCAAACACCTGTCGCGGACGGTTAGTGCAAACGAGACAAGTAACCCTCCACAACTTACGTTCAGAATTGACATTGATATGAGGGCCATCAGAACGTCCTTGTACTTGGCAACTTTATATGATGCGGTCATTTCCTTTTGGAGACAGGTTCTTAGTTCATGACGAGCGCGATGTTTATAATATGCCACTGTGGGTGATGATCCATCCCCAAAATCAGAAAAAGATGAAAGTTGAGCATGAGTCGCACTCGTCGCTAGGAGTGTGTATAGTAGAGCTGTCCTGGCATGACTGGTCGGCCCGCCCATTGTTATCTCTGCCATGGTGTTCATCGCACACGGGAGAATGATGTGGTGCCAGGGAGATTTCTTGTTCGTATTTAGAGGCGCCAACAGAGGGATCACTCGATCTCGGTAATTAGCCAACAAGGGCCATGAATCTTCGGGCAGAGGGGACGAGATATTTGGTATAAGGCGGGAGGGAGCAGATTGCAAAGCAAAATCTTGGATATGTTCATAAAAAAGCCTTTCGTCATCGTTATCCATATTGGCGATGGTGTTCTCATGGGCAGTGAAGGAATCGGTACATGGAATGATATCGTCGGAGAACAGTCCAGAGTCTTCGACCAAGGGTGCGAGCGCATATTCCAATGATAGCGAGTCGAAAAAGCCCATCGTATCTTCTGACATGGTGAACGCCTGCTCTATAGTATCATTCGGGCTTGGACCTGCCAGACGTAATGTATGGGATTCATCACCCCCAGGATCACTGGGCTGCACTGGTTGCAGTTGGAAGACGCCAAAGGGGCCACGAGATAACGGATACTCCTCGGGCGATGCGGTCAGGCTCCGTTCATCAAGCTCCATCAAGGCTTGGCTTGGATCGATGCCTCTGAAAGAACGGCTGATTGATCGACTCATGACCTCCCGTTGTGGTTCTAAACCTCAATCAACAAACAACCCATCTGCAGAATATACCAAGACAAACCTGTATATAACGGACGACGGAAGCGCACCGCATTTGGTTCAACTTCCCCGACATCCTTTTCTCCATGGTATACGAACCGTAACCGAATATCGTATCCTGTGCAGGTGAGGTTGGAAAACCGACACACGTTACATATTGGTCGAGACTCATCGCATTTGGTATGGCGAGATCGACATGTCCCACATCCGCCAAGAGACCTGTCTCGTCCTGACTGTGTGACCATTTTGCTATAACGGCGTGTAGTCGCTCAACATCCAAGAGGTGGGCTGGGTGCGTACAGGGAGATAACAGGAACGAAGTGTTATCGATGGCGAGTAGAGGGGAACGGGTGGGGTCTACCTGCTAAACCCGCCTATGAGTCGGAGTCCACCAGCCGGGGTTAGCGGCTTTTAAGCCCGTCTTGGGGAGTTCTTGGTGGGTATACTTACGGGCTGTCCCCAAGCCCAGAACAACTCTCTTGATACTCGATGTTCTCTCCGATAGAGATTTGCAAGTTTACATGAGGTCCTCCAATATATATCCACTTACAATCCTTACCGTATACATGAGACGCTACCAACCGTTGTCAATGATAAAGGATCAGTCTTCCTGCGTGCTACCAAGATACTTGACCAGATCTAGATCATTTGCATCATTGCATAGTCCATCCAGGTACTGGTCTCCAACAAGTGAATCAACGGATATCGATTGGTTGACAGAAGTACGTCGGGATCGAGTCATGTGACCACCATGCTGTTTACTTTGCTGCTACTGCGCAATGTATTCCATCTTCCTGCTTCATCAGTCTCGAGTGGCTATCTCGTTGGGTATTAGCAAATGAGTCATCATGTCCTCCCGGTCTTTTCAGATGTTCGATGGAGCCCTTACAGTTACCATTAACACCACCCCTCTTACCTTGGATGAGGAGACGCAAACATTCTACAGCCGTGCCATCACCCACCCATCCTCACTGACCGACGCGGAACGGAGGCGCATCACCCATCGCCCGCCCGCCGAGGAAGAGGATGCGCTCTGTCGGACCGCGTGTGGAACGAGCATGAGCGAAGTCATCGCCAAAGCCATCCACAATGGTGATGCTCTTACATGCAATGAAGCCCGTCTCATCACTGCCGAAGTCGTCCGCGACCAACCGGGACGTCTCCTGGCAGAAGTGGCTTGACTTGTGCTGCGGACCGTGAGCTTACCCACGACGCAGCTGTTGCTGCCAGAACCGACGAAATCAAGGCGGCGCTGGCAAAGGCTAGGGCCGTGCAGGACCGATGGTACGCCGCACGCAGCGCGGCAGAGAGGGCCCTCGATGATGATGACATTCGAAACATCCGCTACGCGATGAGTGTGTCCTGGCAGGAGCACGTTCTGAGTGTGCCTGAGGCGACCGTTTGTGGCTTGGTGTGATTTTACACGGATACGCCGCAGTGGCCGTCCTTCAAGGAGAGAATCGAGAGGGCCCTTTATCACGCGCTACAGCCTCGGCGTTCCTCGAGGACCTTCGCGACAATGCGTGACATCAAAGAGTTTCCTATGGGTCTCCTATCGAATTGTTTCCTGTATGTCAATAAGGCGTCGTTGCGATGAGACTAGACCGTATGTCTTTCTCTGCGAGCCTGAGGAGGCGTCAGAGCTGCTCAAGATCGACATCAAGCATATCGCTCCGACGCTCTTTGCGCGGATCACACTGCGCAATTTCTCGGGCGAAGAAAAATGACGACCGTATCGCCACACCTTCGAGCTTGAAAGGCTGGACCAGGTGGCGCGTCACTCGCGAAATGCAGAGGGAGAGCCGGACCATATCTGGCCGCCTCTCTCTCGATACATGTGAGTGGTAGCATTGATAAACTTAGTGATACTACCTTATCGGGTAAGTCATTGAGATATGATATAGAAAGTATTATATGGCCCATTAATTGCATCATTCGTCAGCGCACCAAGTCCTTCTGATTTCACTGGCAAATTGATCACATCAAGTTTCATGGCTGTTCACTCCGCACTCGTATCTCTCAGGACTACAAGTGCGACACTGTCGATCGGAGGCCCTCAATGACTTCTTGAGCACCTCGCTCGCCACTTCGAATCGCTCCTTCCATATAGCCCTTCCATTCTTCTGCAGTCTCCGTACCAACAAAGTGCATATCGCGGAAGGGTTCGCGAACTGCATGCCCAACCACACTCAAGACCCCAGGAGCTAATGCCGGACATGGACAGCCATATCCCGAGTATTGTTCGGTGATCCACTCATGGCCTAGAGACTCAATGTACTCCTGGCGCACACGGACTGGGTCTGAATAAATGTCCGCTAGCTGCCCCAGAATTGCCTCCACACGGGCCTCTGCGGACAGTTGAGACCATAGACGACCTGCATCGCCCGCGAGAAAACACGTCAAGACCCATTTTCCATCAGCAGGGATGCTGGTATCTCGGAAGATTGAGACAGGCCCTTTGAATGACTGGACTAAGCCACAGTAGCCTTTCTCGACCCACCAGGCGGACTTGAACACCATCATCACCTTTGTATAGTATCCATAGCGGAGAGAATTGACAAGGAGCCGCTTCCGTGGAGGAAGAGGCGGTTGAACATCGATACTCTTGAGCACCGTTGTCGGAATTGCGGAGATGACCTTCCGAGCTGCAAAAGGGCCCTTGGCAGTTTGGACGACGGCATGATCCTTCTGCACCTGGTTGATTGCAGTGACCGGTGCTGAGAGCTGTACTGTGTTTGGGGGCAGGGATTTTGAGATTGTCTCGGAGAATATCTGGGTGCCTTGACGCACGCGGAGGTACTGTCCGCCGTGTTTACGATCGGAGCGCATTTGGAGTAAACCGCCGCCGCTCCTGCAGTAGTGCAAGAAGTATAAGGCGGATATATCTTGAGGTTCCTGTCCAAGCATTGCCCGCGTCCACACAGATGCTGTGGCGACTGCCTGGTCGCTGGCATTCCGACTTTGCAGGTATGCCAGAAAGGTCATGGAGTCGAGCGAGCTATCTTTGGGCTGTACCGGGTCGACTCTCTGGCAGTCAGCCTCGACCATGTCCCGGATCTCTGCCAGATGGCTCTGTGTTTCTGCGTCAAACTAAAGAATGTACCAGTTAGATGATGACGTGGCACTAGCATGGCATGGCTCCTTACTGGCAATTGCCCATAGGGAAACGTGATCCGGTCTCCGTTAGCATCCTGAAGCAGACAGTCTCCCTCGGTATTCTGCTCAATCAGCTCTGCACCAGATCGAAGAGCGAGCTGATATGCTCGAGATTGATTTGAATCGTTGATCCAGGCCGCGCCTAGATCAACGATCCCACCACCTCCTGGGAGCTGAGCACTCCATGTCCGTCCTCCGACGCGGTCTCGCGCCTCTAGGACAAGGCACGAGTGCCCTGAGCGGACAATAGTTTCGGCGGCTGTGAGCCCGGCCAGACCGGCGCCTAGAACGATCACGTCGTATTTCCCCAACGGAGTAGGAACGGCAGTAGGCAAGGGAAGAGGAGGTCTAGCAACCACCGCATCCACCTCGAATAGCCAACCTGCGGCAGCAAGCTGCGCAACAGGGACGAGGGTGATGGCCGGCCGATGTTGCCCAAGAAAGCGTTGCAGATGTCTGACGTGGCGTCGGTGAGCTGGATTGTAGCTCACTATGTACAGGTTCAGCTTTGCGATGTCTTGAATCGACGCTCCTGCGGCTGTGATGACTTTGTGCAGATTGAGAAGTGCGAGATTGATTTGAGACTCGTAGTCCGGTGGCACATTTCCTTCCGAGTCCGTTCCCACTTGGCCAGAAATTTGAATGCAATCCACACCGGACGTCATGGTTGCAGGGGCAAAGTAAGAAGAGACGCTGGATCCAATGTCCAATGTGCGTATCGAAGGAGCCATGGTGGAGTTAAGACGCAATGACAAGTGTAAGTGTATGAACTTTGAAGAGATTCAATGATGATGAGAGCAATGCCCGGCTAATATTCGATGTTCTGGAAACCGTCTCCTTCTATAATCTCGGTGAACTGTCTTCTACTTCTCGATTGCCAGGTGTGTACTCTCTTGTTGGCCTGGGAGGACCATGGAGTATGAGGGGTAGTGGGGAAGAATCGTCTCCAATACTCCAACTGGCTCGGCGATCTGAACCAACGGATCAAGAAGGTGATCCCGAGAGGTGCAAATAGCTAAGGTATGTTGAGATCAACTTTCGAGTGATAGGCCATATCAAGATTGTCAGCGGATCAGAGTCCGGCCTAGCTTGATCTTTCACAGCCTAGGGGAGGGCACTCGATTGACTGCCTACATGGAATCCCACCTAGATCCCTTATGTTCCTGTACAATCTACTGTAGAACAGTCTCGTAGGGCTCGTTTAGTCCATAGATAAGCCCTGATAAGAAGGTATTTGCTCGGTGGGGAAGGAGTGTGCTATTCCGTGGGATGATACTATGGATTCATATGTCTGCTATCAGCCGCGAAGAGCCAGACTTGCCCTTCTCAGCATAAGGTAGTCCCGTTCTAGCCTTAGGATGTCGAGGATTAGTATCTGGCTACATTAAATGTTCTCGATATGAACGGTCGATGATAACCCTAAGCACGTGATCGGGATCAACTTCCCTCAACTGAAGTCCCAAGTGCCATCTACTGGAAGTAGATTCAATCCTGTTTCTGTCGGGATTTGGATCGATAAGTCTATTGCGGACGTATGTTTGGATTGTTGTGGTTGGTCAACAGAGAAGGCAATGTATAACTGGCCAGTGGACGCATTCCGATGTGTGACATTGAAGGAAGTGAGAAAAATGTCGAATTCTTCATTTGTACAATGATCCAAAGTCCTTATGGGAGTCTACCCGACTCGGGAGTCTACCCGACCAGCTTATGATGAACTTGATACCCACAAACGACTTTTAGCTCCAAGGATTGTGACAACCCATTCAGCTCCCAGACATTCCATCGGACAGATTGCTGTGGACTGGAGTATATGATATGGTGATATTCAATCCAAGTCCATGTTTCTATCGCTTCAGTGGAATTTTTTTCCTATCTTTATCTCTACGATGGCCGCTTGCAGACTTGAACTATACATAGAAGCTGTCTAGAACCGCATTTGCAGGACGATATTATTGGACCGCTGGGAACTCGCTGATATCCGTTGACAGCTACTGATAGTGGAAAGAGGTAGCGTGACGGTTGTGAGCCATGTTAGACTGAAGCAAACCATGGAACATATGGCCATTGGACGACTAGCCATAAAGTCAATCAACTTAGAGTTAAGCTTATCTCTGCTTCTGAGTGAGCGAAATCTTTCATTGGGTGCTGGCATTGACTTGATGAATCTATGAAACTCACGTGCTTGACTTGCCCTCGATGACGCCAATGAGTCGGAACAGCCTCAAACAACTGGCTTTGCGATTACATTGTTGTGTAACCGGTGTTGAAGCAGGCCAGTGGTCTGGACTGTTCGCTACTATGGCTTTACAGTTCTTAAGTCTATACACGTCGTTGCAGATCCTTAACAGCCAACGATATCGCCATGCTTCCGATGGTTGGAGATCTGCAGTTTGACCGCTCCGCCTGGTCGTTTCCAACGATGCTCGCGAGACAATATTGCTTTCTCCTGTGGTCGGCCGTAAAATACTACTGCTCGCATCCACTCTCCGTCGTATTCCATCTACTGGTGCGAGCTGATCCTGCCTCGATTCGCACCGAGAAGCCAAGCGACCCGTATCCCCTTCCCGCCATCAACGCCTCGACCCCAACCTGCCACTGTGACACACAACACACACCGCGTCAGCAACAATATGGCCTAGAGACAGTAGACAAGGGCGCGTCAGGCGAGGTCTACAAAGTCACCGACGACATCGTCCTCAAGAGCTCGCACATCTTCGAGCCGCCGTCGGAGGGCTCGTCCGTCTGGGCGCGGTGGTCCTACGCCTCCGAGACGCTCTTCCACACAACGCTCACCAACGACGAACGAACGGTGCTAGCTATCCTGCAGAAACACCGACACCCGCACCCGTACATCGCTGAGGCCATCGACACGCACTACCCGGAGGGCATCTACTTCCGGAAATATAAGCAGCTGTCCGATGTGACCATCCCCGGCCAGCGGGGTCGGATCCGATGGTATGTGAACATCCTCACGGCGCTGTCCCATCTCCATGCAATTGGTATTGCGCACTCGGATGTGCGAGTGGCCAATCTGCTATTTGATGCATCCGGGCGCTGTGTGTATCTCTGTGATTTTAGCACCTGCAGTCCAGTTGGGAAGCCAAATCTTGCCTATCCTTATCCAGACTATGACCTGCCCACCGATATCGTGTCGGAATTGGCGTCGGACAAGACGGACCGGTTCAT
The DNA here is from genome assembly GCA_019721355.1 of Aspergillus sp. MEXU 27854. Lineage (NCBI taxonomy): Eukaryota > Fungi > Ascomycota > Eurotiomycetes > Eurotiales > Aspergillaceae > Aspergillus > Aspergillus sp. MEXU 27854. The sequence goes on from JAGMTT010000002.1 coordinate 3,478,151, forward strand.
CATGGGGTCGCTCATTTACCAGCTGGAGCACGGGGTGAAGCCTCGACTGGTGGCTGATGGGAATGGGTCTTTGGTTGTGCCGGAGATTCGGACAGGAAGCGATGTTCTTGATGGTGTTGTTCGGAAAGCGTGGTTGGGGAAGTATATCTCGACTGCACAGATGCTCAAGGATGTCAGAACCCTTGCAGCAGATATGGATTGTGGGACTTACGAGCCAAATGCACATACAACGTCAATGGAGTCTCTGCGGATGTCCATCCGAGAATGGAGAGCAAGTCGCACGAAGCAGTTTGGTATGCTTCTGTTCGTTATCCTTGGGGTCATCATTGCTAACACGACTAGGTTGCGTACTACATGCGCTCCCGTCCGAGCACCATTTACAAACTCTTGCAGATCAGTATGGCTGGGATAAGGATGCCGAATCGCGGTTCGTCGGTTGCAAGTTCTGATAATATGGAACTTTACAGAACTTCTACAGACAGTGATCTTATATATACTGGAATTAGATCCTGTACACCGGACAAGGCTCGGACCATAGTATATACCACCGCTCATCACATCACAATCTAGCCAAGATCCCATTCTCTTTCTCCAAGGAGAGGCACTTTGGCGTTATATCAGCAATGGTACGACAACTAGATCGGCGGTCAGCAACACACTCGCACATTGCTCCTCGTAACATACCCCATATGCATCATAGTCTCACGAAACTCCCGTAGAAGAATACCGACAGCTTCGTCCACGCCAGCCTCTCCGTTATACTTCCCAACGCGCAGTCAGTATACAAGTTTCCAAAGAAATATCTAGGAGCTCATACCGCAAGTCCCCAGATTGGAACCCGCCCAACAAAGCACATGGACGCCCCCAGGGCAATCGCCTTGAAGATATCTGATCCTCGACGGATCCCGCCGTCGAGTGCAAGTGGGATCTTCCCACGCGCGACGGGGCCGCATTCTCTCAGCGCGTCGAGCGTGGACAATTGTCCGTCTAGTTGGCGACCGCCGTGATTCGAGATGACCACCCCGTCTAAGCCGTGGTCGATGGCGAGTTGGACGTCCTCTGGACTGACGACTAGAGATATTACTCATGTGTATATCCAAAGCGGCGGAAGGTACCTACTCCCTTTGAGCCAGATCTGCATGGTAGTATTCTTCTTCAGCCAGGGAATAGTCTTGTCCCAAGTGAGCGTGGAGTCTGTATCATTAGCGCGGAATACACATGAACAGGAGATAGGAAATACCATATCCCGCCCCGTAATACTTCATCGGATTGTCTGACTCGGATTGAATATTGGGAAAGGTCAAATGCGCCGGAAAGCAGAACTTGTTCCGCTTCTCGCTGAGTCGGTTACCCAGCACCGGGAGGTCGACGCTGACGAACAAGGCTTTGTATCCTGCTTCTATCCGGAATGAGCGGGAAGATCAAAATTGACAGGATGACAATACCCACTGTCAGCCCGCTGGATCAACCGGCGCGTGACCTCCGCATCCTGGAAAAAAGACACCTGCATTGCGTATGGATTCCCCGTCCCCTCAGCGATGACATCTTCCAGGCTCGTCGTCGAGTACGTCGACAGACACATCGGGATGCCGTTTCTTGCGGCCACGCGAGACGTGCCGATCTCCCCTATCGGGTGGGCGAGCTTGTGTGCGGCGGCTGGGGCGAAGCCCAGTGGTGCGGCGACCTACCATGTCAGATTGTACTTCCATGTGGCAAGATCAATAGTGGCAGGGTTATACCTTGACGCCGAATATCTGCATAGTCGTGTCGACGTCATGCACGTCTCTGAGCACGCGAGGACGCAGTTTGTATCTGTCGTAGGCTCTTTCATTGGCGCGAAGGCTAGAGTGGTCAGCGTGGTTCTGACGGGGGAAATGAATGCATACGTGGACATGTCGCCTGCTCCTTCATTGTAGTATTCTTCTTGTGTCAGTATCGGTTGATGGTGTTGGATGGGTAGCATACGACGGTATATCTGTGGGAGGGCTTTATCCGCCTCTTTAGCTATGTCGTGTACAGTGAGGACTTGGGATCTGGGAGGATCTGATGAGGTCGACATTTTATACAACGGTCAACGACGGGATTGAGCTGACTTCTTTATGCTCTGGATAATGTGTCTTTCGCTTCTCTATTTATATATCTGATCTGGTAGTAGCAGTGATCTCAATCAGTAGCACTTATACTTCCATCTTGACTTAATAGAGCCCACTTTCACCATGCTGATACTTTGATACCAAAGGTGGGGGGGGGGGGGATGTGGAGTCCGGGGAAACCTGCCATTTTCCTGGGAACAAGTAAGTCGAGGCTCGACATGCTTTCGCCTGCGATAAAGACCCGAAGGATGCATGAGGACTAGACTCGCACAGTCAGTATATCCATGGCTCTTCCTCGCAGTCGTGGACCTAGTCAGAGGACCTAGTGTTAGTCCGAGTAGTCATCCTTGTCACAGCATTACCTCCCATATCCAATCCAATGAGCACGCCTTATACAACCAAATATAGAACTCAATGCAGCTCGATATGAGAACCCTAATAACATGGAATATGCACGATATCGCACAATGCACTATTCAATACAGTAGGAATAGAGACGCCCCACCACACCACCGATAAGATAGATAAACACCACACCTCTCACATGCACTTCAACCTCACCATTATTAACCCCCCCGGGACAAAAATGCACCCCATAACCTTCATCACCTCCAACCCCAACAAACTCCTCGAAGTCAACGCCATCCTCCCCAAATCCATCTCCCTCACCCACCGCGCCCTCGACATCCCCGAGATCCAGGGGTCTCTGGAAGAGATAGCCGTTGACAAATGTCGGCGGGCTGCTGAGATCGTACTCCCCCTTCTATCTCATCATACACCCACGGCCCGTTTCTAGTGCAGTCACTAATGGGGCATAGGTTCAAGGACCGGTCCTCGTGGAGGACTCGGCGCTCGAGTTTCATGCTATGAAGGGGTTGCCTGGGCCATATATGTTCGTTTTCTACCCATACATGGATTGGGCTGCGGAAGAGCTAAAATGTGTAGTAAATACTTTTTCGAAGCGCTAGGGAACGACGGTCTCAATCGCCTGCTCGACGGCTTTGATGACCGTACGGCCGAGGCTGTATGCACGTTTGCGTATTCTCCAGGGCCGGGCGAAAAGCCCCTCGTCTTCCAGGGGAGGATACAAGGTGTTATTGTTCCTCCGCGGGGGCCCCCAATCTTTGGTATGTACAGTCTATTTGACTGTTTCGCCCACAGTCGCTGATGATGCAGGCTGGGAGCCGATCTTCGAGCATGAAGGGACGACGCTGGCGGAAATGGAACATGATATCAAGGTATGACAGTAATAACGTCCCTTAGGACTGGAAGAATCGAGCTGACGGGTACTAGAACGGCCTGTCCCATCGATATAAGGCTCTAGTCAAATTCCAAGAATGGCTGTCGAGCAATGCGGCTGCGTTAGCATCGCACTGACCGACATTTTCAACCGGGAGTGTCTATGACCGACCCAACACTACATGTAGTACTTGAATAGACCAGCTTCTCCATCGAGCCAATGCTCTATGTACAGTGATATAAAGTATAAACAGCCAGAAGGCATATGTAGATATGTAAATAACGCAATGTGCTCTACTCCGCTGAATGAATGCATACAGAACACATAATGACAACAATCACCCACGTCAAGGCGAGGGTATATGCAACGAACGGATTGGTATCAATGGTAACGTCCAAGGAAATGAGGATAGTGCAAACACGGTAGAGCCACACTTTTGGCAACGCATCGTCGACTGTCAAAGCCAACGTGCTGTAGATTGCAATGCGATAGTATAGAGCGAAAGTGGTTAATCTCGAACCACCAACAATAATAACGAAACAGCAGGGTTCCCGTGCAATCCCGAAACGTGCGCACAGCTCCTGCTTGCTATGTAATAACGCGGGACTGCCGGGAACCAATGTTTGGAGGCGGCGGAACGGGAGTGATGCGCGGCATCGTGCTCACGACGCTTTTTCGACTCGTGCGGGCACCATTCAATGGCGGAGACTTGCACGAATTTCGATCAGGAGAAGGCGGATCGGGCAGGGCCGCTGTGGGAGGGTCGCCAGGAGAAGGAATTTTGGGCAGCGGGCAGTTCGGAGGAGGGGCGCTGGGAGGGCCGATTGCAAGTCCCGGCAAGCTTTTACGTCGTGACACAGCCGCGCTCGCGCGGCCATCATCGGCAGCGCGAAGCACAGAAACTCGGTTTCGTTGCTGTTCCCGGCGGTGCGACATATCTCCGGGCCCTGTCGGCAATTGAGCGGGGAGATGAGTGACGTCTTCTGCATTTACGTCCTCCGCGATACTTAAAGGTCGTGACTCAGGGGTACTAGAAGCGGTCATATCGTTTCTGGGGGGAAGTCGCGACACACGGTGGAGCTTGCGGCCCTGGGTCCGCGCAGGGTCTATCAGAGAAGCCTCGGAGTTGGAGGCGCGCAGCGATCTCCTCCTAGGCATCATCTGGAATGTTGGAAGCTGCTCCGGTGATTCGCTCCAGGCAAGACTATCTATGCTCTTGACTGGAGACAATGGCGGAGAAGGGAAATAAGAGAGGGCAGCAGTAGTGGTCGAGTTTTGTTCCTCTTGAGGGCTGGCAGGTCCTTGGGGCTGAGAGGGAGGGACGCGGGTTGGTTTCGCAGCGAATCGGCGGCTGAACGAGGGCACGCTAAAATTCGGGGCGGGCGGTGATGCACTTCGCATAACAGGTTCAGGCAATGTTGACTGTGATCGGAGCTGGTCGGAAGGCTCTGGATTGGCAGATATTTTGGGTAGATATAATGACTGTCGCTTCTTCGGGCTGGTAACGGTTGGAGACCCAGGAGCGTCGAGGGCAGTCAGTACAGCCGAAATGGCACTGCCATTCGGCGGTGAGGCTGGGTTCGCGTTTGGTGGAGGCACTGCAGAATAGAAACGCGGCTGGCCTGCACTCGCAGCCGTCATCTCTGTATGTGTGGTAGAGACCGACGCGGAGCGGGATTCCGGGGTATGCTGGATCTCTACTGACTGTGGATGGGGCGAAACAGGCGAGCTTCGCAGGGATTGGTCGCTCCGGGTTGGATCTTTTGGGTCGGGAGTGACGGACGGCTGGGGTTGTAGGTAAACCTGAGAGAATCTGTTGGGATCCCTCTTGACTAGCTGTCGCGTACTGGTCTTGGGGTGCAGTTGATGCTCCAATTCCTCGTCATATAATTTCTCCGACACATACTTCTTGCCACCACGGGCCTCGATCTGAGCTCGAACCGCGAGCAGCCACGAGCTGAGGTCTTCCGGATTGTTGAAGATGAGCAAGAAGCTGCGAGCCAGGCGGCGAGCATGAGAGCGGTGGAAGCCAAATCGGGAGAACCGATGCCGCGACGAGTCAACATAGGCGCTCCCATCCTCCTCTGAGGCCTGGGATACCTGTAGAACCCAGTGACGACCGGGAATTGCGTCGCTGGCAAATGCGACGGACTTGGGCCCCAACAACAACATTTTCTCGGGCAAGCGGTCGTGCTTGCCACTGCCGGCGTATTGCATGATGTAGCCCGAGGTCGAGAGAATATAGACCTTCTGCGTCCATTCTGACTTTCCGATCGTCTCTGACAGAGACCGCATGTGCTTCGATTTCTCCTTTTCTTCCTTCTTCACGCGAGCCGCCAGGTCTTCCGCGGTATCTCCTCTGTGCGATTGGCCGCCCTGGCGGTCTTCGTCCCGGGAGCTGCTCTTCGCATTGGACGACTGGAAACGCAAGATCGAGTCTGCAGATAGCGCAGGCGCAGGAAGACTGTCATGTTTAATGGCTTGCGGGTAAGCTTGGAACAAGGGTGGCGGCTTCCAAACAGTGTCACCGATTGTAGACCGGTCTTCAATCGGCTGGGTGTTATTTCTAGTTGGAGGGGGTATCGAGTGGTGTGATTCAGATGTCGGGGAGGCCACCAGAGTCTGGGAGACGAGAGTTTTTGGCGTAGCACACGACGGTGAATCAGTCATGGTCGTGGATCGAGATGGTGTTGGGTGGGTCGTGGGATGCTGCACCTCGTTGATGTGAGAGAGCTTGGTATCCGATTTGCGAGGTTTGTCACGGCCAAAGAGGTTGCGCAGTCCGGACTTGGATGACTGCCGCTTCACATTGGGCTGCAATGGCACCCGGTCGCCTCGATCAGCAATATCTGGGTATTCTTCCGGTCGGGGTCTGTATGGTCGTGGAGGGCGCGCGGGAACCGCAACTGCTTGGGCCGTAGGCCGGCTGAAATTCGTTTGCAGGGGCGCCAGTCGGTGCCCTCTGCGCTCGCCGACGGATGGGTTCGGATGAGGGATATTCAATGACATTCTGGGGTGTCCAGCGAGGTCGTGCAGGTCCAGTCTGCGCGGGGGTATCGGGAGTTTCAAGGTCTCAGCGGATGCGACAGGTACAAAAGCTTTACCACACCTAGTAACCTTGTCGTTTTCCAGGCACGGAAACGAACCGCATCGAGTGTCTAGACCTGAATTGGTGGATCAAGTGGCAGATAGCAATCGGACGCAAAGGCGATGGCTCCGTATGGGTCGTGCTACTCCACAAACTACGCCGAGACAAATGGCATGGCACGCTCGAGAAGGCGCTGGGTCAAGAGGTCGTGCATTGATCACTTGGTGAGGGCGGTAGAGGGGTCTGTCGAACACAGACCGGCGAGGACACTCTCCTGGAGTGAATAATGGATGGCGTTGCGCTGTGTGGACCGTCCGTGGATGTCGTGTGGTGTGGAGGTGGGTTTGGCCCGAGGATTATGAGAGAGTGGTACGCCAACGTCAAAGGATTGTGGCTCGGCCGTTATCGTAGGCCATCAACAGGGCAAATGGTCACTCCCCCAAGTCAGATGAGGTCATTGTTCACCTCATGAGTCTGGGATGCGCCAAAGGGCAAGATGAGGTGGTGATAGTAGTCAGGAGAAGAGGTAACTCCACGCGCGAGAAAGCGTCCAGGCACAGTTGAGTCAATCGTCAGGGGAATAATTTTTTTACCCTCTGTGTTAAAGCTAAAATGGACGTGCCAATCCACCGGACTAGCTCGCGACTAAGCCAGCTCGTCGGGAGCCCAGGTCGTGCGAAGATCTGAAACCGTTGTCCACAAGCGAACCCCCTGAGTGGAGAGACAGGATGAATGAGTTGATGGGACCCGATCTGAGGTCAACAACGGCAAGCTACCAATTCAATCGGTCCTTGACCACCTATGGACAGTGTTGGAAGAATAGGGAATGTCCAACTGTTGGCTCATGACGCGCGACGTTCATTTGACCATGACTGAGCCAGGTTTGCCCATGGACGCCCCTGAATCGATTGAATTGACCCCTCGAAGGTCTCCACACCGGATAACGGTTTTCCGCTAATTGGACTTAGTCCCCTCATCCTAGTTAAGCGATGGTGATCCTTGGGAGGAGCACGAGGACGCTGGATGGCGGCATCTGCACCGTCCCGTTCGAAGCACACATCCGAGCAGAGCCTATCACAGAGGGTTGCAGGAACGCTGCAATCACCATCTCATCGCGAGGACATTGTTTGTGTGCATGAAGGATGAGCTCCGCATTGTTTGTTTTGTTTCTTTCGGCTCCGGACTACGGTGGAGTTCCCCGACTCGCTCCCGCCATGACTAATCGCACCTGACTAAGCCCATCCACATCATGCCTGATTCAAGTCCAGGAGTGTCAAGTCTAGCCTTGCGACGGCACAGCTATGATAACAACCCGATCTACAGTCTTATACACTTTGCGACTACTATCTTACGCGCCACCAGCAGGCCCCGGCCCGCATTTCTTCCCCTGTCCCTCCTCCACCGCGCCCATCAACTCCGCGGCCTCCTCGCAGAATTGCGCCATGGTGAGATCCTTATCGGTGAGACCCCGGGGGTGATGAGTGGTCCAATGGATGTCGACCGAGCCGATTCGCTGTCGCCGGGAGGTCACTTAGCCAGAGCATATTCGCTTACGCCAGGAAGAAGCGTGGGTGAGTGATGAACGTATGCCACTTACGACGGTCATGGTAGCATGGTGTTTTTTGCTGGTGCTCTGCGATGCGATGACATTCACGAAGCTCTGCAACCGACTTAGTTTTCCGTCCCCTTCGAAATAGAATATCCCGACAAGACACCTACCACCGCCTTGAAGTATGACTTGAAATAAAACGTCTTTTTGATCCCCGCGCCTTCCTCGTCGAGTGTCCATCCGCGCTGGAGGACGGCATCCAAATCCGCGCGCGATTCTTTCGTGTCGGCGCCCTCGGCGAACTGCGGCTGAAGTGTAGTCATGGTGGAGAAAAACCGTGGGGCGGGGAGTGAGCGAGGCGATAGAGGAGTCTGGGGACGGAGGGAATGGTCGTGGGTGATGGAAGAGCGTGGACTGTAACCCCAGAGAACTCCGGTCGATGGCGCAGCGCGTCGGACAGAAGACGAAAAAAAACGAGAGTTCAACCCTCGACGGGAAAGTTGAAAAGATCTGGCGGCAATGTCCATGCTGGAGGGAAGAGGGGTATCCAAGTAACGATCCTGGAAGAGAGCAAACAAACATGCTTGGCGATTGGCGATAGACTGGGCCACCCGAGGTCACATGATGATGACGAAAGAGGCCCTGACTCGATCACGGTACACACTATCTCTGCAACAGAGTAAAGAACCGATCCGACGGATCTCTCGTGCCTTGAAGTGGATCATATCGCTGTTCGCTTCGGCTTCGAGACCGATCAGTTGCGACAAACGACGGGAATGGACTAGTTGGCATAGCTAAGCTCACGAGGTACCAACCTCCCGGAATCAGCAATATGCGCTTCCTTCCACGGATCGCAACGACTTCCGAGCTCCCCGGGCTGCATTGCGTTCAGAATGCCGTTTGACAACGTGGGTTTCCGCATTAGTCCGTCGATCGTCAGGGTTCCCCGGATCTTGGTTGTGGCCGATCCAGCTCCTCCTCGACGCGGAGGGTTACATCGCGGAGATGACTACAGGCCAATGACGCGATCAAGAGAATCGTCCATGATACAACCACTATTGGGCGTTCCATTAAGTTCTAAAGGTCCAGCCTTGAACCGAATCGGGCCTCACAAGCCGACACCTTTTCCGTCCAGGGAAGGGCTGAAACCCAGCAAAATACGTACACATGGAAAAGAATTCAACAAAAGTGAGGAAAGAAGCAAAACGCCAGTGGGGGGTTTTGATGGAACACGGAATGAGATCCGTCCAGAGATCCCGGAGCACGCGTCTCCCAGGAAAACCGCGCTGTTCCGACGAGTCAGAGAGAAAGGAAATGGCCATTAACGCATTATCTGTAACAGCATGTCATGGATGATAGATGAAGGACTCCAAAGAAACAGGAAAGGGACATTGGCGCCTGCTTCTGGACGCTGAAGTCGACTCCCACCTCAAGGCAGCCATGCGGTTGTCGCTAGAGCAGGCGTCAACTGCGTGATTCGTTTCTATCGTAACATCATCAACATGCGAGCCGGTTGATCCCAACCCGAATAGTTTCAACCGATGTGTCGTATCACTGGGTGACACTGTTCCGGCGAGAGTTGACACGAGAATTCACCTGAGAGGCTGGCCGAGACGCCACATAGCTGCCGGATCGGCTCCCCAGAGCCTGCCGGATACGCAGATTTTGCTGAGATCGTGCGAAAGAGTTGGCCCGGGAGGTCGGAATATGCGAGAGACGTCGTCCAGAGTTGTGCAAGACCTCAGCGCGGGCATCGGAGAGCTGCTGCGCGAATGGCGATCTCTTCCGAAGAGTCGGACCGTACCAGTAGATCACGTACACGGCGATGACCAGGACGAAGGAAATGCAGACTAGCAGCCTTGGTTAGGAATGAAGGTGAAAGGGACACGTCAGAATTGAAAATGGAACTTACAGAGGATGGTGGAGGCATACTCCAGGTGGTACTTCCCGCCAATGTCTACCTATGGTCAGATGCGATGCGGAGAAGAAGAGAAGAAGTTCACAAACTTACTGGTGAAGAAAGGCGTGGCGGGAATCGTGAGCACACCAGCCAAAAAGTCTCTGGCCCATCCATTGCCGCCTGTCGCGGAGGCCGAATACGGGCCGTAAGCGCAGATCATGTAGTCAATCGTCGCCATGTAGATGCTGTAGTTGGCGATTCCAACAATAGCGGAGAAGACCATGGTTCCAATCCAGTGACATTGGGGCAAGCTAGTCCACGCGAACCCGATCAGGCCAATAGGGAGACAAGGGGCGGTATAGAGCAGCCACCAGAGCCGGGATTCGTACTGAGTATGCTCGTCCTCTGGCTTTTTCTTTCGCTCAGCGATGTTTCGCTTGATGGCCGGGACGAAAGAGGCCCAGGCAATGAAGTAACCAACAAGAATTGGGAGGAAGGAGAGACCCAAAGCCACGGTGCTGAAGTTCCACTGAGCATACACCAGACCGAAGGACTGAATGAACATGAAGATAAGAGCGTCACTGAAGCCGCTCAGGAGCGATAGACAGAGCACGATCGGTTCCGTGAGGAACATTTTGAAGGGGCGGATCCAGGTCAGCAAAATCTCCCTCATGGAGAAGCGCTCCTTAAAAGGGACGAGTTCGTTAGGTCCGTAGACATTGGGGTTTTCTCCGGTCTCGCGCTTCTTCTTCGCGATGCGGTCCATCAGGATGGTAGAGCGTGTCTCCGGGACGAGAAGGAAATGAGCGACTTGGACAAAGCCTCCGAAGATGAGCTGGATCCAGATGTTCCACCGCCAGGGCAGGTACGCTTCGACAAACCCACCGACCACGGGGCCAATGACCGATCCACCGACCGAGGAGAACACCACACAAGCGACGGCATACTGCTGGTCATCGGCTTCCCAGAGGTCTGCAATCATCCCGAGAGTGACCGAACCGCCTGCAGAACTCAGGCCACCCAACGCACGACCCACCATGATCGAAGCAAAGTTAGGTGCCAGCGCAACAGGGAGCTGCCAGATATTCACAAGGAACAGACTTGCTTGGAGGATTGGCTTGCGACCAAGCTCTTCACTCCATGGGGCCCAGAGTTCACAGCCAAAGGCGTAGAGGACAAGGAAGATCATTGCACCGCAACGTGCTGCCTGCATACTGACTCCAAACTCTTCGGAGATGCCAGTCAGGGCGTTAGAATACAAGCTGGTGTTGAAGTTCATAGAGGTCTGAACAAGGAAGATGACCGAGATGATCATCCATTTGCGCCAGCTGGGAAAGGAATAGCCGAGTTGCTCATAGCACTCATCTTCGGTCAGCTCGACCTTTTCAGAGGTATGCTCCAGTTGATGGAGGGTCGTGGCGGGATCGTTTGCGAGTCCCAGCTCAGTTTTGCGCGGCTTTTCAGTCGCGGGAACAATGACAGCATCTGGCTGAGACGAGGACGACGCCTCAGACTCGTGGATTTTTTCATCCATGCTGAAGTCCTTTCCAGGAGGTGTAGAAGCCATGATGGGCTCTTGGAGTAGGTTAGCAAAGAGATTCTCGAACGATGCTGGACAGGCTTCAAGGGACACGAAGAAGGTATAAGAACAAGAAGAAAGAATCTGCTCAAGTTTCCACAATATGCAGTGTAACGTAAGAAGAGTGACACTCACCAGGATGGGACTCTGTGGTGACCCAAGATCAGGCACGGTAGTGTATGTGCAAGGCAGAGAAGAAGGTATGGAAGAAGCTTAAGGAGAATTCAGATGTACGCGAAGAGGATCACAGGAGACCAGAAAAAATTTTGGTGAGAGAGGAAAGAGAAAGAGAAGATCACACGGGGCGAGAGGTGAGGTTAAGAAGAGAAGGGGAGAGAAGGTGGAGGACCGAAGCGAGAAAAGAAAAAGGGCGAAAGAGGAAGAGGGTCATGGCTGCTCGATCAGGCAGGAACCCCAGGAAAGGTTAAAGGAAACGGTCTGGGGGTGGACCAGGCCGTACAGGATAATTCAGTAATTCCCACCGGTACCTGCTCCCCCGTGTATTTTTGCCTACAGCGAGAAGTCACTCTGGGGAACCTGCATCCACGAGGTACATCCATCGACACCGCCACCAAGTCGTCTGATGTTACCTTGTCCTTCAGAGTAACCTTGTCCGGTTCGATGAACGCCCAAATATGGAGTCTAGGCGACATGCGCATAACTCCGACCACATGGCTGATCGTGGGAGATCGAGATTGGATTTGGATGTGCATCTACATTTATCCCTTTCGGAACCCGAGTCTATGTGATATGGGGCCGACTGTCGCCCTCATCCTCCAGGTAATGATCTACTCTCCAAAGTGACATCTGACTTTCCCACACAGTAATCCCTTGAATCAATTGAATTGACAGATATAAAAATCTCCTCTGTACTCTGTAAGTTTCAGAGGTTGCAAGTGATCCCAGTATCGGACGGACCTGGACGGCCCACGGGGACCATCAAATGCCAAATCGGGACAAGCATTCTTCCCACCTCAAAGCAGACAATTGGCGGGAATCGCAGGAGGTTCGCTTTGCTTGCCACATCGGCCCTGTTTACCTCGCCATGGGCCCTCCAAAAAACTTTTTTCTCCTATCAGAGCCGAGGACTCATTCTCCGACATCATGACCCGGTCATCTTGTTGGTGGGAAACCGGGAACAGGCTCCACGGGCCAGCAAGAAAGTGCCCGCAATCAGACGAGGCTTCGGTGGTTTCGGCTTCTCCACCCGGGGTAGAGAATGGGGGAGAGTCCTCCGTACCACCACGCCCAGAGAGCCGTTCTGGGCCGAGAGATGCTCGTGGAATGCCCGTTTCGGGAAACCATGACATGGGGACGGACGGGATTGAGTCCCACTCCCTCCTGTTGTGCCCCTCTCCGCTGCATATCTAGTTACTACAATTTCATAATAGTTGGGGAAGTAAATATCAGAAGGTTTCTTGTTTCTTCCCCAACATAACAGACACCCCGTCCCTCGGCCCCGATAACGAGGTTAGGGTTAAGTTTCTGGGCTCCCGACGCAAGGAGTCGGCATTGACGACCATATGGGAGGGTTGCGTGGCGGTCCCGAGGCGGTCGGATGAATACCGAATGGGACCAGCCAGATGCGCCGCCGGCGCTGGCGCTTGTTGGCTGAGGGTTCCCATTTGGCTGAAGTTTAACGTGAGGGAAATCTTGGGATGGTCCACTTCGGGCAAAGCCAGGCTGACCGTTCCTCTCACGTTACTCTAGGTTGCGCCCCCATATTCCTTTTTCTCCCTACGTTTCTCACCCACGGGGATGCTGACCGGCCAGGGTTCATTTCGGAGACGCCGCCCATGACGTCAAGATGGGTTGATTCTGGGTTGACCTGATTGTCCATCTTCATTTTCGAAAAAGATTCGCTGGATGATCTGTGTGACACCAGTGACAGTGTTCACCCCTGTCGCTTTCCAATGGGCCCTCTCATTCCCGAGTCATACATGCTCGCGGCCTTCCGTTGACCATCGAACCTAAATTAGGTGATGGATACATCTTTCTCGAAAAGAACCAACCTGGGCTTGGGGACTCTGCGTTCTCTTAAGAGAGTACTCGGTGCGTACGACATGACAGTCGTGGCAAGAAGGAAGGGGCAAAGTTACAAAAATCCCCGTCAAAAAAAATAAATACTCCGGATGGACATCATATCGAGGCGAGACCCTACGACTGTGCACTCACAGCGAAACAGGAGAATGCACACAGTTCTCCGATTTGTGGATGCAACCTGATCACACAAGCCATCTTCCAACAGTCGCATCGCAGATAGGTAACAGTGGTGCAACTGTTGCGCATCTCGCACCAGAGGGAAATCACTCGGGTTTAAAAGCCGCAATAAGCACGGAAAGGATCGAGGTCCGGGAGCGAAGATCATCCAAGGATCGACCATGGGTTGGCCTCAGCATTAAGCAACATCGCTTGAAGCTAAGGGTCTCGTTTGCTGGACTAGTGGCGCCCAGGTCGGGTGCCAAGCGCGCCAAGTGGCTTGGTGAGCTCTCAGGTAGGATTCGGCCCGATGAAAGGACCTGCTGGGAGGCATTGCGCTGCACTGAGAGCATTATGCTTGTTGGTTTCCCGGTGTTAGAATGTTCGATTGCATGGACTGCATCGAATCCTCGTATTCCCCAATATCTCGTGGGGCAGATATGCAAGGAAAATCGACAGGTATCACATGTCCCCCTTACATTCTAGGCATCCGATGTGGTCTGGGTTGCGAGCCTTATCCAACATGAATTTACTGGTGCATAACAGACTCTTCCAGCTCTTTTTTTTCTTTTTTTTTTTCAAGCCATCAAGAGTAAGCGAATCTGCTGGCGCATTGACTCTGGCAGATCGCCTTGCATGCAACTAACAGCCATCGGGCTATACTCCCTACTGGCTTCGACTGACTCATATGCCAGTGTGTCATACAGTGGATGGTGCAAGTGATCGCAGAACAAGCCGCCAACTCTAGAACCAGCTGTAGGGAAACGTACCATTCCGAGACTATCCGAATTGGATCGAATAAGGCCGGGTCTCGATCGTAGTAAAAATAGCATCGCCGTCTGTCGGAAGATCCCTCTGGAATCTTTTCTACACCTTGTCAGACCGTCAAGGATGGTTGTTCTGGGATATATCACGCATCCAGATGATAACAGACGTGAAATGGCCCGTTTTGGAAATGTCCAAATAATTACGGCACTGGACTGATAGGCCAAAATAGGAACATCGACTGAGGCTGAATTCAACGCTGCTTCCAGAGAATTCAAATGAAAGATCCCCATACCATCTGGCGGCTGGGTCCCTGTCTGTTTCCGGGTTGGGGACTGCCTCTTAGCCCGATTGGGAAGCCATGCTGTGCCCTCATGCACACCGCCTGTCATATCAGGACTCACCGCCTTGCATTCTCCCGATAATGACTGCGCAATCCATCATCTGTCGCAACAACGATCATCCTGTTGTAGATGTTTTCCTCGTCCTGAGAATAGCTATCTTCCATTACGCCGTTTCCAGGACCCCATCCCCATCAATGCCTACGCTGATCCTATAACTCTCTTCCTGGATACGTCTCTCACCATGTGTCCCGATATCAATTCTCTCCCTCCTTCTCGTCCGTCCTCCACCTCCCCGCAACAGTCGCGGAACCGGGCCTCCTCATCGAACATTTCGCAGCCAGCCTCATCCAGCGGTGCCTCCAGACATTCAGCGAACATGAACGGCTCTAGCAGTCAGTCTCAGGCAAATCGAAGGGGAAACACTCGTGTTCCTCGTCGGTATTCTGTAACTCCGTGGGAGATTACGGACATCGAACGGCGCCGATCGGCGGGTGGTGATGGGGAGGTTATGGATGCTTCCACACCTCCTTCTGACCACCACCGTCATGTCTTTCGGACCGCGAGCCCGTCGAGCCTAGGAGGTAGCCCCGTCATCACGACGGGCGATCCCCATCACCAGCGGGCTCCATCCTTGGGCGAGTTACACCAGGAGCTCGAGAACGAACAGGAAGCGCAAGTGGTGCGTCGATTGGCATTCACCTCACTTTTGCTCTTACTTTGCATGGTTGGTTGAATGCTGACTGATTTTGCCTTCTTCTCAGAACCGGCTCTTGCAGATGATCCGCAGTCAGCAGACCCAACTCCAGCAACTCCAGCAGCAGCACAACACTCACGGCACAGCCGTCGATGACTCCGCGCCGACGGAGCGTTCCTCATCCATTCCCCCCGTTCCTCCTCTCCCACCCCTCTCTGGTACGAGTAATCGGTCGTCCCTGTCTCACCGCCGACCGTCCCACCCGTCGAGTCAAACCGCTTCCCCTCCGAGTCTCCGGCCCCTTGCAGATCATCCACGCGGGCCAGAGACATTGGACTGGGTTACAGGAACCAGTCCAAGCCAGACTCGAAGGAGCAGCAGGGACGAGACTGCGTTTTACCAAGCTGAAGCGGCTATGTTGGGTAGAGAAAACCAGATCCTGCGCCAACGCATCCGTGAACTAGGTAGCTATTCCCGAATTACTGTAGAAATGGTGGATCCAAGCTGACAAAGAACAGAACGCCAGGTGAGCGAGCTGACAGTATCCGCAGCTGATCGGTCGGCCACGCCACCTGCCGCCGAAGGGGCTGCAACCGCCGATCCCCACGCGCCAGTCGGTGTAGGATCGGCCGGTGAGTTCACGGACAAACCATGACGGGAGGAGGGGTCTGTTCTGCACAGTGTCTGATTGATCTTTGCCCCTCCTGATCCCAGATGATCCGCCGAGGAACTTCTTCCGCTTACTTCAGGATGCGTTGGGCTCGAGGCTGTGGAAATACAACTCTCGGAGAGAACCATCCCAAGAATCCGCGCATGATGCATCAGGTATTATAGGTGCATGCATTATTGGCATAAAGGGGGGGTGATTCACGCGTTGCAATGCATATGCCCTATTTAATAAGTTGATACGATGGAACAACGATTCTGTGACTTTGTCGACTTTCTTTACAGGATCAATTTAGGTTAGCGCCGCTTTTGCTCTGGAATTAGCTAGACTTGTGGTGTCAGCGCGTCGAGTTCGTATGCTAATGACTTATAGATCTTTTAGAGCAATCCTAAGTATCTAGATCAGTCGTGGGAAGAAATCACTTAGCCGGAAACATATTCCGTGAGTCGTGTGTATAATAAGCAAGTAGATCACCATATCAGGAATGGAACATAACGATATCAAGCGAAACTGAGTTAAAGTACACAAAATCCCTTTCTGGCTTATACCTGCAAAGGTTTCCTCCGTGACAAGGTAAGGCTCTTTCTAAGTTGCTAAAGGTGGTTCTGGCGAGACAGAAAACAGATCATGTTCACTTCAATAGTCTTTACAATGTTAGCTGGCCTGTCCTGGTCGCGACCTCTCCTTGCTTCTGTACCCATGCATGAATCTGACAACCCTCAAGTAGACGCCTATGAGACTGCAGCACAGCTGAACGGACTCCTAACTTCCCCAGTGCGATAGCGGTATCGCTACGCAAAGTTAGCAAACTGCACAGGAAACCAGATCAAGACAACGACTCACTATGTCCTCAATGCTAGAGTACAGGCCGCAGACAAGCACAGCCAAGCCAAAAAGACACACCAGCCCGTTGACCAGCGTCAGGAGGAGATTCTTCCCGGTATACCACTTCCCCTTGCGGAGGAGCACAAACCACATGATGGGAGGAAGATAGAACGAGAACCCCGACGTAAACAGCGACGACGCAATGGTGAGCAGGTCGTCAAAGAACGGAATCGCCTCAGCAATCACCCATGCGACGACCGTGATCGCTGCAATTACCGCGAGCCACGTCGCCCACCCTTTGGCCGTGTTGATGTACCGCGTCACGCTGTCCTCAAACATCCGGTGGTGCACCATCCGCCCGGAGACGATCGTGTTGATGGACCCGGAGATGAAGATAACCGGCAGGGCCACGCCGAACGCGACGCGGGTGACCGTCGAGCCGGCGGACAGCAGCGCGGGCGACTGCACGTCCGGGCCGACAAAGGCGTAGATGGTGGCGCCGGTGACGGTGTAGATGCATATCTCCAGCACCCCGAGCGTGAGAATGGCCTTGGGAAAGTCGGCGGGGGTGTGCATCTCGGTCATGAAGGAGAACTGGCACGCGGCAAAGGAGTACGCGAAGATGATGTTGCCCAGGGCGATGTACACCTCCGTGAAGGAGACGTGCTCGGCCGGCAGCGCCGTCCAGGGCACGGCGGCGAGCCCGCCGGGCTGGTTCGTCGCCTGGACGCCCGTGGCGACGATGGTGATGCCGATGGCGGCGACGATGGACGCAAAGTCGATGTACCCGAGGACCGTGACGTCGGCAAAGGACGACGGGATGGCGAAGAGGAAGAGGACGACGGCGGAGACGACGCCAAACACCACCGAGCAGAGGGTGCTCTCGGTGATCATGCGCAGGGCGATCGTGCCCGTCAGGCAGTGCGAGCCGACGACGAAGACGAGCTGAATCACAAAAACGGCGGACAGCAGCTCGTACCCGAATCGCCCCATCAGCAGCGTGCCCGCGTCGCCATAGTGCCGCACAGGGGGGAAGGCCAACTTCACCTGCCCGATGATGTACGAGGTGTAGATGGCCATCAGGCCGATGCCCACCACGCACACCACACCGACGACCATGCCCAGCGTTGCAAAGGCGGACGGGATCGAGAGAGACCCGAGGGCAATGGCCTGGACTACCAGCATGAGGGTGAGCTGTTTCCAGCTGAGACGGTGGTATTTCGCCTCGCCTGTTGTGGTGAGCTGCGCTTCGATGCCGTCCATGGCATCGATGTCTTTGTCATTGCTGCCAGCTGCTGAGCGCGAGTGGTCCTGCTTGATCTTCTCATTGTGCCAGTCTGATCCCGGGATATGCGGATTCAGATGGAATGTGTTCTGGACGCTCATGATTGGAACAGTAAGACGGAATCATAGAATAGTCGAAGAGCATTCGAGGGCACAGCAAGCGGACCAGACGTCTTCTCTCGAACCCCAGCATTCTCCGTCCCCGGATTCACATCCGGCCCCATACCCTTCTTGGTGAGAATATGGGGCGTGGGGTGCCTTGAGACCCCAGAGTCATCTCCTTTGTCCGTTTGCTCCTGAATTGGCAACCTAAGCCCGAGTTGGCCGACTACTTGGAGCCCCATTGGCCGAATCAGTCATGTCTCCATTAAAGGATCCTCTCGACGACGAAGATAGTTGGAGATGATGTGGAGGGCTGGTTCATATAACGTAATGAGCTCTGTGAGGTCGACTACTCAATGTATCCTCGCGGATTGAACAGATGCTTCTTGACTTTGAGACCGCACTATTCAGAGGAATGGGCGTCCCTACGATAGGTTGGACATGAGTGCAGTCCAGGAGAGGGAGTTAACAGCTAGGTGTCTCTATCAACTCAATGCTTTCCATCATTTGAAGCCCTCGCAGACTGCAGTGTGCGGTAGAGAGGCCAATATAGTGTGAGAACCGGTTGCTTAGTCTGATGAAGAGCCGTGCCGGCGAGTGAATTGACCAATAGGCCCGAAACACTGAAAGAAGCCTGCGGAGATCAATCCTCTAAGCATATCGGCAAGCTCCCTGTCGGAAAGCGCCGTAGGAAGTGATCCGGATGCATATCCGGGGGCCTCGTGACGGGAGGAGACCACGCCCCGGGCAGCTAGACCCGATTGAAGGATTCTACGAGAAAATGGTTATGATTGTGCATACTGACTCGTCATTCACTACACCTGTAGGCACCGTATAGCTATCACGAAGAGCGTTGGAGGGCGCGGTGTTTATGGCATTATCGGAAGTCCTTCTTTCAGGAAACGCCGACAAGAGTTATGCTGGAAGACATTCTAGTATCTCCCCTGATGTATAGCTGAGCGGAAAGTATCCGAGGCCGTTCAACACTCTTCACCTTGCACAAAAGTGCCTTTGTGAGTAGCATCACATTACACCAATACTTACCGCCATACACTCTGCCTCTTCGAATTGACCATGGCTAAATAGTCGCCGTGTCTCATCGAGATGCCATTCATTGTACCCAACGAGGCATCATTCTGACATTGGGATTCTCCCCGGCCTCCAATCGCTGCCAGATGCGCTTCCGGGCCCCAACTGACTCAAATCATACTCACCTTCTCGGCCCTGAGCTTCAAAGCCAGATATCCAGGGGCTTATAGCCCCAGATCTTCCTTCCACTGCTCTCGGTCGCACAGGGTCACGTCAGTGGGTAGTTGGTTAGCCTCTTTCGCGCAGCATAAGATATCCAAGATCGGTATTCCCAAGTCGATTCTAAGGAATTGCACGGATTGTTTGAATTGAGCGACGCAGTGTCCGAGCAAGAGAGATTACTTACGGCTGAATGCCTCTTACTGGACGATTGGTCTTGGCGTGGATATAGCATGAGGGGACGGTCATACGTTGCTCTATAGACTCCGCTATATTTGGGTGTATGTCGTTGGGTAGTACTCCGTACATAACTAATAGTTCCCTATTTGATCCCCTTAATATTCTCGCCTCCGCTGATCCCAAGTCGATCATGACTTAACATCAGCCGCGCGAGCAGGTGTGGATGGACTAGAAATCCGCGACATCAAGATTCAAGAATATAAGAAAATCTTCCATCGCTCAACAAGAGCGCATCACTGGTGGTGCTCATATTATTAATTATCCCCGAACTGATCTGGACATGCTGGATATGGGATGCAGTGGGGAAAAAAATGAGGAATTCAACCTAGAACAATATATATAACATGGACAATTATGCAGCTGTGGCTAGGGACATTCCATCGGTTGGAGCCAACGGACCTTACTTTCGACAGAGCTTTTTCTTTTGTGTCAAACGCGGCTGTCCGGTAAATGGCCTATTCCACCTCCGCTCTAGGCTTCGTCCAAGGGAGATCCAAACATGAGCAAATTCCGGCCGAAATTGAATCCACTGATATCATTTTGCCATGGTGATGCGCATCAATTTCACCCTGTATATACTGCATTATGAATACACCGTCGACATTGGTGTCTTTAGGGAACGCTTCGCAATCGACCCCATTATGAAAGAGTCCCATGCTCCTTCGCGCCACGGCCGTTCACAGAGCAGCTGGACGGCTCTTCGACGCAGTTGTATGTCAGGAGAGATTTGCGCGACGTAGAACAGCGGCTGAATAAAGCTGAGGCGGAAGGAGAAGAGAGGCAGCAGGCCGATTGCCTCGAGCGATTCTTCTTGGGCGCCCACATCGTACCGGCCGAACGGTTGGCCGTTGTCGAGGATCGCTTCGGTGATGTCGACAATCTCGTAGAAGGCCCTAGATGTCGAATCATCGACAACACCGGCGTGGTCTCCTCGTCCGGGATGTACGAACTCCTTGCCGTCGAGAATCGCATTGACGGTGAGAACGGTCAGGAGATAGTTCGCCCGGAGCAGGGAAGGATGGTACCCGGGCATCACCTGTTGCTTTTGGCAGGCTGCGGCGAATGCCTGGCGCCACACGTCTAGTCGGAACCAGATGTTGTGCGGTTCCACGGTCGTCAAAGATGCCGAGTCGACACGACTTCTCCCGACTTCTCCCCGCGCGGATACTACGGCATGATGGAGGATCATGACCTCGTTTTTGAGGTTGACAAGGTCATAATGCAGCATCTGCGGGTCCGAATGGAGAGGCAGAGGCATCGGACTCGGGCGAATGTCCGAGAAGTGTATTGAGGAGGTGGAAAATGCCCGGTCCAGGTTGAGCCATGTCGTCGCAATGATTTCAAGCAGGGCCAGCAGATTAGAAAACGGCTTGGTTTGAGGACTCTCGCGGACAGTGTCCGCAAGTTTGATGGCGCCCCTTAGATGGGTAAGGAGGCCGTCGGCGTTGCCCTGCATAAACTCGAACACAATCAGAAGCACACAGCAGGCCGCTGCGTTGTCCAGAGACACCTGCTCGCTCTGCAGACCCTTTTGGATCTGGGACCGGAAGTAGGCGACTGCCTTGCAGTACTGTCCCAGCGCGGAATGATACAGGCTGTTTGCCTCGACGTTCCACGGCGTGAAGAGCTCATTGATCTGGTATCTCTTGCTCATAATGCCGGTGGCGATGACCGCATGGCAGATGGCGGGATCCTGCTGAGCCAGCTGGAGAAACGGCGGCGCCCAGCCGTGGTTCTGCAGTGCGGCTTCTAGCTGGATCTCCGTCGCCGCCTGGAAGAATCGGAAGCCCTGCGCCTCTTGCTCGTTGGCGACAGGTATGCGCGGGCCAAAACAGTGCACGTGAGAGACAGGGGGAGCATGGCCGCCGACCCGGCCGCCAGTTAGGGGGTCGATATATCCATCGCAAATGCGTCCCGTCTTGGAACAATTGGCACAGATCGGCTTTGCCTCGTCACATCGCTTGTGCCGGATCCTATCGTCGGCGTGCCGCACGACAGAGGTTAGAGAAAATGTCCCACAGGTTTCCTAGGGGGACGTACTTGCATGTCCCACATCCTGTCCGGCGTTTGGGCGCGCTGGTCCGAGATTTCTTAACTCTCCGGATCAGGACGATGTCTGTCATCCTTCCCAACCGATGAGAATGGGATCTCAATCCTGGGCGGGGGTTGTTTACGCGGCAGCAAATCGCAGCCACAGCGGTGGTTCAATCTTGGCAAGATTTAAAGACTGACAAGGTCATTTTAAAGCACGGGTAAGGCGCAGGTACAGAAGAAGAATAGCCTCCTGTCTGCGCCCCCTTTCAAGGCTGGCATAATCATGAGGCAGCGGGTTTCAGCCCCGTGGAGTGGGATTTTACGCACTAGCCAATCATGCCCGGACAACCGCTTTTCAACTGGGGGCATCTGAGCCCCGGAATACGCCAGGGCCAATTGCAATTGTGCGAGTGGGTGCCTGGACGCGGGTGGAGGATGTACCCGTCAGCCCTATTTCTGCCTATACAGATTCCAGAGTATACTCCGTAGAGCAGGACTGTCTCCTTTGGCTGGACTCAAAATTCTTAGACGATACTCCCAGCAGAGGGCTGTGCAGATCTGCCATGGTCGCAACATCGTCCGGAAGACGATAAAACGTCTATATAAAGCAAAGACGCACACCTCACTTACACCCGCCAGTCGTCCTCAACATCTCGGGTCATAGTAGATTTCCTGCCTTCCTTAGCCTCCATCTCCATCCTCCGCGCAAATACCTTGGTCCCTCTCCTCATCCACCATGAAGGTCCAATACTGGACCAGCTTGGCCCTGTCAGGAACCGTCGTGGCAGATACCATCGTGACGAGCAACTCCGCCCTCGCCAACTGCCCGCCTCTTGGTGCAGTCCTACCACCACCGAAACGGCCTTCGTCGTCCACGGCCGTGAAGGAGGTCTTGGCCCAATTCGAGACGCTTCAGAAAGAAGCCGGCGCGCTGCTGGGAAACGCGACGGGGCTGTCGTTGTCCATCGCGTCCGCGTACGAGGACGAGGTTCTCGGCAGCCTGTCATATACCCCCAATCTTTTCAACGAGTCCGGCGTCCGCGAGATCGATGGCAACACCGTGTTCCGCATCGGGAGTGTCAGCAAGGTTATGACCGTCCTGGGTCTTCTTATGCTTGGCGACAGGATTAGCTTCTCCGATCCTATCACCAAATACGTCCCTGAGCTACAGAAGCTCTACGAAAATCTGCGGGACCGCGTGACGGCAGTTAACTGGGATGCTGTGTCCCTCGATGCTCTGGCCAGTCAGCTATCTGGTGTTCCGGATGACTGTGAGTAATGACTAGTTTCAGAAAGCGTGAGCTCACGTAGCTTCAGATATGCTGACTGTGGCAACACAATTAGTGGGTAACGATCTTGCCAATGATCCGTCGTTGCAGCTGGCCCAGTACGGTCTGCCCGAGTTGAAGTCGGATGAGTCCAGTCAATGCGGTGACCTCCATGACCAGAGAGCATGTACTTGGGATGGTAGGTCTAGTGTCCGGTAAAGTAGGGCACATGGATTAACTTGTTTTACGCAGACTTCTGGAACGACATGGGCAGCCGCGCGCCAATCTACGCTCCTTACACTACCCCAGCATACAGCAACATCGCTTATGACATTCTCGGCCTTGTCATTGAGCGAGTCTCTGGCCAGTCTTACGGACATTATGTCCAGAAGCAGATCTTCGAGCCCCTGAATATGACGCGTACGTTCGTTGCCACGCCGGATAACAGTTTCGGTTTCATCTCCAAGGATCCCAACTGGTGGGGAACCGACCTTGGACTTGAGCAGGCGTAAGCTTCCCCTTGATGATTATCTCTCCTATGGTCTCCGATCAGGTTGTACTAACGGACGTGTCGCAGCGATGGAGGTCTGTACTCCTCGGCCAATGATCTCGCCAAGTTTGGCCAGGGCATCCTGAACAATAAGCTTATCGATGATGTCCGGACCCGAGCCTGGCTCAAGCCGCACTCGCACACGTCCTCGCTTGGCATCTCCGTCGGCTCTCCCTGGGAGATCGGGCGGACCAACAACCTGACGGCTGATGGCCGGATAATCGACATCTACAGCAAGATCGGCAGCGTGCCTGACTACAACTCCGTCTTCATGGTCATCCCTGACTACGGGCTCACTGTGTCGATCCTCTCGGCGGGCCCGCAGTCCAACGTGGGCATCCAGTTCGGTCTCGCAACCAAGATCCTGCAGCCGCTTGTCCGGGCCTTCGAGGCTGCCGGCAAGGAGGAGGCAACCGTCTCGTACGCTGGTACATACGCCAACAAGGACACCAACAGTACCATCAAGCTCGGCATCGACGACCAGTCCGGGCTCGTCGTGGAGAGCTGGGTCATGAACGGCCGGGACATCAAGGAGACCTACCCGGCCATCGCGTCCGTCAGCTCCAACCCGCCGCTGTCGCAGTATCTGTCCATTCGGCTCTTCCCCACCGGCCGACAGAGCAGCACCTCGTCGGCCTGGCGCGCCGTCTTCGACACCCTGGCACCGGCTGGCGTCCCGCAGGCGGAGGAGCAGGTTTTCATCATTCAGTTCGCCTGCAATAGCTGGGAGACGATCGATAATGTAGTCTATGGGTACAATGCTCTAGACGACTTTGTGTTTGAGCTCGAGTCGGGCAGCGGCACAGTAGCTACCAGCATCACGCCGCGGGCTTTTCGACAGACTCTCACTCGTACCTGATTCGAACCAGATAGATTCTCGTGTGGAATAACCTTGCTTACATGTTGTCATGCGTCCTGCTCTGCTTAACACAGGGTCTTGGAACAAGGACTGAAAAGAGTCGATATGGAGAGGGTGTGAATTATAGACCCATATTTAATATTGAAATTCTGCGTTAGATATGGCCACATTGCCTATGGACGGCCTTGTGAATGCATTAGGTGGGAGAAAGATGAAATAGGCCATGTGTCCTAGCTTACTTTACTCCTAACAAACAGACTAACTGCTATACTGTACAGAAAGGAATCCACACCAGTCAACCAGATGGCTATCGTAGCGATCAACAACAAGGTTTGACTCCAAGAGACATACGCACCGTATCCAAGATGCGCAGACAATGATTAAAATGGGCCAACGGCTGCTTCCAACTTAAGCCCAGGGAAGACTCCTCCGCCGAATACTCCGTCTAACTCTGACGGCCTGCCAATGGTCAGACCAGCGTGTCGAAAGTGACCTTCCGCACTATACGGCTTTGACCCATCGACATTAATACACCACTCAAAGAATCGCGTGGAACCATTCCCCCTGGTTCTCTTTGTACTCCTGCCATATCTTCCTAATGAACTGTTTTACCTCGGGAAAGAATTCCTAGTTATAGTTCTAGTCTGGCGAATATGGTGATAGGTATAACAACTTAACCCTAGCCTCTGCGCATACCTGATTGATCCACTCGGTGCGCAGAAATCATCTGTCATCAACGTAAACCAACTCATAAGATTTGTAGGGTACAGTGATGGATGCAATAGATTCAACAAAGGCCGATTGGATCATTAGAATAGCCTTAAGGGAAAAGGACTACACGGTAATCACTAGGATATCGAATTTATACCTATAGGGATGGTAATGCATTATTTCACATTCACGATTCTTAAGGCGTTTGCCTTTCTCCAGGTCCGTACGGGTGTAAATGACCCGTTCCCTGATGGTGTGCATCCGTGGTTCCGTGATGTTGTTCAACTCACCCGAGATCCCGAGACACGTACGGGAAACGGAAGTGTCAAGTACCAAGTTGGACTATGCTGTGAAGTGCTTTGTGCCAGCGGTAGATATCCAGTGTTCGGGGCTTACTGTGTAAACAATGTTTCTTCATTAGTATATAAGGCCTGGGTATTCTAGATTTTTTTTTGCTTATTGACAACCAATTCTCCCATATTCCACTCAAGTCCCCCGCGGCCCTGATTAACGAACGATGTCTGGTTTATCGCCTCAAGAAATCCAATACGAAGCGCCTCGGAGTCTGGCTCGTCCTCCGTTCGATCCAGCATTCAAAAACGCCGGGGGTTTGGCACGTTTCACCGACGAATTAAACCTTGAAGCTGTTCGGAGATATTCGTCGACAGAAAGCGCTGATGCTATTCTGGAGAAGTTTCCCCATCTGGCTCACGTGGAGTATAACGTACCCGCGGCTAAGGGCCTCGGTGATCATTCATCCATCCTCTCGATCTTCCGATCAAAATGCCCGACAGATACCCAGAAGTCGGTCCTGTACTATATCCATGGCGGGGGCCAGGTCAGCGGGACTCGGTTCAGTGGCCTTGATTCAGTCATCGGTCTCCTCCCTGAAAAAGAAAATCTCGTCTTTGCAACGATCGAATATCGGCTAGCGCCAGAATACCCTGCTCCAGCGGGAGCATATGATTGCTACGCTGGGCTCGTCTATCTTGCCGATAACGCCGTGGAACTTGGCATCAATCCTGCCAACATTGTTGTATTCGGCGTATCTGGCGGAGGACCACTTGCGGCAGCTTCATGCATCCTGTCCCGGAATTTGGGATACCCCCAGGTCCGGGCCCAGATGCTCGTCATCCCCATGCTGGACGACCGGGACGAGACTGGCGTCTCGTGGAGGCAGTTTGAGCAAGGGACGCTGTGGCCGGGGAAATCAAATCGCATGGCCTGGGACATGGTCCTGGGTCCAGAACGGGGTGGGCCTCATGTTGACGAGGTCCGATGTCCTGCCAGGGCGATAGACCTATCAAAGTTGCCACCAGCCTTCATTGATGTAGGCGAATGCGAAGTGTTTCGCGATGGAGCGGTAGCGTATGCTTCGCGCATCTGGGAATCCGGTGGCACGGCGGAACTGCACGTCTGGCCAGGGGTGTACCACGGGGCACATTTGTTAGAGAACACTCCGGTAATCCAAGCAATGTTGGCTGCGGAAAGGGGATACATTGTGCGAGCGCTTGAACTTTGCGAAGACTAATTGGCCGCTATGTTCCAATCATGATTAGACACTTAGATTATATTACGTCTTGTTATTCAGATCGTCTTCTGTAAAGTAATTAAAGTTGGGGAGCTTTTGCTTCTCGGCCGGGTTGGACGGTGCCTGGTATCTCTTCTGCCCTCTCCACTAAATTTATGGTCCAGCGGACACATGCAGCAACGTCCCTGGAGAATGAACAGCCGTACGAAGCCCAGTGTGAGATGGGTATAGTCACTGAACAAGACCAAGCCTCCAAGCGAAGCCATGATATGTGTTGTACCTTCACAGCTACCTAATCTATCCGGTGTATATCGACCTCGGTTTGGTGGTGATGTGATTTTCGCGCTTAGGTTGAATATCAGGGAACCTACGTTCGTGCGAGGTATCGATGGTCTTCAGAGAGCTAGAGGTCTCTAACTGCTCTGCCAGTACACCAAGTCCGGTATACGGGGAGTGTTGCAGTGTTCAGAGACACACAGCCCTAACACTAGAACTGATCACCAGTATCAGTTGCCAGTTCGGCATTGGTTGACGGAGTAGCTGCTCCATGTTTCTCGGAAAACTGCCGGTTCCATTGCAAATGGAACTAAATGCAGCCACGAGACAAGCGGCCTCAATCTCGAGTAAGCTCAGGGCCTTAAAAGAGGGACGAAAATCGAGGAAAGACCGTGTAAAGGGAGGAGAGATGATCCCGCGTTGCGTCTGCGTTGGATACAACCTTAACTCATCATCTTGGAAACGGTATCTCAAGGCACTAAAACAACTTGGTAGACAAAGACCAGGATAAACTAGTCGATACCGAGGCAGAGCACCTGACTAGGTACCATGTGACGGATACACACGTGGATTACAAATAGTTAACTAAAGGAAATCAAGCCGGCATTACACATTCTTGGGGCCCCAAGTGAGTGACCGCCCCATGGCACTCCGGGAAAGATGAGTCCGAACATGAGCAACGGGCTCTCCTGGGAACGCCCCTAGTGGGTCCTGGGGGTGACCCTGCGTGTTGTTAAGCTTTCCCAGTGGCCTGGCCATCGGATGGCAGTACACGACTACCCGAGATGATCCACGAGCATCTGCTGCGGAACAGCCGAGCCCCGACGGCCCACCCGGTCGCCGGATAGACGGAGACTTCGTGTAGTTCCTGACGAGAGATAATTAGGAACCGTATTCATTCTCGGATCCGGAACCCTGCGAAGATCATAGCCGTCGGGTGCTGCAAGACCGTGACAACTTGGAATCAATTGCATGAGGCCTCTGTCCGTGATGCGTACGTACGTGTCGAGGAAATCGTCATGTGTCGCCAGGTTTGCAACAACGAAACTACGGATCGCGCACAGATGATCCCCTCATGTTTCCGATCGGAGGCTAGTGAGTGAGACAGGGTCTGGAATCGCAAGCATCTACCCCCTCCGAATAATGGAGAGATCCGTAGTTTTGATGTTCAGTGCTGGCTACCATGTCCATTTCTGGAGTCAAAGACCCCCGGGATCCGAGTTTATATGCCTTTCCAATGTAACGGCTTTGACTAGGACCTTAGTCAACGAACATATAGGTCCAGCCGGTGACATATAAAGGCTCTGCAGTCACCCGCCTTGATCAGATCTCATCGGAAATCTGCAAACCATTCTCTTCTAAGCATTTCACTGCGGTCGATTCGAAATGGCTTCTCTGTCAGGCAAAGTCATCGCGCTCACGGGTTGTGGCTCTGGCATCGGTCTCGCCACTGCTAAACACCTTGCTGCCCAGAGAGCCATTCTCTCTATCTCTGATATCCGAGGAGAGCCTCTTGCAGAGGCAGCTAGAGCGATCCGAGAGATTGGTCCCGAACCCATGGTGAGCGTTCTCGACATTGCTCAGGAAAACGAAGTGAACTCGTGGATCCAAGAGACCGTGAAGAAATTTGGCAGGCTGGATGGCGCCGCAAATATCGCAGCCATCCACAGCAAATTCACGCTGGTGAAAGATATTCCTACGGACGATTGGAACCAAGTCATTGCCGTCAATCTTACTGGAACTATGAACCTCCTACGAGCCGAGCTTCAAGTAATGAGCTCGGGGGGGTCTATTGTCAACGTTTCGAGTGTGGGCGGCGTTCACGGTGTGCCAAAAGCTGGTACATACTGTGCTAGCAAATGGGGCCTTATTGGGCTATCCAAGTCTGCAGCCATTGAAGCTGGCAGTGAGGGCATTCGCGTCAATGTCATAGCGCCGTAAGTCCGATCTCTATCCCTCCCCTCACACGTTGGCCGCTTTTATTAACTTGGGGCTGCAGTGGGCTTATTGATACCCCGCAACTGGCCAGCATCAACGACGATGACTTCAGTAACAACGACGCCACCGTCCGCCAAATTATTCCACTCGGACGAAAAGGGAGACCTCAGGAGGCGGCTGCGCTGATCGGGTTTTTGTTAAGTGATGATTCATCATATGTGACGGGTAGCACTTATCATATCGATGGGGGCTTATACTTGTGAAGTTTGATACGGGCGAAGGACAGTGGTCTTGTCTATTGTACCTCACTGGGGAATGGTTGGCACACTGAGGTAAACAGCCTAGGCCGACAGTACTTACTTAAGCGCATGGCAGTTCAGAGTAGTCAGGGTAGTCAGGGTAGTCAGAATACAAACCGTCGGTCAGAGAAGGGAATGACTTCAGAGCTTCCCCTTTTGTTCGCTAGCTGCACTATGGTCGTACATGTTATATGCCAGCTATATATCTTCCGAGTCATCCTTCACTCTCCGGACGAAACTGGACACAAGGGTCTGTCCAGGGATATCAAAACCTGGAAGCGATTGACCATCCGGTGGTCGCAAAGTTCCATCGAAACCCTATCTTGACTTCGCGCTAGGTAAAGCCTTTCGAACAGGATCTCCCCATACAGAGCTGAATGCTGATAAAGCTCTACTCTTCCAAACCAAGATGGTGGCTTGTCAACAGGACCCACATTCCCGAACAACGAAGACCCGCAAGGAAGAGGCGATGGCCTGAATAACAGAGTTGTTGTTCCCCAATGGATTATTAGGTCATGGGGTTAGCGAAGACCAGCAAACCGTGGCCCAGACCGAAACCTCGTCTCTGAAGTCCCCGGAATACTCACCCAGCCAATTGACCATCTGCCGCCCGGCCGATGTCATGGCCCGTCTCCTGCAAGGGTCTCGTGCAGGTTGCACCTCTCCTTTCCCCATCCCATTCTTACCCGTCCTCTTTCGATACGGCTGGTGTGCTACCGGGAGCACATTGTGTGCCCCTGACGTCTCCTTGTGCTGAGCTATATATATAGTAAGACATGTGGGTTGCCTGACATTTCTGCACCGAGATGGAGGCATGTCATCTCGAACGAGTCTGAAATTCACTACTATTCACTGTGAAGGGAACCCTACGCTATGTCCACCGGTAACACTTCGTGTGCTCAGCCCGGCGATACTCTTCAACCTACTGACGAAGCGTTTTGGGGGTTTGATCCTGCCATATCAGCCGCACCGCAACCAAAACATGCTGCCAGTGAGAGACGGGTCAAGCACGCCGTGGGTTCGCGCAACTGTCTCATCCCCGACCGTCCAGTTGTTGATGTTGGCTCCGCTTGCAATGACGTGCCAAAGACACCCACGCATATCGATGACAAGAACCAAAAATAGCAGAATCGCGCCCTTATGCCACAAGATCAAAAGTACATAGGAGGCAAAAATTGTCCCTCCTTCTCTTGCTGTCTGCAGTGCGCGCTGCATGCGTCCTCAGGGTCTGAGGTTTATCTGGATTGCGATGTGATCAGTTGAGACTGTGACAGTCAGCGAGTGACTTTCTTATCTAAGGTCTGCCAGCAGCTATATACAGAATGTGTGATGAAATTACAGCCGCAAGTAAGAGCAGGCTTCCGAGGAGCGGCCTTGGCCAGGCGCAACGAGATGGAGCGACGCCTTTAATGCTCTACAAATATCTTGCCTTGGCGTTCCAGAGAAACACTTGACCAATTCTGCGTCACAACCGGCAGAATACAGCTAGTGGTAGATCCTAATCATCCTCTTTCGAAGGCAGGGGGATGAAATCGCGTTCACGAGCCTGATCTTGTCATTATGAATTGCTACAGATCTATCGAAAACCAAGCCCACTTTCCAAGCAAAGCCATAAGCGCGGCATCAAGGCACAGCAAACTGATTGCCATCAGGACAGTACGAATAGTTGCCGTACACGCGAACTGTGTGAACATGAATTCGTGCGCGAGAAGTTCGACAAGACCAACTATAATATTTTAGATATTTTTCACTTCTAACAGAAGATCATCGTAGCAAGCTAATTAATTACTAATAATTAAAAGAGAAATTCATTCGGTCATATTGTAATATAGTTCTCGGCGAATAATTTTAAGATTTAAGAAGATAAATTTAGTTCATCTTTAGAGAAATCCTTCTCCGCGAGCTCGTTACGGGCAAGCCTCTAACTTTTCAAAATAAAGATGTAGTAAAACGGATCTGGCGCCCCAATTATTTATTATTATTTTAAATTAATTCTGCCTTCATGGCAGCCTTCGCCTGCCTCGATAATTCTAAACACTACTAGTACGATATAGTACCTAAAAAGGAAAAGACTGTCGTACTAATGAGTTGCTTCGAGGGTTTCAGATCACTAAGAATCTACAGGTTATTCCTTAGAAACACGCTACGAGTGCAAAATATGCTATCACGACGTGGGAGATCTGGCATTAGGCTGCGGCCATACTTACTACTATAATTGTTTTAATAAAATTTTCCACCGACTTTGCTAAGCATCGGCCTACGAGTATCTGGCCCGCCGACGACGCACGTTATTTTCTCCTTACTATAAAGAAATGCTTCCGGGGTAATACATGGACCCCGAGGATCGTGATTATCTTAAAGACTTTTATTTCCCACTACGTTGCCTAGGTCCGGAAATCTCGCATTATGTTATCGATGACTACATGGTGCAGGGTGTCAGATTAAAAATACTCTAATTCAATTTGCATCTACTACCGTACTCCATCATCCTTCCCAGCCGCATATTTATTGGTCTTCTACACTCCGTCTTCGCTTGTTATGTCATATTCGTGTATATTATTAGAGAATGCATTCTACGACGCACCTATAAGAGATTAGTTCACGCAGTGCCAGGGGCTTCGGTGCGCGAGCTGAGTTCACCTGTTGAGCATGCTTAACATCGGCCCAGATGACTTATTATTCCGAGGAGCTAGACGGCTCTTCTAGGAACTATCTTACTGTCTCTATTACTAATCTCTTCTTTAAAATACTAACAATTCTTTACTCTCCACTATCCTCCCTCCCGAGTCACTCTTGACTTATATTTATTCCCCTGCGCTCCCTGTCGTCCTACGCGCCACGTCGTTAACCTATTCGTCCAAGATCTCCTTCTACTTATCTATTTCGATGATAGTCTTCCACTCCTCCCCTGTCGGGTCTAAAGAAGGGCGGAGATCAGAGCGAGAGCTATTCTGGTTCCGCCATCAGCGAAATATCCCTATATAAGAAGTGCGATAGTGATTTTAACAGCGTCTTTAGGCTCTATAATGAGGGGTCTCGTGACGACAATGCTATAGACAATAAGCTCTCCAGCGATGAGGGCGAGCTGCCTCTAGAACACTATCGGGCCTTAGCAGAGAACCTGGTCATCCCTCAGGCCCAGCAGGAGCGATACAGCGACGGCATACAGGCTAAGTTAGATCGGTCTAAGGTCTACTGGGGCAGGTGAATAAATTATATTCACCTTATACTATAGTATACTCGGGAGCTAACCAGGATTTCTGTGATAGATACTATTAACGTATCGGTCAAGACCCAAATCGGCAGTGGCAATACATCTCAGACTTAGAAGAGACGGTCCGTTTTCTCTGCAGTTTTTTTTTTTTTTTTTTTAGCTAGTGGTGCGACATCCAGCGCGCTAAACACAACCGACATTATGTAAGGACTATACCTGTATACAAAAGATCGCTACAGTTCTTCTGGAAGCGGTAGCCTCTCGTCCTGAAGCATAAGACTGCGGTACGGCTGAGTAAGGATATAATAACAATAGTAAAGAACGTGAGCAGGCAGCGCCTCTCCGCTCCGGTGAAAGATGGCAGGACTAACCCCTAACTATATATGCATGAGAACGGTCGCTAGTGTTCTCAGCGTATATCTCCAACTACCAGGCGACTCGCATTCAGCAGAGTCTTTTGAGGTAGTTGTGAGTGGCGGAACTATAGGCCTCCTACAGTACAGGCGAAAGAGCAAAACCTTGATTTGCTCAAATCGTGTATATCATGGGTTTCCCTCAGTTTGCACCGTTTATGGAACCTGAGGGTTGAATCGCATCTTTTCATCGCTCCGAGAAAATAGAGCGGATGTGTATGAAAAAGGGTGCCTGGTTATTATCCCTCCCGCCTTACTCACCTGACCTCAATTCTATTGAGGAGGTTATCGCTGAGCCGAAGGCTTTCATCAGGCGGAAGTGGAACGTTTACAAGGAAGACCCGGAGCAAGATTTCGGCGCGGTCTTGGAGCGGTGCATTATTAACACCGAGGGTTCAAAAAACCAAGCGCAAAATGTCATTCTCGACATGCAGGTGTAGTAATAAATGAGCCATAGATCTTGATTCGAGCAATCTCAGTGTTCTAAATGTGAGTATATTGGCCAGTGAAACTCATTCCAAAGACACAGTACCCCAAACATTTATGACCCAGTTTGTGTCTTCTGCTGCGAGCATCCCAATGTACCATAGTCCGAGTGATGCTGAGAGCTGTCCTAAGCCTCCATGTGACAGCTAAGGAAATAGCCAGGCGGCTATTTGTACAGCATCCAGACGCCTACCGGCAACAAACTCCGAATTACTGAGTAGGTATCCATAGCATTAGTAAATTGCGTCTTAAAGCTTATGCCTTTATCTGTGAAGCTTCTCCATCTCTCCATACCATTCTAACTGTATATGGCGATATCCCGTGCCCTTTTCACCTAACAGCGTCAAACATATGGTTGACAGCGGTCATCTTCAACTCATAGTGATCGTGGGTTGTATCGCCTGTGGTATCTATACGATGCACTCACCTCACCCATTCTACCCTAAAGATGGGTACTGACTGTATCAGAAACTTACAGAAACAGGGCACAAGAAGCTCATCTTCACATATTCCATTCATAGCGGCTCTCATAATGTACAGTCTGGAATAACTTGAGAGATGCACGACAATATCAAGTCAATTCCAATTTTGTTACCGGAAGCAATGGTTTATATACATATATAGCAGCTTAGGGTGAGAATCTAGACCTTTCTCTATACGCCTACAGCATGATCCACGATAGCCGGCTAAATGAGATAATTAAAAAATCAAGCCTTTGCATTCACACAATAGTATTGGGAAACCTAATTGAATAGGGAAAACCAATACCAAGGCAATAACACGAACGTCTGAGAATCCAAGCGCTTGGAGGCACAGGGTTAGCAAAATACTGTAGTTCGCAGATCATACATTCTAGGGTTCTTTGCAAACCTGACTCGCGCGTATGTAAACTTACTAGATGTATATAGTCAGTGCTGTCCTCTGATAGGCATATCTCAATAGGAGCTTAGTCACTTACATTCTATCCACATCCCCTTGTAGTTAGCGCTGTCCTCTGATAGCCATATCTCAATAGGAACTTAATCACTTACTCCCTATCCATATCCCATTCCGGTCAGTGCTGTCCTCTGATAGCCATATCTCAATAGGAGCATAATCACTGCTGTCCTCTGATAGCCATATCTCAATAGAAGCTCAATCACTTACAACCTGTCCACATCCCATTGTAGTTAGTGCTGTCCTCTGATAGCCATACCTTGGTACGAGTTTAATCACTTACTCCCTATCCATATCCCATTCTAGTCAGTGCTGTCCTCTGATAGCCATATCTCAATAAGAGCTCAATCACTTACGAGCTTTCCACGTCCTACTCCAGTCAGTGCTGCCCTCTGATAGCCATATCTCAAGAAGAGCTCAATCACTTACAGGCTGTCCATATCCCATTCCAGTCAGTGCTGTCTTCTGATAGCCATATTTCAATAGGAGCTTAGTCACTTACATCCTATCCACATCCCATTGCAGTCAGTGCTGTCCTCTGATAGCCATATCTTGATAGGTGCCCTTTAGTACTGTACCTGACGTTTTTCGAGTTTACCATCGGCTTCCTTCACAGAAGCTGCCACCACAACCATGGCAAAGATGAAAGTAGAAAGAATGCTGAGCAATTTCATATTACCGGTATTTCTTCTGCTTTGATGCGATTTGAGATTA
Source organism: Aspergillus sp. MEXU 27854 (assembly GCA_019721355.1). Classification (NCBI taxonomy): domain Eukaryota; kingdom Fungi; phylum Ascomycota; class Eurotiomycetes; order Eurotiales; family Aspergillaceae; genus Aspergillus; species Aspergillus sp. MEXU 27854. The sequence goes on from JAGMTT010000002.1 coordinate 3,513,197, forward strand.
CAGTCTTGTTTTCGTGGAATCACAATGCTAAAGATATGTACTAGTGGATAGGGCGGGGGTTGCTATTAATAATGATCCTGACATGCTAGTTTGTCATGTGAAGGTAAAGGTTGTCCAAGCAAGTGATGGAAGACGACTCATTCCTCTTCATCTTAACGGATCCTATAGGCTTAGTGTAGCTAGGGATACGCATGGTGGCGTGGCCTGCATTTCTTTACACTGGCGGTGTAGCCGAGTAGTCCTTTAATTACTAGGTAGAATATGGAGAACATCATTTGATATATCATTCCTGGCTGACCGCCAGTATTTAGAATTACTGTGTGACTGCAGTGAGCTCGTACTCGCATAGGTGATAACATAGGAAAAAAACATAGATTTAATCTTAGCTTCACTCTTGTACTAGAGTAGTACCCTTGGTCTCTCATTTAGATGACCCCAACCCCATTTAGCGAGATTGCTAATGCTCTGGTGCACGCACTATAGCAGTACACACTGATAGGGTCGGCCTGTATGTATTTTATGTCCTTTTTCCAGGCGGCGGCTGTAATAGACTATAATTGATCCGTTTGTGTTGATATCAAGCCATCATCAGGCAAGCTGTCCAGGGATGGACTACACAGTGGAATGGGGGGCCCCGAACAAACCCCCCAATTCTATCGCCACCTCATACTACCGTCATGCTTGTAGATAGATTATAGTTAAGTCAGTCACCATGCACATAAGTAGCCTGCCTGGCCGCCTGGTCATGGCAAGGTGGCAGAGTACCGCGGTGCAGCCAATTCATCTCATCTTTTCGGATTCCTATCCCTTCGGGCCAGTTCACAGTATCCCTTTTCCCTATCGGTCCACGTCATCTCTTTCCTACCTGAGAAGCTGCATACGCCCTTTTTCAACAGGGATAATGTAGGCGAGCTACCAAAGTTGCTAGGGGTAGCGACATATTCAGAGGTGTTGACTCAGAATCGGTGGTTTCAAACTGTGAGTTATCAACGCCAGATGAGCTGTAAGTCATTACCCCAATAAGGAGAGCACTACTTAATCTAATACTAGTGATATTCACTTTATATTCCTAGTGATAGAAGTTATAGAGATCGTACCCCTATTACCCGTATCTAGTAGTCTGCCTCTTCGTTTTAGAAAGTTTAGAGCCTAAAGCTTTTTAAGAATTGACCGTGCGGCTGCACTCGGGCTTAAGTACGGCGGAGGGGACGTAAGCTCTGTTCTCCACACCCTATGGTCGTATGTACTAGACAAGCAGACTTTTGTATACATATAGTCGCTTGAGGTCTTAGGATTGGTAAGTATTCACTTGCCAGGACGTTGCAAACGCACATGCTGAGCTGAATCTTCCACAGGTACAGCACATGTGGACGGAATACGAAAGCCTGCAACTTCCACACGCCACCGGAGCTCCAGACGATTTGAATCTAGTACGTTTGACTAGGACTATTTTAAACTACGTTAAACATCACCAGCCCTAAACTTATTGGCGCGAACACGCGGTTTGGCGGCATTTTGCGGGGCACAGTTCTTCACGTTAAATTAAGTACCGGCTTATTCGGAGATCCACCAATGAATGCACCTTGGTTCGGAGAAATGGCTTGTCTAATATATCCACAGGACGGTCTGGGCACGGATGTCTTGAAGAGGCGTTCTGCTCGTGATGGCCTGGTTTCAGGTAGAGACTAGTGCGAGGACAGGACATATAAACAGCGCTCACACCAGGTCGATATCTCAGGTTGAGGTCCAGTATACGTGCAAAACTACTCATCATGAAGCTGCCAACTTTACTTACAGCGATCACAAGTATCGCGTCCCTGTCTGCGGCTCTCAGTGTCTCTGGAGCTGCAGAGGGTTTCGCAAAGGGCGTCACCGGTGGTGGCAGCGCAACTCCGGTGTACCCGAGCACCATCGCTGAGCTTGTATCCTACTTGAAGGACAGTCAGCCGCGCGTAGTTGTCCTGACAAAGACGTGATTATATGCGGTCACAAGAACGAAATACTATACTGACTCTGTGTAGATTCGACTTCACTGGCAGCGAAGGAACCACCACTGCGACAGGTTGTGCCCCCTGGGGTACGGCCTCTAACTGTCAGCTGGCCATCAACCAGAACAATTGGTGCAATAATTATGAGCCCAACGCTCCAACTGCCTCGGTTACCTAGTAGGTCACTTGACATTCCTGCTTTCCGCCCTCGTCTCCATCCAGATGATGTGGCTGACAATCTCAGTGATAATGCCGGTGTCCTCGGGATTACCATCACGTCGGACAAGACCTTGATCGGCTCGGGGTCCAGTGGTGTGATCAAGGGCAAGGGCTTGCGCATTGTCAGTGGTGCCAGCAATGTCATCATTCAGTAGGCTACGCCATGCTTTGTCAAGAACGCTCGCTGATGGTCCTAGGAACATTGCCATCACCGATATCAACCCCAAGTATGTCTGGGGCGGTGATGCCATCACCCTGAACAATTGTGACATGGTCTGGATTGATCATGTCACGGTATGAGATCATGTCAAAACCAAGTGAAATGCACCAGGCACTAACTTAGGTATCCAGACTGCCCGCATCGGCCGCCAACACCTTGTCCTCGGCACCAGTGCATCCAACCGGGTGACAGTGTCGAACTCGTACTTCAACGGAGTGACAGACTATTCCGCGACTTGTGATGGACACCACTACTGGGGTATCTACCTCGCTGGATCCAACGACATGGTGACCCTGAAGGGGAACTACATCTACCACATGAGCGGCAGAAGCCCCAAAGTCCAGGGCAACACGCTTCTCCACGCCGTGAGTTTACCATAACTGGTGAAGTCCTTCTTCTAACTGCTGCTAGGTCAACAACTACTGGTACGACTTTTCCGGCCATGCATTCGAGATCGGAGCAGGTGGGTATGTCCTAGCAGAGGGAAACGTGTTTCAGAATATTCCCACCATTCTCCAAGAAGACGACGGCCAGCTGTTTACCTCGCCTGATTCGGGCACCAACCAAGTATGTTCGACGTACTTGGGCCATGTGTGCCAGGTGAATGGATTTGGGAGCTCGGGTACTTTCAAATCCGCCGACCAGGGCTTCTTGGTGAACTTCCAGGGCAAGAATATCGCCTCTGCTTCGGCGTATACCGTTGCCCAGAGTAGTGTGCCGTCTAATGCTGGTCAAGGAAAGTTGTGATGCTGGATTGTGGACGTCCCTTTTTTCTGAAGTTGCACATCCCATTCGCTGTTGCATTTTTGGTCCCTATCCGCTTGGCCATTAAAGCAAACAGTTATGTGATTAGCATTAATCTGCAGTCTACATAGTCCTCAATGTCTATATCTCTTGCACACCTTCTCTATCGAAATACCCCCGTATTTACCGCATCCATACAATAATCATGTTCACAATAGCCCCTTTAGAACTTCCCCCATATAGCCTCCACGTGTATTCCGTTCACGGGACAGAATGTCACACGAATAATCTCACATACCCACTCCAGCCAGCATTCTCGATGCGGCCATGTCCATCTTGGATCAAAGACAAGTGGGAGGCTCCCACATGGCTTCCTTCATCATCTTCTTCAGCCTATCCCCGTCAATGCGATTGACATATGTCACATTTCGCACGCCAGGAGGCCTTAGGGCCGGTTGATAGAAATGGATGTTCCCATAAGTCGGGCTGCCATACGAGATGTCAACGTCGGCGTAGACTGCGTCATGGTCAGTTCAATTCCCCCAGAGCGGATTACCAATTCTCACCAGTCGATGTGTTCTGAGCAATGGTGCGGTCCACCATCAGAGCCGCGGCAGTCTCATCCCAGAACGGAAACTTCGTGCCGTAATGGTCATGGAAGAGCCTGGTGAACGGGTTTTTGACTTGGTATACCTCGTCCAGGTATTCCTGCGTCGACTGTACTTGATTGGCCACGTTCCCAGCGACGACAATCTCAGGAAAGTCGGCATTGATCGCGATCTTGGCGGCCTCTGGGTCGATCATGAAATTGATCTGCATGGGATTAGTACGGGACAGGGCAAAGGGGTCATGGAGCGTACATCAAAGTTAATGTTGGCTTGCTCATGGTCGCCTGTAGCCTGCAGCATATTCACATCCACATAGCCTCCCATGAGAACCAGCTCCTTGGCCAAAGATGCGAAGGAAGGGTCCATCCGCACTGCCAACGCAACATTTGTCAATGCGCCAGCGGAGTAGATAGACACCTGATGCGGGTACTTGCGTACCATCTGGACCATAAAACTCGCAGCATTCGTAGAATGGTCAAAGGTCGAATTGGGATATCCCTCCACAAATGCGCCCTTCACGACTCTATTTGGATCCCCAGAGGTCGGATCCTTTCCATCTTGCTCGGCTGTGAGATTTTGAGGCCCGAACGCTCCCTGGAAGGGGAGCTTCCCGTGTATAGACTCCCAGGCGTGGAATCGCTCCGGGGTGTTGATGAGAGGCCACACCGCGCCCTGGTACACGGGGATGCAGCTCAGGTTACCGAGTTCAAGGTTTGCCAGCGCGTGGAGACCACATTGCTTTTGCCAGGTATTTCCAGTGTCTGTCTCATATCAGCCATGGATGAGATTCAGATAACGGGATTCCTACCGGAAACCAGTCCAAGGACTTTCATGCCCCCTTTCATGGTAAGCAGGAAGGGCAGAAATCCCACCGCAAGCCAGTCATTGTCCAGAATGGCGTATCGCTGCTCTGATTGTACATTGCTCTCGCTCAATGCGCCCAATGCTGCGGTGAGGACTAACAACGCTGACAGCTTTGGCGACCACATCTTGGTTGTACAAGGTTCAAAGGGCTGAAATTCCTCAATTCTGAAGGAAGAAGTCGACCAGTTCCCCTTGCATATTTGTTTGATTTCGGCTCCGACTAGGCCCCCTCGTGATTGATGATCATCGTGGGGTGATGGTTAGTGTTGCCATTGTTGCACGGCATGTGGTATACGTTACAATAAAAGCCCTCATCAAAGAGGGGAATTTGACAAACAAAAACTCGAGACGATATACTCTACTGCTACTACATCGGAGGATATCCCACGTCACAATCAACTGATCAACAATTGGCATATCGGCCGATCTCTTGGCAGACACTGAGACTTCCATCTTCCCGCACCCTCCACTGTCACAACGCCCAAGATGGATCGCCCCGTGAGGATAGTCATCATCGGCGCATCCTTTGCAGGCTGCAGCATCGCCAAAGCGGTTCTCAAGGATGTCGACCCCGTTAAGGTGATCTTGATTAATCCAACGCCAACGTTTTACTACCCGATCGCGGCGCCCCGGGTCTTTGCCAAACCCGAAGCCTTTCAGCCGGATCAATATCTCATCCCACTCGCCTCGGCCTTTGACAAATACCCGTCAGATGTATTTGAATTCATCCAAGGACATGCGTCATTCATCGATATGGGTGGCAAGACCGTCACCATCGACAACCAGCAGTCTGTCCCGTTCGACTACCTGGTGATCGCGTCGGGGAGCACCACCGTCGCAACCAAGCCCACCAACGACATGCAAATCCCCTTCAAGCAAACCGGCACAGACACCGTCCAGCGCTTGATCGAAGAGACGCAAACGGCCATCGCTGAAGCGAGGAGCATCGTCATCGCCGGCGCAGGACCCATCGGCGTCGAGCTGGCGGGGGAGATGGCCGAAGCCGCCGCGCAAAAGGGCCGCGAGCAGACAGTCACTCTTGTGTCCGCGACAGAGAGGGTCCTTCCTGTGCTGAAGAAGTCTGGTAGCGATGCGGCTGAATCCATTCTGACTAAATTTGGCGTTAAGCTCATCCAATCTAGAAAGGTCGTCAATGCTGTTCGGTCCAAAGACACCAATATATGGACCGTCGAGCTGGACAACGGCGAGAGAATCGACACAGACCTCTACATCCCAACCACGGGGATCTACCCAAATAACGAGTTCATTCCTCGGAGACTTCTCGATGAAGCCGGCTGGCTCAAGGTCGACAGCGAGCTCCGCGTGCAGGGCGACGAGGAGGAGGTCTTGCCCATCTACGCGGCTGGGGACATCACCAACAACTGGATGCGTCTGGCCTACAAGGCGACGGAACAGGCGCCTGTAGTTGCGGCGAATTTGAAAGCCGACATCATGGGGTGGCCTGAGAGGCGCACGTATAACCAGGGCACCAGCGTTAACATGGTGGTTCCCATTGGAGCGTGCGGGGGGACCGGACAGGTGTTTGGATGGACTCCGTGGAGTATATTGGTGTGGGCTGTCAAGGGGAGGGATTTTTTCATTTCCAAAGCACGGTCTATGCTTGGGGTGAGCTGAGTATGCATCGTTTGGCTCAAATTGAGGCTTCTAGGCTGTGTTTTATCTGGTAGATCCATGATCACTACTGGATTGGAATTGAAAACTTCACTTTCAATGTCAACTTATGTCTCGGACTCCCTCTGTTAGATATCTAACAGCCACAGAAGGATCTAGTCAGCAGGTATCAATCAATGAGGACAAGAATCAGAGCGGGGTGTCCACATGATATCTCTTTTAAAGGGCATATATTTTCTCTCTCCCAGCCCAAATCTTGCTCATTCTTCCAACCCCACGGGAGCCACTACACGCAACTCTGTACCATAATATATCTGAGCCCTGCTCAGACGAGATGACCATGGGCAGCAGTGCCAATTTCAACGCCGAAGCGGCTCGCGCCCACCTGAAAGATCAGGGCTGGTGCGTCATCCCCGACGTGCTTTCACTCGAAGAGTCCCAACAAGCCCTCGCCCGTCTCTGGAAAGCAAAAGAAAGCGCTGAAAAGCGTGGAGATCTGACCTACATGCCCACGCTCGACCCAAACGCCAGCAACGTGCGCATCTTCTACCTCATCGAGCTGGACGAAATCTTCCGCGAGCTCATCACCCACCCGCTGGCCATCGAGATGGTCCAATCAGTCCTCGGGCCTGATTTCTTGATATCGAACTTCACCGCGAACATTGCCCGCCCAGGCTCGCAGTCGATGGCCCTCCACTCGGACCAGAGCATCGTCGTCCCTGGTCCGTGGCATCATGTCTGGGCAGTCAATATCATCTGGTGCCTGACGGATGTCTACAAAGACAACGGGGCAACCCTCTACATCCCCAAGAGTAACAAGTGGGTGGACAGGAAGGATGTCCCGTCGAATGCGCCGGAGCTTCTTCGGCCGTTTGAGGCCAAGGCCGGCAGTATCATTGTTATGGATGGGACGGTGTGGCATACCAGCGGGGCGAACGTTACCCTCGACCAGGATCGGGCCCTGCTGTTTGGGTACTACTCGGCGGGGTTTCTGCGCCAGCAGGTCAATTGGTCTGCTCGGCTGTCTAGGGAGTTCCAGGACTCGTTGGACGAGCAGTTGAAGGCCTGGCTGGGGTTGACTGATTCGGGCAATACCCGGAAGACGGGCGATCTACGCTTCATGTCTGTGCAATATCCTGAGTACCGAAGAGCATGATGGCTGGCGGAAGGAGTTGGATCCGTACTATGTACTTGGTTCTGTAGTCAGTAAACTTGTTCATATCTTCATTAATGTATACAACATGCTAGAGAACGGCGCCCCTATGTTCCCCGCACAACCTCATCCAACCACCGGGGACATGCATAGCCGAGAGGTGATCCTCGGAACGCGGGTTCTTTTCTAGCTGTTTACTATGAGATAGCATGGGGAAGCTATGCTCAAGGAAATCCCAGGCACCAGACAGATTGCTCGAAACCAATCGCTACACCGCAATGGACCTGAATCATATCAAACAGCTCCGCTGGGAATCATCCATCACCTACGACGTTGGCAATGTGATCAGCTACAACCTCGCTATCGGCGCAAGCGGCAAGGATCTGACAAGGTGTTGGGAGGAGCATCCGCAGTTCCACGCCCTGCCAACATTTGCATCCACTGCGGTAGTCAATATCATGGGCAAAGTCACTCTGGATATGCCGAGCTTCTTGCCAACCTACCAGCCGCAGAAGCATCCGCACGTACACGGGGAGCACTTCCTCGAACTGAAGCGGCAATTCCCAACATCTGGAACTTTACGATCGGTGGCGCAAATTATCGATGTAATCGATCGGCGCACCGGTGTTGCTGTTGTCGTTAGGATAACGACAACCGATGGCGCCACCAACTCCACTGTCTGTTACAACGAATGGACGTCTTTCTTAATGGGCATGCCAGGAGACGGTGCTTCAAGCGCCCAGACCAAGAAACTTTCTGCTAGGCTCCCAACCCGACAGCCGGACGCCGTGGTCAGTCACCAGACGACCAGCGAGCAAGGCGCACTGTACCGCGCGGCGACGGGCGAATGGAATCCGATGCATATCGACCCGGATCATGGGAAGCGAGCTGGTTTTCCTGGTCCCATTCTCTCTGGGACTTGTACGATCGGAATTGGAGTCAAACATGTTATTGATACTTTTGCGGGTGGTGATTCGTCGAGGTTCAAGTCTGTGAAGCTGAGGCTGAGCAAGCCTGTCTTTCCCGGTGAGGCCATACAGACGCATATGTGGGTGGAGGATGGTGGTCGGTCGATTGTCTACGAGCAGAAGGCGTTGGATGGTAGGGCTGTGATATCCCAGGCTATGGTCAGGTTGAAATCAAAAGCCAGCAGAGAGGGAACAGTCGGTGACATTGCTACTACGAGCCGGTTGTAGCAGGACCAGATTGTGATAATGCCTAGTACCCGTTTTTTATGCACGGCTTAGTCGTGTTTTTCACTCTTCCAATGTCCTGGGCCTGGGGCTTCTCTTCATCACACCATGCTTGCACTAGTATCTCGTATATGAAAGGGGCCAACATCAAGACAGTTCGTATTCACCCGCATCAATCGATCATCAATTGTTCGGTTTGTAAAAGGTATTGCATCTTGACTTTCTCAAGTGAGGGACCATATTAGTCTGCGTTGGACCCTGTCCAAATATGTCGCTCTGCCGTGTCGCAGTAAGGCTGGGATAGGATCGGCACTCGAAGCGCATTGTATTCGCTGCAACTGATGTTTTTATAGACCGCCAAGGGCTTGGGTTGTTGATCCGACTAAGAATACGAGCAGACATTCAACTGCTTTCGAAAACCGATCAGGCCTTCTTAAATTCGAGATACATCTCCATCAGTTACAGATTGTACATTCAACAGCTTGAACTCCAATTCCAAAGTCACCATGGTCAACGCAATTCTTTGGGCTGGGTTGTCACTGAGTCTCGGGGTAGGAGAAGCCTTTGCGAATGAGTATCCAGGGTTTTCGAAGATCACAGACATGTTTGTATTGTGAGTATACACTGTTCTCTTTTCTGACACTTACTGACAACAACTGTAGTGGCGACTCCTATTCCAGGACCGGCTTCGACCCTACATCTACACAGCCAAACTCGGCAAACCCGATGGGCAATCCAGACTCTCCAGGGACCTCGACGAGCGCCAATGGACCCAACTATGTGGAGTATTTGACCATGATGTTCAACCAGTCGTCCTTGTACACATACAACTTTGGGACCGGCGGTGCCACAATCAACAGCTCTGTAGTCGATTCGGACTTTGACTTGCTGGACGAGTTGAACGAGTACTACATCCCGATCTATACCAGGGACACCGATGCAGCGGTATGGGAGAACGATACCACGCTGTTCGTCATATGGATTGGTATCAACGACGTCAATCGTTCATACATGGATGAGGACCCGGGTATGAACCCGCTCATTATGGAAAACTACCGTCGATTTGTGGACGCATTGTACAGCACCGGTGCTCGTAACTTCCTCTTCCTCAATGTGCCTCCTTTGGAACGCACCCCTGCGGTGATGGAGGACGATACGACACCCAACAGGGTTGAGCTGGAGAAGGCAGCTGTCCTGGACTATAATGCACGACTGCTGTCTCTGATTGAGGATGTCAAGTCGAGCTATTCTGATGTCACCGCATTTCACTACGACGTGCATACGCTGTTCAACAAGGTCATCCATGACCCTTCACAATTTCCCTTGACAGAGCGCTACAAGGATGTGACCACTGTCTGCGCAACATACGAGGAGTAAGTCACAGTAGATACTAGGTACCGTTGTGGTGGCTAACTAAGATCATAGCGGGACACCGGAGCCCAACACTGAGTACGATGAATGTGATTATGGTGCGGACGAGTATCTATGGAGTAACGCGTTCCACCCTACATGGCCTATTCATAAGTTGCTGGCACAGGAGCTGTCGGATCTCCTAAGTAGTCGATTACGCTAGGGACATTTTGGTTCCCTAGTCTCATCCAGTTGATGGTATATACTAGGAATATATCGCCAGGTGCAACATCAACAAAACACTGACAGTGTCTCATGATCTGGTGTCCTCCTTGGACAAATATATCTCCATTGATTCAAACATGCCCACATCGACTGAAATTGGATGAATCTAAGTGCTGATGGTGGGCCATGGCGGGGTGCTGACCGTCACGAGAACACCGCTTATGCAGCCTTATGTAGAGCCCGCTGGGATAACCTCACCTTACCCCTCGGCAGTTGTGGCAGATCAAAACACTCGCGAAGGAACCGTCAAACACATATTTCGGTTTACTTTGGTATATTCTCATTATCACCGTGATTGCATCGACATGGGCTCCATCAACTACTCTGTGCCTCACGAAGCTGAAATCCTCCTACAGGATGGAATACTCAAGAACCCCCATCTCACCAACCTACCAGCCGAGCTCAACGAACTGAGCAAGAAGATTCATTTTCAAGGAAACGAAAAGCCAAGCATCCCTATTAACTGGCGCTTCGCAGAGAGCATCTCGGCACTCAAGGGTCTCGAGGCAACGTTCATCAATCTCCTGCTGACTCGCAAGTACAAGGTCGAGCCGGTTGATGTTACGATCAATACGTATGTTCATGACTTGGACCAGAATGTTTGGAATGTCGAACTGATTACGATAGGGATCATGCATCCCTCTTCTTCATGTCCCCCCTCATCGCCCAAGTCATCGGCGATGACGGCAAACCGCAGCCAATGGGCCCCTTCAGCGCAAAGCTCATGAACAAACTATTCCCCAACCAAGACAAGCACCGCGCGATGGGGATCCTCCACCGGACTCTGGCGACCAACATCTACGAAACCAAGGATGGCCGGTTCTACCATACCCACGGTATCCACCCTCCCTTATGCTGGAGACAACCCATGCTAATCCTCGTGCACAGGTAGCATGAACCCCGACCCTACTCTGACCGCGCTCGGACTGCCGCTAGACGGCTCCCCCGACGACACCTACGACACCGTCGTGGAGCGAATCCAAGCGCGGGTCAAGCAATACACCGCCGCCGAGCTAGACGACCTGATGAACGAGCAGTACCGCCAGGCCGGCACCGTCGCCTGGAGCGTCGACGAGTACCTCTCCAGCGCGCACGGGCAGCAAAGCGGAAAAGCTGGGCTCTACGAGCTCACTCGGGACGAGGCCTCGACGCAGCCGCCCAGCTGGTGGCCCGAGAACCCGACGCTCCCGTCATCGCCCAAGCGACCCCTCGCCGGACTGAAGGTCGTCGACTTGACGCGCGTGATCGCGGGCCCGACCATCAGTCGCAGCCTGGCGGAGCTGGGCGCCAGCGTCATGCGCGTGGCATCGCCGCATGTGACGGACTTTTCGGCTCTGCATCAGGATTTGAACTGGGGGAAGTGGAATGCGTTTCTGCATTTGAAGGATGAGGGGGATAAAGAGAAGCTGCGCGAGTTGATCCGGGATGCGGATGTTGTTGTCGATGGGTACCGTCCTGGGGTGATGGAGCGGCTGGGATTCGGACGCGAGGCGGTGTTCGATCTGGTGCGTGGTAGGGACCGCGGGATTGTCCATGTGCGCGAGAACTGCTACGGCTGGCATGGGCCGTGGAGCCATCGCAGCGGATGGCAGCAGATCAGTGATGCGGTATGTGGCCTATATTTCGCTAGATTGTTGTGCTCATTGCTCATAATGCCAGTGTTGTGGCGTGTCGCTCGCGTACGGACAAGCGATGGGGCTTAATGAGGCCGTGACCCCTGTTTTCCCCAACTCAGACTACTGGTATGATCCTTTGTGTTGGATGAGGGCTGGCGCTAATGAAATAGTACCGGTGTTATGGGATGCTGCGGCATTCTGGACGCCCTGATGCAGAGGGCCGAAAAGGGCGGCAGCTATGCGGTGGATGTACGTCCCTACCCTCCCACTATGGGATGCTAATAACTCTGACGAATGCAGACCTCCCTGAACTACTACTCGCAATGGCTGGTCCGCACCTGCGGCACCTACGACGCAGACGTGTGGAATGAGGTCTGGCAGCGACACGGTTCGCCAGTCTTCCGCCACTACCATGCGATGCAGCATCTGATACCCGAGATGCTGAAGCTGCTGCACACTCACGACAAGGAGGTGCTGTTTAACCCCGCTTTCTTTGAGCCGAGGTCGTCCAAGGCGGTTGGGGCGACGTTCATCCAGGTGAAGCCTGTTGCGCAGTTTGCGAATCGCGCGGTGGAGTTGAAGTATAACGTTGGGACCAGAGGGAATGGTGTGGACCAGCCGAGGTGGCCGAGTGATTTGAGCGTTGAGATTGTGGTGTAGTTGGACATATCTATATCAGCTGAAGGGCTGGCTGCATTCACATGATAGTAAACCTAAGATCGACAATGAACGGCCAACTCGCATAAGGGTACATACATATCCCTGCACAAGATCTACAGAGTACATCTCAACCTCACTCGAGTCAGCTCGCTGACTCAAGACTCCATACGCTCCCTACAGCTTCGCCATCTGCGCCCCGCGCACCAACAGCGCATTAGCCTCATCGACCATCTCGTCGACGATCTGCTTCGCGGTGCGCCGCTCATTAACCAAGCCCGCCACCCGACCCATCAGCACCGGATGCGCATTATCCAGGACCTCCTCATCCTCCGGCTTCGTATCCATATCATGCGCAATGGGAATCACGCCCCTCGCCTGCAGCGCCAGCATCTCTTCCTTGCGCTCGCCCTCCCACCGCCGCAGATAGGCCGTCGTGCGCGTATTCAACGGCCGCCCCGAAAACACAGTGGTCCGAATGATATCGTCAAACCCGGCCTCCTGCAGCCCCCGCTTGTGCATCTCGGACGCCCCCGACTCCTCCGCCAGGATGAACCGCGTGCCCACCCACACCGCGGACGCCCCCAGCATCAGCGCCGCCGCCAGCGTCTGCCCGTTGAACATGCCGCCCGCCGCGACGAGGAGCACCTCGCGCCCCGTGAAGGCGCTGCGCTGCCCGCGGACGATCCGGGCCACGGCGGGGATGAGGATGACGGTGGGGATCTCGCCCGTGTGTCCGCCGCCCTCGCCGCCCTGTGCGCAGAGCAGGTCCGCCCCGGCATCGATCGCCTTTTGCGCGTGCTTCGGGTGGCCGATCATGTTCATGTAGAGCACGCCGCCGGCGTGTAGGCGGTCGACGACCCGCTTGGGAGGGACACCCACCGCGCAGACGAACAGCTTCGCGCCGCTGGCGATGATGATCTCGATGAGCTCGTCGAGCTTGCCGTGCGAGTAGTCGTAGCTTCGTAGCGTAAGCCTGCATCTCCTCCAAGGGAAGCGTATGGGGAGGGAGGAGGGAGGGGTACTTGGTCTTCCTAGCACTGCCGCCCACCTGCGGAATGAGCAGGTCGACCCCAAACGGCGCAGACTTGTCCACCAGATAGCTCTTGAGCTCGTCCAGCGCCTCGCGGAGCTTCTCGGGCGTGTACGCCACGCCGCCGATGACGCCCAGCCCGCCGGCGTTGGACACCGCCGCCGCGAGACGCGGCGAGGCCACGTTGAACATGCCGGCCAGCAGGACGGGGTGCTGGATGCCCAGCAGGTCGGTCGCCGGGGTGCGGATTTTCTCTGCGCAAGGTTAGCTCGGTTGTATATCGGTGGATGTGACGTACGTGGAGATGCCATTGCGAGTTCCGAAGGACGTGGGATGTGTATAGGGTATTGGTATGCAAGTCAATGCGACAGTAATGCGTACATCTCATACCATACGCAGCTCTCTTATGTATAACCCATACTTCATGCTTGGTGGAGATGTGGAGGATCGACTACCGAGGTTGCTCGGCCTCTCGACCCAGGGTTGGAGAACCGCGTAACCGGGAGGAGATGGCGGAGCACGGGATCACGAGCATTTAGATGAATTGGGTTCAGGAAGTACCTGCTATCGCGTTTTGTTTCTCTGTATCTCGCAGATATACACGATCCAGCATGCGGACTTCGAACTCAACCCCCGTTGTGATCGGCGTGGGCGATATCAAAAACACCTCGCGCAAGCCCGAGCATGCGTACGAGCCGCTCGATCTCATGCTGCAAGCCATTGCGGCCGCCGTGGACGATAGTGCTGCCCCCAAGGAGCCGTTAACCACAGCGATTGACAGCATCGACGTCGTGGCGAACTGGACCTGGCCCTACCCCAACATCACGGACCTGCTCGCGGAGCGCCTCGGCGTGCGGCCGGTGCACAAGTACGAGAGCGGGCATGGCGGAAACGCACCGGCGAAGCTGCTGGACGAGGCGGCGAGACGGGTGTCCAAGGGAGAGTGTCGGGTGGCTGTCGTGACGGGTGGTGAAGCGCTTGCCACTTGTGCGTGCCTGAATCTAAACCCGACGTAAGAAGGTGTCTAGGCTAACCTTTGCAGTGGCCGCGCTGGCGGCAGCGAAGAACTTTCCTCCCAAGCACTGGACGCCGGTGGAGGATCATTCGTCGATCTGGGAGCGCACCCAGCGGGATAGTGCGTGCACACCATACCATCCTGTTCATAAAGATACTGACGAGAAAGACCTGGGCACGCTGCACTCCATCGGCCTGCCCATCCAGGTATACCCTCTATACGAAGCCGGCTTCCGCGCCTTGCGCAAACAGTCCTTCGCCGAGAACCACCGCGAGTCGGCCGAGCTGTACGCGCAGTTTGCAGAGATCGCAGCGCAGAACCCTGTGTCGTGGAACTATGGAAAGCCGGCCGAGAGCGCGGACTCCATCGGGACGGTGTCGAAGAGAAACCGCATGATCTGTTCGCCTTGTAAGTGCCTCTGACGGGGTGCAATGGCGTATGCTGACAGACAGACAGACCCCTTGCTCATGAACGCCTTCAACACGGTCAACCTCGCCGCCGCCTGCATCGTCACCTCAGTAGAATTCGCCCGCGAGCTGGGCGTGCCCGAATCCCGCTGGATCTATCCCCTCGGGGGGGCTGGAACAAGTGATGCCAGCAACTGTATGTGCCTGTCATACTCCCCAAAGGAAACCCTAAGCACGCTACTGATCTGGTGTTGGTTAGTCTGGGAACGCTCAAACTTCCACTCCAGCCCCAGCATCTCCCGCTCCCTCGACGAAGCCCTCAAAGCCTCCGGTCTGACAAAAGACGCCATCGACCTCTACGACTTTTACTCGTGCGTCCCCTCCCCCTGCCCCTGTATTGCACATCTCCCCGCTAATAAGAAAGGTGCTTCCCCATCGTCCCCAAACTAGCAGCCTACCACCTCGACCTGCCCATCAACCACAAGGCCCGGCCGTTGACCGTGCTGGGCGGGTTGACCTCGTTCGGTGGCGCGGGGAACAATTACTCGCTGCATGTAGGCACCCCAGCCCAGCTCAGCCCCAACTATTGACATGTATTGATGGATGAAGGCCATCACGCAGGTTGTCCGTGACATCCGCGCCGGCCGTGGTCGAACCGGGCTGGTGCTTGCTAACGGCGGCGTCCTCTCGTACCACTACACGGTGTGTCTGTCTGCGGCGCCGCGCGCGGATGGTGCGGCTTACCCGGTGCGGAATCCCCTGCCCGAGTATGCGGAGGGGATTGCGCCGCCACCGATTGCAGCCAAAGCTACCGGACGGGCGGTTATCGAGGTGAGTTCCGTCTAGGAATGGCTCATGGGAGGGAAGACTGACGTGGGCAGACGTACACGGTGCAGTTCCAGCGGGATGGCTCCCCCGGCGAGGGGTACGTCGTCGGACGGCTGGAGAACGGACACAGGTTTATTGCTAATGCCGCCGACGCGGCCACGCTGAAGGAGCTGGCTAGCACGAGCGTGGAGCAGATCGGACGGACGGGGTGGGTGCAGAATGATGGCGAGTCGGGGAGGAACTTGTTCTCGTTTAGCAGTGCACATCTATAGTCCCGGCCAGCGCAGTGCACCTTGGCCTACTAGTACTCCAATCTACAACCTAGCACCAACGGATAGACTCGCTGTATTCGCTGTCACTATAAACCAGACAAGCGGAACGTAAGCTACAGCTTCGAATCCACCCACTCCGGCTTCTTCTTCATCGCAAACGCCGCCAGCCCGATCTTCAGATTCTCCGACTGCATCAGCGCCCGCAGGTACCGGCCGTCCGTGACGCGCGACGCCTGCTCGACGCTGCCGCTCTCCCAGGTCTCGCGCAGGCCGTCGCGCGTGACGATGACCGCGTCGGGCGACAGACTGGCCACCTTCTTTGCCATTTGCATGGCCTCGTCGAGCAGCGTGGCCGGCGACTGCGCCACGGCATTCACCAGCCGCAGGTTGAACGCCTCCTGGGCGCTGAGCCGCCGCCCCGTCAGCGCCAGCTCGCTGCCGACGTGCATGCCCACCTCGCGCACGATGCGCGCCAGCCCGCCTGCCGCGGCGTACAGCCCGCGCTCGACCTCGGGCAGGGCGAAGGAGGCCGTCGGTGAGGCGACCACCATGTCACTATTCTCGTTAACACTCCACTCCTGATGGCTGGTGGTGAGGGGGAAGGCTACCAGTTCAGACAGATCTCGAACCCTCCACCCAGAGCGAACCCGTTCACGGCCGCGATGATGGGCTTCTTGCCGCGCCGCCGGCTGATGCCTGCGAAGCCGCTCGGCGGCATGCCCACCGGCTTTGCGACGCGCTCCTTGTCGTCGGCCTGGGCGCGGTCGTGCTGCTCGAGGAGGTCGGCGCCGGCGGAAAAGGCCTTGGGTCCCGCGCCGGTGAGGACGGCGACCCGCATGGACGGCTCGTCGTCGAACCACGCCCAGAGTGCATCGCCCTCCCAGTGGCCCTGGGTGTCGATCGAGTTCATGCGCTTCTCGCGCGTGATGGTCACCAGGAGGATGCCGGGGGAGGGGAAGTCGAGGGCATAGCGGGTTGTTTGGGGGGGTGGAGTGTTGAATCGGGGCATTTCGATGGATGTAATTGCTGTTGCAGGGAACTGAAAATGCGTGTTGTCGACTTGAGACGTGGTGATGTACCGGAGTATGAGGCTGCGGAGAAACAAGTTCCTGCTCGGTGCCGAGGTCAAGTATACCCGAGCCACACGCGGGGGGACCCCAGATTTATCGACAATTGTCGACATCTGATTGCTACTTGCATGTCTGTGCAATTATGCAGAAATGCAAATATGCAGAAGCCGTGAATAGTCCCGTCAGGTAATGGTATACACCAACCGGCCGACATCCATCCCAACCAACAGCTCGGGATACTCCTCAATAAACTCATTCGTAATCCCCCACCCATCCACACTCATAAACGTCTCGACAAAGCTCTTCTTCACGCCCAGCACATCATCCGCATCCCGCTGCAGCACGTCACGCCCCCACTTCCACCTTACCTTCAGACAACACGACAGCAGCTCCGTAACCGGCAGCAGACGGTCACGACTCACCCGCTCGATCAGGTTCACCCGTAGCTGCGGCCAGACGATCTGGTCGAGACACTGCGGGTGCGGGTGGCGCAGCTGGCCCAGCACGGGGCGCATAAACGCCGGCAGACGCTCGTAGCTCTCGCGCGTCGGCCGCACCACCCACTTGCTGTAGAGGTACACCAGCCACCCCATGGCCAGCACCTCCGGGTCGCGGCAGTGGTGGCTGCGCAGGAAGCGGTGGATCGTGTCGGCCAGGTAGTTGCGGCGGGTGCCGTGCAGGAGATCGAGCGGATTGGGTTCGGGCGGACACGCTGCCACGAGGTCCGGCCGCGTCAGCCACGGCGACGTCGCGGGGAGTAGAGCCGTGTCGACGGTGTCTTGGCTGGGAGTGAGCGTCCAGGCGGGCACGAGGGACGGGAGCTCGCCGGATGGTTCGGGGGAGAGGTCCAGCAGGGACGGGGTCGGGATGCGTCGTGGGTCGGATGGGCTGGGTGTTTGAGGCGACGGGTGCTCGTCCAGCAGTAGCTGCGAGACCTGCGTGACGGGCACGGGCACGGGCACGGGCACGGGGACTGATGCGTTGAGTAACGGCAGGGCCAGCGTCGTCGGACTGGTGCTGCTGAGCACGCCCGAGTCCGGAGACTGCACAGGCGGCGACTGCTGCTGCGAGGGCATCCACGACTGCGTCAGCTGAAACATCTGTTTCTGCCGGTCCAGGAGCAGCCGGTTCTCGGCCTGGAGCTGGCGAATGCGCTCCAACAGTCGCGGCATGTCACTAGGCGCACCGCCGTCGACACCGCCATGCTGTTCGTTGCAGAGGGCGACGCGGTCTTCAAGGGACTTGATGTGCTTTTCGCGCTTTTCGCGCAGGACGCGCTGGGCTCGCCGGTCACGGAGCCGCTTCTTCTCGTGGGGGGTGAGCTGGGGGGGTAGTTGGTCGGGGGAGTCGGTGGTCATGATGGCTTTGTCAGTGGAGAGTCAGTATAGAGAGTAGAGTCAGCGTTGGTTGATCGCGGTGGTTTTATGCGGGGGCGGAAGTGATTAGCCACGGGGCTGCCAGTCGGCTATCCGCTTCTCCACAGACGCTGACTCGTTGAGCAGCAATGACTCGTCGCAGAGGATATGAGGGGAGCTCCATTAACATGGACAAGGAACAATTGGGGGTGATGAGAGGGAGGGAGATGAGCTGGAGTAATCCATACTGTGTATGTGTATACTAGGGGTTGTTGGAAGTCTAGGAGCCATGCATGACTCCTAGAATCGGTCATGATCTGGCTTACAGTGTCATCGGGAAACAATCTAGCAAGCCGACTGAATAGGTCTTGAAAACATGGCAACTCGATATATCTACAGAAACATCTATCTCCGCATCTATGGTATCATACACCTACATCTTCGCCTTCTCGGTCTGCGCGGCCAGGTCGGGCATCAGCATGTCGCGCAGGTCCGTGGCCGCCTCGTTCAGGTAGTAGCTCATGCGGTCGGCTCCAATCCGCTTGCACACAATGTTGAAGTTGAGGCTGTTCTCGTTGATCATGTAGGCAATACCGAATCCATCGTCAATCACCTGCGACCAGCCGTATCCGTTGAAGTACTCGGAGCTCAGCTGGCTGGTGGAGAGGTACCACGAGCCACTGTAGGCGTAGGCGGGGTCCTCGTACAGAGCGGGGAGCTTCTCGCCCTCGCGGAGGAGCTTCTTCAGACCAAAGAGGTGGCGGTCGACCCCGCGGCCGTCGCTGGCCTCGGCGGTGTACTTGGAGTGGGCGGCCAGCGCCTGGCGGAAGAGGCGCACGGCCTCCTCGCGGGGCACCGCCGGGTCGGAGATGGCCTTGCAGAAGGCGACGCTGTCGTCCGACACCGAGCGGATGGTCTCGGTGCGGCCCTCCTGGAATTTGCGGGTCGACGCGGACTCGTAGGTGGGGCGGTTCTTGCCGTACATCTTGAAGTAGGCCAGCTGGATGATCATCTGCACGTAGGCGTCGGGGCTGCACTTGAACTTCTTGATCAGCCCCTTGCCGTAGCCCTGGTAGGCCTGGACGCGCAGCTCATGGGCCGCAATCTGGCCGCGGTGCTCCTTGGTGGCGGCGTCGATCGCCTCGCGGACCTCCTGGTTGAGGTGGAAGGTGAGGGGGCGGGGATCGGGCAGGTCCGACCGCACGGACTTCTCCGACAGGTCGATCTTGTTGTTGAAGATGAGGCTGTTGAGGTGGTCGTTCATGCGGTGGGTGGGGCTGCCGTCCATCATGCTGTGCTCGCCCATGAAGCCGGCGGTGCCGTTGTCGTTGATGATGAACTGCAGGGGCTTGTCGAACCAGCGGTTCATGCCGTCGCCGTGCCAGTACTGGCGGGCGCGCTCCTCCAGGGTCACGGGGGTGGCGTCGTCCAGGCAGACGACGAAGCCGGCCGATTCGATGTCGCGGAGCGTCTGCTCGTTGGCCGGGTGAGCCGCCAGCAGCTTCTTGCGAGCATCCGTCCAGAGGTCGCGGTTCGCGACCGTGAGCACACCGACGGGGTCGGCGCGCTGCGCGACCTGGTAGATGCGACGGAACTGCTGCTCAATCTCAGAGTTGTTGAGGCGCTGGCCGTTGACGACCAGGGGCACCTTGAAGAACTGGTTCTTGCGCACGACGACGATGTGCTCGTTGTCGGCGGCGGCGTACTTCTGGGGGTAGTCGGCGCCGTCGGCGGGGATCCGGCAGCAGTTGAACATGTACTCGTAGGAGCTCATGGCCATGGGCTGGCCGCGCATGTACTCGGGCTCCAGCGAGCCATCGTCGACCTGGCGCTTGAACTCCAGGGCGGCCGAGGTGACCGAGGCGGCGCGCTTGGCGGGGTCGCGGCGGGCGCGGTCATCGCGGTAGGAGTAGAAGTACGAGACGTAAGGGATGACGGGGTCCCGGTAGCCGAGGTAGGCGGCGTGGTTCCACCACTCGGTCAGCCAGTTCTTGCACTTGGGGTCGGCCGCGCGGGCGACGAGACGCTCCTGCAGCGCCTGGCCCTCACCGCCGGGACGGATAAAGGCCTCGACGGCCTTCTTGGTGCGCTCATATTCGGCCTCGGAGACGACGGCGTGGACGGATTTGAGGTAGCGACGGCCCGTTTCTTCCAGCGAGGGGACCGGCAGCCGGGGGAGGGAGTCTTCGAAGCGGAGGAGTCTCCCCTTGGAGAGATCTTCCTTGTAGCCTGTGAAGTCAGTGGATCCATCCACCCGGAAACATGTGATCGCTCATCGCTCACCTTCGGGGACGGAGGAAGCCTTGCGCGCCATTGGGGTCTACGCCTGTTAGAACTGAACACACAAAAATCGACGAGGATTAAAAGGACATACGGCAGCAGATCGGGCCAGGAGGGAGTTGGTGGGAGAGAGACGGGGCCGCGCGAGAGTGGTGGAGAGACGGCTGCGAGCAGAGGCCGTGAACATGCCTCTTGATGTATGAGAATAGGAGGTGAAAGGGAAATTGAGAGGAGCGTAAGGATGGGAAAGGGAGAGGAGAGAAGAAGATGTTGTTGAAGAGAAGTAGAGGGTCGAAACAGGAGAAGAAGACGAGAAGAAGCGAAGCAGAAGAAGCGAAGAGAAGAGAGAAACAACCTCGGCTGAAAGGATGCCGACCGCGGGGAGCCCTCCGTACCGTATTTTACGGGGTGTCGCCGCGGCCGCCCGCCGATATCCGGTAATACGGAGACCGGCGGCCGACGCCCATCGACGTCACTGCCTCGGTTCAATTTACTATGGGTATATAGTATCTTCTGACAGTATTATATAGAGTACTATCATGTCTGGATCTTATACAATAATATATATATCAGATATGTTCTCTCTTCGGGTTATAGAAATATACTAGATGTGTGTATATCTCACATGACTGAAATAGGCTCAATGGAAGCCACGTCTCCTTTGGCCCGGCCATCTCAGATGATCGCATCTTATGATGACTGGGATATCCTTGTGATTGTTCAGACCAATGGCATTCATATTGACCGCCGATGGATTCTCCAATGTCGATTAGAACAGTCCCATACCCGATCCAGTTCTGCACATACTCTGGTAATCAGTCAGGCGAGGCCAATATATATCTGAGGAGCTACGGAGCATAGCGATCAGACCGAGCCAATCGGAGGGCGGTTGTCATTATATAGCTTAGATCTGTTGGAGTACGGTCCAAACATAGTGATCCAACTACAGATCTACCAATCAAGGCGGTATTCCTCATCTATAAGACTGATGAACAAGCCAGATCTGCTCACTCCCAACGAAAGACATTACATCAGCTCGGCCTCGGGCTCATCTGACGCCGTGCTTAACAAGCATCCACTTGCCAAGCACAAGTATACGAGCACACTGTATGGAGTACACCATCAGCATCACCTCCATCCGCCGTATACAGTACTTAAATGAACACCATCCCAATATGAAAGTAAGCATGTAACTCTCAAGCGTCTGTAAAATGCCCAAACCCCTCCACGACAACGTCCGCCGCCGCAAATCGCCCTCCCCCGCCGGCCGGGCCGTCTTCGTCGGCCTGCGTGCCCTCGACGCCTGGTGGCAGTTCCATCTGCTGCGCCGGGGATGGGCATCGCAGGTCATCCAGACCCTCCGTGGCCAGCCCGTCGCCGCCAGCCAGATCTGGCGGAGCCCGCTGGGCCCCCCGCTGCAGCTGCAGCCGTACTATGGTCTGGTCGGTCTGCTGGCCCTGGGCAGCAGCGTCAAGCACATTATCACGATCCTGGTGGTGTCCGAGCAGGAGACGCCGGTGGGCGATGCCGTTCTCGTTGGCGTGTTCAATACCCTCTTCAACACGGTCAATACGTTGTTGTCGGTTTGGGCTGTCACGTCGCAGGGTCCTGGGACTGTTCCATCGGGGAGTGCTGTCCGTCAGATCACGCACGCTCTTAAATCGAACCCCGTGGTTGCCGTCGGGCTCGGTGCATACCTAGTTGGCATCCTTACAGAAGCAATCTCGGAACTCCAGCGCCGTGCGTTCAAGAAGAACCCCGCCAACAAGGGCAAGCCGTATGGCGGCGGGCTGTTCTCCCTCGCTACCAATATCAACTACGGCGGGTATACGCTCTGGCGGGCGGGATATGCTCTTGTTACCGGGGGTTGGCCTGCGGCGGTGGCCACGTTTGCATTCTTCTTTCATGATTTTGCTTCTCGGGGGGTTCCGGTCATGGAGGAGTATTTGACCAGGACGGTGAGTGACCTTACGTATCTTTGCTTGGCTATTGCTAATGTGGGCAGTACGGGGCTGCATACAAGGAGATTAAGCAGCGCGTGAGATATTCGCTGATTCCGGGGGTTTATTAGTGTGCACAGACACCAATGGAATGGGTCTATTCATACTGTTACTGGCTATTGTCTTTGAACAGTCAACGCTCAATGCATGAAAGCTGGTGATCATTGCTCTACTTGTAGACTCGCTAGACATATATAGAGCCTCAGCAGGTCCATTCACTACATAGTACCCGATACTAAACCCCATCGTCTCCTGACCTACGACCCACGGGTCAAGCATCAGCAAGCAACCCCTGCATATCCTCCCCCTCTCCCAGCTTCCCCTCATACCGAGAGCCGTACCTCGACATCTCAAACGGACACAGCTGCACGTCCTTCCACAGCAAGTACCGTTTGCCGACATGGCATAGAAACGTAGGCAACCGCCAACGCGGGATGAGGCAATTGGAGCAACACGACCGTTTCTGTTGGCCCTGGAGGGCGTCGATTTCCTCCTCTTGTATCCAGGCTACATGTCCTCCATTCTTTGACTGATGCACAACCTGTTCATGCACAGCCGAGTGTACGTTGCTCAATGTATTGTACCATGTACGAACTGCATTCAAAGCACAGTAAATAAGAATTAGGATACTAAATACAGCTCACGCTCGCTAGATCAGACCAAACTCCATGCCAAACAACAAACGTTAAGATCATGACACCGTCTGCATCGCACTCGATTCGCCGTCCATCGCCTTCGGTGTCCGACGCGGCACACTGATCCCATTGCGCAGATGCTCCAGCTTCACCACACCGGGTCCGGTGCAGATGCGGCCGCTCTGCATCAGATTGCGCAGCCGTTTGCGCCGCGCCTCGCCGCTGCGCTCTTCGCCCCGACCAACCCCCTCCTCGACCCATTCCACCCGCAGCACCTTGAAGCTCATGCCGTCATGCGTCTTCTCCCAGCACCGCGACTTTATGCCAAAGAGCACGCTCGAGTCATAGCGTTCCAACGGGGGTAGCACCAGCAAGGTGATGTGCAGGTCCTTGTCGGTCGGCGGCACGGGGGGTTCCCGAGGGCGATCACCGTCTGGGAGCCCCATCTCTTGCGCCGTCTTCGGCGCATGCTGGTACGCCTCCTTGATCTCCAGATCCAGCATCTCCACGTCCACATCCTCCCCCCAGGCGCCGCGGATGAAGCCCGAATGGACGGCTGCCGCGACCGGGTCTGAGTCATCCGTATAGATGCCCGTGCCCCAGAGCGCCCGTCGCGCGCAAATCTCCTCCCGGTGGCTGGCGTCGATCCGGAAACGAGGCACACGGACGGTGAAGGTGCAGTTGGCCTTCCCTTCGAATCGCGGCAAAGGTCGAGGGGTCGTCGTGTAGCCGAACTTGGCGCTCTCCAGGCTGGCCTTCTCGGTTGGGATTCCAATAATCGGATTATACAGAGTCGAGCCGAGGTGATGCCGCGGGAGATGGGCCACACTCGTCAGGGTGGGTTCAATTGTCACGACCGTCCGCGGTTCGCGCATCGGTGCCACCGCGGTGGAAGCGGACGGCCGAGCGTGGTGGTGGTGATGATGGTGGTGGTGATGATGGTGGTGGTGGGGATGTGCAGCCGGCCCTTCGGCAGGGGTGGACGTCCGCGGGAAGACCGTCGCCGACGAAGGCGGCCGATGCGCGGCGAAAGGATCATCCTCTGGTTTCGGTCGGTGGTGGTGATGACTGGGATGTTAGCATGTTTGGGTGTCTTACCCCGGTGGAGCCATGGAAGGACACTTACTGGTGATGATGGTGGTGCAGATGGCGACTTCGCCGGACCCCACGAGCCGTCGCTCCAGCGCGAAGGTCGGCCTCGACTTCAGCCGCGTCCTCGTCTCGCGATCGCCGTTGTCTCTTTCCGGTCGCAGACCCTGGTCGCGCAACCTTGGTCTCATCCGTCGTTTCACTGTTGGTCGAACGCGCCGTAACGCTATCCCGCTTGAACGGGCTCGCCGCCATGGGGGTGGACGGTCCACTGCCCGACGAGGCGGTCACGCCGCCGACACCGCTTCCAATCCCCGAGAACACACGCCCCAGGTCGTTCTTGAGGCCTCCCTCTCCAGTTGGGCCCAGGGCGCCTTGCACGGCTTGAGGGAGCGGAGAGGCTCGTCCACCCCGTTTGGCGTCCAAGCCGACTCCGAGCAGATTCCGATGTTGTAACAGCTCCTCGCTGCCTTTGCGCCGCTGGTCTTCCGACGAGGCATGCGCCAGCGATGCGCCGCCCCCCGTGGAGAAGAGGCGACCCTCGGTTTGGAGCTTGCTCAAATAGGACGGCTGTTCATGGGGCGGCGGCGGGGTGGGTTGACCCTGGCGCGGCTGGATGGACAGGGGCGCTTGTCGGGAACCCCCGAGTTGCGAACCCAACGACTTGGTGTAGCTCTGAATGGCGCCAAAGCCAAAACCGCCGCCGGACTCGGCCGCCGAAAACCGTTTGGCCTCGGGCGACGGCGGCTGGGAGCGACCCAGCTCCCAGGTGCTCGGGGGCCGACTGGCCGTCTCGCGCTCCCCAAAGTGGGAGGGATACCGCGCGGGACCATGCGACGACTTGGATTCACTCTCCCGCGCCAGGGCCCGTTCCCGCTCCCGCTCGCGATGGGCCTGCTCCTCCATGTGTCGGTCGGCATAGAGACCGCCCAAGCGACCACGCGTCTCGTGGCCCATGAACGAGGCCGATCGTTGGCCAAACGGGCCCTCCGATGCGGACGGACGCGTCAGGGAACTGTAGCCGGCGGGTCGGCCCGGGGCGTCGAGATGCTGGGGCTGGCTGCTGGGGCGAGCCGGGGCCCCGAAGCTCAACCTCCGGGGCTCGGTGTAGGCGGCCTCCACAGAGGAGACTTGGGGCGAGGGGTGTGCGGAACTCGGCTTCTCGGGATACTGCGACGAGGGCGGTCCCCGTGACAGACCGCCAAACTTGCTGGCGTCGGAGGCGGTCATGCTCCCGGAGTTGGAGCGGTATGGTTTCCCGGCCGGCGGCTTGGAGAAGGACTTGTCCGGGGTGTGCGACCGGCGGAAGGGCGAGTAGTCCAGGGCGGAGGGTCTGGCGGGTGCGGTGGGCGGCGACATGGCGCCCGGGGCAGCCGCGGGGGGCGGCGCACTCGCAAAAGGGGTGGAGGAGACTGGCAGACGAGAGAAGAGCGCGGATGAGCCTAGATCGCGGGCTGGACGGTCCGGGTCCGAGGCGCCGAGCATGGAGGAGATGGACATGCTGCTGCCGGGACGATGGTGAGCCGGGGGGTTGGTGGGAGGGTCACGCGAGAGAAAGGGCGAGGGCGCATTTCCCTGGGATCGCGATGGATAGGGTTGGGGGGGCGAGGGGGGCGGCATTCGGCGGTGGCCCAAAGGGGCGGATGAATCTTGGGGACCTGACGGGAAAATCCGGGGTTAGCTTGGGATAGGAGGAGGGAGATGAGGAGGGAGGGCAGCGGGCGGTAGCAAGTATCAGCGCAGATGATGGGAGATGCAGGGAATATTCAAGTGGCAAGCCGGAAAGGCGGCTGTGTCTGTATGTCCCGTGGGAGACACGCGACCGACAAACACTCACCAGAAAACGCGGAACTGGCGCTGCTGCCCAGCGACCTCCGACGCGCGTGGTCGTGGGAGGGAGGGGGGTTCATGGAGAGGACAGATACACGGAGCAACACGGGCGAAACGGGAAGAAAGAGGCAGGAAGCAAGATGCGCCAGGAGAAGAACAGCGAACAGAACAGAGGAGAGGCGAGAGCAGCTGATGTGATGTGATGATGGAGATGGAGAGAGAGAGACAGGATGATGGGCGGTCCCGTGACTCTGGACCTCGTCTTTCCGGGCGCCGCTAGTCCCAAAGAGGCAGGATGCTTGGGCGTCCGCGCGCTACACCCGGTTGGGACTAGCGTTCCCGAGGGCGGTTGCGCAGGGAGGCGATCCGTCGCTGCTGATTGGGTGGCTGTCCCCGGGCACAAAGTTTGGGTACCTTTTCGGTGGATCTCCAGTTCTGATGGAATACAGGAGGAAGATAGAGGGAAAGTGTACGGAGGGGAGAAGACGATGAAACAATCCCGGGAAGAAGAGAACCTACCCTCTCGCCAGTCAGAAGCACGCCGTTCATGCGCCCGATGGTGCGACCGTGGGCGGTCCGGCGGCTTTTTCGCCGAGCCACGGCCGGTTGGTGTGACGTGATACCGCTGGGGAGTCCCTGTATGGGCCGACGCATAGCCCTTCTCCGGGGGATACGCGGTGGATGCGGCGAAGGGGTGTACGGGCGGAGGCGGATATCGATGGACCATGGTCGATCGCGGGACGTCGGCGTCTCGGGGGGGAGGGAAGGGGGCGCTTTGGAGGGTATATGTCTCGGGAGCGGGAGCAGCGGTGGCAGAGGGAGCAGGAGCCGTGGGAGTGGTGGTGACGGTGGTGTAGGCGCTCGTCGGTAGCGATGGTAGCGATGGTACACGATCTGAAGCGGCGATTCCCGTGGAACGGGGCGGTCGTGGATAGTACATGGGGTAAGGAGATCTCTGGAAATCCATCATGCTGTTCAGGAGGGTGTGCAGAAATGGATGAAGAGAGAGAAAAGCTGGCAAGAATGCTGGCAAACTGGACGGTCAGAAGATCGACACAGACCGGATCTGGTGCATGCGTGGGTTGGGCGGTGGAATGGCGGTGGAAGTTGGAAGTTGGGCGGACAGCGCACAGGTCAGTGAGGAGTACTCTGTCGGTAGCTCCTGGTCCAGTGGACGAGAGTTTCGTGACATAGTATAATATTATAAGATAAATGAACGACGCATAGGAAGAAAGACCATTAGCTAAGAAGATACTCGGTAGAAGAGAAAAAATCAAACACGAGTTACTTTGAAGGTACGAACAGGTAAAGAGACATGCGACAGTGGATAAACCAATCAGGGGGCTCAAGCGTTGTGGGGATACAGAATGCAAAAGTACCCAGGTACATTATTATCTACAGAGTATACACCGAATTATATACATCTGTGATGGATATATGGATGAACATGAGTATACCTGAGAATCCTTCTGTGTACATGCTAATCTGTCCCACAATTGACCAAATCATAGGTTGAATGCACTGGAACAAGCAGGATTGACAGAAGTTTGAACGATGGCAGATGACCTGACGTCATAGAATGATATATAATAAACACACACACCATTCTATTCCACCTCATCATCTTCAACTACTCCTCCACCTCCAACCCTCCAACCCTACCATACTATTATATACTACCACTCTATCACTTCATACCTGATACCGACAGGATGCCCCAATCCTCGTCCGAAGGCGTCACCGGCGCCGCCAAATTCGTCACCTCCACCGTGGGCAACACGGTGGGCGGCCTCTCTCGCACCGTCGGCAACGTCACCGGCACCGCCGCCCGCGGCGTCGGCGACACCATCACCAAGACGACCGGCGACGCCGGCAAACCCGTGGGGAACGCGATCGGCAGCACGGGGACTGGGCTCGAGAATGGCGTTGGGAAGGTGGCTAAGGGGGTGGAAGATGCGGGGCAGTGGAAGTAACGCTTCCTACAAATCAGCAGCATCATGATGTGAATATGGAATGAATGTGGAATGAATATCGAATGAATATGGAATGAATATGAATATATATACATGTCTCTATATACATCTCTGTAAGAAAGGTGCTATGGATGCAATCCAAAGGTAATCGTCCACCACCCCCCCTGACACCCCGACCAGTCCACCTCGATCAGATCCGCCCCCTCGGCCACCAGCATCCGCCAGATCACCCGGCGCTGCCGCGCAGACTGGCACGGAATGTCGGTGATGCGTGCGCGCCGCCCGCGCCCATGCGCCGCGCGCACATGTCCGCGCACGGCGTCCAGCTGCGGCCGCGAGAACCGTCCGCGGTGGGGGCCACCCACCGCCTGGGTGAAGTTCAGCGAGGTGGTGTATCCTTCCTGCGATCGGTCCGTGTCCACGGGGGTGGTTGGGGCGACGTCGAAGAAGAGACTGCTCACTACGCCAGTGTCCAGATGCGCAGCGTCGACGGAGGCGTCTACACCCCCCAGCACGACCGTCACCGGCCGGGTGACGACCCCCGACCCGTTCGTGTAGGAGAGGTACCGCCGCTCCCAGAACGGGGTCAGCAGCGCGCGCAGCCGCGGCCCGGCGTCGTGCAGGGAGCCGTGCAGCTCGAGCACCAGCGTGAACGGGCGGGTCGCGTCGGAGGGGAAGACACCGGTCGGGGGTTCGTCTGGTTCTGGCGTCGGCGCCGGCGCCGCGGCAGGGCGCCGGTTGGCGTCTTCCAGCCGGGCGAGGAGTGGTGTCAGATAGACAGACTGTAACGTGGCGTCGGGGGTCGGCTTCGCGCCGACGAGCAGCTCGTTGTCGGGGCCGAGCCAGACGTCGGCGCGCACGCCGGTGCAGCCGGCGGCGACGGCGTAGACGATGGCGTCGTCATGAGCGAGCGGGTTATACGCCAGACAGGCTGCGGAGGCGTGGGCGAACTCGTCGGGCCAGTGCACAGGGGCCAGGTCGTCGAGTTCCTTGCGCAGGAGCAGGTGGGAGACGCCGTAGGGGAGCGAGGCGAGGAACTGGACGACCATGCTGTGTCTGTTAGATAACCATCCACCACTTTACCCTGTTCGGGGACATACGTGAACATCAGGAACAGACAGAGCACCGGAAACAGTCGCTCGGTCCAGCGCTGCTTCAGCGCCGTGTAGCAGCGACCCAAAAACGAGAATACATCCGGCCAGCAGTGCGTGGGATACGAGCGGAGCGGATGGTCCTCCAGCAGCATCCACGAGTATTCGTCGGATTCGTCGGGCTGGAGATGCGGTGTGCGACACGGCGAGGCGTCGGCCGCCATTGTCAGAGTCGCGACACCCGAGGGCCAAATCGAGACTCGATCGAGATTCAATCGGGCAGTGTCGGGATTTATGTATTATTTGACAAAGACAGTCAGCAACAGATCAACGTGCCCGGTGGGGAGTCGAAAGGCGAATAGATGGCTTGATTGTGTCGGTTATAAAGACCAGACACAGCGACCGCCACCTGACAGTGACAGCAGTTGGAATTCCAACGCGACACGATCGGACCAGACGAAACGCCTCGGACGGATGCAGCTCGTGCGACGTTCAATAAATAGGAGAAATGAGCTGATCGCGGGAGAGGATGATTGCAGAGCACGCAATTTGCGGGTGTGATGGTTATAGACAGGCAGTAGGGCTGGCCGGATTCGGATGCCACATTCTGCCGTTTACGTACAGACCAGTATCCAGGGCGAGGATTTTTTTTTTGGCAGTAAGCATCTGAAAATAGAGCTTAGCTTGGGAATTAACTCTGAGACTGTCTCGCTCTGTCTTACTGTAGTTTGATGGTACTATTCAGGGTCCAGTGGAGTGACTAGAGGTATTTAGGGCTAAGCACTGTGACTCTGTATGGTATCAACACCAGATACAAGAGGAGTACCTCACCAACACACCACACTACCCATGTGCCGAGACAGATACTAGCTAGATAGGTAGAAAGATGATCCTAAGCAAGATCCAACCGACTCTGCCGCCGAATCCTCCCCCCATACACATACAGCACCAGCGGAATCGGCACCATCAGCGCCGCCACACACCCCAGCAGCGTACACGCCCACTCGACTCCGAGGCCATCGAACTGGTTGGTTTCCAGGTTGTTAGCCGAGTGATTAATTCAGATCCAGAGAGGGAACGGTACCATCTTCCACGCAAAAAGAGGAAACCCGCCCGCTGCAGCAGAGCGCAGAAACGTGTGGGCAGCCACCGCCGACGCCGATCTGCACAGCCCATTAGTCTCAGTCTGACACAGCAACAACCAAAGTAACCATAGCCACGCTAAACGCTACTAATAATAACGATGATGATAATAGCTCTTACCTCGCAGGCCGGGCCTCCACCAAATACGCGACCGACGGCAAAAACATCGTCAACAGCCCAAACCCCGTCAGCAGCCCGGACGCGGTCGGCACCATCCAGTGAAACCTTGTCGAGGACCCCGTCCAGCCGAGCCAGAACAAGCCCGCCGCAAAAGCGACCGCCCCAGGCACCGCGACAGGCAGCCGCCACTCGGGCAGCATGACGCCGTCGTTTTCCGCGATGCGGCGCACCACCCACGGCTGCATGGCGCCCATGGCCGCCGCGCCGAGCAGCTGGCCCAGAATCACCCCCAGGTAGGGGAGGTTGCCGACGCCCGCGTCCATGCCGTACGTCGCCTGGAAGATGCGCGGGTACGTCGTCAGGAACAGGTACAGTAGGCCGTAGACGAAGCTGCCGAACACGCACATGCACAGCGTGATCGGGTCGCGCGCCAGCATCTTCAGCGGCAGGGCGAGGGACTCGGTTAGGATGGCGCGTGCGTCGAACCGCGCCTGCTCGTGTGCGGCGCGCAGGCTCCAGTCGCCGGTTGCGCGCCGCAGGCGGTCGGCTTTGCGCGACAGCAGCAGCGGGTGGGAGGTTTCGGTGAGGAAGAAGGTCGTGAGGACGAGGTTGCCGCCGCCCAGGATGCCCGGCACGTAGGACGTCCAGCGCCAGCCCAGGTGCGGGTTCAGCATGATGAAGCCGCCGACGAAGGGTGCGACCAGGGGCCCTGTGAACACCGTCAGGCAGAACAGCGTGATCGGGATGCCGCGCTCGCTGGGCGAGAACATGTCCGACAGGCCCGCCACGCAGACGGTCAGCGGGCCCGACCCGAAGAACCCCGTGAAGAAGCGCAGGATGAACAGCGAGGCGAGGTCTTTGGACACGGCTGTCGCGAACGAGAACACGGTGAACCCGAACCCGCACAGCACCAGCGGCATGTACCGGCCTTTGAGCTCGGAGAACGGGCCGAAGATGAGCGGGCCAAAGGCGAAGCCAAACACGTAGAGCGACACGCCTAGAGTCGACACTTCGCGACTAATCCCGTACTCTTGCATGTGGTACGGCACTGTCGGGGCGTAGATGCTGCTGGCGAACGAGACCACCATGGTCGTGAGGACGAAGATGAGCGCGATCTTGATTCTACCAGGCGGTGTTAGTGAGCGGACACTATGTGACAGTATAGAACAGCATCGGTGAGGCCTCACACACCGTTTCTTCATGGGCCAATTGAACGGATGCAGAGGATCGTCCGGGCCATCAAAGCCGACGAGATTGTCCTGTTTGGGCGACATGGCACTGGCCGTGACGTTCTCTTTGGAGGTGAAGTATTCTGACACGATGTCTAGATGAGATGGAGATCGAAGAAGATAGGAATGAGTGTGGGAGGGAGGGATATGACTGTATACAAGTCGCAGGTGGATGAGAAGACAAAGATCGACCAGACAACGACAAAAGACAAACAGAGGAAGAAGAGAAAAGAAACAACCAGCTCATATACCCTCTACGGGGCATTCCGTCTGCGTTACTCAACCACGGTTGTTTCCATGCTGCCTTCACTGCTACACAAGACCAAAACTATGAAACTCCACGGAAGATACCTGCCGTCGTGCATCATGCATCATCTCCTGTCGTTGGGTCCACAACAGTCTATCAGTCAATAGCGAAGAGTAAACATCGATCAGTCGATCCACGTCATCGGCGTCTCCGGAGTATAGATGGACTCGGGCCGTTCGTTGTGTATGAAGCTCTGCGATAGCGATGGGGCTGTTGTCGGGCAGCCCGAGTGACCGAGGCACAGCCGAAGTCTTGTTGCTTCAGAGCAAGTTGCGCACTTCTCTCTTCTGTGGCATAATCTGCATAGACGGCTGTGCATATAGTGTGAGTCATTCGAAGCATCACCCGATGGTAACGGAATGAGTCGGATAGATGCTGTTGCGATTGGACATGGATCCTATGCAACCTACCGCAGGTTGGCACCCCTCAGCCCTACAGCCTACACACACGATGGACGGCCGTTTACATGACGAGATAGCGTGAATCGATCTAGACTGCATCCTCCCGTGGTTCGGGCCGTGTGCAATGATGGGATGAGCCATCAGGAACTCGGGCCGACGACGGCATGCCGAAGGTTGGTTCTTACAGAAGGATGAAGCAGTGAGATGACGAGGCTTGATACTATCACAGTGTGCGGTAATCGCTCATCAATGTGTCGACTAGATGACCCAGACTCAAAGAAGCAACAGCGAGGTGGAATGATGCCGACATACACCATGTTCACATGTTTGGATCGTTCACATGCATTCAAATCATGCTCAATCTCCATCTGAGACTTCTGTCTTGGCATAGACAGTGATCATATCAGGCCATGAGTCAATGGGTCATACCATCGGCCGAAAGTAAACTATCCTTTCACATTGCATGTCGATTGCCAACAACTTTTCCGGCTGCTGCCTGGAGTGTGTATCAAGATAGACCACTGCTACACCACGGGTTAGACATATCCGCTACGATCCCCTGTGGAATGTTGACCGAGAGTACAGTCAGTCTACGCTCCGGCAGGTCCGACGTCTATTGACGCCATTCATCGGCCCATGTGGAAGCCATCTCCTAATAAACTCCTACTGACGTGCGGTTGGACCGCCATGGAACCTTACGAGCTTCTCGATACTTATCGAAGCTTAGTCTTTGCATCACTGACGATTGGACAAGTATCTTTAATGCGCATTAACTGTGCATTAGGAAGAGGCATACTTGATGCCGGCCTGTTATGTTGTATACATCGGGTTCGTCTGGTGATATCGCTCGTTACATTCTATAGTCATACTCATGGCGTCTGGACCCCTTCGCCCAGTCCCATCAACCCCCCGGCCAACCCGTTCATCCGTCGATCCAAAAGATCCTCCTCGCTGGGAAGACTGGCCAAACTGCGGTCTCTGCGCCGCCGTGCCACAGTCTCCTCGGGCAGCTCATCGTTCAACGGCATGGTGATCCGCATACTTGGCGCAATACGCCGCTTCTTCCTCAAACCCCCGGCAGCCGGCCGCCCCCTGTCTTCCGCGGTACTCGGACGAACATCCTGCGAGCCCAGCGAAGCGTCACTACCAACAGCCCCCTCATTCCCCTTCACCGGCGACCCCCCTTTCAAGGGTGTCATCTCCAATGGCCGGTCCTCGTCGCCCGAGGACTCCCCCGTCAGACTGCGCACATGGTGCCGCACACGTTCGCCGTGCGCCTCCCTGATCTCCCTCGTGGCACTATCGTGCAACGCGGCCCCCAAACCCGCGGCAGATTTCGATTGCGACTCGGCTGCTGCCGCCGCCGCCGCCGCCGCCGCCGCCGCAAACAAGTCCACAATCCACCCCCCGCACCGGTGAATATGTTTCCAGCTCTCCGGGAAGAACCCTGCCATGTGCAGGAAGCCGTGCGACACGCCAGGCAGCAGCGAGATCTCCACGTGCTCCTTTTCGTTGAACACGCGGTGCGACTTCTCCAGCCCCAGCTCCTGGCGCTCGCGGAACGCCCGCAGCTTTGCCTGCCGCAGCCGCCCCGCGAAGATCACCGTGTCGTCGACGAGCGGGTCGCGCTCGCCCGTGATGATGTAGGTTTTGGGGAACCGCGCCAGCAGCGCCTCGGGCGCGAGCACCGGCGACAGTAGAAAGTCCGTGCTAAAGTCTGGCCGGTGGTGCGGCCCGATGTACAGGATGATCATCGCGCGCATCATCTCCGGCGTCAGGATGCGGTCGTGCACGTAGGAGATCATGGACGAGACGGCCAGCCGCGTGCGGATCTGTTTCGGGTGGTGGGATTCGGCCACCGCGGCGGCCTGCGCCGCCAGCGTGTCGTTCTTGAGCTTCTCGGCGAGCGTCGTCGCAGCGGGGTCGCTGTCTGGTGGGCTCGCGCGCAGCTCGCCCGTGGAGACGACAGGCGACGTGCCGGGTGTCAGGCGCTGGTAGTCCGCGGCCTTGCGGCGGACGACGCCCTCATTCGTGCGGCGCGCGCTCTTGTCCTGGATGAGCGCCATCTGCTCCTCGGTCATCCAGCTCTCGACCCGCATGTTCAGCGAGGGGTACGCGAGGACGAGGCCCGCCGGGCGCGGGAGGGCGTGCTCGCCGTGCCAGCGCGGCGCGGGGTCGTCGCCCGCCGACTGCAGCAGCATGAGCATCGTGCCGACGGCGAGGTTGCCGCCGGCGCTGTCGCCCGACAGGACGATGTGCGGGCGCGTCTGGCCGCTCAGCCCGATGCAGCGGCCGCGCGTGGCGACCAGCATGTGGTACACGTCATAGCACTCGTGCAGCGCGTACGGGTAGGGGTACTCGGGGGCCTTCTTGTAGTCCAGACTGAGGATGGGCACCTTGGTCTTGCCCGCCCACGCGAGCAGGCGGTCCTCCGCGGCGCGCGGACTCATCGCCACATAGCCGCCGCCGGGGATGTCCAGCACGACGCTGGTCTGGTCGCGCAGGGCGCTGAGCGGGCCGTCAAAGTACAGCCAGGCGTGCGTCGGCTCCGTGTACGACGACTGCGTCGGGCGCGGGATGCGGATCGCCCGCGGCCCGTACCTCGTCAGCCGCGGCCGCGCCAGCTTCGCCAGCGCCCAGAGATACGGCGTCGTGCCTTTGTTCCAGGCGACGCGGAGATGGTCGACCGTGAGAGTGGCGCGCACGCGCCGCACCTTCTCGTCCGCTTGCTCCGCCGCGAAGAGGTAGTAGATGCTGAAGACCAGCGAGGAGATGTCGCGCAGCCATTTCGGCTTGATCTTCATGGCTGTCCAGAAGCCCGCATCCAGCGCCGTCATGACCCAGGTGGCGCGGAAGAAGGAGCGTGAGTACAGGTTCGCCATGGGCTCTGGGCATTCGAGTCCCACGATCTTTGCAAAGTTGCGACACACGTAGAGCCACAGGAACACGCCCACGGTCGTTTGCCAGGCCGTCAGCTTGCCCGAGATGCGCGAGGAGAGGTTGCGGATGACGGGGGGGCCATGCTTGTTTCCACTGGATGCGTGAGGAGGTGTACGATCTGGCAATGCGGCAGTCTTACCTGAGGAGATACGAGGACCAGAAGAGGAGCACGGCGCAGACCTGGATCTTGCGAAATTTGGTGGATGGTCTTCCCAGCACATGGTCGATCATTTTGTGTGCTGAGAATTGCTTATGGGTCTATCTCCAGGAAGAAAGGGGACGGACTTGTAAACAGATCATGTGATAAGGACGGAGCAAACACAATCTATGAAGCATAGACCGGTGCCATCTCAAACAAAGAGACACTCGATAGGCGATACGGAGAAGTCCGGGACTCCCAAGAAGAATAATAATAATAAACACGCGAGCCGAGACACGTATCGAGACGTGATCAGAAGAAAGGGGTGAATGACTCTGGTTCAGCAGGAGAAAAGGGCGAGCAGGATGGGAGCGTGAGGTTATCCATGGATCGCGATAAAGCATGTGAAAGTCTCCACCAGAGCCCGATGTGATTGGGTTGGCACCGAGGACACCTCAGCATGCGATTCCAGAGTATGGAGGAAGAGAGCAAAAGAGTAAAGGAAAAGGATTGTTCTCATCAAGTGATTCTAGTCACATGGGTTGTCCCGTGACGTTCCAGATGCCTGTTTGGTCTATGTTTACGTCCGCCGACAGTAATCCCGCCCATGCGCAACCTGCCAGTCACACAGCCACACCTCAAAGATCATACTGACAAACCCCGCAATGCAGATGCCCGCCGAGTCGCTGACGGTCGTCGCTCCCAGCGAAAACTCGCGATCTTCCGGTGGCACCCGCTCGCCGATCTCGGCAAAGGTATTGACATAAACCAGCCCGCCCAGCAGACCCTCCCAGAAGATGACGAAGAAGACGAGGTATACGCTGGGGATAAAGTCGAAGAGCGCATGCAGCGTCAGCAGCACCAGGTTGACGATCTGCAGGAACGACGGAAAGTACAGGTCGTGGATGCGGAAGAACGGCGTCGATGACCGGGAGATGAACACTCCGACCTGGTAGATGGCGTTGTACGCTGGGTAAAAGGCGCGGTAGTGGGCGAACGGGGACTCGTCCAGGGGAAAGAGCAGAGTGGGTGATACCCCTTGGTTAATGGTAT
Source organism: Aspergillus sp. MEXU 27854 (assembly GCA_019721355.1). NCBI lineage: Eukaryota > Fungi > Ascomycota > Eurotiomycetes > Eurotiales > Aspergillaceae > Aspergillus > Aspergillus sp. MEXU 27854. Next base: position 3,549,936 of record JAGMTT010000002.1, read on the forward strand.
ATTCGGCGACATACACCAGCAGAAGGGGAAGCATGCTGCGTAGGGTCTTGTAAACAATTGACTATCAGCAATCACGGAGAGAACTCACAATGGAAAGAAAAGACCCTTGGCTCGGTTCAAGTTGGCTCGGATCTGCCTCCATCCAATCTTCCCAGTATTCGGGCCTGCCTTCTGGGGATCCTCCGGCAAAGAAGATGCAAGAAGCCCATCCCGCTCACCCATGCGGTCGTCCCGGCCATCCCGTTCATCGTCTACGCTCCGCTCCTCAGCAAGCAGGTCCCTCCGTCCAATAGCCCGATATCCCGCCGGCACAGAGGAAAAAGGATGCACCGGCGATCTCGGCAAAACGGCAAAAAAGCTCACGACCATCACCGCGGGCAGGCAAGCCGACGCCAACAGAGTGTTTCTCACACCCAGCCCAAGCGATGTCGTCGCCAACGCATACGCCCCGGCACCGACCAACCCCGCAGCGCCAGTGCCGCTGCCCCAAGCGGCCAAACTAAACGGCCCATAGAAATGTGTCAAACCCAGGAAGCTCAGCTCCCCGGCCCCGCTGGACAAACTGGCCAGGATGATCCCGGCAATCTTGGTCGAGATCGTGCCACCCTCGGCGTAACCGGGGCTCAGTGCGACGAGGAGCATTCCGACCACGGAGAGGAGGACGAAGATGACAACCCGGACCGAGTATGGGACCACGTGGATGAAGTACGGTGCGACGAGTTTCGTTCCGAAGGAGGGGATGACGTCTGCTAGGAGGACGACGCCTTTGGGGACGGTCGGGCCGACGAGGTCTAGGGCGGCTGAGAGGATAATGACATAGAGGACATTATTGATCAGCCCTGTAGATTCATAGGTCCAGTCAGATAGGCTCTTGATAGCCGAGTATACGATGACCGCCGCTTACCAAACAGCCAGAAGGCGACGCAGACCCGGGGGTCAGCGCCGTCGAATGTGGCAGCGAGACGCTGCCGAAATCGAGCCCATGAGGAAGACGGGGCGCCTGGAAGAGGTAACATCGGTGTCTCCTCTGCACTGGCGGATCTAGGCATCACAAGATGGGCGCGTCGGGGTGCTATCCGGGGAATTGATTGCTACAGAAAGGTCTGGGGCTAGGGTTGCTAGTCGTTCGTGAGTGAGTGGTGGATGTTGTCCCCCGTCATGATAGGCGTGGAGTTGGTTTGTATAGAGCGCCTCAAAGGGAGGAGATAGTTGAGATAGGAGGCTGTTCGTGATGTTTGTTGGAGAAGTTGATGACGGTCGGACGGCACGTGATGGCTTGCCTGATATGTGTCTTGCCTGAGGCAGCAACAGTTTTTCCCTTGGGCCTCGCGGCAAAGTCCCAATCTAATCAGGATGCTTCATAAGGCCCAGTCAGACATATCGGAATAATTAAGTGATGGGCCTTCCTGTGCCAGATTCCATCCGGTATAGTCAAGGTCCTTCCAATCTGTCTCGGGATCAGCGTAGGACCAAAGCTCCCAATCGACCAAATAGCTGGCCGCCCAATGTCAGTGCTGTCATTGTAAACCGAGCCTGCAGAGCGTAACTAACCATTTGTTGTTTTATTTATCCCAGAGGAGGTTACGGATCGCCGCATCTTCATGTACGAATCCGCACCGGACCGTCTCCCTAGGAAACACTATTAATTGGTTTCTTGCCCATAGGTCGCGATGCCGATAGCCCACAGCCATGCTTTTTTGAACGCTGCACGAGGGCATCCAGTTCTTAAGGGGGTAAATCCCAGAAGATATCAGCATGCACGGGCAAACAACATTTTAAGCCTCAGGCTGGTCTCAGCGCTTTGCCCGCCAATCATATATGATGGTTGGAAAGCCTGCCGCTCGGTTCGGAGATGTTCTAGCAGATATGCTATGAACGAGCAACCCTGAAGAAGGACATAAGATTGGGTGCAGCGCAGCATAGTTTCCTATGCGGTGGGCAATACATGTAGATCTTCTCTAACCGCTTTTACGTGACCCTTTGCAGAAGGCTATGACTGCGGATTTCCATAGTGCCAATAGCAAGTATACCAAGATAATTAAAGCGCTTGACTCTCTCTGGCTCGCTTTTCTTTGCTAAGAATAGACGAGACCATGCAGAGAGACGGCCGTTCATCGCCGTCCCGGGAGAAAACCGTATCCACGGCTGAACGCAGCTACCGAGGCAAGCTGCAGGTCCATCTGGCCGAATCCATTGGCGATTCTCATCCGTCTCTGGAGCTAGCCTTCAGGCCAATCGTCTGGATCGTCCAATTACGGTTCTAAGGGCAGCGCACGTCGTGCAGAATGTCTTTCGCAGCACCGGACGCGTGAAGTGCAAGCGGGGCGATTGTTCCAGCCCTGAAGCTCTTAGACAGGTTTTACCGCTGCACTAGAGCAACTTCAAGATGCGTCAGATGGTGTGACTACCGTACAAGTTGGCGACAGCAAGATTGTGGTGTTTGAACCCGATCGATTGTGCTTCTGGTGGTGGTTGCGCAATGCTAGCAGCCCATTACGCACCGGGTGAAAGTCTGTTCTGTTGCCTGGGCGCAGGCTGTGAATCCAAATGGGGTGACTTCCCCGTGGTCCGTCGACACAGGGTGTAAACTGATGGATATGCAGTTCACTGTCGGGAGAACATACACTGAGTTGGAGTTCCATCCGATCAATGGCGGGTGGTATATAGAGATCACGTGACCACTCACTGAGCACTCGCTGAGCACCGACTGACAGCGAATAATACTCTCACTGTACTCCGTATGCTTAGAAGCACTGTGCCGGCACTTGCAGACTACTCTGGAGTACTCCGTAGTAGTATCCGTCTCAATACCTCGACAGATGCCAGAGACGCCTGAAACGAATGTCATATCATTCACAAACTGAATGACGAAGAACCCCAAGGAAATGACTCTATCACGCAGCAAGTAGCCTGCATAATACCCCTTTGTCATGCTCCACAATCTCATTCAGCCAATCTCGCATATACGCGCAACAAACGCCATGTTTCATTGCGTGCTTCTCTCCCCAGCGATTCGCCTCCGGAGCCAAGAACAGGAACAGTCATCGATTCATGGAGCGACCCACCGCCCGCAAAGTCTGCTCCGTTTGCCGGAGGAGCGTGGAAGTCGTTGAACAGGATGTGTTCATGAGTGAGGACCGGAAAAAGGCCAGTCTGCATCACATTCTCTCGGTATATACTCTGGGAATAGAGGGCAGTCCCGATCTCAGCGCTTTAAGCCCCTGTCAGCACATCCTTCAGACTTCCTCTCTCTCCGGGTCATCACCGAAGTATGGTAGCGGTGGGTCAAAGAGACGGAAGCTTAGAGCCGAATAAGCATGGTGCAAAGCCTGGGCCCGATGTCGCGATGCAAGAGGCCAAAGAAAAAAGACAAAAAAAAAAAAAAGAAAAATTCCACCCACGCCACGCAGGACTGTCATGGAACCGTCAGTCCGGGGCAGATTTTTTACATAAAACCATCCTTCCTACACGGGTCTTGCTCGACGTGCGGTGGAATACTTCTCAGGCTCCCGACATATCATGGTCGCCACAACGTCGCCGTCGCAGGAGAAATCCGCGAACGCGCTACACTCTGATGCTATCCAGCAACAGAAGGGCGTCGCCCCTGCTTGGGCGACTGAGGAGGCCCCGTCGCTCAAGGGTGAGATGCAGCTCAATGTCGGCGGCCGTGGAGGGACGCAGCGTCGGCTGCGGAACTATCAGGTGCGCATGATCGGGTTCTGTGGTGGCATTGGAACAGGTCTGTTCGTGGGAACGGGTGCCGCGTATGCAAAGGCCGGTCCGGCTGGTCTGTTGCTCGCGTATGGTGTCGTGGGCTTGGTCTTGTGGTGTGTGATGCAGAGCATTGGCGAGCTGGCGACCTTGTTGCCAACTGCTGGATCGTTCCCGCATTGGGCGACGCGATTCATTGACCCAGCCTTTGGCTTCTCCCTGGCTATCTCGTACGGCTATTGCTACACCATCGCCATCGCATCGGAGGTGTCTGCCGCAGCCGTCATCGTTTCCTACTGGACAGACATAACGCCGGCGGTTGTCATCACGGTGGGTCTGGTGCTGATCCTGGCTATCAACCTGATGAACGTGCGGTTCTACGGCGAAACAGAGGTCGTCGCCGGCTCGATCAAAGTGCTCTGCTTCGTGGGTTTGGTCTTCGTCTCCATTGTCATCACCGCCGGCGGCGGTCCGAACCACGAGGCCATCGGCTTCCGCTACTGGCATAACCCGGGACCCTGGACGGACTACAATGGCATCACGGGTACCACCGGCCACTTCCTCGGGTTCCTGTCTGCCTTCGTCAACGCCTCGTTCAGTTTCATCGGCGTTGAGACGGTCGTCATCACGGCGGCCGAATCGATGGACCCGCACAACGCCATCCCCAAGGCCGCGCGCCGCGTGACCTACCGGATTGCCTTCTTCTACATCCTCGGTGCCTTCCTCATCGGTCTGATTGTCGACCCGAGAAACAAGGATCTCGTCTCTGGCTCCGGAAACGCCAACAGCTCGCCGTTCGTTATTGCAATCCGGGAAGCCGGCATCAACGCGCTTCCGTCTATCGTCAACGCTTGTATCCTGATCTCCGCCTGGTCCGCCGGCAACTCCTACTGCTGGGTGGGCTCGCGCATGATCCTCGCCATGACGACGGACCATCAGTTGCCTCAGATCTTCGGACGGGTCAATAAGAAGGGTGTGCCCTATGTGGCAGTCATTGCCTCGTGGCTCTTTGGACCGCTTGCATATCTCAGTAAGTTGGAAGTCTGATTTTACCTGGATCTATGCACCACTAACATGGATGATTTAGGTCTCGGTTCTGGTGGTGCCGCGCAAGCGTTCAGCTGGCTCCTAAATCTGAGCACCGTTGCTGGGCTCATCGCCTGGGCCACGCTGTCTTTCTGCTACATTCGCTTCCACTCCGCACTCAAGGCGCAGGGCATCAGCCGGGACTCGCTTCCTTGGAAGGGACCATTCCAGCCCTATACGGCGTGGGTCGGGTTTGTCGGCTCCACCATCATCACGTTGGTTGCCGGATTCCCCGTGTTCCTGAAAGGAAACTGGAACACTTCCGACTTTGTTGCGTCGTACATTGGCATCCCCATCTTCATTGTCCCCATCATTGGATGGAAACTGTTTAAGCGTACAAAGGTAAGCATCGCAAGGGTCTGTCATTTTTCATGAATGTGTTGCTGATTATGAAACCAGTTCCTTCGCTCGGCCGAAATTGACTTGTGGTCTGGGCGCCTCCAGGAAGGAGAAGTTGTGGTAAAGACGATCAGAGGAGGCCCGTGGTGGAAGAGAGCGATCGACTGGCTTGCCTAGAGGCTGGCATTTGTATATAATTGTAACTAGTTGGATACCCATATTGGATATACGTTCGATTAGAGACGTGTAGCTATTTGCTTCATCATAAGCGCGTAATTCACTGACTCGCGAACTGCTGTCGAAGGTTCTTAATGTCGTGATGAGATGCTTTGCAGCACCCTCCCACCAGGAACGAGCTGAAAGGTCCAGTTTGACGAGCGTCCTTGACGACCTGCCCGAGTTGGGTTTCCCAGGAACGCTGTACGGTCAGCACATGCCACTCAAAGGGGGGGGGGGGGTGGAACTGTCATTGCTTACCATGTCTTTTCCAGCACTTCCCTCTCCGTCCGGCTTCTCCCATTTCTGCGTCGTCGTATTGTATACTTCTCCGTTGGTGCCATCCGGGTACAAGACTAGACTTGGGACCGTAGTAATCTGCCCTGAGGCAACGCGCTTGGCGATACACTCACCCAGCTTGTCAACCAGACCAGGGAGTTTATGAATCTTGGTGCAATTCGCTCCAATCCCCCAGGGACTCCCTCCATCATCCATGGGCACCAGAGCCGCATCAACAACCTGGTCGATGGTACTGCCATCCGGCAGGGCATCGTCCTCCCGCGGAAAGACACACGAGATCCAAAACGGAACAGAAATCCCCGCCGCACGAATAGCCCTCCGGACAGCGCGCACCTCATCCAACCTCGGCAGCGTCTCAAAGGCAACATATTGCACGCGGCTGATCAGATCGCCCTCGGCCTCCTGGAAGAGCCGCAGCCGCTCCAGATGCCAGTGGAACAGCGCCTCCTCGCTGTCATGGGCGGGGTCGTACTTGCCGCTGTACTCCTGTCCGGGGATCATGCACGCGCCGTACGGACCCAGACTCAGCGCGATCTTGGCGCCGTCGCGGGCTTTGGCCTGCTCCGCGACGGTGACGGCTGTCTGCAGGTAGCGGGGGATGGCGGTCTTGGGAATGCCATTGGGGAAGTCTGCGGTTTTTGTTCGCGCAAAGCCCTCAATGGAGACCTGGTAGGTGGCGGTCAGGAGCACGTCCACGCCGGCGAGGCCGAAATCGCGCTGGCAGGATTGCAGCGTTGCGGGATCGGAGACCAGCAGATGGGAGGACCAGAGAGGCGTGGTGGTGCTGGAGAACTCCACGCCGTACTGGTCTTGCAGGGAGGTTCCTAGCCCGCCATCGAGGATCTGGATCGACGCCATCGTGAGGTTTGGTAGAGTACGGAGCAGAGAATGTGGGAGGGAAGAAGATATAGTGGACCTGATTCTAGTGGGGGAGGATCTGATGCTTGATTTCTACCGCCTACTCGATCCAGCCGGCAATACCATCAGCCCTATAAACATACTGGGAGAATCGTTGACTTTAATGATTCATTCTGCGTCAAGGATAAAAACATGCACCAAGTCCAATGAGTCCACCCATCCCATTAATACTTCTGGTGTGTCAAGGCTAGCTAAAACAGTAGAACGGCCAAGCTTTGTCGAGTTTTCCCGTTTGAGAGTCGGCTCGCTAGTTTGGATTAGTGCCAAGAGGATCAGAAGTATAGACACGACGGGATTGGCGAGCAGCACTCACCAGGCAGTCCACTAGATCCAAAACCGTCTGTTCCTCGTCATCGAGAGCCTGTTTCTGTGTGCCGGTGACTGTGTCTTGATCGTATGTTTCGGCTCTGTCAAAGTCTATCCACATGACCCTTTCTGGCTCATCCTTGAAGACCATGATGTTTGTGGGTGCCGGGTCACCATGCTCCACCAGAGCCTTGTGTATTTCTCTGCTGCCCATGATGATATTTTCGAAGCGAGGTTCGGTGCAGGTATTGATTGTGATCATTTCCATCCCCGGGATGTACTCGATGAAGATGGCGTTGGGTCGGTATTCATCATCAACGAATGCGTCCAAATGCGGGTCGCAGAGGCTGGGGTCGAAGTTTCTCATAGAGCCAAAGTATTTGGGTACAATCCCTCGGTCACATAGCCCGTGCTCCTTCAGACGACGATAGGCCGAGCTCTCACAAATGTGAATGTCAAGTTCGCGGTCGTCGGGCTCATAGTATTGACGCGGGCCCCTTCCATGATGCTAGCTAAGTCAGCCATGCAACGGAGCACTTACTTATGACGGGATTAGCTTACCACCTTCATGACACAAGTGCAATCTCGAACAACCACAAGAAAAAGGTAAGAGAACTCGGATGAATGGAGCTCTTCCTGGAAGAGAATCTCGGAGGGCACCACGTTCTCAAACTGCATCTTGGCTGTAGTGATGAACGTTGGAGAGTCTGACATGGGAGTAAGAAAGAATGATGAGACCTTTTTATTTCGTGGGCTCGTTCCGGTGACATCATCCCCAGATTATACGCAGGTCCCCAGTGGGGGGTAGGAGGGGGTGCAGTTTACCCTGGTTAATGACAAGGCAACAATAGTTTGTTATGGTAAACAACTTCCAAAGTCACTTCTCAGTATGGAAAAAACTAGAGTATAACCAACAGCCTCCAAGTATGACAGGAGAGATATCTGGTTAGCCATGTCGAGCAATCTGGAGACCAGACATTTGCCCCAGTGAGAGTCCTCTACAAGAAAGAAGTCGAGAAAGCTATGGCTTATATTTATGTGTCCCTGGGAAGAGCAGGAGCCAGACTGCCAGTGAAGGGTGAGCGCTTGCCTCGACTGATTGAGCCCGTGAAGAAGAAACATATTGCAATGAAGTCACATGCAATCTGCCTTCGCTTTCTTGGGATAGTAGCAGATTCATCCTCGTTGGGAAAAAGTGGGAGCTAACAGCAAGAAGCATTTTTACCCAACTGGGCCGGGCTCATATCCTCAGAAGACATCGACAGTCCGACCATGGAGGTCAAGTAAAGAAACATTGTAGACGTTAGGAGTCCAACTTTACAACGACCTTTACGAAGTCTTGGCCACCACAGGCTCCTCTATGTCCCTTGTCGTAGCAGCACAATATGATCGCAACTGCAAGTCTTCTTTTACTTATGGAAGAAGTATGAGATTCAGCATTTCGCCTCTCCCTACCTGTACAACCTGTCTACTCTGCGTAGTCGCCCAATGCATGCGGTTATTAGAGGTTTCAGTACCAGTGAAGACCTCAGCGGCCATTCTGACATGTAGATAGTATTAGACTTCAAGTATGTATTGTACGAATTGCTACGCTATAGTCAATGAAATCTGCTTGCTTCCCTTGACGAGTGGAACGATCCAGTAGTGAACCTAATCCGTGAAAATTGCAGGACCAGGTACCTGAAATCGGTAAGAGAAATCCACTTGCAAACTATGCTCGAAGCCTCAAATAGATCCGGATAGCCGGCGTCAGAAACGAGAATTAATCTTGACGGTCCCTCTTTTCTGGTTAATTCAAATTCCTGTGGCCTTCACCTCTTGAAAAGCATAGTCGTTATGCCATATCCATTATGATTTCTAGTTTAACAGCTCGCTCCGGAAGATGTAGAGTATGGTCTGAAATAAGAGAGTCTGGGTAATGGAACGCCCATGGCGGTCCAGTTTTCTAGCGGCCGGCTAATGCCTCGTCGGCTGGTGGCGGCGTGCTGGGCGAGTATGTTTCATAAACTTGTATATGATAAAATGATAGCACCACAGACCTTCGTGCAACCATGGCGTATAACAGCTCGATGACACCGCATGTTGCTCTATATTGCCTCTATAGTCTCGGAGACCGCACCCACCTAAGCATAAATATAACAGAACGGCCCCGCCATAGTATCCACGAGCTCTCGAATCGTCTTTGGCTCCGACAATTTCCCCAACGTCATATCCACCACATTGTCCAGTGTCGTATTCGGGGATGTGTAGTCGCTAAGAAAGGTGGGACCGTCAACAACATACGTGCGCGACGCAGGAGCCTGGTTTTGCCAAGTCCAGTACAGCCGGTCGATGGCGGAGTGGTGCAGGAAAAACACCGGATCACCGGGGGAGACGAAGAAGTCCTGAACACATTAGCCATCCCCAACAAGAATAAAGGAGGAAGAACGCACTCCACCGGGATCTCCTCCTACGGTATAGTGACCGCCGGTGTGAACGCCGAGAAACCCGTTGGGAAAGTCGCCCTGGAGGGTGTTCTGGAACGTGGTGATGTTTTCCTTGTTGACGATCAGATCCAGCACGTAGGGGGTGGTGGTCCAGCGTGCGGCGTCGGTGCAGATATCGCGTCGCAGACACCGCGGGTTGTACTCCATCCCGGAGCCGTTCTGGGCCACGACGCCGGGGACCTTCAGACTCGGGGAGACAGGACCGAGATGGACGGTCCACCTGGACTTCATTAGGAATCCATTCTATGACCCCAGTCAGAGACACTCACTTCTTGAAAGGACCCCTCTCAACGCAGCCTCCACCGTGCCCGGGTTGGAGGACAATACCCTGCGCAGCTTCGGTGCCGTTGTGCGGGATGTACGCCCCGTCCCCGGACATGCTGTACGGCGATCCGTCGAAGATAGGCGAATGCAGCGGGTCGTCGGCATATTTGTTCCACGCCCAGTACGGCTGGGTGCCGGTGTAGCCGCACTCGTCGCGCAAGGCCTGCTCGTACGCCCAGGTAAAGTAGCGATGCCATGTTAGGAAGTTTCCCTACCACGCTGTTAGCGATTGCAGTGGCAACTATGGAGGGAGCATACTGTTCCGTGGATGAAAAAGGTCTGGTTGATGTGCACGGCGACAAAGTCATCGTAGCGGTTGCGTGCGCCTGGCGCAAAGGTGGGATCCGACTGGGAGGGTCGCGAGGCGAGACACAGCACTGCGTCGATATACTCTCTCCGTTCGGCCTTGGAGAGAGAGCCCCTACAGGTGATTTGTCGTTAGCATTCAACTGGACGCCGGTGGCTCCAGCAGGGCAGCAGACCATTCTCTGCGGACAGAGGCCGTCTCCGGGGTACATGTGCTGCTCGCTGTGGTTTTATGGTAGGCAATTTGGTTGCGCAGAGCCTTCGCAGCCAGCACGTCCCAGCTATCCTTGGATGCGAGGGCGGATTGCGCAGCAGCAAGGGCTGCAACGGCGTAGCTGAGGTAGCGCATCTTGGGTGGCTCGGGGCGGATAGGAATTCCTCCATGGAGGCTCCATTGTGGTCTTATATCGAACGTGGTGAATTGGGGGCCGCTCTGCAAGGGGGTTAGTTGTGTGCGATTATTCGATAATCAGCCTAATTCTGCTAGAAGACCCGTAGATTGAGCTAATGCCTGCTAGGCTCGTTTGTTTAGATGAAGAGATGGTCTTGGATCCTGCATAGACGGCCAATCTGACGACGGAGATTATGGCCGTTTCCCGGAATTTGCACAGTATTTGATAGCTTCAGGCACTGGTTCATTCGCCTGCATAGTGGCGGCTGACACACGGGAAGACCTGAGACAGTGGGTTCATTAGCGCAGGGAGATTGGAATACGAGATCCTGGTACAGATATTCAGGGATCAGGACCCTGCCTGTGTTTGAGAAGGATAGATATAATTTTCCGGATAGGGACTTCAAACACCAAGGTCGTGCTGATCCATTGGCAAACGTGAAGATCTCAATGTCAACCAGGGTCAAATGTCTGTCAGCTGAAGGAATCTGACGATATTCAGCCATCGTGGGATGTTGTGGAGGATGCTTTTCCTCTTTGGGGAAGAGAACAGCTACCCCGCTAGTACTAGGCTGAATAGCGTTGACTGGCAGCTCACTCGGAGATTTTCCCGTTCGAATACAGGAGATAACAACAGGTGAATCCTTTTTGTCAGACCGCTTCGTTGAACAATGATAGAGGCTAGACATGTTAGCTAGGCGCCGGAGCTGACTCTCCCAATCCAAGCGGCTGGTAATATCATCATGTCATGAGTATATTTGTCGCTTATACCTGTCTCGGGCTGTCTCTGCCTCATTCGATGTGGTAAGCATCTTTAGAAAAATTATCAGCGATCACCCACATCAATTGACCTCAGGAATTGTGTCAAGAGTTATATAAGAACCTGAGAATGCACTCTAGATCCGTACAATTCATGATATAGATATATATGAGAGTAAACATGTCTTGAATAAGCAGCAGTATGCAATCCCTAGAAACCTGATAATTACTGGCCCTGCTCAGGACCCCCAAACAGTGAAAACATGGCTTTGTCTATCATCTAAATCTATGTCGTCGTACGCTCCAAGTATATCACCCATATGACCCTATACAAAATCAATCCAAACATCGGTCACAGACGCAAATGTTCCTCCTATCGACAACCGTCCCATTCAATCAACATACTTGGGCATCGTCTTCATGATGCCGTCCCGGGCAATATCCTCCATAGCGGTGGTGATCTCCTGGATGAACCGCTTGTCACTGCGAAGGTCATCGCCGAACAGACTCTTGACGCTGAGTAGCTCGGCCGGGTTGGTGCCTCCCGCACGCGCCTTGGCCTGGAGCTCCTCACGCATCGGGTCGTCAACGTTGAACGACTTGCCGCTGTCGTCGACGCCGTTCAGGTACCGGAACCACGCGGCCGCGACAAAGCACAGCCGACGGAAGGGGCCCGTCACCCAGATCGACTCGGCAATGGAAGGCATGATGAACTGGGGGATCTTGCCGGACGCATTGAGACAGATGCGCGGCAGCTGGTCCATGATGGTCGGGTTGGAGAAGCGCTCCATCAGCGTCTTGCAGTACTCGTCGATGTTGACACCCGGGATCTCCGGCAACAGCGGCTTCACCTCCTCCTGCATCATCTGCCACACAAACCGGTTGTACAGCGGGTTCTCCATCACCTCGTGGACATATTCGAAGCCAGCCAACTGACCAGCGTAGCCGATGGCCGAGTGACTGCCGTTGAGCAGACGCAGCTTGTGTTTCTCGAACTGCTCCACGTCGTGGACGTTCTTGACGACCTGGGCACCCGCCTTCTCAAACGGCGGCCGGCCATCAGAGAACTGGTCCTCGAGAACCCATTGCATAAAGGGCTCGGTAACGACCGGCCAGGCGTCCTCGATCCCAATGGTGTCTGCGAGTGCTTTTTTGTCTGCGGGGGATGTCTGCGGCGTGATGCGGTCGACCATGGCGTTGGGGAAGGCACCCTGCTCGGAGATCCACTTGGCAAGCTCGGGGTTGCGCAGGCGGGCAAACGACTCAAGCATGTGGCGGGTGATGGAACCATTCTTCTGCATGTTGTCACAGGACAGAACGGTGAAGGGCTTGAGCCCCTGCTGGTGGCGCCGGGCCAACGCAGCGTAGAGGAAGCCGAATGTGGTGCGGGGGGTCTTCTCGTTGGCAGGGTCGATGTCGAACTGGATGTCGGGGTGCTCAGCCTGGAGCTCGTGGGTGTTTTCGTTGTAGTAGTAGCCGCTCTCAGTGATGGTCAGCGACACAATGTGGGTATCCGGGTGCGCCATCTTGGCGATGACGGCCTCGCGGTCGTCCGGGGCGAAGAGGTAGGAGTTGATGCTGCCGACCACATGGGCAAAGCTGCCCTTGGCCGACCGCTCAATGACGGTGTAGAGATGGTCCTGGGAGCCCAGGGCGTCGCGCATGGCCGCGTCAAAGGGCTGCAGGCCGACTCCGCAGATGGCGTAGTCGGTCACTCCATGGTTCTGCATCAATTGGTCGACATAGACAGCCAGATGGGCGCGATGGAAGCCTCCCACGCCCACATGGACGATTCCCTCCTTCACGGCGCCACCGCGCTGGTAGGTCGGGACCTTGACTCGGTCCTTGCCGTTGGAGGAAATCTGCGAGAGGTTCTGGTTGTTGAGCTTGAGGGGGGCCATTGTAGGGGATGGATGGGATGGAAGAGGACAATGGCGAGTTGGAAGGGAGAAGGAGGAGGAGAGGGAGGGAAAGGAAAGTGGAAGAATGATGAAGAGTTTGTTGTGGCGAGAAGAGTGGAAGCACAGCTTATCAGTCAACGTCACCGCCGCTTTCGTCTTGCTTAGTCGGCTGATCAACAGAAAAATGTGCGCCCAAACTCTATTCCATCACGCGGGAGCTTAAAATCCCCTAAACTCACTTTTTCTCGCGGCAGAAAAACTCTGATGCCCCTTTGGGCCAGTTTCCGCCCATCTCGAAGGTTTCCTAATGCAGTTCAATCTCTCGTCTACCCCGGAAAACCTGCTTGATCCCTACGGGGTGCCAAGTCGTCCTGCCCCATCCGGCAGGCGGTGGCCGCCGAAGCGGTGGGTCTAGACCGTCATGGCTAAAATTAGCCCACAATAGCGCCTTATTCAGTGCATTATGTTCGAATACATTTCCTAATAATAATAATAATGAAAATAATCGTCCTTGATGCAGCCACCCCCAACCTCCTGAATCAGGTCCCGATCGTCCCAATGCGGTAGTGTGTATATCCCTCGAGGTCTGGTGACCACAGCCCCCAACACGCAGATTTATTATCTTCCCGACATATTGGTCGGATCAATCTCACAGGTAATAAATATACGTCATTATCGACTTGATCAGGGGTTTTTCATTAGGAGGTGGTCATGTGCAGAGCTCAATATCACATTATTCAGATCTATACCGAGGTGGGCAAATCCCTACATCCATCTGAACAATTGTTCGTCAATCCCACTTGCAAGAGAAGGAGACTGGTTGTCTTTGAGGAGGGTGCAAACAACCCCTTTCTCAAGGTATCTCAATTCCTTCTCTCGAGATTCCACATGCTCTTAGGAGATTTTAACTAATATATCTCAGAGTTAACAGCACTCTGTCCCGGGGTAGAAATTCAAGCAAAAGAAATCTAGAGTAATAGTCGATAAAGAGTTGAGAAGCCAAGAACCCGTCGTGTTATTAGAATCCAGTCAAAGGATTATATTGTTTGTTCACCTGACCCAATCCTTCCAAGTAGATTCTTAACTATATCCGATCCGGAGGCTTGAGACTAAAATGGACAGCATTTTCTTCTTTGCCAAACCAATATCCGAGGGCTTGACATCAAAATGAGCCAGTCCGTCATCTACTCTGTACTACGAGTAAAAATATTTATCTTAGTCTAGAGCCATTGTGGCCGTTGTCTTCGGCAATAGGGTCTAAAAAGACTCCGGGTTAACACCGAAAAAAGAAATTCGCCTAACCATCAGAGGACTTATAACATGCCAAATGTCGGGCTTCATAGTATTCACCAGCACGCCAAAATTCGCCGGATAGGTCGGGTGTATCTGAGCACAAACTCGCCTTCCTTTTTTTTTTTTTTTTTTTTTTTTTTGACCCTTTGACTCGAAGAGAAACCTATCGTCTTTATCTTATACGACGATACACACATCCCATAAAGCATCAGCTGATGACCTGCCCCTGAGGAATATATGTCCAATTTCCCACCGCCACCTCAAACGCCCCATTCTCGCTCCCCTTTCGACCATTGGTCGTTGCATACGGTCCGACCAACGTCCCGGTGAACCCCCAGCTCAACTGCTCTCCGCGCGCGAACCCGTATGTCTGCATGAGATGCTTTGCATCACGCGGGCCTGCAGCGAATGAGTAATGTGTCCAGTTCAACGCCTTGACTTCAATGGTGATTGGTGTATCGACAGTCATATACGACGGGAATAGGAACAATGTTTCGGGGACAGGCGTCCCTGACATCCCGCGGAAGCGAAAGAAAGGCGTCAAGCCGGTGGGAGTTGGAGTGTCCTTTGCGGAGAGCAAAGTGACACCTAGATCGAAATGATACTTTTCAACCAGAAAGACACTGACTCCCACTTCATCTTCTTCACCCTGCAGGCTGGAAGCACTGATATCCAGCGTGTACGTAAACAAGCTGTCAGTCTGTCGCCGTCCGATGAACGTCTGACCCCTGCCCCCCGTAGAGGATCCATCGGTCGACGTCAGATTCAGCACGGACGACCGAAGGACGAGCGCATGCTCGTATCCTGGTGGGGAGACAAGATAAGTATTAGGAGTTGGGAGTCTCCAATGGATCAAATGCAGCGGCAACGCCGAGTTTGGAGGAAACGTAAGATGATCCGCAGCACCGACATATGGACCCTCGCCTTCAGGGACCAGAACAGTCCTCGACGGCAGCCTCCATCCGCTTTCCGTCCCGCTTACAGTCTGAAAGACGGGCCAGTTCCCTGTACCCCAAGTCACGGGCGTCAGGACCGTCTCTCTACCCATTGGATAATTTTTGAACTCGGGTCCGGAGCGCGTCGACAGGGCGACTGCCCACCAGTTCCCCCCCGCATCCTGGAACAGATCAGCGTGTCCGACGGTCTGGAAGAAAGCCGTGGTGTTCGCGTTCGTGAGCAAAGGATTGTGCGGAGCAGGCTCATAGGGCCCGTGGATGTGTCTCGATCGCGCCATGGTGATCATGTGTCCGAGCCCTGTTCCCCCCTCTGCGAGCATCAGATAGTAATATCCGTCTTTCTTATATATATGCGGACCTTCTGGCGCGAGTCCCCCGGTGCCGTTCCACGGATTACTCCATGCGCCTGTACGACCCGTATGCAAGTCAATGGTGGCAGTCTGAATCCCAGGCCAGACTTTGTATTCATGACTTCCCGTTACATAGACCTGGCCGTCATCGTCCCAAAACAAAGAGGTGTCGTAGCCCTCAAACTCGAAATGTACTGGATCCGTCCAGCTGCTAGGGTTGAACGGGTCGCTCGTGCTTATCACAAAGTTATCCCAGCGTGACCGGTCGTCGCTGGGCAGGTCATCGAAGACCAGGGTTGTGGCAATCCAAAACCGTCCCTCGGCCTCGTGATACCGCAATGTTGGGGCCCATATTCCACTTGTTGACTTATTCGTGGTGGCCAGTTTTGGCAACATTTCCGGTCTCGAGATGGCATTTCCGATGAGTTTCCAGTTCCGAAGGTCTCGGGAAGCGTGAATCGGGATCCCTGGAAATGCGTTGAAACTACTTGATGCGCAGAAGTACGTGTTATCCCATGCTGGAACGAATATGCAGCTCGGGTCTGGATGGAATCCGGGAAGGATTGGGTTGGTAAAGGTGCTATTGCCGTGGCTGGCTGTTGTCGGAATGAGGCCGGCGAACAGCACGAGAGCGGATAATATTCTCGTCATCTTCCATCAGAACATGTGCTCCGGGAAATATGTCCGCAGTCTGATATTCACTTTTATAAAGTCTTTCGACTCGTCTCGGGTAAATCCATCCCGAACATATCGGCTGATACTACAGTGCGGAGAAATCGGCAAAATGTATCGATCCCCCGCAGATATAGAGGCCCTGATTGATGGAGAAATGTGCGGTGATCAGGGTTTCATTCTGGGAATCCAACATGGCATACCGGGATGCTCCAGATCAGCAGGGCCGGACTTTGTGTCGGTGTCTGGCCGGATGTCTTGGTCACGCTGGTTGGATTGAGTGCAACGCTTCTCAACTCTGCGTCGAATGAAGATCCAAGTACCTGTAGATCCTTGTAATGAATCACTGAGCAGCAAGGATGTTACAGACAAACTTATGAAATAATTATGGACTGACTGCGGGGAATAATCCTGGTTCCAGTTTCAAGAATGTAACATTGTATAAGTAGGCCATCGAGCCCCTTGCAACAGCCCTCCACTGCAACAACATGTATTTCATTCTTGTCACTACCGCTTCCCTAGCAGTTTTTCAAATCGCCCTTGCGTCGCTGGATATAGTATGGATCTCTTTTATGATGGTGATGGCTTGCTGACCTTGTACGGAGTAGGTGCCCGGTGCTACCTGGACAGCCGCCGGCACTAACCAACATATCCAAGCTCATGGCGCAGGTAAGCCTTGGCTACTTCCTTGGCTTGATACAAGATCTGGACCTGATATGTCTGGACGCAGGCATCATTCACGTTGACGGGGTGTGGTACATGATCGGGGAGAACAAATTGAATGGATCATCGTTCCAGTCCATCAATTGCTATTCCAGCAAGGTAAATATATACATTAGCCTCTCGCTGACGCCCTTCTAACGACGCCAGAACCTGATTGACTGGACCTTTGAAAATGAACTTCTCACCCTTCAAGGGTCGGGCGACCTTGGCCCAAATCGTGTAGTGGAACGACCAAAGGTCATCTACAATGAACAAACTGACCAATATGTCATGTGGATGCACATCGACAGTTCCGACTATAGCGACGCAAAGGCTGGGGTCGCGATCGGATCAACTGTGTGCGGTGACTATACCTACTTGTATGGAATCATGTGTCTGCCCTGGTGAGTGTGCTAACACATCTAGGAACTCCTCTCGACCTCTCGGATATCAGTCTCGTGATATGGGTCTCTTCAAGGGTCTGTATCTGAACACGTGTTGTATGAAACTGGCTGACCGGTGCCACAGATACGGATGGTTCTGCGTATCTCTTGACTGAGGATGTGTGTGCACCTAAATGTCACTGCGGCAGCGGCTAACTCTTCCAGAGGGAAAACGGCCTCCGAATTGATAAGCTGTCCTCCGACTACTTGACAGTGGAGTCTAACATCTACACATTTGAGGCAGATTATGAGTCTCCTGCGATCCACAAATCAGGAGATGTCTATTTCATGTTTGCCAGTCAACTGACAGGTATGTACCACCGTGACCCAAATGAACGCTTTTGAAGAAGCTAACTTGAGCAGGATGGAGTGCGTATCCCTCCTCGTTCTAGTCTAAGCCACTTAACAGCATTGCAGACGCAAATGACAATCGGTACTCGACTGCCACCAGTTTATCGGGAGTAAGTCTAGACGTCTTTTGTCTCGGCAAGCTGAGATTGGGGCTGAAGCTGACAACAAGCAGCCATGGTCAGATTGGTCTGATTTCGCCCCTTCGGGAACAAATACGTTCACCTCTCAGACGACATTTATTTTGGATGTTAACGGCCTTGTGATGTATTTCTTCCCGGGGTGTTTCCTATGACAATACTAAAGGTATTAGATATATGGGCGATCGATGGCTCTCCAATGACCTTGCGTCGTCCAAATATATATGGCTTCCGCTGACCATTTCCGGGACGTCTGCATCCATGGTACGGACATGTAAATTCTTCTTTACTAATTTCTTCCATTTCTGAACAGCTTGCAGGAAAACAACGCCCCTTGGACCCCCTCTCTAGAAGACGGGAGCTGGACAGCCGTCTCCGACACGACAACTCTCGGTTCCAAATCATCCGGCACCTTGGGTGGATCCGCAAAGAGTCTGTCTTGTTCCGGGTGCAGCTCTGAAATCATCGGCTACATTGGTGGACCGGACAACGGCACCTTGACTTTCAACTCGGTGACCTTCTCGGATGCCGGGGAAAGCACAGTGCAGATATCGTACGGCAACGGTGACAGCACGCAGCGTTACTGTACCGTGACTGTCAACGGAAAGGTCTATGTATTGGCCTTTCTGCCGACTGGTGGTCCGCAGGATCTGGGAGTCAGTGTTCTCAACGCCGACTTCAACCAGGGAAGCTCGAATGTCATTAGCTTCTCGGCTTATAATGGGCAATACTGTAAGCACGATGGACACGCATTGGCTAATTGAGGCTAACGTTCTGTATAGGTCCAGATATTGAGGGATTGGTTATATCGTAACTTAGTCTGTGGTGGCGGAAGGTGTTGATTATATGCTTGTAGGTAGATGACGCTTATCCGCGATGCCATGATACTCAAGAATACTTGAATTCTACCCTAATCGGGGATGCTGCGGAATGCAGGGACAATCTGCGTGAATATAAGCTTTTTTGATAGCCAGAATCCATCTTTTAATCATGGAAGTTGCCCACGCAGTATTATTCAGCCAAGACTCAAATCACCTTGCAATAATTTGACGCCCGGTACGCGCCCGTCGAACACTCGATGTGCAATTTTATATCATGCTAGTAAATCTGTCGCTCATCGCGAAGGGATGCAAAAGAGCTGAAATTCTAAGTCTGCTGATAAACCAGACTACTTGCAATGGCTATTCGGAGCACTAACATAATTTAATACCCAGTACAAAGCCGTAAACCCAAGAAACATTAACCCTTATGTGGGACGCACGGCGAGACATTTCTATCGTGCGACTTTTGATAGATCTTGAGTATCGCGATACTATGCCGACGGAAATTCACCAACCAAAGAGGCTATATCTCAGGAGGAACCCAAGAGAAACAACATTGACATTGTACATTACCGGATATTTGCTATTTGCCGTGCGATGTGACCAGCAGCGATCGTGAGACTTAACAACAAAAAGACATCAGGTCGCCGTGGTTGACGTTGTGGGACTAACAACAGCATCTCGGAACCGCCCACGTAAGAGGAGGGACGTCGTTCTGACACTACTGGCGACGTTCTCTCTCACAACAGCACGGGTGCCCCTGGAGAATACCAGGCCAACTTCTTCCAATGTCAGGCCTTTGACTTCCGGCATGAAAAGTATCTGGTAAACGCAGCCCAGGGTCGCTATCCCGCCAAAAAACCCCAAAGTTAGGCCCGGCTTGGTCATTGCGGCCTGCATGGCGCTGAGATTGTACGTGATGATGAATGAGCCCAGAAAGACGAGGGCACTCGAGGTCGCCATACCGTAACTCCGTAGGTAGGTTGGATACACGTCGGACGGGATCACCCACGTGAGACACGCGTATGGCCCATAGCAGAGCATATATATGATGAGACCGGAAAGGTAGAGCCCTTCTGTGGCCCGGAAATCTTTAGTTAGATAGCTACAACCGATGAGAAGCAGCCCGACGAAGCAGCCCGGGAGCATGGTGATAGCCCAGAACCGGCGGCCGAAACGCTCCATATAATAGATAGCTGGAATGGCTCCAATGAGTAAGGCACCGCCCCCTACCATGGACATGTATGTGCTGTCGACACGGCTGAGGCCAATTTGGTGCATCAACACACTCATGTAATACATGAGCCCATTGATGCCGACAAACTGACCCAGCAGGACCATGATGTTTGCATAAGTGACAGCACGACGGCAGCGGGGGACACTTGACAGTCAGTTTGCGCACCGTTGAGTGTATGAGACAAGAAAATGCTTACAAGATGAAGTCTAGCCAAAGGAAACGCATGTCCTCAAGACGAGATCGTCGCTCAGCAGCTTCAGCTTTAGCTGTGACATGGACTGAGTAGAACTCGGCCTGTGAGTCCAGTGTGTCTCCACGGATGCGCTTCCAGATGTCATAGGCATCGAGCAGCCGAGACTGGCTAATCAAGTATCGCGGACTCTCGGGCAGAAGAAGCATGCTTCGGTATCCATCCGTCAGCACCGGATTCATCCGCTGCGTTTGACTGGCTGGGAACTCACCCGAGAAACATCAGAGTGGAAAACACCACGGATGAGCCAAGCATGTATCTCCAGTTGCCGTTCAATTTCAGGAATATGGCGGCCACCACGTAGCCGCAGACTTCTCCAAAGGCGATGTTGAGTTGATAGAGGGAGATCAGGTTTCCGCGGAACTGACGTGGAACAGTCTCGGCCACGTACATCGGGACTGTACCAGTTTCGATGCCGACACCAAATCCAAGGATCAGACGACCGACGACCATCATGCAGTAACTGATGGCCCCAGCTTCCAAGGCGGCCCCAGCGGTGTACAGAATGGTGGCCACAATTATCGCTCCCCGGCGTCCCAGATACTCGTTTGCAGGGACCAGCAGAGCAGCTCCAGCAACGGCACCTAGTGGCATGGAGCTGTTGACCATGCCTATCTGTTGCGAGGAAAGGTGCAGCTCAGTGGGCATAAAGAGATTTGCACCGCTGATCAGGGATTGATCCAACCCAAATAGCAACCCTCCAATGGATGCAAAGGCCGCCATTGTCCAAGTAAAGTACTTGGGATTGCTGAAGGATATCTGCAGTCTATCAGAACGCTTTGGGCTGCTCGCCTGAAGTTGCTGGACTTTGGTCTCCAGGTCTTGAATGAAGCATTCGACCTCACGTCGACGCTCTGTCTTGAAAACTTCCAAGATGTCTGATTCCTTTGGAACATGACTGTTTGAGACCGCATCCTCTAGATGATCAATATGCTCGGCGCTGGTCCCGTCTGATAGCTTTTCCGGAGTGGAAGTCTGCTCCACACCTGGACGCTCACTTTGCATGATGGGCTTTGGAATAACAAAATAAACGTTTTTTTTCACGCTCACGAACACTATCAATAACAACAATGAGATCCATGGACAGGTATAAATATAGTGTCCATGGGGAGTCCAGTATACAATCGGCCGGCGAAAAATTACCCCATGTGGAAGAGTGAATTGCGGGGAAGATGCGACGTCGGTGTTCAAGATCCCAATCTCCGCACACTCTGTCGCTCACGACCTCATTGCTCTGGCGGAAGGATCAGAGCCCTTCCTATTCCTTCTATTCTGTTCGATCTTGCTTCGTTCCATCCCCGACCCGCCATGTCCACGCGCAAACGAGTTCCCGGCTGCCTGCAGTGCCAGGAGAGGCATGTCAAATGCGACAGAGCGAGACCTACCTGTAGTAGCTGTCGCAATCTGAAATATCCCACCATCTGTGAATATGGTTCCAGACACCTGCGGTTTCGGCAGAGCCGCTATTCTTCCGCATTGGCGAGAAACGACGCCACCCGTTGCGAGGTGAACCCTGCAGAGGTTCGTGTGGAAGGTCTGCGGTCAGATGGAACTGGCCTTGAGCTGCCGGGGTCCTCGAGTACAATCCGGATGCGGGGATCTTCACCAAGATCTTCTCCATTGTCGGCATCGGGGAACAGCCCCATGTCAACGCCTCTCCCACCACCGTCGTCTTCGCTCGAGTTATCACCCGGTGGCCTGACGCCCGCACACCCTGCATATGGTATCGGAGGTTCGCCATCTCCCGCCGACTTATCTCAGACTGACGCAAGTCTTGGAGTCCAAAACGTCTTCTCACATGCTACACCTCATCATCCGCTCCCGGGGACCCCACGCCCCCTTACTAAGGAGCTTGACTGTAGGGTCTTCGCCTTCTATGTGGAACATGCCGGCAAATGGGTACGCCATAACCTTTCCCGTGCCCCAGCCTGGGTTAACACAGAAATCGGTCTAGATTGACATTGGTTCTCCGGGGGGTCACTTCCAGTCTGGCGTACCCCAGCTTGCGCTCAGCAGTGACCTACTGGTTGCCGCTTGTCTTTCCTGTGCCTCTAACCTCATGCATCTGCTGGGCATGCTGGAGAAGAGAGTCGAGCAAGACTACAGTGATCTGGTGGTTAGCTTGATGATTCCATCACTCTCGTCAGAGAGTGCAAATTCTTCCAACGAGGCCCTGTTAGCCACTGTTGTGATACTGCGGATGTCAGAGCAGTTTCTTGAGCTCAGCAGTGATGCGCAGAGACATCTCCAGGGGGCCGCGTCTCTTTTCCTGGACGGAACAGACTGGTCGCCGATTGAGTCAAACCTTGCAACGTCTTGTTTCTGGACTTACATGAGAGAGAGTATTCGGATCTCGTTCCTCCAGGAGCGGCCATGTCCGTTTGAACTGGGTCATCTCAGCCTTTGTGATGACGACATGACAAGGCCCGCAGTGAATGACGGCGTGTGGACCAACCGTATAACGTATCTTTTGGTTCAGGTTGGCTTGCTATGCTGGGGCCAAGTGCAGCAGCATCCCACAGAGCAATCGAGGAGATTGAGCGTTCTGCTGGACAACTGGAGAGCGCACCTACCACCCTCCTTCCAACCTTGGGGCGTCTGTGAACGCGAAGGACGACCTTTTCCGGAGATTCGAGTCCTCGCACCGTGGCACGGTAAGAATGGTCTTCCACGTCGTGCTTTGTGTAGTCCAATGCCTGCTGACAGCTTCTAGTGGTTGGTTGGCAGTTTTACTATACTGCAAAGGTTATGCTAGCTGTACACTATCCCGATGTAAGGTCAGGTCAGAGCCTACACGATGTCCACCGTTATATTGAAGTACGTTGACAGAGCAAGAGGCTTTATACCCCCTGCTATATACTGGCGTTATTAACTGGATGTTGACTATTAGACCACGGTTGTCGCCCCTACCCGCTTACTCTGTGGTCTTTGCATGTCGAACACAAACAACGTGGGGACCAACCTTAATGGGAGCCATCTGATGGCATGGTGTGGTCGATTTCTGTCTGGTAGGGCTGAACAACAATGCCTACTCAATTTCTTGACCGAGTTTGGTCATCACACGAAATGGCCAATTGATGTGGAGTGCAGACGCCTCGAGGAGTCTTGGGCCACAGCGACACAATCCTGGGTGGATAGTACACAGGAGACACCGGGGTACTGAGACTACAAGGCCTTCTGACCTGGCCTTGCAGCCGCAAATGAATATGCATGCAACCTTAAACGGTCTTGTGTTCCTCGGTTCGTACTGACGTGATGGCCCACGAGATAGGATGGTCTATCTGCCCAGCCGGTACATTGCCCTATCGGATACTGTAAACTACCTACACCGATGTTCGGATGCCAAGACACTTTCAGTCCACTCGCCTGGAGGTGATCTTAACAGGCAATTTCAAAGTGTGGGCGCTCAACCCCTCCTTAATACCTAGTTCCCAGCCCGGGTAGAGGACGTTGATATCGTACCTCCAAAACAACGTCGCAATGATGAGCTGCATCTCGAAGAGGGCGATGTTTCTACCAATGCAAGCGCGTCCACCTTGCGTGAATGCCAGATATCCTCTCTGCATCTGAGCGCTGTCTGGGCGGAGCCAGCGCTCTGGGATGTATTCCTCGGGACGTTCCCCGAAGATGGCCGGGTCACGATGAACTGTGCGGGTTGACACCGACGCTGTCGTCCCCTCTTCCAACCTTTGACCCGACACGTATAGTCCACCTTTGGGGATGACCCGGGGCAGACCTGCCTCAAGCGATGGGCGCAGCCGAAGGCTCTCGTCAATGCAAGCCCGCAGATAGGGAATGTTTTTGATGGCGTTGTATAACGGCACGCCCTCCTTGAACCCCGACAGGGCTTTTTGGAGTTCCTCCCGCAGCTTCTCCACGACGCGTGGATGACTTGCCAGGAAGTAGACGGTGTTCGTCAGTGCGATTTCGGTGTTCTCAGTGGCTCCGATGAGATTCACCGATTCGCTCAGGATTTCGCCAAACTCCAAACAGAGCGCATTGCCATCCCTGTCCCAGAGCAGGGTAGAGACAAGGTCGTTAAGCGGCCGTGTCTGCTGCTTAATGCGCCCGACATCATCTGCGAGGCGGCGACGAAGGAGGTAAATGACGATATCACGGACCTCGCCTCCGCCTGTCCAGCCGGGATGCCACCAGGTGAGCGGCTTGACCCATTTCATGGCTGCGGCGGCCCACCCTACCATGACCACGGCATATGCGGACTGGACCATTCCCCGGTAGAGGTCGGCATGGTACACCTTGCCGGCGATGGTCTCGGCCGGGGCGACAAGTGTATCGCGCTCCAAGAATTGCGGGTACTGGCTAAAGAGAATAGCACAGTTGGAATCGTACAGGGTCGCAAGGTTCACAAACTTCATGTCGAGAACGCGGGCTTCGCCACGACCTGTCAGGCGCGCATCGATGTATCTAATCATGTTCTGCAGGTGAGGCTGCAGCGCGCTCTCGAGTTCCACCACGCTCTTTTGAGCAAACGTTTGGGCGAATCGACGGCGTTTCATACTGTGGATCTTTCGATCTCGCGAGTCCGAGACGTTCAAATGCGTCGAGTTGAACGCATCGTAGAATGTGTCCTTGGTGGCGGGAGAGCCGTGACCATAGATGTCCCTGATTGCCTGGGTCGTAGCGAAGCTGACGTGGGTTGGCCCGACACGCACAACCTCTCCATAACGTTTATGGGCATTATGGATCGTGATGGTGCGAGTATGGCGATACTGATGCACCACCGCCCAAAGATTGGTCAACGCGGCACAACCCACGCTGGGAAAACGGCGAAGCTTTTTGGGGTCTTTGAAATAAACGAATAATGGATACACAAACAAATTCAGCAGACAAAGCAGAGCAATAGCCTGGCAAACGATCAACACATACATGGTGCTGGCAGCAGACGGAACTCTTAGAACTATGATGGTAGTATCGACTGAAGTTTTTCATCGCACCTAATATATCGTCCTCATAGGGTAGACGGCGAGGTAGTCCCATCCATGCCACATCAAACGTACACGCCTCATGCTATTGAACCGCTCTCGGCGAACATTTCTCTATATGGCTGATTGGTCTTGGGATCGTCGTGATTGTTCTGTACACGGCGAAATTCTGCCTTTTATGGAAGTGATCAACTGGCGTCTACACGGCATATGTACCTCGTCACCCGCGATTCCTATCACGGCCAGTTGATGGCCCTGCCAATGGTTTCGTTCTTCACGCATATCGTCCCGTGTTGATCGGACCCCGGTTGATCTGAGTGAAGTCTTTCCTGGTGCTCGGCGAGGATTTGCCTTCTACGTCTATTGTACGGGCTCACCGGATGGACTTGAAGAATGGATGATGGCATTTGCCTTTCTAGTTCTATGATACTGTAGGTCAAGGCTAACTGGAAAATAAGAGATATGGAATATTAAAGAATCCCTATTACGTTCCATTTGACCTCGTCAGTTCGTGACCCAGCAACTCCAGCGTCTGCATACCGTGCAAAATCACTTCTACCTTAGATTAATCAACGCACGTCCTCCGCACGAGGGACACGACCGTTCGGCCATGATAGCTAGAGAGACCACGCCAGACCTGGGCGACCTGATTGTCACTTCTCTCCTTGCGATCTTCCTTTCCTTATGGGTCACCCGCGGTGTCCTCTGGGCCCTGCCCGAGAAAGGATTCGAGCTCTTCTTCGCCTCTCCCCAACTCCAGATGGAGGGGTTCAAACGCACCGTCGATGGTCAGACGAGCTTCAATACTCGCAACATCAATCGCCGGATGAGTGAGCTGAACAAAAGTATCATCATCTTTTGGGGGTCTCAAAGCGGCAACGCCGAGCGTCTGGCGAAGAGCCTGGTCCGAGATTGTACGACGCGCTTCTGTCTGCCCGCCATGGCGGCCGACTTGGAGCATTTTGATTTTGATCAGCTCGGCAACCTGAGTGACGGGCGGCTGGTTGGCTTTGTGCTTTCGACCTACGGTGAAGGCGGTCCCCCGGACAATGCCGCCGGCTTGTATGATTACCTCCGTACGTTGAAGGAGGAGGGGCGGAACCAGTGCCTATCGCAGCTGAGATACTTCTGCTTTGGGCTGGGAAGCTCCAAATACCAGTTCTACAACCGATTTGTGGATGTCCTCGACGAGGTACTAGCGAGTTCTGGTGCGCAGCGGATTGCACCTGTCGGCAAGATCGATGAAGTCGACCGATCGGACGATGATTGGCTCCGGTGGAAGGATAGCATGGTGAAAGAACTAGCGCAACGCTTTGGCATGAGAGAAGTGAATATTAAGCAACGGCCGGCCTACGAGCTCGTCAGCCGGGGCGACGCCTTCTCCTATACTGAAGCTGTCAGGCATGCAGCCGATCCTGGCCTTGATCGTCAGCTCCGGTTGCTGCGAGTTGGCCCGTCAGTCCAGCTATCTAAGTCCTATACGGAGGTGGACGGGCTTGAACGGAAATATTTACATGTTGACCTGAGTGCGGCAGGCAGCCAGAGAGTCAGGTATCGAACGGGTGACCACGTTGCCATATGGCCGATCAATCCCAACGATGAAGTGGCTCGCCTGGCCAGTCTCTTCGGCTGGGACGACAAGACCCTCAAGGAGATTGTGGACATCAGACCTCGAATGTCCCGCAGGGACGAGAGTACTGCTTGTCCCCTTCCCACACCTACCACCAGGGAAAGCCTTCTCCAATACCAGCTCGACATATGCGGTCCTGTCAACGCCGAAATGCTAGGTCTTCTGGCATCATACAGTCCGAACAATGATGGCAAAGAGTTTCTGAACCGCTGCCGACACGACTCGAGAACCCGCGCTGAGATCTCCGGTCTCCTCCTGACGTGTGGTCAGCTCATGCAGCGTGCTGCCCCTGGGATGAAGTGGGACGAAGATGTATTTCCGGTCCTGCTGCAAATAATGCCCACACTCCGACCCCGATACTACTCAATCTCGTCTTCGCCACTTCAGGATCCGGACTCGCTATCCATCACCGTCGGCATGGTGGAGAGACGTATTCCTCAGCGAGGCCAGCTCTTTGTTGGCCTGGCAACTGGATACATAGACCATCTCCACAGAGAGACGAATCAGATGATCCCAGATGATGCACCGAGATCTCCATACAACTTGGACAGGCCGCGTTCAGAGCCACGAGGCTGTAACCTTTATGCGCATATCAAACCGACAGGATTCAAGCTTCCTGCGGATGCTCAGCGGCCAGTGCTCATGATAGCCGCAGGGAGCGGCATCGCGCCCTTCAGAGCCTTTGTTCAGGAGCGGTTGATTCTTGCGCGACAAGGGAGATCGGTCGGGATGATGATGCTTCTTTACGGATGTCGCTCGGAGCATGACTTTCTTTACTCTGACTTCTGGTCAGAGCCACGAACACAGGCGTTCCTGGAAACGCACGTTGCATATTCGAGTCAGCGCATGAGTGGCACAAAGGTGTATGTGCAGCATGAATTGCTCGAGCATGCAGAAGCCGTGACGAGACTTGTTCATGAGAACGACGGTTATATGTATATCTGTGGTGGTACGGCTATGGCTAGCGCGGTGAGGTCGGTTCTCGCGACGTTGCTTGGTGGGAGTAGAGCCATTGAGAGACTGAAGGAACTTGGTCGACTTCAGGAAGACGTCTGGGGGTGATGATTGACTGGTGGCACAAGAGAATCTTTCGATATAGCCTCTTCGCTGGTAGTCTTGGAAACATCTACACCGGTGCCCCGCAGCAAATCCTGTCCCTATGGTTTTGCAATGTGCATAAACAGGCTGCGTGGCCATGATCCTTCCCTTGCTGTATCCAATTATTACCCGACCCCAGTCGCAACGAGGGCGGGGAACCTTTTGTTTGTAGAAATAACAGCTGGTATTGCATTAAGTCTGAGGGATATAGTGTCATCAAGGCGTTAAATACAGATACATGGAAGGGGCGCGGAGCTTGGATGAACAAGGGGCAAAGGAGGTGATTGCAACTCTCAAAAAGCTAGAAACAAGGCTGTAAATGGGATTCGATAGGCTTGACTTATGAAGGGTGGTGAGATGATAATATACAGTGTTTGCCATTCGAATATTATACAATATTTTATCCTAAGCAGGATAAAAAGGGTGTATCAACAATGAGACCCTAGATAAAAGAGGAGAGTATCACTTCGCCGAAACTATGTCGGATCGAGGAGAAGCAAAGAGGAAGAACCAACGCCAAAAATGCATTCGACCATCACCCCAGTATAACCACCCTATCCCAGGGCAGATATTGACCACGGTCCATCAGAAGTCCGTCACGCGGCCTCCATAACTCCAATCGCCCTCTGAGCCCCATCGCAAGGGCTCGTTCTTGGGGCCGCCAATTTCGCCGGTTTTGGGATTCTTTTCGCCTTCAAACTCAGGTCGAACGCCAGAGCGCAGGTCCGGGTGAAGCTCCTCTCCTTTGCCACTAGCTTTGATCTCAGGGCTTTCGGGGACAGGCTCGGAGTCGGGAGATTGGTTGATTTGCGGCGTGCTGAATGCCCCTGTAGACTTTCTTTGGAGCTCCTCGAAGATTTCCTGCTCTTCCTTGGGGAGGCGTGGGGGGGATGGACCGGGGCGGAACGCGAAGGGAGGCTGATCGCTGCGGAGGAGGGCGCGACTGGAGAAGGCGCGGGGAGATGCGACTCTGGAGGTGAGGATGCGACGAGAGAGGAACGCCATGGTGAGGAAGGGAAAGTAGTGTACGGTAGTGTCAGTTTAAGAGGAGTAGTTAGTAGTAGTAGTAGTGGAAGAGAAGGGAAGAAGTGGTGGAGGAAGTGTTGATGCGGAGTGGCGGATCAGATAAGCAAATCTCCGACTCTTTGCCGATATCGCGCGACTTTCTTTCGGCTGCGGCATTTCTTCCCCAACTTCCTTCCAGTCACCCACTTTCTTTCTCTCCCCAATTCTCTCTTTCCTACGCCAATTCATTCTTTAGATCTGTCTGCTTTCTTTCAATCATCCTCTGATGGCATTTCGTATGGCCTCGCGGCGCCTGCCGCTCGCGAAGCGACTTGTCCCCGGACTTGAGTCACCGCTCCGTCGCGGATTCGCTTCGACTGTGTCCAACGCTCAGAACAAGGTATTTTGCTCCCTGATTGGCAACTTCTCTATGCTTCAGCATTCTGACTACTCTAAAGAAGAATGCCTCTGTTCCAAACCCCGACCCTGCCACCGATTCCGCCACAATGGCCTTCATTCAGGACCGCGCACCCTACATGGTCCCTACCTACGTGCGCCCTGCCCCGTTGATGGTGAAAGGACAAGGGTGCTATTTGTGGGATATGGAGAATAGGCGGTATCTGGATCTCACGGCTGGTATTGCTGTGAACTCCCTGGGACACTGCGACCCCGAGATTTCCAAAATCATTGCTGAGCAGGTGTGTTTCCTCGCGATGCAGGCGTTGAGTCATAAGGAGTCATAGTTCTAATCCTGGGCATTAGGCCGAGACCCTGATCCACGCCTCCAACCTCTACCACAATGCTTGGACGGGTGCCCTCAGCAAACTGCTGATCGAGACCACTCGCGAGTCCGGCGCCATGCGTGACGCATCCCAGGTCTTCATCGCCAACTCCGGAACCGAGGCCAACGAGGCCGCCATCAAGTTTGCCCGCAAGGTCGGTCGCTCTCGGGACCCCTCCGGCAACAAGCATGAATTTGTGTCTTTCCACAACTCGTTCCACGGCCGGACCATGGGCGCCCTCTCCGCCACCCCCAACCCGAAATACCAGACGCCTTTCTCTCCTATGGTCCCCGGATTCAAGTACGGAAACTACAATGACGTGGAGCAGCTGCAGTCTCTCATCACTGACAAGACCTGTGGTGTGATTGTTGAGCCCATCCAGGGTGAAGGAGGAGTCAACGTCGCGACTCCGGAATTCCTTGTCGCTCTGCGCAAGCGTTGCGACGAGGTTGGTGCTGTCCTGATCTTCGACGAGATTCAGTGCGGTCTCTCCCGTACTGGTACCTTGTGGGCCCACGCTCATCCTTCCCTCGCTCCGGCCTCTGGTGAGGCCGCACATCCCGACATCTTGACCACGGCGAAGGCCCTTGGAAACGGTATCCCCATTGGCGCCACCATTGTCTCCGAAAAGGCGGTTACCCAGTACATCAAGCCCGGTGACCACGGCACTACCTTTGGCGGCAACCCGCTGGTCTGCCGTGTGGCCCATCACATCGTTCAGCGCCTTGCTTCGTCGGAGCTTCAGAACGCTGTGGAGATCAAGTCGGCCCAACTTGTTTCCGGCCTCCAGGAGCTGCAGAAGAAATACCCCGGTGTCATCTCCGAGATTCGCGGTCGGGGTCTCATCCTCGGTGCTCAGCTCTCCAAGGACTACACCCCCAAGATGGGTGATCTGATTACTGCTGCCCGTGAGCGGGGACTGCTGATCATCTCTGCCGGAGACGGTTGTCTCCGGTTCGTTCCTCCCCTTACCATCACCGAGGGCGAAATCAAGTCTGCTCTTAAGATCCTCGAGCAAGCATTTGAAGCTGTTGTTTAAGTCTTTTTCCGTTCGAGCTCTGTCCAAGCACTTTGATGACTGTCGGTTTTTCATAGACATACCACTAGTTGATTTCATTTTTGGTTACTAGATGAATGATAGAGAAAAGTTTTCGAACTTTACTTTTGCGCATGATTGCGGCGGGGAGAAGCGACGTCCGAATCCAAACACGTTTGACTCATCTCGTCATTAACAGGAGCTTAAAGGTCTACCTTGGAATGCCATTCAGTATTGGGTTATGGCTATGCAACATGTTACACGCGGTCAATATCAAGTGATGCGAAGAAGCCTTTTGGTCTTCAAATATAGAAATATCAAAACAGTCAGCGCTTCAATCCAGTGCAAAGATAAAAACCCAAAATTACTCCTGCACACTAGCACTTCCCCTCCAGTCGGGCCAAGGTCGCCTTCCCAGCCCGACTTTCGTTGGCACGGCCCAGTTCACCACTAATCCAGGCACCGATCCGCGACATCTCCTCCAGACTGATCCCGGTATGCATCCCAAGACCATGTAGGGTATGCACAAGATCCTCGGTGGAAACATTGCCCGTAGCCCCCTTGGAGTACGGACACCCGCCCAGACCACCGACACTGCTGTCGAAAATGCGCACCCCATGCTCCAGTCCAACAATCGTGTTGACCAATGCTTGGCCATACGTGTCGTGGAAATGCAACGCCAGGTCGTTGTTGGCGATACCAGCCGCCTTCAGCGCCTGCAAGAGTTCCATGGTGCGCGGCGCTGTGCCCATTCCCGTCGTGTCGGCGACGGACACTTCATCGGCGCCCATCTCGAGAAGCGTGGCCGTGATATCCGCTACCTTTGCGGGCGGGACATCCGGGCCCTCATACGGACAGCCGAGGGCAACCGACACGTAGCCGCGCACACGGATGTCCTTGGTCTTCGCCAGCGCGACAATAGGACGGATGCGCTCCAGCGACTCGTCGATCGTGCAGTTGGTATTAGCTTTGGAGAAGGCTTCTGTCGCAGCGGCAAAGAGCGAGATTTCTGTGGACGTGGCCGACGACGATGACGTTTCCGCGGGCGCCCCTGTGGCGTCCATAACCTTAATGAGGTTCTCCAACCCCCTCACATTCGGGACCAGGTAGTTGTAGGCGATGGCATTAGGCGACTGCGGTGGGGTTTTGAGAAGGTGTTCGCAAATCTCCGCGGTACTGGCCATCTGCGTTGGACATGATCAGTTGGCTTAATGTTCCACCCGTCGGCCCTTCGTCGAGGGAATGCGATCAGGCCATACCTGTGGCACCCATTTCGCAGGCACGAAAGAACCGGCCTCAATGGTGGTCACGCCGGTTTTTGCGAGCTTCTCAATGAGCTGCAGCTTTGTCTCCAGCGGGATGGACTTTTTCTCGTTCTGCAGTCCATCTCGAGGGCCGACTTCAACGATGCGAACATGGTCCGAGGTTAACCGCGCCTCAGTTGCGAAGCTCCGACGGACGGGGGGAGTTCGCAGCGCGGAGAAGAGGTTGAGTCGAGGACGGATCATGATGCTAGCAGTACGAAGATAAGAACCGATTCTAGCAAGGCCGATTGGCGTACAATCGCAGAGAGAAGAACACAGAAGAGCGAGGGAGAGTTAGAGAGGACGAGCATACCTGAAGATCATCGGCCAAGGAAAATGCGGAGAAGCCGAACCCCACCTGACCGGCTGACTCAGCCCTATCAATTTTCATCCCACTTTTGCATATCAGATCATCCGATCTTCTTCGGCTTCATCTTCTGTAACCTCACCATACTCTACCATGGACGCAACTCCTCCGACGAGTTCCCTTAAACAGCCCAAAAAGCGGTTTGTCGGCAGACGTACTGCCGACGCCCAGGCTCAAAAGGATCCCTCTGCGCAACAGGATGTCGAATCCACGAGTGTCCAACGAGGTCAGTCATGACGGTATTCTCCCATAACATGAATCAGACAAATTGACACCGAATAGCCACTCCTCGTCGGACTCCTCGTACGCTGAACCAAGTCCCGCCCGAGATCCTCGAAGATCCCGATATCAAAGCAGCCATCGAACTCCTCCCGCGCAATTATTCTTTCGAAATCCCGAAGACCATTCACCGCATCCGCAGCTCTGGCGCCAAGCGTGTTGCTCTACAGTTCCCCGAGGGTCTCCTCATTTTTGCGACGACGATATCCGATATTCTCACACAATTCTGCCCGGGGATCGAGACCCTCATCATGGGCGACGTGACCTACGGCGCCTGCTGCATTGACGACTACACTGCACGCGCGCTCGGCTGCGACTTGCTCGTACACTATGCGCACAGCTGCCTCATCCCTGTGGATGTCACGCAAATCAAGACTCTCTACATCTTCGTCGACATTAGCATCGATACGACGCATCTCCTCGCCACGCTGGAACGCAACTTCTCGCGCGGTAAGACCATCGCCACCGTCGGGACCATCCAGTTCAATGCAACCCTCCACGGACTCAAGCCGGTCCTCGAACGCGCCGGATTCAACGTCGTCATCCCGCAGATCACCCCGCTATCCAAGGGTGAAATCCTCGGCTGCACCTCGCCCCAGCTCTCCTCCGAGATCGACATCCTCCTCTACCTCGGCGACGGCCGTTTCCACCTCGAGTCGGCCATGATCCACAACCCCTCCATCCCGGCGTACCGCTACGATCCGTACTCCCGCACGTTGTCACGCGAGACCTACGTCCACGACGAGATGCACACCCTCCGCCGCGACGCCATCAACACCGCTAAATCGGCCCGCAAATGGGGCATTATCCTCGGCGCGCTCGGCCGCCAGGGTAACCCCCATACTATGGCCATGATTGAGAATCATCTGCGCGAGCGCGGAATCCCTTTCGTCAATCTTCTACTGAGTGAAATCTTCCCTGGAAAGTTGGCCGCCATGGCTGATGTCGAGTGCTGGGTGCAGATCGCCTGTCCGCGGCTGAGTATTGACTGGGGGTATGCGTTCCCACGCCCGCTGCTGACGCCGTATGAGGCGCTGATTGCACTCGGCGTGCGTGAGGACTGGGATGCTGCCAACAAAGGTGTCTACCCGATGGACTTTTATGCTAAGGACGGCCTGGGGCGGACCAAGCCGCAGACTGTGTCGGGGACTGCGTGATTTTCTACTTGTCTAATCTTCTTATTGGGCATAGGCATTATAGATGGCGTTGGTAACTATAGGTCTTCCAAATACATATTCATGTGCCGGTCACATTCAAGATTATTGCTACGGGTAGGTAACCGATGTGGTCATTGAACATCACCCACCCAGGAATTAAGATCCTCACAGCCAAGATATAAGATTAAATCCATTCTATGATACACGATATAAACTCTCTCAACACACCTAAACCGCAACAGCCTTCAGCTTCTCTACAGCCTCCCCAAGCACCTTGATCGCCTCCTCCAAGTACGGCAGCTGGATCTCCCTCCCCGCCGCACAAGCCTCCAGCAACGCATACCCATTGTCATACCTATCAACCTCATCCCGGAAATACAGATAGCTTGTCGCCATCCGCAGACGGAACCGCCCACAGACAGGGCCGTTGTCATCCTCGCCAAAAGCAGACCCAGGCAGCGCCGCCAGCCCGCATTCCTGGATCAGCCACTTTGACAGCTCCGCGCTGGTGAAGACCCCCAGCTTGTTCAGCTGCACCGAGTACGGGTGGAACGACGGGTACACGTAGAAGGCGCCGCCGGGCTGTCCCACGTCCAGGCCCAGGCTCTTGAGCGCCTCGTAGAGGCGCGTCGTGCAGTACCTGTGCAGCGCTGTGACCGACTGCCGGTAGGCGTTCATCTCAGAGCAGGTCGAGAAGGCCTTGACGGAGGCGAGCTGCGCCGGGGCGGAGGCCGCGGACCAGCATTCCGAGGCGTATGCCAGGGTTGTCTGCCGGATTGTCTCGCCCGCTGCGGTGGGTGGGAATATGGCGTAGCCGACGCGCCAGCCGCCGGCGGAGTAGGTCTGGGGAGAGTTAGGTGGGTGGGATAGCTATACAGGTGGTTTTGGTGTGTATCGTACCTTGGACAAGCCGCCGGTCAGGATGACGGTCTCGGACGCATCGGGGCTGCTGTCGAAGGCGCTGAGGCTCTTCTGGGATTCATCAAAGCAGATGTCCGAGTAGATCTCATCGGTGATTAGGACAATGCCCTTCGATTTGCAGAAGGACTTGATGGTTTGGACGCATTCTGCGGAGAAGACATGCCCCGTGGGGTTTGACGGGCTGTTCACCAGCATGATCCGGGGGTTGGCGCCCTCGGAGATAGCCTTTTCGTATGCAGCCGTAAGAGAAGCCTCTGCGCATGTATTAGCTTTCTGGGACCAGCTGCTTGGCTTTAGGCTAACGTACCGGTGATAGAGTGACGATCGTGTGCATCCGTCTCAACCCAGAAGAGCTTCTTTCCGGCGTGCAGCACCTGCGGTTCGTAGCTGACCCACGAGGGCCGGGGAAGAAGCACGTCGCCCTGCAGGATATCGAACAGAGCGAACAGAAGCGGCTTAGAGCCAGGGGCGACGACGACCTGTTCCGGGCTTATCGAAACCCCCAGTCTCTCCGCGTTGAAGTCCGCAATCGACTACGCTCTCCGTTAGTCTGAGCTAGTACAGCATATATACAAATAACATACCTTTCGCAGCTCCTGCGTTCCAGCCACCGGCATGTAACTTGTCGTGTTGGAGCCATCCTTGTGAATCTGTAGAACATCCTTCTGGATGGGAAACGTAGCCTCGCCGAAACCCAGGTGTACAACATGCTTGCCCTCGGCGCGGGTCTTGAGGACCAGTTCGTTGATCCCGAGGGTTGGGGAGATGTGCAGCTTTGCAGCTGTTGATGTAACAATGTTGGCCATGGCTGTTGTTTCACTATGAGAGTTGATACGACCAAGAAAGATCCATTTCGTGACTCTATGCGTCTTTAAATATCATCGTGAGATTGGTCACTGGTCATCTACTATGTTTCCGGCTCGGCGAAAAACCGCCGAAACGCCGCATTCTCCGCGTGCGCTACGTTTGGTTGAGGTCCACTCCGTGTTAACCGACGTGTTTATCGCCTCAATCGTCTGACAATGATTATTTGAGATTAGCTGGGTGTTTGACACCCTCCGGTCTAGACCAGGATCCAGATCCCTCAACCAGGGTATAGGCTGGACTCATGCATTGAGATTGAAAGTACCAACTACGCCAATCAGATATACACATTTGAGATAAGCGTACAAACTCATTATATTATCAAACTCGTTGCTATCTAATCGTCTGCATGCTCACGTTCTATCCGTTCAACATGCTCCTTCGTCACAATATTGGTCGTGATATCCATAGTCTTGAAGCCCACGAACTTGGTCCGCCGGATCAGCTTGTAGGACGCTATCCAAAACAGGTAGAGCACAATTCCAATGTAACTGACCACAAAGTTTTTTGCGTTGAACTTGTGAATGAAGCTCTTGAAGCCTAATGTCACGAAAGTCAGCTTCAAGCAACATCATCAAACACAATTCCTGAAACCTACCGCTGGTAATAATGATGAGGACCGTAAAGAACAGCGTGATCATGGCTCTGGGCTGCTGAAACTTCCCCGAATAGGGAAGCACACTCCGACTGATGCCCTGTGCTTTCATGCCCTTTTGGAAAAACAGGTAAGAGACTAGAATGCTGATCCAGTTCAACATGCCGAGAATCGTGGACAGCGAGACCAAGTACGAAAATACGACGGTACTTCCGGAGCTAACGTTAAGCAGGGCAAGGAGGAAGAATGCCGCTGATAATCCCACTGAAAACACAGGAATCGAATTCTTCGTGACTTTGAACACGGATGGGATATAGCCGTCTTTGGAAAGGCCGTACATGGTGCGAGAGGCAATGTAGATATCTTGACTGGTGTCAGTCCATCAAATCGATCTGGTCAAACATATGCAGAATTTACCTGTATTCGCCGCGCTGAGGACAAAGACGAGCAGAGCACCGTTGATAATATGGGGAAGCACCGCGATTCCTGAATCGACAATGGCGACGACAAATGGCGAGGCACCTGCTATCGTTAGTGTTCTGTCGCGGTGACTGAGTACGAGAAGTCATGTTGAAGCTTACCTGCGCCAGTACTGGCCTTGGTAGCATTGATCAAACGATCACTCGAGGACGACACAACGAGCCCTAGACAAAAGACCCCGCCAATGTAGAAAAACGAGATACGCCAGAACGTGGCATTGATTGCCTTTGGGATCGTCTTCCATGGCTTGCTCGCTTCACCAAACGTCATACCCACCATCTCACTGCCCATGTACGCAAACGCGGCATTTGTAACACTGGCCCAGAAGCCGAGGAAGCGGCCAGTCGCACCGGGGACAAGGAACTCTTTAAAAGCCCCGGGGTTGTTCCAGTAACGGAACCCAATTCGTCCTTGGGGACTGCCACCTAGATCAATGACCAGACACAGGATCATGAGGCCGACGATAGTGATTGTTTTGATGCAGGCTGCGCCGAACTCGACTTCACCAAAGTATTTCACAGGGGCAAACTGGGGGCACAGACAATTAGAGATGTGGAGGTCTTTGTCATTGGAAAGTGACATACATTGATGGCAATGATAGGCACGGCAAATGAAACGACCCAGACGGCCACGTTGATATCTGGTAGCCAGTATTGCATGATAATGCCCGAGGCTGTGAGATTGTTGGCCAGTAGCACGACGTACTTGAGGAAGTAGTTCATTCCGGTTGCGAAACTGAGTCCCGAGGGTTAGAAATAGACTCCAGATGGTTTCTTATGGTGAAGGAAGCATACCCAAAAGCCGGATCTACCAGACGTGTGGCATACCCGCCGAACCCCTGGTCCATGGGCATATACACGGCCATCTCGCCCAAAGCAGACATGATGTTCAAGACCAGCATGCCCACAAAGCAATATGCGATGAACATACTGCCAGGCCCGCCTTGCGACAGTGCTGTGCCACTGCCGATGATGAGACCAGTTCCTATGGCACCGGCAATGGAGAACATTCCCACGTGGCGGGACTTGAGCCCTCTCTGCAGAGCCTTTGGGGAATTCTGCGCACCAGAGGCGTCTTCGTGAGGACCGACTTCAATGTCGATGCTGCCATTGTGCCCTGATGGGTCAAACTCATTGTGGGATTTTTCTTTGGAGAACATTTCGTTAAGGTAGTGGTGAGATTACTCTGTATCCTGGTCTACTAGGCCTGCCGCCATATATGTACCCCAGGTTTCTCCAAGCCGGGGGCAGCGGACCATGATAACCGATGGAGCCACTAGATACACCTATGGATTTCATTGGTCATGTCAGTGTAGATAGCTAAACAGAGACAGATAAGTTCGACCCGCTTTCTCAACAACTGCTCGCTTGTGCGGTGTTTCGGTGTTTCGGTCCAAGGTGATCAGCTGGTGGGTTCTGCAATACAAAGCTTGCCCGTGGGAAGGCAACTGTTGATGGATCTATCTCTAATTGGGATCCTCAATCGGCTTCAAAGGATACGTTTGAACATATGCATGAGAGAATAGCGCAGTAGTATAGCACTAGCTGCTGCAGTCTTGTTTAGCATCATTCTAAAATTTAGTGTTGCAAACCGTCTTCTGCAGGATTGCAAGACTGTTGGTTTTCCACGTGACCATCTATCGCGGCGTTATAAGCGCCGAATGACCCACAACCTCCAACGATCAGACAATCCACTCCGAAATCACCGAAGTCGCCCCCGATAGCGGCCTTCGGATATGGTATACACGCTCCTCCTGGTAGCCACGGACATACTAACCGGTATGTGTCACAGATAAGTGTCGATGCAGCCCCGATTGAGATCTCGCAAAGCCTGTGCTCTCTGTCATGAACGCAAGATCAAGGTGAGCATCGAAGAACTCGATGAGAGGTACACCCCAAGCGTTTACCTGACATCAAATCGCAGTGTGATGGCGCAAGCCCCAGTTGCCGGAACTGTCTCAGGGCGCAGGCTGTCTGTAGACCACATGAAAGACGCCGCCGAGTGACAGCCGGACCCGCATTCGAGACAGAGGTCCATTTCTCCGAAGCGTCCCAGAGAGTTGCCTGGCTGGAACAGGAACTCCATCGGGTCTTGGGAGTCGACATACGGGGCGTCAGGACCGGGGCACCTCTTGACTCTCTCTCTCAGTACAGTCAACCATCCCAGGACGAGGAAGATGGCCCAAGGGGGATCTCAGACGTCACTCCGTCTCAGACGCCTTGTTATCCGCGCGCCTCGATCTCGAATGAACAACGGCCAGACAGGCTGCATGAGGTTGACCCGGACATCAGTCTCCTGGCGTTGAACGCCACCGGCGAAGTCCGTTATATGGGCGCATCAAGTGGTTCATTCTTCGCCAAGTACATCGCAAACGTTGCTCGGTCTTTCTCATCCAATACGGCTGAGCTTCACAACAACCCTGAAGTACATGGCGTGCATCCTTCGTCAACAATTGACAGGGCGACGCCGGTCTTTGCAACAGAAAATTGGACAACATTCGAAACATACCCATTTCTTTTACGCTGTTACATACGCTGGGTCCACAGCATATACCCTCTCTTCCCCAACGCATACGTGACCGTGCTGGAATCGGTCAGCCGTTCAGATCATGGCCATGAGAATAATGATACCACAGTCATATTCTACCTGGTGATG
Source organism: Aspergillus sp. MEXU 27854 (assembly GCA_019721355.1). Lineage (NCBI taxonomy): Eukaryota > Fungi > Ascomycota > Eurotiomycetes > Eurotiales > Aspergillaceae > Aspergillus > Aspergillus sp. MEXU 27854. Next base: position 3,589,307 of record JAGMTT010000002.1, read on the forward strand.
TCGATTGGCGCCGTTCATGCCGAGCAAGCACATCTCCTCAACGACCTTCAAGGTGATACGGGCATTCAGGCGTACCGTAACGCCTTCAGTCAAGGACTTTCCGCGGAAGCACTATACCGCAAAGCCATTGACGTACTCGAATCTGGAATACGAAACTTGACCCCTCGCATTTCCTTGGTCCAGATTTTGAACCTTATATCTATTTACGCGTCCCACCGCCCGTCTGACAATAAGCAGTGGCATATAAGCGGTATTGCTATCAGAGTGCGTAAGAGCTCCAAATATATATCTATTATCCTGCTGACGTTATTGAACAGTTAGCGATTGAATTGGGGCTTCATCGGCACAACGACAATTGGAAACTGTCGGAGGATGAGCTGGACCTGCGGCGTCGAGTGTTCTGGACCACCTACGCCATCGAAATCACCCTAGCCTTCAATCTTGGCAGACCGGCCAGTATTTCCTTCGAAGACGCCGACGTTCCATTCCCAAAGGCGACCGACGACATGATAATGCCGATACACCATTTCCGACACCGTCAGATTCAGGAACAGATGCTGTCGCAGGTCTACCGGGGTCGGAAAAGCAAAATGTCTACATCAACAGAGGAAAACCAGTACATCCTGGACAAGCTCCAGGACCAGTTGGATCGGTGGCACGATGAACTGCACGAGCTACACCGCCAGTCCACCTCGCCTTATCCTGTCGAATACTGGGACCGACTGTACCATTCCACATCGGCGGCTCTATCACGACCGACCCCGCTTGTTCCCCGCCCTGCACCGCAATCGCACGAGCGGTGCTTCATGTCCTCTGGGAGGGTGATTGAGATCCACGACCAGCTAATACGACAGTTCCGTCTTCCCAATTCCTGGATGTTGCTGCAGGGCCTCACGCTCTCGGCCGTGTCGATGATCGTCACGGCAAGAACTAACGCAATAGTGTTATCCAAGAGGATTGGCTATGAAAACCTCTTGGATAGTATCACAAGATGGGTCCGCAAGCTCTGTGTCGTCATGGCGGTAATGAGAGAGCGTTGGCCGGCATTTGCGACCAACAACCTGGAGGACTTGCTTGACAAGATTGCGCGAGACACTGTCCGGCACATCATCAACATGATGGCCAATGAGCGATCGACAAAAGCTTCTTCCCTGGAGAGTGCAGTGCCTGGTACCATCCAGTCTGCGACCCCGTCTCTGCTTCCTGCTAGGCAGGGCAACAGCGACACGCCTTGTCCAAACAGTGTGCCCGTCGATCAAATGCATTATGCTATGTTGCATAGCCCTGGCAGCTTGATGGGCAGTGCGACAGACCCGCATGCTCTACAATCCGAACTCGACGGCGGATTCCTCGGGTTCGATTCTGACCCGGCGTGGGGGTCTTTTGATAATTTGTTTGAGGCCAATGCACTGCACTCATTCTTTGGTCTCTTCTCCGGCCAAGAGTACATATAGTGTCAGGAACACGTTGCGTGATACTTCATAGTCAATATTAAACAGACAGCAGCTACGTTACATTCATCGTAGACTTAACCTTCCTTACACACGAGTGTTTCGGTTATAAACTTCTCTTAAGTCCGATTAAACCCACCCAAAGATCTCTATTAAATTCACAGTCCAGTCTCATTCAAGCAGCCATCTTTGGACCCTATACAATCTCCGTATGCCACTTAAATGATGACGGCAGGACGCCCACTCACATGGTTCATCACTGGAGCCTCATCCGGCCTCGGTCAATCCCTTGCCCTGGAAGCCCTGGACGCAGGACACAGGGTAATCGGTACCACCCGCGACATCCAGAAAGCACAGCTCTCTTTTCTCGAATTCGAACCCAAGGGAGGTTTGTGGCTTAAGTTGGACCCGGGAAACGAAACGGCCTATGACCAAGTGCTCCAGTTCTCGAAGGAACATAGCATCGACGTGTTGGTGAACAACGCCGGCTATGCATTCATCGGAGGGATTGAGGATACCAGGCATGTCTATATACGTCGAGTATGTTCAGAACTAACGGGACTTCGTGCAGTGAAAATGAGGTTCGCTCACAGATGGAAGTCAACTTTTACGGGCCGCTCCGGATTGTACGCGCGTTGCTCCCGAGTATGCGCGAAAGACGTTCTGGCAATATTGTGCTCATTAGCAGTGGCGCCGGGTGAGTTGTAGATCATTTTGTTCTGTTTATCCATCCATCTACTAAGGATCGTGCTGATGAGGCCAACCCTTTCGGAATAGGTTTATCGCGAGACCAGCTCGGGGGACGTATTCAGCAAGCAAATTTGCCATAGAAGCCATCCATGAGGCGCTGTCTCAGGAGGTCCAGACATTTGGGATCAAGGTGTTGATCGTGGAGCCTGGCGCTTTTCGCACCCCCTTTGCCAGCCGGGTTATCACACCTGCACAATACGCGAGCGCTGGCGGTTTCAGTGAGGTCTACCGTGGTACTGCTGTTGCGCAAATGGTTGCTGGGACTTGTAACATGAAGGAAATGCCGGCGTGGATCAAAGGTGATCCGCGGAAGGCTGCAAGGGCTATACTCGATGCGGTTGAGAATACACATGACTATCTTCGACTTCCTCTGGGTTCTGACTGTGTGACGGCTTTGGAAAGCAAGATTCTTGATTTGAAGAAGGATCTGGAAGCTACCAGGGGTATGGCGACTTCGACTGATGTTGACTGACTTGGATTTAATACCCTGGCGCGCACTATAAGACAGCTCTCTATGAATCTGTACATATGACATGCAGTCTACAACTACTTGGGATACGGCTGAAAGCTTTGAGTACCCATCGAAAATAAGTAGCAAGCTCCTATAATGCTCAAGCGCCTTGACCCGTTGGAATGCTGAAAAGAACGACGGGTTTCCCCTCCTCATAAGCTTGGTCGACTCGGAAGAATCCAATACAATCAAATTGAATGATGTCGTCTCGTGCGAGGCTCATGACATTGCAGTCGGCCCAGGCCTCAGTCCGAAACTCACTCTGCGGTGTCACAAAAGAGAAGAGAACATCCCCCTTGTCGAATTTGTCCTTGATAATCAGTTAGTCAAAATCGAAGAGTACGACAGGGACCATATTGAATGCCTCCTTTGCTAGCCAAGTTAACTTCTTCTCTGTCTTCTTGAAGTCGCCTTCGAGGTGAAGGTCTGCCTCCATTTCGGAGACAATGCCGGACTGAGTGGGGGAGATGTTTTTGACAATTGCATTGCCCCAATTCATGAGGGTGACTTCCTCACCCAACTTCAAAGACGCGGCATCTTCTTGGCTCAGAAGGATCTGTCTGGAGAAAACGGCCTTTTTCGTGCCAAAATCTGCGTTCTTGTTGTGTCGTGGCTTTTCTTCAGAACTGGTTGAATTCGCGCCATTAACAATTACAGGAACGGCATTATCCTTGGAGTAGCAGTATGTCGCGGAGCAACGGGATCAATTTATTTCTTGTTGGTGGCCCAAAGAGATGGCCATTCGAGATTGATGACATTCTGACTCGGTCCCTGCTTCAGAACAAATTCTCGAAGAGCAGGTACCGTCATTCCTCTGCGTCGGATCCCACAAACGGCACGCATTCGAGGATCGTCCCACCCCCAGACAGCACCATTGTTAACGAAGGCAGTGAGTTTACGCTTCGAAAGCACCGTGCGGACAAATTGAGACGAGAGAAGTCCCAAATATTCACGATACGGATACCGAGAGCTTCTTGAATCCATGTATACTGTTGGTTGCGATCCCGATACTCATTCGTTCGGAGCGCATGAGTGACGCCCTCTAGAGAATCGAGAAAGGGAGCACAAAAGTCGTACGTTGGGTAAACCTTCCAGATCGTGCCCGTTCGGTGATGAGGCTGGAGGTTGCAGCGGTAGATGACTGGATCGCGTAGGCATTTCACTGGGTCGTCCACGGAAATCTTCGCACGGATACACCATTCGAGCCCTGTGCCAGCCTTCACCATTTCCAGCCGGTCAAGGCCATTCGCAACGCTCATGTCTCGATTGACACTAGCAATACCTTTGTCCCTTTGCTCCCCCATGATCTCCTTCGGCGTATCATTCCCATATGCCTTGCCTTCCCGGATGAGCTTGACACAAGCTTCGTACATCTGCTGGAAGTAGTCACTGGAATAAGAAACCCGATCAGGATGGATACCAATCAATGCCAAGTCCTTGCGCATCCTCCTTGACGTATCCTGTCAGCTAATCGTCTCTAGGTTCGGATGCCATGTTACAGAACTGAAAAGCCGCAACAGGAGTCACCATTGAGGCACTCACAAGGAATGTGCAGGAGGCGACGTTCACGAATATCATCACCACGGTGGAGGATCTATTTGGTGCTTATTCATCAGCAGAAGAACCTAGGAAGCGACAGCTCGGGGAGCTCCTACGGAAATGTGCCGATCTCAAGGCAATCCTCAGCCGCCAGTCTGATCCGTTTGTTTCTTATTCCAGTCCACCAGGGGCATTGTTCTGCACGGATACAATGAGGTTTCACGGAGGGGAGGGGGGGAAGAGGATGTGAAAATGAGGTTTTCTCTATGGCCAGGAATTATGAAGTGTACAAATGATGGATCTCATGGAATCCTCGAGGGAGAGCTTGTCTGGACTACACGGTAATAGAGAATCTGAAATTGCATGTCATGTCACCATGTGATATGTCCCCTTTCACTATGCGGAAAGCATTCGTGACTTATATGATTTTATTCAGCCTATAGCAAAGTAGGAAGATGAACTTCATCCGGGGCCCGATTTAGTCTGTCTAGAATACGTGCAAAACACCTTCTGTATTTATCACGGGCGTAGGGCTTTGGTTTGGCTTGGAGTATGTGCAGTAAGTGGTGATAGTTCACCTTGACGTCGATGCTGGAACTTTCGAGTAAGACTCCACGCATTGTAGATCCTGTCATGCCCAGTCCCTGCTGTCAGTATGGTTCAAGATCGCCGACGACCGTGCAATCGGAGCAATGGAGAAAATCGAATAGGTGCTCCATCTAATTGACAGGTAAGAGGACTAGAGAGGCACCATATACTTAAGCTGTGACACCACACACCTTGTGCCCATCCAACAGCGAAAGAATCCGGGATGTTCCTAGACCTACACGAAAGACTGCAAGGATCAACAATAAGGTATCACTCGATCTTCCAATGCTTTGTCATAGGTACCCAGGTGAAGAGATTCTTGTTCGAAGGTGCATCACGCATATCCAAACTATACGTGATTGAAATCCACGTGAAAATGATTACAATGTTATTCGCTATAATAATACAAGATTCCGTAGTCGTCACACACGTTCAATCATCCCTTGACCTCATCGGCACTGTCAGCGTTGGGATCGCTGGCACTGCCGCGACGAAGCGAGAGCACGCTCTTGGTCGCCAATTCGTCCGCAGTTCGCTCGGCAGCGCGCCATCGCGTGACCGCCTGTTCAACGTCATCAAACATTTCGATCGTATCCTTGATAATGCCACCCTCATCGGCCTCGGGAACCTGGGTGCTTGCCCTGGACCCGCCATCACTAGTCATCGAAAAGGCCGGGCCGAACCCACGCTGCGGAACGGGATTGAACATGACCGCATTCGCGAACATGCGGATCAATTCCTTCTCCAACTGCGCTGAGTTGACAATTCCCTTGGGTGGGATGACATCTTCCGTCTTTTGCAACATGAGGACGGCGTTCTTAGACGGCGTGCCCGCATTGGGAGCTGGAGATTCTCCATCCGCCACCGGAGTATTTGCTGCTTCCGTGGCAGCTGCCACGGCTTTGCTGCCTTGATGGATGGAGGACTTGATGGATTTGAGATCCTGGGGCCGGTAGATTAAATCCCGGTAGCCTGGGGCATCTCGCTCGGTCAGGGGTTTGGTGAAGATCGAAGCATGTTTGTGCGTTGTTACATCGTTCATGATCGGCGCTCCCGTCCGAGGAAAGTTGCGAGCACACAGAACGTAGGGTGTTGACTGGTTCGGGTCAGGACGACCGAGCTCGTTGGCAAGCGATTCCGGCTCGAACGCCTCGCTGCGCTTGCGTTTGGGTCGTCCTCTGCCAGATCGCTCCTCTAGCGCTGGGGCGCCTTTTCGTCCAGATGCACGTTGGTCTGTCTCGACGGTCTCGGGAACTCCGGCGGGCGTACCCGGCAACTCGTGCTTGATCTTACTAGTTGGCCCAACTTCCGCATCATCATCCCGGGACAACACAGAGCGCCCACGGCTTCTGGAGGAAGCAGTGCTGCGGTCACGCCTTTTGCTTCCCGACACAGCCAGTTTTTCCGGCTTTCCCCGTGATCCAGCCTTGCTTTCGCCATCGACTACACCTGAACTCGACTCTCGGCCACGTCCTGCGGCCTTAGTGTCGTTTCGACGTCGCTTGCGGGGAGGTTCGGTCGCTTCGGGGGTCGGTTCCCGTGACGCCGGTAGAGACGGAGCTGTCTCACTGATTGGGCTCACATCCTCGGGTCGAGGTCGCTCCGGCGAGCGAGGCGATGTCGGGATGCTTAACTGGGGAGTTCGTTTCCACGGGGTAAGAGAGCCGGAGGTATCGATCGACATACGTGGCCGCCCACGCAGCTCCGCAAGTGGCAAAGACTGGGCTGGGCCAACTGGGGTTTGAAAGCCAGAGGTCAGGTCACCCGGTGCAGGTGATTGGATACCGGGGAGAGCAGGCCCAGGTGTAGACGGCACAGGGGTAGATTGGGGGGCCTTGGAAGCCTTCTTTGGCTCCGTCTTTGGGGCTAGTTGCGGGGTGTGTGGTAGTGAAGGTCTGGCGGGGGCCTGTGTTGCGGGACTGGGTACGGTGTGTGGAGGAGGACGCGGCGTTTGGGGTTGGTTCAGAGACCATTGCTGGAAAGTAGGTTGTGGGGGAGGACGCGGAGCCGGTGAAGGTGCGGCCATAGGTGTGGGCTCTTGGCCAGGAGATCTAGCAGTCGTAGGAGGCTGCTGAGCAACTGGGGAGGGAGGAATGCCCACATTCTGGGGTGTCTGGGCCAGCGGAACGACATGACCTCGCTCTAATGAAGGTTTGGGTATTTGACTGGGTCCAGTTGCTTGGGCAAGAGGTGCTGCCATGGCTCCTTGAGCGGGAGGAACATTTCGCGGGGCAATTGGCTTTTGCGGGATTGCACCCACTCCGTTCACAACTTGTGCAGGAGGTAGGGGTGATGACGCATGTTGAGGATGTTGGGGGGCTTGCGATGGGAGTGACTGTTGTGATTGTAACTGAGGGTGGGTTCGAGGTTGGAATTTCGGTGTCTGTTCCTGCGGCAGCTGTGCAGGTGCTTGTGCAGAGGCAGACCGCGGCACAGGGATCCGCGGTTGCTGGGCGAGGTTCTTCTGCTGAGATTCGATTGGAGTTTGCTTCGCATCCGTCGCAGGAGTCAAGTTGACGGGGGGTTTCTGGGACGCAGGCTTGAGAGGCTGCTGAACGGGGGTGTCCTTCTCCCGCTTCATGTCGATATCCATTGGCGTAGGTGCGGCGATGGCCTCAACCTTGGCGGAGACCTGGGGCACTGGCTTCTGCTGGACCAACTTTGACTGCGAAGTAGACTCCGGAAGCGGTTCGACTTCCTCCTTTTGTAAGCGGTCGATTTCATCGCGAATGTCCTTGTATCTCTTCTCTTCGTTCCGAATCTCACGTGTAACCAAGTCCTTATACCTGGCGTACAGGTGAGAGACTAATCCGGGCACGAAGGCAGCATGATTGATTCCCTTGTCCCCCAGGGATTCGGGTCGCACATTGGCAATCTTTCGTTTCTTGGGGTTACTGCCGTCGACATGTCCACCGTTGGGTTCCAGGTCGGCGCCATCGCGCATCAAAGTGGTGTAGAGGTCCTCGAGGGCCTCGGGGGCGAGACGCGTCGCGTCAAATGCGACATTCTGGCGGACGAAGGGGTTGTTGCGCAGGCGGTCGGAGATGGACAGAAAATTGGCAGGGCGCGTATCATGAGCAGCCAGAGACTGGAAGAAAAGAAGAGATTCAAACGGAGTGTAAGCCGACAGAGGAGGCATCCCCCATTGCCTGGTCACTTGGCCACTGGGGGAGATGCGAGTCGAGATAGGGGCCACGGTGAAGGAGGAGAGGCGGCGACGAGGCCGGAAGAACAATCGGTCAATGCGTGGTGAAAGGAATTACCTGGGAAACCAGCGCATCGACGACCGATTCGAACGATAATGAGACAAAATCCGTGAGTTGTATACAAGACGGATGCGGAATGTAATCCGGGGCGGTAGAGAGACCAATGATGCAGAATGGAAAATTTTATGTCAAGGGGGAGTGAGAAGACGCGACCGTGTCACGTTGATGGACGAACTTCCCAGGAAAATGTCGAAAGGACAGTGAAAAAATCTAGAGAAAAATCCTAAAAAATTTTCCGGAAACAAAGGTGGCCCCTCTGGTGATGTAGGAGACGGAAGAAGGTTTGATACGGCGGATATTTGGGGGGAGGAAGATGAAGGGATCGTGAGGTCTGGTAGGGATGGGTGGATGAGATGAACAAATGGAGCATGGACGATAATACGGGCTTCTGGGGGAGGGGGGGAGGAAAGAGACGGCGGTTGTGGTCGCTGTGGCCGCCCGGAGAGTGTATAGGATCACGTGAAAAGGAGGAATGTCCGACGTCATCGGGCAGTTGTGCTGAGACTTATGTAATTATGTCTGTCAGGGGTTTGTCTTGGGTTCATTACTGTTGGATAGGTAGTGACAATTTCTCCTCACTATGCCATCCTTACGCCATCCCTCTCTAACAAACCCCTCAAGTCTTCTATTCTTCCTCAGTAGGTACACAGAACATGGTTGGAACTGTCTTACATTGATTGAATGGATTCAAAGTTAGATTTAATTACCTGTCAACTAGTCTGTTCAGTAGTTCCATCCTCCACCAGATGACTAAGGGCCTCCTTAATGATGCGAAGTATGTACCTATCCACTCATCCAGAGAGCTATCCCTAAACATCCCTCTTTGATAGACTTCTCTCGTGTAGTCATCCACAGTAAGAGGAGTCCCTTGCAATGCAAAAGAGCTCTTCAAGCGCATCATCTCCCAGTCGGGCCTGACAGAGCGCAGGACTCCCCCTCCGTCCTGTGTCCTCCTACTAAAACATAAAAGTGGTCCCTCCTGGCCCATAGTAATAATAATCCCTCTCCCCTAATCATTCTTTACTCCAGAAGGAGTAGTGCGACCAACAGGTCAAGTCGATCTCTCTTTCATTTTGCCCTGCGTCCTCTTCCTCTTTTTCTCCTTCTCCTCCTTCCTATTCCCATACCACCTGTACATCTGTCGTCTTCGTGCTTCTTTGCTCTCTCATCACACCGCGCTCCTCCCCTTCCCTGTCGCGTCATCGTCCTCGACCCTGTGTTCCACTCATACTTGAGTCCTCCTAATCATCCCCACCCCATTCGTGTCGAGAGGCCCAGGAACTCCTGATTCTCGACCCCTCTCCTCCTAGTATTTTTCTTTGATTCTATCATATACTCGGACTTTCTGTCCACGGATTCTTTCTCATCGCAATCTCCCGATATCCGGAGCAACCCAACATGTCCGACGCAGACCAGGGGTGGAAACCAAACGGTCGGCCTCAGTCGTTAGTCCTCCTATTCGCAGTCCCTCCAAGCTCTTTTTGGAACATGCGCGTTGACCATGACATGGCAGGACCATGGCACAGGCCTTCTCTTCTGCGCTAGACAGCGCCTTCGCTTTGGACTCCGAGGTCGATCACCTGTCGCAAACTATTGACCAAAAGTTGGTCCCCTATTTCCTATACTTCGCGCCCTGGTCGCACACCCGCGCTTCCCCGCAGAGCACTACCACAACAACCAAAACAAAAACAATCATCGCCGCTAACTTACCAATTCCCTGTTCCTCTAGACGGTTCCAGATGCTTATGAAAAACCGGGAGTTGGAAGAACTCCAGGCCAAAATTCGCGCCGCCGAAGAACGCCTCAAGGCCCAACAGGCCAACACCAGTGGCTCGGCACGCCGTGCGCAAAACGAAGGCGGCTATCAATCCACATCATCCACGACATCCCCAACGGACATGGCAGGCCAGTACTCCAGCGGCGATGAACAGCGTGAGCAGGCCCAGCAACGGCATACGTGATCCGTCATGACGCGCTGCCAGGGCGGGCGGCAATGAGTATGTTTTGGGCACCGGTTGGGGGGTTTCATTGGATTGGACTTACTTCACTGCGATTATATCCCTGTATGGCGAGCATGTTTTGGAGAATTCGGTTGTGCTGGTTAATTTTCCTTCTTTTCTCTATTTGTTTCCTGCATCTTCCAACCGGAAGATGTTGTGCGGGTTTGTTGAGACCTGCTCCGTTGCATCTGGCATCCGTGGCTGCGATGGGGACATCCAAGTCCGTTTCGTTATGGATAAGCCCCGCCACTATATTCTGGCCTCGAACGGTTGCGTTATCTTGTTTTGGGACCTAATAATCTAACCCTGTCGTTTGTATAGCGTATTGTCGAACACCTGACAATGAATTTGTGGAGAATGAACGGAACATGTTCACGACACGTGGAATGTCTATGGCTGGGTTGCATGCTCCTGTTACACTAAGCGCTTAGAAGCCATGTCCAACATTGTCTCATTGACTCGGTAGTAGGGAGCGTCTGCATTCTCGGATACTGAAAGAATGGAGAGACGGATTTCCCGAAAGGGAAGTCATCTGATGCGCTAGGCCTCTTCGGTCAGTCTGGCAGTTCTCTCGTCAACTCCCTCTGCT